>OY728121.1:510290349-512777849 GCA_963277665.1 Viscum album
GGAATGAGTTTTCAGTTGCAATGTGTATGGGAGCCTTATAATTGGGAAAGGTAACCCATGTGCTCGAACCATATTTTGAGATTTTTATATATATCTATAGGTCATTGTTAAAATGTAAAAGTTGCTTAAGTTAAAACTTTTAAAGTGAATTGGTTGTGATTAATGGGAGCCAAATTCCAATATGTTAAGTGTATGGGTACTTTATAGATTGGGAGAGGGAAACCCATATAATCGAATCATTATATATAACAATGTGATATATTTTGAAATGGTTAAAATGTTAAAATTGTTTAATTTTAATCTGAAATGAATTAGATACCATATTAAGGCTTGTACCTCTATTACTAGGGCATAATGACATGTATGATTAAATTTATAAATTCAAAAATGTACCCAAGTAGGTTATTTGGGGCATGCTTCTTATTAGATAACCCTCTACTGGTGTTTTGAAACTTTGATAATTGAACAACTGCTATTGGGTTGCTTTCTGATAAACCCAAGTTGGCTTAAAGAGACCCTCATAGGCCACCTTATCAATTACCAAGTGATTTTGTTTTATAATTGGTACTTTATGTTCCAATTTAAATCTTTTAAGCATTTAAATACTGAATTTGAATCAATGTAATGACTTAAAAATGGAACCTTAGGTGGTATACTTCATTTAAAACCTTGTGTAAGGGTATATTAAACTTCTTTTTGAGCTACATTGGGATGGAAACGTGAACATTTTCTATAGGAATTTTTTCTTTTTAGCAAATTCTTAAATGATAGTCACAGGGCCTTGTGAAATCTGTTTAGAATGAACTAGTGATAGGGTTGACGCTTATGCTTTTGTAAGGGGCTAGCCTGAGGTAGGTAGCACCATTAAAGCTTAAATGCCTTGCTTAAATCTATGAGTTTTCTATCATATAACTTCATTTGGGTGTCATTGTCCCTATTAGGACTCTTAGATTCTAAATGAAACCTTTTTTTGGACAGGAGGTCATGGTATCCTTGACCCTTGTTACGGGTGTGAGCATCGAGTAATGCTCAGCTTCAGTAAGTTAGACATTCCTAGGGAATGGTCGACCACTTAGTAGGTCGTGTGACCCTATATTCTTCCTCAAAAATGGACGACTTGATATGTCGTCATCCATATTAATGGTCATATGGGGCAATACGACTCTGGGTTAAATCTCTTTTACAAACCACCTGATACTTAGATTCATAGGGAAAATGACCTATGGATAGTATCGAGGGTGTTCCATCTTGCTTCTGAAACCTTGTGTTAGTGTGAATTCACATATGTGGTACCCGTTGAGTTTCTAAATGATGTAATTAACTGGTTGGGTTTGGTGAAATCTTTGAGCCTTGAGCTGTTGAGTACATTATCAGGTCATCTTTAGAGAAGAGTGACCTGTGCGTTAAAGGAATCAAGTTCTTCCTAATGCTCTGGATGATGTTCCAAGAGGATCGAGTGTTAGGACACATCAGTTAGGTTGGTTTTTCTTCCTTCCAGATGTTTTGATGTAGTTATTTCAACTTAGAATAGCGACACACATACGTTTAAGGTGGTTTTGATCTAGCATGCTTGTGAGTAGCTAGTCCACCTCTCCTTTTGATGGCTAGGACACTCCTAAGGTGGAGAGCATCATGTCAGTTCAAGTTAATGTGTGTCCATACAAGTAAAAGAGGCACAACCATGGAATACCATTTGGAAATGTTTAATGCAATTTTTGAATTCCTATGAGGTTGGAGAGTCTTGTAACATGTTAGTGCTTTCAAGGTAGCATGACAAAGAAAATGGTTGGCTTTGGAAACATAGTTGATCATGGATGGACTTAGGTGGTTAATCTTGAGTGATCATGAGATACCTCAGGTGGTAAAGTCTTTACGATCTGTTAATGGTGATGTGTCAGCAAGGGAAGCTGAGCTTCTTTTAGGGAAAGTCAAACAGTAGGGGTTTGACTACTTTTTCTTCTGGTTTTTGGGTATGAAAGGATCATATTCTTACTGATAACTTCATGTGTGTTTTAGTGGAAGTGTATCAAGTTCTTTTTGGAGATCTTGAAATCCTCTTAGTGAAATCTTGCTTAGAGACAATCATTTCCCCTATCTTGACATCATCCTTGATGCACTAAGAGATCCTTAGTTATATGTCACACTAAGTTTTAAAAGCTGTTGGTCTTGATAAGTAGTATCTATTAGAGTTTCGTGCTTGACTCATTGTTTTTATAGAGGCATGGTTAGTCCTGAGTGATATTCAGGTTCCCAAGTAGGAGCACCTTGGATGGACTCTTAGATGCCAACCATCCTCTCTCGACTTGACTGCCAGGAGGATGCTACTTTGGGCTCAGTCAATGATTTGATGTGGACATCTTGGCCTTGTACCAACATCTCACTTGTAAACATGGAGTATGGAATACCTTGGGTTAGTTCCTTGGACTCCAGTTAAATGAATATGAGGTTAACCCAAACTTTTTGTTGGGCTCATAGGTTATGTTTAAAGGGTAATGATTCTAGTGGGATGGAAATATATTGAACCCTTGTTCATGCTGAGGCACAACAAATTAAATGGTTAAGTGACGGTTTGACCAAGGAATGTCATTGGAAGTCATGCATGGGCTTCGGTGAATGCGCTCGTGCTAAATGCAAGATGCCTTAGAAGAAGGCATTGCAGTTCAGTTTGGAATATATCGATCATATAAGAAGATCATCTTGAGAATGATTAGCCACAAGTGTCTTGACTTGTTATCCCTATTGTTTGATGTATACAATCAAATGAAACTGTTTTTAGGAACACCACTAATTTAAAGCAAGTATGGTGTAATGGTCGGTTGTGTTTTCTGGGAAAGCTTGCACAACCAGTTTCTGTCAGGTTGATTGGGATTTGACCGTTTATTTACGATGAGGTTCTTGAAATTCCCTCAGAGGTAATCAAGTTTTCCCAAGTAATGAGAACATGATGAGAGCATTGCTAGAATTCTTAGGCCTTGCTTTGTAGGAAATTACAATGGTGGGGTGTACCGTGGTTCAGAATTATCTATTAAATGTTAAAGCCTAAGGTGGGGAGAACCTTTGGAAAAATGTTTAAAGAGATGGCGACATGATCATATATCTAGATAAATGTATTTGTGTAAGAACCGTTACAGTGTTTTATTTGAAATACGAGTATTGTCTTGGGTTTTCATGGCTTAGGTGTCATGTGCTTAAGTAACGCTTGTTGGTGAATTGGGTGTTTGGTAATGCAACATGAACGTTTGAACATGACTTCATGGACCTTATAGGTTGGGTGATGTTTTCATTGTTCCCAAAGGATTATCAGGGATGATAATTTCTAAGGTTAGGAGGTTGTAACGACCCATGTTTTGAGCCAAGGTAAAATTCCAAGGGAATTTGAATTTTGGTGTTTATTGGATGAGACGTTCTTTGAATTGAGTTTCAAAACATAATTCTGAGAGTTGGAATGTTTAAACGTGTTATTTTTAGACTTGAGTAAAGGCCTGAAAGGTTTCTAGGGCGATCCATTAAGTTTCGGGAGTGTCAGTCTCTGAAAACTCAAAAACAGGAAGGATTGGTCAGGGTGCATGGTTTGTCGTAAATCGTGTGGCCCACCAGTGAAAACCGTGTGGTTGCAGCAAGTGAGAAGAAGTGAATTGTATGGGTTGTGCAAGGTTTTCCAAACCATGTGCCCATCCCACATTCTTAGTGCCATATAAGCAGTATGCTTTTACTATTCATCACATAGTTGATGCATGTTTAGGAAAAACTGTGTGGGGAAACCGTGAAAGGCGGGGTTTCCAAACAGTAGGTGCCGCATGGTTGGCACATGGTTTGGCCAACTGTGCAGCCAAACCATGTAACTCAAATTTTTAGGGTTAATTTACCCATTTTCCCATAATGAAACTTTTAAAACCCTTTTCTCTTTTCTCCTCCTCCTCCAGCTGTGTGGGTATCTCTTCTTGGTGTTGTGGGTTCTTCCTCTTCCCTATTCTCGGCTTCCTAATATCTCCTCCATCCGTGGTCAGATTCAAGTGTCGTCAGTCCCTATGGATTCCTCTCAGTATTCTCTTCATTCCTTATGAATAATTATCCATTTAATTTCCTCTCTACCTAGTTATCATGGTGCGAGACAATTTTTCCTATTTTCAGGGTGAATGTATATTTCTTAGATTTCTTTCAAATCGAACCAAATCAGAGCATGATATTGGATAAATAGAGAATCCTAAATATAAGGTAGGTGGTCAATGAATTTTCCCCATGTTTTTATCGATTTATAATTATTTTCATAATTCCGCACATGGGCCTTTTTCGTGCATTGCCTTAAAATTGTTTTATTTGTTTTAAATTGGTTTATGCACCATGTTATAAACCCGTTGATCTTTATTTAATAGTTAGAGGATTCCAACCTCGAACACAGACATCCCTTTGGTGTTTCAGTTCATTTTTCCCATTTATAATTATATGAAATAATGCCCAGAATGCCTTCTAAGCATTCGACTTGGACTATAAATGGAATTTTACCTTGTAGGAAATTGCCCAATCAATGATAGTACCTCATAAGTTCCTTGGTAAACCTAGTAGTTGTTTTACCATGTTTGGTGAATTATTAGAATGATTCTTGGTGATTTGAGTTATGCTTCTTGTATTTGATGTTTTATATGTTAAATGGATTTTTAATTAACAATGTCATGTTTTTATAATAAAACCCATCGGATGAGGTGTGATGTCTTCTAAACTAAAAAGTGTGATTAGTGATTTAAATAATTGCTTGTCCTTATTGCCTTGGTGATTGTCTATACCTTTATGTCATTGTTAGATATAAAGAATGTTAGTACATGGCCTCTTTTAATGTTCTAAATAGAGATTCCCTCATATGATATGAATACTTAATAAACCAAAGAACCTCTTAAGTTCTTGGCCCGATATATTAAATTAATTTTCCATATTGTTAATAGATTTAATGGTATGTATTAAATGGGATGGCATGTCCATGATGACTGCCTTCATTGAATGATTTAAATGGTATAAATGAAATGAATTGATTATATTAAACAGTTTAATGGAGATGAAGTGTAAAGGGTGATAAGGACACACTAATTCCTTTCATTCTTAGTACATTCGTAACTAAATTGTGATGCCCTTGATTATATAATGGGCTTGATAAATTTAAAGCATGAGAAGGTAATGCCTCAAGGATTATATTGACATTAATATAATTACACCTTTATATAGGATGTGGAATGATGGTAAGGGTTTTGTTGGTCATAGCGGTATCATGCTCCCTTACATTGGGTGTTGAGCATGACGTCTCACACTAGTGATACTATGTGGATGGTGGACATGACACACCCCATACCTTGTTGAGTGTTGACATGAAGGCACACTCACTATTTTTTGAGTGTTTACATGATGACACACTCACCATCTTGAGTGAAGAGTATGATGTCTCCCACTCATTATGAGATGTAGGGCATGTACCCTTTTTCTTGAGCATATAGGCTCGTTTAGACTGGTTATGGATGATTGAGTTGCACCCTGGTCCAACCAGCACCTAGTATTCCAGGTATATGACCACTTACTTCCTCACGTACTTAGTCCATATAGGTGGATTTAATATGTAACTATACTATACTATATATATATATATTATTACTATATATATATAGTTACTGATGAGACTATCATTCCGGCCATGAGCCGAAGCAGGTAGAGTCGGCCAGGAGTCCTGTTAGAACCTAAGATAATCGGTATTTATTTATTCAGCCTTTTCTATTATTCATTATACTTGCACACTATTTTACTTTTAATTCATGAACTGGTTTTGGTTACATACACCATGGGTGATGGCCTACTGAGATTTCACCTCACACCCTGCTCGAGCCGCCATTAGGGGTACCCAAATAGATCTCATGTTCATAGGACTGTGGATCATTGCTTGCACTGTGATCTGATCATCATTAAAACTATATCAAAGTTTAATTATTTATATAACCTACTAACTACAATGTTTAGTGGAAAGTAGGTTCGAACCCACAGGGAAGGTGGAGGAACCAAAATTTTCAAAACATACCCACTGTTGTCAGTGGTGGGTGAAAATATTTTTTTGAACTTTTCTAATTTTTTTTTATTTTGTGTATTTTTTTATAAGTATTAATGAGAAAAAAGGATTTTTTTATAATTTTTTTCAAAAGATATGATGAAATAGGAGGAAATAAGAAAACAACAAGAAACAGAGGGAAAAAATGCTAAAAGATGAACAATCAATAGATAAGCCCGGGAAAAATTCTTCCTACTAGTTTAAAGATAATTCCTTTTCATAAAAATAACTACAAATGTAACCACTAAAAATGAATGACTTATCTTTCTTGCCAAGAGATTAACCAAAAATATTGAATAATACTAGAGTTCACCACTCCAAGAAAGATTCATCTACAAATTTAATTTGATAAGGATAAAAAACAAACTCACCATTTGTTCTGATGTTTTCTTTTGAAAAAGAAGCATTAGAAAAATTTCATCCATGATCAAACTCACCGAATGATCATGGAATTAAAATTTGAACACAAGTGGTATGAAGCAATCGAATGATTTTAGAATTGATCTCACCGATCAATTTTGAAAACATTAAAATGAAAAAAGTGAAAAGAAAAATTGATGATAACCAGTAGAATAAGAAATTACCCTGAACTAGAAAATTATTAACCAATGATCATAATGAAAACCAAAAATAGAATTCAATTACAATAAGAAAAGAATTGAAATGAAGGAGAAAGAAAACTCCCTATGAATCATTCAAGAGAAGTACTATTGTCTCAAACTCCAATCTCTTGGTCTCCCTTATCTCCTGCTCTTATTCCTTGGATGTTGCTCTCTAGAATGTGAAGTGTATGAATAATGAATGAGTGGTGTCATTTACTATTGCTTCTATCTTATTTTAAAAGTCCATTGTCAAACTATGTTTGTCACTACCAACTTCTACTGACTTCAGTTGATTCTCTTCTTTTCCATTGTCTATGCACTGCTTACTCATGCTATCCACATGACTTGAGCAAATCCCTATAACTAAATGCAACTAGGTTGTTGGGATGCACCAGGATGCGAACCCAGCTCCAGCTTGTATCTGCACATGAAAATAGAGATTTTTAAATACAGTTTTTAATGTAAAATGATTTAATAAATATTTACTTATTTATTTAATTATTATAATTATCATATTAAAATAAAAAGGTTAAATTATTATTTTATTTTATTTAAAACTATAATTAATTATTTAATTAACATTATTAAAGTTAATATTTTAATATCTTTATAAAAGATAATCAGTTTTATTTATTTGATTAAGTTAACACTTTATTAATTAATTAATTTATTTTTATTAAATTATTATTTAAAACTAATTAATTTATTAATGACTTTAATTAATTATTATTATTAATTGTATTATTTTAATTAAATTATTTGTTAATTTAAATATTTTATTTTTTATAGTTATTAATATAAATATATGATTAATAAGATGATTAATTTACTCATTTATAATTAATTATAATTATAATTTATTTATTAATAATTATTTTATTTTAATAAAAAAATTATTTTTAATTTTTATTATTACTATTATTATTAATTTAATTTAATTTAATTTATTAGTTTTTTTATTTTTTATTTTTTTTACTCTTCCCTCGGTTAACCAGCGCCGTGAGGGGGGGGGGGGTTTCCTTCCATAACAAGCCGTGGCTCGGCCGCAGCTCCTTCATCAATGATGTCGGCTCGAGGTGGCTCCGAATCCCTTAATCCCTTCACAACAATAGTGGAGGGTCATCAGATGCACCTCTGTCACGACCCGTCCTCGGGGCCCATGCCGTGACTACCCCAAGCCCTCCTTCCATAGGTCAGGGGCTGACGACTAGCACCAAGGCGTAAATCCCAAAAAAAAGGAATGCATTGCCTTTGTAAAGTAAACAAACACCATAAAGCAAGCAAGTAGAAGAAGTAAACACTAAGTAAAAACTGGTACAACAGTAAGTGCGGAAAAGTAAGTGGGCCAGTATACAAACCCAAACTGAAAGTAAAGTACAACTGGAAAGGGAAAATAGCAACTGAAAAGTAAAGCTGCAACGTCGAGCTGCCCACTGGAAATCCTACCAGAAGGGTGGGTATAGATAGCCTCCACTGCTCCTCGGGTCCAGCCGACCACTCCGAGTATGTCCCGCCCAGTGGTCCACCTCCAGGTACCGTCCTACTCCGCAAGCCTCAACTACGATCAGCGTTGTCCGTCGTCTGCAACCAACACAACGTAGTGCGGGCATAGCCCATGCAGGGGTGAGTATAAGCTACTTAGTAGGGACCCCAAGACCCCCAAAGGTCTCCCAGAATCCACAAAGGATAATCCACAAAGGAAAGATACAATCACGAAGTAGCATCCGACACTGCTTAGGTATATGCCCATACATATACCTAAGTCTTCAATTCTTGTTCGGTTCCAACATCCGAGCCCAATACAACCCAGTCCACACAGGAAAGAAAAACGTAAATCCACAAAGGATAGCACAACACAATCCACAAAGGAAAGCAAAACAGGATTTCAGCTCACACAGGTACACTTCTTCATATGATGATAAAGATGACCAGATATTGCCACTGATTCATCTAAGTCGTCGGACCCACAAAGGATCGATAGGTACTAACCCCTGCAATGACCCACAAAGGATATGACCCACAAAGGATCGATAGGTAACTAACCCCTGCAATGACCCACAAAGGATCTGACCCACAAAGGATCGATATGTAACTAACCCCCGCAAAGACCCACACAGGATCGAACCCACACAGGATCTGTAGGCGCTGGCCCACACATGACCGCTGAGCACTGACCCACACAGGATCGGTAGCACTGACCCACAAAGGATCGCTGAGTGTTGTAGTCGTCACCGTCGAATCCATTGAGGATCTCTGTACAGTCGTCGTCGTCACAGTAGCAGTCGCTGCCAGCTCTAGGGTTCTCGCACACAGCAAGCTCGTTCGGGAGGGTCCGCTCCACGAGCTAAGAGGCTGATACATCAACTGACACCTAGTCCAGAGTTGATGTATCCAAAAGTTCTGTATCGTCAATAGGAACTCAATGTCGCAGACGGCGCGTCAATTGGACGCCCGGTCTAAGAGTTATTGGCTTTTTCGTCCCAGGGGCCCGGTTGGTTTTTTAAGTCAAAACCAACTCAACCGTACTCCACCTGCATCCAAACCTAAGTCGGAGTAATCCAAAAGATCCTTCTCACTTAGAGGAATCCAACCAAGTCGACGGCACGTCAAACGGACGTCCGGAGCTCAAGTCATGAGCGTTTCCGCTCCGAGGGCCCGGTTGGTTTCGTGTACGAACCAACCCGGCCGAACCCAAAATATTCCAAAACCTTAAGTGTAATATACCGAAACCACCGTCTCGATCCAAGGATCGCATCTCCACTAACGACGCGTCGATCGGAGGCCCATAGCTCAAGATACAGGCAAAAGACTAAAAAGGTCCGAAAACGGGGGGTCTGGGCCCGGACCGATCCGGCACCCCCCCTGGGTTGGCCCGAACCGGGTCGACCCGACCCGGGTCTGAGTCCGACCCGGTCGGCGCGGCCCGACGGTCTGGCCGGGCGGCGCTGGCGCTGGCCAGGAGCCGCGCCAGGCAGCCGCGCCCCCCCCCCCCCCCCCGCCCCCGCGCGGGGGCCGCTCCGTGACACCCGGACGCGGCTTAAGCCGCGTCCCTACTCCGTGGTCCCGTGCGGCCGCGGGACCGGCCATCACCGCCGTGGCTTCAGTCGCGGCGGGTCTTCCCGGCTGTGCGCCGGGCGCCGCCGCATCCTGGCGGCCGGCCGCTGCCTGCCGCCGGCGGGGCGCGCCGGCGGGGGGTTCCGCGGACCACCAGATGCGCTCTGGTGGTCCGATTTGCGCGCGGTCTTCGCCAGTGCTCGTCCCGGGACTCGTTCTTCACTGCAAATCCTTTAAAATTAACTTGCGGCCTCGTTTGTCATCGCCCGCCAATCCGCGCATGACAAACAAAAAGGGCGATGGGTTCGGACTTGTTCGTTGGTCCGCACCCACCGCTTTAGCAGTTTTTAAAGTCTCACAACAATCATATTTAACAACCGGGGATATAAATCACGAGGATTTAAAAAGAAACAACCCATACCTCGACGTTGTCGTTGGACGTGAGTTCTTCGCGGGATTGACCGTCGCGGAAGAAGAGGATCGTCGTGTCGCGGAAGGCCATCGCGTCATCGCGGTATACGGCATCGCGTCGACGATCTCCGAGGGGTAAAGAAAACACACAGATTTAATTTCACGAATTAAATCCATGTCAAGGATAAAATCCACAAAGTAATTTAAAAGATTTGAAATCTCCTACCTCAAGCAGTTGATCGAAGATTTGACGCGTGGAAGGAATCGTCACGGAAGAAGCGTCACGGAAGGAGAATCACCGGCGTTCTTCGTCGCCTTTCGTCGAAGGCCGGCGTTCTTCGCATTCTTCGTGTTCTTCGCATTCTTCACGTTCTTCGCATTCTTCGCGTTCTTCGCGAAGAAAGATGAAGATCTTCTAGCTTCAGAGATTTCTCCAAATCCTCTCAACAAACCACACCCAAGAAGAAAGTGTGTTGGTCATATTTTAGTAATATGCTAATAGTTTGAAAACATGTTAAAAAACGAACCATTAATTCGGTGAATTAATGGTAACGTCTTAACTATCCAATTAATAGGGGCGTTAAGAGTTTTAGAAAACTCACCAGTTGACTTTCATTAAAGAGGAGTTTTCGCGGGTGCGTTACTTAGAGGAAAAGAAACGGTGGGGCTCGTGCGGGACCCACCTCACAAATATCCTACCAAGAGGGTAGGATATTTTGGGTTGCACCCTATCCGCTTCAACTTAGCTTAAGTGGATTTAAGTGGCTTTGAGTGAAATAAAATAAAGTTGTCGCACCACTTTATTTTATTTTCTTCACTTAACCCCAAAAATTAAAAACCAGAACCGAGAAAACGCAACTTCGGAAGAGGCGTTTCTAAGCAAGTACCAGCACTGCGATTCCATCAGTGCCCTCGGAATTCGATTCCGAGCACCGGTTCAAAAGTTAGAAAAACCCGATTGTTCGTTCACTGAACGTACCCGAGCCAAACTTCGGAAAATGATTTCGGGCACACTGGGCCTCGGAATCACGTGCCGTCAGAAATTGTGTTCTTGTAAAATTCCAAAGAAAATTAAGAAAAAAAAATTCCTTGAAATTTACGGGTCTTTACATCACTCCCACCTCAGGGCTTTACATCCCCGTAAAGATACATCATAAACTAGGGAAACAAATGCGGGTACTGAGCACGCATCTGAGCCTTTCGCTCCCAAGTGCTCTTCTGGAGGTTCCCATGCAGCCATCTGATGCACACTAGAGGAATCGACCGTCCGCGTAGGACCCGCTCCTATCGATCCTCGATCTCCACCGGGACCTCCGCAAAAGTCGCCCCATCATTAATGTCTATCTCCCCATGGTCAATGATATGCATCGGGTCGTGCACGTATCTCCTCAGCTGAGATACCTGGAAGACGTCGTGCACCCGGTGCAATTGAGGTGGTAGAGCCAGGCGATAGGCCACCTCGCCAATCCTGCTGAGGACCTGGAATGGTCCGATGAAGCATAGAGACAACTTGCCACCTCGGCCAAATCTCTGCAAACCACGTTGAGGTGAGACACGCAAGAAAACATGGTCGCCATCCTCGAACTCTAGTGTCCTCCGCCTCCTGTCAGCATAAGACTTCTGCCGGCTTTGAGCTGTCCTCATCTGCTCCTGGATGACCTGGACCTTCTCTGTCATGGCTCGGACCATCTCTGGTCCCACAAGTGCTGACTCCCCAGGGTCTGTCCAACACAAAGAAGATCTACAAGGTCTGCCGTACAACGCCTCGTATGGTGCCATCCCGATGGTGGAGTGGTAGCTGTTATTGTACGCAAACTCCACCAAGGGTAGGTGGTCCTCCCAGCTGCGACCAAAGTTGAGGACACATGCGCGGAGCATGTCCTCGAGAGTCTGAATGGTCCTCTCCGTCTGACCATCCGTCTGAGGGTGAAAGGTAGTGCTCAGACGTAGCTGCGTCCCGAACGACTCCTGCAACCCCTTCCTTAGCCGGGAAGTAAAGTGAGCATCTCGATCAGAGACGATAGATGATGGCACACCGTGAAGCCGTACAATCTCCTGAACGTAGAGACGTTCCAAGCTCTCCACTGATCCCTGCTCCCTGATGGTTAAGAAGTGATCCGACTTGGTGAGTCGGTCGACAATTACCCAAATGGAGTCATGACCTCTGGAAGTGCGTGGAAGTCCAGTCACGAAGTCCATAGATATCCTGTCCCACTTCCACTCCGAGACCTCCAAGGGTTGTACCAAGACTGATGGTACCTGATGCTCCACCTTCACCTGCTGGCAGGTGAGGCATCAAGAAACGAACTCTGCCACAACCTTCTTCATGCCCGGCCACCAGTGCTATCGTCTGAGGTCCTGGTACATCTTCTCCACTCCAGGATGTACCGCCAAAGGAGAAGTGTGAAACTCTCTCAGCACCTCCTCCCGTAAGGCAACTGGTACCAAGGTACGTCCTCTGAAAAGGACATCGTGCTCTGCTCCAAGGGAGAAACCATCAGGTGCCTGACCTGAGGATATCTGTGTACGCCACGTCTCACAGTCAGCGTCCCCACGCTGTGCCTCTCTGACCTGCTGTAGTAGTGGAGGAGAGACTGTGAGAGACTGAAGGAAGGCTGCGCCATCTCTATCCATGAAGGATATCTACAAGGAGGCTAACTACTCTGTCGCCTCCTCAAGTAGCTGAATGCCCGTCCTCCTGCTGAGAGCATCAGATACCACGTTCCCCTTCCTAGGAGTATAGAATATCTCAAAGTCATAGTCCTGGAGGAACTCGAACCATCGCCGCTGTCTCAGGTTCAGGTCCTTCTGAGAAAAGATGTACCTAAGACTCTGATGGTCAGAAAAGACTGTAAAGCGCTCGCCCATCAGATAGTGTCGCCATGTCTTCAGAGCGAAGACCACTGCTTCTAACTCTAGGTCATGGGTAGCATAGTTCTGCTCATGCGGCCTCAACTGACGTGATCCATAGGAGATCACTGCCCGCCCCTGCATCAGGACACATCTAAGTTTGGTCCCTGATGCATCGTAGTAGACTACGTACCCTATCCCCTCCTCCGGAAACCTCAAGATAGGTGCGCTGGTTAACCTCTGTCTCAGCTCCTGGAAGCTCTGCTGACATCTGTCTGACCACACAAAGGGTTTTCCCTTCTTCGTAAGAGCTGAGAGTGGTGATGCAACTCTAGATAAGTTAGGCACAAATCTCCGATAGTATCTGGCTAGTCCCAAGAAACTCTGCACCTCCGTCACGCTCCTGGGTGGCTCCCAAGCTAGCACTGCCTCGATCTTCGCAGGATCTACTATAACTCCCACCTCAGAGATGACGTGTACCAAGAAGTGGACCTCACACATCCAGAACTGACACTTCAAGAGCTTACCATAAAGCTGGTGCTCTCGGAGTGTGTCCAGCACAACCCACAAGTGGCATGCGTGCTCCTCCTCAGTCGTCGAGTATATCAAAATGTCGTCGATGAAGACTACGACAAATAGATCGAGGTATGGCTGAAAGATCCTGTTCATGAGGCCCATGAACACTGCTGGAGCATTGGTTACGCCGAATGACATAACCAAGAACTCATAGTGTCCATACCGACATCTGAAGGCCGTCTTCTGCACGTCCTCGTCCCGAACTCTGAGCTGATGATAGCCTGACCCGGGGTCTATCTTTGAGAACCACCACGCTCCCTTGAGCTGATCGAAGAGGTCATCAATCCTCAATAGCATATACTTTTTCCTCACTGTCACCTGGTTCAGGCGACGATAGTCGACACAAAGTCGCAAGCTCTTGTCCACCTTCTTGGCGAACAATATTTGGGAAGCCCAGGGTGAAACACTGGGTCGGATGAATCCCTTGCCCTGCAAGTCCTCCAACTGTACCCGTAGCTCTCGAAGCTCAGTGGGGGCCATCTAATATTCTGGAGTGGATATCGGGGCTGTCCCGGGGTACAGATCAATACAAAAGTCTACCTCTCTGTGAGGAGGTATTCCTGGAACGTCGTCGGGAAAGACGTCCGCATACTGATCCACCACTACAGGAAAACTAGGACTCCGCACGTCAACTGCTCCTAGGATGAGGCTAGCCAACTGATGAGTGATGGGCTGTCCTCTCCTCTGCGAGAGTCCATCCTGTGCTGCAAAGGCTCCCTTCTCACCGGTGAAGGTGAACCTGCTCCCGTCGGTGTGTACACATCGCACCTTATGCCTAATACAGTCGATCTGAGCATGGACAGTAGATAACCAATCCATGCCCAAGATGATGTCGTAAGGCCTCGACGCCGCTACAAGAAGATCCCAGCCGAAGCTCTCGCCT
The DNA here is from genome assembly GCA_963277665.1 of Viscum album. Taxonomy (NCBI): domain Eukaryota; kingdom Viridiplantae; phylum Streptophyta; class Magnoliopsida; order Santalales; family Viscaceae; genus Viscum; species Viscum album. The sequence goes on from OY728121.1 coordinate 510,304,805, forward strand.
CCTAGAGTAAGCTCACACTGCCGAAACTAGTGTGTAATCGTTGAGTCTACTCCCGTAGGAGTCTCTAGCCGTAAGGATTGAGCCAAAGACTCTGTCAGAATCTCCGAGCTCCGAACAAGGGTAGCGGCTATAAAAGAGTGACTCGCTCATGTGTCTATAAGAACTGCAACAAGGGTGGAATAGACACAGATAGTACCTCGAATCATCTCGGGCACACTGTGGTCATAGGACTCCGCTGCCTGGAGCTGTGCATGTCTCAGCCCTCCAGCTCCCTGTGGCCGGGGTGGACCTCCTGGTGGTGGTGGTGGTAGAGCCTCAAAGCGTCACCCACCACCTACTGCTCGGCCAGCTCCTCTGCCTCGTCCGCCTCCTCCCTGCGGACCACCACGGTCGACCCTCTACCTCTGCCTGGGTGTCCCCTCAACCGTCTGCTGCTCCTCGGCACGGTGGGTCGGGCAGTCACGAGCCATGTGGCCCTGCCCGCCGCATGTGTAGCACTGCCTGCCTCTCGAAAGACTGGGTCCACGCTGTGTGCCCCGCACTGCTGAGCCAGTGTCCTAAGGTCGTCTGCGTGAGGGTCTGGTCTGCCTGGACCCCTGAGTCATCCGTCGACTGCCTGCTGCAGAAGACTCTGCTACGTGCCGCCCCGCGGTAGGTCTCGCCACTGAAGAAGGCTCAGCAAGAAAGCTCTCGATCAAAAGGGCTCGCTCTAGTACTCCTGCCTGAGTCGTAATGCTGAGGGAGATCAGCGATGCCCTGATATCGTGTCTCAATCCCTGCTCAAAGGTACGGGCTCGAAAGAATGGGTCCCGTACCATGTTGGTCGAGTAGTGAGAGAGATCGGTAAATCTCACAGAGTACTGGGCGACCGTCAAGCTGCCCTTCCACAGCTGAAGAAGCTCCTGGATGTGCACCACACGGAGGGTGGCCGGGACGAACTCTGAGCGGAAGAGGCCCTCAAAGTCTGTCCAGAGAAGAGATGCCTCAACGTGCACCTGGAGCATTAAGATCCACCACCGGCCCACTTCCGCGTGCAGTAGGCTCGCCACGAGGATCACCATGAGGTCTGCTGGTGTCCTCACTAACCGGAAAACTCGTACCACTGCCTCCAGCCAGTCCTCGACTGCCTGGGGCACTAGTGGAAATGCGGGCTTTAACGTCGTCGTAATAACGTCGGTTTTTTAAAAACCGACGCGAATAGTATATGCGGGGAATTTTTGGCGTCGGTTTTACACAAAACCGACGCCAAAAATAATTATGTTTTTTTTTGCGCTTCGGTTTTTCTAAAAACCGACGCGGAAAACCTCTTAAAACAGGATTTTCCGCGTCGGTTTTTCTAAAAACCGACGCGGAAAATCCGGTCGAAGAGGTTTTCCGCGTCGGTTTTTTCTAAAAACCGACGCGGAAAATCATGTTTTAATCAGTTTTCCGCGTCGGTTTGTAGAAAAACCGACGCGGAAAACCTCTTCGACTATATTTTCCGCGTCGGTTTTCATGAAAACCGACGCCGAAACTCATAAAAAAAATATATTTCGCGTCGGTTTTAATGAAAACCGACGCGAAAAGTCTTTTAAAAATATTCACGGACAGAAACCCTCATTTTGTTCGTCCGTCGAAATCGAGTTCCGCTGCGGCGCTTCGGACTCCCGACGACCTTCGAACTTGATTTGCGATCTTGAACGGCCATTGTTGAAGGTTTTTTGTCGTCTGCACGATTTTGGGTATGTGTTCTTCCTATTTATCTCTTGTTTCATATCCCATTGTTTATTTCTTTATCAATAACCCTATTTTGCGTGATTTGGATTATTGGTTAGATTTTAGTTGTAATTTATCATTATTTTTTGTTTGTATTATCATTGTTGGTGTAGATTTGATATTGTTTGTTTTTGGAAGTAATTATACCGGTCGCAGTTTGGATTTAACATCTCAATTCGGGTTGAATAATTATGTAAGATTTTATATTATGTTGGATTTTAAATAATTATGTAAGATTTTATTTTATTTTATTTCAAACTAGATTAAAAGGGGCTTTAATTAAAAGTTAGAAATTTTGTAAGGTGAGTAGTGGCCTAATTAGTATTTGTATACTCATGTTTATCTACATTTCAGTTTTAGGATCTTATCCAGTTCTTTTTCCCTCTTAGGATGCATTCTGTTTCAGTTTGGGTTAGTGATTAGTGGGGACTTGAGCTCAGTTATTGTTTTACTTATCAAATTATCCCAAGTGTGCCTATTATAGGTTTTTTACGGATTTATTTAAATAGAATATGTGTAAATTTTTTCCATTTAAATGATGTTTTTACTACTTAAAATTATGGTTAAAAGTGTATTGAATTACTTTTGTGAGGACTAGGTGATTTAGGAGATGAAGTGTATTGAGGGAATTAGTTTATATCTATTTATAGTTATTCTTTATATTATTTCTACTGATTCAAATTTTGTGTTGATGTATAACCTATGGATAGGTCATTTCAGATTTCTGATAGAAATATGATGTTAATTACACTATGATTAATGGGTGAAATCATACCTAGTGATTGTTTTAGATGCCTATAATGCTTATTGTTAGTCTATGAGGATTAGGTACTCCCCTCAAGTATGTCATGGTCTAGTTTAGGTGTTTAATGGATAGATATCTTGGGTTGGTTCATGAAAATGGTATCAAAACCAAGATTTTTCAGAGGGTTTGGGTTTCCAAGTTCCCTTTGTTATTTGGCATTATAATGTTATTATGGATATAGGTTATAAAAAATCTAGTGCTACACATTGGGAAAAGTGTCATAATATCTTTTCCATTTGAATCCTTGAGTGTTTATGTAATTCTAGGATTTATTGTTGGATTTTGATATTGATTTTGATTGGTTTTATGTGTTTGATATAAAAATGATGATTGAATTACCAATGATGTGTAATCTATTTGGGGGTTCACTTAATATTGGGGTGATGGTGGATGAAGATTTGTAGCTATAGGTCTATCCCCCATAGTTAGGCCAACCATATGGAGCCCTTTTGAATAGTTTTAATGACTCTTCAAATCCCACAAGTAGTTTTGTTAATCGAGTTCCACATGTGTGTTTTAATACACATTGTTTTAAATAAGGATAGTTATTGCACTATTTTTCACATTAATTTTTCCATGATTCATTCATGTTACATCAAATGAATAAAAAAATAAATATAGTGTGATCAATAGTAGTCATAGTGAGAAATCATATTATCTTGTATGTCATTCATATAATATTTATATCATGGAACTTTATTTTCAAAAAATGAAACCTTTGATTTAACCATTTTGTCCTTGTATTTCAATATAACACACATGTATATAATATTAAAATTAACTGTTTACTATATTTGTAAACGTGTTTCATATTTGATGTCTTTTATCTGATTATCAATAGTTTTTATGGAATATGTTTTTGTTTACAATTTATCTGATAGATATTTAAATGTTTTTATGTTTTAATATATTCATCAATTATATTGTGATATCAGGTATTAATGGATCATAATTGGATTTATCTACGAAGAACTACTAGTGAATATGAAAGAGGAGTTGACAATTTTTTGGAATTTGCTAAACGGCATAATCAAAATATTGATTTGATTTTCTGTCCATGTGTGAAGTGTGTAAATATGAGAAAGTTAAACTTCAGAGAAATCAAAGATCATCTCATTTGTTATGGTTTTAGCCTTAATTATACACGTTGGATCTTGCATGGTGAAAGAACTGAAAATTCAACATCCAATGTTGATGACGATATTCATAATGAGGCAGAGGATCGTATTGAAGAATTAATTCATGATTTAGGTGTTGAAACCATCGAAAAAACACCAACTGTTGAACGATTGTATGGAGATTCTGAGAAACCATTATTCCCAGGTTGCAGTAAATATACAGTGTTATCAGCAGTTTTGAGATTAGTTAACTTAAAAGCAAAAAATGGGTGGAGTGATAAAAGTTTCTCCAGTTTACTTGAGCTTTTAAAAGAGCTTCTTCCAGAAGGCAATGGGCTTCCAGATTCCAATTATGAGGCGAAGAAAATATTATGCCCAATGGGATTGGGGTATAAAAAGATACATGCTTGCCCCAATGATTGTGTACTATATAGGAAAGAAAATGAACATTTATCAAGTTGTCCTACATGTGGAACATCGCGCTATAAGATGGATGAGAAAGTCAACTCAGATTCATTTTCAGGTGATGTCATGTAACGTTATGAAAAATCAATTTTTTTACTTTCCAATGATATCATCCAATATTTTTTTCAAACAATTCTGATAATTCAATTCTGGTTTATTTTTAGGTACCAAAATCAAAACTCCATCTAAAGCATTTTGGTACCTTCCAATTATTCCTCGTTTGAAGCGTCTATTTGCAAATTCAAATGATGCAAAAAGGTTAAGATGGCATTCAGATGAGCGCATTTCTGATGGTAACTTACGTCACCCGGCCGATTCACCACAGTGGAAGAGTTTTGATAAAAAATTTCATGATTTTGGAAGTGAAGTTAGAAATCTCAGAATGGGATTGTGTACTGATGGAATGAATCCATATCGGAGCCTCAGTAGCCAACATAGTTCATGGCCTGTTTTGCTGGTACTTTACAACTTGTCCCCACATCTATGTATGAAGAAAAAATATGTTATGATGAGCTTGATGATTTCTGGACCAAAACAACCAGGAAATGATATTGATGTGTATCTTACACCATTGATTGAGGATTTAAAACTGCTATGGGAGAAAGGTGTTACAGTTTTCGATGCATACAAGAAAGAGTATTTTCTTTTGCGTGCTATGATAATGTTCACTATAAACGACTTTCCTGCGTATGGAAACTTATCTGGATATAGTGTTAAGGGACATAAAGCATGTCCAATTTGTGAAGAACAAACTTCATATTATCAATTGCAGAATGGAAGAAAGACAGTGTACATGGGACATCGAAGATTTTTGCGAATTGATCATCCTTATCGTAGATTGAGAAAAGCATTTAACGGTTTACAAGAATACAACCTCCCCCCTCAACCATTGTCAGCTGAAGAATATTATGACAGAGTGAAAGATATTGATTCAACATTCGGAAAGAGAAAAAGTTCTGGTTTACAAAAACATATCTGGAAGAAGCAGTCTATTTTTTTCAAACTACCTTATTGGAGATTTTTAGAGATAAAACATAACATTGATGTTATGCATGTTGAGAAAAACATATGTGATAGTTTGATTGGAACTTTGTTAGACATAAAAGGAAAGACAAAAGATGGATTACATGCTAGATTGGACTTGATGTTAATGCGAATACGTTTGGAGTTAGCTCCCGCTGTGAAAGGAAAAAGAACATATTTACCTCCGGCTTGTCACACATTAAGCAAGATTGAAAAGATGAATTTTTGTCAGTGTCTTCATGGTATTAAAGTACCCAGCGGTTTTTCTTCAAATGTGAGTAATTTTGTGTCATTGAAGGATTGTAAATTAATAGGTATGAAATCACATGATTGTCATGTGTTAATGCAACAAATTCTACCAGTAGCAGTGCGTGGTATATTACCGAAAGCTGTCAGGAAGACAATCATCAGGTTATGTAATTTCTTTAAATCCATTTGTAGCAAAGTCGTTGATCCAAATTTGTTAGATTTGTTGGAGAATGAAGCAACTCTTATTCTTTGTCAACTAGAAATGTATTTCCCACCCACATTTTTTGATATAATGGTTCATCTATTGGTTCATTTGGTGCGTGAGATAAGAATGTGTGGGCCTGTTTATTTAAGATGGATGTATCCTTTTGAAAGATATATGAAAATTTTGAAAGGATATGTTAAAAATCCTTATCGACCAGAGGCCTCTATTGTTCAAAAATATGTATCAGAAGAGGTGATTGAGTTCTGTACTGATTATTTGAATGAAGTGGAGCATATTGGTCTCCCTCTATCTCGACATATGACAGTTGACAGAGAAGGTAGAGGGGTTCGAGGCTTAAAGGTAAAGTTCATTCCACGTGATGAAGTGATGCAAGCACATTTATACATTTTGAACAACACAGATGAGGTTCAACCATATATATCCTCACATATTGCTGAATTAAAGTTACGATATCAGAAAAGAAATGAAAAGTGGTTGATGATTGAGCATAAGAAGACATTTGTTTCATGGTTTAAAGAGAAAGTCACCTCAGATATATCTGTATCAGAAACATTGAAGTGGTTATCAGGGGGACCATCTTTTAATGTGATCACTTGGTCTGGTTTTGATATCAATGGCTACACATTTTACACAAAAAACCTGGATGACAAGAGTACCGTTCAGAATAGTGGTGTGATGGTATTCGCTGAAGCAGTGCATTTTTCGAGTGCCAAAGATAAAAACCCAATTTCTGCATCAACATCATATTTTGGAGTTATTGAAGACATATGGGAAATTGATTATATTAAATTTCGAGTCACTATTTTTAAGTGCAATTGGGTTGATAGTAATAGTGGCGTGAAACATGATGAATATGGGTTTAAACTGGTTGATTTGAAAAGATTTAATCACAATGAGGAACCATTTATCTTGGCGACACATGCAAAACAAGTATTTTATGTCATTGATCCGTTGAATGATCAGTGGTCAGTTGTTTTGCAAGGGAAAAGATATCATTTGGGTGATGATGATGATTCTGATGATGCTAGTGATTTACATGAGCGTTATTCATCTATTATGCAATTTTCAGATGATTACAATGAATATAAGACAGACATAGTGCATGCAGTACGTACCGATCATGATGAAGGGACGTGGGAAAACACTAAATTAGTCTCCTAATTTTTCTGGTAAATATTTATATTTTGTGTCTATTTTTAAAACTTACAAATGCATGCCTCTATTTTTACATATTTATTTTTCATTTCCTTGTTTCTAATTATTCAGTTTTCTAATGATATGCAGGTACCCAAAATTTCATTACACTTTCTAGTAGCAATGTCAAATACAGATAGAGATGAGCAGTTACCGAGGTATATCTATTTTGACATATTATTAAATATTCAGTAATATACATATTTAATGAAATAAAACTGTTAATTTATTAAAAAAAATTGCAGGACTACTGATGCGTCCTCGGCGGAGGAGACTTCTCCAGTTACTACTGAAAAATCAAGTTCTCTAGTTGGTAAACGTGGTATTACACGTTTACCAAAACTATCACTCGCTCGTGATGATAACAAATTACACATCCGTTTTGATGATAATAATAATGCAGTTGGCCCAAATGCAGTTCAGTTTGTCAGTTATATAGCGATGCAGAGCCGTTGCAGGATTAGTATTTTATATCCTGATTGGAAGTCAGTGGACAGGACGGCGAAGCAACAGCTTTGGGAGGCCGTGACGGTAAAATATCTTTATTTATTTATTTTATCTCATTTTTTTAATATTATATAGTTTAAATGACATATTTTATTTTTTCAATTACAGATGACATTCAATTTTGAGGAAACCAAAGAAATTAGGAAAAGACATCTCTCTTTAGCGGCGGTTCGATGGAGAGATTTTAAAAACAAACTGACGAAAGATTATGTTTTTGGAAAGAGAAGGTTTGAAAGCCCATGTATTAAGTATCCATATATAGATGAAGAAACATGGAAGCGATTTGTTGACAGTCGTCAGGAAGAGAAATTTCAGGTATTGTAATTGTTTTATATTTTAAAATTTATGCTATATTTTCCTTATTACTAATGTGTTTATTTTTATGTAACAGGCCTCCAGAAGATCTCATCAGGAGATCCAGTTGAAAAACGTATACCCTCATACTTTATCACGTGGAGGATACTCGTATTTGGAGCAGAAAATTATTGAAGAAAAATTTGAAGCATTAAGATCTCGATCAAGTAGTGGTTCAGAAGAGGTCCAGTATGGTCCTCCATCTCCTCCCACTCGCCATGAGAAATGGAAACGAGCAAGAAGAAAAAAAAATGAACAATATCTTACAGACGAAGCTCATCAAGTGGCTGATAGAATTGTAAGTAAATATTAATTCTTTGTTAACAATTTTCCTTTTTTATAATTTATAAACACTAATATAAATTTTTTATTTTTCATTTCAGGATGAACTTCAGGAGAAAGAGACACAGGGCTCTTTTATCCCTGAGGGTAGGATGGATATCCTAGCCACTGCTTTGGGAAAGACTGAACACCCCGGCCGTGTTAGAGGATATCAGGCGGGTGTTAGTATTCGGAAGGTTTTTGGTAAGAGTAAGCAACCAAGAGACCCGGAAATTGAATCCTTAAAAGAAGAGCTGCAGGATATGAAACGGTCTATGGGTGATCAAATTCAAGCAGCAGTACAGAAGGCTTTATTAGAACACTTGGCAAGACAGTCACAGTCTGCTCATCCTTCCGAGGTATATTATTTACTGTTAACAATTTTTCTTTTCTATAAATTATAAACACTGATATAACTTTTTCATTTTTCAACATTCTCAGCCTACTCACTCAGACTATCATGCCTCATATGCTTACCCAACACCGTCTGGGCAGCCTTCCGAGGTATATTATTTAATGTCATCAATTTGTCTATTTTATAAATTATAAACACTGATATAACTTTTTCATTTTTCAACATTCTCAGCCAACTCACCCGGACTACCCTGCCTCATCTGCTTACCCTGCCCCGTCTGCGCAACCATTTGAGGTATATTATTTAATTTAATTTTTAATCAATTTTTCTATGTTAAAAATTTTAAACACTAATATACCCTTTTCATTTTTCTGACTTCTCAGCCTGCTCACCCTGACTACCCTGCCCCACCTGCTAACTTTGAGCCTCCACCTCCTCCATCGGATCAAACCTTATATTGTGAGTTGTTTGCGGGAGATCCTCATGTACATATTGTTGCGTTAGGACAAGTGTATTTTTTGGGGGACTCGGTACATCATCAGCCTATGCAGATGGGTCAGGTTAGAGTATCAGTACTTTTTATTATAGATCCTACTGCTCTACTACCATTTCCTACTGCGGAGATCACCAGTGTTGGGGAATGCATGGGCCATTTTTTACTTTGGCCAACTGCACTTCTTCGTTATATTTCACATGAGGTATGAGTTTTTTTAACTAGTAATTAGAAATGATTCCAAATTACTTATAATGTTTTCTGACATTTAACTTATATAGGAATATCTGAAAGCAAAAGAAACTGTACAAATGCAGCAAAATGTTCAAAAACAGTCGGCTGTAGATACTTCTGATATTTCTTCTGGGTTGAAAAGATTATCTCAGTGCTCTTCTTCCTTGAATTTTATCTATGAGTTTCGGATGACGCCCGATATATGTGGAAGAAATTATAAATTGAGAATATTGAAAGAAGATATCATGAATTTAGTTAATTTTGAAGAGATCGGGCTGAATGTGGTGCAGTTGTTTTCCATGTAAGTAAATTGACGTCTGAATTGCTATTTCTTTACTAAAATATTGTTATGTCATTGACTAACTATGTTTTCTTTTTAAATTAGGTATCTATACAGGATTCTTTTACAAAATGAAACTACAAGCATTTATAGCTTTATAGATCCAGAGTACATTTCCTCGGAAGTCAAACATGTGAAAAATGATGACAAAGTTAAATATATATCCGAGAGATTATCACAAACAGAGATTCAGTGCTGGTTTTTGCCATTTGTTGATAAGTAAGAATATCAACATAATTTTGAACTCATGATCATTATAATGTCATTAATTATGAACTTTTTGTATTATAGGGGGCATTGGATGTTAGGTGTATTTTGCCCAAATGAATGCACCTTATATTGGTTTTGCTCTTTATTAGGAAAAGTGCGTAAAACGTTTTCCAACTTATTAAACAGGTAAGTTGTTTTTTTATTTTTAGAAGTTTGTTATGTTTAATTTTAATTGTTTACACAAGTTTTATTAGTTCTTATATAAAACAATGCAGTTCATGGAAACATTTTACAAATGAAAAGAAACCAACGAAAATCAAATATGTGGAAGTACAGGTAATTAGTTTTTATATTTTTGTTATATATTGGGTTTCATTATTAGTTAAATGTTTTATAACTGCAGTGTCATCGTCAAAATGGAAGCGTTGAATGTGGTTATTATATTCTACGATTTATGTACGAGATAATCACAACTGGGGAAACTACTGATTTTCATAAGGTTAGTTGTATTAACTTTTTTATATATTTTCATCCACTTTCTTCTATTTATTAATTTCATATCATTCAATATTATTGTAGGTATTCAATGATTCACAGTCATATTCTCAATCTGATATGATTCATATTCAATCTACTTTTGCGGACTATTTGTTAAGTCTGATTAAGATTTGAGGTATGTATACTAATATTTATAAATAATATTATATATGGGTTTAAAAAACTAACTCTTATGATATATTAGGTGTTTGAACCTACTAATAATCAAATGAATGCTTCAACAATAACAAACAATGAGCATGTCATATATTTCAGGTACGTGTATTTTAATTCTGATTTACTGAGTTTTCTCAAGTGCCTCTGCAAAAACTGTTTTATTGAATCTACTAATAATCAAATGAATCCTTCAACAATAACCAACAATAAGCATGTCGTATATTTCAGGTACGTGTATTTTAATTCAGAATTAGTTATTATATTTCTTTTCATTGTTATTTCTTAAAATCATTTGTCTGTACAGTGACAAATCTGTAGGGTGGTACTTGGATCATGAACATAGAGATTCGTATAGCGAAATAACATTCACAAACACTAAAAATTGTCTCCCTTGAATGCACAGCAATATCTTCTAGGCCTTTTTATTTTTTATGCAAATAAATATCGAAAAATGATTGCCGAGAAGCATATCACATAATACCTGAAACAACGCTTAGTGGGTTTGCACAAAGATAAAATAGAAGGCGTCAATTTTTAAGGTATGTTTCTTTATGTATCTTCAATCTGCATTTGATTTCAATTTTCTAACCTATTTTTTGCACTCAAATTTATTTCTCTGTTATTCCATAACTTAAACAAATAACAATAGTGAATAGGTAATGCACGTCTATACAGAGCAAATATAAAAACCTGAGGTTGGGGGTGGTGGGGATTCTATGGTGAAAAGACACCCCCAACATCTTCAGTGGGGGAGGTGAGGAAGAGGTTGCATCGGCTGAGTGTTCCTGGAATTTTGATCATTTCATTTTGGTAATTTACTTTGTGAAAAAATGAATGATTCAAATAAATTACACATTTTCATTTAATGTTTATTCATTGCACTAATAACTTGGATTGATTTTTTCACTCGTTTCATTACTGTTTTGACAGGATTGGTGCTATCTATGGGAGGAAACTTACAATGATTGATACTGAGTATGGTTAGATTAAGAAAATGCACCATGTAGGTACGTGTATTTTAATTCTGCTTTACTTTGAGTTTTCTGAAGTACTTCTGTTAAAGCTGTTTAATTGTTTTTGTATACTTCGTTATTTTTTTTCAGGGTTCCGATTTGTTTGGAGGAGAAAATATATGTATTTTATTTAAAAAAAAAAAAAATTTACGGCGTCGGTTATTTTAAAAACCGACGCCGAATAATTTTAAAAAAAAATTATTTACGGCGTCGGTTTTTTTAAAAACCGACGCCGAAAGGGTTTTCCGCGTCGGTTTTTAGAAAAACCGACGCGGAAAACTCGGTTGAAAGCGGGTTTCCGCGTCGGTTTTTAGAAAAACCGACGCGGAAAATCCGGTTGAATGCGGTTTTCCGCGTCGGTTTTTCTAAAAACCGACGCGGAAAACCTATTCGAATATATTTTCCGCGTCGGTTTTTTAATGAACCGACGCGGAAAATAATGTCTACATGTAGCTTCGGCGTCGGTTTTATAAAAAACCGACGCCGAAGCTCATAAGCGAATTATTTTTCGCGTCGGTTTCTATGAACCGACGCGAAAACGCTATTTTTAACGTCGCCTATAAAGACGTCGGTTTATAACCGACGTTAAAAATAAAAAAAAACCGACGCGAAAAAGTGTTTTTGCACTAGTGGGGGTCCGTCTCCCCACGGAACCTGGGTGGTCGCGGGCACTGGAACTCATGCAGTGCACTAAGGCGACGTGCATCGTCAGCGGCTGGGGCTGGAAGCATCGGTGGCTCGGCGGGTAGAGGTACCGTCGATGCCTCAGCTGTCAAAGGGCGCTGTACCGAGGCCTCGTCGCTCGGCGGGTTGTCGTCACGCTCAACTCTCGAAACCCTAGCTGGCTGCCTTCGTGGGGCCATCCTGAAAAGAAACAGGTGCGCCACGGTCAGAACAGTATACCTGGTGAGCTGACATAAAGTAATCACAAAGAAAACTTGAAACACACATGCAATCAATTTTTTCGTGCATTAAGTCGGAAATCAGAAGTTAGGGTCCTGGTGTACGGATACGTCGGCCGCCGCACCAACACTGGACTCCCTGGACTGATAACCACACCCAATACACTTAACACTATTGCTTCACATAGAAAAAGATCAGAGTCCCAAGTTCTGTGGTAGAACCGAACTCCTCTGATACCAATTTGTCACGACCCGTCCCCGGGGCCCGTGCCGTGACTACCCCAAGCTCGCCTTCCATAGGCCAGGGGCTGGTGATTAGCACCAAGGCATAAATCCAAGAAAAAGGGAAGGAATTGCCTTTGTAAAGTAAACAAACACCACAGATCAAGAGAGCAGAAGAAGTAAACACTAAGTAAAAACTGGTACAACAGTAAGTGCGGAAAAGTAAGTGGGCCAGTATACAAACCCAAACTGAAAGTAAAGTACAACTGGAAAGGGAAAACAGCAACTAAAAAGTAAAGCCGCAATGTCGAGCTGCCCACTAGAAATCCCACCTGAAGGGTGGGTACAGATAGCCTCCACTGCTCCTTGGGTCCAGCCGACCGCTCCGAGTACGTCCCGCCCAGTGGTCCACCTCCAGGTACTGTCCTGCTCCGCAAGCCTCAACCACGATCAGTGCTGTCCATCGTCTGCAACCAACACAACGTAGTGCGGGCATAGCCCGTGCAGGGGTGAGTATAAGCTACTCAGTAGGGACCCCGAGACCCCCAAAGGTCTCCCAGAATCCACAAAGGATAATCCACAAAGGAAATATACAATCACAAAGTAACATCCGACACTGCTTTGGTATATGCCCATACATATACCTAAGTCTTCAATTCTCGTTCGGCTCCAACATCCGAGCCCAATACAACCCAGTCCACACAGGAAAGAAAAACGTAAATCCACACAGGGTAGCACAACACAATCCACAAAGGAAAGAAAAACAGGATTTCATCTCACACAGGTACACTTCTTCATATGACGATAAAGATGACCAGATATTGTCACTGATTCATCTAAGCCGTCAGACCCACAAAGGATCGATAGGTACTAACCCCCGTAATGACCCACAAAGGATCTGAACCACAAAGGATCGATAGGTAACTAACCCCCGCAATGACCCACAAAGGATCTGACCCACAAAAGATCGATAGGTAACTAACCCCCACAAAGACCCACACAGGATCGGACCCACACAGGATCGGACCCACACAGGATCTGTAGGCGCTGGCCCACACAGGACCGCTGACTGCTGACCCACACAGGATCGGACCCACACAGGATCGGTAACACTGACCCACAAAGGATCGCTGAGTGCTGTAGTCGTCGCCGTCAAATCCACTGAGGATCTCTGTACAGTCGTCGTCGTCACAGTAGCAGTCGCAGCCAGCTCTAGGGTTCCCGCACACAACAAGCTCGTTCGGGAGGGTCCGCTCCATGAGCCAAGAGGCTGATACATAAACTGACACCTAGTCTAGAGTTGATGTATCCAAAAGTTCCGTATCGTCAACAGGAACTCAACGTCGCAGACGGTGCGTCAATCGGACGCCCGGTCTGAGAGTTATTAGCTTTTTCGTCCCAGGGGCCCGGTTGGTTTTTTAAGGAAAAACCAACCCGACCATACTCCACCTGTGTCCAAACCTCGGGCGGAGTAATCCAAAAGATCCGTCTCACTTAGATGAATCCAACCAAGTCGACGACACATCAAACGGACGTCCGGAGATCAAGTCATGAGCATTTCCGCTCCGAGGGCCTGGTTGGTTTCGTGTACGAACCAAACCGGCCGAACCCAAAGTATTCCGAAACCTTGATTTTAATATACCGAAACGACCGTATCGATCCAAGGATCGCATCGCTGCTAACAGAGCGTCGATCAGAGGCCCGTAGCTCAAGATACGGGCGAAAGACCGAAAAGGTCTGAAAACGGGGGGTCTGGGCCCGGACCGACCCGGCCCAACCCCCCCTGGGTCGGCCCGAAACGGGTTGACCCGACCCAGGTCCGGGTCCGACCCGGCCGGCGCGGCCCGGCCCGGCTGGGCACGGCCCGGTCCGGCAGTCTGGCCGGGCGGCTCGGCCAGCGTGCTGGCGCTGGCTAGGCGCCGCGCAAGGCAACCGCGGCCCCCCCGCGCGGGGGCCGCTCCGTGACACCCGGACGCGGCTTAAGCCGCGTCCCTCCTCCGCGGTCCCGCACAGCCGCGGCTGAAGCCGCGGCGAGTCTTCTCGGCGGCGCGCCGGGCGCTGCCGTGCCAGCGTGGCGCGCCGACGGGGGGTTCCGCGGACCACCGGATGCGCTCTGGTGGTCCGATTTGCGTGCGGTCTTTACTAGTGCTCGTTCCGGGACTCGTTCTTCACTTCAAAGCCTTCAAAATTAACTTGCGGCCCCATTTGTCATCGCCCGCCAATCCGCGCATAACAAACAAAAAGGGCGGTGGGTTCGGACTTGTTCGTTGGTCCACACCCACCGCGTTAGCGGTTTTTAAAGTCTCACAACAATCATATTTAACAACCGGGGATATAAATCACGAAGATTTAAAAAGAAACAACCCCTACCTCGACGTTGTCGTTGGACGTGATTTCTTCATGGGATTGACCATCACGGAAGAAGAGGATCGTCGCGTCGCGGAAGGGTGTCGCGTCGTTGCGGTATACAACGTCGCGTCGACGATCTCCGAGGGGTAAAGAAAACACACGGATTTAATTTCACGAATTAAATCCATGTCAAGGATAAAATCCACAAAGGAATTTAAAAGATTTGAAATCTCCTACCTCAAGCAGTTGATCGAAGATTTGACGCGTGGAAGGAATCGTCGTGAAAGAAGCGTCACGGAAGGAGAATCGTCGGCGTTCTTCGTCGCCTTTCATCGAAGGCCGGCATTCTTCGCGTTCTTCGCGTTCTTCACATTCTTCACGAAGAAAGATGAAGATCTTCTAGCTTCATAGATTTCTCCAAATCCTCTCAACAAACCACACCCAAGAAGAAAGTGTGTTGGTATTATTTTATTAATATGCCAACAGTTTGAAAACATATTAAGAAACAAACCATTAATTCAGTGAATTAATGGTAACGTCTTAACTGTCCAATTAATAGGGGCGTTAAGAGTTTTAGAAAACGCACCAGTTGACTTTCATTAAAGAGGAGTTTTCGCGGGTGCGTTACTTAGAGGAAAAGAAACGGTGGGGCTCGTGCGGACCCCACCTCACAAATATCCTACCAAGAGGGTAGGATATTTTGGGTTGCACCATATCCGCTTCAACTTAGCTTAAGTGGCTTTAAGTGGCTTTGAGTGAAATAAAATAAAGTTATCGCACCACTTTATTTTATTTTCTTCACTTAACCCAAAAAATTAAAAACCAGACCTGAGAAAACGCAACTCCGGAAGAGGCATTTCTAAGCAAGTACCGGCACTGCGATTCCATCGGTGCCCTCGGAATTCGATTCCGAGTACCGGTTCAAAAGTTAGAAAAACCCGCTCGTTCGTTCACTGAACGTACCCGAGCCAAACTTCAGAAAATGATTCCGGGCACACTGGGCCTCAGAATCACGTGACGTCAGAAATTGCGTTCTTGTAAAATTCCAAATAAAATTAAGAAAAAAAATTTCCTTGAAATTTATGGGTCTTTACAACCTCGATGATGCTCCTCATCAAGCGACAGGAGCTCGACTACTCGGTTTCAGATCTGGATTCCTCCACGGTGGCGACTTCATCCTCTTTGAGCGGCTGAATCGACGGTGTGGCCTGAGGTGGATCCGACTCTTAGTGGATGCAGATCAGGCGGTAACTTGAATTCAGAGGATCTGGAGAAGCCAAGAGGCAATGGTGAAGCTCAGATTGGCTTCAAGTTCTTTGATTGCGATTGGATTTCAGATTTGGTGAAAGTGGAATTTTCAGATCTATGTTTTTTTTTCTTCTGATTTAGATAGAGTTGTGTGGATCTGTGTTGTGTAACATCAAAGTATAGTCTATAGTGTGCAGTTGTTGAGGTCCAACAATGTCTATTGCTGAAAGGGCGGCGGTGTCTCAGCGGAGCAATGGTGTGTGGGGTGCTAAAGGTTAGCAGTGTCACGAGATGCCATTAGCAGAAAATGTATGGAAATATGAAGGGTGAATGGTGATAGTGGCAGTAGAGGGAAGGGTGGGCAATGTCTCATGGAGCCTGCATGTGAATGGTTGAAGGGATAGCGGTGAGACATGGAAAGGATGGCTCTAACGGTGTCTCCTGCAGGTGTTGGTGGTGGTAAAGGAAGCGGTGTCTCAATGAGACACCATTGAGTTAGTGGAACGATATCTCAAAATAGTGGTGGTGACTCATTTCACTATTGGCGATAATGGTGACTCGTTGAGTTACTGTTTCCAGAGTCTGGTGGTGACTTAATTTCAAACTGCAAAATAGAACAAAAATTAATTAACAAAAGTAAATACAATTTAAACAATTAAGAATTAAGGAAATTGAAATTTAAAAACTTAATTTAATTAATTAAATAAATCCAAATTAAAAATTTAAAAAATTATCAAATTAATAAATTCAAAACATAAAACTAAATATTTAAAACTAAACTTAAACTTAAATTAAAAACTAATTAACAAACGAAGTAGTTTATTAAATTGATCTTGAATTTTTAAAATTGAATTGAAACATTAAATTAAAACAATTTAAATTAATAAATGAAATGCAATTAATTTCATAAATTGATTAAATAAGCTAATTAATATTAATAATACAAAATATAAAGAATTAAATTAAATATTAAGTTAATTAAATAAAAATAATTGATAAATTAACAAACATAAAATTAATAAGTCAAGCAGAGTTACAATTTTAAAAGTGATAAGATAATTATTGAACCATAAAATTAACTAAATCAAAATTAATAATTTTAAAAGCTAAAAATAAAAAATTTATTACAAAAAAATAAATAAATAACTAATTAAATTTTAAAATAAAAAAATGTAATTATTAAACAAAAACTGTAAAATTAATTAATTAAATAAATAAAAATAAAATAAAAAGATGTGGAAAATTATGTAAATTTAAGGCCACATCACGTTTTTATGCTAGTACCTAATAGTTAGGTGCGTAGGACTGAGTTGGAGCTCAGGATGCTCATGGAGTTCACCCATGGGGATTTTATTTCTTTTCTTTATTTATGTATTGCACTGTATCGTGATGCCTGTTGTATGTCTACCATTTTAGTTATGTATCATCATCTGAACATGCATGTGTTATTGTACATTAGCATTGGACATCTTTTATATTCAGTTTATATTATTCTTCCACTTCTCTGTCTTTCTTATTTACTACTTCTAATGTTGATTATTATATATATTTTGATATAGCATTGCACTAATCTGATCATGAGGGTATGGTTTTCCCACTATCATCTCCTTAGACCCTCACTGCTAGTCGATAGGTTCCGGTGTACAGAGAGGTGAACTTGAGACCATGTGACCCACCAGTCCAGCTACCATTTTAGTGGTCATTCGGTCAGGATGTTACATGGACGGATGGACTTAGATGAGTCAAAAAAATCTTCCGAGATTTTCTTGGATGGAGTTGGCTCCATTTGAGGTATACAGTTCTATGTACAAAATCCTAAGGTTTATTCTTAGTTTATTGTCATGTGATATGTATCATTCCACCCTTGGGAAGTAGACGTTGAGTTTCAAGTAATGCCTGGAAATATAAATGGAACACCCAAAAAGATATTTTAATTAATCTAGTCAATTAAAAATAAGATACCAAGTGCCTTGCTTAGTTAGTTAATGAATTCATTGTCTTAACTAATTAAATGAATACACCAAATGAACTGAAAAGGTTCCAAGGGGCCATGTTGGACCTTGTGTGCTGGCTTGTTTCCTGACCGCTGATGGTTGAGGATTGACTGGTTATGTTTTACCTATATATTTTTTATTACTGAGCTTATATTGATGTTTGATCACATGGTGTATGTGTGCATCCCTTGAGACCTATGCTTGATTTATTGCATGCAGTTCATGTGTATACCCCATGAGACCATGTTTGATGCCTCGATCACATGTGTGTGCATAAATAGCCCCTGATACCTATGTTAATGCTTGATCACATGAGGAGTGTGTGTGTAACATAGAGACCTATGCTTGTTATCTTGCATGTGGCATGCATGCGTAGACTTGAGAGACCTATGATTGTGTTTCTTATGTGTGGGTTGTTCTAGATATGATTATTGTTTATTTGATGTGATGTTTGATCTATCATTTGTATTTTGTATCATATTGTTTTTTCTTTTGTCTTATAGTTGAGCATGTAGGTTAAGCCTCATAGAATATTACCCTTAGGGGGATGAGTCAGACACCTGGTCAGTATGATTTGGGCTACCCTTCAAGAGGGATATGTCAGTCATGTTTTTGGGCCATCTCATCAAGGAGAATGCATCAGGTGGTTGATTATTGTTCCTTCCATCATGGATCCAAAGTAGGTATAATCGGGGTTCGTTGTAGCTTGTTGAGCGTGCAACCACTCGGTACATGGGTGTTATTTTTTGCCCACGTGTTGGTGATAATATGTTATGTTTGTGCAGTTATGAGTTTTTTGTTTACTTTCTACTTGTCTATGCTTATCACATGCACATACAATACATTTACTATTCATGTATGTAACCACATTGGTGGTGTCTTACTAAGTTGTACAGGCATCCATAACACTTGGGTAGCCAAACAACCCTCACTTGTCATAGGTATAGGTTGGGTCGAGGCTTGGGGTTGATTATTTAGTGGGATATCTTGCTATGATTTTGGAGATGAATATGAGGCGAGGCTTGGATTTTTAGAGCCTCCTTGTAATGAACCAACTTGAGTTAACCCACACCATCAAACAAGCCATCCCACCAAATGGCCCAAAGCACGTTCCCAATCGCCACGAGCTGGTGATGAGCACTAGGCATAACCAACCATCACTTAGGAATGATTTCACCATAGGTAAACCAACATGAACCATCCATAAAATGGGATGACCACACCAATATCATTAATATCAATAGTAGAAGATAATTATATACCATAAACTAAAATATACATCATAGTATAAACATGACATAACATGTCATATACATACACATGGTATCTCAGAAGCAAACCCAAACTCGAAGAAAAGGGTTCACTGCCAAACAAGGCCCAAGAATACAACCTAAGGGGTAAAAAATACCAAAAAAATGACTCCACATGAGTCCATAACTAAGAGAACATGCCTCCTCCATAAAATATTAGATGAAAGTAATCAAGAAGATCTGCCCTAGTATATGGTTCCCTTTCCTTTACCTGTGTCCTACAAAATGAAATCTACAAACGCCCAAAAAGGGCCCAAGAAGGGTGTGAGGCACGAATTCTGGCAAGATACCACCATGAATATATTTATGTATTTTATCCATGCATACTAATAAACTAGTTTGAAAATAATTTCAAAACTAAACCACTTTTAAAACATCCCATTTTAAAATAAACATTTAAAACCCCTTTCAGTTTCCACTTCAAGAAAACCCGATTTTCCAAAACAATTTCCAAACATGGATAAAATGAATAAACAATGCCATAAGGCATCACATGCTAAACATGAAAATAAATATAACCAAGGGTGATAATAACAACAATATCAATAACCATATAAATAGAAATGAAAGAAAATGGGTATAATATATCATCACATCAGAATGGCACTAATCAATGCATAAAACATATAAACCAATTAGACATGAGTAATGTGCACCTAGGGATCTAAAAATTAGGCCTAAATTGAGTGAGTAAACAAGTATTCTAGATAGATAATTAATGTGGAAGCTCTCATGGTCTTCCCCGGGTCCAACTCCAAGAGCTCACACGGTCTCTCGGTAATCAACATGGAAGCTCACACAGTCTTCCTACCCAAAGGCTCTCTCGGTCCCTTGGAAACCAAAATGGAATCTATCACAATCTTCCTCCCCAAAGGCTCTCACAATAACTCATACAATCC
This sequence comes from Viscum album, assembly GCA_963277665.1. NCBI lineage: Eukaryota > Viridiplantae > Streptophyta > Magnoliopsida > Santalales > Viscaceae > Viscum > Viscum album. The sequence continues at coordinate 510,325,105 of OY728121.1, forward strand.
CTTGCTCACACCCTGGTTAAGCCATGTGCTACTCTATTCTAACACAATCACTAATAAGTTCCAATCAATCAAAATTCATATCACAATCCAATCTCATAAAAAAACATGACCACTTATATTGAAGCATCTTTTTCAAGGTAAAACCATTTCTAAAAACACTTTAAAAATCCATTTAAAACCATAAAGCCTCTTTGATCCATTTTATCAAACACTTGGTGGGCATATAAGCCACACCAATTTGGAAAACCCCACTTTAAACATTCAAATTTCCAAATCAATCTATGAAACACATCAAACATAGAATTCACACATAGCACAAATAATTTAAATGAAAATTTAAACAAAAAAAACAAAGACAATTAGAAATTTAATGGTATTCCATGGAAAACACCCTTAAATAGAGACACCTACCTCAGATTCATCCCAAAGCTTATCGCCTTTAGTGAAGACCACCCAGAAGAGACAGAACAAAGACTTATACACCTAATCCACAATAAATCAAAACAAAACCCCCATTACACACCCTATATTTGTCTAAAACCCCACTATGGTTTCAACCTTCCACAAAAATGAAAGAATAAGGCTTGGAGAGGGGAAATGAGGAATAAATCATGAAGAAATCACTTTCCTCAAGACAAACCACCAATAATCCAAGAGGAAATCCACCAAAAAGGAGAGGGAAGATCTCCACAGCCAAATAGGATAGGATACATGCATGGGGAAAGAAAAATGATCCCCCAAACCTTAAGAAATCGATAGGGAAAAAGGGTAAAAGCCAATTTTTAATAAGCTGGATAGGGCCACATGGTTTGATAGCATGGTTAGGAAAATTGTGCATCAATCATGAGGGTGACACTATCCACCCAAAATTGGGAATGATGTTTCCTCTAGTATATCATACAGTTTGGAAAACCATTCCCAAACCATGAAAAACTGCATTTTCAAAAATTGTATCCCCCTCACATGGTTACCACATAGTTTAGACAAACCGTATGCTAATCGTGTGCCCTATCATGTCTCCCCAAAACTCCCAGTTTTGACCCCTGAAACCTAGGAACTTCAAGAACACACTCAAAAATAAATTAAACTCAAAATTAGATGTACTAGTGACTTGGAGGGTGTCATAAACTCCTTAAAATGACACTTTATTCCCCTAGAAATTCCTCAGGATTCTATAAAAAAAATAGGTGAGACCACTACTCCCTCACCCAACCTTACTTCTCCCATGTATCATGGATATTTCCACCATGCTGATAGATCACACAGACCAATGAGACCACCTTCTTATAAAGCACCTTATTATGAAAATCCATGGTATGAATAGGCTACTCTACAACAATTACATTAGGATCTAACTCCAAATCTTCCCACTCTAACACATCAGATGGGTCCAAGTGGTATCTCTTCAGTTGGGAATCATAAAAGGTGTCATTGATCAAGGTCAGCCATAGTGGAATCTTCAACTGGTATCCTACATTCCCATATTCTCTACAACATGAAACAACCTGACAAAACATGGCACTAACTTCCCCTAATTTCCTAAATGATGGAGTCCCAACTGAACTGATACCCTGAGGAACACCTGATCACCAACTTAAAACTCCAACGGAAGATGATGATAGTAATCATATGAATTTTGGAGACTCTGAACTATATCTAACTATTTTTGAATCATCCCCACTATCTCATACATCTCCTGTAAAAGTCTTGGTCTAACCAAAGAACACTCACCCACCTCAACCCAGAACAATGAGGATTGACATGAACACCTGTACAATGCCTCAAACTGGGCCATTCCAATAAAGGCTTGATAATTTTTATTATAAGAAAACTTAGACAAGTACATTTTACTTTACCATGAACCACTAAAATCAAATAAATAAACCCTCAACATTTCCTTGAGAGTTTGGATGGTCCGCTCAGACTGGATATCCATCTACAGGTGATATGTGATCATTAACTTCAGCTTAGTTCCCAAATCCTCATGGATTACCTTATAAAAACGAGTTGTAAAATGGTCATATCAGTATAACACTATCTATAAGGTCACTCCATAAATTCACACAACCTCACAGACATACAGGTGTTTGAGGTCCTCTACCTTCTTCGAATCCCTAATGAGAAGAAAATGGGATGATTTCATTAGATGATCAATAATCACTCATATGAAATCTTTCCCACTTAGAGTATGAGGTAGTCTGATCACGAAATCCATAAATATATCATCCCACTTACACACTATAATGGAAAGTGGTTTTAACAACCCTACCGGTCTCTGTTTCTCAACTTTGATCCTATGTAAGGTCAAGCATATGGAAACAAAGTCTGCTACTGCATGTCTCATCTCAGGTCACCAATACCAACCTCTTAGGGTATAGAACACCTTAGTCTCCCTGGGATGAATGACTCAACTGGAATGATGTGCCTCATGAATAACCTCCTACCTTTGGCTCAAAGGAATAACTAGACACTTTTGGAAGAGAAGAGAACCATTGAGAGACCTTGACCAATCACTCGAGGTCTCCCCACCATTTAAAGCACTACTAATCTGTTGGTACTCGGGGTCAGATTCCTACTCAGTCCTCACCCAATAGATGATAGAGGGTGTAATATGCATACTGGATAATAATACCTATCCTACATACTCCTATATGTATATCCTCATATCATCAAACAAACTCATCAGACCCTACTCATCCACTGAACCCTAAATAGTATGCACCAGAAGCTTCCTACTTAAAGTGTTGATGACCAAATTTCCTTTCCTGGGTGTATAAGCAATCTTTAAATCAAAATTTTGGAGATACTCCACCCAAATTCTATATTTTTGGTTCAGGTTCCTTTGGTAAAAAATATACTTTAGTCCCTTATGATCCTAATACACTGTAAAATGATCCCCTATGAGGTAGTGTTTCCACATCTTCAATAAATTCATAGTAATTTCCAATTCCAAGTCATGGGTGGGATAATTCCTCTCATATGGGAATATATACCTCAAGTCATAGGCCACCACATGGTCATCTTGCATCAACACATACCCTAAACCCACACCAAAAACATCACAATACACAGTGTAAGATCTCCTAGGTTTGGGAAGAATCAAGATAGGTGTAGATGTCAGTTGGGACTAAAACTTATCAAAAGCACTTTGTACCTTATCATCCCACTCAAACTTAACCCCTTTCCTAGTCAAAATAATCAATGGATAATCAATCCTAGATAAGTTCCGAACAAAACATCTACAATACCTAATCAAAACTAGAAAACTATGAATCTCAAACACATTATTAGGCTGTTCCCAAGACATGACTGCTTGAAATTTCTCTGGATCCACCGAAACTCCTACCTCATAAATCACGTGGTCTATAAACTTTACCTATTAGATCCAAAATTGGAACTTGGGAAACTTTTCATATAGATCATTCTCTCTCAAAACACCCAAAAAAACCTCCAAATAGTTAGCATGATCCTCCTCCATCTTGGAATATACCAAGATTTATTCCACGAACATGACTATGAAGGATTCCAATAAGTGATGGAAGATCTGATTCATCAATTCCATGAAAAAAACTAGATGATTGGTAAGTCCAAATGACATAACCAAATACTCAAAATATTCATACCGACTTCAGAAAGTGGTATTTGGAACATCCTCTTCCTAAAACCTCAATTGGTGGTACCTCGATCTCAGATCAATCTTTGAAAACCAACAAGGACCTCTGAGCTAATAAAAAATATCATCAATCCTAGGAAATTGGTATTTATTCTTTACTGTCACCTGGTTAAGCTTATGTTAGTGTATGAAAAGTTGGAGTTTAACATACACCTTATTTGAAAACAACACTGGAGAATCCCACAGTGACATGCTAGGATGGATAAAACCCTTATTATCAAGATAATTTAATTGAACTTTTAGATCCTTCATCTTGGAAAGATCCATCTGATAATATGGAAAGGAAATCAAGCTCATCCCAGGGAGCAGGATGATAATAAACTCAACCACTCACTGGGGTGACAATCCTAAGAAATACTCTAGAAACACATCTGGGTACCTATCCATGACCAATAGAAGTTCACATACTAATAACTACTCAATAACCTCAAGAAATATCTTGTAAAGTTGGAACTAGATAAAACCCAGTTCCAAAGAAAATGATCCCTCCCTCCCTGAATGTGGTTCCTACTCACCTTGAAAGACATGAGTGCTCTCATCAAGAGTAAGGAACTGGACCCTACAATGATAGCATTTTATGAGAATATTGAATTTGATCAACTAATCCATGTTAATAATGAGGTCGAATAAGTCTAGGTCCAAAATAAGGAATCCCTAAATGGCCTCCACATTAGCTACCACAAAACAACACTCTGGGCACTTAAAACCTTGCTCATTCTTCCTACCCAATAGGGTTAGAAAATCCATAACACAAGGCATTGATAGAGATAATATTTTCCTTATTTTTAATATATATTTAAATTATTTAATCCCTATAAATTTATCAATTTGATCTTATTTACAACAATTTTGTATTTATGGTGTGTTTTGAGAAAAAATGTAAAAATTGGTTAATTCTATAATTTTAGCAGATTTTAATCACTTTTTTTTTGCATAACTTTTAAAATATTATTCCAATTTGAGTGATTATTTTTTTAGGATTCATTAATTTATTTTTTTCAAATTTTTCTTCTAGACCAAAAGATTATTTGAACAATATAAAGCCGGAAAAAATCAATCAAGTTGACATATTGTTCGGGAAGACATAATGGAACCCACCTTAGGAAATGAGGCATAAATATGGATACACACCTCAAATTGAATTTATTCAAAATGGATTTGAAATAGGACACATATAATAGTATATAAAATTAATTTTATGGAGTTTTTAACTTATTAAGGGGGATATTTGATGTTATACATTGAAGGAATAATTCTACAATTCTCATCTAGAAAAATTCATGATTAGTATTTATTCCATAAAATCCTCTAAATGCATCCAATAAATGTGAAGATTTTAGGAAAAATTAAAAAAATATTTTAGAATAACTTTCATGAAGACACCTATCCCCAATTCATCCATTTGATGGGGGTAAAACGCGGATACTTTTATAAGTAATATTTTGTAAGTGAAATTTCAACCGTTGAAGACCCATTATGACCCCTATGTCATTAATGGTCCATTATGAAACCCCATGGACACTTACACGCCTATAAATAAGAGGATAGGGTGGATTGAAGGGAACATCGATTGGCAATGGAGGATGTGGATGATGCCTGCTGCTTAGTATTTCTCTTTTATTTTCATTTTATTTTAGTTTTATTTTCCCATGTAACACATGCAATTTTTTTATTAAAGTGTTTACATTTTATTATTCCATCCCACTTTCTATTAAAACCATAATCTTATTATATCTCTCTTCTATATTTTCATCATGATCTCTTTTCACTTTGAAATGGAAAGTGACTAACTAGAGTCTTGGCTCTGGGGGAGGATTCACAATGTTCTTAATTATTGCACTTCAATGAAATATGGTTTTAATCTATTTGTAATGGATATGAGAGTATTGCATGGGTGCAAAAGTTATCTACTACAACATTATTTACAATTATATTATTTTCTTTGATTCACTACTTTTCCATCACTTCTCTCGGGAAAACCTTTCATACGGTGGAGTTGGATTTTCTTTAAGGGATGAAACAACATACAGTAGAGCCAAGTATTTTAGGAATTGAATTATTGGTTAAGGTGTAATCCTATTTTACTATTGTAGGAACTTTGGTTTGGTGCATTGAAGGTATGATAAAATCACACAGTCAATAAATAAAAGGAAATTATTTCATTAATGAGGTTTCATCTAATGAATTATCAAATTGAATTTAAAAAAATAAATAAATAACAAATGAACCCATGTTAGAAAACCCTAGGACCAAGACCTATCTTCCCTAATTTCATTTTGTTTACATCTAAATTTAGATTTAAATTCTAAATCTCATTATTTTAATTTCATGTTTTCTAAAAACCTCAAATCCATCATTTTCATAAATAATAAAAAAACAAAAAAGAATTAGATTAGTTGAATTAGAATTAGTGATTGAACCGACTGTGAAACTCCTTAAGTGAGATGACTTTGGTTAGCCTCTATGATGTATTAGGAAAATTAAATTTCTTTTTTCACACCCTACGATAGGCATACGTCAAAACTGGCACAATTTCTGGGGATTTAAATAGTCATTTCAATCACTTTTTTGAAATTCACATTTTTTTTTGAAATTCATTTTTTTTAAAAATCACTGTTTTATATATTATAAACCCATAAAGCCACTTTTTTAATGATTTATTAAAATTAAAATTATTATGCATGAGAATATTACTCATAGTTACAAGAACAAGCAATAGATTATACCAAGGAGGAACTCAAACTAATGGGTGATTCTTTTATGATAATGTTAAAATAGTTGTAAAGAGAACAAGAGTCATGAATCTCACAACAAGGTTTGATGAGCATGATATATGAACACTAAAATGTCTTGAAAAGATTCGAGGCCAAGAAAGAAATGCCAGTGGTTTTCCCAAATTTCACTAAGGACATCCGAGAAGTTGAGGACAAACTCAAAATGGTGGAGCCCAACTAACTACCTCCATCCAGTGATGATCAAATCCAATAGGAACTTTCCATCGAAGAAGATATTCATGTCGAACCAACTTAGGGAGATGATACATTCTTAAAATCAAACTCATTTAATTTTATTGAAACTAATTTGATTATTACTCCCAACTATTTTGAATTTTCAGAATCATCTAACTCTTATTATGCCCTGGAGGATGATTAGGAAAAATAAATTTCACCTGTTGAGGAACACTTAGAGTTCCCAGAAGACATTAAATATTCACTATATGGAGTACAAGAAGAGAAATATAATGTTGCGCAATTAGAAATGAATAAGGAGGTGATTCTATACTCCATTATACCCCTGCCATGCAAGCTATACCACATTGTGAGGGGGGGGATTTGGTGTACTCTATATATGGAATTCTCCAAAACAAGAATAATGAAGTGCAAGATGGAAGGAACCACATGTGGTGGTTCAAATATAAGAAGCCTTAACCACCATCAGACTTTGGATAATAGTTGAAACTACCTTATGGAGGTATTAAAAATTTAAGGCCCACTTGGGGGATCATACCAAGATTTATCCTTACATTATTTCTAGGAATTTATATTTAAATTTCATTTTTAGGATTATTCGAGCATGCGACCTACTCCCTCTTATATTTTTGAGATTAAATGACATGATCCTTGTTCTTAATTGAGTAATTTTATTTTTTTGGTTCATGATGACATAAGGTAGACACAAAATAGTAGAGGATGAGGACTAAGATTCATTTCAAAAGGGAGTTCACTTTTGATGTTTATTTTTTTTAAATCCCTACATTTTTGTCTAAAAAAATGATTTTATCTTTTAAACTAGAAAAATTGCATATCCATACTTGAATTCATACTTTACTTGACTTATATAGGAGACATGAGTTTCTTAGGAATCTTATGATTCCATATTTTAGATTTCGATGTTAATAAGATTTAATGAGTAAAATAGAGAATCAAATGATTAATGTGAATCATGGATATTAAGATGAGGAATCATGATTTGATGGAATCGATTGATTCATGTAAATTAAATTTCCCTAAAAATTTTTCATTCTTTGAATTTTTGAAAATTATGTGAATTTATTTTTCATTATTATTCATGCCTTTAGTGATTATTCAAAATCATATGTCACATTCTCGAGAGGATTTCTAGACCCAATACTTAATATTTATTCTTGAGCATATTTCTTGAGTGATCTTGGGATATGTTACTTTCTAGAACTTGAATTTAAACTTTTCAAAGCTATGAGTGTGAAAAAACACATTTAAAATGACTGATTTATCTTTTGATAAATCACTTATCCTAAAAATATCACCTTTACATCAATCCTTATTTAGACCATAGAGACCATGAATTACCTTTATAGGGACGAGCCATGTTTTAAGACATTTTTATCCATTCCTACCCCCTCTTAGTATTTTCATGATATTTTAAAATTGATGTGTGGGGGTGAATGGAATCACGGTGTAAGGGATGATTTTCATTATAAGGAAAAAGTGTAGGGGTGATAATTGTGGGTGCTAATAAAGGGTTTTGATTCATTCAATGTACTTAAATGTTTCCCTTCTTGAAAAAAAGAATGGGTTGTGAATTAAAATAATAAAAAATCATTATTATTGGATCGATGATTTTTATCATATGTGGTTAAGTGGTGGATATGAGGTTAATTATAAGCATAACTTTCAAAAAATAAAAAAAACTACTTTGAAAAAAAGTATAAAAGTAGTGGAAAATTCAATAAGGTTAACATAATTCATTATACTTTCATTTTTCATGAACTTTGCTTTAAAAGTTTGGGGGAAGTATGAGTTTCTAATTTGAAGAGAATAATTTCATTACACTTTTATTTTTGATATCATGCATTGTACTTAAGAGATAAAACTTCTCCTTGAGACTTAATTTTCAAACATCAATTCCTACAAACCTTAAGCCTCAGATTCATTTGAACCTTTAATGAAATCCCTCATGATTTTATGTGAATTTTATCTTTACAAAGTGGAGAAATTAGTTTCTTTACAAGCATATGGATAAGGAGCATGTTATCATGATATGATCATAACACTACTTAAATTGTATCATTAGTGATGAGTGAAAATATTCAAAAGAGAGGTAGATCATGATTTGTAATGTTTAATAATAACAAATTAAGGAGATTGAATGAATGAAAGGAGAAGTTCCATAATTATTCAAAGGGGAAAAGTAAAAAATATGAATTGATTGTTTCATTAAAAATTGAGAAATTAAATTGATATTTTATATAACATTTGATAATTTGATTTGACATTGATTTTTTTTGATTTTATTTATTTAGAATTTTAATATTGGTAATATTGGCTCCCTTTGAAATTTAATGCTGAGATTTCAAGCTTAAGGAAAATCATGTTTTAAGCATGGTGGAATTGATAAAGCTAATATTTTCTTCATTTTTATATGTATTTAAATTATTTAAACCCTAAAAATTTATCAATTTGATCTTATTTACAACAATTTTGGATTTATGGTGTGTTTTGAGCTAAAATGTAAAAATTGGTTAATTCTGGAATTTTAGTAGATTTTAATCACCTTGTTATTTTGTGTATAAGTTTTAAAATATTATTCCAATTCGAGTGATTATTTTTTAGGATTCCTTGATTTATTTTCTTAAACTTTTCATTTTGGACTAAAACCTTATTTGAATAAATTGAATCCCAAAAAAATAAATCAAGTTGACATATTGTTCGGGCATACATGGTGGACCCCACCTTAAGAAATGAGGCATAAATCGGGCTACACACCTATAAGTGATGTGATTACAAATTTATTTGAAAGAGGACATAAACACATTTATAAAATTAATTTCATGGAGTTTTGAACTCATTAAGGGGGATATTGGATGTTATACATCGAAGGAATAATTCTGCAATTCTCTTCCAGAAAAATCCGTGATCAGTATTTATTCCATAAATTACTCTAAACATGTACAATAAATGTGAAATTTTTTCGGACCAATTAAAAATATATTTCAGAACAACTTTAATGAAGAAAACTATCTCTAATTAGACCATTTTTGGGGTAAAATATGGATAATTTTGAAGTAATATTCTATAACTAAAATTTGAACTGTTGAAGACCCATTATGACCCCTAAGCAATTAATGGTCCGTTATAATACCCCAATGCCACTTACATGCCAATAAATAAGTGGAAAGGTGTGTATTTAAGTGAATATTGATTGGAAAGGGAAGTTGTGGATGACGACTGGTGCTTAGGATTTCTCTTTTATTTTAATTTTATTTTAGTTTTCTTTTCCTATGTAACACATGCATTTTTTTTATTAAAGTGTTTCCCTTTTCTTATTCCATCCCACTTTATCTTCCAAAACTAATCTCATTATCTCTCTATTCTATCTTTCCATAATGATATTTTTTCATTTTTCAATGGAAAGTGACTAATCCGAGGCTTGGCCCTGGGGAAAAAATCACGGTGTTCTTAATTATTTCATTTCAATGAAACATGTTTTTAATCTATTTGTAATGGATGTGAGGGTATTTCATAGGTACGACAGTCGTCTACCATAGAATTATTTCAATTCCATTATTTTATTTTATTCACTACTTTTCCATCACTTCTCCCAGGAAAAACCTTCATATGTTGGAGTTAGAGTTACCTTAAGGGATGAAACGACATACGGTGGAGCCGGGTCTTTTAGAAATTGCATTCTCGATTGAGGTGAAATCCTATTTTAACATTGGAGGAGGTGTATTTTGGTGCGCCAAAGGTATTTTAAAATCACACACTCTATAAATAAAAGGAAAGTAATTTTTTAATGAGTTTTCATCAAATGAATTATCAAATTGAATTTAAACAACAAATAAATAATGAATTAACCCATGTTATCCAACCCTAGGACTAATACCTTTATTATTTAATTTCATTTTGTTTGCATCTGCATTTTGATTTAAATTATTAATTGAATTATTTTAACTTCAGGTTTTACAAAAATACCAAATCCATAATTATCATAAATAATAAAAAAACCAAAAATAATTAGATTAGGTGAATTAGAATTAGTGATTGAATCGATTGCGATGCTCCTTAAGTGAGACGACCCTAGCCAAACTTTGTATTGTATTAGGAAAATTAAATTGATTTTTCTATGCCCTATGATAGGAATGCGCCATGTATCATCTCATCTCATAAAACCAAATCATAAATCAAATCAAGTGAAATGAAATAATGGTATGTTCCAGCTTCAAATAAAACCAATTTCATAGAATAAGTAATAAATACCGTACCTTGAATGGTGGTTGGCCCGGAATCTGAGTCCCCTAGTATGAACTCTGCTAAATGGAGATGCCTTGTCTCAGGACCTCCCTAAGTCTTCTTACCCTAATTAGAACCCCACTTTCCATAAGGATGATATCCTACACCTATGGAAACCTCTAATTACACCTGATATCCCTTAGAGAAAGTAGAGCCTACACTACTCCCCCACTAATCCAACTAACAAAAGAAATGAAGATGATCTAGATGTCCACACTAGTAGCATGACCTCAGAGTCTCTGAGAAACTAATTTTGGTGTGTCCAAACTTCCCACACAGATATAAAACAACTGGTCTATGCCCCGTGGAAGCCACAAGAGATAAACCCAAAGAATTTTGGACACACTTTCCACTGCCCTTGTGAGACTCATCTCACCTCCACTTCCGCCTTGAAAAATAACACTAGCTTCATCCCATAGAAGGAACACTGCTGTAACCTATCTTGCTTACCAAATATACCTCTTCCATATATTCCATGTCAAACACCTCTAAATAGGTTGGTAGACATAGAATAATTACCATAGATCTGATCTTTGGCCTCAATCCCATCTCAAAATGATGACCCTTGAGATAATCATTAGTGAAGAGATCCAGAGATACATGGACCAATTTGGTGAATCTAGAGGCATAATCCATCACTGAATGATTACTCTACTTCAGCTTTAGAAACTCGCAAGAATTTTTATCTCTCAAGGTCTCTAAGTAGAACTACCAATTGAACTCCACTTTAAAAGTGGTCCATATGAGATCCTCATGATTCCTTAAGAGCACCATCAATTTCCAACACTTCCTACCCGATCCTTCCAACAAATACATGGAAAATCCCACCTTATAGGTCTTCAAAAACTTAAAGATCCACTCAATATGATCCAACCACTCCCTGGGATAATTGGTTCCCTTATCTCCACGAAACACCAGTGGGTTATACCTCAAAAAATCTTGAGCATGGTCCAAGGTCCATGTCTTCTCATGAACACCCACTTGACCCAAGGTTTAAATCATACAAATCAACTAATCCACCAAATAAAAATCAATATAAGGGTTTACCTATGGGTTACTTTCTATTTCACCCACTATACACCTGGATGAGGTCCTTCTGGGAGGCATTGTTGACAAGACACAAAACAAAATCTTCATTAAGCATGATTCAACCTCAATCCATGCCAAAAAAAATCAAACGAAACCCTCATAATGGGTGTCAAAAAGTAGAATAAGATTCACAAGAAAATCCAAATGAAAAAGGAACCAAAACATAGAAAATTTAAAGCATTTATCACACTACACGATTTGGCCACATAGTTAGGAAAATCATGCACCAACTGTGCGGGCGTCACTAGAGTTGGAGTTAAGGCCAAATGAGCTATGCACGGTCTCTAATAACCATTCATACTAATTGAGCACCTCCTCTAGACCTCCTTGTTTCACCCTAAAAACTCAAAACGAACCCAGAACTACCTAGTGACCTACCATCGATTAGGAAATACTTTGAAACATAATCCAAAAAACCAATGTTCAAGCTCCAAGCACAGCCACAATCCCAGACCACCCATGGAAACTCAAGGTCCGACACAAAGAAGATCTAGCAATATACTCACTAGTTCTTACCACTCGAGTCCCGATGGTCCTAGATCCCATCTACCACTGAATCCCAAATAAAAAAACCAAACTCCTATAATACTATTTTGTAATTAACCAACCTAGGTCAACCCACACTGTTACCCAAGCCATCCCACTACACAACCTGAAGTGTGTTCCTGATCACTATGATCTAGCAACAAGCACCATGCATAACCGACCATCGCTTGGGAATTATTTAGATATATGTAAACCAATATGAACAATCCATAAAATGAGACAACGACACTAATATCATTAGAGTCAACAAAAAAAGATAATTAGATACCACAAACCAAAACATAAATCATAATATAAAATTTCCATAATAGGACATATACATACACATGGTATCTCAGAAACAAACCCAAACTCAAAGAAAAGGGTACACTGCCAAACAAGGCCCAAGAATACAACCCAATAGGTGAAAAATACCAAACAAATGACTCTATATAATTCCATCCCTATGATACCACATATCCTCCACAAAAAACCGGGCATCGATAATCAAGAAGTTCTACCCATTATATGGCGCCCTTGGCTTTACCTGTATTCTGCAAAGCAAAATCTTCAAATTCCCCAAAAGGAAACAAGTGGGGTGTGAGGCATGAATATATTTAAGGATTTTACCCATGCATAATAATAAACTAGTTTGAGAATAATTTCAAAACTAAACCACTTTTAAAACATCCCATTTTCAAATAAACCTTTAAAATCCCTTTGGTTTTCCACTTCAAGAAAACCCAGTTTTCCAAAATAATTTCCAAACATGGCTCAAATGAATAAACAAGGCCACAAGGAATCACATGCTCAACATGAAAACAAATAGAACCAATATTGATCATAATATAAATATAAATAACTATATAAATGAAAATGAAAGAAAATGGGCATAACATCACATCGCATCAAAATGGAACTAATCAATGCATAAAGCATATAAACCAATTTTACATGAGTAATGTGAACCTAGGGATCTAACCACCAGGCCTAACATGAGTGAGTAAAAAAGTATTATAGCTAGATAATAAAGGTGAAAGATCTCACAGTCTTCCCTAGGCCCAACTCCAAGAGCTCACACGGTCTCTCGATAATCAACATGGAAGCTCACACGGTCTTCCTACCCAAATGATCTCTCAGTACCTTGGAAACCAAAATAGAAGCTCTCACAGTATTCCTCTCTGAAGACTATCATGGTCCCTTGTAAAATACCTTGATCACACCCCGATTAACCCATGTGATACTTCATACCAACATAATCACTAACAATTTCCAATCAATCAAAATCCATATCACAAGACAATATCATAAAAAACATGCCCAATTTTATTGAATCACCTTTTTCAAGGTAAAAACAATTATAAAATCACTTTATAAATCCATTTAAAATAAAAAAACCTCTTTGATCCATTTTATCAAACACTTGGTGCGCATACAAGCTACACCCATTTGGAAAACCCCACTTTAAACATTTAAATTTACAAATAAATCCATGAAACGCATCAAACACAGAATTTTCACCAATAATAAATCATTTAAATGGAAATTTAAACAAAAAAACCAAATACAATTAGAAATATAATGGTATGTCATGGAAAATGCCCTTAAATAGAGACACCTACCTCAGATTCGGTCTAAAGATCATTACCTTTGATGAAGACCACTCGAAAGAGGTAAAACCAATCCTCACACACCTAATCCATAATAAATAAAACCAAAACCCCCCATTAAACATCCTATATTTGGCCAAAACCCCCAATAGGGTTTCAACCTTTCACAAAAATGTAAGAATAAGGCTTGAGGAGGGGAAAAGAGGAATAAATCATGATGAAATCACTTACCTAAAGATAAAACCATAAAAAATCCAAGAGGAAATCCACCACCAAGTATAGGGAAGAGCTCCACGACCAAAGAGGAGAGGATTAATGCATGGGGGAAGGAAAATAATCCCCCAAACCTTAAGAAACTGACAAGGTAAAAAGGGTAAAAAAACTACTTTTTAATGAGCTGGATAGGGCCACACAGTTTGGAAAACAATCTACCAACCATGCGGGTGTCGTTGTCCACCCAAAATAGTCCACATGGTTTCCTCTAGGTTGTCTCATGGTTTGAAAAACTGTACAAAAATGCACTATAAAAAACTATAACCCCCTCACATGGTTATCACATGGTTTAGAGAAACCATGCGCTAACCGTGTTCCCTAGTCTATCTCCCCCAAACTCCTAGTTTCGACCCCTAGCACCTGGGAACTTCAAGAATGAATTAAAAAATAAATAAAACTCAAAATTAAATGTACCAGTGACCCAGAAGGTGTCACAATACTTTTACTTTTGTAACTTTCTTTATTTTCAAATGTTATCTACATAGTGGGTGATCGTCTAATGTATTTGTATGACTGTTGAGTTTATATGTTATTGCATCTCATTTATATAGATTTCTTTTTATTATTCCACACACTCTATTTTATATGGTTGCATGTTGGGTTATTTACCTATTATTATGCACTATGATGGAGGGTATAGTCTTCCCATGACTTTAATTAGACCTTTTATACTATTTGGAATCCCTTGAAATATGAGGCGGTGCACTTGAGGTCATGTGTAACTCCGACTCAGACCTAGTGATTTGGGTTAGGGTGTTACATGGAGGGCCTCATCCTCTCCCCCTTCTTTATTCCCCTTATTTTGGGGTGATGTTATTGTGAATTTTCATGGAAGAATCAAGGAAAAAATCCATTCTCCAACTCATGTTCATATCTCCTCTCATTTTCTCTGATTTGGGGGGATGTTAGGTTTAGGTAAAAATGGTGATTTTACTAGAGAATGGTGAAATATCCTGATTCCTTTGAAACTTTAGTGAAGCCCAGCGAGAGGAAATCCTAAGATGACACTGATAGAAAAAATATTTTCAATTATTTTATTCTTAATTTCAATGTTTTTAATCCCACCAATGTGTTATTTAAAGGTCAATTGTCACATTTAATGTTTTAGGAACATTTTTGAGCTTAATTGAAAAAATGGCTTATTTTGGATTTAAACAGTTTTAATTTATTTTAATGTTTCGGCCATAACTTTTTATAAATTGATCCAAATTGAAATTTTTTTTTTTAGGTTTTTATGTTATATTGGAATCATTTCATACTTCTTGACCCAAAGCTCAATCCATCGTTTGGAAGCTCAAATTCAGCTCACAAGTCCAGCCTCAAAAACTGTGCACAGATCTGGAATGTTTTAAATGGCAGCTTGTATATAGAATTGTATTGGTCCAATGGCGCTTAAATTAAACATGGATCTGGAAAAGGAATTAATGGAAATATTTAATTAAGGAGTACACGTATTAATATGCTTTATTCAAGGTCTTAATGGCATGAGAAGTTGGAGTTGTGGAATACGAAGAGTCACCTTGACAGATTAAATGTGCCGCACTAAAACTGTCATAAATACTTCATACGTGGACCAATAAGGCTGAAATTTTTTTTAGGGACTTGGGAGAAGTAATTTAACAACTTTTAATAAGGACCAATTTACCAATTTTTTCATTAAAGAGGCCATACAGGCACATACTTTCGGAAAAATATTTTTGGAGCCAAATTTTCATACCCTCTCCCTATAAAAGAGTGTTTCCTTTTCATTTCAAAGGGTTGGAAACTTAGGAATAGCCTTTTTTGGCCATTTTCTATAGTTTAGTATTGTATTTTATTTTCTTTTCATTCTGTAATTGCATTAAATGTTTTAATTCAAGTGTTCTTCTTTCTCTCTTTTTCTTTCTCTCTTTTGTTTTCTTCCCCAGTTTTCTTTCCACTGTGAACTCTTATGCCCGAGATCATGAGTAGCTAACCTGAGGAAGTTTCTATGGGATTAATCCAGTGATTAACCCAAGCCATTGAAAATTAATGTCTTAATGTTTCTTATTTTCTTATAGTTATACTGAGGGAGATCTTGGTGGGTAAGGTGCCTTTGTGTCTCCACTTGCCACCCGAGGTTTAGCTTTCACTTCTGCAATATTTTCCCTCGATCGAGGAGGTGGATGTGTGGTCTCTAGGAGATCGTTGAGAGTACCATATGTTCACAAACATATTCAGAGGAGGATTTCCATTCATACTATGTATCATGTTCATTAATTAAATTCGAAACTAATAATGAGACGATGAAGGTTCACTCTGGGTGATGCTCTCGGGAATGTCTCCTTTCTGTCTTAACATCATTTTGTCTGCATTCATTCTATTGCATTGCATCTGTATATTTACTTTTAGTTTAGAATTTTCAATTATCAAATATCATTTCTGGTCATTTTAGTTTATATATACATAGTGAATTAGAAGTACTGAGGGATTGACCATAAAAGGCTCCTCAAGAGATCGACCTAGGTCTGTCACTATGCTGCACTTAGTATAAATATTTTTGAGAGCGTGCACGAAAATGATTCATCAGACACCCACCTCCCATCATTTTTTATTTCATAAAAGGTATATCACATCATGGATTTATTTAAGGTTTTTGGTTAAATAAATTCAAAAATAATTTTGGAATTGGTTTTGATTCTTAGGGGTTTGGCTTGTGTTAGTACTGGAGGCCTTCTACAGGCCTCTCATGGTTGACTAGAGTTGGTTCTAGTGTACCATGATAACCCAATGAGTTTTCTTCAAATATGATGAGGTTAAATTGAATTAATTAATTAATTAATATTAAATGTAATAATTAAATAATTATTGATGTTTGGATTGATTTAGGGTCTTGGGTCATTGAGACATGCTTGACTGATCATGGACGAGGCTAGACGGGCCTTGACAGTTGTCGTTGGCCTTTAGAAAATGAATGTGGAAGCTTAAAAAAATGGTAGGTAGTCCCGCACACACACCATATAGTTTATTAACTTGATTATATGAATTGTGGCATGTGACCTTTCCATCTTATGGTGATTGGTATCTAAAGTAAATGAATTTTTAAATGATTTAAATCGATTTCTAAATTGGTAATTAATTAAATTATTAATTTAATTAAATGAAATGACCATGGAGGGACTACACAAGGTGTCCATGGCCACCATGCCCCCTTGGACACTAACTAGTTTCCTCATCCACTGATTAATGAAGGATTAAATTATTATGTTACAATTCCCTATGATATTTAGACCCCTTGAGAGTTGGGAATGGGTTCAGTATGACTTATTATCCCTTGAGTAGGAGCTCGTGACCACTTCCATGTGGAGGTGTGGCATGAACTGAGATGGATGACCCTGATAGTCTTCACAAAGGCCCTTGATATGAACTTAAACTGAGTAGGTATACCATAGGTTATGGATAAAAATTTGGATAACAGACTGACCAAGTGATTTGGGTATCAAGATGAGATATGAGCCATCTCTTGGGACTAATGCTACCAAGGATTGACCTGTAGGGTCGATAAGTTCGTGACTTGTTATGGTGAGATTTAGGGGACCCGAGTAGGTGATTTGAGTTTTACCTAGCCCTAAGATGGCATGTATTGGAATGGGTAATGATGGTTGCAGGCATTACCTTAGAGCTCCAAATGAACTTGTGAGGTTGTGACTCAAAAAGGGTAAATGAATTATAATTGCGTTTTTAAATAAAAAAGAAATAGTAGACTCAGGGATAAATTTTTCCCTAGGCGCCTATGATTTTATTTATTTCTTTATGTTTGTGGAAGAAATGTTATGGAAAATACCTAGGGGTAGTGTATTTTTATTATGTGATATATAGATGAGAAAACTCCCATAGGGGAGGTATGTGATACTCATAGGCTATTCCCTTAGCTGAGAAAACTCCCATAGGGTAGGTCTGTGATACTATAGGTGGGGATGACATGGATATATAGATGAGGTTGGTCCATTATAATGGTATAGAGCTTTCTAGGAGCATTCCTCAGGCCTATGTTACTTACAGGATATGCATAGGATAAGAAGAATCTCATAGGGGAGGTCTGTGGTACTTGAACTATATATCGGGGAAACCCAAGTTTGTTATATTAGGAGGCATGATCATCACTCATAGACACCCCAAAATTGGTGAAGAAGGTACAATCGACCGAGGTCAAGGACCTAAGGATCGACACTAGGGAAGGATTTGGTCACCCTATGAGATTATGGTGCATGGGTTGGCACAGTACACATGACGTTCTTAGAGACATCCTAACATCAAGTTGAATAAGGTATTGTTAGTTTTCTGTTATTCATTGTACCAAAAATTATTTTTTTATTCTGTGCATGTCACCTACACATATAACATCATATAATGGTTAGTATGAGACCATGTTGGTGGTTCCCTACCGAGTCTTGTAGTCACACCCTACTTAGGCCATCATTGTGTATGGGTACTCAAGCATATGTTTGCTTGATGCAGGCACAAGTTGTGTTGAGGCCCAGGATGAGGTTTTTCATGGTTGAGTAGGATGACCAATATGATATTAGGATATTGTTATGAGGTAATTATTATAGATACAATAGATCTAGTGTATTTATTTTCTTTTATTTTGGTATGTATATATGACCATCCTAGTGAGAATTATGTTTTTTATTCCATATGTCGTCATTTTATTTTGTACAATATTTTCAGTTTATTTATTATTCTTACGTACTATAATGTGTATAATGTTTGGTTATTTATTTATGATTGTGAACTCTGATATAGGGGGTATATCCTTCCCATGAAACCTTATTAGATCCCCACTACTGGTCGACAACCTTTTACATTTGGGGAGGCATGCCTGTGATCACATAACGGTCTGGTCCATTTACTATTTAGTGTGAACTAGGTCAGGATGTTACAAAGTGGTATCAAAGCCTTTTTTTATTTTGTTTTACTACTTGGGGATATGGTAGATAATAGATACAGTAATGTGTAATAGCTTGCGATGGAACCTAGACTAGTGCGTCATGAACACCTTTTTTGGTGGAAGTCTAGGTTACCAGGGATGAAACTGATGTTTATAGTTTATGATGTTACAATAATATATGATTTTTTATTGGGTGATGCACATGATGTTTGATATTGATGATTTATTATTGGGTTTTTGGATCTTTTACTATTAGAAAGAGGTTGGTTACAATATTCGATTCTTGTCCTGTCGGGGAAATAGGTTTCATATGAATCATTCTAGGTGCATAGGGATTTACATGACATGTAGGGGCTTTCTAGTGTGATTTTTATCATTGATGATTGAGGATTCAATATTTAAAGTTTCAAACATTAATTATAATACATTTTAATATATAATTACTTGGTGAAATTATAATCAGTTGGGTTGAATTTTATATGTATTTTTCTTTTGATGGTAGGTCATGTAGATCCATGGTGAGACACTTCATAATGATTGAATAGTTCATGTGCACAAGAGGTGTAGTGACCCTAATAGGTCAGAAAGTCACATGATTCTTTAATGGGAAACCCTGTGAGGGTGAGTATGTAATATGTTTATTTATTTAAAGTTCTAGTAACAACCTATATATTATTTTACCCTATAGATTGGAATGAAATTCTACTCAACAGAGAAAGTGGCCATGGTTTTTCTTGGTATGGGTTATCTAGGAAAATGTTGTTGGCTGAGATAATGATGATCAATGAGATGGTGAATCTACAGGGGTGGTCCATGTGGGGATGATCATGTGAATCGATTCCCTAGTGGGAGGGTGAGTTAGTATGTGATGCCTATTGTATGATGAGATCCTTGAGAGGGTGATGACTGTGAGATGTTGTATACTTATAAATGGGTGCATGAATGTTACTCATGAGTTATAGGTTATATGAGGTGTAACCTATAGGTTAGGTTATATACCCTAGTGACCATTGATATGAAACTCAAGATTTTGGTGAGTTGGTGAGAGATGACATGCGAGGGTAACCTGAGTGAGCAGTTAGATAAGGTTTGTGATTTTTTTAACAATGAGAAGCATGGGTAGGTTCTTAAAGGTATGATACTAGTGAAAATGATGTGTGACCTGGTATATGACATAGACATGGTATTTCCTTAATGTATATTTAATGTGATAGCACCTTTAGTGATAGTGTTTGGTATGTGAGGCACCTAAAGTGTAATGGTTCTGAGACTGACTTCAAAGGGAAGGACCGTTCGGGTTCCTGCCACTAATAATTGTGGATAACATTCTAGCTACATGGTTAGATCATGGGTAGATGATTAGAATCATGAATGAAATCAAATTATGGGAGTTCATGTGATAGATTTTGGTAGTGTTAATGTGCCTGATTTTGGAGAGGAGTTCCAAGGGAGCTCCTGATATAAGAAGACTAACATGTCATGCGGAAAAGTCAGTCTGGTTTTGATAATGCGCGACTTGTAAGAGAATGAGTATAATGATGGATTAGGTGGTATAGGATAGTACACCCACTGTTTAGGATGATATGGGTATGATACACATTATTTTTTCATGGTACCCAATTAAATTGTAAATTAGTGAGTGGCCAGGTGTAAGCCAAGGGCCGATGGAATTAATGAAACACTTACAGGCTTGGTTTCTTGAGGTTTTACAGGAATGAGGATTTTGAAATGTCCCTATGTGGTTGAGTAAACATTTAAAATTTATTGCGTATGGTGATATGATTTTTCTAATAGTGGTTAAAGGAAAGTGTTTCCTGTGATGAAAATGAGTGTTTTTGGGGTGAGAAACACACATATTTTGAGGATGGAACTTGTTGGGTTGTGCTTGAGGATTGGTATCACTGAATCCACATAGTAGTGGAATATACTAGTGGTTGATTAAGGGTAGTGTCCCTCATTATGAGTTTAAATTTTACAGAGGTTGTGGGTGAAATTACCTTAGTTTGGGAATGAGTGGTTAGTTATGTTTTGGGTTTATCACTTGAGAATGAACAGGTTTGGACATGTAAGACCATGATGTATGGTGATGGATGAGACACAATCCATGGAGATTATTAATTTTACCCATTTATGTGACAAAAAGGACTATCCTATGGTGGGGAGCGTGATTTTGGTCACAAAAGTACGACTCTTGTGCTTGAAGGGTCATGAGTATGTGGAGTGGACCATGGAGCAGTCATGACAGTAGTTGGTAGTGTACATGAATTAGATTCATGTCTAGATTCCTCAGGGAATTAAATATGTTAAATTGGAGGCAATGTTATATTTATGCTGAGCATTGGTGTCAGGCTTATGGTGAAGTAAAGTGAACCAAGTGTTTTGATCAGAAGTGCATTAGTGCTTGAAAGAGGGCATAACGCTGGTTTTAGATAGTTGAGGATCTAACCATGTAATATCATTAGTAATTGGCATGGAATATTAATATTGTGTTTATATGATCATGGTATGCCTTTAGGTATGAGGGAATCATGATATTGGGTTTAGGAAATACATCAATGGTGGAAGCTGAGCACTTTCCAGAATGGCCAATCAGAGGAGGTACGACTGGTGTTTTGTGTGATATGGAATATAGTGAGCTGGAAACCACATTAAGTACATCATATTGGATACGATATGGTAATTTTGATAGATTTACTAGGTATTTTCTAGGAAAATTCAATGTGATCTTGTTATGATTGGATAAGGGAGGATCATCCATTTACTTTGTCATTTGAGGACTATGAGAGACACCAATGTTGGACCAGTGGTTTCATGTATGTTTGGTTATGGTAGGATGGAAACCATGCCATGTGTATTTCTAGAATGTGGGTATAGAGGTTCTATTTTAATGGCTGAGGTTCTAAAGCATCAAAATTGTAATTATGGTCTAAAACCCATGGTGGGGAGTACCATAGGCTTAATGTTGTTTTATATGATGATGTGATCATGAATCTGGATGGACTAGATTAGGTAAGAAATATCCTGGTATTTTGGTAATTATTGTGAGTATTGGATCATGGTTCGGTGGTGTAAGCACCTAAATTTTAAAGTTGTGCTTTAGAAATTTGATTGGTGTTTTGAGTTGGGACTCAGCCGATTGATGATAAATTGAAAACCTATAAAGGGTATTATGTGTAATTAGATGACCATTGGGACTTATTAGGGATTAGAAGTGTTATTGTGGTGAGTTTTCCTCATGTCCGTATAAGCTTTGGAAAGTCAGATGATTTTTTGATTTTTTTCAATTAGTGTATGGGATAGATTTTGAACTAGGATCTTGAATGGAATTATGAGTGTTTTAGAACCCAAAGAGGGCTATTTTCATGGGGATTTAGGGATAATTGGTGCCAAGTAGGCTCATAGGAGCATGAAAGGTAGCTCGGGGTGGCTGTCCTGAAGGGTGGCTGCAGGATGATGGCACTGACTAGCCGACAGGCTAGCCAGAAGTCAGGATAGCTTATTGGGATCATGACTAGCTGGTGGCCCAATACCAGCTATCCATTATCTCTTTTATGGGTCAATATGACATTTCCTCCCTTAGGTTTTAATGGGTACAAGCCACTTTTCTTTCCTCTCTCTTACGCGCATGACTAGAGGGCCTCCTCCCCTTCCCCTTCCTTCTTCCTCTTGGTTTGGGGTGGAGTTCTTTGGTGTTTGATGTATTTGAGGTATAACTCCCTTATCCACCTCTCATTCATCTCCCCTATCATTATCTCTAATTTGGGAGATTGTTGGTTTAGGTTAAAAATGGATATTTCACTAGAGAAAGGTAAAATAACCTAATTCTTTGTAAACTTTCATGTATCCTAACAAGAGGATGTCCTGAGAAGATGTCCACCTTCTATAGTTTTGTTGTTTCATCAAAGGTACACCGAACCATGAATTTATTTATGGTTTTATAGTTAAATTAAATTAAATTAATTATGGAATTGGTTCTAGTGCTTACGGGTTTGGCCTGGGTTGGTACCAGAGGTCTGCTGTGGGCCTCCCACTACTGGTTGGACTTGGTTATAGTGCGATGTGATAACCCAATGAGTTTTCACCAAATATACCAAGGTTAAATTTAATTAATTAATATTAAATTTTATAATTAATTAATTATTGATGTTTGTCTTGAGTTATGTGCTTGAGTCATCAATTCGAGCTTGGTTGATCATGGAAAAGGTTGTATGGGCTTAGGTGGGACTTGGAAGTTTCTTCCAGCCTTTATAAAATAAATGGGAAAACTTCAACAAATGGTAGGTGGTCCCACATACACACCCTATGGTTTATGCACTTGATCATATGCATTGTGTCATGTGGTCTCACTACCATAGGTAGATCGAACTCTGAAGTAAATTAATTTTTAAATGAAGTAAATCAATTTCTAAATTGGTAATTAATTAAATCATTAATTTAATTAAATTAAATGACCATAGAGGGACTTCACAAGATTTCTAGGGCCTCTATGTTCCCTTGGAAACCGATTGGATACCTTTTCCACTGACGTTCAAAGGATAAAATGATTAATTTATGATGACTTATGATATTTAGATACCTTGAGAGGTGTTTATAGGCTCAATATTACCTAGTGGTCCTTGAGTATGAGCCCGTGACCACCGCCCTGTGGAGGTGTGGCATGACCTAAGATGGATGACCCCAATAGGTCATGCGAGGAACCTTGAGGCATGCTTAGAATAAGTGGATAGACCATAGGATTTGGATGATGTGTTGGATAGTAGACCGATTGAGTGATCTAGGTATCAAGATGGGATGTGGGGAATCTCTTGGGACTAATGCTGGAAAGGATTAACCTGCAGGGGCTATAAGGTCATGACTTGTTATAGTGAGATGCAATGGACTTGGTTAGGTTCCCTGAGCTATACTTAACCCTAATATGGCATGTCTAGGAATGAATAGTGATGGTTATAAGTGTCACCTTAGATCCCCAATCGAACTTGTGAGGATGTGACTCAAAAAGGGTAAATTTAATTTAATTATGTTGGTAAATGGAAAAGAGATAGTTAACCCAAGGATGTATTTTCCCCTAGGTTCTTGTGCTTTTATTTATTTCTTTTTTCCTTATGGTAGAAATGTTATAGAAAATTCCCCAGGGGCAGTGTGTTTTTATTATGTGATACTTGGATGAGAAAACTCCTGTAGGGGAGATCCATGATACTTATGGTCTATACCCTCAGCTGATAAAACTCCCATAGGGGTGGTATTTGATACTATAAGTGAGGATTTCATATATATAGAGTTGAGTTTGATCTGGTATATTGGGATGAAGCTTTCTAGGAGAATTATCTAGGTTTGTGTTACTTACAGGATATGACTGGGCTGAGAAAACTTTTGTAGTGAAGTTATATAATACTTGAACTATATACCAAGTAAAATTGAGTCTTTTATATTGGTAGGAATAGTAATTGTGACGTGATCCAAGGCACCCCAACACTGGTAAATTAGGTATAGTTGATCAGGTTCAAGGCTTTAAGGTCCGACACTAGGGTGGGATTTGCTCCCCCAGCAAGGTTACAGTACATGGGTTGGCATGGTCCAGTGATGTTCTTAGATACATCCCAATATCAGGACAAAGAAAGTATTGATGGGTTTTTATTATTAATTATACAATACTTTATATGTTTATTATGAAAATTTTACCTGAACATATCACAACATATGCTAGTTAGTATGGGACTGTGTTGATGGTTTCCTATTGAGTCTTGTACTCACAACCATCTTAGGGTTCCATTACTCATGGTTACCTAATCAGATGTTTACTTGATGTAGAAACAGGTTGGATTGAGGCCCAATATAGGATTTTCATGGTTTAGTGGGATGAATCAGATGATATTAGGGGACCGGGATGAGGTGGATCTTGATGATGTAGTAGAGAAAACATCTTTTTCCCTTTTATTCTGGTATGTACATGTGATCTTCCAAGTGGGTGGTATGTTTTTTATGCCATATGTCAGCATTTTATTTTATATAACATGTTCAATTTATTTATTATTCTAAAAAATATGATTTGTATGATGTTTGGTTATTTATTTATGATTGTTCACTCTGATATAGGGGGTATAGCCTCCCCACTGTACCTCCTTAGACCCCCGTTTCTAGTCGGTAGCCTCTATAATTCAGGGAGGTGCACCTAAGGTCACATATCAGTCTAGTCTGGTTACTTTTTAGAATGATATAGGCTGGTAAATTACAAGGGTGTTCCTGGATTATCATTTTTAGCCTATTTTTGGCATTTTCATTGGGTTACAATTAGTTGGGAAAACCTAAGGGTTTGAATAATAGAGGAATAGAGTTGAGTATTTTCATATGATGGATTTGGATAAATGGTTATTCACTCAACTGTACAAGAGTCACAAATATTGTGATTGGGATGAATCCCTACCTAAATAACTAAACTGACGAGTTTCACACCAATTCGGGGTCATTTCTTAGTGAAATGTGGATCTTGGATCATTAAAAGGATATTATTTATGATTTTATCAATTTTAATGGGAGAACTATTATTAAAATTCCTTAATGAAAAGATATAAAAACACAATATTCATCTTATTTTTTTGTTGTAAATAAATGAATCATCAACATAAAACTAAACTTTGAAATTAATCCTTGAAATGAGAAGCTTAAAGTAATCAAATCCTAAGACTAGTAGCTAAATAAAAGTTCTTGGGTAAGAGAAATATTCTATGTGTTAGAGAATTTCCTTCCTAAGCAACCAAGTGTTGAAGTTTTTCAATAAGAAAATAAAGATGCTTATGGAAGCATGGAATGATTCATTTAAGGTTTCAAAGAAACTAGATGCTAATTTATCTAAGTAATTCTAGTCTCATATACTGAATATGAATGGGAATGTTAGTAATTTTCAATATGATTTAATTTTTTTAGAGAGACTAAAGAATTCCTATAAGGATTATTCTAGTTAAGGAATATATCCTATTGTCATTTATGGAAATGTTTCGACAACATGAGTGCGTTCAATTTTTTTTTACTCAACATTCTTAAAATGTTGAGAATAAATGAACTAGGCATATAATTTCTTAGTTCTAGAACTTTACAGACAATGAAAGGATGTAAAAGTTCAAATTGAAAGATAAAACTTAGAAAGTCCAACAATATTTCTTCAATAATCTATTTAAGGTTATTTGAAACCAAATGGTATTATTAGGAAGGAGTAATGATTTATGATGAGATTATCTATAATACCTGAATGGGTTTGGGAACTTTGTAGAATGTCTATGTTATACATTAATGTTATAAAAAAATTTATTTTATTTTTATGGGTATATGACATTGAATGTATAATTTACAAGTGTTGTGAATATACAGGATTTCAAAATCAATAATTGATAGAGCTTATAATTTACATCTAAGAGATAAAGCAAGAAGTTGTTAAATTAAAGATTTGAATGTAAAAAAATGTGTCAAGATCATATGAATCTAAGTAAAAGATGAGTATCTTTATCTCATTTATTTTATGTCATAAGATATGTTTTTATTAACAAATATTTGTTATAAAAAATGAGATGATTAATTTTATACACATGGTTTATGATTCCTCAATTTTTATAGCATATATAAATGGAAGAGATGGATAAAAGTGTTTTATACAAGATAAAATAGTTTATCAATTTTTTTAAAATATTTGGGAATGTGTTTCCGCCACCCATTAGTGGTATATTTTAATAAAGCCTTTTTTAAAGGAAAAAATGTTACAAAAACATAGAATACCATATGAGATACGAAAACAATAGTATATTTGTTAAATATTCCTACTAAAATGGAAATAAAATTTATTTCCTAACACAAATAATTTTGTGTTGAATCTTAACAAAATTTTATGAGAAATAATTTAATATCTACGAGTCTAATGGTAGTGTGTTTGAACTTATAGACATTCAAAGTTAACAAATAAAATATTGTACCAGATTATAGTAATTCTTCACATAATATTCTAAAGAAGTTTAGGATATGTGATGGTAATGAAATATGTAAATGGTAACATTTAGTTACTGTAAGAATGTGAATATCACTATTTACTAAATAATTATACCAGTATAAGATAAAAGTGTTTTTTCACTTTAAATCCTAAAAGGCTTAGGATCTATGATGGTAAAAAAAATATAGAGTTATATTTAGTTAATATAACTAGTAAACATCATTATTCCATAAAGGTTTATACTAGCTAATACACAAAGTGTATCACTTGGTATCCTAAAAGAGTTTGAGATATGTTGGTAAAGATAAATTTAAATAGTTACATTAGTTACTGTAAAAAATTGGATATCACTTTATCCTAAAAGAATTTAGGATGTACTGGTAAAGTGATAATATAAATTGTTATATTATTTTAAAAAGTTTTCAAGGAAAAAGTTTGATGAAAAAGGTTCCAAGGATGATTATTATGAACTTAGAAAGTGTTTTAAGTAGAAAATAGAAGTTAATAACGTAACATTTTATGTTATAAAGTTAAGAAGTTTGAAAATAGGTTCAAAGAGTTGAAATTAAGGAATATGATTCCTAAGTCACAACATTATTCAAACTATATTTCTTTATATATTTTACTCACTAAGTGGTTATTGGAAGTATTTTATAATATAGTCACATAAGGATGTGATAGGAATTTTATATGGATTTAATGTTCAAAAAACCATTACTACAATAACAACATGAGATTCATGTAGAATATATGGATATTAAACACTTAAGATATTGGCTGTAATGTATAAGATCTTGGGTTTTACTACGAGGTGAAGATCTATTTAATTTCGATTTAAATTATTATTTACAGACTAATGTGAATACCCTTTGAGGTTATGGGGGATATTGGGGGTTTCTGGGGCTTGTTCGGAGCCCGAAACCAGAATTTCTGAAAAAATAAGGCAGGCAGCATGGTCTGACTAACCATGCGAGACCTGGGGAGAGGGCAAGAGGAGCCCACACAGTTTAAGGAAATTGTATGGATAGAGGTGTATGCCTATAATGGGAACTTGTAATTTTTAGCAGATCCAAAATTCATGGTTTGCATAGAGTTATTCAAACCATGTGCAGTGACCTTGTGGGTGCCCCCTTAGCACAGTAGCGGGCACACAATTTGCGCACGGTTTGGCCAACCGTATGACCAAACCGTGTGAACTAGATTTTTGAGGCAAAATGAACAAATTTTAAAATATGTTAAAACCTAAAATCTAATTATATTATTATTATTTATAGAGAACTTCAAGTATGAGAGATCCTCTTGAAAGTCAAATCATAGGCTTTTGCATGGTTTCTCCGTCCAAAATCAGAATTGATCATCGTCGGTCTCATTGGATTCTCACTAGTGAGTACTCTATTACTTTTATTCCATTATTCACTCCTCTTGGTATCAACAGATTTATTTAGGTAAAATATAATATTCCCTATTTATAGGCTCTTAATCCATTTGTTTTTCTCTTAATCCAAGTCAAATCATAAGCTGATACTGGATAAACACTCCACTATAAACCTACAGTAGGTGGTCTATACTTTTCCTGTGTGGTGGTGCTTTATAGAGCTAGTTCCCATTATGTGGAATGTTGTAATTTTTGAAATTTCCCCTAAAATACATTTAATGTTTAAATTGAATATATTGTAACCTATTAGGAATTCCCACTATTTCCTTGAGACTCATTGGTGGTTGTTTCCCGAACCAAGGCCACCCATGGGGTGTGTCTTTGAGATTATACTTTATTATACCACCCATGGGGTGTGTGTTTTGAGCTTTCCTAGTTAGAGGAAGACCTTTTATAAATTAATTGAGATGAATTGTTTGATTAGGATATTTCATGCCTTCTTTTCCATGTGATACATGATGTTGATTTGTTTAACTATTTAATTGTGAAATGTTATATGAGTGGGTAAAATCATGGAATTCAATTGAATGGGAATTTTTATATGAGTGGGTAAACTCATGGAATTTAATTTTTTTAATTGATAAATTAAATTAATGATAAATTATTCCATTAAATTCATTGAATGTTACTCCTTGGATCTTGATAGTGGTAGTGGATTCCTTGGATGAGATTTCTTCTTGGGTCTTGATTCTGTGGGATATCTTGGGCCTTGATACCCCTTGGATTTGGCTTGTTTGGTCTCAAAATGGACATGGTCTATTGATATGATACTTAGAACCCAAACCAATTATAACTTAGTTTCCACCAAGATGCTCTTGGGACTCGATGAGAATGCCTTGGTTCACTAGACCTTGGATCCAGTCCCGAGTAGTCCGAAACTTTTATTTATACAGCATGGCCATGATGAATCTGACACATCAGATTATATGACTCATCCGTGGTAAATGTGACATTCTTGATTATTTGGAATGGTTGTGGTTGATATTAAATTACAGGTTATACAATGTGGTCATGGATGACATGTGATATTGTGTATACAACATGGTCATGGTGTTTACTTCCTTTTGCTTTGATGCTGCCTTGTTATAAGAGTTGAAACTTATTTTACAAGGAGCTTTGTATGGTTGTACAATATCACTTGTTTGGTTACTTTTTCCTTGGGCACTTTACTTTTAGTACTTCTATACTTGTTATATTTTTCACTCTAATTTATTTTATATTGCATATCTAGGACTTGTTATAGACACCTTGAGTGGCGACCTAGTTGGATTGTATCTCACACCCTATTCGAGCCACCTTTGGGTACCCGTATATACTATATGAATGTAGGTAGGGACCATGGAAAGTTCCCACAATTTGATGCTTGACTTTGTGTTATTCTTAGGAATAGGGGAGCAAAGGACTGGGATGAGGCTCATGATGCTAGTTGGGAAAATTTATTTTTGGTATTTTTTTATTTTTATGCATGAATTCTATGGATACCATGTATACCTATTTTGGATGATTTTCAGAGACATGAAACATAATATTTTATATGAGTTCACTTTTGGCATTATCGTATATATACCTATCTTGGATGTTTATCTCTTCTTTAGTTATTATCTTTCTTCTGCTATTGATATGTATGATTGCAACCACTATGTTACACTTTGATAAGAGGGAATAGTCTCCCCACTGAGATACCCTAGGCCTTCACTTCTAGTCAACAATCTCTGATGTTTGGGGAGATACGCTTGAGGCCATGTGGCCAACTAGGCTTGCGGAACTGTTCAGTGGAATCTAATTTAGGGACGTTACAAAGTGGAATCAGAGGTTTTTTTTCTACTTTATTATTTTGTGACAATAGAAAGGGGTTTAGGAAGGAAATTGAATTTTTTAATGAGATGTGCATGGGATTAGCTAACCCATGTATGGAAAAAATCCAAATTGACTCAAATATAAATTGCTATTTTCTAGATTTTGACTATTATAGTTGATTTGATTCCACCATTGGGTGATGTGCTTGAATTGTGATATTATCATTGATATGATTGAGAGTTACATTTTATTTCAACCTAATGAGATGATGGTATGCATCTCATGCATCATTTTATACACTTTATAGGAATCACATGCCATGAATTATGTCATGCCATATAGGATGAATTGCTTGTTTTCATGATATTGTAATATGTGTTGTGATAGATATACCTACTGATTTAATAGATGATATATGTAGTGTTTTGTGAAACATGGTTGGTAGTTAGAGTTCCTACCATAACCGAAGCATTGTTTTCCTAATTAGGCTATAACAAACACCCTAAACAGCCAATTATGCCATGTTGAGTCATGGACCATGAGTTGCATAGACTGGAACGTGTTATGGTGTGGATTATGTGGATATCATATTTTAGTTCATGAGGAGTATGGGACCTTATGGATTAGAAGTGGTGAACCATTTGGTTTAACAATTTAAAATGAAATATTAAATGAAAATGAATTTGAATGAAATTGAAAACTGTGAAATAGAGACTTGAACTTGACCCAGATTTTTAGTGGGTAGTAGGCAGTGTCTCTAGTGACTTTTATATTTATTTATTTATACCAGTCTTGGATTTAGGAGTAATTTGTGTGGTACGATCTATTTATAGGAAGGTTTTGACCTGTCCTATGCTTTTAGCTGCGAACTTTTGATATCAATCTTTTTTGAGGCATGTGTTTGACATTGTAAAGACATGCCACCACAAAGACCACTAGTCTTACTCCAGGAGGAAGGAAAAGACCATGATTCGGAGGTGGTGGGCCATAGTATACTAATATATCCTCCTATAGTTCTAGTTATGATGCTAGATGTTTTACCAGACACAGGTGTTGAGGCACAGTTCCACGAGGGTTTTTCTCTCTCTTTATGCATACTTTTCAGGGGGCACCACAACCTACCACATATATGGATGAGTTGATGCGTGTGTTGTAGTAGCAACATCCTCCCATGTTTTTGGGGGATGGTGGTCCAAAGGCTGCTGAGTTGTGGATTGAGACTATTATTTTGATCTTCGAGCTTCTGGAGACACCTCCTAAGAGGAGAGTGAAGCTTGCGACTTACATACTTAGGGGAACATCAAAGTGCCAGTGGGATGTTTTGAACCAGGATGATAGGCTGTGAGACATGGTTTGGGGTGATTTCCAAACTAGGTTATATGAATAATTTTACCCTAAGGATCTTAGAGTAGAGAGATCTAGCGAGTTTATGCATCTAGATCCATGCATTATGACATTTATGGAGTATTTGACACACTTTATATAGCTGCAAAATTTTGCGCCGACATACCTTGTTGATGAGCTATCGAGGGGGAGATGCTTTGAGGAAGGTCTCCAACATTATGTTCGATCTCAAGTCAATGTGTTTAGGTTAATTATGATTAATGAGATAGTAAATCAGTCACTAATTATATATCATAATCTAAGGGAATATGGGGGTAAAAATAATATCAATACAGTCTCTTGACCTAGTAGTTCGACTTCCAGTAGTAGGAAGCAACATTTTTAGGATTCCCATGAGATGAGTACCAGCCTGACTACTAGTGCTAGCAGTGTGGTTTTCTATCATCAGGTGCATGTTTGACCTGCAGAAATAACTCATACAACTTTTCATAGTAGGTATGGTCTATACGAGTATCTGGTTATATTTTTTAGTATCATGAACATTCCAATAATATTCATGGCTCTAATGAACTGATTATTCCATCCTTATCTAGATTCATTTGTGGTGGTTTTCATGGATGAAATTTTGGTGTATTCTCATAATCAATATGACCATTCCAAACATCTTGAGATCATTTTGGATATAATGAGAGAGCATTAGTTATATTCTAATATCACAAAGTTCCACTTCTGGATGGATAATATCCACTTCCTAGGTCATATTATCTCAGTGATAGGAGTATAAGTAGACCTAGAGAAGGTGAGATCTATAGTTTCCTAGGAGTAGACCAAGAACATATTTGATATATGAAGTTTCTTAGGGATATCTAGATATTATAGGCATTTCATAAAGGACTTATCATGCCTAGAATCACCTTCTAAAAGCTTGAATAAGAAGGGTATAAAGTTCCTATGGATATATTATTGTGAGAAAACTTTTCAAGAGTTGAAAGTTTGGTTTACTTCAGCACCGATACTGATTTTAATAGAGCCAGG
The DNA here is from genome assembly GCA_963277665.1 of Viscum album. NCBI lineage: Eukaryota > Viridiplantae > Streptophyta > Magnoliopsida > Santalales > Viscaceae > Viscum > Viscum album. Next base: position 510,358,038 of record OY728121.1, read on the forward strand.
AAGGAACTATACTGTATATTGTGATTCATCTAGTATCAATCTAGGAGTTTTTCTGATGTAGGGAGATAGAGTCATGGCATACAAGTCTCGGCTGTTGAGATCGTATAAGAGGAATTTACCGACACATGATATCGATTTATCCATAGTTGTTAATGATTTGCACTGTTGGAGACATTATCTACTGGGAGAGTATTTTTTGGTGTAAAAATACTGGAAAAGACTCAAGTATATATTCACACAGTGTGATCTAAATATGAGGAAGTGCAGGTGGGTTGAGTACCTAAAATATTTTGACTTCGAGCCTACCAATATGCTTGGAAAGGGAAATGTAGTGGTTGATGCACTAAGCATGAGGAATCAGATACAAGTAGTTAAATAGGCCAGTAGTGAGTGATAGTTTATGGATTTGTTCTCTGATATACACTTGGAGGTGCATGAAAGTTAGGTATAGACTTTTATTTCATCCTTAGCTATGACTTATACCCTTATAGATGGAGTAAGGATGAGTTAACTATAAAATTATGAGGGCCTAGTCCCACAGAAGAGTGTGGAAGGTGAGAACCCACCTCTTGGTTGTACTATAGGTGAGGATGAGATCCTGCATATATATGGTCATTTATGGGTTTCAGTGGACATATATGAGGAGATGATGTAGGAATTTTATGCTTTATTTTGGGCAGTGCATCTCGGTGAAACTAAGATGTATTAGGATTTATATCTCTAGTATTTGTGTCTGAGGATGAAACGTGAGGTAGTTGGTTTCATCATGAGGTGTTCCACATGTCAGCAGGTGAAGGTGGAACATCAGCGACCAATCAGAATTTAACAGTAGTTACCTATTACTGAGTGAAAATGGGATGATGTCATGATGGATTTCATGACTGGGTTTCCAAGGACACCTCGAGGTAGTGATTCTATTTGGGTTTTTATTTACAGGATCATGAAGGTTACTAATTTACTATCGATCAGAGAGACCTTTAGTTTAGATTTGCTTGAGAGGATATATATCTGTGAGATAGTAAAACTTTACTGGGTCCCTTGTACTATCATTTCAGATAGGGACACTCAGTTTGCATCTCATTTATGGCATAGTTTTTAGAGGGATTTGGGTACATATTTTCTTCCAATAATGATATACCATGCTCAGACTGATGACCAATCAGAGTGTATGATACAGGTGCTTGAGGAAATGCTATGAGCATGTGTCCTAGATTTTGGGGGATCTTAGGAGATGAATATACCCCTAGTTGAGTTTTCCTACAATAATAGATATCAAGAGACTATATATATGGCACCTTATGAGGATTTTTATGGTAAGACATGCCAATCTCCCATGTGCTGGTTAGAGGTAGGTGAGATAAATTTACCAGGACCACATCTTATGCAGGAGACTTCTGAGAAGGTCCATTTGATCAGAAAGTGGATGGATACTACATAGTCTCGACAGAAATATTACACTGATATTTGTAGATAACCTCTAGAGTTAAAGTTATGGGATCTGGTATTTTTACATATCTCACCAATGTTAGGAAATAGATGGATTAGAAGATAGGGTAATCTTTCACCATGATATGTCATGATGTTTGAGATTCTGGAGAGAGTTAGGCCATTAGTCTATCAATTGCAGTTACCTCAGAGGTAGTGGGACATGCATGATGTATTCCACATATCTCAGCTCTGTTGTTATCATTCGAAACCATCTCATGATTTTCAACCTAAGGAGGTTAATTTATAGGTAGATGTGTCTTGAGGAGAATCCAATTCCTATCATTGATAGGAGCACAAAGGTTATCCAAGTCTGACTATTTCCTATAGTATGGGTGTTATGGTAGCATGACTGTTTATAGGCTGAGACCTGGTAGCAAGAGGATGACATGTGTACTCAGTGGTTGGAGTTATTCTCTAAAGATTATTGACCACCCTTGAGAGGGAAATTTGGGGATGAATTGATTTAGGGGTGGGGGTGGGGAGAGATTATAAGATCCCAGGTTTTTATATGAGGTAAGGATCTCTTTAATTTTGGTTTAAATAATTTTTTATGTCCTAATGTGAATACAATTTGAGGTGATGGGGGTATCATGGGTGTCTGGGGATTATTCAGAGTCTAGAACTAGACTTTTTGAAAAAATAATGCAGGCTGCATGATTAGTAGAAACCATTCAAGACAGTTCGTATGGTCTGACTAACAATAAAAGACCTGGGCAGAGGTAAAGAGGATCCATCATGGTTTGAGGAAACAATGTGGATGGAGGTGCATGCCTATGCGGGACATATATAATTTTTAGAAGATCTGAAATGAACATCTTGTGCATGGTTAGTCAAAACGTTTGTAGTGACCGTAAGGGTTCCCCTTAGCACAATAGAGGGTGCATGGTTGGCGCACAGTTTGGCCAACTATGAGACCAAACCGCATGACCCATATTTTTGAGAAAAAATTACTAATTTTCCCTTAAAATATTTTAAAAACTAAAATATAATTCTCTTCTACTTCATTGGATAGAACTTTAAGTGGGAGAGCTCCTCTTGAAATCCAAATAGTAGGCTTTGGTGTGGTTCTCCATCTGAAATTAGAATCGAGCGTCGTTGGTCTCATTGGATTCACGCTGATGAGCACTCCATTCCTTTTGTTCCATTATTCGTTACTCTTGGTATCAAATGATTTATTCAGGTGCAAGCTAATATACCCTATTCCAGGATATTCATATATTATTCATTTTCTCTCAATCTAAGTTGAATCAGAAGATGATAATAGATGAGCACTCCACTATGGACCTACAGTAGGTGGTCTATAATTTTCCTGTATGGTTTGGTGCTTTATAGAGATAGTTGTCATTGTGTGGTACACTAGAGTTTCCGACATCGACCCTAAAATTAATTGAATGTTTAAATTTAATGTATTGGAACCTGTTAGGGATTCCTACTAGTTCCTTGAGACCCGTTTTAGGTTGTTTCACCAACCAAGGTCACCCATGGGGCACTCCTTTGAGATTATACTTTTTTGTTATACCATCTATGGGGTGTGTGTTTTGAGATTTCCTAATTATAGGAAGCCCTTTTATAAATGAATTGAGCTACATTGTTTTATTAGGAGATGATCTACCTCCTTTTCCATGTGGTACATGATGTTGATCTATTTAACTATTTAAATGTGAAATGTTATATGAGTGGGTAAAATCATGGAATTTTAATTGAATGGTAATTGTTATATAAGTGGGTAAACTCATGGAATTGAATTCTTGTGAATTGATAAAATGGAATGAATGATAAATGATTCAATTAGATTACTTGGATATCGATAGTGGTAGTGGATTCTTTGGATGATATTTATCATTAGGTATTGATTCCATGGGATTCCTTGGGCCATGCTACCCCTTGGACCCGGCTTATTTGGGATCATAATGGATATGGTCTGTTGACATGATCCTTGGACCCCAAACCAAGTCTAACTGAGTTTCCATAGAGATGATTCTAGGACTTGATGAGGATTCCTTGATTCAATACACTTTGGATCTAGACCCAAGGGGTTTGACACTTCTATTTATATGACATGAATGTAGTGAATCTAAAACATTTAATTATATGACTCAGCTATGGTAAATGTGACATGGTTGATTATATGGTGTGGTCATGGTTGATATGACATTACAGATTATACGACGTGGCCATGGATGATATGAGATATCGTGTATATGGTGTGGCCATGGTGTTTACTTCATTTTTATTTACTACTTACTTATTATAGGATCTAACAATTGTTTTGTAGGGATCCTTGTATGGCTGTATAGTATCACTTGTTTGGTTACTTTTAGCTTGGGAACTTTACTTTTAGTACTGCCATACCTGTTCTATTTTTCACTCTAATTTAGCTTATATTGAACAATCAGGACTCGTTATAGATAACTTGGGTGGTGACCAACTGGGATTGTATCTCACACCCTATTTGGTCTATCGTTGGGTACCCAGATAGACTATATGGATGTAGGTAGGGACTGGGGAAAGTGCCCATAGTTTGATGCTTGACTTTGTTCCATGCTTAGGAGTAGGGGAGCACAGGACTGGGCTGAGGCTTGTGATGCTAGCTGGGATAATTTATTTTTGGTATTTTTGGAATTTTGATGCATGTATTGTACCAATGCAATGTATACCTATTTTGGATGATTTTTAGAGACATGAAACATCATATTTCATATGAGTTCACTTTTGGAATTGTTATATATATAACTGTCTTGTATTTTTTATCTCCTGTTAAGGTATTATTTTTCTTCCTATATCGATCTGTGTGATTGTTACTACTATGTTACACTGGGTATAGTCTCCCCACTGACACACCCTAGGCCCTCGTAGCTAGTCAAAAACCTCTGGCATTTGGGGAGATGCACTTGAGGCCATGTGTCCAATCGGTCTCGAGGCACTATTCAATGGCATTCAAGTCCAAGATGTTACATAATGGTTGTAAAAATATCATGTAATTATAATATAGACAATCTCAATCTATCATTAATTCACATGTGTTGCAATTTAATTTACATGAACAATTAAATGATAAATATCCCCTCAAAATACAAACTTTGAGTTTTCCATAATTGAGGATCATCACAGAGTATTGTGGGTTGTGATGATATGTTCATATTAGATTGAATATATTATTTTACTCATAAAAAATTATTGTGTACAAGATATGAATAATATATTCATGAGGTAATATGAATAAACTTATTACTTGGACTAAATTTCTAAAGTATATCTCATGGAATGTCATACAATCATAGATATACTTAGGGGTGTATACTTATTATCAAACCTTTTTACCTGAGGTTGGTGATACACCTATAATGATAACATTCATACTTTTATACCCTAATTACACACATCAAAATATGAACTTATCTAATTAGGTTATGGTTAGGCATGTTGCTGATCATGTTGTTAGTTGGAGTACAACAAAGACGCGATTTTTATACTTGTATGACAAGAAAATACATCTAGAACTTGATTGAATAAGACTGAGGAAATTCATTGCCATACTTATTTGAGCCACATATGACGTTTTAAACTACTTTGATGAGGGGAATATGATTCCATAATCTATTAGATGAATTACATGAGATGTATTCCTTTATTTGGTGAGTATTTTTCAGAGAATTTGAAATGTTCCATGTCTAGTGGCCACTCTATATCATGGATTAAAGGATTATATAGATATAAATATAATTTATATGATACATATAATGGTGGACATGTTCATATAGAGATATAATTATGTTTGATGGAGATCAAACCAGACCCCTTAGTAGCGTGAGTAGCACCGATGCTTTGTTGTAGGCTGCTCATTGCTGAAATATATGAAATATGGATTTTATATTTTTTGTTAAAACTACCAAGTCTCATTGGGTCACACAGTTAGGCCTCTATATAAGGATTTATTTTTGGATAAATTATTTTTTCTAAAATGAAGAGAGTTTGATAAAACCATATCCAAAAGTGTTTTGGATGGATTCACAAAGAGTTGTGAAGTTTGATACAAAGTACTTAAATTTTTTAGTGCAAGTGGGAGATTGTAGGATATGTGCACTAAAATGTATGTGATACATATAAATTGTACCTAATTTAATATTGTCTTAATGCATTAATTTTTCACCTCATTATTATGTGGTTTCATTTTAGTTATTAATCCATTGTGAATGGATTAAATTAATTGAATATTCATTAAATAATATTCAATTAATTGATGATAATTATAATTAATATATACAGATATATTGAATACAGATGATGTGTTTAATTAAATGAAACACATCAAGGATGGAAATATAAAGTGTTGAGATCCCTCCTATTGTTGAAAACTAAATACATGAAAGCCTCTCTAAGGTCTCTTCCTCCCCATAGCTGGTTAATCACCCTCAGTGAAGACACTAGCACCTCGTCAAGCATATAGGAGCCCTTCGATTGAGATCAAGATATAGTGACCGGTGCACTGACTTCGAAGGAAGGGGATATTTGTTTTCTACTTCAGTGATCTTCCTCAAGAGTTATCCCCACATCAAGGAAGAATAAATTTTCCACAAAAAAGAATTAGGTATGCTATATTTTATATGTATTTTATTTACGATATATGTTTCTTTTATTCAAGGATAGTTCCATCCTATTTGTGTATTCTTCTAATGTGAAAGGATCATGTGATGATCCTAAAAAACCTAATATATTTCACCCATATATGGTATAACAACACTAAGAACTATAAATGGTTAGTATACATAAAATGGTTAGATAAATTCTTATACCCATAAAATTTTCATTCACAAATAATGAAGATAATAAAAAAGGTTATAGAGAAATATCATTTCTGTTATTTTGATGTGAATCACAAAATATTCTAAAAAAACAAGTTCTAGCTGTGTTTTTTATTTTTTGTTAATTTTTGTTTTTTAACCACTCATATATAAAAACATATAAAAATTAGTCAAGTTTTCTTAAAACATCACTAATATAACCACATTTAAAAAAACACAATTAAATTAATTATATTTTTTTAAGAAAACATGCTTAATCTAGTTAGAGGGTGTTTATTTTCCTAAATTCACCCATGCATGAGGGGTTCAGTCCTCAAAATTTTTGTTGGATTAGAGTCACAAATCTCATGCTCATTGCAATTGATCTCTCTAGAAGGTCCCCTATGGGTTTTTATTTCATTTTTTTTATTTTTTATTTTTTGAGGGTTTTATTAGTGGTGATTTGGTATTTGATAATTATATTAGTTGGGAATCATCGGGGATAAAGGATTTGGTTACTCCTTAATATTTTTCATTATCCTTTAACGGTGCTCTATGCAATTTTCAATATAAAGAAAGGATTGTTGAGGGCTATAATAGATTCAGATTTCATGTCACCAATGTCAATCAAGGATGTGAGAGGTATATAAACAATGTAGAGGGTTAGTTATGCTGAGATTCATCAATTCTTATTTAGTTCATGTCTTCAGTTATCAAGTTCATTCCCAACTCGAACTAGGTTTCTTTGAAATTATGGAATTTCTTTATGTAGAGTTAATTTTGTAAAATATAAATGTATTGTGAGATAAATTATTCATCAAATGATTATGTATTCTTACAAATTCCACAAAATTTATTTTTTTGTACATGTTATATGTTAGAAAAACTGATCTATATACCATAACATGTTTTGTTCCCCCCTTTTATTATGTTATATTCTATAAAAAATATTCCTTTTATTCCAATAAATGTTTTTCATTTTTTTCTTTGAAATATCTGGTGTCATGAAAAATGTTTTTCCCCTCATAGAATGTTATATACTTTTATTTTAGTTGTCTTGTGCATTTTTTATCATATATCTCAAGGGACCGGATCTATGTAGTTTGACCCTTTTCATGTTTTCAAAGTTCGTGATGCTCGAAGGAGGACTAGAGTGGGTCTAGAGGTGTTTGGATGATAAAATATAGAAGTAGGAAGAGTTTCATGTGATGAAGTTACGATTCATGGCTTGGGTGAGAGCCCAAATCACGACCAGTCAAATCAGATACATGGGTCCATCAAATAAGTTTTTGGATCAAACTACATGAACGATAAACTACATGGATGGATCAACTACATAGATCAGCCATGTGGGCGATCAACTATGTGGCTCAACTATGTGAATTAGTTATGTGGCTAGATAAAATATGTGGACCAGCTATGTGAGTGATCTACTAGATGATCCAATCGACCATGTGAGCTAATCATCTATGTGATCCAATCAGAAACATGATACAATCAACTATGAGAGAAAATTACTATGTGGGGATTTTGGCTATGTGGTGAAATCAGCTACGTGAAATCGCCTATGTGGATATTTTCATTAGTTTCCTAAAAACAACCATGAAGACCTTTCAATGGTTCAAATTAAGGGTATTAAAAGTCTATTCATCAAATATAATTATATCTTTTATTTTTGGTGATGAATAAGGCTATAAACACATCCTTCTATGTGGAGTTTAATGAGATCCCCAAAAGTTGGAATTAAATCTTTTACGATTTGTAAAACCAGATAATCATGTATCTGTAAACTTAGAAACTGAGGTATTTTCCTTTGTTCTTTACTGCTTGAATTATCTTGAGAATTTATATTCCAAAGTCCTTCCCTTGGATCCACATAACCCTTCTTCCAGTAGTTCGAGTTCTCCAGCGGCGATTCCATCTTACACGCGCCCCTAGTTTTGGTGTAGTGAGTCGCGTGGAGATTATTTCTTATAGGTAGGGGATTCATTTATTCTATATATTTACATGAAATCATAAATTGATCATTATTTATCCATTTTTTATTTAAATTTAGTTAACATAATAATATTAATCTGGATTAATAAATAATTGGATAGCGATCACATGTCTATGTTATTTATTTATATAGTGACAACAGTTTGACTCTTAATTTTCTATATAGTGTGATATATGCTATGCTTTGTTAGAATATTGTTATTCTTGGAGTAGCATGTTGAAATTAAAAAAGAATGTAAATCCATAATTAATTGATAATTAATTATATTAAGAGTAATTAAGAAGAGGCATGTTTGTAATCTGGTAGTTGATGTAATTTGATGGTAATCAAATTGATGCAATGCGCATGTTTAATTGAAAATGATCTTCTATGTGATTAATGGAATTTATAAATAATGTTAATAATGTTATGATTTTTTATAATAATAAAAATTCATGTTAAATGAGAATGGTTCTTCTTATAGTTTGATCAAACTGGTTTTGATGCTAAGAGCATATTTATCTTTTGATAGCCTGTGATAGACCGATGCCTTAGTTTTACTATAGTTGGAAGCTGTGAATAATGAATCAGTTAATTCAAGATGTAATAAGAATCAGTTGTGTGATAAAGATAATTTATAGGGCCTAAGTTTCCCATCTTCTTGAGAAAAACAAGTGCCTTGAGTTTGGATCCATGAGAGCTTGTTTTTGTGTGAAGTATGGATGCCTTGTTTTAGGGCCTAGATTTACCTCTTAGATATTCTTGTTTGTACCTTCTACTTTTATGATGCTCTCTAAATGTGAGATTCACTATGTGTGATGAGATATGAGGCAGGGAGGCCTAGATGTGATATGAACCTGGGATGGTTGAGCCTGCGATGGCTCATGTCATGTGGGCAGGGAGGTCCAGATGATGTGGTAGCATTTGACTCCTATGATGGTGAGATGCATCGGGATATGCATGTGGGTGTTAGGTATGGGACCATAGATGATGTAATGAGTTGAATATGGGCTTATGAATCTGTTTAATGACTGATGGATGAGTTATTTGTTTTATCTGCATTCTTTTCCCTAATTCTTGATATATGATCTATTTAGTTGCATGTTTTCTCTTGGTGGTAGCTTAGTATGGTTTTACTTGATTATCTAGAGTAGGGAATGATTCTAATAATAAAAAAATAATTATTAACCTATTGGGTTTGTGTTTATGTAATTAAAATACTGAAAATATATTAATCTTGATAAACCATAGACTCAGTTTTGGATTATACATAGAGGGCATGGACTTTATTCTGATTTTTAATTTAATGTAATGTAGAATAAAGTTAATGGTTAATTAATCTATAATGAATTAATTAATGGAAGTAAATGATAAAGAGAAAGGAATGAATTTAATGTAGCTCTTTTAATGCTTGTGTGCTTATAGGATATCTGGTATTAGCAGTGGTAGTTGGGAGTCTGAGTGACGTTATCTGTAGTTGAGTCTAAGACCAGGTTATGACCATTGTGTGGTTGTGATCTATATTATATCTTGTATATTCTATGATTTTATACTCTACCCCACCCATGTCAGTTAGGGTGATTGAAACCCAATGGAATCTGGGAGGGTGTTTTCACCAACATCCTGGTTGGAGGATAGATGGCTGACTACCCCTCTGGCCCCACTCTATTCTCTTGGTAGTTACCTATGTCGGTACACATGATAGTTAGTTTTACCATATATGTGTATAGATGGATATGATGGATTTTTTTTATTTCACACACATTTATTACTAGATATATCATCAAAAGGATTATTATAGGTATGATGGGTATAGGTTGTAATGGATTGAGGTACTTACATGGTGTATGTGCTATGATAGATTGAGGTATAATACATGATGTTTGATACACATCATATGGGCTGTGGTGGATCTTGTAAACTAATTGGTTACTATATATATATATATATTGATTCAATATGGGATGATGTGATGATGTGATGCACGAGGTGCATGTTGTGATTCCTTTCCTAAGTGTCTTTGGGATGGATTATTTTGGAGATAGATGGTTCAAGTCATACGACATTGGGGAAGAGCAGAAAACCAGTGGGGAAGAGAGAGTGGGGTACCCTTGATACTTCATTACTATATTATATTCTCTCTTTTATGTGATACTTGATGAGAGTTATCCATGGTGAGTCTGGGAACTTAGTATACCTGTTTAGGTGATGAGTTAGTTTCACTGTTGTTCACTGTGATTTAACATGTTTTATTTATCTTTTTCATGATGGGATCTTGGGAGGATCCAACTGAGTATATTGTTATTCTCACCCTATGTACATATAAACTATTTTTAGGTTATCTGGAGTAGGTTGGAGATCGGGAAAGATATTACTACCTCGTGGTTTTGCAGGAGTTGTTTGGGATTTGTGGTCATTACCATATTTACTTTTTTGGTACTTGTTGTTTTACTTTTAGTTGTTATATTACTTTATATCATTTCATGTTTAAACTTGGGATTTCTTATATATATATATATATATATATGTCTGAGTTGGCTTTTATTAGTGTATTTTTCTTCTCTCTCTTCTGCATGTTCTCTTAGAGGGTAATGCCTCCCATATACATGTATATTATACCCTCGGTGCTAGTTGTGAACCCAGAGCCTACTGGAGGTGGGAATTAGGTAGTAACTATATCCTTTCCATAATTTCCATCCCAGGAGGGGTACACTTTGGGGGGAGGGGTTATGATAGAGTGGTATCAGAAGTTTAGGTTGAGGGATAGGATGGAGTTTGGAGTTAGACATGGGTGAGATTTCAAAGGTTTATAGGGAAACAATTTTAGATAAGTTTAGTGAGAAATGTGAACACAAGAGACCGACTGAGACCTGGGTATTTAAGGCCCCCTATGATATGATTCATAGACCTTTAAGTTTACTAATCCTACTAAATGAAGTGATACTGGTTTCTTGGTAGAGGCCTAGAAAGGATCATGCATCATTATTCTTTACACCTATGTTTTAAATGGATATAACTTTAGATAGGTTAAAAACTCAACAAGATAATAAAATAATTAATAAAATAATGTTAAATATTCCATATTCCAAGTTTAAGAGCCTAACATTTTTTCTTTTGTAGGTATAGATCCAGGTTGACATCCTTGTCAGGCTCACACCAAATATGTTCAACAGGATGTGCTAGCAGATCAATATAGACTAGAGGTCTAAGATGATGAAACTTCATAGAGGACACTCCAAGAGTTTCAGTTCTAGAGTCTGCAGAAGTATGAGGGCTGAATTTCAGATTCAGTCATAGAAGACTGGTTGGAGGAGGTTGAGATAACCTTCAGTTTAATTTGTGATCAAAAGGAGTACTAGGTTTTGTTGGATGTGATGATGCTGTATGGAGCAGAGAGGTATTGGTGGTTCTTGTTCCTTAGGGACCATGGGGATTTGATAGTCTCATGGGATAATTTTCGAGACAAATTCTGAGTAGAGTTTCTTTCTTCGACCATGAAGGTGTCCAATCACCAGGAGCTTCTTACCCTTCAACAGGGGAGTTACAATATGTGAGAGTTCAAGAACTACTTCAAGACCCTTTTATGATATGATCCATACCTATTTCCAGATTACGAGGCTAGGGAAATGCATTTTAGGGAGACTTTTCTTCCAGAGATCCATTTTTGGGTCACCCTATTTATGTTGAAGACATATCTTGAGCTACTAGAGAGAGCAGAGGTTATTGAGAGAATGATGGACATAACTGGATCACCATGACAGGGGAGTCATCAAGATTCTTCATTAAGTAGATCTATGGTCTAGGGTTTCTAGTTTTCTAGATATAAGAGATTTCAGTTAGCTGAGGGTAGTTCCCGACCCTCATCATCTCATTTCTCTAGGGACAGTAGCTTTCAGACCTATGTTAAGGGATAAGATGCATTTTTTTCTTATGGAGCCTGAGGTCATCAGTGGATAGAGTGCCTAACCTTTCTGAGCAATTGGTGTGTGCCTGGTGTTTTTTCAAGGTAGTTTCAGTTGAGGTAGCAACAATAGGGTGTTCCAGTTTGGGATTAACAGAGAGGAGATGGGGTATGCATAGTACATCCCTGAGATGCTCCTTACCCTCAAAGAGCAAATCACAACCACAAAGGTGGTCTTTAACAGAGCCATAAAGTCCATGTATTAGTTCATGGTTAGCTTCATGATTTAGTATTTATAGTGTACGGTGATCTAGACATTGTTTGAGGTACCCTTTTATTGTTTTTTATATGGTTTCATGCTTTTTTTTGATTTAGGATCAACACACTTCTTTATATCACCTTCCATTGTCTATTCTTTGGGACTTGAGGTAGATATAATTTTAGTTTCTTTGGAGTTGATTACTCTATTTGGAGGTTGATATGACTTTTATAAAGTATATAGAGATTGTGAGCTAGTACTGGGGTATCACCACTCTTGGGGAGATTTCTTATGTTTACATATACAACCATATGAAATCATCCTCAACATATATTTTCTATATTCAATATAGGCTATCATGGATTGATTCAATATGAAGGTTGTTTTTCACGATGATGATGAAGAGCCAGTGGTATTTGTTGGTGAGTGAGACCCTCATATGGGTTGTAGGAATGATATAACCTTTTAATCTTTGATAGAAAAGATAATGTTGAGTTCATCAGAGGTTAAACATCTAGTGTTTCATAGGTTCCTATAAGGTCACCCTGATATATTTCCAGAGGAGGTTTTAGCGTTACCCCCTTGATGGGAGATTGAGTTTAGGATTGAGCTACATCCAGGCATGTCTCATATTTCGATGACTCCATATAGGATGGAACCTTATGACTTGTGAGATCTACGAGTATATCTCCATGATCTGTTGTAGTGAGTTATTTTGGCTAAGTGTCTCACCTTGGGGTGCATTAGTTTTGTTCATGAAGAAGGTTGATGGAAGTTTGCGGCTTTGTATCAATTATAATCGCTTAAACCAAGTGATAATAAGAAACCACTATTCTATTCTATGGATTCATTATTTATTCGATTAGCTGAAGAGAGAAAGTTGGTTCTATAATATCAATTTGTGATTAGGATATCATCAGATGTGGGTGAATGATGAGGATATCCTGAAGACAACTTTACATTATAATCATAGGATTTATGGGTTTATTGTGATGTTGTTCAGTGTGATGAATTCTCTAGTTGTGTTCACAGGGTTTATGAATGCAATGTTCAGAGATTTCTTGGATGAGTTTGTGGTGGTTTTCATCGACGACATCCTTGTGTACTCTGCATTTGAGGAGGAGCATATAGAGCATATGTGTGCAATTTTGGAAGTTATTTGTCATGAGTAGCTATTTGGGAAGTTTTTTAAGTGTGATTTCTAGGATCATGAAGTTAATCTCTTAGGGAATGTCATTTCCCAATAGGATTAGTTGTGGATCCTTAAAAGATAGAGGCGGTTGTGTCTTTAGAATCCCCTAATATAGTGAAAGAGGTGTAGAGTTTACTTGGTCTTATAGGCTATTATAGGAGGTTCATAGATGATTTATCTTGGTTTGTGACTACTCTAATAGCCTTGAACTAGAAGGATCATGCATTATTGTGGACTGACTAGTGTCAGGAAGCTTTTGATTACTTGAAGGAGAAGTTAGTCAGCACACTAGTCCTCTGTTTTCTAAGAGAGGGAGTTCAATTTGAGGTTTTCTATGACACTTTTCATTTTGGGCTAGGATGTGTTATGATGTAGTAGAGATCATTTGTTTCTTATGGATCTTGGTATTTATATCCCTATGAGTGTAACTATTCCACCCATGATCTTGAACTAGAGTAAGTTGTGTTTACTTTGAAGTTGTGGAGACATTACCTTATTAGAGAGCGTTTTGTCGTTTTTACTAACCATAAAACCCTAAGGTATGTCTTCTCCTAGAATGAATTGAATTTTTATCAGCATCAGTGGATGGAATTATTATAGTATTATGACTTCGAGACTCCTTATACGCCAGTTAAGGGAAATTTTATGGATGATGTGATAAGTAGGAGGTCACGTAGTGATGCTGTGTGTGAATATAGAGATTCCTAGAGAGTGATAGAGGAACTATCAATGATGCATCAAGATATGGGATAGGTTAGAGGCAAAGGTTTTATTTTCCATATAATAGTACAATCATATTTGGGGTGGTAGGTGGAGGAGTCCCAGTTGGGGGATTCTAAGGTGGTGTTTTGGAGAGACTAATCTGTTTTTGGAAATGCCCCTAATGGATGGTCTAAGGACGGAGAACACCGGGCAATGTTACATGGAAGTATTTTCATTCCTTTGATGATGCATGAGATGTTTCTATGTGAGTTACTATCACGACCCATCCTCGGGGCCCATGCCGTGACTACCCCAAGCCCGCCTTCCATAGGCCAGGGGCTGGTGACTAGCACCAAAGGCGTAAATCCCGATAAAAAGGGAAGTCATTGCCTTTATAAAAGTAAATAAACACAAAAAAGTACGCAATAGAAGAAAGCACTAGTAATACTGAATACAAAAGTAAGTGCTGAAAGGAAAGGGGCCAGAAATACAAGCCCAATAGTAAGTACAGTACAACAGAAAAGCTAGTACAACTACAGTAAAGTAAAACAACAACCACTGGGTCATCCTCTAGGATTCCCACCTGAAGGGTGGGTACAGATAACCTCCTCAGCACCTCGGGTCTGGCTGTCCGCTCCGTGTATGTCTCACCAAGTGGTCCACCTCTGGGTACCGTCCAGCTCCAAAAGCCTCCACCTCGATCAGTGCTGTCTATCGTCTGCATCCAACACAACGTAGTGCAGACATATACCGTGCATGGGTGAGTATACAATACTCAGTAGGGACCCCGAGACCCCTGAAGGTCTCCCAGAATCCATGAAGGACAAACCACAAAAGAAAGATACAATCACGAAGTATCAACCAAATCAACTTAGGTATATGCCCATACATATACCTAAGTTATCAATCTCAGTTTGGCTCAAACTCTCAAGCCCAAGAACAACCCAGTCCACATAGGAAATAAAGTCAATAACATCAATGATAATAATTGAAAGTCAAGACTCAGCTCACACAAGTATACATCTTTCGTATTGCGATAGAGATGATCAGATGTAGTCACTAATTCATCTAAGCTATCAGACCCACATAGGATACTAGAACAGCTAAGATGTCAGACCCACATAGGATACAATACCAGATACGATGTTGGACCCACTCAGGATACAAGAACAGAAGTCAAAATTGTCGGACCCACTTAGGATACAAGAACAATAGTCATTGCTGTCAAACCCACGGAGGATTCCAGTACAATAGTCATCACTGTCGAACCCACGAAGGATTTCAGTATAGTAGTCATTGCTGTCGAACCCACGGAGGATTACAGTACAGTAGATGTTGCAGTCGAACCCACGGAGGATTCCAGTATAGCAGTCATCGCTGTTGAACCCACGGAAGATTCTAGTACAGTAGACGTTGCAGTCGCAACCAGCTCTAGGGTCCCCGCACATAGCACGCTCGATTCCGGGAGGGTCTGCTCCTCGAGTCAAAGGTCAATACATAAAATATCACAAAGTCCTAAGTTGATGTATCCAGAAGTTCTGTCACATCCTAAGGAACCCAACACAACAGACGACGCGTCAATCGGACGCCCGGTCTGAGAGTTATTAGCTTTTCCGTTCCAGGATCCCGGTTGGATTTCGGGTACAATCCAACCTAGCCATACTCTAGTCTCATCCGAATCCCATGTGGAGTATGCCAAAAGGACTGTCTCATCAAAAGTAAACCAACTTAGTTGACGGCACGTCAATCGGATGTTCGGTCCTTAAGTTATAAGCGTTTCCGCTCTGAGGCCCCGGTTGGTTTTGAGACCGAACCAACCCGGTTATACCCACACTTCTCCAAAACCTTGAGTGTAATATAGAGAATCAACCGTCTCGATCCAAGGAATCCTAAGCAACTGATGGTGCGTCGATCAGAGGTCCTTAGCTCAAGTTATGGGTGAATAACCGAAAATGGTCTGAAGAGGGGGGTCTGGGCCCGGTCCGACCCGACCCAACCCGCCCTAGGTTTGACCGAACCGGGTCGACCTGAACCAGATCCAGGTCTGTCCCAGTAGGGCGCGGCCCTGCCCTGCGGCTGCGGCCCGGCCCAGCATGAGGGCCCGACCCAGGGCGCCGGCCCGGCCCGCGCGGCGGCCCGGCCCGCGTGGCGCGGTGGCCCGGCCCGCGTGGCGCGGTGGCCCGGCCCGCGTGGCGCGGTGGCCCGGCCCGCGTGGCGCGGTGGCCCGGCCCGCGTGGCGCGGTGGCTTGGCCCGCATGGCACGGTGGCCCGGTCGGTGTGGCGCAGTGGCCCGATCCCCGTGGCACGGTGGCCCAGCCGTGTGGCTGGGGATGGTGAAGCCTTCCTGGTCAGCAAGACCAGGTGGCGGCGACGCCCTATGGGGCCCACCATATTCAATCGAGGGGGGTTACGCCCCCCGTCTCCCTGTAACGGAACCAGCAGATGCCGGTTCCTCTCCGAGGAACCCAACCGGGTTCCGCTCTAGCGCGCCCCTCGCCGGCGCCCGGCTCAGCCGGCCGCCCTCCAGCTCATCCGCCGCGGCCCAGCCGCGGCCCAGCCGCGGCTTCCCATCCGGCGCAGCGTGACGGCGCCACGCCATCTCCGACTGTCGTGGCCCGCGTGGCGCGACAGCGCCGCGCTATCTTCTGACTGCCGCGACCCTTCTAGACGTGGCCCTCTTCCTCCGGCACGGTGCGACGACACCGCACCCCTCTGGCATTGCCGCGGCCTGTGGTGTCCGTGACCCCATTCTTCGCACAGCTCCGGCGACCCAATGAAAATTGCGCTGCCGATTTCTTCTGCGGTTCTCTCTACCGGTGGCGCCGTTGCGCCACCGCTATCGTCAATCCATCAAGAACCATCAGAGGGAAGTCAGGCCGTGTTTTTTCGACCCGTGACCTCTGTGTTAGATGATAACATTTGGCTAACAAAGAACCACAATAAAAGATGAGGTATGAGGATTTAAATTAATCAAAAATGACCCCTACCTTGATTTCAAGCACGTTGCACGTCAACGAGCCGCGGAAGACGGGCATCACGGAGGTCGGGCATCACAGGAAACAGACACCGATTCCGTTGATGTCAAGGTGCGTCTGAAGAGGAAGTGTCATCAGAGAAGTCCTTTGCGTTCTTCATTGGAGAAGTTCTTCATTTAAGAACAGTGTTCTTCGTTGAAAGAAGAACACTGTTCCTCTATTTCTCTAGAGCTTTCCCAAAATTCTCCCAACACAATGAGTTCCCCAACAAAAATAATAGCTAAGGCTATTATTTTATTCACACATGAATTTCAAAATTCAATCACTTTAATTAATTAATTTTGGAGAGTTCAATTAATTAATTGAAAAGTGTTGGAAAAATTTATTGGAGTGAGAAGAAGGTGGAAAGTCATAATTAAAGAGGGCAGTTAATGGGGAGTTGGCACATTAAATGGAAGCTCAAAGGTTTAAGGGGGTTAAAGGGGGGTTAGATGCTCGTGTGGGCCCCACCACATATTATCTTACCATGGGAGGTTATGTGGGCGTGGGCTCCACCACCAACCTCCCTTTGGAGATAAAAACCACCAACAAAACAAAATTTATATAACACATAAATTTTATTTAGTTTAATAAAATTCCCCAAAAATTAACTTCTGTCTTGCATAAAACACAAATGCGGTAAATGCCCCCTTAAGTGAACACTGGCACTGCGAGTTCATCGGTGCCCTCAGATTTCAATTCCGAGCACCGGTTCAAAAGATAGAAAAACCCACACGTACATTTACTAAACGTACCCGAACAAAACTTCAAAAATTGATTCCGGACACACCGGGCCTCGGAATCAGGCCCCGTCAGAAACCACAGACTCGTAAGATTCCAATTTATTTAAGTAAAAAAATTCCTTGAAATTTTAGGGTCTTTACATTACCCCCACCTTAGGGATTTACGTCATCGTAAAGCTACAACATACACTAGGGGAACAAATGGGTGTACTGAGCACGCATCTGAGCCTCCCACTCCCAAGTGCTCTCCTGGAGTTTCTCGTGCTGCTAGAGAATGCGCACCAGAGGAATCAACCGTCCATGTAGGACCCGATACTATCATTTCTTGATCTCTACCGGAACCTCTCAGTATCAACCATACGAAAAGGTAGGAAAGAAAACATCGCATGGAAAAGTGTCTTTTATTTCAGCAGCTCAAAGTACAAAGACACAAAGCAACCACAAACAACGACATCAACAAAGATATAAGCATCATGAAAAAAATTATCCATGCCTGGAGATAGTCCCGCTCCTGTACACCTGCTCCCAGAGCACTATGGTTGTAGGCCTCAGCTGCCTGAAGCTGAGCTCTCCCCTGTCCACCCGGTCCCTGCGGTCGGGGTGGTCCTCCTGGTGGTGGTGGTGGTAGGGCCTTGAAACGTCATCCACCACCTACTGCTCGGACAACTCCTCTTCCATGTTCGCCTGCTCCCGGCGGACCACCACGATCAAACCTCTACCTCTACCTGGGAGGTCCCTCTACTGCCTGCTGCTCATCTACAAGGCAGGTCGGGCAGTCTCGAGCCATGTGACCCTGCCTGTCGCATGCATAGAACTGCTTGCTCCTCATATAGCTAGATCTGTTTCATGTACCCCGCACAACCGAACCTGTATCCTATAGTTTCCCACCTGATGTCCTGGTCCACTTGGACCTCTACGTCAACTGTCTACTGCCGGCTGCAGAAGACTCCGCTACGTGTCGTCCTGCAGAGGGTCTTGCTGCTGGTGACTGATCAACGAGAAAACTCTCCACTAGAAGGGATCTCTCCAGCACCCCCGCCTACGTTGGGATATTGAGGGAGATCATTAAATCCCTGATCTCATGCCCGAGTCCCTTCTCGAAGGTCCGGGTCCTGAAGAACGGGTCCCGTACCATATCCGTGGAGTAGCGTGAGAGGTCAGTGAACCTCACTGAGTACTGAGCTACTGTCATGCTGCCCTGCTGCAAATGAAGTAACTCATGAATCCGCACCGCACGAAGGGTGGATGGTACAAACTCTGCCCAAAATAGGCTCTCGAAGTCTTTACAGAGTAGTGATGCCTCGTCATGCACCTAGAGCATTAGGCTCCACCATCTGCCTACCGCTGCATGCAGGAGACTCGCGGTAAGAATCACCATGAGGTCGGATGGTGTCCCTACCAATCTGAAAACTCTGACGATAGCCTCCAGCCAATCCTTAGTTTCATGGGGGTCCATCTCTCCCTGTAACCTAGGCGGCCTCTATCGTTGGAACTCGTGCAACACACTCAGGTGGCGTGCACTCTCTACTGCTAGAGCTGGTGGTATCGGTGGCCCAGCGGGTAGTGGTACCACTGGTGCCTCTGTTGTGATGGGGCCCTGCACTGAGGTCTCATCTCTCGGTGGGCTACTAGCTCGTACGTAACTCAGAACCCTAGCTGGATGCCTTCATGGGGCCATACTGAAAAGAAACAGGTGTGCCACGGTCAAACAGTATACCTGGTGAGCTGACACAAAGTAATCACAAATAAAACTTTTGAAACACACATGCAATCAGTGTTTTCGTGCACTGAGTCAGAAATCAGAGGTCAGGGTCCTGATGTATGGATACGTCGGCTGTCGCACCAACACTGGACTCCCTGGACTGAAACCACACTCAATACTCTTAACACTATTGCTTCAAATAAAAGAATGATCAGAGTCCTGAGTTCTATAGTAGAACCGACTCCTCTGATACCAATTTGTCACGACCTGTCCTTGGGGCTCGTGCCGTGACTACCCCAAGCCCGTATTCCATAGGCCAGGGGCTGGCGACTAGCACCAAAGGCATAGATCCCAATAAAAAGGGAAGGCATTGCCTTTATAAAAGTAAAGAAACACAACAGAGTACGCAAAAAAAGAAATCACTAGTAATACTGAATACAAAAGTAAGTGCTGAAAGGAAAGGGGCTGGAAATACAAGCCCAACAGTAAGTATAGTACAACAGAAAATATAGTACAACTGTATTAAAGTAAAACATCAACCACTGGTTCGTCCTCCGGGATTCCCACCTGAAGGGTGGGTACAGATGGACTCCTTAGCACCTCGGGTCTGGCTGTCTGATCCATGTATGTCTCACCAAGTGGTCCACCTCCGGGTACCGTCCAGCTCCACAAGCCTCCACCTCGATTAGTACTGTCTTTCTTCTGCATCCAATACATTGTAGTGTGGGCATAACCCGTGTAGGGGTGAGTATACGATTCTCAGTAGGGACCCCGATACCCCCGAAGGTCTCCCAGAATCCACGAAGGACAAACCACAAAAGAAATATACAATCACGAAGTATCAACCAACTCAACATAGGTATATGCCCATACATATACCTAAGTTATCAATCTCAGTTCGGCTCCAACTCTCGAGCCCAAGCACAACCTATTCCACACAAGAAAGAAAGTCAATCACATCGATGATAATGATTGAAAGTCAAGACTTAGCTCACACAGGTATACATCTTTCGTATTGCGATAGAGATGATCAGATGTAGTCACTGATTCATCTAAGCTGTCAGACCCACATAGGATACTAGACCAGCTAAGCTGTCAGACCCACATAGGATACAAGACCAGCTACTCTGTCAGACCCACTCAGGATACAAGAACAGAAGTCAAAACTGTCGGACCCACTTAGGATACAAGAACAGTAGTCATCGCTGTTGAACCCATGGAGGATTCCAGTACAGTAGTCGTCGCTGTCGAACCCACGGAGGATTCCAGTACAGTAGTCATCGCTGTCAAACCCGCGGAGGATTCCAATACAGTAGAAATTACAGTCAAACCCACATAGGATTCCAGTACATTAGTCGTCGCTGTCGAACCCACAAAGGATTTCAGTACAGTAGACGTTGCAGTCGCAGCCAGCTCTAGGGTCCCCGTACATAACACGCTCGATTCCGGGAGGGTCCGCTCCTCATGTAAAAGGTCGATACAACAACTATCACTAATTCCTGAGTTGATGTATCCAGAAGTTCCGTCTCGTCATAAGGAACCCAACGCAACAGACGGTGCGTCAATCGGACGCCCGGTCTGAGAGTTATTAGCTTTTCTATTCGAGGGCCCCGGTTGGATTTCGGGTACAATCCAACCCGGCCATACTCCAGTCTCATCCAAATCCCATTTTGAGTATACCAAAAGGACCTTCTTGTCAAAAGTAAACTAACGTAGTTGACGACACGTCAATCGGACATCCGGTCCTTAAGTTATAAGAGTTTCCGCTCCGAGGGCCCGGTTGGTTTTGAGTCCGAACCAACCCGGCCATACACAATGTTCGTCAAAACCTTGAGTTTAATATACTAAATCGACCGTATCGATCCAAGGAATCCTACGCAACTGACGTTGCGTCGATCGGAGGTCCGTAGCTCAAGTTATGGGTGAATAACAAAAAATGGTCTGAAGAGGGGGGTCTGGGCCCGGTCCGACCCGACCCAACCCACCCTGGGTCGGACCGAACCGGGTCGAACCGACCCGGATCCGGATCCGGCCTGGTGGCTGTGGCCCGAACCAGCATGGCGGCCCGGCCTAGGGCGACGGCTCGACCCAGGGCGCCGGCCTGGCCCGTGTGGCGGCACGGCCCGCGTGGCGCGGTGGCCCAGCCCGCGTGGCGTGGTGGCTCGGCCCACATGGCATGGTGGCCCAGTCCACATGGTGCGGTGGCCCAGCCGCGTGGTTGGGGACGGTGAAGCCCACCTGGTCAGTGAGACCAGGCGGCGGTGGTGCCCTTTGGGGCCCGACCTATTCAATCAAGGGGGGTTACACCCCCCGTCTCCCTGTAACGGAACCGGAAGATGCCGGTTCCTCTCTGTGGAACCCAACCTGGTTCCGCCCTGGTGCACCCCTTGCTGGCGGCCGGCTCAACCGGACTCCCTCCAGCTCATCTGCCGCGGCCCAGCCGCGACTTTCCCTCTGGCGCGGCGCGACGACGTGGCGCCATCTCCGACTGTCGCGGCCCGCGTGGCCGCGGCTTCTCTACCGCGCAGCATGACAGAGCCGCACTTTCTTCCGACTGCCGCGACCCTTCTTGCCGTGACCCTCTTCCTCCGGTGCAGTGTGATGGCACCGGGCCCCTCTGGCATTGTCGCGGCCCATGGTGGCGACGACCCCATTCTTCGCACAGCTCCGACGACCCGGTGACAATTGCACTGCCAGTTTCTTATGTGGTTCTCTCTACCGGTGGCGCCGTTGCGCCACCACCGTCGTCAATCCATCAAGAACCATCGGAGGGACATCGGGCTGTGTTTTTTTGGCCCACTCCCTCCGTGTTAGATGATAAAATTTGGCTAACAAAGATCCACAATAAAAGATGAGGTATGGGGATTTAAATTAATAAAAAATGACCCCTAACTTGATTTCAAGCACGTTGCACGTTGATGAGCCACGGAAAACGAGCGTCATGGAGGTCGAGCATCATGGAAAATGGACGTTGATTCTGTTGACATCGGGGTGCATCTGAAGAGGAAGCTTGATCAGAGAAGTCCTTCACATTCTTCATCGGAGAAGTTCTTCGTCCAAAGAAGAACACTATTCCTCTATTTCTCCAGAGCTTTCCCAAAATTCTCCCAACACAACGAGTGACCCAACAAAAATAATAGCTAAGGATATTATTTTATTCACACATGAATTTCAAAATTCAAACACTTTAATTAATTAATTTTAGAGAGTTCAATTAATTAATTAAAAAAGTGTTGGAAAAATTTATGGGAGTGAGAAGAAGGTGGAAAGTAACAATTAAAGAGGGGATTTAATGGGAAGTTGGCACATTAAATGGAAGCTCAAAGGTTTAAGGGGGTTAAAGGGGGGTTAGGTGCTCGTGTGGGCCCCACCACATATTATCCTCCCATGGGAGGTTATGTGGGTGTGGTCTCCACCACCAACCTCCCTTTGGAGATAAAAACCACCAGCAAAACAAAATTTATATAACACATAAATTTTATTTAGTTTAATAAAATTCTCCAAAAATTAACTCCCATCCTGCATAAAACACAATTGTGGTAAAGGTCCCCTTAAGTGAACACCGGCGCTGCAAGTTCATCGGTGCCCTCAGATTTCAATTCCGAGCACCGGTTCAAAATATAGAAAAACCCGCACGTACGTTTACTGAACGTACTTGAACAAAACTTCATAAATTGATTTCGGACACACAGGGCCTCGGAATCAGGTGCCATCAGAAACCTCATACTCATAAGATTCCAAAGTATTTAAGAAAAAGAAATTTCTTTGAAATTTATGGGTCTTTACAGTTACATAGTTTTCCTTTGGTGGTACATTATGGAGTGAAAAAGATGTACTGATCCTTGAGAGGTCAGTTTTGGTAGCTTGGGTTGAAGTGTGAAGCTACATAATTTGTTTCTTGATGTTTTTTCTACCTAAAGGTAAAGGCTGAGCACCATTTTCTAGGTGGTTTTATATAGCCATTAGATAGTACCCAATAGAAGTGGGAGGACATATCAATAGAATTCATTATCAGTATACCTCGAGCTCAGGGAGGATATAATTCTATATGGGTGATAGTGGATCGTTTGATGAAATCATCCCGCTTTATAGATATCAGGGAGTCAATCTCAGTAGAGGTTTTGTTGAGGCAGTATCTGGAGGAGGTAGTGAGACTCCAAAGAGTCTTAACGATGATCATCTCTGATCTAGATCCTTGTTTTACCTCCAGGGTGTAGAGAGGTCTCCAAAATTCTTTTGGTTCTCATTTATGCCTAAGTACTTCTTTTTATCTGTAAAAGGCTGCTCAAATAGAGCAGACTATCCATAATATTGAAGACATGTTGTTCTCTTATGTCCTAAACTTTGGAGGTTTGTGGTTGAGGCACCTAACATTGGTCGAGTTTTCTTATAATAATAGCTTCCACTCCACCATTGGTGTAGCGCTATTTGAATCTTTTTATGACCAAACTTTCTATTATCCATTTTACTGGACTGGGGTTGGAGAGGCAGAAATTCTTGGGTTAGAACTGGTACAGAATATGACAGAGATGGTTTAGGTAATTCATGAGAGGATGAAGGTAGCATAGGATCATCAGAAATCCTATATCTATTATTGAAGGATACCTCTAGAGTTCGACATTGGGGATCACATGTTCCTAAAGGATACTCCTCATCATGGGAATCAAAGGTTTGGACACAAGAGTAATATTTTTCCCCAGTTTATTGGGATTTTCAAGGTGTTGTCTTGTATTGGAGCCATGAAATATCATATAGCACTTCACCTATAGATGTGGAAAATACATAATGTTTTCAAATGTCACAGCTCTATCATTATCTTCATGAAGAATCTTATTTCATATATTGGGGGTGAGATATATGTTGATGATGATACAACCTTTGAGGAGTGGCTTGTGGAGATTCATGACTGCTAGGAGAAGGTGTTAAGTGGGTGTGTTATTCCCTTAGTTTGTGTATTGTGGTGGCATAGTGGTGTGAAGGGGAGTACCTAGGAACACAATTCATAGATGTATGCTCAATACCCTGAGATGTTTGATGTTTATCTCTTCTCTTTTAACATTATTAATTTTTTGAATTTTGACCTTTCTGGTTTATGATATGGTTTCTTCTTATTTCTTATTTTGGATTTACTCTTGTTTGAGATATATCTCCCCTAGGAGAGTGTTTAGGGGTTGTTTGTTGTTGTTTTTTGGTTTCACAATATTTATCTGATGAGGTGGTTGAGCTCCTATGATGGAAATATCCTTGAGAGGTATCTCTTGGGGTGGTTGTTCGGACAAACCCTTTTTATTTTCCCTCTAGGTTGTGTTTTGGATTCTTGAGGATGAGAATTGTTTGAGTGGTATCTAATTTAAGGGACTAGATCTACATAGTCTGACCCTTTGTATGTTTCCAAATATCTTATTGCTTATATGAGGCTTATAGTGGGTCTGGAGGTATTTGGATGCTAAAATCCCTTGGAGTCATGGAACCCTTCCACTGGTGGTTTGAGTTCTCCAGTGATTCCATCTTTTACGCACCCTCTGTTTTGGTGTAGTGAGTCACGTGGAGATTCTTTCTTCCAGGTAAGGGATTTTTTGCTTCTTTATATTTATATGAAATCATAAATTGATAATGATTTATCCATTTTTATAGAAATTTAATTAACCTAATAATATTGATTTGGATTAATAAATAATTAGATAGTGATCGCATGTCGATGTTGTTGCTTTATACCATGATAGTGGTTTGCCTCTTGATTTTTTAGGTAGTGTGGTATCTACGTTATATTTTGTTAGCATATTTTTATTCTTATAGTATCATGTTGAAATTGTAAAATAACATAAATTTTTAATTAAATTATAATTAATTGGCTTAAGAGTAATTAAGAATAGTCATGTTTGTAATCTGATAGTTGATGTAATTTGATGGAAATCAAATTGATACAATGCACATGTTTAATTAAAAATGATATTATATGTAATTAATGTAATTGATAAATAATGTGAATCATGTTTATGATTTTTTATAATAATAAAAATGAAATTTAAATGAGAATGGTTCTTCTCATAGTTTAATGGAACCAGTTTTAATGCTAATAACATGTTTAGATTTTGATAGCTTATGATAGCTTAATGTCTTAGGTTGCCCATAGTTGGAACTTGTGAATAATGAATTGGTTAATTCAAGATGGAATAAGAACCATTTATATAATAAATATAATTTTAAGAGTCTGAGTTTCCCATCTTCTTGAGAAGTTCGAGTGCCTTGAGTTTGGAGTTGTGAGAGATCATTTTTGTGTAAAGGCTAGATGATTTGTTTTAGGGCCTATATTGCCCTGTTGGATATGATTATTTGTTACTAATTATTTTATGATGTTATATGTATTTGAGATTCACTGTGTGTGATGATATATGGTGTGGGGATGATAATATGTGATATGATTATGGGATGGCTGAGCTTGGGATAGCTGATGTGATGTGGGTGGGGAGGCCCAGATGATGTTGTAATAGTTGATGGTTGTGATGGAAAGATTCATTGGGATATGCATGTGGTTTTTGGGGATAGAACCATATATTATGTAATTTTTTGAATATGAGATTACCCATTGATGTGATACTATGATTTTAGATGCTCAATTATGAATATATTTAATGGTCAATGGTCGGGTTGCTTGTTTTATCTGTATTCCTTTCCCCACTACTTGAGGAAACTGGATGTGTTTGGTTGCATGTTTCATCCTGGTGGTAGCTTAGGATGGTTTTACTAGAGTAAATGTAGTATGTAATGATTCTAATAATGAATAAATATTTCTTAATCCACGTGTTTGGTGTTGATGGAATGCAAATGCTGAAAAGATGTTAATCTTGATAAACCATGGACTCGGTTTGGATTATGCCAGGAGGGCATCAAATTTACTCCAATATTTAACATAATGTAATGTGGCATAATGTTAATGGTAAATTAATTTATAATTAATTAATTAATGTAAGTAAATGATGAAGATAAAGTAATGAATTTAATGTATCTCTTTTAATGCTTGTGTGCTTATAGGACATCTGATCTTCACAGTGGAAGCTAGGAGTCCGAGCGATGTTAGCTATAGTTGAGTCTAAGAATATGTTATTACCATGGTGTGGTTGTGATCTATATTATATATTGTATATTATGTGATTTCATATGCTACCCCAAACATGTTGGTTAGGGAGAGTTATACCCAATGGAATCTCAGAGGGTGTTTTCCCCAATATCCCAGTGGAAGGATGGATGGATGACTACCCCATCTAGACCCACTCTATTATCTTAGTAGTAACCTTTATTGGTATGCATGATGGTTATTTTTCCCATATATGTGTGTATAGGGCTATGATGGATTGTTTTTATTCCATACACATGTATTACCAGATATAATATCCAAAGTATTATTATAGGTATGATACCCGGTGTTTGATACATATCATAAGGGCTATGGTGGATCCTTAAAGCTACTTTATTTCTATATATATGGTGATTTTATATGGAATGATGTGATGATGTGATACATGAGGTGCATGTTGTGACGCCTTGCCCATGTGTCTTCAAGCTGGCTTATTTTGGAGAGAGATGGCCCAGGACATGCGACATCGGGGAAGAGAAGAAAACCAGTGGGGAAGTAGAAGTAGGGTATCCTTGATGTTTTATTACGATATTATTTTCTCTATTTTATGAAATACTTGGTGATATTTATCCATGGTTAGGCTAAGAACTTAGTATACCTATTTAGGTGACGAGTTAGTTTCACTATTGTTCACTATGCTTTAACATGTTTTTTTTAATCTTTTAGACAAGAGGATCTAGGGAGGATCCTATTGAGTATACTGTTATAATCACCCTACATATATATAAACTATTTTTTAGGTCATCTAGAGAAGGTTGGAGATTGATCTGGATATTACTAGATCATGGTTTTGTAGGTGCTGTTTGGGCTTTGTGGTTGTTGTCCTCTTTAATTTTTTTGGTAGTTGTAGTTTAATTTCAGTTGTTATAGTAATATATGACATTTTATTTTTTCACCTAGGATTTATTTATATATATATATATGTTTGAGCAGGTGTTGATTGGTGTATCTGTATTCTCTCTCTCTTTCGTATGTTCTCTTAGATGGTAATGCCTCCCATATGCATGTTTATTATACCCTCAATGCCAGTCGTCAACCTGGGGCCTATTAGAGGCAAGACTCTTGCAGTCACCATCTCCCTTCTCTCAATGTTGGCCTAGGATGGGTACAATTTGGGGGGATTGGGTTGTGACATATATTATATTTTTTTATATATTATATGTTACATGGTCAATATTTTTTGTTTTAATTTTCAATATGTTTTGTGCATTGTTTATATTTTATGTAGAGTAACAAAATATGTTTTTTATGTGTCTTATAACTTGTATAAATTTTAACACCCCCATTTTTAGGTACTTTACCCTTTTATTATGGATTTTGAGATTATATAATAATTGGGCCGAGTTTTTAGAGTTTCTAGACAGTTTTAATGTGTTTTGGAAGTGTTTTAAAGGGTTTATAGTCTGAACGTGGTTAAGGGAAACCATACACTATCTCTAGGAAACCCCATAAGATGTTTTGGGAGTCATTGGATAGGTGAATGATTGGTGAATAGTTTGACCAAACCATGTGGGTGCCTAGGATAAACCATGAAAGTGGAGATAGTGGGAAAAAACCTCTTTATCGAATAGTTTGACAAACCATGTGAGACAATCATGTGAGGGGATGACATTGAGACAGTAGCACTATAAGGTTCGCACATGATTTTCCAAACCATGTGGCACAACCGTGTGTCTACATGGGTGATGTCTAGTAGCACACTCATGATTGGAACACAATTTTAAAAACCGTGTGACCTGACCATGATACATGAAGTTAATAATCCAAAAATTAATTTTAAATTTAGATTAAGGCCTCAAAAACCTCATTTTTATTATTTTTTCTCAGAATATTTAACTACTCTCCTCTCCTAGGCTCCCTTGATCATTCCCTTTGATCTAGAAGAAAATTTTGAAAAATTTAAGTGTTTTAGATTGTTGGAATCATAGGTAAGTCCTTATTTTCTCTCTTTCTCTTTATATTCTCTCATCTCCTCTCATTCGAATAATTAGATCTATTATTCCATGGATATATCTATAACATATGTTATATATCTTAATTACATCATTTTGGATCTATTGAATGGAATAAGATTCAAGGTTGGATCTAGATTTTTTGTGTGTCGTTTCTTGATTTCTTTAACAATCATAAGGTGGAAATCTTCTCTTTCATTCTAATCATTAAAGAACTTGAAGTCTTGGTTTTTAAATTAATCTCTATTTGTTTGGAAACTTTCTTGGTTTTAGTACCAAAATCATTGGTTTTGGAATGATTCTCAAAAGGTGTTTGATATTTTTTTTGAAAGAAAGTGGATTTCTAAAGACATGTTTTATGTTGAATATTTTGATATGAGAACTTGGAATAAATAGTGGTGTGTGTTCATGTGAATTTGGGATGGATAATGTAATGATGTACCACTGTCAAATTGGGATGGATAAGGGCATGAAGTACCCCCATCAAAATGGTTCACCAAGTGATGACTTGGTGAAAGGATGACTCACCACTCGTGAGTATAAGAAGGTCTATGGTTTCATGAACATACATGTGTGGGTGGGTGGGTGTGAGCATGATATTATTATCCCAATTGGTAAGAAATGGTTATAAAACTTTGTTTAATTTTTTTCATACATGTAACTTATTTATAGATTTTCAATAAAATATTATTTTTTTCTCTTTTATTTTATATAAAATGTTCTAACCTATTCTTTTCCTAGTGGCATGTGTTGGTAAGTCTTTGGGGAATTCCTATCGATTTTATACTCACCCAATTCTTGGTAAATTTTGTGCATTTTCAGATGTTGTATTATGAGATATAGGTAAAGGTAAGGTTACACGTTTCTCTAGTGGAGCGTCATGATGTTTCCTCCTCATTTTGTGTTTGGAGCTTGGAGATCTCTTTTAGTGTCATTAGAGTGATTCCACTTGGGGGTTACTATGTTTGGATGTTCTCTGGTTTCTCACACCATCTTTTATTACGTTTTCACTACTAATCTGATGTTATTGTTTATTGGTTTTCATTTGGGTATTATTATTATTATTACTCATGCATCATATATTTGGTTTGGTTATTTGTATTTTCCCTCATTTAATTGTCTTGGTTATTCATGGAAAATTATCCCCGACATTTATATTAAGCCCTTGGAATTTATTACCTAGAATTTAGTGTCTTGGGGATGTCACCTAAGGCTAGTAACATCTCTACCTCCTCTTAAGCCAATGAGTTAGGGAGGGACATTAAAAATGTTATTAGTCATGGTTGGTCTGTTTGTATCTTGGGATGGTAACAAGAAGATAGAAATTTCAGAACTTGAAGTGCATAGCATAAAACATGCAGCTAACCAATTTATATTGAACTTCAAGTTACTTGGGTGGTTAAGGTATACAAAGTGTTTTAAGAAACTTCTAGGCAGGTTTCATCTCATCAATATGGGTTTATCCAATGATTATTGTATACCATGCATTGATAGTGAGACTTCCCACTATCTAGGACTGCATTGTTCATTTGGTGTTTGATGATTTATGGAAAATGGTAAAAATGGTTGGATTTTGAAAAGAATGGTTATATTACTTGTTTCTTATAGTAATTTTTAATTTTAAAAGTATTCAGTTTCTAGAGAGTAATGAATAAATGGTGTTTATTTATGTTTATAGAAAATGGAACTAGGTATATGTTGTAAAAATCAACAAGAAGAGACTGTGGAAAATGTGGTTGCACCTGAGACACATGTGAACCAACAACTTGTCCAAATCATTGTTTAGGATTTTAAAGCTGTTGTTAGAGGAAATCAGAATGACGAGCCCTGAAAAGTGGATCACTTCACATAGTTCTAGAAATATAATCCAACCATATTTTAGGGGGATTTTGAGCCTGAAAAAGTGGGAGTGTGGATAAATAGAATGAATTGAATATTAAATTTCCTTAGTACACTTGCCGAACTAAATGTCAAGTTAGTGGTGTATATTTCATAGGATCTTGTGCAACAATGGTGGGATTTAGCTATCCAATTTAGACTCAACCGAGGTATTACATGGGAGAACTTTGAAGAATTATTAAACAAACAATTCAATCCTCACACATTCATGATAGCCTGAACAACATATTTCTTCAACCTTAAACAAGTGAACCTATCAGTAATAGAGTATGAAACTAAATTTATGAAATTAGTTCATTTCCCTCTAGAAGTAGATGGTAGTCCATCCTTGAAGGCACACATATTTAAATTAGTGTTATGACTAGAGATTCATTCTAAGATAGCCATCATATATATTAAAAATTATATAAAGATGGTTAATAGGGTGATTGTGTAAAAAAGTGATCTTACTGGGAATCATGTGGGTGGAAGTATGTTGGTCTCTATGGAAACAGGTGGGAACTATAATGCTGGGAATAAGTGGAATAGGGACATATATTCTCAAGGAGGTGTCACAACTTAGGCTCATACTATTGAATCAGTAAACTTCCCTCAAATACCTAATAAAAAGACTAGTTATTTACAATACAGTTCTTTCACTAATATGAAATTAGTCTATATAGAAACACCTTGAGTTTTTCATGATTATAATAGAATGGGACATATCTAGTATTATTTTCATAGTGATCCAAAGTCTGGTGCTGGAATGGTATCTCATATATCTCAGAAATCTTATGCTTCAAGTGGATGAACTCACTAGAGTATCTCTTTTCCACTGGATCGAGTGATCTAGGGTGATTCTAAGAACACCAAAACTCTTTAGGTAATGAAATCTCAACAAAGAATCAAGGATCAAGGGAGTGTGGATAAGTATTTGTATAGTTCTAAGCAGATGATCATGGAGGATCAATCTAGTCCTTCAATAGTGCGTGGTACTATTCTCTTGAATTATACCCTTATTAAATCCTTGTTTAATATATGAGCATCCAACTATTTCATTAATTCTCATTTTTTTGATCATATGGATTTATGTATTGAGATCATGCCTTCTATTTTGAAACTTTAAACACCTCTTGATCAACAAGAGTGTTGAGTATTTAAGTGTGTAGTGTGTTCTATAAATATTGATGTGAATTAATTGGTTTGAGATTTCTCTATTATTGAGATGGATATCTAGTAACTAATTTTGGGTATAGATTGGTTGAAATCCTTCAAGGACCACAACAACTATTATACCTGAAAGGTTAGTTTCACATCTTATGATGCTATTAGCCATATATTTAAAGGATATTGGGATGTGAATATAAGCATAGAAGTACCTTTGGTACTGGTGGTCGAGAATATCTCTTATCAATTGTCAGTAGTTACTTTTTCATATGTTGATGAAATTATACATAGATATTTTCCAACCACCATGGGTAAATTTCCAAATGTTTTTTCTAAAAATTTATTTGCGTTTCCACCCAAAATAGAAGTGGAATTTATGATTTATATCCTACCAAGGAATAGTCCTATTTCACTTTTTTCATATAGGATGAAAACAATAGAATTAAGAGAACTGAAAGTGCATATGGAAGAGTTGGAAAACAAAGGGTTCATATAACCTAGTACATATCCATGGTCAACACTGGTTCTTTTCATCAAGAAATTAGATGGAACTCTTCATCTTTGTGTGGATAATTATAAACTCAACCAAGTTATGATAAATAACCTATATCCTATTCCACGGGTTGATGATATGTTTGATCAATTTATAGGAGACCAGTGGATCTCTAAAATTGATTTAAGATTAGGGTATCACTAACTTTGAGTTTAGAAGGAGGATATTACAATGATAGATTTCAAGATCCGTTATGGTCATTATGAATACATGGTTATTTCCTTTTGTCTTATGAATGAACTAGCAGTGATTATTTTATTGATGAATCAAATATTTTAGAGGTATCTTGACTCCTAAATAGTGGTGTTCGTTGATGATATTATAGTGTATTCTAGGACTATGATGAATCATGAATAACACTTATCTATAGTGTTGAATATATTGTGAGAACATTTACATTATACTAAACTTTCAAAGTGTAATTTTTGGATATAATAGGTAAGTTTCCTTGGTCATATCATCTCTAAAAGAGGAGTTTATATAGATCCTGAAAAGATAAAAGCTGTTATCTCTTGGAAACTAGTGAATAATTCTTTTTAGATATGCAGTTTATTTGGATTAGCATGATATTACTAATGTTTTTTTATGATTTTCATGACTTTCCTCACCTATGAAATCTTTGACAAGGAAATGTATTTTGTTCCAATGGAGTGATGACTGCTAGAAATATTTTCAATAGATTAAGGTTTTACTTACATGAGAACCTATCCTTACATTGTCAGAGTCAAGATAAGGCTATTTTTTCTATTGTGATTCATCTGGTTCTATATTGTGTTGTGTTCTCATGTAGGGAGATCATGTTGTCACTTATGGCTCGCAAAAGTTATGGGTGCATGAGAAAAACTTCCCAACACATGATTTGGAGTTATATGTTGTAGAAAATGCATTAAAAACTTGGCTCCGTTATCTTTTTGGTGATAAATTTATCATTTATATGGATCATAAGATCTTGAAACACTTTTTTTCTCACAAAGGGATTTAAATATAAGCTAATGAAGATGGATGAAATATCTATAGATGTTTGAATTCGACTTGATGTATACACTAGGTGAAGGTAATTTTGTAGCAGATGCATGAATTATGAAGTCATATAATTAGTTGGATAAAGAGGATTTAGATCAATGGTATCTAATTTTGATCATAGGTGATATGTATCTAAATTTCATTGATTAAGGTCACACTATAGTTTCATTTCTAGTTTCTTTTGTTCTTGGTTTGGTTGAGCAAGTAAAGGATGCCCATATATCTGATAAAAAATGTCTAACCATGAGGTAAAAACTCAATGGTGGAGAGACTATTGAGGGATGTATGATATATGAGATACTTTATTATGTTTTAGAGATCAAATTTCAGTTCCTCCAACTTATCAGGAACAACTTCTTTTTTCCTATGACCATTTGAGATGGGTTGTTCCACCTGTAATCCAAAATATGTATAAGGCACTGAGAGCATATTTTTTGTGGGATGACATGAAAGGGAAATTAGTGGAGTTTGTCTTGAGATTCTAACCTATCATCATGTCAAGTCATAACATCAATGACCAACTAGTATGTTTTATTATTTACTAATTCCCATGTGGAAATGGTAGCAAATAGTTATGGATTTTTTCACAAGTCTAACAAAAATGGTTAGAAAATATGATACTATATGGGTGATTATGAATAATCTCATGAAGTAAGATCACTTCATCCCTATTCATAAATCCCATATGGTGGAAGACTTTTTCAGACTCTACATTCAAGAAGTTTTAAAGATGCATGGAATTCTAATTTTAATTATGTATGACTAGGAATCTAGGTTTACAACTCGGTTTTGGGAGTCCTTACAATAATCCATTGAAACCTAGTTTTCCATAAGCATAATGTATCATCCTCACATGGATGGTCCATCCAAGAAAACAATCAAAATTTTGGAATACATTCTTAGAGCTTGTGTTATGGACTTTTGAGGCTCATGGGAATATCATATACTGTTAGTAGATTTCTCATACAATAATAGTCATCTATCCTTATCATGAACTGAACTAGCTACCATCCAATCTAACACCCAACCCAGTCTATGGCATGGTCTAAAAGGTATTCCTGATCCCTACGAGAAAGAAACTAGTTCATAGGAATCAACTAACTCCTTTGGGAACAATTTTTACATAATAATATCAACCATCTATAACAAAACTTTCATATAAAACATCAAAACCATCATCCATAACAAACTAAAACAAGGAGCATGCACAAGTTTCAAGTCAAAGTTTACATGTATAACCAAAAAGAAAAATGATCAAAATGGGGAGGGGACTAATAAAAGAAACATAATCCTATTCATGTAATGAGGGACAACACTCACCATGTCACCACCATCAACACTTTCCAAAAGAAAATGCAACTAACAATAATACCAATCAACACATCAATGGAAGGCCTTGCCTTTACTTGATTCAGAAAAAATAAGGTCTATATACACCCATGGGGTGTATGTAGGGTGTGAAATCACTTTCTTAGTAGAATACCAAAAATTTTTCCATGTATATCCATTATAAGAGAAATAAACATGTTATTTTTGAAATAAATAAATCAATTTAATTTTAAAACATGCTTTAACTTTGAAAGAAAATAAGAGATGAAAGAATAAATAGAAATAGGTAAAAACACAACATAAGCACCATGGGAAATCCCTAAGTATCTAGGGTTAGTGGGGACATAGTATCCTCATACTCTTGATGATCAACCATGGATATAAAGATCCTTTATCATGCTTGATCCAACTAATCCACCTCATCATAGTTTAGTTAGTATTGTAATGTAATCCTGCTAGATAGAGAGGGTCATTCCTAGCATACTTGTCCTAGTCTTCCCACCTAGGTACCCAGGGGTCCCATATGCTTTATCCCATTTATCAAACCACACAATCCCCCTTTCACCACAAACCAAACCATAACATTACAAAGCACACCATTATAAACATAGGGGATAAAACATTTAAAGATCCTCACACACACTAATACCCTTTAAATCACCCATTTATACATAGAATTAAATTTATGTGAAAATTTATAAATAAAGGAAAGAACATTTAAATCATAAAATAATGGAACAACATATAATCACTTACCTTTATTCTTAAATAAATTAAAATCTAGTTGAAAATTGTAATACAAGTTGATTATAGACCCTAAAAAAGTAAGAACACACCACAAACATCAAAAAACAAGGAAAAAAATAGATCTAACCCACTCTAGGTCACCAAAATCACCAAAGAGAAGAAAACCTAAGAAATAATGAATAAGAGTCCAAGAGGAGAATAGAAAAGATACTTAATTGGAGTTTCCTTGGAGAACCAAGATAAAATCACCCAAGTATTGAATCCAAGAGGGATATAGAGAATAATGAAGGTTCACCTAGGGTTGATAGGGTTGAATGGGGAAATGTGGGCATGAAATGGGTTAAAATAGGGGAGGGGTATTTTTATAAAACCAAAATATTTAAAAACTAGGAAGGCCACATGGTTTAGACGTACAATCTACCAGAACATGTATTGATTGTATGGGAACATCTGTCCCAACAATTGGTGGCTACATGGTTTGCGCCTCATGGTTTCACAAACCATGCTCCTAAATATGCAGGCACTCCAGTGCCACTTTTTGGGATGAACAGTCTACTGGGGGCTGACACATAGTTTCTACTAACCATGTACCAACCATATGATACCCCATATCTCTCTCTCTCTCTCTCTCAAAAACCTCCATTTTTCTTTGAAAAACACCTAGTAAAGATATAAAATAAAATAAAGAACAAAAAATGAAAAATACCTAAAAATGTAACTGTGGGTGTGAAAATTTTCCCCACCATACCACTTTTCACCCTAAAAAATTCAACCCATATTTTTATTAGATAATAAGAAAGGATACTAATCTTATACCTAATAATTTCATTCCCATGTCTCATGCTCATCATTTTCATGCTTCCATAGGTCATGAACTAACATAATGGATTTCCCCCGAATCACTTTCAATTAGGAATACACAATTTGAACTCGCTACTTAATCACTAATAGTTCAAGTTCTAGCTCGTGTTCTTTCCAACTAAGAACTTAATAAGGTTATAGGTTATACCTATTAAACTAATATATGTGGAAAATATCATGAATCAACATCAACTGAGAAGGAAATTTCAAATAGTACACAACTTTATCGATTCTCTCAATAATATCGAAGGGTCCGAAATAAATCAGCATGAGATTCCCTTACCAAGATGAAATTGACCTAAGTGAGGTTTCACATTTAGAAATACTTGGTTACCCACTGAGAATTCTAAATTTTGGCATCAATGATCGACATAGGACTTGTAGCTGATCTGATCTATCAACAGATATTGCACGTTTGTTTGAATCTTGTTGGTTATATCCTATATGATGCTTGGTCCCACTAAGTATGTTTCACCTATTTCTATCCAGAATAGAGGATACTAACATATTCAACCATAAAACACTTCTAAAGTATCCATCCTAATCGAGTATTGATAACTATTATTATAAAAAACTCCACCAACCCAAGATGGTGATCCCACAAGCCACTAAAGTCTAACATATAGGCATGAATCATGTATTCTAGGATATGGTTATACCACTCTATCTATCCATCCATTTGAGTATTTTATTTCATGATAAGATTAACCTATGATCACATTTTCTTCTGGAGTCCTTCCAAAAAATGGGAGGTAAAACGGGGGTCTCTATCAGAGATGATGGTGGACGAAACACCATGTAGCCTCACGATGTCCTGAACATAAAACCTACCCAGATCTTCCACTTTAGTGGTATCCTTGATTGGGATAAAATGGGAATATTTGGTTAGATGATCTATAATCACCCAAATCATGTTCCTTCCCCAGGGTGCATGAGGTAGCTCGATAATGAAATCCACAACTACCTCATCCCACTTCTAGGTAGGAATAGGAAGGGGATGTATCAATCCTGAGGGATTCAGGTGCTCATCTTTGACATGCTAAAAATTATAACATCAAGATGAAAATTCTTCTATACCACATCTCATAACTGGACACCATAACTAGCGTCGCACCTCATAAAACATCTTAGTGGAACCAGGATGGATATCCCATTAAGATGGATGATAGTATTTTATCACCACCTTCCTCAGAGACAACAACACAAATAAGTGTCCCTTAAAGTAGATAACTAATTTTGGAGTCAAAAACCATTCAATAGGAACCTCATCACCATTTATAAACTAGGTACATCACTAACATAACTCATCCTTCGGTTTCTCATCCTAAATCAGTTCCAGAAGGGAAGGTGTCAAATATATACTAGCCAAGAACATACCACCACTCTCTTCTTTATATTGAAAATGCATTCATCAAAAAATCACTATCAAATTACCCTCACCACTAGACTAATTTAGGTATTGGATGGACAACTTCCTACTCAAGGCATCAGTAATGACATTTCCTTTACCTGGGGTGTAGACAATATCGAAGTTGATCCCCTAATGGTACTCAATACATTATCACTGCCTCAAGTTCATATCATCTGGGGAGAAGATATATATCAATATTTTGTGGTCCAAATAGACTGTAAAATTCTCCTTTAAAAGATAATGATGCTATAATTTAAGTTAATTCATCACTGCTACAAGTTATAGGTCATGGGATGGGTAATTATTTTCATGTGGTTGGAGTTGACGAGATCCATACACCACCGCATGGTCACTATACATAAGCACACAACCCAAACATGTATTGAATAATCACAATAAACCACATAACCCTATCCATTTTCGGGTAAGATCAAGATAAGGGTGGTGTTCAATAGCTACTTAAGCTCCTTGAAAGATGCTTGACATTCTAGATTCCATGAGAACTTCACCCCTTTCTAGGAAAGAGATTCCATAGGAAAATCAAGCTAATAGAAATCTCTAACCAACCTTATGTAGTACCTAAAAATAACAAAAAAACTTATAATCTCAAAGTTATTCCTTAGATATTCCCAAGAAATTACAAACTTGGCCTTTTTCAGGTCAAATTACACCCCATGTTTTGATATTACATGTCCTATAAACTTAATTTCCTATACCCTAAAACCACACTTTAACAATTTGGCATATTGATGGCGGTATCACAACATTCCCATAATAATCCTCAAATACTGATCATGCTCCTCTTCCGATCTCAAATGGACTAAAATGTCATCTAAAAATACCACGATGAAGGATTCATGGTATCAATGGAACACCCAGTTCATAAGATCTATGAAAATCACAAGATAAAATTTTAATCTAAATGACATTACCAAATAATTGAAATAAAAATACCTACTTTGGAAAGTGGTCTTGGGAACATCTTATTCTCTCATGATGACCTGGTGATACCCTGAATGGAGGTTAAAATTTGAGAACCACCTTGGTCCTTTAACCTAGTCAAAGAGATCATCAATATAGGGAAAGGGGTATTTATTTTTGATGCTGACCTGATTTAGCTTCTGGCAGTCAATAAAAAGATGAAGAGATCCGTTGGTTTTCTTAGAAAAAGGAACTGGAGAGGCCTAAGGAGAGATTATTGTGTGAATGAAAACTTTGGATTCCAAATCATCTAGATGTATCTTTAACTCCCTCAAATATATAGGGGCCATACGATATGAGGTAAGAGATATGGCTTGTGTCCCCAATGCCAAATCGATAGTGAAATTCACATTCCATTCAGGAGGTAGTTGTAAGAACCCAGTTCTTATTCTTGAGGTACAAATTTCTTCTTTTCCTTTTTCCTTAAGTGTTTTTTAGAAAATAAGGGAAATGTGGGAAAATACCAAATTTATGAGTACACTCTGTGTACTTTTTGTACACACATCGTGTACTTCGGTTATGTGGGGTGAGAATACAGGGCGCATGGGTTTGTCGATAAAAACAAACTACACACCATGTACTTTCATATATACGCCGTGTACTTTGGTTGTGTGGGATAAGAACATAGGGTGTGTAGAATTATCGGCGGTTCAGGATATAATAACTAACTACACACCATGTACTTAGTAATACACGCTGTGTAATCAGTCGACAGATGAACAGGGTGGCAGTGAAAAGTAGTCGCCAGAAGAATAGTTAAAAAAATAGTACATGACGCGTACTTGAGATTACACGTCGTGTAGTTATGTTTTTTCATTAAAAATGGGAAGTAGCCTCCTAATTCGATAGAGGAGGCATAGAACAAACCAGGAGAACTGGGAGAGGTGGACAAGACTTGGAGGAGCTCCCGATCTCTCACTGAGACTCCGATTCTTCCGTCGACGATCTCGTTTGGACCACGCAGGTAAGGCCTTTCATCTCCTTGAGTCTTTACTTACAATTCTTTCACTAAGGGGAGTTATTTGGGTTTGAGCAGGTAAATGTTTATCTCAGATTTAAGTCATTCAAGGTTTTTTTGGGAGGTGCCTTTCACATATATCTATTAGAGGAGATCGAGGTAGGTGGTCTTATGTTTATTTCCAACTGTCAAGTTGATTTTGTGTACCGTTGTGCCACGTGCCCATGTTCGGGGTGTCGTATGGTTGAGACCTTGATTATTGATATATCTAAAATTGTATAGGTAATCTAATTAATAAATGTAAATTTATGTTTGGGATCATTGCCTTGATCCAGGGCCATCCCATGTGTGCGTTTCACTTGTTTAGCCGTTTGTCCAGGATACCCATGGGTATACCATGATTATAGCATGTTTTGAGTTTTATTGAGAGGAAACGTAT
This sequence comes from Viscum album, assembly GCA_963277665.1. Taxonomy (NCBI): domain Eukaryota; kingdom Viridiplantae; phylum Streptophyta; class Magnoliopsida; order Santalales; family Viscaceae; genus Viscum; species Viscum album. Next base: position 510,398,232 of record OY728121.1, read on the forward strand.
ATGAATTTCTTATTTGTGCGTTGGGATCAGCCCGATTACTTGTATTTCCTATGGAATGCCTGAGGTAAGTGTTTTGTTTAGCCCGAGGGAAATGTTTCTTATGTCTGAGGGAAGTAACTTCCATGCCTTCGGGCAATATCTCATATGCCCAGGGGAAATATTTGTTATGCCTGTGGCCAGTCACCTGTGGGTTTTGATTCTACTTGCCTGAGGGTAAGGACTTGCATGTCTGAGGACAACCTTTACTTTGAATATTCACTGTGGTGATTTCTTATGTTGTACCTACCAAGCTAAATAACAAGCTTGGAATTGATAAATAATTATTAAAATGGCAATGTAACTGGCAATGATAGTTACTTTTGAGTACTTCCTAGTTTACTGCATTTTATTATTGCACACTACTGTTGTATATTTTCACTGATAGTTGGGCATGGGACTTTGGTGGTTTCCTAATGGGATTTATTTCTCACACCCTGTTTGGGTCATGTCTTGGGCCCAAACAGATTATATTGATGTAGATGTCGATAAGGGAAAGGGTCCCTACACAGGTACATGATTTTTGCAGAGGAGTAGGAGAGCATGGGGCTGAGATTAGGCTTGCGATGCTGCTGCATTCCTATTACACTGCTTTAGTTTTGTTTTTCTGTACTTTGTACCCTATGCTGTATTTTATTAGACTGCAGTTTCCTGCTTTGGTTGCTTTCTTAGAATTAGTGACATGTTGCATCATGATATCTATATGATTGCCAATTATCTTTTCCTTATGTTGTCCATGTTTGGATTATATTTCTTTCTGCTTATGCTTTTATATGTTTATATATTTTATTCCACTGTGCTAAACTTTAACAAATGAGGGCATCGTTTTCCCTCTATCAGTCCTTGACCCTCGCTACTAGTCGGCAACCTCTGGTGTTTGGGGAAATGTTCTTGATGTCATGTGACCAACCGGGTTTGGGGAACCTGTTATGTGGCACCCGGATCCAGGATGTTACAAAGTGGTATCAAAGGAGTTTCTTTCTTTGACTTACTGTTTGGAGCCTATAGTTAGGGATATGACAAAATTGGTAATTGGTAATAATTTGTTCCCGAGAGTAGCTAAACCATGTACAGGGAAAATATAATCTACCTCATTTAATTGCAATTTTTCTGGTTTTGAAATTATTACAGTTGATTTGATTTTCACCATTGGGTGATGAACTTGTGGTGTGATGTTTATATTTTATACATGGGTTCTATTTAGTTTCAACCCTATGAGATGAGGGTATTCCATCTCATGAATCATTTAGGCACATGTTATAATCACATGTCATGCATAGTTTCCATGCCATGTAGGTGCATTAGAAATTGTGTGTTGTTGTGATAGATTTTGTGCTAGAAAATGCATGCTATTGTGATAGATGACTTGATAAAATACCTACTATTTGATAGGGTATTGTTATGTAAGGTTTTGTGAATGAATTACAAACTTTGGTTCTTGAGGAGTATGGGCCCTCATCAACCGGAATTTGGTGAATCATCGAATTTTTTACCTTGTTATAACATATATAAGATTCCAAGATTTGGTTCACAGGGAGTATGGGCCCTCACAAATCGGAATTTGGCACTTTGGTGTTCGTTTTAGTGTTTTTCTAGACTCCGTAGTAGTTTCTAAGGCTTACTGTCTGAAAATAACCAGAATACATGCTGTGTAGTTTTGACTACACACCACGTGTTCTTCTGTCTGAGAAGAAAATGTTTTTTTAAGTACACGCCGCACACTGTGTAGGCTCTAACCGTGTCATAGGCCATGTGAGAAGAGACACGGGATAGGGAAGTTCTTGGGGAAACACGCTGTGCACCGGTTGTACACACCGTATAGGGTTAACCCTGTGTCCACCGTGTAAATAACAACACAGATGGGTAAACCTTAAGCTATACACGATGTGTCAGGATTGATCACACCATGTAGTCTGACCCAGGTAGCTGACCATGTAGCCAACAACACAGGTTGGTTGGGGCTTCTTAGTACACACTGTTTCTGTTTGGAACATACCGTGTAGTGTAACCTAGGTACGTAGGTTGTGTCACTAATAACACGGGTCAGTGTCACCTCTTTTAGTACACTTCGTGTCCATATGGAACACACCGTGTAGTGTGAGCCGTGTATCTGACCATGTCACAGACAACACGGGTTGGAGAAGCTCGTCTAGTACACACCGTGTACCTGTGGGACATGCCGTATAGTCTTGAATGATGAGAGACCGTTTGGACTTGGATGTGTGGATAGGTAGACGGGGTGGTGTACATGCCGTGTGCGGGAGTAACATGCCGTGTACCGAGGGTTGAGACACACCCAAGCCAACATCAGAACACGACCATGTAAGGGCTTAAGGGTACACACCATTTAGACCTTACACACGCCATGCGGTCTCTTTTTTCTAGTTCTTGTGGATCATTCCCCTTTTCATTGGCACTCTTAAACAGACAAAAGAAACCTCGACAGTAAATTAAACTAAGGTGTGCGTTTGATTTGTAGATTCATGCCGCCGAGATGACCACGGGTTGTTTTCCAAAAGAGTGGAGATGATTATACTCTAGAGATGGTAGGACATGGGATACTAGTGGATCCTACAGAAGTTCCAGATGTGGCACCAACCGTTATACCGGATACAGGCACAGATGAGTAGTTCTGTGAAGGCTTCATGCGGTTCATGAAGACCTTTTAGGGAGCACCGCCGATTGCCACATCTATGGCAGAGCTGACAAGTATATTCCAGAAGCAGCATCCACCTATGTTTTCAAGGGATGATGGACCATGGGCTATAGAGTCATGATTGGGTTCTATGAAGATGATCTTTGAGCATATGGAGATGCCTCCGGGGAGGATGGTCAATCTTGCTACTTATATGCTGTGTGATTCCTCCAATAGATGGTGGGATGTTACCACCCAGACTAAGCATCACCGAGACATGGTGTGGGAAGATTTTCAGGTAGTCTTCTATGAAATTTTCTTTTTTGGAAATGCTAAGGGAAGATCGAGCTCGAGAGTTCATGAATCTACAGCAGGGCGCCATATCAGTGATGGACTATTCTGCCTACTTCACCAAGCTACAATGTTTTCACCTGTTCTAGTGGGTTATGAGATGTTGAGGGATAGATGCTTTGAGGATGGTCTTTGATATGACATCTGAGCACTGGTGAATGTTTTCAGGTTGCCTACAGTGCATGCTATTGTAAACCAGGCATTGATTACTGAGCAGAACCTGCAGGAAGCTAGTGGTGCGAACCAGGGTGGTTCGACACCGATATCTGGTACTATTTATACTGGCAAGAGGAAGAGGTAGATGGATTTCTCACATGGTGGTAGTACTATTCAGAATAATTATTTAGGTGGCCAAGTCATGTGCTAACAGTGTGGTAAATAGGGGCACAAGAGACCTCAGTGTCTACGTGACCCAGTGGAGTGCCGAGATTGCAGCAGGACGGGTTATCTTCAACATTTTTGTAGGGAGTTTCCACCAGTGACTAGTGAGAGGGGCTCTGTGCAGACTCCACGTGCAGGAGTAGGGCCAACAACTTCTTACCAATCAGGGAATTGGAATACGTCAGGACGTTCAGGCCAAGGTGGTGGTCATGGCTGTGGTAGCTAGACACCAGGATCTCAGATACAACAGGGAAGGTCAACTCAGGGTAGCCAGGCTATGTTGCAGGGCTGCGGCACTGGGTAGACATATGCAGTGCAACAGACCCAATAGGAGAAGGATCCCGGAACTTCCACTGTCAGAGGTACTATTATAGTTGCTTCTGTTTTATCTTCTTCACTTTTTGATGCTAGTGCTACACATAGCTTTATATCTGTGCCTGTGGTGGGGAGCCTTGGGATCTGTGTTTCTTCTTCTTCAGATATCATAACGCTAGACACTCTGTTTGGAATTAGAATGACAAGTGTACATCAGTGCAAGGAGTTCCCCCTAGAGGTTGGTGGGTGTCACTTTCTATGGGACCTCTATGTCTTAGAGATGAAATCCTATGATGTCATTCTCGGGATTGACTGGTTGGTACCCTTTCGAGCCTTTGTAGATTTATATTGTCGTAGGGTGCATTTCACGTCACCAGAGGGTGGAGAGTTTCTATACAAGGGCGAATGAGATGTCCAGGTGAGCCGATATGGACCCGAGCATTGTGGGAGAGGTGGAGTGACAAACCAGATTGCGAGTTTATATCATGATGACTGGGAAAATTTTCAGAGGGATTTCCCTCCAGTGTTTAATCGTTTCAGGGATGACTTCCCAAATGACTTTTTAGGTCTACCTCTGGAGTGAGAGGTGGATTTCTCTATCGAGCTTGTGCCAGGAGCGACACCGGTGTCCATTCCTACATATAGAATGGCTACGCCAGAATTGAAGGATCTCAAGAAGCAGTTGGAGGAGTTGCAGGCAAAGGGTTTCATCCGACCCAGTACTTCTCCTTGGGGTTTGCCTATCCTGTTTGTGAAGAAGGCAGATGGTACCCTCAGAATCTACATGGATTATCGGAAACTGAACCAGTTGATGGTTAAGAACCTATATCCCTTATCAAGGATTGATTATTTTTTGATCAACTTCGAGGAGAACGAGTGTTCTCGAAGATTTACTTGAGATCCAGATATCATCAGTTGCGCGTTAGACCATTGGAAATACTACTTATAGCCTTTCAGAGTAGATACGGTCTATATGAGTACTTGGTCATTCCGTTCAGACTCACAAACATGCCAGAAGTTTTCATGGCTTTGATGAATCGTGTGTTCCACCAATATCTGGATTCTTTTATGGTAGTCTTCATGGATGATATCTTGATATACTATCACACTCGACACGACCATGCCACCCATATTGAGATCGTACTGAGTACACCGAGAGAGCATCAATTATATACTAAGCTCTCAAAGTGCCACTTTTGGATGGACCATATTCACTTCCTCGGTTATATTATCTCAGAGGCATGAGTTGCGGTAGACCCAGAGAAAGTGAGAGAAGTAGTTTTCTGGGAGTAAACTATGAACGTGTTTGAAATATGGAGTTTCTTGGGGATGGCTAGTTACTACAGGAACTTTATACAGGACTTCTCCCGCTTAGCAGTGCCATTGAAAGGTTTGACTAAGAAGGGTATGAAGTTCGTTTGGTCAGAAGCTTGTGAGACAACCTTTCAGGAGTTGAAGGGAAGGTTGAAATCAGCACCAATCCTGATACTTTGAGAGAAAGGGAAGATCTATACAGTTTACTGTGATGCATCAGGTATTGGGTTGAGAGTAGTGTTGATGCAGGGCGATCGAGTAGTTGCGTATGGGTCTCAGCAGTTGAGGCCACATGAGAGGAATTACCTGACGCATGATCTCGAGTTGGCTGCAGTTGTTCATGCATTATGCTGTTAGAGACATTATCTCTTGAGAGAACATTTTGTGGTGTTTACGGACCACAAAAGTCTTAAATACATCTTTACCCAACTTGACTTAAATTTGAGATAGTGAAGGTGGGTTGAATACCTTCAGTCCTTCGACTTTGAGCTTGCCTATACACCTGGTAAGGGTAATGCAGTAGCTGATGCACTGAGTAGGAGGACTCAGATATAGGTAGTGCAGGAGGCCAGTGGTGAGTGGTAACTTATGGATTTGTTCTCTGAGATGCATTTGGAGGTGCATGATAGTCAGGGGAGAACCTATATTTCATCCTTAGCTGTGAATTCTACCCTCCTGGATAGAGTGAGGATGAGATAACTATCAGATTCAGAAGGCCTAGTTCTATAAAAGTCGGTGGCAAGTGAGGACCTTCCTCCTGGTTGGACGATAGGTGATGACGAGGTATTGCATATCCATGGATGAGTGTGGGTTCCAGGGGATATACGGGAGGAGTTGATGCGGAAATTTCATGCTTCATCTGGGGAAGTACATCCTAGAGTTACCAAAATTTACCGTGACTTGAGACATCAGTATTGGTGACTGGGTATGAAAAGAGAGGTAACTGGTTTTGTTATGAGATGTTCCACCTGTCAGCAGGTGAAGGTGAAGCATTAGAGGCCAGCCAGAATGTTACAATAGTTACCCATTTCGGAATGGAAATGGGATGATTTCATGAAGGACTTTGTGACCGGGTTGCCGATGTTACCTCGAGTCAATGATGCCGTATCGGTTGTTGTGGATAGAATTACGAAGGTATCTCTCTTTTTTCCGATCAAGGAGACGTTCGATGTTGATGAGATCGAGAGTTTGTATATCCAAGAGGTAGTATGTCTTCATGGGGTCCCTCGTTCTATCATTTCAGATAGATATTCCCATTTTACGTCTCATTTCTGGCAGAGTTTTCAGAGGGAACTGGGTACATAGGTGCTTTTGAGCACATCTTACCACCCTCAGACCGATGGACAGTTAGAGCATACAATATCGGTGCTAGAGGACATGCTGCATGCGTGCGTCCTGGACTTTGGGGGCTCATGGGAGAAGCACATACCCCTGGTCGAGTTTGCTTACAATAATAGTTTTCAGGAAACTATTGAGATGGCACCTTATGAGGCTTTATATGGTAGGACATACCAATCATCCTTGTGCTGGTTGAAGGTAGGTGAGGCAGCTTTATTGGGACCATGTCTTGTGTAGGAGACTTCAGAGCAGGTCTAATTGATTTGGAAGCATATGGCTACTGCACAGTCTCATCATAAATCTTATGCTAATTGTTGCAGACAACCCATGGAGTTCGTGGTCGGGGATCAAGTTTTCTTTCATGTTTCACCAAGGTTGGGACACAAGTGAATCAAGAGACAGGGTAAACATTCACTGTGGTATGTAGGGCCATTTGAGATTCTAGAGAGAGTCGGGCTGGTTGCCTATCAGTTACAGTTACCACAGAGGAACCGGGCTATGCACAATGTCTTCCACGTATCTCAGTTGCACCGTTATCACTCAGAACTGTCTCACGTCTTTCAGCCCGAGGAGGTTGAACTTCAGGTAGATGCATCCTTTGAGGAGCATCTAATTCGTATTGTTGATAGGAGCACGAAGGTTCTCTGAGTCCGGTCAGTTCCTATCGTACGGGTGCTATGGAAGCATGGCCAAGTACAGGAAGAAACTTGGGAGCGAGAGACCGACATACGTACTCAATGGCTAGAGTTGTTCTCAGCTTTATCTTCACCACCCTTGGAAGGGAAATCCAGGGAAAAATTTCTTTAAGGGGGGGGGAAGTTTGTAAGAACCCAGTTCTTATTATTGATGTATGAGTTTATTCTTTTCCTTTTTCCTTAAGTGTTTTTGATAAAACAAAGGAAATGTGGGAAAAATCCCAAATTTATGAGTACATGCTGTGTAATTTTTGTAAACACGCTGTGTACTTCATCTATGTGGGGTGAGAATATAGGGCTCATAGGTTTTTCGGTAAAAACAAACTACACGCCGTGTACTTCATATACATGACATGTAATTTGGCAGTGTGGGATGAGAACATAGGGCGGGTAGACTTGTTAGTGTTTTAGGATGTAATAACTAACTACACACCATGTACTTAGTAATACACATTGTGTAATTAGTCGACAGATGAACAAGGTGGCGGTGAAAAGTAGCCACCAGAAGAATAGTTAAAAAAATAGTATACGCCGTGTACTTGATATTACACACCATGTAGTTATGTTTTTTCATTAAAAATAGGAATTAGCCTCCTCATTCAGAAAAGGAGGCATAGAACGAACTAGGAGCACTGGGAGAGGCGGTTGAGACTTGGAGAAGATCCTGATCGCTCACCGAGACTCCGATTCTTCCACCGACGATCTCGTTTGGACCACGCAGGTAAGGCCTTTCCTCTCCTTGAGTCTTTCCTTCCAATTATTTCCCTAATGGGAGTTATTTTGGTTTGAGCGGGTAAATTTTTATCTCAGATTTATGTCATTCAAGGTTGTTTCGGGAAGCACCTTTCACGTATATCGATCAGAGGAGATCGAGGTAGGTGGTATTGTGTTTATTTCCAACTGTCGAGTTGATTTTGTGTACTGTTGTTCCACGTTCCCATGTTCGGGGTGTCGTGTGGTTGAGACCTTGATTGTTGATATACCTAGAATTGTATAGGCAATCTAATGAATAAATTTAAATTGATATTTGGGATCATTTCCTTGATCCAGGGCCACCCCATGGGTGCGTTTCCCTTGTTTAGCCATTTGGACAGGATATACATGGGTATGCCATGATTATAGCATGTTTTGAGTTTTCTTGAGAGGAAACATATATGAATTGCTTGTTTGTGCATTAGGATCAGCCCAGTTACTTGTATTTCCTATGGAATGCATGAGGGAAATGTTTTGTTTAGCCTGAGGGCAACATTTCTTATGTCTGAAGGTAGTAAATTCCATGCCTACGGGTAATATCTCATATGCCCGAGGGAAATATTCGTTATGCTTGTGGGCATTTACCTGTGGGTTTCGATTCTGCTTACCTGAGGGTAAGTATTTTCATGTCTGAGGACAACTTTTACTTTGAATATTTACTATGGTGATTTCTTATGTTGTACCTTCCAAGCTAAAGCACAAGCTTGGAATTGATAAATAATTATTAAAATGGCAATGTAACTGGTAGACATAGCTACTTTTGAGTAATGCCTAGTTTATTGCATTTTATTATTGCACACTACTATTGCACATTTTCACTGACAGTTGGGAACGGGCCTTTGGTGGTTGCCTTCTAGGATTTATTTCTCACACCCTATTTGGGTCATGTCTTGGGACCAAATAGATTATATTGCTGCGGGTGTTGATAAGGGAAAGGGTCCCTACACAGGTACATGATTGTTGCAAAGGAGTAGGAGAGCATGGGACTGAGCTTAGGCTTGCAATTTTGTTGCATTCCTGTTGCACATATTTAGTTTTGTTTTTCTGTACTTTGTACCTTGTGCTGTATTGTATTAGATTTTAGTTTCATTCTTTGGATACTTTCTTAGAATTAGTGACATGTTGCATCATGATATTTATATGACTACCAGTTATCTTTTCCTTCTGTTGTCCATTTCTGGATTTTATTGTTTACTGCTTCTACTTTTGTATGTCTATATATTTTATTATGCTATACTACACTTTGAAAAATGAGGTCATAGTTTTCCCACTATCATTCCTTGGCCCTCACTTCTAGTCAGTAGCCTCTGGCGTTTGGGGAAATGCGCTTGAGGTCATGTGAACAACCGGGTTCGGGGCACCTGTTGTGTGGTACCCAGATTCGGGATGTTACAGTAGTCCTAAAAAATACTTTGGGAATACCTCAGGAAACTCACTCACATTGAGAGAAAACCCACTCTCTAAGACTTCTCCGTCACCGTCTAGTAAAAGGGATGATACTGGAAAGTAAGCCTGCCTAACTATGGAAGTGGAGGTCTAGTTCATCCCAACTATGGATCCCATTATCTTTGAAAAACTCAAGTGCTCTCATCAAGGGTTGTAAAAGTCAACCACTAATAATAACAGTCAATGTGGGCCTTAAAGAGTTTAATCTAGTACATACATAGGATCATGTTAAATAGGTATATATCTAAGACAAGGAAATCCTATTTCAAACCATTGAGATTTTATCTTCTCATTAGTAAAAAAATCAGGAGAAAAGCAGACCAAATCCAAAAAGCGATTAACATACTCCATCACTAAATGATATCCATGATAGAGGTCTAGGAACTCCTAGGAATTGGAAAGGGAAAAAGTATTAGGGTAGTATTTTTCATGAAATATGACCTTAAAGTCCTTTCATCCCATCTGCTCATGCTTCCCTACCTGAATCACTGACTCCCATCACCTGCGACTGGGGACTTCCAATAAGAACACAACACACATTACCTTAATAGCTTCATAAGTTTTAAGGAAATCAAAGATCCTCTCAATTTTCTCCACCCAATCCTTTGATTCATGGGAATCCATGATTCCTCAGAATAAAGGGGGTTTATACTTAAGAAACTCTTGAGATCGATCCTTTTCCATACCTGGTTCAACTTCCCTATCCTAAACAGGGCCAGATCCCACTCCTTGATCTGGGGTTTAGATAGCTTGAACCACTTACTCAACTAATCTTTGATCAAATTGTGATAGATAACTCTCTCTGGACTACTACTATGTCTATACATAAGGTCTCTAGGGAGTAATGATTTTTAATAATTCAAAAAAACACAAGGAAGACACCATCAATACATCAACCCATAGAGAGTCAAATAAACATGATAAAACACTAACATAAATCATAATAAAATCACAAATCGATCAAAAATTTAAACCACTCCACCCCACCTTGGTGCCCATGTATAGTCTATAGCCTATGAATCACACCTCACGGAGGAGTCGAACTAAATCCCCAACATCCCATGGTAACCTAAGGCCTGTTACAAGGTGTGTTGGACAAAAACCCTACTCATAACCCTAACAGTCCTAGCTCCTATCTATACACAACTTCCCAAATAACAAGACCCAAAGAAAATGAAAAAACCACATATTATACCATTTTTTATGAACTGATCTGGCTACCATCCAATCCAACACCTGACCAAGCCTGTGGTATGGTCCGAAAGGTGTTCTTGATCCCCATTGGCTGGAAGCTAGTGCTTGAGAATAAAATAAATCCTTTGGGAATGATTTTCCCATAATAATAACAATAAACAACAACACAACTTTCATATAAAACATCAAAACCATCATCCATAACAAACTAAACAAAGGAGCATGCACAAGTTTCAAGTAAAAGTTTACATTTATAACCAAAAATGTAAATGATCATAATGAGGATGGGACCAAAAAAAGAAACATAAGCCACCTTGTGGAATGAGGTCCAACACCCACCATGTCACCAACATTAATACCTGCCAAAAGAAAACACCGCTAACAAGAATACCCACCTAAAACTCCATGGAAGGACTTTCCTTTACCTGAGTCAAAAAAAAACAAGGTCTATATACACCCAGGGGGTGTATATAGGGTGCCAACTCACTTTCATAGTAGGATCCCGACAAGTGTTCCATGCAAAGCCATTATAAGACAAATAAACATGCTATTTTTTGAAATAAATAAACAAGTTTAATTTAAAAACATTCTTTAACTTTAAAAGAAATATAATAGGTTAAAGAATAAATAGAAACATGTAAAAACTCAACATAATCACTATAAGAAATCCCTAAGTAGCTAGGGTTAGTGGGGACCTAGGATCCTCATACTCTTAGTGATCAACCATGTATGTGAAGGTATCCTATCTTGCTCGGTTCAACCAATCCACCTCGTCATAGTTTAGATAGTGTTGTAACATAATCCTACTAGGTAGGGTGGGTCATTCCTACTATACTTTTTATAGTCTTCCCACCTAGGTACCCAGGGTTCCCATGTAATTTATCCCATTTATGAAACCACAAAAATACCCTTTCATAAAAAAAACATAACATACCAAATCAAACCATTATCAATATAAGGGATAAACCATTTTAAAATCCTTACACACACTAATACCATTGAAATCACACATTAACACATGCAACACTACTACAAAACAGGCCTTCTACAATGCTAAAATTGGCCATTGTTAGCACACAAAAAAGTGATGACTACTGAATCATGATTAAAATCCCTATGAATTTATCAATGCTTTTTTTTACACTGCTAAAGGATAATTTTATTAGTGCCTTTAGTAGCACTGATAAAGGGGAATACTGCAACATGCTGTTAAATTTACAACACACTATAGTAGAAAAAAAAAATAGTTTTCAAATATAGAATTTAAATGAAATAAAATTTACAACATAAATAAAATAAAAACACACACTATATTATATACATTTAAAACATTTGTTTGTACAACTACACAGTAAGTAAAAATTATCACTAACATTCAAAAACATTAATGTTTCTTTGTCTTTGTCCCATGAACCCCTGTCATGCTATTATCGAAAAAACTACCCCATATCGAGAAAAATAATTCACCTATATATGAAAAAAATTATTATGTTAGTAATAATACAAAGAAATAATTACTACACATAATAAATGAATTATGTATTATTTTATTAAATTATAAAAAAAATTAGAATACATTTTCTTAGTTTTGAGTATGTCACTTTTCTTTTTTACTAAAATGTCATTCTAAACTGGAAACACACACTTTGAGTCATATGAGTCACATCATGTGTTGGTTTGACATGATAATGATTCCTAGATGTCAAAAATGACTTATTAATCATTTTATTAAATTATAAAGACAATAAAAGCATTTTTTATTGGTTTTTAGTGAGTGACACACCTTTTGAACTAAAATGTAAATTTTAAACTGATAATGGACACTTTGAGTTATATGGGGAACACCGTGCATTGGATTGAGGTGAAGATGATTCCTATACATCAAAAATGACATATGGATAATTTTAATAAAGTATAAAAACAATACAAATTCATTTTCTCAGTTTTGAGTACGACACCTATCTTTTTTATTAAAATTAATGTCAATTTTAAATAAAAAGATACACTTGGAGTCATACTAATCATACAATGAATCAGATTGAAGTGAGGATGATTTATAGACATCACAAATGACTTATAGATCATTTTTATAAGGTATAAAAATTATACAAATGAATTTTCTTGGTTTTAAGTATGTCACTTTCTTTTTTACTAAAATTAATGTCAATTTTAAATAAAAAGACACACTTGGAGTCATACCACTTACATGATGCATAGGATTGAGGTTCAATTGATTCCTACTTGCCACAAATGAATTATGGTTGGTTTTCCTAAAGTATAAAAAAAATAAAAATGTTTTTGCTCAATTTTTAGTACAACACTTGTCTTTTTTACTAAAATTAATGTCAATTTTAAATAAAAAGAAACACTTGGAGTCATAATGGCCACACTGTACATCATATTGTGGTACAATTTATTCCTACACATCAAAAATAAATTATGGATCATTTTATTGAAGTATTAAAATAATATTAATGTTTTTTATTGGTTTTGAGTATGTCACTTGTGTTTTTTACTAAATGTCATTTTAAAATAGAAACATACACTTTGATTCATACCGGTCATATCATGTGTCAGTTTGATGTGAGACTAATTCCTACACATCAAAAATAACTTATGAAATTTTTTCTTAAATTATCAAGAAAATTTGAACATGTTTCTTGGTTTTCAGTGAGTGTCACACTTTTTGAACTAAAATGTCAATTTTAAACTGATAACAGACACTTTGAGTTATACTGGGCACACCGTGCATCTTATTGAGGTGCAGTTGATTCATAAACATCAAAAATGATTTATGGATCATTTTACTAATGTATCAAATCAATATGAATGTTTTTTTTCTCATTTTTGAGTTTGTCACATGTCTTTTTTAATAAAATTAATGTCAATTTTAAATAAAAAGACACACTTGGAGTCATATCAGGCTCATTGTTCATCATATTGAGATGAGGCTGATTTATACATTCAAAAAATGACTTATGGATTGCTTTCCTAAAGTATAAAAAAAATCCAAATGTGCTTTATCAGTTTTGAGTACGTCACTTGTCTTTTTTACTAAAATTAATGTCAATTTTAAATAAAAAGTCACACTTGGAGTCATACCAGTAACACTATACATCATATTGAGGTGTGGATAATTACACATATCAAAAATGACTTATGGATCATTTTACTAAAGTATAAAAACAATACAAATGAGTTTTCTCAATTTTGAGTATGTCACCTTTTTTTACTAAAATGTCATTTTAAACTGGAAACACACACTTTAAGGCATAACGATCACATCATGTGTTGTTTTGACATATGAATAATTCCTAAACATAAAAAATTACTTATGAATAATTTTTAATAAATTATTAATACAATTTGAATTCATTTGATTGGTTTTTAGTGAGTGACACTTTTTTTGAACTAAAATGTCAATTTTAAACTAATAACGAACACTTTGAGTTATATTGGACACACCACGTATCATATTGAGGTGAGACTAATTTCTAAATGTCAAAAAATGACTTATGGAACATTTTACTAAAGCATCAAAACAATATGAATGTGTTTTCTCAGTTTTTAGTATGTCACTTATCTTTTTTACTATAATTAATGTCAATTTTAAATAAAAAGACAAACTTGTAGCCATACCAAGCACACTATGCATCAGATTGAGGTGAGACTAATTTTTACACATGAAAAATGACTTATGAATAATTTTCCTAAAGTATCAAAACAATATGAATATGTTTGCTCAGTTTTGAGTATGTCACTTGTGTTTTTTATTAAAATTAATTTCAATTTTAAATGAAAAGATACACTTGGAGTCATATTGGTAACAACATGTGTTCTATTGAGGTGTGGATGATTCATACAAGTCATAAATGACATATGGATCCTTTTACTAAATTATCAAAACAATATGAAAATGTTTACTCAGTTTTGAGTATATGATGTGTGTTTTGAACTAAAATGTAAATTATAAACTAAAAACACACAGTTCAATTCACACTGAGAACACTGTGTATCAGATTTATGTGTGGATGATTGAGTATGTGATGTGTTTTTTTCTTTAAACTATCTTCAAAAAAGATAGAAAAGAAATAACATGTTTCATTTGGATGGAATAGTAAACCCCATGCCGACTGAAACACCCCATACAAAAGAAACATGTTCTCTCTTTTCTGGCTTGTTGAAAATAGTTGAATGAAAAATATGACATCACAAAATATATATGAAAAAACTAAATAATTATTTGATAAAAATGATAAGGGAATTAACTTAAAAATAAGAGATAAAATAGTGAAAAAATTTACTAAATAAGTAATAGGAATTCACCTTTTCACGATATCTATATACATTCTTGAACCATTTCCTTATTTACATTATCTCAGTTATAGCCTTGAAGTCTAATATCTCATGAGCACAAGAATATTTGAACAAACCACCATAACTCAAGAAAAATAATTCACCTATATAAGAAAACAATTATTATGTTAGTAATACTATAAATAAATAAATTAATCATAAATATGAAACAATACATTAATAAAATATCAATTTTAAACCGAAACCACACAATTTGAGTCATATCGGGTACATTGTGTATAAAATTAAGGTATGGTTGATTACTACATTTCAAAAATGAATGAGTGATCATTTTACTAATGTATAAAAACAATCCAAATGTATTTTCTTGGTTTTTATTACGTCACTTGACTTTTTTACTAAAATGTCAATTTTAAACTCAAACCACAAAATTTTAGTAATACCACTCATATCGTGCATCGAATTGATGTCAGATCAATTCCTACACATGAAAAATTAATTATGGATCATTTTCCTAAAGTTTGAAAAAAATCTGAGCTCGTTTGCTCAGTTTTTTCTATTTTGACACATGTTTTAAACTAAAATGGAGCATTTCTATTGAAAACACATACTTCAAGTCATATTGATAACATCATGTCTAAAATTGATGCACGGTAAATTCCTACATGTGAAAAATGAATTATGGATCATTTTCCTATGTTTGAAAATAATTCAATATAGTTTTCTCAGCTTTGACTATTTGATGTATGTTTTAAACTAAAACGACACTTTTGTACTGAAAACACATACTTTGAGTCATACCAATCACATCGGGTGTCATATTGATGTGAGGTAAATTCATACAATTTAAAAATTAATTATGGATTATTTTACTTATTTTTGAAAACAGTCCAAACTCATTTGCTCATTTTTGACTATTTGATGTGTGTTTTAAACTAAAATGAAACTTTTTTTATTGAAAATACATAATTAAAGTCATACCAACCACATAGTGTGTTGAATTGATGTGTGGAAAATTCCTACATGTCAAAAGTGAATTATGGATCATTTTTCTAAAGTTTAAAAATAATCCGAGCTCATTTTCTAGGTCTTGAGCATGTGATGTGTGTTTTGAAATAATGTGTAAATTTAACAAAATAAGTATCAGATAAAAATGATAAGGAAATTAACTGGTAAAAGTAGATAAAATGATGAGAAAATTAACTAAATAAGTACTAGGAAGTCACCTCTTTATGATGCCTGTATACATTATGACACCACGTATTCTACCTATTTGTTTCTAAGAAAATTGATTTCCTTAATTATACTTCTCCTTGAGAAATAGATAAAAAATAATATATAATAATTTTAATACCAATTCTTCACAACCCAAATATATTTATAAGGCCATATCCCATACTAAATCACAAACATAATAGATAATCACATAAATTTGATGTTGGAAAACATTTTGAAACCATGTACACTTACAAATCATATCTAAAAAAATTTAATTCTTATTTTTAGTGTGAAGGTAGTTAGAAATCTTGTCAGTACTGAGAAAATATTGACAAACAAATGATTAAGAAATATTTTTAATGAAATTTTAATTACCTTTGGAAATTACTTGTTCATGGATGTTGGTCTTTTCATGGTTTATGATCTATCTCATAAATTTGAAAACATAATTGACATGTTCCTGTCATGGGGTGTGAAAAAAAATATTTCCTAAGTTAAAATACATCATAGTGGTCAACCTAGGTTTTCTCTAGATATAGGCACTCAACAATTGTGTTTTTTACTTGAAATTAGATAAAGAAGTGGAGGTTATTTTTAAAATTGTTTGTTTTAAAAAAAATAAAGAAATAAAAATGATGTTTGAACACAAATGAATGAAGAGAGTAATGGGTTCAGGATATTACAAACTTTTAAAATATCATCATGGTCATAAAAATTAGTCCCCCTCTCTTACTATTGAATTATAAATGAAATACTCGTCAATCAAGTTGTCAATCACCCTTGATTGAATGAAGTAATAGAAACCACTAATGTGTGCATGAAAATTCATAAACCATTACAAAAAAACTAAGTCAAGTCCTGATTAGTAATTTTTTATCCTTATAAATCTAGAAACAATTTAATTATTCCACACACATGCCAATGATCTCTAGAAACTCACCACCTAACACAATCTGCTCGATCAAGACAAACCACACTAGGTAGAGGGAGTCTAAATATCTTTAACCAAAGATATAAAGAATAAATGACACAAAAACCTAAATATGATCACATTAAGAGAATTTATAACCACTTAAAATAGAAATCATTCAATAGAAAAATATATTTTTAAATTAAATCAAAAGACTCTGACATTACAAAAGGAAAACTCCCCCTTCCCTAATCACTCAAAAAATTTACCCCTCCATGTGAATGGTAATAGAGTTGAATGGGGAAGAAGAGATCATTACGAAAATAATAAAATAAAAAGATAAAATCCAAAAAACTTCAAGGTTCCAATTCTATATCATAGCACCTCCTTATCCTTCTTCAACACCTTTGAATGGAAGTGGATGCACATATTTATATGGTCGTGAGGTGGAAAAATTTACCACCAGATTCTATCCACTGAAAGTTTGAGTTTATTTCGCATGGTAAATGGCCAAATATTAGGAAGTTATATTCATAAAAGTTGTTCCTATATCTACTTTTCATGCTACCTATAAAATATCAGCTTATTTGGAAAATTTTCAAAAAATTTATTCTTGAATTACCGAAGAATACTTTTTCTGCCCATGGATACTCTTCAACTCCCTCTAATTTTTTTTCATTTAATTGATTCCTTAATGACCTAAATTATCCATGAAATTTAATGTTAAAATGGGAATCAAAGTTATATTTATCATACATATAGAATCATCACATTTGGATTTATATAGGCTGATACATACCTCCATTACTGAGGTGGGGTCTATTTTGTCGATCAGAAAAAATTTTCCACTTGATTTATTTTTATGGGCCAATGTATTTTGAATTGTGTCTAGTTATAGAAGAAAAAGTTAAATCCTACAACAATGGAATCCTAAAAAAATAACCACTTAATTTGGTTTAAAATTTTAAAATATATGCTCTAAATAAAGAAGATCCATAAAACTATTAAATTTTGGGAATTAAGCAATTTTGACAATTAACCCCAAAATTCATAAAAACACTAAAATGATGAAAATCAGCTCAAATTGATTAATTTTAAGGGATTAAATAATTTAAAAACATATGAATAATTACTAAAATATTAGATTTATCAATTCTCCCACACCTAGCACTTGAAATCTTAGATAATTCAACATCAAAATCAAATCAAATCAAATTTAAAACACATACCCATGAGATCCAACAATTTCACACAAAGAAACAAAAGATATCATGCCTCATCAAAAAAAATTATTTAAAGTTCTACATTCAGATCATTCAATATATTTCTAATTCATTTCTCCTTATATGAACACAAAACACCCACCTCACATAAACTTTCTCTTGTCTCACAAATGTAAATTTTCAACAAGGATTTTCTCATCCAAACCCATGAAAGTGTCACCATAGGATTGATAAATTCATACATATCCACCTGATTTTAGTCAAGGAAATGTGTTTATCATGAGGAATTTTCAGGGTTGTTCTATATATTTTGGTTGGTAAGATTTATATGTGATTTTTTTGAGGATGAATAAGGAGGGATTGGATTTTTTGAATAAAAATTGAAAGATTCTAATTTTAACTCAAGTATGGTATCCTAACAAATCCCCTTAATATAAAATCAGCTCCATAATCATGAAAAATCAATGAAAGTTCACACCATTAAGCATTTTAGTAGAAAAATTTCAATCTTATCAAGCATAATTTCTCTTAAAAGCTCCATATAGGCACAACTTTCTTTCTCCTTTGGAAGCTCTAGAGGGCACAACTTCTTTTATCATTAAAGCTCCAGAAAGGAAAAAATTTCAATAGAATGATGATTTTTTTAGAAACAAACACATCTCTTAAGAATTTTATTTCCCACCCAAAGTATCACTAAATGAGGTATCACAACATAAGACAACTCCACCCACACTTAAAGTTCTACTAGATCATGCAATTTCACTTCAAGAGCATGTTGGATAAGGAAAATTATATTGTAATGTGGCTAACCTAACAAGAGGTTCATGGATTCTATGGTCTAAAAGGATTAAATTTACATTGAATTCCAGAATAATAACAATTCTCTTGAAGTGGGGATTTAAAACCAAAGAAATTGCTCGATCATTTAAAACACATGTACCTCAAAACCTTAAGTTTTGATAGGAATAAATCAAATTTTGGTTAAAGAAATCATGGTTTGGTTCTATAAATAAATGAGGTTAATGGAAAAAATATGAAAAAATGGTTTAGAAGCCTCATAGGAAAGGAATTTAAAAGATAAATATAGTGATATGTATCATGAGATTCAAAAATCAGAGTACTTTTCATGAAATTCCCAAAAATTTGAACTTGAAACAAAGTCATTTTCAACATTAATTTAAGATTATTTTCATGGGATAAATTGTTTCACATATTGAAATGGGTTTCAAAAATGTAAAAGATAATCATTTTTTCTTAGTAGTTTCAAAAACACACAAAAATTTGAAAAACACACAATTTTTTTATGAAAAATAGATTTTTTTTTGAAAATACTAAACTAAAAAAGGTTCCATCACCCAAAATTAAATGATGTAGTGTACTCAATACATTAAATTGGATTTAAAATGTAATCATATTTTAAATTAAATCACAACAATCAAGAAATTGTAAAGGAGAGGTATGACCCGATGACTTTTACTGATAAACAGGTTGGAGGAGTGTGATATCCTCCATTGGATTTGATGGAATGGACCCATGGAATTTATTTAGCCTATGTCCATTAATAGTGAATGGATCCTACTCTAAATCCTTCAAAATATGCACAACACTGAAAGGATATACATGAGTAACTATAAATGGATCTTCCCATCTAGAATGAAGTTTACATGTAATTAGCTTAAGTCTTGAGTTGAATAACAACACTGTGTCTCCAAGATGGATTTCTTTCGGTTGTATCATATTTTCATGATATACACTTGTTCTCTCTTTGTAAATTATAGAATTTTCAAAGGCTTCACTTATAATTTCCACTATCTCCTACAACTGCAATCTTCTCTCTTTCGCAGTTCTTTTAAGATCCAAATTCATCTTCCTCACAACCCAACACACCTTATGCTCCAATTCCATAATCAGATGATATATTTTCTCATAAATCAACGTATATGGACTCATTCCAATTGGGGTTTTTTAAGATGTCCTATAATCCTATAACGCGTCTTCCCAACTCTGGATCCAGTCTTTCTTTTTTTGTTTAATAATCTTTTCCAAAATTCCTTTGATATCCCTATTGGACACTTCAGCTTGACCATTATTCTATGCATGATAGGGATTTGATGTTTTATGATTAACCCTATACTTATTCAGAAAATAATACATTTTAATATTGAAAAAGTGAGTCCCATTATCACTGATGATGGATCTGGGCACTCCAAACCTACAAAATATGTTATCCCAGACAAAATCACAAACAAATTTATCATCTTTAGTCATGGGGGATTTTTCTTCCACCCATCTGGAAACATAATCAACTACAAGAAAGATATTAGAATTTTAAAATGACATTGGGAAAGGTCCCATAAAATCCATCCCCCAAACTTCAAAATTAGTCCAAAAATTAAGTGGATTTTGGGTCATTTCTTGTCTCTTTGAAATATATTTAGAAAAATGAATTTTTTTACATGTTTTTCAAAATACATGAGAATATTTAAAAATGAAAGGCCAATAAAGTCCTGATTATAAAGCCTTACTTTCTATATTTTGAGGTTCAAGTGGCCTCCACAAGCTAAAGTGTGACAAAAATCAAATATAGGACCAATTTCACTCTCAGTAAAACATCCTCTTATCACTTATTCATTGAAAATCTTCCAAATAAATGGATCATTCCAAATTTAATATCTATTTTTATCTTTTAATTTTTGAATTTGGTGGGAATTAAAATGAGATGGGAGATGAGATGTTACCGGATAATTTACCATGTCAGAATACTAAGGCACTTCTCCTTTAATCAAGTACAAATGTTCTCTTGGAAGGTGATCATTCAGTGATTCTTTGTCTATAATTTTAGCTTTAGAAATGTTGGGAACTCTACATAATTGATTAGACACTTGGTTCTAATCTCCCTTATTATTCTTGATTTCTATGTTGAACTCCTACAGTAGTAACATCCATCTCACTAGCCTCAGTTTAGCTTTATTCTTCTTCATCAAGTACCTAAGATATGCATGATCAGAAAACACAATGACTTTAGTTATAAGAAGATATTATCTAAATATTTATAAAGAAAATAAAACTGCTAAAAAATATTTTTCTATGGTTGTGTAATTGAATTGATCCGCATATAAGGTTCTCGAGGCATAGACAATGACTTTTTCTCTACCCTCAATTCACTGAGAAAGGACTACTCCAACTTCTTGGTTGTAAGCATCACAAAGCAGATTGAATGGTTATTTCCAATTTGGTGGTTGCATCACCAACATTGTAATCAATATTATCTTAAAATCATCA
Organism: Viscum album; assembly: GCA_963277665.1. Taxonomy (NCBI): domain Eukaryota; kingdom Viridiplantae; phylum Streptophyta; class Magnoliopsida; order Santalales; family Viscaceae; genus Viscum; species Viscum album. Next base: position 510,419,640 of record OY728121.1, read on the forward strand.
AAGGATTACCTACATTCACTATTGAAATCAAAATTATCATCTTTCAAAAGAAATCTAGAGATAGGGAGAGAAATCTTACTAACAGCTCGTAGGGCGTCGTTAATTCTATAGGGCTACACAAATTTAATAGTTTAATAAACTCTGAAAAAATAACTAAAAATGTAATACTTGGAAAGTTTGAGTATTTAACCTACATAGATAGATCATATATTGTAAATTAATTAAAGAAACAGAAATTGAAATTGTTTGGTTTGTTTGGAAAAAGAGAAACAATAACAGTAATGATTGGGTTGAAATTCATGATAAAGGCATGCTGGTCTCAATGATTTTCAGGTTTGTGTGATAGGGATTTAATTGATAATGAATTTATTTAGGTTTGGTGTCAGAATTGGATCATTAAGGACCCTTGATCTGGGTACCTTGCACTAATTCTGTGATTGCACCATTGGAATGGTCATCTACTAAATGAAATAAAAAAAGGGAAACCAAAAACCTTATTTAAACATAACCGACCTAGATTTCATAATGGTCATATGAAAACTAAGGTGATTAATTGATGCAATAATATAAAACACCTCAAATCGCATACAATGGTCATGAAATATGAAAAAAATATGAATTGGAATTGAATAAATAGTGTTGCAGTAATCCAAAACATGAATGATAAAATGAAACAATCCCTAACAACACATCCCCCTATAATCACATCACCTGACTCAAAAGAAACTACTTTCTCATTCTATTCACAATGAGAATTAGTAGCATAGGTACCCAAAGAAGAAAGGCAATGAAGAACGGTGATGAAGTATGGATCCATAGTGTCACTCCATGCGTTCAACACTCCGTTTTCATCACTCTAACTCCCTTAGGTTTCATACCATCTTCAAGGTGCGGGTGAGGGGAAAATTTATAAGGAAAACCCGTCAAACTTCGACCACATCTACATTTATTTTTATGCATGCCACCATCGTCACGATGTGTAACTAGGTTACACGATGTGTAATCTCTCGATTCTTATACATCATAAATCTCGACACAATATTCTCCAAAAACTTGTCTAAAAAATTCTCACATCGTGTAATGTAGTTACAAGATGTGTGAATGATTTCCACAATATTTAATGAAGTCACTGATTGTCCTACGCAGTAAAATATTTTGAAAAAATCACACTGTTTAATTTCATTACATGATGTAAAATCGGTTTGTGTCCAATTTTCTTGATTTATCCATCTTCAAAAATCCGATGTCATTCCATGAGAGAAGAAAAGTGACACAAATTGTCTTTTAGCTCCAAAATTCATCCATTTTTTTCCTTTTTCATAAATCTATTGTTTCTTACCATAAAACATAAAACAAGTCAATTAATTCCAAAATTGGAAAGATTAATCAATCAAATAACAAATCAATAACTTAAAATACCATAAAATGTATGCATGAAATACACTTTTCAATTAATAAAATATTTGTTAAACCTCATGTAGAATTCTGAATGTCATAAAAATGATATAACATGTTTCACACAATTTGGGAAAGTAAATGAATTTATCACTTCAATTTTTTATTTATCCACTTCAATGCCTTTTTTTGAAATGACATGCCCAATGAAAATTCCTTTATTAACAATGAAATGAAACTTTTCAAAATTTAAACCAAGATTCTTTTTAATGCATTTTTTTTAAAACGTTTTACTAATTTTTGAAATAATGGTCAATTTTTTTCCAAAAACTATGAAATAATCCAATAAAACCTCTAATAAATCTTCAATGTGATTATAAAAAATACTTACCATGAACCTATAAAATGTATCTAGATCATTAAATAATCCAAATGTAATCCTTTTATATACAAAAGTACTAAAGGGATAAGTAAAGGTATTCTTCTCTTGATCCTTGGGAGTAATGAGTACCTTAAAATAACATGAAAATCCATCCAAAAAGCAATAATGAGTTCTCATTAGCAATATATCTAACATCTGGTCAATGAAGGGGATGGGTAAATGATCTTTCTGAGTGACCTGATTCAACTTCCTAAAATCAATGCATACTCTGTAGCTATTTAGAATTATCATAGGGATTAATTCATTCTTTTCATTCCTCATGGTGGTTATGCTAGTTTTTTGGAACTACATGAATAGGGATAACTCATTATGAATATGAAATGGGATAGATGATCCCATATTCCAAGAGATTCTCGATATCCTTCTTCACAACCTCCATCAAGGTGGGATTTATCCTCATTTGGGCTATCTGACAGGTTTGGAATCTCCCTCAATAAGAATTCTACGTGAGTATATTTTTGGGTTTATTCTTGGTATATCATCCAATATCACCCTATTTATTGAAATTTATCTCTCAAAATCTCAATCAAAGATTTTTATTGGGTTTTAGATCGATTATTAGCAGTTATCACTGGTAATTTCTCTCTATCCCTAAGGCACACATATTTCAAATTAGTGGGGAGTGGTTTTAATTACATATCAGGGGACTGATTAAGAGATGAAATTAAATTGAGGTTCAAAACTTCCAAAGGTTGGACCTCATGCATTCAAGAAATCATATCATATTCTTCATCATTTAAAAAAGCATTAAATAAATCATATTTTACCTATTATTCCCACATGAAATCATAATCTCCAGTGTTTTGGGAATCCACATGTTCAGTGATATTTTAAGTGGAAATATTATCTAATAAGGATAGGAATTTATGGTGCATACCTGATTCTTTAATTGGATCAGTACCAACTTCATTGGAGAGTTAAAAGAGTGAGTGATCATCCAATGGGTGCCTCATGTATTAAAAAATATTGAAGTGTTTAGTGTTATCTCCAAAATCTATGGTGAGTGGCCCTTCATGGACATTGATGATGGTTTTGACTTCCTTCCAGAAAGGTCTAACCAAAATGATGGGTGAGTGTGATGGGTTCTTATCTTCTTCCATATTCATCACATATAATTTAGTTGGGAATAAGAGATATTTGAATTTCACAAGGGCATCCTCCAAAACTCCTGCTGGGAAAATTGTGGATCTATTTGCAAGCTAGACCACCACTCTTGTGGGATTAAAGTCTCCCATGTGCAAAGAAGTGTATACTGTTTGAGGTAATAAATTAATTGAAGTAACAAGATCACACAAATCATCAGATAAATTTAAAGAACCAATAGTGCATGGAATGGAAAATATCCTTATATCTTGACATTTGGTTGGCAACTACAGTGTGATAAGGGCCAAGACACTTCTTCCCAAGTTTATCCTTTTATTCCCTAAAATTATCCTCTTCTTGGTTCAAATATACTTAATTTTTTTTGCATACTTTGGAATTATTGAGTGATTCAAGTAGTGGGATATTAATTTCCACTTTCTAGAAGGTGTCCAAAATTACTCATTGAAGTGATTATTATTGTAATATATTTGATCCAATCATCCTTGATGGAAATTGTGGGGTTAAGTATTTCTTCTAACTTTGTTTAATTTTCAATGGTTTTTCTTTTCTCTTCCTCCTCTCCCTATCCTTCTCCTCCCCATCTTTCCTTTATTCTTCTCTGTGAATTTTCATATAATTTTTAGAACTTCCAACTTCATTCTACCTCAATTCAGGTGGTATTGTTTCAGGTTCATGGGCTACTAGTGGTGAGAGTTATTTTCCATTTACTATTGTTATCATGCTGATATTCTATTTTGGGTTTGAGATTTTTGGGGAAGGGAGTTTCCTTGGATTTTTTGTTAGGAAGTCAATGAGACTTTCAAACTTATTTGAAAAATATTTTATGGTGTATTTCAGCCTCTCAAACTCAGATATATGTTGTTATTTTTGAATTGAAGGTTGTGAACTTGTGGATGAATTCTCATAGGGTATTTGGAAAGTGGGTGGTTGGTGGTAAGAAGGATGGTTATAATATTTCTTTTTTTTGAAATGGTGGTGGGTTTTGGAATTGTTGCTGGAATGAGGGATGGTTTTGGAACTAGATTTGATATGGGGGTCTAGCTTGATTCTACTAATTTACAAATCCATAGTGAACTTGGTTATGATATCCCCATCCTTGATTTTGTTATAACAACCTCAACTAAAAGGATATTGCAAAAGTTTCCTTTCCCTATATTTCAGAACATTGGTTAGTGAAATGATTAGGTGATGAGAATAAACCACATACCTTAGCCTATAATTCTTGGTCACCAACTTGTTTCATGACCATTTATCTCACCATACTGGTTAGCTCATCAATCTTAGTTTTCCGTAAAAGCGATGGATAATAATTTCTTACCTCATGATTTCCTCTTATTATAGTACCTCTTTTACCAAAATGTTGCAATTTCTAGGAAATATTCCCAATTAGGCCCTTGGATTCTTCTGGTGACTTATCAATCAATGCGCCTCTAGGTGATGAATCTAGAAGGTTTATGTCTGTAAGAACCCGGGTTTTGAGCCTATAAGACTTTGAAAATTTCTTGATGTTATTCTAGATCAGGGCGTTCAGACGGTGTGTAATTCCGAGCCCCGGTGTGGACAGAATTAAAATTTAAGTGTGTTCACACTAGACACACCAAATTAATAGAATAAATCCTAAACGGTTGCTTGGATTGAAAAAATGAGGACACCATTGAGTCCGGAGCGTGCCGTTTACCTTAGGAGGGGTGTAACTTTTGCGGGTGCGACCCTTCTGTGGAAAACACCACCAGGAGCGTTTTCGTAATTTAGTGGCCTCGAGCATGAACTTTAAAACTCCTGAAAGGAGGATCAGATCAAAATTACGAGACCTCCATTGCGCTCATAACGTGTATTTTTCCCTAGGGTCGGCTTAACCCCGACTCCATCGAAAGTTCGAGTATGGGCCTACTGGTGGGTGTTTAAAAATTAATTAAATTTTAGTTAATTCCCTACTTAAACACCTCCACCCCTCCCTTATTCCCCTTAGAACTCCTTCTCTAGAGAAAGATCTACCAACAAGAGAGAAACCTCCTCCAAGACCTCTCTCCTCTCCGACAAGGCAGTGGCGGATGTGGCGGACCATTCGTGAAGCGAAGAGATATGCCATGCAAGATAGGTTCGTGTGTTTCATTTTTAAATTCTGCATCTACTTCAAACTCAAATATTAGTGTCTAATTGTTGTTTATTTGTCGAGCGAATGACATATATGCATAGGGATCGATCCTATATTTCCAATTCTCTTTTCGGATCCAAAATACGAGTCCTGGGGCGTCCGGGGGAGCCCCGGGAAGTTTTTTGGCCAAACTTTGGTTTTCCGGCGGTTCCGTGCAGTGGTCCGGCGGGCGACGACGGCGGCACGACTCCCAGGCAGCGGCATGGCGGCTCCCAGGCGGTGGCGCGGTGAGCTCCCAGGTGGCGGCGCAGCGTGGCTCCCAGGTGGAGGCGTGGCGGGCTCCCAGGCAGCGACGGGCGAGCGAGATGGCGGCCCGGCAGTCCGGGCCGTGGGAGGCCGCGCTGGCCGGCTTTACTGGTCCGCATGCGGCGCACGAGACCCGGGTCGTCGCGACCCCAGGAGCCGGCCGAGACCCGTGCTTTGCAGGTCTCTTGGAAAGGGATACGGACTGGCTCATGCCGGTCTAGGTAAATCCGCACGGCCCGCACGGTGTACCGTGTTCCGCGGTGGACCGGGCGGTCCGGGCGGCCAAGCCGCGGACCGCTAGTCTAAAGGGGGTAGACCGACCGAACCGGTCCGGCTGACCCCGTCTCCATCCATAGGCGTTTAAATGCCCCTAAATTGCAAACCGAATGTCGGATTTGCGCGCCGTCTATGGAGACACTATCCTTGACTTGAGATGGAGATTTTGAGATAGTCTCAGGGATTTTTAATTCTCGAGACGGGGGCTCGGTGGCGCGACACGCCCGCTAAGTATTGTTTAGCGCCTCACTGGGATTCTTCTTTAGGATGGCGCGAGCACATCCGAAGTCCATTTTAGGCACCATCAGTGGCATTGTAACCCTCGCGTCGAGAAGATGTAGTCTAGGGTGGTTTTAGGCATTGAAGCCAGAGTTGAGGCATGGGCCCCATGAGCTGTCTTTTAAGTTGTGAGCAACGTTTTGCGACTTTCCCATCAGACGTCCGTTCGGGGCGAATGATTAGTCATTTTGGCATGTTTTTCCAAGAGCATCACGATGGCATAGTTTTCCCGACCTTTTTCAGGACTGAGGTGTGGGCCCCATGAGACACCGTATGATTATAAAACGGTGTTGAATAACTTTTTCATCAGGAGTTCGTTTAAAGAGAGTAAATAGTCTATCTCGTGTGTTTTTCCACAAGGAGTACAATGGTGTAATATGTTTGGGCGTGTGGATCCTCTTTAGAGATCTCATTAAATGTGGAAACATGAAAGGGCATTGGTCGGAGGTTTATTTGATGCACTCCGAACCAACACACGATAGCGATGTTAGTGACACCCAGAGATGGTATAGGCAGTGCAGAGTTATCAGACCAGTTCCGGGTTACCCTCAAGCAGGGATGGGTAGTGTGTTACCCACCGGTGTATCAGGGTTTACCCTCTAGTGAGGCTGGGTAGTGGGTTACCCATTTACCTTAGGGTTTACCCTCTAGTGAGGATGGGCAGTGGGTTACCCATTGACCTTAGGGTTTACCCTCCTGTGGGCCTGGACAGTGGTTTACACATTGACTTTAGGGTTTGCCCTCCAACGGGGCTGGGCAGTGGGTTACCTGATGACCTCTTAGTGTTTACCCTCCAGCTGGGCTGGGCATTGGGTTACTAGACGACTTCTTTCAGACTCAGCCCTTTCTATGAGGTTTTTCAGTGACTTTTCTCCGTGAATAATAGAGCAGGACCTTGGTTGTACGGTTTAGCGATGAGATAGCTTCTAGTACGAGATTTTTGGGGAATTAGTGATGGATATCGTTAGAACTGTTGGTGACTTTTCCTGGGCTGATCTTGGAGATAGAGATCCCCTTACACACTCATTCAAGTTTCTTGTTGAGCATATATATATATATACACACACCCTACTTTTGTTCCCACTCATTGGGTTTAGTTACTCTCCTTCTAGGAGGGGAGAAGACACGTGGGGTATGCCACGTGATTTCAGTGTCTAGCTCCTCTTGGTTAGATGAGTCTAATTACTTTCTTTTGTTGGGTTGATATGCACTATATTTATTGTACTCTTTCACTGTTACTTGTTATGTCTACTGCTCACCGTTTTGGTACCTCCTTTGTTTCTCCCTCGAGCTTTCGGGGCATCCTACTGAGTATATTTATACTCACCCCTGCTTGGGATTTTCCCGCACTTGGTGTCCCCTTAAAGACGACAGATAGGTCGATCGAGACTACAGAGGAGCGTAGAGGACACAAGAGCTTGGGCTGCGTTCAGTGGTCATAGTAGGACTTTCAGGTGTGAGACTCACCAACTGTTTACTTTCATTTACCTGTTGCCGGGTTGTGGCACCTTTTGGGTTGGGCGCGTGTTTTTCTCTTTTTCTGTTCAGTTATCTTGTTAGTACTTTTCAGCACTTTACTTGTTCTATTTAGAAGTTGATGCATGACTGTGGTTGGGTTATAGTTGTTTTTCCTTTGGATTTCTTTTTTACTCTGCACTTCTACATCGAGTGGGATGTGTGTGTGTGTACAAGTACTTAGGCGAAGGCCTCCCCGAGATCGTTATGCCTTCAAAGCTTTTCACCATCCCCTGGCCTATGGAGGTGGGACTGGGGTAGTTGTGGCTCGAGACCAGTAGGGCCGGGTCTTGAAAAAGTGGTATCAGAGGTGGTTCATTCCTTGGGCCATTGTTCGGAAGTCCCTAAAAAAGAATTGGTTGGGATTTAGGGAAATAGTGTCGACGTGTATTTAGAGCGGCTCTCAGTCCAGGGAGTCCAGTGATGGTATGGGCGGCCGATGTATCCATTCACTAGGACCCTGATAACCCGCTTGTTGACTCGGAACACTGAGATATTTGTTGCAGGGAACTTTGGAACATGCATCTAGCAGGATTGAGTCTTTGACTATCCTTGTTGAGTCAGCTCCCCTTTGTGATTACTTATATATATATATATATGCTCATCTGATCGTGGTAATCCTTGATAATTTTCAGGATGCCCCCACGACAGCTACCAGCCAGGTTACCCTCTCCAGTTCATGAAGAAGACCTAGTGAGCGATGAGGCATCAGTTCAGGGACCCTCACATGATCCCCTTACACCTAGTGCTTCAGCAGTAGCCCCTCCACCTGGAGAGTGGCAGTTAGTACCGGCATCACAGGCTGAGGTTGAGCACAGGTTGAGTGCGCTCCGAGATTTCTAGTGTCAGTGACCACAGAAGTTCCATGAGGACCCAAATCCCTAGGTAGAAGAAGACTAGATAGAGTCTGTGGACTGACTTTTCAGGCTGGTACGGACACAGCAGACCAGATGGTAGCCCTAGCTACCAGCCTTTTCCTCGGGATGGTCGGGCATTGGTGGGGGTTTGTTACGCAGACCCACGATGAGTCGTCTCTCATGTGGGATAGTTTCCAGTAGCTCTTCCGAGAGGAGTACTCCCCCTCATGTTTATGACCCTTTCAGATTCAGGAGCTTCTAGATCTGAATCAGGGGGGATGACCGTGGTGCAGTACTCAGCCGAGTTTACCGATCTGACATGCTACTCGAAGGATATGGTCTGCGATAGTTACTTTCGGGCAAGGATGTTTGAGCAAGATCTTCGTAGGGATATCCATGCTAGTGCAATGCCCCTATGAATCTCTACTTATGTCGGGGTGCTAGAGAGGGCACTTGTGATAGAGAGCTTCTTGGATGAGGGGCGCCAGCTGACAGGGCCTAGCAGTGGACGCTTTAGAGCAGAGTCTTCGGTAGTAGGTAGGCGGAAAAGAGAAGAGCCTCAGTCAAGGCGACCCTTCTGTGAGCAGACTCAGGGGCATGGTCATACACCGTAGTGGCGCCGTAGAGCACCGGGGCAGTCAGAAGAGAGCTGGTGCTATGCTTGTGATGGACAAGGTCACCTAGCACGAGACTGCCTGACCAGGTGTATTGAGCAGCCGTGGCTGGCAGTGGGCACACTACAGCGGTAGAGGCTGTGCTATGACCAGGGATCCCCCAGGCAAGGACAAGGTGGTCCTCAGGGAGGCGGTGCAGGCAGAGTGGCAGGGCCTGGAGGTGGGGGACGATGTTTCGAGGTCCTTCCACCGCCACCACCGAGCAGCCCACGCTAGGCTCAAGGAGCTGGCAGTAGGGGCCGCAGGTAGCTTCAGGCTATGGGTGTTCGTGACCCCCCAACACACAAGATGGTCTGAGGTACACTTTGTGTTTACTCTATTCTTGCTTTGGTACCAATAGACACAGGCACCATCCACTCTTTTATATCACTGCTTTTGGTACGGGAGTTGGAGCTTCCAGTAGAGGCGCTGACACCTGTGCTTAGCCTCGAGGTTCCTACGAGAAGTGCCTTGTTGGTGACCTTTATCTGTAGACAGTGTGAACTGTCGTTAGGAGGAGTGAGTTTCACGTGGGACCTACTCGTCATCACAATGGAACCTTATGACGTCATATTGGGCATGGATTGGCTTTCCATGGTTCACACCCAGATTGACTGTCGGCGCACACTAGTCAGATGCGTCCACTCTGATGGGACGAGGTTCACCATCCTTGGTGAACAAGACCTCATGGAAGAGCAGAAGGGTACTCTGAGAAGGATAACACGACCTTTTTCTCACCAGTTGGTGAGCATGTCTCTCGAAGCAGCAGACACTACAGGCACCTGGATCCCTACCGTTGTAGAGGACCACATGGACGTCTTTCCCGAGGATGTCCCGGGACTACCTCTAAGGAGAGATATGGAGTTCTGCATTGACTTGTAGCCGGTGACTACTCTGATATCAAGTGCAGCATATCGTATGGTACCCACAGAGCTTTGAGAGCCACGACTTCAATTAGAGGACCTTTGTGAGAAGGGATTCATTAGGCCTAGTGTGTCCCCCTAGGCAGCTCCAGTTTTGTTTGTGAAAAATGAAGATGGGAGTCTGCATCTTTGTGTAGATTATTGTCTCCTGAATCAGGCCACGATAAAGAACAAGCACCCTTTTCCGAGGATCGATGACCTCTTAGACCAGTTGAGAGGTGCGAAGTGGTTCTCTAAGATTAATATTTGATCCGGCTACCACCAGTTGCAGGTTCATGAGGTTGACATCCCAAAGTTGGATTTCTGTTATCGTTATGGTCATTACGAGTTTCTGGTGATGCCCTTTGGCATGACGAATGCCCCCACCGTTTTCATGGATTTGATGAACCAGATCTTCCAGCTGTACTTGGACCGGTTTATGGTTATATTTATTGATGACATACTCATCTACTCTGCGATGGAGGAGGAGCACACAGAGCATTTGAGGATGGTTCTAGACTTACTTTGAGAGCACCATCTGTATGGGAAGCTCTCGAAGTATCAGTTCTAGATTCATGAGGTTCAATTTCTAGGGCATGCCATTATAGAGTAGGGATTGGCTGTAGATCCCATAAAGATAGAAGGTAGTGCTTTCTTGGGATCCACCCAAGAATGCGTCAGAGGTGCGGAGCTTCCTTGGTTTGGTAGGGTACTACAAGAGGTTTGTGGAATATTTCTCTAGGATGGCTACCCCTTTGAACACTTTGATGTAAAAGGGATGACCATTCACCTGGAATTATTAGTGCCAGAATGCCTTTGAGGAGTTGAGGCGGAGGCTGAATAGTGCTCCAGTGTTGAGGTTTCTAGAAGATGGCGTTGAGTTTGTGGTATACTGCGACACTTTAAGAGATGGGATCAGGTGCGTGCTGATGCAGCAGCAGGCAGTGATTGTATATGGGTTGAGGCAGTTGAGGCCCCATGATAATAATTATGCGACACACGATTTTGAGCTTGCAGCGGTGGTCTTTTCCTTGAGGTTATGGAGACACTACCTTCTGGGTGAGTGTTTTGTGGTCTACTCAGATCACCAGAGCCTCAAGTACATCTTCACTCAGAGGGATTTGAATCTTAGACAGAGGCGTTGGATGGAGTTTCTACAGGACTGTGATTTCGAGATAGTCTACACTCCAGGGAAGGGAAATGTAGTATTAGAGGCTCTTAGCAGGAAGTCCCAGGATCGTCTAGTGTGGGAAGATTCAGAGCAGTTGGCTTCTCTATAGCTGACCTTGGTGGAACAAGAGGGTACAACTTTTCTGCAGTCGATGATGCTGAATCCTTTTCTCCTTGAGTGTGTGAGAGAGTCCCAACTGAGGGATGTCGACAGCAAGGTGATGCATGATTAGATATCCATGGGCGACCCACCTGATGGGTATTTTGAAGGAGGGAATCACGAGATCATGTTCTAGGGGTGAGCTGTAGTACCGATGGAGATGTGGGAGGAGGTGATGCAGGAATTACACACCTCTCCCTTGTCTGAACATCCCGGTGTGGGGAATATGTACAGAGACCTTCAGCGGTAGTTTTGGTGTTCTGGCATGAAGCGGAGCGTAGCTGAGTTTGTTTCTCGGTGTCTTACCTATCAGCAGGTGAAGACAGAGCATCAGGTTCCAGCAAGGTTGTTGCATCCCCTTGATATCCCGGAGTGGAAGTGGGATGAAATATCTATGGACTTCGTCACATGGATTCCACGCACAATGAAGTGAAATGACTCTATTTGGGTGATAGTGGACCGACTCACGAAGTCATCAAACTTCCTTTCCATCAGGGAGTAGAGTTCGGTGGAGAGTCTTGGGCAGCTGTACGTTCGGGAGATCGCCCACCTTCATGGATTACCCTAGACGATCGTCTCCGACCATGATGCGCAATTTATGTCGCAATTGTGGCGAGGCCTGCAGGAGGAATTTGGGACTTAGCTGCGGATGATTACAAATTTTCACCCCTAGAACGATGGGCAGACAGAGCGCACTATCCAGGTGTTGAAGGATATGCTCAGGGCGTGCGTGTTAGACTTTGGCCTAAGCTGGGAGGATCACCTTCCCTTGGTGGAGTTCGTGTATAACAATAGTTACCACTATACTATCGACATGGAAACTTTTGAGGCCCTCTACGAGAGACCCTGCAGGTCACCGTTGTGCTGGACGGTGGTTGGGGAGACCTCCCTCGTAGGCCCAGAGTTGGTGCGGGTGACGATGGAGAAGGTGCAGGTCATTCGTGAGCAGATGAGAACGGCTCAGAGGAGACAGAAGTCCTACGCAGACCGTCATCGCAGGCCTTTGGAGTTCGAGTAGGGGGACCATGTATTTTAGAGAGTCTCTCCGCGACGTGGTACACAGAGGTTTGTCCAGGGAGGCAAGCTATCCCTGAGGTTCATTGGGCCCTTTAAGATAGTGCGCAGAGTTGGTGAGGTTGCCTACTGTCTTGCTGTACCCCCACAGCTAGAGAGGGTGCATGACGTATTCCACGTGTTGTAGCTGAGGAAATACATGCATGACCTCACACACGTTATCTACTAAGGAGAGCTGGATATTGAAGATGGATCCACCTTTGCGGAGCACCTGGTGGTGATTGAGGACCGACAGGAGCATAATCTGCGTGGATAGACCACTCCTTTGTTTCGTGTGCTGTGGCAGCACAGGATGGTGCAGGAGAGCACCTGGGAATAAGAGAGATAGATGCGGGCTCAGTATTCCAAGTTATTTGTGTAGTTTTTTTTGGGGATGAAAAACTTGAAGGAGGGAATGATGTAAGAACCTGGGTTTTGAGCCTGTAAGACTTTAAAATTTTTGTGATGTTATTTCAGAGTAAGGCGTTCATACGACGTGTAATTCTGAGCCCCGGTGTGGCTGGAATTAAATTTTAAGTACGTTCACACTAGAAAATCCAAGTAAAAAGAATAACTCATAAATTGTTGCTCTTATGGGAAAACCGAGGGAACCTTTGAGCCCAGAGCATGCCGTTTACCCTAGGAGGGGTGTAACCTTCACAGGCGCGACCCTTCTGTGGAAAACGCCACCAGGGGAATTTTTGTAATTTAGCAGCCTTAGGTGTGGACTTTAAAACTCCTGAATGAAGGCTCGAATCAAAATTATGAGACCTCTTTTGTGCTCAGAACGTGGATTTTACCCTAGGGGTGGCTTAACCCCGACCCCATCGACAGTTCGGGTACGGGCCTACTGGTGGGTGTTTAAAAATTAATTAAATTTTAATTAATTCTCTACTTAAACACCTCCACACCTCCCTTATTCCCCTTAGAACTAATTATCTGGAAAAATCTCTCCCAACAAGAGATCAACCTCCTCCAAGCTCCCCCTCCTCTCCGGCAAGGCGGTGGCGGCTGCAGCGGACCGTTCGTGAAGCGACGGGCTACGCCCTGCGAGGTATGTTCGTGTGTTTCATTTTTAAATTCCACATCTACTTATAACTCAAATATCAATGACTAATTGTTTTTTATTTTTCTAGATAATTCCATATATGTTTAGGGATCGATTTGAGCTTTCCAAAGCTCTTTTAAGACCAAAAATCCGAGTCCCGGGGCGTCCGGGGGAGCCCCGACAAGTTTTCCGGCCAATTTTTGGTTTTTCAGCAGTTCCGTGCGGCGGTCTGGTGGGCGATGGCGGTGGCGCGACTCCTAGGTGGCAGTGCGGTAGATCCCAAGTGGTAGCATGGCAGGCTCCCAAGCGGTGGATTGGGAGACCACGCCAGCCGGCTTCGCCGGTCGACGTGCAGCACGCGAGACTGGGGTCATCACGACCCTGAGAGCCGGCCGAGACCCGCGCTTTGCAGGTCTCATGGAAAGAGAGCCAGACTGGCTCATGCCGGTCCAGTTAAAGCCATGTGGCATGCACGGTGAACCGCGGGCTACGGTGGACCGGGCGGTCTGGGTGGCTGAGCTGCGGACCATCGGTCTGAAGGGGGTGGACCGGTCGAACCGGTCCGGCCCACCCCATCTCCATCCAAAGGCGTTTAAATGCCCCTAAATTGCAAACCGAATGTTGGATTCGTGGGCCGTCTATGGAGACATGATCCTTGGCTCGAGATGGATATTTTGATATGGTTTCGGGGATTTTTAATTCCCAATATGGGGGCTCAGTGGCGCAACATGCCCCCTAAATATTGTTTATCACCTCACCGTGATTCTTCTTTCGGATGATGAGAGCACATACAAAGTTTGCTTTATGCACTATTAGTGGTATTGTAACTCTGGCGTCGAGACAATGTAGTCCAGGGTGGTTTCAGGCATTGAATTCAGAGTTGAGGCGTGGGCCCCATGGGTCGTCTTTTAAGCTGTGAGCTGCATTTTGCGACTTTCTCATCAGACATCTGTTCGGGGAAAATGAGTAGTCATTTTGGCATGTTTTTCCAAGATCATCGTGATCACGCAGTTTGCCCGACCTTTTTCGGGACCGAGGTGTGGGCCTCACGAGACTCCGTATGGGTATAAAGCGGTGTTGAATAACTTTTTCGTCGGGAGTCGGTTTCAAGCGAGTAAATAGTCTATCTCGCGTGTTTTTCTGCGAGGAGTACAATGGTGTAATCTATTTGGGTGTGCAGAGCCTCTTTAGAGATCTCATTTAATGTGGAAAAATGAAAGGGAGATGATTAGAGGTTCCTTTGATGCACTCCGAACCAACACACGATAGCGATGTTAGTGACACCCAGAGATGGTACGGACAATGTGGAGTTATCGGACCAGTTCCGGATTTACCCTCCAGCGGGGCTAGGAAGTGGGTTACCCACCGGTGTATCAGGGTTTACCCTCCAGTGAGGCTGGGCTATGGGTTGCCCATTGACCTTAGGGTTTACCCTCCAGCAAGGCTAGGCAGTGGGTTACCCATTGACCTTAGGGTTTACCCTCCAATGGGTCTGGGTAGTGGCTTACCCATTGACTTTAGGGTTTACCCTCCAGCGGAGCTAGGAAGTGGGTTACCCGAAGACCTCTTAGGGTTTACCCTCCAGCTGGGCTGGGAAGTGGGTTACCCGACGACTTCTTTCAGACTCAACCCTTTCTACGAGTCTAGTCAGTGAATTTTATCTATGATTATCAGAGAGAGACCTTGGTTGTACGGTTTAGAGATGATACAGATTCTAGTGAGGGATTTTTAGGGCATTAATGATGAATATCCTTAGAAATATTGGTGACTTTTCCTGGGCTAATCTTGGAGATAGAGATCCCCTTATACAATCGTTCGGGTTTCCTGTTGAGCACACATATATATATACACACCCTACTTTTGTTCCCACTCCTTGGGTTAAGTTAATCTACTTCTAGGAGGGGCGAAGACATGCGGGGTATGCCACATGATTTCCATGTCTAGCTCCTCTTGGTTGGACAAGTCTACTTCCTTTATTTTGTTAGGTTGAGCTGCACTCTATTTACTGTACTCCTTCACTGTTCCTTGTTCTGTCTACTGCTCACCGTTTTGGTACCTCATTTGTTTCTCCCTCGAGCTTTTGGGGAATCCTACTGAGTATCTTTATACTCACCCCTGCTTGGGCTTTGCCCACAATTGGTGTGCCCTTACAGACGACGGACAGGTCGATCGAGACTACGAAGGAGCATAGAGGACACATGAGCTTGGGCTGTGTTCAGTGGTCATAGTGGGACTTTCAGGTGTGATACTCACCAGTTTTTTACATTCATTTACCTATTGCCGAGTTGTGACACCTTTTGGGTTGGGCACATGTTTTTCCATTTTTCTGTTCAGTTATCTTTTCAGTACTTTTCAGCACTTTACTTGTTCTATTTAGAAGTTGATGCATGACTGTGGTTAGGTTATAGTTGTTTGTCCTTTGGATTTCTTTTTACTCTGTACTTTTGCATCGAGTGGGTTGTGTGTGTGTGTACAGGTACTTAGGAAAAGGCCTCCCCGAGATCCTTATGCCTTCGACACTTGCCGCTAGCCCCTAGACTATAGAGGCGGGCCTGAGGTAGTTGCGGCTCGAGACCGGTAGGGCCGGGTCATGACAATGTCATTATCTATTAAGAATTGGTAAAAGAACACAAGAAAATTATGATCCTCATTTTCTTGATGTGTGCAGTTGGAACATAGATTTTTTAAACTTTCTCAATACTTGTAAAGGGTTTCTCCAGATGATTGCTTGATGTAATATATTTCCTTCATGATGGATGTGATTTTGGTGGTTTGGAAGAATATTTTCATGAAGAATCTCACTAATTCATTCTAATTATTCACATATATTAGTTTTAGGACATAAAGCCATTCTTTGGTAGCTCCTTCCAATGATAATGGGAATGCCTTCCACTTTAACAGCTCCTTAGCTACTCCTTGGGGGTCTGAAAGTAGAGAATACATGTGTGAGTGAACTCTTTAATATGTTTTTTTGGTCTTTTCCCGCCAAGGCATGAAATTTTTGGAGAAGTATAATCATGTTAGGTTTCATCTAAAAATCATTTTATAACACCATCATGGAAATTTTATTGTTTTGATTAAGTAATTCTGGTGCATAGAGGTCTCTAAGGGTTGGGTTCACATTTCCATCCATGATAACAGGCTTGAAGTGAACACTTAAAGTTTCACTCAAAAATATAAGATAAAATTCCTCAAATTTAGATTGAAAATTAAGTTTTCTAAGTATATTAAACAAGTTTATTTTAATTTCATGATCTAGGGGGAAAGGTTCAATGTTTTTGGTTATAGTTATGCAATTTTAAAGATAAAAGAATAAAAGAAAAGAAAAAGATTGCTGGAACCACCTACCCAAAAATGATGCCATGTTTTGACACGTGTATGTCATGGGGTGTGACAAAAAAAATATTTCCTAAGTTAAAATGTAGTATAGTGGTCAACCTAAGTTTTATCCATAGAGGAGCACTCAATAATAATTTTTTTCACTTGAAATTAGAGAAAGAAGTGGAGGCTATTTTTGAAATTGTTTGATTTTAAAAAAAGAAAGTAATAAAAATGATGTTTGAACACAAATGGATGAAGTGAGTGATGGGGTCAGGATAGGACAACCTTTTTCAATGTCATCATGGTCATAAAAATCATCCCCATATCTTCCTACTGAATGATAAATAAAGGAATCGTCAATCGCATTTTCAATCACCCTTGGTTGAAGAAAGCAATGGAAACCACTCCTGTGTGCATGAAAATTCATAAACCATTCCCAAAAAAACCAAGGAAAGTCATGATTAGTAATTTTTGATCCTTATAAGTCTAGGAACAATTATCTTATTCCACACATGTTCCAAAAATCACTAGACACTCACCACCAAACACAATCTTCTCGATCGAGACAAACTGCACTGGGCGGAGGGAGTTTGAAGATCTTCAACCAAATCTATAAATAATGAATGACAACAAAAACCTAAATATGATCGCATTAATAAAATTTGGAACCACTAAAAATAGAAATTATTCAATAGAATAATATATTCTTAAATTTAATCATAAGACTCTGACATTACAAAAGGAAAACTCCCCCTTCCCCGATCACTCAAAAGATTTACCCCTCCATGTGAAGGGTAATAGAGTTGAACGAGGAAGAAGAGAGAATTATGAAACTAATAAAGGAAAAAAGATAAAATACACAACACTTCATGGTTCCAATTATATATCCCAAACCATCCTTCTCTTTCTTCAATACCTTTAAATATAAGTGGATGCACATATTTATAGGGTTGATAGGTGGACAAATTTCCCTCTAGATTCTATCCACCAAAGTTTGAGTTTATTTATCATGGTAAATGGATGAATATTGGAAAGTTTTCTTCATAAAAGTTATTCGTATATCTATTTTTAATGTTCCCTAAAAAATATAACTTATTTGGACAAGTTTCAAAAAAACTATTCCTAATATTTGGATGAAGACTTTTTCTTACCGAGGAGACTCCTCAAATCCTTGCACTTTGGTGCATTCAATGGATGCATTAATGAAAAAAATTATCCATAAAATTTAATTTTTAAATGATAATAGGATTTATATTTCTCCTACAGTTGTAATTACCACATTTTTATTTCTCTAAGAAGATATATTCCTTTATTACTAACATGGGGTCTATTCTTTTATCCAAAAATATTTCTCCAATTGATTGATTTTTCTAGACTAGTATATTTTGAATTTGGTCTAGGTCCAAAAGATAAAGTTAAATCCCACTAATAATATAATAATAAAAAAACAATCACTCAATTTTTATCAAAATTGTAAAAGATATACTCAAAATACATAAGCTCCAGAAAAATGTTAAATTTATAGAATTAAGCAATTTTCACAATAAAGCCCAAAATTAACCAAAAATACTAAAATGATAAAAATAAGATCAAATTAATTAATTGCAAGGGATTAAATAATTGAAATACATATGAATAATTATGAATATATTATCTCTATCAATAATATCCACAATCATTGTTATTATCTTTCTTCAGACATTATAGAAACATTAACCAAAATAAGTAAATTATTTTGAAATATGTTTTGATAGTTAAATATTTATATATATACCTTAATATATTTCCATTTTAAGTAATATTCAATATTTTTATATCCAATCACAAAATTCATTCCATGATTTAGCCTATATTTAGTTATCACCCTATCATAACAAAATTCTTATTAAAAAAAAGACTAAAACATATAATTCTAAGTTTATCTCTAAAATGCTGATTGTAGTGTATTACAAATTCAAAATGCACATCATGTGTGGTTGATTTTTTAGATATCCATGCATTGGATCCAAAAAATAAATATTTGGGGTATCTATATTGAGTGTGATCAGCATCCAATGCTTCCTAAAAACAAATAAGTAATGAAAAAAAATAAAAATATATTTTATGTGATTAGATTTTATAGTTTTACCCCTACATTATAGAAATAAAAAAGAGTCCGTCGTCTATTATTTTTTTCTCAAATGCATTGTTTAGATCATATTTTTTATTATCAATTTCTTACTTCTCTAAATAAGTTTCTTATGTATAAATGATACAAGGATTAATGAATCCAAATCATGATTCACAAGGTTTTCCATTTATATAGTAGTAATATAAATGCCTATAGAAAATATGAATAGTTATTAACTTTAATGAACATATCATATCATTTTTTGGATAGATTTATTATGAAAATGTACCTTATGTATGTATTCACAACCAAGACTCCCATCCATTCAAACATGAGAATCTCATTTATACTCTCGAGACCAACTATATATATAATGAAAGTTCCAGATATTTCTTCTTCATATGGAATGTGATACATATCTCTATCTTTAAATGTGGTATTTTCATGAAATTTTAATGACAATAAATGTTATAGTGGAACAAGCAGGGAGATAGTACTCTTGGAAGGTCATTTTGATTTCTTAGTCAACTCACTATATTGTATTGATCCGACCTTTTATTTTACCATTTATTTATCCATCTGAAATACCATACCTCACTTCATAACTTTTTTCATTAATTGTTACTAGTTTTTTATATTTTTTTTAATACATACCTCATGTATATTTATAAAATTAGACAACCATGCTATTAAAGTTCCAATAACATCATTAACCATTGTAATATCAGGATCATTAAGTGGAACATGCAACTCAGTGGTCGAATCTTAAGCTACCCCAATCCCCACTCTCATATGATATTTTGGGAGTTTTTTATTGTGTATCTTGTCTCCTGAGATATTATACACCATAACCATTGCAACAAGGTGGTGTGTGGGTGTTGATAGATAGAAATCACATACAACTTTACCCTACAAAATTTTAGTAATATAAAGTTATTTGAAGTTATTTGATTCACATTTAGGAGAAGAGTGTTGAAAAAATTGATCACCTCATGTAAGGTATGTGGTTGAGGGGAATTACTATCCTCAAATCTAGTAGGGTCATTTGGTTGGTCTTGTGTGGATATTTATTCCAACTCTAATTCACTTTGATCCTTTCACATATATTGGTATGACAAACTAGACCAGAAAATAATATCTTTCAAAGAATCTATTTGTGTTTGACATCCTTTCATCATATTATATGTATCTTCTTGTGGTTTTGTCTTCCTAAAATATGTTTGAGGCGAAGCTCCAAAACCTACTCCTCTAATGCAACCATATTGTTCTGGTTGCTTCAAAGCTACTGAAATTATTTTTCTACCGGTATGATCATTGCTGATTCTTATGTCAAAACCATTTAAAAAACATATGAACATAAATATATATTTTTATATAATACTATTATAAAGTATAATTAATTACTATTATTTCATACTTATACATTTTTCCCATACTTATTTTGTGTTTTCATCAACTAGTTCACCATCCTTACTTACACGATCCTCCTTCCATAGCACATGACATTGGATGGAAGTGGCTTAGAATTTTGATTCATCAATATGCATATAAATAAAGGAAAATATGTTGTTTCGTATTACATAAAACTTTTATTTTTGATTTAAAATACACACCAATTTATTCTCTAGTGAAGCGTACCCCATCCTTACTTTACGATAGGGGTACATAGGTTTTGATGCATGTTATTTATATTCATCACTCATTTGTTGGTTCATAAATTAATAATTTCTAATAAAATTGGATAAAATAAATAATATAAAATAATATATTATCAACTAAAATGTACCTGAAATGATTTCTCACTACAATTAATGATTAAATAATTCCATGTTTCCTAATTTATAATGTGTGCATAACTAATTGGTGGGTGGGGATTTATCTTCCCCTTAACATACCTAAGATGTTACTTAGTAAGAAGAGTTTGGAATCCCATATGGGAATTTCTAGCAGCCATTAAGACATATTTCTTACAGAAATATTCTATAATAAATCAACTCTATAAGTAATAATGAAAATTAAATCAACATTTCATTATATAATTTTTCAGTAAAAGTGATAAAGTATATCATAAAATTACCTTTATATCTTCCCAAAGGGTTTCCTTCATTATTGGTTGGATGTGGCACCATGAATCTATATCAATAGGAAAATTCATCCTCATTGTGCCCCCAACATAACTAATGAACATTTACTTGTTGGGGTCAATAGGTTGGCCACTTTGATTCCATCAAAATCTAAATTTTATACCCTTACATATTTCCTTGATAATTTTATTTAACACTATTATGTTGTTTCATTATTATTTTTTAATCAAAATGCTATTGATCCACTAATAATTTTGTAGTTTTAGTATCAAAAACTTGTTTTTACCTAGAATTGGTAACATTATCATGTACAAAATACATTATCTACATGAGTAGTAAAACATTTAATTTAGATTATGTTAATACAATATAGAATAGATAATATTATGATTAAGATCATAGTATATTGAAAAAAATTTAAACCTTCTCATTGAACTCTCTTTATTTTTTTAAAGTTTGAATAGATTTGTATCCTCTATTAAGAATCTAAATCCCCTATTTGTGGTCCCCTATGACATTCAATACATTGTCTATATTGGGACCTCTATGAACTGATTGTGATCTCCAAATTAAAGGTTTATCCTTGATTAAATTTTCATCTAACCCTACAATTGTTTTAGTTTACAACAAGACAATCAACCAATTCTTATTTTTTAGATTTGAGACATAAAATACTCTCACCTATTGTGATTAAATTATGATTGGATCATCCTTTTACCCTTCCACACTAAAATTCATCTTAATGAATTCCATTTCATCAAATTTCATTTCACTGCTATTTTAAACCCATTTGTAATGGAAAATCTAAACTTGAAATGTTATATAATCCAAATTGTATATCTGTTCGATAATACTGAAATATGATATATTTGCATAAATTGGATTTCTATCATTGGAACCAGATATGTGCATTGCTTCTGCCACAATCATAACTCCACTATTTTGCATCATATCGTAGTCATCATGTTATTTTTTATAGAACATTTAACCATTGATTTCCAAACCAATGTATGATATTACATTTTCATTTGGTTCCCTAGCTAGCCATCAAAGTCATTTGGAAATTGAATTTGTATTTTCAGATAACTCCTTATAAATATGATCTCAAAACCATCCTATAAACTATTGATTATGTGTATTTTATATCCATCCTTCAGCCCTTGATGGATTCAAATATCTAAGAATTGATTTTTGGGATTAAATGTATGGATATACATCTTCACTATTATGTAAAATATAAATGTGTGCTTGCTCACACTCTATGATGGTAATTGTAAAAACATCTCTTCCAGAAATCCCTTTCCCCATAAGGCGTCCATTGTGATGAGAATTTGGGAGATTGATGCTATCAACATCTTATAGGTAATCGGTAAAGAATTCAACAACTTCTTCAACAATATATCATTCTATAATACAACCTTATGGATGACTTTGATTCTTGACATACCCTTTCAAAGTCTTCATATACTATTCAATGGGGTGCATCGATCTATAATGGATAAGACCACATAGTTAAAACTCTCTAAACAAGTGAACCATTAGGTGTAACTTTATATCAAATAATAATGGTGGGAAGAACACATCTAATTCACATAATGTGACTTCAACCTCCTTATTCATTATTGGAAACTTTTTTGGGTCTATAAATTTACTGCATATGGATTTGAAAAAGAAGAAGAGTCTGGTTAATGTATGTCATAAACTTTTATTCAAAATGCAATGTAAAGAAATGATCATCAAATATTATATAAAAACATGAATGTCATGTTATTTTAGTCATTGAACTTAAAATTATTCATTAACACAACATTATTAATATTTTATGAATACCCCTATGGAACTTTTACACCATTAAATAAAATTAGAAATTGTAATTTTTCATGTCTGGATAGTGTAACCTGCTGGAAGAAGAAAATTCCTCCCTTTACCCTTCACTAGTGCCAACTCTTCCCTTACACCCATATAAATCATGTCCAACTTAACCTTGATGCCATTTTTTTCCAGGAACATTTAATAATGTGCCAATAACACTTTCAAATACATTTTTTTCTACATGAATAAAATCAATAAAATGTATGACATACAAACAATTCCAATACAGTATTTCAAATAAAATTGATCAATTTTTCCAAACTTATTTTTTAAGGTTTTTTAAAAATGGTTTCCCAAAAACAATTTCAATATTTTTACTTTATCGAATAGTCGATCACCCATTAGTAGAGATGATGTTGTACCTTGTTTGGTATTCCCATCGAATGTTATTGTCTATGATCGGTATTTATGTCATCAAGGTAAAAATTTGTAATCTCTTAAAAACAAAATCTTTGAGGAATATTTCAACTGAAATAATTTTGTGCATTATTCACAAATGGAACACCCTAATATTCCTTTAATTCTATTTCCTGACAAATTTCCATAAGTAGGAAAGTCATTTATCATCCTATAAAACATGGACCTTAATGCGAGTTCTTTTCTTCTATGAGAATCATAAATTATATCACTCTTATACCACATCAATTTCATATCATTGATCAATGGACCTAAATAGACATAAATATCATTATCTAGTTTCTTTAGTCTAGATATAATCTGAGAAAACATAATATATTTGTACTTCATGCATAACCATGGTAGCAAGTTATAATTTACCAACATGACGGGACATGTATTATTAGTATTACCCTATACACAAAAATTATTATTACATATATAGATAATGAAAGATGAAAGTTTCTTAGCTCTTTTATAAATTCAGAATACTCATAGTCAATTTTCTTACACTAAGGAGAATCTGATGGATGACATGGGTTCCCATGTTTAATTATTCTATCTGCATTCCATGTCAATTGTCTTATGGTTTCCTGACATCTATATAGTCTTCTAAAATATGGAATGACAAGAAAGTACCATACAAATTTTTAAGGAATTGAATCATCTTTCACTACTAAAAATTAGGTATTTAACAGTGCTAAAAATGACCTTTATCAGTACTAGAGAAGTGTTAACTAATAGAGTGATATTTAAAGCCAGAGTCTTTTATCATGAGTTATAGAAGTGCTGATAAAGGGGCATACTATAGTGTGGTGTAACTACACACTGAAATACTAGTTTACTTTGTTGTAAAATCACACCACAACACCAAAAATACCATGAAATTATCAAAATCAAGTACGAATACATAATTTAAATGAAGAGAAAACAATCTAGGCTTGTTTTCTCAGTTTTGGTGATGTGATGCACGTTTTAAACTAGAATGATACTTATATATTGAAAAAACGCACTTGGAGTCGTAATGGTCACACTGTGTGTCATATTAAGGTGTGCCTGATTCTTACACATCTAAAATAACTTACGGATCATTTTTCTAAAGTATCAAAAAATCCAAATGTGTTTTCTCAGTTTTGAGTACGTAGCTTGTCTTTTTTACTAAAATGTCATTTTAAACTAGAAACACACACGTTGAATCATACCAGTCACATAATGTGTCAGTTTGACATGATACTAATTCCTACATGTCACATATTACTTATCAATCGTTTTCCTAAATTATAAATACAATATAAGTATATTTTGTCGATTTTCAGTGAGTGATACTTTTTGAACTAAAATGTTGATTTTAAACTAATAATGGATACATTGATTCATACATGACACATCATGTATCAAATTAAGGTTATAATGATTCAT
This sequence comes from Viscum album, assembly GCA_963277665.1. NCBI lineage: Eukaryota > Viridiplantae > Streptophyta > Magnoliopsida > Santalales > Viscaceae > Viscum > Viscum album. The sequence goes on from OY728121.1 coordinate 510,444,097, forward strand.
ATATGTCACAAATGACTTATCGATTATTTTCCTAAATTATAAAACAATCTGAATACATTTTCTCAGTTTTGAGTAGATGAGTTTCCCTTTTTACTAAAATTGATGTAAATTTTAAATAAAAAGACACACTTAGAGTTATATTGGTCACACCATGCATCCGATTGAGGTATGACTAATTATTACATGTTCTAAAATGATTATGTATTTTTTTCATAAATTATAAAAAAATATGAATTTGTTTACTCTATTTTGAGTATGTCACTTGTCTCTTTTACTAAAATGTCATTTTAAACTGGAAACACACACTTTGACTAATACCAATCACATCATGTATCAGTTTTACATGAGACTGATTCCTACATGTCAAAAATGACTTATGAATCAATATAATAAATTATCAAGAATATATGAGTGTATTTTCTTGATTTCTAGTGAGTGAAATTTTTTGAACTAAACTGTCGATTTTAAACTGACAACGGACACATTGAGTCATAATGGGTACATCATGTATCATATTGATGTGAAGATGATTCATACATCTTAGTTTCATTCTTGAAGTCCAATCCCTCATGAGCATGAGTAGCATCGAACAAACCACCCAAACTTGAATAAAAGAATCCACTTATACAAGAAAGCAATTATTATATGAGTAATACTAAAAAGAAATAAATTAAACATAAATATGAAAAAAATACATTAATTCTATAGATAATTATTATACTATGAAAACATTATTGACCAAAGGGATATGCCGATGGTAAAGTAAGAATGATGATAAGATACATTGGATTGAAGCTTTGAATTGTCCAAGAGAAAGTAAAGATATCCTATTGAGTTTATAAAATATTCATTTTTTATAATAAATAAATTAATAAACATAAGATATTCATTATAAAAGGTGAATGTCTCCCATTTGTGAGAATTACATGGATGGTAATAATAGATTACTAAGGGTGGAGCCAAAATTCAATGTTAATTAATGATCTATTTTTAGATGGATTAATGTAAAACATACATAGTGTTTATTAGATGTGTGATGAAAGAAATGAAGTGATTTTTAAGAAGTATTAATGAGCGTATTATCATTTCAAAGATGGATATCTTTTTACCAACTGTAAGAAATACAAGTAAGGATGAAATTAATGAATAAAATGTCATTGGTGATTGGAAAGTTTCAGTGGAAACTTAAAGGAGTAAGACTCTACAAATACCTCATTTTTTACAAAGTAAGCCTAAATCATTTGCAGAGGCTGAAAAGGATGATAATTGGATCAAATCTATGCATTAGGAGATTGATCCAAATAAGAACAATGCGACATGAGGAGCTTGATACAAATAAGAACAATGAAGGCTTATTATGGATCAAGTTGTTGCATATATTTTTCCAAAAACTGTCCACTAGTTTAAAAATACATGAGTTTATTTAGTTAATTTTTGTCCTAATTTCATAAAATTCTTAACATAAAAGGTCATTGTAATATATTATAATGAAACATTTTTTATATCATGTAATTTAGATGGTCACATCTATGGGGAATCATATTAAAACTTGAAGGAAATAAAAAATGGATTTAAGTTTATGTTAGTAAACCATAAAATTCAATAGAGTTAAGAATCCATAGTGAACATAGCATGTCATTAAATTATTAAATCCAAACTAATAAATTTGACTTGAAGTGGGATTCTAAAGGTGTAATGATTTTATCCATGAAAAAAAATTATTTCAAGAAAATAGATTCTATTAAAACCTGTTTATTAAATTTACATCAATCAATGTTAATATTTTATTTTATAAAAATTACTTAAATCTAGTGGTATAAGATTTATTATTTAATGATTTAAAATATTATTTCAAATTTAAATAATAGAAAACTTTTCTCATTAAATAAGTTACTTTTTAAATAAAATATCAAATTGAGAAAAATTTTGATCAGACTTAAAGGATTTAGAAAAATAAATTCTATCAACAATATACTTTTCTTCTTCACCATATAATGAAATAGTATTTTGTTTCTTAAAACACCATGATATTGAGGTTTTTACTATAAAATGACTCATTCTAATTGTTTATTTTCTAACTACATTTCAACAACCAAAATAAAAATATAAATTACATTTTATCTCAAAATCAATTTTTACTGTATAATATATTCTAAGGATTATAAAACCTTAAACCTATTTGAATTTTCTTTTTATAGAATTTAAGACATGTTATTTAAATTCAAATTAAAATATTTCAAAAATAAAAACTAAAAACATTATATTTTTTCAAGAAGTAGTTAAATAAATAAGACAAAAAATAAAACATATATGATTTTTTTTCTCATTGTGATTTTACATATTTATCATAATAATTTGATTGTTACATTTCATAAGTGACCCCTAAATCTATCCCAAGCCTCATGAAATAGTTCATAGTCATTCTAAATAAATCCATTAATTTTACAACATATTTCAGTGCTCATTATCCTATGAAAAAAATTCATGAAAAAATCATTATATAGTTATTCCCATGTGTCAGATATTTCATTATCCATTTTTTGGAAACAACTTCTTGAATTACCTTTCAAATAGAAGGGGATAACCCTATATTTCAGTTCCTCATCACTCAACCCACTCAATGATAATTGTTACACGACATAATATAATACCCCAATGATGTTAGATATTTCATCATCCATGTAATTTGCAATGTAATATTCCAAACCAATGACAACATTGACCACTATATAGATGATTTTTTCAAAATTTGATGATTGTAAAGAGGTAGATGTCATGTAATATAGGTATTGGGAGCCTATTATACCTCACACCAACATGAACCAAAATTGGGTTTGGTATCTTTCAAGTCGCACAGTACCAATGTTATCATAAGGAGAAACACATGATATCAGGGAAGAAGATACTTAAATATATCTAAAAAATAATGAATTTTGGGTTTTATTATTATAAGATAATGCAACTAGACTTGTTAGGATACATGGATGTGGGATGAGAAGATTCAGTGTATTACCAAGGGAAATTAGATATATCGAAAAACCTGGATTTCATTCAAGTCGTGGTTGCGTTTGACCCTCGAATCACTTGAGATTCAAGCCTTAGAATAGTTGGTGCATTGATTCTAGCCTAGATTCGAGCTTGGATTAAAGAACGAGGAGTACGAGAAGCAGGTCTCTTCCATGGAGATCTTCGGATATCGCGAACTAGTTCACGACGGTTAGGGTTCTTAAAATAGATCGTGTCAATTTTATCAGCACTTCAAAAAAAGTGATGATAAAGATAACTTTTATTAGTGTTAAGCTAATAAGCACTGATAAAATGAATCTTTATCAGTGTTAAAAAAGCACCGATAAATCTATATGTTTATCACCACTAAAAAAGCGTTGATAAATACTTATTATATATTTTTTTAAAATAATACTTAAAAAAATTATAATTATTATATATAATTATAATACTTATAATAATACTTTTTATAAAATAATAATTTTATCATTCTTTGAATATATAATTATTTATTTATAATTATATAAATATTTTTTAAAAAATAATATTTATATAATTAAATATATATAAACATAGTAAATAAATTCACTATTTAAATAAATTTATTATAATTTTATAATTATATAAATACTTTTTAAACAAATATTTTTTTATAATTATAAATGTATAAAAAGATTAAATATAAATTTATAAATATTTTTATTTATAAATATTTTTTACAAATGTATTTTTAACATTGTTAATGAATATTTAATCTTAAGTTCATGCATGTTAAAAATGAGTAAAATTGATTAATTAAAAATGAGTACAATATTGAAAAATTGGATAAGTTTGATTAATATAAATCATTAAAAAATGGATATATATTAAAATAAAGATGAATAAATATTGAAATTATTAAAACATAGTAAATAAATAAATATAAAATAAATAATATAAATTGATTAAATTCCAAAAAAAATATTTGCGTGTGTGCATATGTATATAAAAATTCATTAATTACATATATGTGAAATCAATATAATATGTTTGATTTATGTTATAAATTGAAAATTCAAACGATATTCAATTATGTCCATTACTCAATACAATTAGTCAGTATTTTTAATTCATATTAATTTTTAATTATAAACCACTATTCACTAAATATATTACTATTTAATGTAAAGCATAAATAATATTTCGTATTATATAAATCATATTTATATAAATTAATATATATCTATATATTTAATATATACTATTTATTAACATTATCAATAGTCCTCTAATTTATAAAATGTTTAATAATTTTCTCAATTTACTTATTTTTAATTTTAATTTGTTTAATTTTCATTTTTGCATATATATTTATATTTAATAGATACAATTTATTAGTATTTATCATTTATATATAGTATAATCAATTTATTCATTTTTGTCAATAATTATTTAATTAATGAAATTTGTAATATTATTTTAATAAACTCATTTTTATTATTTATTTATTTAATTATTTCATTTTATTTATTTGAACTTTTAACAACGCTAAAAAAACACTGATAAAGTATTCCTTTATGGGAACTAAAAATAAAGTGTTGATAAAGGGTACCCTTTATTAGTACTAAAAATAAAGTGCTCATAAAGGGTACCCTTTATCATCACTAAAAATAAAGCACTCATAAAGGGTTAAATTTATCAGCGCTTTCTTTAACATAGATAAAGATGCCATTTATCAATACTTTTTTCTAGCACTGATAAATACCAGTGATGTTAAATGCTTGTTTTTTAGTAGTGTTTCTTGTATCGATTTGTACCACACTTAGGGAATTTTATGAGTGATTCATGGTCCATGCGAAACAATATGAAATCATTTGGACAAACATGTATTTTTTAGATATCATTCCCACTGAACATAATATTCATCTAACATCATATATTTGACAAGGAAGTTTATTTAATTCTGGTAGCATATCATTCAAAAGACCAAGAAGTTTTTTAAGGCTAGTGTCGCTCTATCCACTGCCATATTTCAAATTATATAACTTCAATATAGATGACAATGTTGTGTATTTAGTACAACCAGTATACAATGGTCTCTTAGTAAAACTATTTAACTTTTCAAACAAATTTGGATAATCAAAAAGTTCATATTCAATTTCCATTTTTATTTATTCCATAAAATCTCCATCATCATTTACATCAGTATTCATATCAAATGATCCATAAATTGTAGTATCATGCCAATCGGTGTGCACACTTAGTTTTCCCCATGTTTAGTCCAACATTTATAGCTATGATCAATTCTGTGACAAATAAAATGTTCTTCTAACTCTTATAGACTAATTTGTATTTAATAACAACAGTGTAACCATATACAAATGATTTGATAAGGGCCGTATGCATGATCTATTTCAAACTTGATGAACTATTTAACTCCATCTTCATAATATTTTTTCATATGATTAGCATGCATCTATTTTTTATTCATATCCATCCTATTAGGTTCATAAAATATTCATTTTTTATAAAAAAAATAAAATAAATACACATAAGATATTCATTATCAAAGGTTAAAGTTATAGATAATTCTACTAAGGGGAACCCGACATTTGATTGTTTCAAATAATTTTAGTATTCTTTAAAGGAAATTGGTAATTGAATTTAAGAAAATAATTACTCCTCTATGGTAGGTGTTATACTATGAATTTATCCAAAATGATCATTGGTTCCCAATATGGGATGACTACTTCTTATAGTAGTTCAAGCAACATATGTGCATGTACAGAAGAGATGGGGGATGAGTCTCAAGAAACAAAATGAAATAATAACTATTGGGTAGATGAAGCTGATGAGGATGACAGTTGTCACCTTAAATCTAAATGTTCCCGAGCCAGGAGTTGGTGAAGTAGTAGAAAAAATTTCTTAGTTTATTTCCTAAATCTAAAATGAGATCTTGAGACTCAAAATATACTCATAAAAAACATAAATAAATTTTTATAGAAAAATCAATCTATTAAGAAGTCTGAGTAAAATGAGAGCTTGATGGAAATTTCATAGGATGTTGTTTTTTGTCTCAAGTTTACCCATGATGGTTCATATTTGGTAATAATTAATGAATTATATTTGGCATAGTAAAAATCTCATTACATGAGTGTAGTTTTAAAGAAAATATTTTCTTGAATGAAAATTAATTTTCAATGAATTAGTCTTTTTTATTTTTTTTAAAGTGAATTTAAAAATAAATTTATGAAAAAGTTCTTGAATTATAATAAAAAAATTTGAAAATGAGATTAACTAAAAGTAATGGATAAAAATAAATATATAAATTTTAAGAGTTGAATTTTGATGATGGTTTATTGAAAGTGATTTAATTTTTTTTTGACATTATATAACTATCTCTCTTAAAAGGGTTCCCATTAGACAGGGATGGGGAATGGTGGAGATTTCTCTCGTGGTCCTAAGTTGATGAACACTATTATGCATACTATCAAGTTAATTAATAGGGAAGAAAATTGATATAATCCATGATATATGGATTGAGAATTAGAGTTTCTAATGAAGAATTCACTAATTATTAGAGGTTATAAAGGACCCCATCAAGATAAATATTGGTTGGAGAAGATAAATAATATTCTTTAAATTCTACAAAAACTGGATATTTTATATTCCTCGAGATGAAAAATTATAATATAATTATCAGAATAGATTAGTTTGTTAAGTGAAATACTCAAATAGATTATATTTATGATCTATATTTTTTTCATTAGATGAAGTAATTTATACCTTTTTAGGAGAGTGATATGTTAATACAGTTAGAGGTGGTATAATTATTTGATACATTGGTTTCATCTTCTAAATGTATTTAGGCACCATTGTGGTAGTTTTTATAGATTATATATTGATTTACACAAGGTAAAATTTTTATTATTAGATATATATATAATTTGTTTTAGAAATTTTGTATGAGAATAAGTTGTACACAACACTATCTAAATATATCTTTAAGATTCAGTAGGGTAACTTTATAGGAAATGTTGTTTCAGATAAAGTATTTTTTATAGATCTTGAAAAGGTGAAGGCTATTATGTCTTGGAAGAATCCTAAGAATTTATTTGAAATCTAATTATTTTTTTAGATTTATAGTGTATTACGGGACATTTATTCTGGAAACCTTGAAGATGGATTCATCAATGATAACCTTAACTTAAAAAGGATCAAAATTTGATTTGAATATGAAGTTCCTTTTAGATTCAATTTTTATTTTCACTAAAACGAGATATGATTATGAAGTTAACTTTAACACATATGGATTGAGATTAGGATGTGCTTTTATAGAAGGAAGAAATAATATGGTGTATGGGTTTAGGTCACTGAGAACACCTGAGAAGAACTACCCTATATACAATCTGGAATTTTTCTATTGTTGTTCTTGCTTTGAAAATTTGGGTACATTATATTTTTTAAGATATTTTTAGTGTATAAATATCATGATAGTTTGAAGTATATTTCCACACTATGTGATATTTTCCTCATATAATGAAGTTGGGTGGATTTTATTTAAACTTTTTTTATTTTGAGGTTTTGTATACATTGAGGGGAGGCAATCTAGTGGATGATTCATTGAGTATAAAAACTCTAACTCAGTTAGTGAAGGAATATAGTGATAACTAGTAGTTAATGAGATTATTTACATAATTTCACATAGAGGTGAAGGAAGTAATGGATGTTCTATTATATTAACTCAAGTAATTATCATTATTACAACATTAATGGGTAAATTGGGTAATTAAAAGTAAAAATAATATTATAAATATTATAAAAATACTCTAAAACAGGTACTTATATTCTTGGGAGATTTATGTTTGACCATTATAAACCTTGGCTAAAATATTTTGCCTTTGGAATCCACTTGGGTGTGATTACGACCCTTAAACAATTTTATTTAATGAAATGAAGAAGATTTCATAATCATGTATCTCTTAACATTAAAAATTTTAATATGGTGTTATATAAGTTATATATTAGAATAATAATATACCAAATAAATTTAAAAATATTAACAAAATCATGTTAAATTATTTTTAATTTTTAGGGAATAAATAATTAGATTAAACGGTGACACAATGATAGGGTAATATTTCCTTAATTATGGAAAGAATCGAATAAATGACATTATAAATATTAAAATAAATATAGTTTGACATAATTTATTCAATTAAAGAATTTTATGGATTAATATGACATGTATTTGATGATTTAAAGGAGTTTTTTCTAATTTACCTTACTGTTTTGATATTTTTAAAATGTAAACTAATGTATAGTTTCAAAATTGACAAATTTGGTATTTTAAAATATAAAACATTTTATTAAATGTAATAAAATTTATAAAAACACACCATTTTCTCAAATATTTGTGAAATGTACTAATATATCATATATGACTCTATTTTTGATCATTTTTCACGTTATGGTAATTATATTAACCCACAAAGTGTAAATATCGTGATACCACAGTATGATTAAAAATTATTAAATAAGTGTTAAAAATATAATGATTAAAAAATAATTGAAACATGTCTAATTTTTATTGTAAGAATTTATATATACCCATCCTCATTTTATATTCAAAATAAATCAATTTGACCCATTCAGAATAGAAACTGAATTTATTTTAATTTAATACTTTTAATACTTCCAAGAGTGTCCATCCCCTATCCTATAAAAGGCCACTCATTCCTCTATATTCTATACAATAGAAAAACCTTATGTATTTCCAAATATATTCCCAAAACCATTATATAATTCCTCCCTACATTATTGAATCCTTATATTAGGAATAACACCCCCATTAGAGGTGTAAAGGTGTTAATAAAGGCAATGATCTGAAGGAAATGTAATGTTTTTATATAAGTGTTTCCAATTTATATATTCTTCCACTTCCTTCATATCATTTCCAAACATGTTGATATAATTAATACATTATCCCAATTATAATTATATGTTATTATGTTAAAATAATCACGTAAATCCATTTCCACTTCCATTAAATGGGAAAGGAATTAATAATTCATCTGTACATGGGAACTATCACCTCCACGAATCAATAATTTTTTTTCCATAATCGTCTCTCATGACATGTCATAATAATATAATTTATATTAAAATATAATATTTATTACATATTAACCATTATAATATTATAATTTATCCATTAAATTCTTACTTTCTATGTACATAAAAATGACAATGTTGTTCGTGTGAATTATCACCTTTATGAAGTGATGTGATTTGTTTTCATTCACCAGTTCACCTGTATTGTTTATATAAGAATATTTAAATGATTTATATGATTTTAAGAATATTATTATAATTATTCAATGATAAAATAATAATTACCTTATTTTCATAATTATCAATCAAAAATGGAAATGTTACTTATTCGTATGTATGGATTATCGTCTCCATGATTGTCACATTGTTCATTTTTCATATCCATATTTAATGAATGGATTTAAAGGTATAATTAATATATAAAAAATTTATTATTATTTCATTAATATTATTCTCGTGATGATGGACTTATGACCACATGGACTATTGACATCATACAATATTCATTTTCAACTCAAGTACCGAATATCAACAAAACGTCATACAAGGACATAAACAATTATGTACTTGTCATAATATTCCAATAAGTGTTGTAAAAGGAATAGTAAACATGAAAAAGGTTCTCAATATTGTAGAAATTAACTTAATATTATTATTCAGGAAGATAAATATTGTACATGATGAGTTAGACTCAAGGTAATAAACTTTTTTACTCACAACCACATTTTAATATTTTGACGATTTATTCTTATAAATATTTCCATTTTGTGTCCCTATATTAAAAATGGTTTTTATGAATGAATTTATATTTATATGAATGTTTTAAAATGATAGATTTTGAATTTCTCTCAAATGTTATCATAACGGGATCCTTGTAAGGGTCTTCACCTCAATCTCCTTTCATTGATGCATATTTCGATGTTATACACCACCTTATTTTATAAGGTTTATAATCAACCACATTAAATTTTAATTTCATTAAAAGTTTTTCAAAAGTCATTTTTTTATACAAATCATCTTACTTTATTTAAAAAATAATGAAATGATGGTTCTTTTTTAAAGAAAACAGAGACAATTACTTATTTTTTACCTTGAATTTTATGTGATATTTAGATTCCTCTATATGCCTTAAGGTTTTTAAAATGGAAAATAAATACCTTATTTCCTTTTTTGGTTATTTTGGTATAGATTTTTTTTTGAAAATTGATTGACTATTTCAATATCCTGATAAAATTTCCTTTTATTTTGAATGAAATTTTATGAGTGAAATGTTGATAATTACATTTTTATGTGTTATGATTATGTAATGGTACTTGTACATTTTATGGGTGGATACATGATAAAAAAATATGGGTGATTCCGTGATAGAAAAAATATTGGTGGTTCTATGATAAACCAATGATGGGTGGTTACATTATTACCTCCAATGCGTTAGGTATAGAAGTCGTCGGTATGGCTATTCGATTTATAAGAGTGATATGTATAGAAGTCAACTGTATGGTTATTCCATTTATGTATGATAATGTGCCAAGTTAACTTTATTTGATATATGTTATTTATATGGATTTTTGGTATCATTCAGATTAAGAAAAGGGTAATAAATAATCTTATATTTAGTAAATAATATTTATTACTTCTTAAACATGAAAGGAATTATCGTATGATAAAGTATTCATAGTTTACATGTTTTTTAAAGGCTAACAGTTTTTCTTCATTGTGTATCCCTTATTGATATTTTCATTCTCTTCCCATTTTTTAAATAAATCACTGGATATAAGGGAGAATAGAGACAAGTATGGGATCAAGGGAAATTTCTTGATAATTGAACATGAAAACAAACAATGTTTTATTTTAATAGTTTTTGTTTTGTAAAAAATGGATAGTGTGTAGATGTATTTACTTTGTATAATTTCAGTTTTTATTTATGAATTATGGCCTAATTCTTTAAAGCTATAAACAAGAAAAGATCTTAAATTTGAAATAAACTCAAATTATTGACTTAAGTCAAGATTTTTTAATGTTTAAGGCTATGTCATTATAGGTTTTTCCTTCTCATGTTATGTATTATGTTTATGACCTTCCTTTTGACATAGTCCTCTAGGAACCATAAATAGGAAGTTCTTAGTGAGACAAATAGGCAAAGATGTGTTCTGATATCTGAATTTACCGCATTCATCTCCTACTTTACATTTTTCACTTATTCAAATTTTCTTTTGGAGGGATTGTATTTGTCCTTTACTTTATGGTACTTATTTTCATAATTTTATGGTGGGATTTTAGGTGTATGCATGCATGGTTAATAGTTTTTTACAATTCTGCATTGTATTGACTTTGAGGTGTGTCTATGTACATGTGCATTAGGATAAGGCCACCCAGGTGTGTGGGTTTCCCTCTCGGAATTAGTCTCCAGACCCTTGATTAATGGAGTTTGGATTAGTTTAGTTATGGTTTGGATCCCATTTTCCTGGTTCATGACATTGTAAATCCTTTTTGATTCAGCTCCCCAGATATACTCTACTTATCATAGTAAATCTTCTTCTAATTTCAGGATACCTCTCTAATTATTTCCAGATAGTATTTAACATCTGGATGTCAAGTATTATTCATCGAGTGATGAGGTATCGATTCAAGGACTAGTACCAGAGGTGGTACCTCCTTGTGTATTTATAGTTATTCAACCACTTAGTATATAGTATTTAGTGATATAAATACCTGACTAGGATGTGTGCATGCATACAGTTCTGCATAAGTTTTAGAGGTAGTAACCTCAAATGTTTCGAGTAAATTTATACCCTCAGGTATCTATCCACTAGCTAGAGGCTGTCACTAGTGTTTTCCACTTGTTAGGAAACCTATGGATTAGATTTTTTCTCTATTCAGGGATTCCCTAGGCTATAGTGGGGTCTAGTGACTTAGTTTCATGATAAAATAGATCTCACATGGATATAATTTTAGTGTCTCTTTAAGGAAGAGTTTTTTGTGGCTTGTTTTGTTCTATCAAGATCCAATATATTTAGTAGTTACAATAGGGTAGCATGATTTTGGATGTTTACTCAATGAGGTTCATAGACCCTTCATGGATCTCTCTAAATACATTTCAAGATTCATTCATTATAGAATAGAGTTTTTAGTGGGTATTACATTGAAATATCAAGTACAGGTAGATATATCTCTATATTACCACATATGATAGAGATCATGACCAACCGTTTTTAGTGGAGATATTCAAGGAAATGAAGATGCCAACCCTGGGTGCTGGTAGTAGGAACCTAGGTGTTGAGGCATTGGTGGTCGGTTACTGATATCAGTCATGGGAATTAAGTAATTTGATATTTTTATTAGAAAGTTTTAGGATAGAGGATCGGTAGTTTTGGGATATCATAATGGCTTGAGTCATCCAAGAGAGAGGTGGTGGTTCTCCTATGAAATTCAGGGATATCTCACTTGGTATTATCTGACCCACTCTATAGATATGACCAAGAGATAGCCAACAAACTTCAAAGAAATAGTTAGTGTTAGGAGAAATGATTTTTATAAGATGGAATATGAGGTAGAGTAGTTGGTAGAGTATTAATATATGGTAGGATATATGACCTATTTCTACCACCACCACCCCTAGGTGGTTTGCATTCGACTTAGGGAGCTGGTGGGAAGGGTGAGGATTGAAGAATTTAGTGGAGGACCATGACCCCGAGGCTCCAGGGATGATTTTAGTTTTGATATATTTCATTTCAACATTCGTTGTAGTACTAGTAGACACATGAGTGAGTCATTCCATTCATTCCACATCCCTAGTTCGAGACATAGTAATTATGGTGGATCCCCTGAATCATCCATTGCACATGAAGACTATAACTGGAGATGAATCAATGATTACACACTTCTGTCAATGGTGTCAATTGACTCTTAGATATGAGAGATTTTTAAGGGATCTCTTTTTAACAACAATGATTCATTATGATTTCATCCTATTTATAGAACGGTTATCCATATTTCATGCCCTTATTGACTATTTTAGGTAGACCATGTTATGTATATTTGATGATGGGACATTGATTTCATTTATGGGTGAGAAGGAAACATAGGAAGAGTAAGATTGAATCGTATCTAGGGGACTCCAACCAATTTTTCACTGGTATCATTTCATTACCCTTTGACAAATATATTCTATGATCTTGGAGGTTGTTTCAGTGGTGGTGGAGTATAGGGATATCTTTTCTGAGGACATTCTAGACTTACCTCCCCCACCAAGAGTCTAAATTCTACATTGACTTTCACCCAGGGACATCCCCGATATCTACACCAACATATCCGTTGGATCTCATAGATCATTGTGACCTAATGGTGTACTTGGAAAAATTATAGAGGAAGGTATTTTTTAGACCTAGGGTTTCCCCCTGGGTATCCCGAATATTTATCACTAAGAAGACAAATGATATATTGATGTTATGTGTTGATTAATAGTAGGTGAACCAAGTGACCCTAATGAATATGTATCTAATACAGGGGATATTTTACCTCATCGATCAGTTTGGAGGGACACAGTAGTTCCCAAATAGTGACCACAAATCAAGATATCACCAGCTGTGATTATGGGATAAGGATATAATGAATATGGAATTCTGATGTAGTTATAGTCACTATGAGTACTTGTTGATTCCATTCATCATGTTGAACACCCATACAATGTTCATGGGACTCATAAAACATATCTTTCGACCATTCATAGATAATTTTTTTGTGGGTTTCATCAATGATATCCTGCTATTTTTAGTGTTTTAGTAGGATTAAGTGAGACACTGAAGGATGGTTCTTAACACATATTGACAGAACTGATTGGTGTGTTAGTTATAGATTCAAGAGGTTCAGTTTCATGGACATGTCATCTCATTATATAGTGTAGTTGTGGACTAAACAATGGTTGATGTAGCGTTATCTTGTGATTCACACAATAGAGTGAAGTAGGTACAAAGATTCCTTGGGATGGTAGGCAATTATAAGTTATTTATTCCCAATTTACCTTGTATATCGACACATTTGACTACATTAACTCAAAGGGTAAACCATTCATGTAGATATAAATTTTCCAACATGATCTTCAAGATTTGAGGTAGATTATTATAAGTTATATCATCATGGGTTATCCATTGGAGTGTTTCAATTATGTAGTGATCTGTAATGGATCAAGGATCAGACCTAGTTGTGTTCTGATGCATAGGCAGGTAGTGATTCCATATGTTTCATGTTAATTGATACCACATGAGTAAAACTACATGGACTATGATCTTTAGTTAGCAATGGTATTATTTTACCTAAATATATATTGATTCTCTCTTATGGGTGATTGGTTAATCATATATTCTGATCACATAACCCTAAATTATATTTCCCCTTAGAAGGTTCTAAACTTGAAAAAAAGGTGTTGCCTAGAGTTCCTCCAAGAATACAACATCAATATAGTCTATATTCTTGGGAATGGAAATGCGGTGGAGGATTCAATCCATAGGATATCTTGTTCTCAGTTGTTAGCGGAGGTGTCAAAGTAGTTAACCTCATTACAATAGTCCCTTGTGGATTATGTTGGTTCATCTTACCTCATATCAATGGTTATCACCCCATAACTTATACAACATTTATGGGAGGCTCAACATGGAGATACATAATATGAGACCATATAAGATCAGATATCCCCTAAGCAGGACTCTGATTGATTTTTTACGTTGGGGAGAATATCATCCTTTTCAAAGGATGGATCATGGTTCTAGTGATATTAAAGGAAGGGGTGATGAGGTATTTTAATACATTCCCCTTGGATGTAGATATGGGTTTATAAAATATGGACCAAAACCATAGACATTGGTTTTGGTGGACAAGGATGAATAAGGGTGTAATAGTGGCTTGTCTTGATGTCTCACATGTCTTGAAGTGAAGGATGAACACTATTTTCCAGTGTTTTAAGCTCAAACCCTTGAGGTTAAATATTTTAAGTGGGATGATATATCTATGGATTTCATGATGGGTCCTCTGTGTAGATGTAGAGGAAACAATTACATATGGGTGATCATATACCGACTCATCATGTTAGTTCACTTCCTAACTATCCAAGAGAAGAGTTCTATAGAGAGTTCAAGATTCCTTTATGTTAATGGGATAGTATGACTCCTTGTATTTCCCTGGATTATCATTTTAGACATTGATTATCACTTAAAAACATAATTATGAAGAGAATTTTAGGGGGAATTTGGGAATTATATACATTTTAGAATGATGTTTCACCCCCAGAGTGATAGGCATACTGAGAAGACCATTTTGGTTTTGGAGGACATGTTGTGATATTTATTGTTTGAATTTGGCCATAATTGATATAATCAACTACCCTTGGTGGATATGGTGTACAAAAACATATACCATTACACCATTAGTACAACACTATTTTGGGCCTTGTATGAGAGACCATAAAGGTCACCACAATGTTGTACTATTCTAGGTGACTCAGAACTCATGGGACTAGAGTATGTGTGAGAAATGATTGAGAAGATTTAGGCCACCTGGGAGTGGATGTGAACTACACATTGATATTATAAGTCCCATATGGACTAAATACAAATTCATTTGGAGTTTATGGACGAAAACGATGTTTTCATGAACTTTTAACCCCAACATAGAATGTTGAGATTTGGTTGGGGTGAAAATTTATCTCTGAGATTCATTATCCATTTACAAGTAAAATGTAGAGTTGTCAAGGAGGTGTATTTCTTATATATACTTATACACTTAGACCAAGTAAAGTACATCTTCCACATTTCACAATAGAGGAGGTATGTGAATGACGGGTTGCATGTTATCAAATAGGGAAATCTGACATCAATGATGGTGCTACATTTTCATATTACAAAGTAGTGATTATGTATCAGAAACAAAATACCATCAATGGGTGATTGATTCCCTTGGTTCATTCCAGATGGTAGCATAGTAATTTTTTGGAGAGCACCAGGGAACATGATACCGAAATACCGGCTCAGTAACCATATCTTTTTGAGTAATCATTTTCTCTTTTCATGAAAAATAGACCTAAATTGTGAAGAATTAATAATATTTTTTTTTGAATGTAAATATTTGAAATATATCCAATTATATTTATGGAGATAGGAACTGAGAAAAAACAACATTACAAGGATCAATGGGAACATAATTTATATTTTAAAAATATTAAACATATTAACATCAGGCACATATTGTTTTCTAGAAAAATTAGAACAACTCTTGAACATGTACTCTGATGGGAAATTAGATACCACTGTTAGGTTAGTATTGTGGGTTTTACCAAAGGTATGATATAATATTTTGCAGCATCATTCATTTGTGAACAAATTTTTTTGGGTGTATTAATAAAATAAATAGATTAAATTGAATTATTTTTTAATGTGTTGACTCATAGACCTAAATTAATCTATAAATATATAGTTATTCAAAATAAATAGTGTTAGATGTATTACCCTTTGATTTATAGGAGAACTGTTGGAGGAATAAATTGTGAAAAAATACAGATTGAGGATCAAGATCAATTTTCGGATGGTTTCCTTCACCAATGGAGGTTGTGGATCTCACCGAAAATGTCTACATGTGGCCACACTTCATCCAAAATTGATCAAAACTTAAGGTATTATTTTTTATTTATATGCATTCATATTGGTATTTTATCCCATGTCGAATGAGAATAAATTCCACTAACAATGATTTATTTTTGCTTTAATGGATAATTTATTTATGGTTGATTTTATGAAATATTGGATATTCATTCATCCGTATAATGTCAATGAATTGAGGCCAAAATGCACATTGGATAAGTTCATTTATCATTTTTTGTTTCATGATTTTCTCCATATTTTCTTCATAAATTCATAATGGGGGATATATTTAGCTTTTACTTTGGTGAATATTTGGTATTTTATCATGGTCTGGTCGTTCATCAGTGTAAACAACTAATACTGTGGGTGTGGTTCATGGTCGAGGGTGTGATTGAGGTTTGATGAAGATAGAGGATGAATGAAGGTGGACTAGACTAGTACGACAGTCTTCATCTTCCCAATTTGACATGAAGTGGTGGAATAAGAAATTTTAGGGGATTTTCACCTGATTTGGATGGATTTAATCAATATCTTTGGTGATGTAGTGGTTGGTTTACCCCGAATTTGAAATCCCTATTGAAATTTGAAGTATATATAGGGGTGTCAATGACATAGGTGTACATGGAGAAGGAACAATGGGTTTCTAGAAAACCCATGTTACATAGCATGCAAAAAAAAAAACTAAACATTATGTGGGTCTCCAGCTGGGGTGTTAGGGTATTTGTGGTAGAGTTGAGTATAAAATGTTGTTTGGTCCCTACCACATGTCGTGTGACCCAAATTGGAGTTTTGGTGTTTACTCTAGGAGTACATGGTTCTGTATATTCCCATGCACATAGCCAAGTTAGGTGTACACAATTAGAGCTATGTACTCAAATATGGACACATACACAAGAATGAATAGGTGTACATGAGAATGGGTAGATGAAAATAGGAATGCACATGAGCAAGTCCGAAATCAAATTTACACAATGTCTACCATAATTACATGTTGAGTAATTTTATGGATAGGTATTGGATACATTTATCTCTTTATTATAGACCTGTATTGGTTTATTTTAATCCCTTGGGATATCCCAATGAGGGTACTGAGTGTCATTACATCCTCAGTAATGGATTATGATTCCTTATACCTATGTTTTCATTGATAGATTTTATTACAACCCCATCTGTTCTATGGGTGATCCTATATCATACATAATTTCCCTAGGTTTGGTTTGGTGGTATTGGTGTGACCACCATACATTGGGAATCAATCCCCTATCAAGTAGGATAATTAGGATCATATCATACACATGTATAAGATCCCCCACTTGACAGGTGATCCTAGAAGGGTTAGTGGTTTCCCCAAATGATCATGGGTGTGATACCCTATATAGCTTTAGAAAACATAATATTTTATTAATAATGACTCATATAATGAGTTATAATG
Source organism: Viscum album (assembly GCA_963277665.1). Classification (NCBI taxonomy): domain Eukaryota; kingdom Viridiplantae; phylum Streptophyta; class Magnoliopsida; order Santalales; family Viscaceae; genus Viscum; species Viscum album. The sequence continues at coordinate 510,462,256 of OY728121.1, forward strand.
AAAATATTATTACGTTGACACCTCGAGTAGAATCATGAGGTAGGAAGTGGATGATACTTTCTTAAGATGTGGAGTCTATTATGAGAATATCAAGGATTTGATTATTATATTGGTATTATAAACTAAATATTATTATTGCCTTATGTTTGTTACTTTTGGGGTGTCGTACGTTGTATTTTTATACTGACCCTTGCATGGGCATTGCCCACATATGTCATGACTTATGTATATGACAGACTATTTGTTATGTCTTTAGAGGACTAGCAGTAGGTGGAGTATATTTTTCGACTATAGATCTAGAGGTGTATACTATTGTCTCATTTTATAGTATTCCCCTCCTTCTGAGTAGGTTAGAATCCTTTGAATTTTATGGATGGCCTTGTGTTTGGACCCTTTATCTCTTTTAGTACTTATTGTCATACTCTTTATGTGAGATAGATGTTGGGAATGAATTTATTGTGTCATTTGTTTTTTTTACTTCTCAAAATTTTATGTTATTTGATATGTGTGTGTGTTTACATGTATATTAGGATAATTCCTCCCGTGTGTGCAATATGCCTACTTGACACTATTCGTCATCCCTTGGCCTATTGGGGGTGTGATTAGGGAAGTCAATCTAAGATTATCACCAACCAGGTGGGCCTTAATGGGTTGGTTCGTGACAAGGAACTCTTAGGAATTCTCAAATGTATATATTTGTTAATTATTTTATACTATGATAACTAAATAAGAAATACATAAGAATTTTATTTATTAGTTGAAATAATAAAACATGAGTGGGTGGGTAGTTCTATAATATCAGTAGATATAAATATTAAATGAGAATGATAATATTTATATATCATTGGAGCATTCCCATTTGAAGCCTCATACCCATATGCTCAGATCCATTGCAAAAAAATCAATCTTTTAAAAAACCTAGATTCATAACAATGTGACCCAAATCATTATATAATTAAAAACCCAAATACATATAGTGATTCAAAATATTCACAAGAATCGTTTTAGATCTATAGATATAGAGAATTAGAAAAAAAATACATATCAACACCCATATATTTCCTTTCTAAAGGCATTTCCTCACTATATAACACTCTATAAATTCCTCATTCTCACTATAATAAAGATACAACTCACAAAAAATATAGTCAATACCACTCATCCCTGTCCCTATGGAAAAAAATTTAAAACTTGTGTAGCGCACAAAATACCTCAGTAAACATTTTTTAATAAGGAAACCCATTTTGGATATTCTTTAAAACTATTTAAAATATTTTCCATTAAAAAAATACTTTGATCTTAAAAAATTATTTGTTTGAACATTAAAAAAAAGTTAATACTAAAACTATTTAATAAAATCAAATATATTACATAATGAAAATTGGGTTCTTTTTGAATGCTTTCTTGAAATCACTAGATATATATTTCTTATAAAAGAAAAAAACTATAAAATCTTATGAAATCAAGTCCTACTTTGCATGATTCCATATTTTAAATTGAAATAAATTTACAAATATTTTCTTATTATAATAAAAATAAATGATATTCAATAAGATTTGAAGAAATAATTGAGGAAACCTAAATAAATTTGATCCGGAAAATATTTTGATCCAAAACATGTTTTTAATAAAAATTACTAGAGAGAGACAGTTTCTTAAGATAATAAAATTTAAAAATAAAATGATAGATTTATGAATCCTCAAATACCATATTAGAAAATGAAATTGTTAATATAATTTCCTTTATAAATATTGTTTTATAAACATTAAAAATATAAAAGTTAAAAACTTTTTTCCCATACCTATATCTGAAAAATCTCTCTAGATCCTCCAATACATAATTTCCTTTCCAAAGGTAATACCTAAAACTCACCTTAATTCCTCACATTATCTTTCTTTTCAATTGATCTAGGGAACATATAGGTGTTTCATTGGTGAAGTAATTGAATAGAACTTCCTTTTTTGATCAATACATACGGAGGATGTTCTCCATTTTATGGACAACCTACTAATGTATATTCATATTTAAAATTATACTACGTAATTTATGTATAACATAGTGGTCGTGAAATGTAATAAAAAATATATTTTCATACCGCATAGTTGTTTGGATGAAATCTTATTTACAATGACCTCTAAAAAATATAGATTATATAAACTTCTGTATTGCTCATTATATTATACTACAACATGAACAAATAATTATTATATTGATAAAAATCAAAATATCAATATGTATTAACTCCTAATATCACTTTAAGATGATAATATATTTTTTACACATTTAATAATATATAATCCTATAAATGAGTATCTTTTATAGGGGCTTTGTTCCTTCCAAATTACATAGAACGCTAGAAACTATTAACAAGTCATTAAGGGAGATAAAAAATATGTTATAAATACTAATTTTCATATTTATGTTACATTTAACTAATAATATTATTATTTTTCAATAAAAACAACATAAAAACCAACACTATAATAAAATATTGTATATATATATATTCTTCGATATTATCAGAATTAGTTGAACCTCAAATATTATGGTTGTGGCTTAGTTTATAGACTTTCATTTCATTTAAAATCATAAAATGTTTCTTTTATTTATAATATATATATATATATCATAAATTATCTGTAGGTTTCACATGGGGAAGAAACAGTTTATGTGTATTTTTTAAATCTAAGATCATGCATCTACATTTATGTTTATTTATGTTTACATTTACTTAGGTTTTCAAACTCACCATAGGAATCATACATATTTTATCTAGTACCCTTGAACATTACATCATATTTGGAATATGAAAATTACTTTTATGTAAAAATTTGATTTTAACTTTACACACTCTAGGTGTAGAGACCCTTACCCTATCACAAGGAATGACCTAATCTACCCTTATATAGATATAAATTTTGGAAGATAGAATTTACACAACCACAAAACCACCACCTTACCCTTATGTGAGTATACATATTACCCTTATGTGAATCAAATAATGAGTATTTACCTTCATGTAAATTATTTTTTATGTATAATAGTATTTTAACTATTAAAATTTATAATAATATAATTTTAATTCTATTAAATCACCTATATTACATTAATATAAAAAAATCCATTTATTCATTCATAACATATTAATGTATTATCAATATATTTCCTTTATATCTTAATCACGACTTAATTAGTAAACATTTATATTTTTAATACCACAAATATTATTCAAATACTAAAGTTTATACATTCATGGTTAATATAATTATACTATATTATCAGATTAATTAGTTTTAAAATTAATATTCCCTACAAAATATTTAACTTTATCTAACAGGGACCTATATATTGGTAAAAGTGCATTTTCTATTGGTAAAATGTTTTACCAACACATATGTCAACATCACTAAACTTTTGGTAAAAACATTATCACTAATTTTTTTTGCGATAGATAAAATAGTTCAATTACAATTATAATAATACCAAAAGATAATATAAATGTTGGTTAAAGTGTTTAGAAAAATATTCAAGGAAAGATTTTTCTATTAGTAATAATATTATAAATATATTATATCTATTTATATGTTAAATTTTAATAAAAAATATAAATTGTTATATTTTTTAATATATCATATATAATTCATCAATTTTAGTTATTAAACCAAAGCGGACTGACATGAATGTTAAAACATAGAAAAAAAGTGACCATATTAAGAATGAAATTTAATAAGAAAATGTAAGATTCCAAAATGTCAAATCCCCCAACCCCCACCCCCCCAATAGGATCACCCAACATGATACATCACCCCCCCCAAGTACCCAATTCCCATCCATGCCCCACTTACCCAGCTCTAGCATCAGTGACCCATCCGTGCCTCTAGACCAGTGAGGCTGCAATTTGACAATCAAAGAGAATACCCACAACTCGATGATATGGCACACCATTCAACTCCATGATCTAAAACACACATAACCGATGATCATAACCACAAATTATTGTCAAATATCAAAATAGAAATTCAAATATCAAAAGAATAAAATTAAATTATAAAAAAATGATCTGTATAGAAAAAAACTAGAGAGGTTAATGCTTGGAAAACTATCACACGTGCCTATATCAGTTATGTGTGTTCATGACCTGTCTAGTCATTGTGTGATATTGCCTTATGACCAGTTCAAGATACACAAGGGAACGTGTAAGAACCTGAATCTTCTTTTCAGGTATGTTTTTCTCCTTTCTGGTATTTTGAGAAAAAAGAGGAGTGTCTAGAAATTTTTGAAGTGCTCGTCGCGTACTCTTTCACCTCATGTAGCCGTGTACTGGCCATGTAAAGAATGAGCACACAACCATTTTTGGTGACCCAGAGACTGCCTTATACGGGTGAAGGTAATGGAAAGTACACGCCATATACTTCTAAAGTATACTCTGTGTACATTTTTTCTTTAAACATATTGGGGTCACGTCTATTTGGAAGAAGCGTCTTCTTTGCCTTATTAGGCTGAGAGCATCTGTACGACGTCTATATTTCCCCAATCCCCCGATGGAGCATCCGTTCTATAAATAGAACTTTGTCAGTTTGTTGGAATCGCATGGGACCAAGCTAAGGCTTGTGATGCTGTGGAGAATTTTATCTATTTCCTATTGTAATTTGGTTTAGTATTGTATTCCAGCATTGTGACTTGTTTGGATTCTTTCTTAGAACTATGTATCATGAATCATATATATATATATCTCCGTGTGTGTGTGTGTGCTCCAGTTGTTTATTACTTCTGTTGTTTAATTGTTTCATGGTTCACTGCTTCCGCTATTGATATCTGTTTTACTTCCACTGTGTTACTCTACCAATGGGGGTATAGTTTCCCCACTATCACACCCATGGACCTCACTGCTAGTCGGCAGCCTCAGGAGTTTGGGGAAATGCGCTTGAGGCCATGTGACCAACCGGGTACGGGGCACCTCTGGGTGGCTTCCAGAACCAGGGTGTTAGAGAAGGGATTCAATGATCAATTATGGATTGATGCTGTCTCCAAATGTGATCTACTACAGGATTCAACTTTTGATTGTATCTGAAAATATGGATATGATGAGAATATTGAATTAAAAAAGTATCTAAATGTAGAGAATTCTAGAACCCTGCATGTATTGGCTAATAGAGATCTATTCCTTGGTGAGATAATGTTTAGAAGGCACAAACTTCTATTGTCTCTGATGGAAAATATCCAGCATCAAAATGAAATAGATTTACACTTGGTTCCATTGGAAATGGGTCCCACTATTTTTCATTGAACAACAGATCCTTCAATCTTCTTTTTTGAAATTATCTCTTGGAACTAGTTCTATGAATTTGGCTAATTGAGATTTGATTGAATTTTTTCTTGATCAAAAGTTCCTACATAATAAAGTAAAGTCATCCAAATAGTAAAATAAAAATGAGTTAATGAAAAAAACCCTATCATAAAACCAACTGAAGGAATGAATAACAAACTTGTTACTTTTACATCATGTAGCTGGACATTCACATCCCTGAAACCACCTAAAAACCAAACAATTATATCCAAAGAAACCAAAATTCCATTAAAACTTATGAATTGAATATTAATCCAAAATAAATACAAACAAACCATCAATGAAAACGAATCCTTAGAAATGTAAATATACAGACCAAAATTCATTAGTTATTTACTCTTGAAAAATTCAAACTTAACATGAATCCAAAAGAAATACCAACCAACCATCAAAAATTCAAACTCTTCTATTAATTCATTTATCAAAAATAATAAAAAATATTCATTTTTTATTTACACTCAAAACATTCAATATATTGCCCAAAAAAAATGAATATGGAGCCAAAACCATAAACCCTTAGTATGACAAAAATAAGAATCAAACTGTAAATATACAGCCAAAACTATAGGAGATATAATATAAAATAAAAATACTTAAATATGTTCACTGAATATGGAATTGGAATGTAAAAATAATGATCTAAAATAAATATATCTAGATTTTTTTCACTTACCATGGAATAGGAATGTGTATAAATGGTGTAATCATATCAACTACTAAAATATTACAAAGCATCGCCTAACCCTAGACAAGTTTAACTGACAATATTGTAATGGATTGTATTAAAAAAAATTCATCAGATTCATAGACAATAACTAGAATCTCTATTTTTCCATCATCCAGGAATTAAAACATTGAATATATTGAATCATCTAGACCCCAAGAACTCAACATAAATAATTATTTATTGTGTTCCTTGTTTTTTATTATCTTGTAATGTCCATGATTATATTTAAATTAACAAAATGTAATGATTAAAAATATTACATAATTTTGAAATATCATTACCAACATAAAATGACTTCTCAAGGAATATACAGTCAATGAAATGTGTGTTCTGTGTCACATCATAATGATTTATGTGTTTTATGTCAATTGAAATAATTACAGTGTTAAGAATATAGAATTAAAAAAATTATGTTGTTATGGACTTTATGGTAGTAGAACATTCACTGTACTTAGATAGAAACATGAATATGTTAGTGGAATTAAGCCTATGAGTCAGACAGAAATAAATAAATATATGCTAAAAAGAATAAATAAATGAATGATGTTATAAATGATATTTAAAAAAACATTTTTACATTATATTAGAACAATAATTTTTCTACCAAATCAAGATCAATGAGTTCCCCATGTGGATCAGTGATAGTGAAAAACACTAGGGATTCTGTTTGAAAAAAACCTTCACAAAAAATTGGAAGAACTTTGGAAAAGAATTGGAAATGCTAAACCTATAAATTCCCTTTTTTTGGTGAAGCTGGAAGAATAAATTTATTTCCTTCTTAGAACCTAAAAATAGGAAAACAATAAAAAAAGGTAATTGTAGAAAGTACAAATGACTATTTCAAACTTAATGAAAAGTTCTAAATACTGAAATATTGAATTATACTAATAAATTCATTATCAGTGCATAAGATAAATATGAATATAAATTCAAATGTATGGTCCTGAAAGTGCCGATAATACTAATAATGCAATAATGTTATAAATTACATGAAACATATGAAAAACCAAGGTATTAGAATCTGTACCCAATGAAATCCCTACACCCATCCACTACCATCATTACAATAACAAAAATCCATAATTTCCATTCATTAACCAAAACTAGAGTTGATCTAATATAGTTAGGACTTGATAGGTTAAAGTCAAGATCTCCATACATTCAACATAGAAGTAGTGTATGGATTTAAAAACAATGTTTAAGACATTATCTTTCTTAAGTGTTCCAATTTCAAATATAATTGGTAAAATTGGTTTTGAAAAATATAAACGAAATGGAGAGTGTATGATTCAATGAGTATGGAATGTATAAAAAACATGATGCTAAAAAGACTCAAATGAAATACCCATGATTTGTAACATGTGTATTCAGTTATAGTAAATAGTAAATCTTATATTCAAATGGAAGGCATGTGAGTTACCCTCATAAGCTTAGATTTCAACATGGATTGTTTTTGTAAACATATATAATATGAATGTCCAAAAACCATAAGCAAACCCACATAATATGTACACCCACAATCACATCTTATTTTATAGAACCTTCTAACTAGTTTAGTCACTTAAAAACAACTACTTAAAAAAAATAAATTCAATTATAAAACTACATATTAAAAATAATAAATAATTAGGAAAACATAGAAATACCATGTATCTATAGGTAGTATGCTCAATGATGAAATGAAATAAAAAGATGTGGAACCTCAATATTTCATATAAAAGGCCCTAAAAAACCAAATATAATATTAATAATCATTCATAAATCATAAAACTGATAAAACAATATCATTTTAATAATTCATATGAAGAAGAAACTAAAACAAAATAATGAAAAACATGATAGTGTTTTTTCTCAGTATTAATTTTCAATCCTAATTAACACAAATTTCATACATTGGTAATTCATGTTATTTGTTGACTTTTATGTGCAATTAATAAGTAGCCTTGGATTAAATAAAAGTAAAAAAAACCAGAAATAATGTGCATTTGACATCATTGAACAAATCTAAAACAGTACTCTAGTCCAAAAAAACATAGGAGGTGGAGAAACAATCTTCATTTTGACTCAAATTCTAGCAATTGTTGGATTCTTTATGAAGGGAGTATGATAATCAACATTAAAAAAATCATAAATGGATTCCCCAAGATTCATACCTTATTGGGATTTGAAATGGAAGAGGGAGACCAGGTAACCACACACAAACCATTTTATTTATGGAGTCTTGCTTCATGGGAAAGTTTAATGTCTACCTAAATACATGGAAATCAAAGGATTAGAGAGAATGTGAAAAATGTGACCAGATCATCTTTGATGAAGAAATGAATAAGAAAAATTGAGATAAGCAGGCCCACCAATATGCGGTGTTGTTAGCCTAAAAAAACATTTACACTCTTATTGGAGACCTTCACCATAGGCTGATGATTTTCAAAATAAGAGATTAATAAAGAATAAATCATATAAGATGCTTTAGAAAATTATAAATAGAGGGAACCATCGATGTCCTCCAATTCAATTTTTTTTAATTTTTCTAAAAAGGACACTTTTTGGTTCAGTGGGAACCTTAAACACCTCAAATATATATATATAATACATTGAATCACCTCATAAAAACTGAAAAAAACAATACAACATCACTCTCCCAGGTTTAGAACAAAAAAAAATTGTATATTTCTTTCTACCTGATCACCGGCTACCCAAACTATCCACTATTACAACAACATTTCATTTTCCCTCTTCATTAATCAATGTAGAATAATTAACAGATTCCAGTTCAACTATCCTCACTGAGAAAACATCAATTCTCTTGGGTGAACTTGTTTCCCACTCAATAAATAGTAAAAGGACCAGTATCACATAGACTCAGAACAATCAGATAGCTTGGAACTCCAATTTGACACATTGAACATGAAACTAGTAGAATCATTGGCATCTTGAGTGAAAAATTAGACCAACTTGTAGGAGCTATAATGAGAAAACGTACCAACAATCACTAGAGAACATATGTCTGATCCAATACAATGAACCCTATAGTGAACCCTGATCCATTGTTATCAAATACCAGAACCACTGTCAAACAACACTAGGACCCCATGACACATCACCATGCTTCACCGATTTTAAAATCATCCACCAGTGATTTCACCAAATCCAATCAAAGTCTCCCACCTATATGAAAGGAAATAACACATGAGAGAAGCAATCATAGGTCGATTGTTCACTAGGAACCACTGATATATTACCATCTAATACCCTTGGAACCTTCAGAAATTATTCGATTTTAGGAAGATCCACCGACAGATAGGAATAATTGAGCCCTTCCAGTGTGGCTAACCGCAAGGATATTAATGAGTTTTCAGGGGAACATCAATCACCATTCTAGGGATCCTATTCATTATACAAAATCCCCTAATGTTAAATTTACATATTTTATTTATTAAATTTATTTTGATTAAATTTAAGTATATATGTAGAATTTTAATATAAAAAGAAATTTCCAAATATAGATTGTATAGATAATAATATATGTAAATATAACAAATATTATAATGATATAAATTATTTTTTATAAAAAAATATTTAAATGTTTATTAAATAAAGAAATTTGAAAACTATACAGTAATGATAATTAAATAAAATTGAAAACTAAAATAAATTAATGAGATATTTTTAATGAAATACAAAAATGAATATTGAATCTGGTGTAAAAATAATTTTTTTTAGAAAATGGTTTCGCTTGATTGTTTATTGATAAAATAATTGTCGAAATAATTTATTATAAAAAAAAATTGGATTCCAAAAGAAATTTTTGAAATAGTTATTATTAATAACATATTTATGTGTTAGTAAAACAAATGTTAGCAAGAGTAATATATTTTTATATTGGTAAATGTTTTTTTTGGTATTGAGTGATCAATATCAACAAATATATATGTTGTTAAAATAAAGTGTTGGTATTTAAAATTAATACAAACAAAAATTAATATCTATTGGAATTACTCATTTTTACCAACAAAAATATTATCTGACAACAAAATTTGGTTAGTATAAGTCATTTTTTGTAGTGATTTATATACTATATTATTTCATGATATTGTATTATTATTAGAATTTACATGTACCATTTACAATAATTTCCCACAATGTATCAAATAGTTCTAAATAATTTATAATTATTTTTATTAACATTTATCAACATAAAATAATTTCAAATTTGGTAAATGTATAAATTTTAATATAATAACATCTTAAATATGACTTTATGTTTAATAAACATCAATCCACATTATTTCATGGAAATTAAAACAAATGTAGTTAATGGAGTATTTTTATAACATGAACAATATAAGCTAACATATTCTAAAATTTATGGAATTTGATGGGGAAAATGTAAATTTGTAATGGATAATTTTTTTTAAAATATATAATGGTGTTTTTAATTATGAAATGAAATATTTTAAAAATTATATTTAAAATAAAATTATACATGAATTTTTATAATTTTACATTTTCCCCCTTAAATAAATTGAGACCTCATTATTGTTATCTTTTCTCATTTTATAAATCATATGATATAATTTCTTATTGATTATTTACATTACAACCATGGGAAAAACCCATTTTTTCCTCATAATATTATAATATTTTATTTTTTCTCTTTTTTTTGTGAATAACATTCTTCATTAATTTATATTATAGGAACATAGCTATCACATCATCATTTTACCGATCATATTCCCAATCAAATAATAAAATCAAAAAAAAATGATAATAAATAATAAACCCAATAATATGAAAATAAACCACAATTTTATTATGAATTGACACTTTATTTAAATAAAAAATTTCTTGAATACAATTAAAATATAATCCCTAATTTAATATAATGATAGCTTATTTCAGGTATTCCTTGACACAAGTTTTGATCTCTTTTTGGTTGGGCCTTTATTTGTGCTGTTTGGGGAGAAATTTTGTAAATTTTTAAATCCATTTTGGAAGTGCATGGATGTATCATGGTTAGGGAAAATCATGTGGTTTTTTCCAATAAACATTGTTCCCTATTGAGAGCCACTATAAGGTGGTGATTTTTTTTTCAAAATCATAGGCCCTACCTATACAAACCTAGCACCCCTTGGATAGTGATGAATACATGGTTGGATCATGGTTAGTTTAATCATATTACCAAACCATTCACCCCAAATAGGTGACATTTAGGGGTGCATGTTTAGGTCGCAAAGTTTGTCTAATCAGGTATCCCCACCCAGAAAAACCATTTACACTATTTTTAATTCCATCAATTTTTATTTTAAAAATACCAAACCACTAGTTTGAGATGACAATAACTAACATTAATCTGTATATTGATTTTTTACCACTTGGTGGTTCTGAAGATGTAAAATTGAGTAATCGAGGTCCATTACTTAGCAGATCGAAGAGGCTTAAATCTTGTTCGATCACCACCAAGTAAGTGGATCTCCTATCTTGTAGTTTCTTTTGATCTATCTTTCTATCCTACATAGAGATTTTAAAATAATCATGTAATTGAGGTATCTAAACTAAATTGTTTTGGATATTGATTCTAGGTTCTGTTTCCTAATCTCCTTCACCTCATTCTTCATTGGTATTTCCTATTGCATTTTTTGGGAATTGCGATTCCTTTATATAAAGGTATGTGGTTTCATAATTATTTCCCCTACATATAAAAACATGAATTTCATAGTTATTTTTTTGGGTTTTTAATTGAATTTAAAACACGGATATGATGTGATTTAATATTTTATTTTAAATTTACATTAGATTTAAAAAAACCCCAAATTTTAATAGTATTGAAATGGTGTGGTGATTTTTTTTAAAATTATGGATTCATTTAGAAATCATTTTGATGAAATGAATTTATTTTGATATTGAGAAAATGGATTAATATTAAAATTTATCTATGATGGAATGAAATGTTGAAACAATTGATTTGGTTTTGAAATGAGAAGTATTTTTGAAAAATTAAAATGGGAAATTGTGTTTTAATATTTTTTAAAATTAATGATCTCTAATTAGGTTGATTGATTGATCGATTGATTGAATCACATGGGAGCATGAGTAGTAAGTAGGTTGTTGGTTCAAGAATGATAGGATCATGATCCCCTATAACTATATTTATAATGACAACACTAACTAAACCATGTTAGCTCCAGACACTGATGATGAGTTCCCCTATTGGGGTGTTGATTGATTACCTATAATGAGTTCCCCTATTCATGTGTAAACTGTATATATAAACTATTTATAATTCGGGATCACTGATGAGATGTGCGATGATCAAATAACTATTAAGTAATGTACCATATGGTGTTTCACCATGGTTTTGTGAGTTACTTGATTTGATATGAATGATAATTATTATTTAACTATTTTATTCATTCTATATTATTTATATAATTTTTTTATATAAAAGTTTCATTTAAACCTATATTAAATCATGTTTTGGTTTAAAAAATTCAAATGTATTACCATGCCTTGATTTTTTACACTAATATAATAAATGGTAGTTTTTTGTATTAATTATCGAACACTAGGTGAGACGCTACTCAGATTTATATCTCACATCCTACCTTTTCCTTTGGATTATTTTTTATTATCTTTTGTCAGGTCCAAGAAAAGGGAAAGTTCCACGTATAATTTTTGAATATTTTTTTATCCATTGGATCATGGGTTTTAGAGGTAACTAGTGAATATTTCATCAACCTATTTCAGGATATGGTTGATTTTAATCTTATTAGATACTGAGTATTTTGATGATGTACTGATTTGGGGGTTTTATACCAGTTTTTTTGGTACATTATTTTTTTTGAGTGTCGAGAAGGAAAAATTGTAATTTTTTATCTTCAACTATTTTGTTAAAAATATATTCCGTATCTAATCATGTATGATTCCATGTGTTATTCAGAAACCCATAAGGATCAGGAATGCCCTTCGAGATATCCTAGTATTGGCTTGGGTATCTGGTTACTAGGGTATCTGGGATAGTTCATGAATAATTAGTTTTAATGGTATAGTTTAATCATCTTTCCCAAATTTTAGTATACAATTTAGATTTTCCATGTAGATATGAGGTAGGATTGATGGGACTTAGGAGGTATTTGGGAGTGAATTTCTTGATATCTCTCACCATAATAAGCCTTAAGTCACTATGGGTGTTTGGTAAAAGTGTATTTGAGTAATGTTTTGATCAGATTATGGTCTTTTCCTATATTATTATTTGGGTACATAAAAAATAAGTCTTTAAATCTTCTCTTATGGGATGGATATTCCAATTTATATTACATGAATCTTTGATATGAGATATATTATGATGTCTCAAGTTTTTTCTTTTGATGTTTTATGGAATCAATTATATGACATGTTGTGTGAATGTGATCGAGGAGGACGCTTCTGGTGAACCACAATGAGTATATCCACCCATGGACTAAAATCTGGTTGAGATTTTTTTTGTGTTTTGTCCATGATAAAGGATAGTCACCTACACTGGTTCCCATTTAGGATCGAGTTGTGAAACCTCAATGTGATGAATATTATAATCATGATAAATAGTTTCTTCGCAAGAAGAAACCTACTTTACAAGGAACTAATGATCCTCAAGATTCAGAGAACTGGTTGAGAAAAATAAAACTACTTTTTCAGTTCTTGGAAATACATTATTTTGTTTAGGTAAAATGTTATATCTTTAAGCTATGGGGGCCAAGAAGGAGATGGTGGGATTTTATGGAAATGGAATAGAGGAATGAAAGTTTGGAGTGGAAGGACATTAAAGTTATTTTCAATGATTATTTATATCCAAAATCAATGGTTCCAAAAATGCTGATGGATAATTTAAATCTCTAGTTGACTGAGAGTATCGGGAAGTAGTATTTCAACTATTGTTTGTGAGATTTTTAAATTCTCACATGGGATTCTATCTAATTAGAATAGTTCAAGATGGGTACTGACCTAATATCAATTCATTGGTTTTCTTACTAAATATCACTTTTTATGTTGTTGTACTAGATAGGGCATTGATGGTTGATCAGGATCTGGCTGATCTATTAGGTTTGAAAAGAGTTCATTTTTCACATAGTGGAAGTTCAATGAATTAATTTATGGGAAATAGGAAGTGTGATGAGTCTCGTGTTTGTAATGAGGCATCCAAGATTTTCAATTCTCGTTGACACCCAGGAAATCAACTAAATTTCTTCCATTAATTTTATGCTCCATGAAATGGCATGCGGTCATTAGCTCTAAAATGTATTATTGTTCAATCTGGTTATTTGATATCTAAGGGGTTCTAGCCACATAAATATGCAATGAATTTTCATCTCAAAGTGGAATAGTCTCAAGAGAAAGCTAGTATAGGTCCAGTGACTGTGAGAGGTACCATTACTATAGCTTCCTCTTTTGTGAATTATTCATTTGATATTGGTTCATCTCACTCATTTACATTTACTTGTATTCTGATGCCTCTAATTATTCCTAAGGATCTTTTGCATTATGTGATGGAATTTACTATTCCCCTTACAATGAAGAGAGAGGGGGTATCTTTTGTCATTATTATATATTCTATCTATCATAAATATATCTTACTTATAATTTTCTAGTTCTCTACATGATACCTCTTTACATAATCCTCATGTTAGATTTGATGACTTCTAATAAGGCTTTAATTGATTATTACCTTTTTTGGATCTCCTTTACATCACCTGATGGGGTGTTCTGTTTCGTATATAAAGAATAAGACCAGAGGTCATGTAGAGTCAGAATATCTTAACATGATTTTTGGAAATTAATATTAGTGTTTTATATTTAATTGGAGAATGAATATTTGTGGGATGATCTCACACTAGTGTTTTTTTTGAGTTTCATGATGTGTTTTCATCTGATTTCTCTTATTTCCCACTAGTAATATAGGAAGGTTCTTATATTAATTTAGTTACAGTTACAAAATTGGTATTTTTTTCTTTCTTACTAAATGGAACCATATAAACTGAATGATTTGAATACTCATTTGAATGATCTATTTGAGAAAGAATTTATACACTCAATTGATTAAACATGGGCAGAAAAAGTTCTGTTTGATAAGAAAGTTGATTGAATACTTCCCCTCTTTGTTGATTATCAGAAACTAAATCACTTTATGGTGAGGAAGAAATATATAATAACATGGATTAATTATAATTTTTGACAAGCTCAAGGGGTAAAATTGCTTCTCAAAGGTTGATCTTAAATCAAGTTATCACTAGGTGAAAATAAAAGAATCTCACTTTTAGATGACTGTCTTTCAGAACATGTATGACCATTATGAGTTTCTCATCATGCCATTTGGTCTACCAAATGATCCTGTTGTCTTTATTGATTTGATTAATATAATATCCCAATAGTATCTTGTTGTATTTTTTGTTTTCATAATTGATTTCATCCTAGTTTACACTCCATCAGAGGAGGAACATGTGCATCATCTAAGGGAATTTATGGAAATGTTTTGAAATCCCTAACTCTATGTCATGCTATCAAAATTTGAATTTTTTATTAAAGAAGTGATGGTATTAGGACACATGATATATAAAAAAGGTATTTTAGTTGATCTTTAGAAGGTGAATGTTTTTATGGAATGGGAAAAGCTGTGGAATATTTTTGAGATTTACAGATTCTTAAATTTAGAGGGGTATTATCACCGACTTGTAAAGTATTTCTCAAATTTCTACTCTATGATTTCCTCCATCACTCAGAAGGGGGTGTAGTTCACATGGAATGATAAATTCTAGAGTTCTTTTTTTTATCTTAAATGAATTTTTACATTCATACTACAGTTCACTCTTTCATAGTCTGGGTAGGGCTATGTGGTCTTTTGTGATGCATCGGGTTCTGGTTTTGGTTGTGTTCTTATGCTGGGTTTCCACAATATAGCCTATAGCTCTTGATATCATAGTCCAAATGAGAATAATTATCAAACCCATGACCTTGAAATGTTATCCATGATGTTTTTACATAATAATTGGATAAATTTCATTTTCAAAGAATGGTTTACCTTGATTTCCAACAATAAGAGACTAAGATATATCTTCTCTTAATAATATTTAAACCTTTATCTGAGGTGTTGGGTGGATTACATTATATAATTTTATTTCAACATTTTATATACCCTAGTTAAGGGAAATATCAGTACTAACATGATGATCTTGATAATTCTAACCCTATATATGAAAGAATCATCAAAAGAGTGGAACAAGATGGATCTTTTTACACAGTTTCATTTGGGAGTCTAGGAAGAAGATTTTAAGGTTGTGTTGGAAAATGTTCTGTTTAAATCCACTCTTATCAAGTTGATTCATCATGATAAATGACTTGATGATTAATTATGAGGCATTATAGACACTCTTTATAGTGGGGAGACTGTTGTTGGGTGGTCCTTATCTTTTGGGGGGAATCTTGTGCGTTCAAAATCGGTTTGATGTGACTTTTCATGTGAGAAAAGATATCATGGGTAATTTCCATTATTTATAGTCATAATATCACCCTTGAACCAAAAATATTTTTTATTATATGTGGTGATGATTCTGGTGGGTAGGTTTGAGATGGAATATCACTGACATTTTTTTTACGTTGTTATATCTATGAGAAGGTCAAGGCCGGGCACTAGAGAACTTCATGTTTAAATCATCAACTTACAACACTGAATTGGAAGTACGATATGATTTATATAATGTTTTTCATGGATTTTCCATGTACCCCTCAAGGAAATAATGGGATATAGGTTTTGTTTTATATGATGACAAAATCAGATCACGCTATACATATTCATAATACAACCAATGTTGTGGAGTTGGGGAATCTCTATATAAAAGGGATTTTTCATGTTAAAAAAGTTATATATTTTATGTTCTCTAATAGATATACTCATTTTTCTCTTGTTTTTTGGAGAGGCCTTTTAGGGGGAAATGGGATCTCAGGTTTGTTAGAGTATGACGTACCATCTATAGACTGATGACAATGCTGAGAGGGATATAAATATTATTAAGTACATTTTACTATCATTATTTCATGATTGTGGTGGATCGTGGGATGTCCATTTTGGACTGGTTGAGTTTTCTTAGTACAATAGTTAACAGTATTCAATTTAGAAGTCTCGTTTTGAGGCCTTTTACTGAATTTATTTTGAATCTATATTGTGTTGGTCATATATTGGGGAATTTTCTTTAGTTGGAATGCGTTTTTTTAGGATATGACATAAAATATTAAAATGATTAATTAATGAATTTTTATGTTAAGAATCTAATATTAATCATTGGATGATCATTTTTATAAATATTTGGTGTTTTTATTTGGTTTCTTAGTGTGTTTGAATTTTTCACATCATTTGGGACGCCGACTTCTTTATGACGAAACAAAATATTGATCCTTACATTTTCAGACATTATGATATTGTTGAGTGGGTCAAGAATGTGGATTTCTATTTTGAACATCAACCATAGTTAACTACTATATACAATGTTTTTCATGTATATAGGCTTCAAAATTATTTTTTAGACATGTCTTATGTTTTGAGATGGAGAAATCTTGATGTTGAGACGGATTTATCCCTAATTGGGCACCCATATTGGATTATTAACTCTATGAAAAAGTTTTTTAATGGGAGTACCAAACCTTTGGTCCATGTGTTATGGAATAATAGTTTGGATTCTTAATAGACTTCGTACTTTGAGACAATTATGAGATAACAGTGGGATCATCTCTTTGATATGGAAACATTTTCATGGTATTTTTCTAAGGACATAATGTTTTTATTATGGGGAGGTTTTAACATCATGTTACCTTATTTCAAGTATTACTATAGCTTATTTATGATCTCCATTTTGTTGGGACTTTTTCAGGAAGTTTTTGGTTAACTTTTTTAAATATTGGAATCCATTTGGGATATGCATATTTAAAGCATGTTTTGGGAAAATGATGTCATTTTTCTTATAAAATCATGCAACCTTTTTGAGATCCACTAGAAGGGGCACATGATTTTCCAAAACTGTGTATCTAGCCCACCAAAACATGAACCCCTTGAAATGTGATGAATGCATGGTTAGAATATGGTTAGTTTAATAGTGTATCCAAACCATACACCCTAAACAAAAGACTAATAGCGGTGTATAGTTAGGGAGCACAGTTTTTATTACTATGAATCCCTCCCCATAGAAGTATGTATACTTCTATAATTCCTCTTAATTTTATTTTAAGAATCCCAAAACCCTGATTTATGATTCCAAGTGAACCAATTCAACTCTAAAATTATTTGATGGATCTTAGAGGCTCACAATAGGTGAAATGGTCTCTTCCAAAAAATTTTATTGGAAAATCAAAGTAACATTGATCTTGTTTGATCTCTATAGGGTAAGTGGATATCATACCATGTTATTTCTTATGATTTATGTTTCTATCATCCTTATGGTTTGATATATAATAATTTAATTTATAGATCTAAACCCTTTTTTGGATCTTGATTCTATGTTGTGTTCCTAGATCTCCTTCACATCTTTCTTCATTGGTGTTTCCCTTTGTGATTATTGTGCATTATAATTACTTGATATAATGGTAAGTGGATCCAAAATTATTTTCCCTATGATTGAAACCTCCAATTGATTTATTAAATTGGAATTATTTTTTAATTGAATTGAAAACATGGATTTGAGATGATTTGATATTTGATTTTAAATGGGTTTGGGATTTGGAAAAAAATATAATTTCAATGGAATTCAATTTTTTGGGGGAATTTATGAAAAATTTTGGGTTTATTTAGAAATAATTTTGGTGAATTGATTTCATTTTAATTTTGAGAAAATAGATTAAATTTAAAGGTCATTTAAAATGGATTGAGATGATGAAAACTTATGATTGGTTTTTCAAATGATAAAGAATGTGTAAAAATGAAATTAAAAAAATTATATTTTAATATATTTTAAATGGATTGATTCCCAATTTCATTGATTTAAGGATTGATTAAAGCACATGGATTACTAGGTAGTTAATAAGTGTTTTGGGAAAAACATGCTCGAATCTTGATCCCATATCACTAGATTTATGATAAAAACACTAACTAAATCATGTTGGCTCATGATGATCATGAAGATTTCCCCTTTAGTGGTGTAGATTGATTGACCAAAAAGTTTTCCCCTATTGTGGTGTTGATTGTGTATAAACACTATTTATGAGTCATGATTACTGATGAGATGTGTGACGATACTATATCTGGTAACTAATGTATCGTTGGGCATTTGACCATGGTGTTATGAGTTATTTGATTTTATATTTATGCATTTATTTTTGAAAATATTTTATTCTTGAAATATTATTTATAAAAAAAATTATATAAAATGTTAATTTAAGACCATTTTAATGTTTTTTGACATATTTTCCATTTTTTTAATTAAAACATGTTTTGGTTTAAAATATAAAAATTTATTTCCATGTATTTTTTTATTTAAACACATATAATAAAAGAAAAAAATTGTTATGGTATTGATAATTGAACACTTAGTGAGACCCTACGGAGATTTATAGCTCAAACCCTACCTTTTCCTTTTGGGGTTTGTAGATTTCCTTTTTCCAAGTCCGATAAAAAGTAAGGTCCCACTTGGAGGTGTTAGATGTTTTTGATCCCATGGAGTTAGAGTCATGGTGGTGACCAATAGAGATTCCATCCACTTGTTTCATGTGATTTTTTATATTATTATATTATATGTACATTAATGATGTGCTACTATTGATTTTGTATTCCAATTTTTTCTTGTCAATTTCTCCATTGGAAGTTTTGATTGTAATAACTTTTAATCTTTTATCTTACATTTTTTGTGGAAAATTTGTTCCCTCTTTGATCATGTATGATTATTAGAGCTACTCACCACCCTATGGGGATCGGGAACACCCTTTGGGTTTTTTCAGTGTCGGATCAGGTATCAGAGTAGCAAGGTATCTTGGATAGTCTATGACAGCTGAAGTCCTCCCAAATCAACATAATCCATTTCTCTTGAAAATTATTTTTTTCAAAATTATTTTAATTAACTTAATATATAATCTCCATGATCCTGAAAAAAATAAACTATCTTCAAATGATAACATTCTATCCCCTAAATTTATATAATTCATTACTCTGAAACCTACTATGACACCCAAACTCGTATGCCCATATCCAGTATAAAAAAAAACTAATTATTTAAAAAATATTAAATTATAAAATAAGTGAAAAAGATAATTAAATAATTACAACCTCAAATCATTATATTGAGTCACAAAATTCCCAATATTCTTTTTAAGTTTAGAGATTTAGTTAATTGAGAATTTTTATGAATATAAAAACTCATATATTTTCTTTAAATAAGAATTTTTTTCTATAGAAAAAATCCCAAATTATGTATCCAAAATACAAATATCTAGAGATCAAAACCAACAACATCGATCTTAATCATCCCTATCCTAGTGAAAAAAGTAAAAACTTTGGGTGAAAAAAATATATATTGGTAAGGGTTATTAAAAATGAGGAATATTCTTTTTTAGAATCTTAACAAAACATGAAAAATTATTCATTTAAAAAAATAGTTTTAACTTAAAAACTATTAGTAATCGCTCATGTGTATTCATGGTCATTTGTAATTATTATTCTTATTTTTAATAAGAGAGTACTATTTGTAATAGTTTTGAATAAATAGTAATGTTTAATGTATTTTAATTACAAATAAGTGATGAATAATTTTGAAATAGAAGTGAATATAATAATAAGACAACATTATAATAGTTTAAATAAGATACCTTAATTTTAATGTGAAACACTTTCAAAAAATCAAGGATGGAAACCTCACTTCAATATAATTTGCATTTTGGAAAAAAAATATTGCAGATGGTGAAACACATAGTTCAATAGAATTTACTTTAAAAGGAGTTGTTCTAATAAATAATATGAGATGTGTAGAGGAATAATTATAATACATAAATAAAAAACTATTTTCCACAAAAAGAGATGTTGTGATATTTAGACTTGGAGAAATTTTCCCTCAAGTAAAATATGTTTCAAATTTTAATCTGCAACTAATATGTGAATGTAATATTTTGGCTTCTCCTAATCATTTTTATAGTTTCTAAGCAATACATGAATCAACTGTTGATATTGTGACCTCTAAATTTGACTCAGAATTGCTCCATATCGACCATATAGAAGTGTATTAGAACAACTTTCACAATTTTCATGACAAAACTTGGTTATTTGAAAACATGCATTCATCCCATGTAATGAAAAATTATAGAAAATCAGTTCATGGAAAATAAAAGATGATATATTGACATATTAGATAGTATAAAGGACATATCACATACCCTGTTCGATCTTGGAGGCTATAGGTATGACGAAGTAGTGAATTATTCACAGTGATATGTATTCTTCCACTTCCTAAATGTGTTTTTAGGAAACTATAAATTTGATGCATATTCCATGGTACTCAAGAACCTAGAAATATTATGTACCATTAAAAGGGGTAGTTCAGGCATTCTAGGGGAGATTCATTCCCGATGAATATTGTGTACATCTATTTTGAGGGGAAGTTTGGTCATTCTAGTGGAAAAACATTGCATTATTAAGGCACCTTCTATTTCTGAAATCATAAATCCATGTACTTCAAAAAACATAGAATTACCTAAGTTAATCACTGGTTACAACATAGTGGACATCAATGAACATACCCAAATTCAATCAACAGGTAATAGTAGAGAAGTTTTTGGAAAAAGTGAATCTAGATACATGAAGACATTGAATGATAGGATGGAGTGGGGTCATAAAAAGTAAGGATATCTTCTTCTACCATTCCCACGGTTTGAAGAATGAAGTTGTGCATGAAAAAAGTCTGTATGATAATGTTACTTCTTAGTCTAGTCAATAGGAAACATTTCTGTCAATCAAAACCTATTAGGACACCCTTTTAACAAAAAATATTTCATCCCTACCTTAATTCATGACTAGGGTTGAGGATAAAAGAGAAGTTATTCCTATTTCAAAAGGATCAATACTTTTTATTTACATGATCTGTTCATTTTAATAACATTTAGTTAGAATTTTTTTAGTAATTTTTTTTCATATGTTACATTGTTGTTAATGATGAATCTAAATGAAAGTTTTGTAGTGATTTGAATGTCATACTACAACACAGTAGAAAATAAGTATTTCTTCATGATTATAGTGATGAAAGAAAGTCCCTAATTCAAGCTACATAACATAAATATGTGGATGAAAAAACCATAGATGTCCATTTATTGTAAAACAAACTAATTACAGAAATATATTTTATTGAAATGATACAATTATTAAAAAATATGACTTTTCTCAAATGAAATATCAATAATGGGGGAAACCACACAAAAATAATTAAATAAAACCTATCAAATCTAAAAAATGATTAAAGAAAAACCTGGATAGTTATGAATTTAAAAAGATAAACAATTTCATTAAGATGATTAAAAACAGTAAAATACGTGTTTTCCAAAAAATTTTTGGAAGTATTTTTATAATAGAATATATAAAATTAAAATAATAATCATAAAAACAATAGATACATTAAAATAATCAAAATTTTAGAGTTAGTAAGAGTACCTACAACTGAAATTTTCTTCAAGATAAACAGATATACCAACATACATGGATGTGGGAAAATGAAATAGGTAATATATACCTGCATGATAAGAGTCTTAATCACTGTGATGGTGGAGGTAGACTGGGAGTATGGTCTGAACCTATTCAAGTCCAGTGCAGATAGCTATGTGGAGTGGCTGGACATGAAGAAACCTACCTCGGTTGTGTACATTTCATTTAGAAGCCTGGTGAAGCTTGGGGAGGAGTAGATGGAGGAGATTCTATTGGCGAAATACATTCTATTAATAATTTTATTTCTAAAACTAAGTAAACAACTAAACACAAAATAATAAAAAACATTATTTTCACAATATCTCTAACTGATATTACTTAAATACATTAAATTTGACATTGTGCTGAAACTAACCAATCCCAGTATAATTTATAGCCTATTGAAAGAATCTAGCCTCAAACCTTTTTAAAAATTTCAGCTTCATGCTACCCACTTTTTCAACAGAAATAGTATATTTAAACATCATTATGACTGAGGTATTGTGACAAAAAAATAAAACAGCTCCTCCTTGATTAAAGACATGGAATTCATGAACTAATTTCCACAAATTTAGCTTATATGATAAATATTGTTTTAAAGGACTGCTTCTATCATGTTTATAGTATTTAATAACTTGTACTTTGAATAAAAATAAGGTTATTAGATATATTAAAGTGGAAATTACTAAAAGGGTGATAAAAACCTTCCAATATATTTAAATTAATAAAATTGAACATAGTTTTAACATAAAAAAATTATCAAATTATTTAAGTCATCATGGTCCCTATCATAATTACTGTGTAAAACCAAGAGGGTTTAGACTTTCTTATTTATTGTAAAATAAAACATAATTTATTTTCGAGGGAGGAATGCATAATTTATGTTGAAGAGGAAGCATGGCTAAGTGACAATTAGGAATAACTCACCTAGATTTAGTATATATTATTGATGTCAATTATATTTTAAAAAAATCATAAGTGAAAAAATGATTAATATTTCTTTAGGTGTCATAAAAAAATGGAATCTTTCAAACCCGATTAGAAATATAAAGGAATTATACACAAATAGAAGTAATATAGAAACAATTCCATTCAATTTATGGAAAATTTGTATTCCAACAGGTTATACTGAAGAAAATCATATAACTTCAGCAAAGCAAAGCAGCATGGAAGGCACCTAGAAAATATCTTACCCATGCTAAAATAGATCCTAAATCCATCAAAAGAATTCATGAAGCCCCTCCAAGATACATATCCCAGAATATTAATCATAAAAATGAATGACATAAGGATAATTGTGCTCTATATATGCATATAAAAAACATGAACAAAAAATGGCAGAAATAATGAAACATGAAACATTAACAAAAACATTACAATATTCAAATTTTCTATAGTGGGGACATGGTCACATGCATGACAAGAATGTGGTAGTTTAAAATATACTTTTATCAATGATCATAAAAAAATATTTCTATTTACTAAAATAAAAAATTCAATATAAGAAAAGGAGGAAGTGAGAGAAAGGGGTCTGATCTGGGGATTCAACTATTTCATGTTTCGCTCTAAATGCTTTCAAGACATACATAAATTAATAAAAGCCAAAAAATATTTGAAGAGAGTAAATTTATACAGAATACGAAAAACATAATAACTCTCTCTACCCATATTCATCAATAGGTTGAACATATTCCATGTTCATTAGAAAAATACAACAGAACACATGTGACAGTCAATCAAAGGTGTAAAAATTATTCCCTGTACTTATAATAGGATATTCAAAAAGGAGAAAACATATTATGATTTTTCTCAAATAAAGGAACCAAGCCATGAATAATCCTATAAAATGCTCACTCTCGTATCTCATCCTATTAAATCCCACACAAGAATTCCAATAATAATATTATCAACCAAACCAAGACTTGCAAAGTGTTCTTAAGGCAACCTCAAATTAAAAAAGGGACAATCAAATCACTTAGATAGTCCAGGTTCCTTGATCATTTTTCTATTCGTACCATAATTAGATTTAGAGATATATTAATTGATGGTATATATGATTTCCACTAGACCTATTTAATTAATGCTTTGTATAGTCGGGTGATATGCCTCTAAAAGAAAGGGATGAGTACACCAACCTGATAACATGGAACTCAAGAGTGGGTTGTTCCTGTTAGTCAAGGTTCGTAGATCCTAAATAATGAAATTAATGTATCTCTTTCATGCTTCCTGGAAACCAAAATATAAATAATAGGACAAGGATATGGAAAATTTAGAATCACGTATCACCATTTTTTATTTTCAAACTCAAATGACACAATCAATTGACAAATTTGAATACAAATACAAAACTAAGGAATTTCTTCCGAAAACATAAATAATGGAAAATATCATGTCGAAATTTACATTAGATATGGATAAATTTCATCATAAAATGGTGAATGAAAAGAGATAAACTTCACCGTAGATTAAAAAAGTAATTCAAAACAAGCTCACAACCCTTTATAAACGGGTTTAAAATATAAAAAGAATACTTGAAAACATTATCATCCATATCCTTCTAAAAGAATCAATCAATGAAATGAAAAACATAATGGATTATTTCCAATCAATCCTTTTAGAAGGATTTATCCATACCTTTGACAATACATTGAATTCTTTAGGCACAATATTTACTCATTGTTGATGTCACACCTCCTTAAAAACATAATAATTGCATGTCACATACCTGAGAAAAACAAATCATACCTGCCAAAAATGTTTAGCTAGTTCAATTTAAGCTAGAATAAAATAAAAAATGACAAATGGAAATGCAATAATTTAATTTTTATGATGAAAAATGAGACTTTGATTGCTGAAAGAACATTAGCAATTGAACATTTATGTGTAGGAAAAAACAACCAAAACAACTCATACCTGCCCATTCAATCCAAATTCAAGTGCTATCAAGTAAAACCCAAGAAGAACATGATAATTGATATATAATTAACCCGTTGAGTTCTAAAAGATATAAAATTGATGAGTATTTATCCATGAATCAAATTGAGATGAATAACTAATTTTTTAAAAAAAGAGGATCAAGCATCATTGAGCCATAAATTATACGTGTCTCTTATGTTTATCATCCTCCATGCATGTAAATCTAAGAAAATAATTCCATAATACCATTCACATTAATCTTGATTTAAATTTTTCACTGTGCGAGGATGATAAAAATTGAAATATAATTAATAGGATAATTGCATGTGGATGTAGAAACTGACATTGTATAAATATAGTGAAGTGTTTTATAGTACAAAATTCTGCTGAACCAACAAATTCACATAAAAATACGTGTTCATCGATGTGAATCCATCTTATAAAATCAATAGAGTACCCACATCAGTTTCCACAAAAAGGAAAAAAATACACTATTCATTTACACATAAAACCAGGAACTAAGTGAAGAGAGGTTTCTACCAAAAAAAATTATTAAAATAATTTCAGTCTGGAAGATTGAAGGAGCATACATAGAAAGCAGTGATAGTGTGAGTAGAATTTCTATGTAATGATTTCATTTGAACCGATACCTTCCCAATAAAATACTTTTTTTAGATGCGAACCCAACTCCTGAAATAAAAATAATCCACACATCAGAAGCCAAATATAGAAAAAATTGAGCAAAATGGGGGGGGGGGGAAATTACTAAATCAGTGAGAAAAAATATACTGAGCTTAACATAGTTTTTTGGACAAAAATTTGGATTAGAATGATAGGGTTATAGGATGGATTTCAACCAAATTCAAACCTTGGGATGGAAATTAATGAGGGACATCTAAGTCAGACCACTTATGAGCTTCAAAGAAGATCCATAATTAGATTTAAGTGAGTTGTTAGTTTAGACGTCATTGTATGGGTAAGGGTTCCGAACAATGAAAAACGTACGAAGCCGAAGGTAGAGTTGAGCTAGGATTCGAAAATCGAAGATGTGAATAGTTGATGATGTAGATTTAATCAGAGGTGTTGCACTTAGGAGAGCTTCGAGTAGATGAAATCGACCAGGAAGTATAGGAGTAGGTGATGAAAATCATGAACAGGAGCGGTGTTGGCTAGAGGGGGTAATCGGGAAGGGGGCAGGAGAGTGGAATTGGGAAGGGGAGCTATAACCCAAGGGATTTTGGGAGGGTAGAAGGAACTAAAGAGTGGGGATAGGGGATTTGGGGAGGGTTTTCATGGTGGGGAGTGCGAGATAGAGGAAATTCCTGAGCAAGGGAGGGATATCGAGTGATTTTTTAGGGTTTGAAGGAGGGAATAGAGAAATAAGTGTGACGTGGAAGCATTGGAAGGTGACATGTTATCATAGAGAAGCCAAGTTTAGTATATATAATAGATTTAATTTATCATAAAATAAAATTTTTAATATCTATAGATTTTTCAGAAAATGACTTTTAATAGTTTTTCATAATGTAAAAGGGGAACTTTTTTTAATCTTTCATAAAATCATAGGATCCTTAATTCTAAATAAATAAGTAAACAATAAAAACTTATAAAATCAATACCCACATTCAAAAATACCAACATTAACATTGAAAAAACATAACAATATTTCCTTTTTAAAATAAATTCCAATGATATTCCAAAAGATTAGAGTAAATCCTTAAGGTCATCAGGAATATTGATGGTCTATATATGTCTCGCTCGTTACATCAATAACGAATGTTCACTTGAGACTATGGGCTCTCTCACCACCCCACATCATCATTAAAAATTACTGAGATCCATATTTTAATAAAAAAATAGTATCATTATTTATTTTAAATTCAACATAAAAGTTTTTATATAAATTAATAAAATTATTATTCAAAAACAACTTAAAATTCATGTAAAATTTATTTATCTATAACTTTAAATTGAAGAATGAAGTGTATTGATATTAAAAAATATTCATGGTCTATGGATGATTATGCATATAATAAGAGTTATTTTCCAAAAATATTTTAATATATTAATGATATATGTGAATGATGATGATCCATAAATTATTTTAAGACAAAATATATTTTAATAATAATACAGAGTGGGAGTGTTTCTGAGATAAATTTCTTTAATTATAAACCATTATCTTTTTTACTCATTAAATACTATCTCAAAAAAATTATTAAAACAATTTTCATTAAAAAGAGGGTTTTAGATACTTGAAAAATATATAATTTCAAAATAGTTCCCCTTAACTAAACCCTTGATTTCCACCAGAAATACTCATATATAGAATTTCCTATGAAAAGGAAATCCATAAAAATATCTTTCCTTCTTTACTCTATCTTTCACTATAAATTAATTAGTGAAAATGAATGTGTTAATGTTGTGAAATAAATTAACAATAATTCATTTGAGATGAACACCCATGGAGGATGAGATCCTTTATAAATATAAACTCATACTATCTATTCATATTTAAAATATTAATAAATAATATATTTATAATATAATTATCATGAGATGGCATGAAAAAAATAGATTTCTATATCCCAAAAATGATCTAATAAGAACTATTTTACAGTAACCTCTATAAAATATTTCTTTATCGACTTATATATTTTTCATTATTTTATGTTTAACTTTCAAATCTAATTTTCATATTTATAAACATTGAAAAATATATACAAATTAAATCCAAATATATTGGTAATATTTTAACCATTTAATAATATATAATCCTATAAATGAGTAACTTTCATGGAGGTCAATTTCTTACTCGATTATAGAAAAGACTAGAAATTATTACCATAAAACAATACATTATAAATTCTAATATTTATATTCAGTTATTATTTCACTGATATTGACCTTTTAAAAAATGAAATTTAAACTAATACAATATTGGTATATTATATATATATATATATATATTAATCGATATTATCTGAAATAGTTTCACCTCAAAGATAATGGATGTGACATCATTTATATATTAGTATTTCATTTTACATCATCTTATGATTTCATTGATGTATAATATATAATTATATATATAACCTTATATTATATAAAACTTCATGGAAAAAAAGTATATGAGGATGTGGCATGTTTTAATATGAGAGTTCAGGATTCCCTTTATGTGGATTTAAGTTTAGCTTAATGCAGGTTTCCGGACTCGCCTCATAAACTATATATAGATTTCACAATACCCCTAATGTTTATTCCATATTTTTTGTAACATCCCAGTTAAATAAATAATAATAAATTTTCATATTTTTTAATTAAATATTAATTTTAATTCAAAAGGGTATTCTATGTTTGATGGCGTACCTGACACACAGTAATGGTTTTCTCCAAAGTCTAATGTTGCACACAACATTGGGTCATACTGAAAAATAATAATATACTATTATTTTAAATAGTAGTTAACGCCTAGTTTTTGTATTGGTGTGAATTAATAGAACTATCTAAAATATTATTATACATGTTTGTTAACTATTTTTATATTTATCTGATAAAGGTTAGAGGCTTAAAATGTGAATGAATCTAATTTTAGGCACAAATAGTCTAATATTCTTTAAAAGACCGATTTACTGCCTTTTGATGGTGAACTATTTTTAAATCTAGTTTTTTATCACTTTTATATGTACTATTTGACAAAATAAAATTTTTCTTTAGAATAGGAAAATCAAAATTTACATTGGGTAAATTTTTTGTATTTTTCTGATAAAATTCATTTTTAATGAATATTGAAAAATATTTTGTTTTAGTTCAAAACTGTTTTTAAATCTAATTTATTTATATGGTTAGATTATATTTTTAATTGGGATTAAAGTGTAATTATATTATATTTTTACTATTTAATCCAATTTTGGTCATTAGAAATAATTTCACTTTGAAATTGGACATAAACAAGTGCCATTATTTTGATAGTTATTATTTCTTAAAAACACGCTTATTGTTTTGACAACGAGAATTAATTATAAAATAAGTAATTCAACTTATATGTTTTTAATTTGGAAAAACATGCATAATTTTTGAATTATGAATATCAAATATATCTTAGGATGAATTTTTGGTATTTTTCTGAAAACATTCAATTTTTGATTAATAGTGAAAACACATTGCAGTTCTTAAAAAACCGGCTTTTTCATTTAAATGATATTTTACAGCTTCTGTGAATTGAATTTAGAAAAGTTGATATACATGGTTATTTTTAATATGTAAAATTTGGTTCAATAAGTTAAAAATAATTTTTGATGAATAGTAACTTTTGACTTTTATTTACAGCGGTTAAAGGTAAATAGGGTATTTCGAAGTAAAAATAATATTATAATAATTTTAATTTACCATAACATGTTTCCTAATCATATTTTTTGATTCATTTTTTTTCATTGACATCCTTGGGTCGATTTTGGGACCCCATGGAGCCACTTATGTGTGATAATGGCACTTTATATTATTTAATTTAAAGTAATTAAAAAATGACATAAACATATATATTTTAGTAAATCAATTCTTACATGGGGTTATATAAGATATATCTTATACTATAAATATTAATTTGAAAGATAAAAATATTTCATACATCATGGTATTTTTTTAATAAATTTTATACATCTAATAAATAAAATTATTTTTGACACAATAATGATGCAATGTTTTCCTCAATAATGAATGATTTAAATAAATAAGATTATAAAGTTTAAAATAATATAAAAAACCTTTAAAATTATTATTGGATGATTTTATTTCAAACAAGAGTCATATTATCTTCGACTATAATAATATTTGGACCATTAGAAACTAAAAATCATTATATAGTAAAATAATATTTAAAACCTTCTTAAAGATCCCCTCCTCCCCCTTATAAAAATCCCTCACCTCTAACCCATTACTCACTCCTCTAAATCCCCTTGGATCACAAAAAATATACCCAATTAATCTCCCCACATACCTCTATTCCACCTAGAAGCCTTACCTTAAGCATAAGGCACTTCAAAAAAACCTTTTGTTTCAAACCATAGGGAGTTACACGATTTAAAGTTAACATCTTCTCTTAAATTATTTCCTTTTATTTTAATTCTCTAACCCCCTAAACTAATTTTATTCAATTATTTTATAACAACACTAGTATACTCAATATACTAGGTTGTTGTTATGATATGTATTCGAACTACTCATACACACACACCTCCGTCTAATGGGTAAAGTATATATTGTTTCTGTGGACTGCAAACTACTTCCTCACGAAACGATGATTGTTCAATCTTATCCTACCACCTTATATGGTGGACATTAAGATGAAAATATTTTTATATGTGATATATATTATATTTATATTGTCTCTATACTTCTGTATTTTTCATTTATATCATACCGTTATGGTTTCCATAATGGGTAATCACGATAATTTCATTTGAGGAAGTGCGGACTACCGCCCCCTCAAAGTGATATGACTCGTTCATGCCATACATGGAATGTATAAAGGATAGAATTACTGAAATTATATATGATATTATACTATAATTATAATATACATATGTATAATTAATTTTTCATTCCATTAAATATGAAATAGAAATGAAAGTAGCCTTCATGCGTATGCACAACTTACCGTCTCCATGAATGGTGAACTTCATTTCTTACCTCAAAATGTTATATAGTATTATAAATTCATATATATAATGGATATATATGATATATATGATATCTAAATCATGAATATCATTCATGAGATAATGTAATTTTGACCACTTGAACAACTTGTAATTATAAGAAGTTCATTTTTGACTCAAGTACCAAATATCTACAAAACGACCATTATTAAAATTAATGATTACATAATGTTTATAACATGGTAATATGTGTTATAAAAGGAAAAATAAACTTGAAAAAGGTTCTTAAGAAATTATAAATTTACTTTAGTTTATTATTCAGGAGATTAAAGAACAAACGGATCAAGTTGGACACGAGGTAAGGGAATTTGTCTCAATCTCCTTTTATTGAGGCATATTTTGTTTTATAGAATAATTTCTTTTATACGGTATATAAACACCTTTGACATTTCATTTCATTCAAAGGGAATCTCTTTTTTACAGGGTGTTTTACTAAATGAAAAAAAAGAATGTTTCTTTTTAACATAAGTAGTGACAATGACCTTTTCCGCCACCACAAGTATTATTTGATCTTTGGCTTCCTTAACAAGACATAATGTTTTTAAAAGGAAAATAAATACCATATACTCTATTTCATATTTTGGTATTTAAAATGGGTTTGATAATGGATTTTTTGTGTCAATATATTTAAATGATATATTGTGATTGAAATGTGGAAATGTTATCTTTCCTTTTATATTTGTTTTATGTATTATGAATATGTTATAGTTCTTGGGAATTGTTTACGTATATGGGTTGTTCTATGGTAAACCTAGGGACGATGATCCCGATATAGCTCTCCAATGCATTAGGTAATATAACAGAGGTAAACGTGAATGTTTCCCCTAAGTGATTTAGGGAATATATAATGATGGGTACTCCAAATGTAACTCCCTACGTAGCTATGAAAGCTACAACGTGTGTATGTTATAGATGCCACAAGTTTCCTTTATTATTTGTGATTACTATATGTTATTCATAAATATTATGATTTTCTGAGGTCTATTAAAGTGCTTATTCTTGGTATGTATTTATGGAATAATGTTCTCTTTCCTTATTTTATAACCATTACTGAGCTTTTTATGCTCATATAATGTTTTGAAATGTTCTTCACATGACATGAAGATGAATAAGGTCAAGGATGGGATCGAGTAAAAGTCATGAAGTCTAGAACAAGGAACTAGGAATGATTTTGTTTTAAGAGTTTTTATTTTAAGAAAAAAATGGAAACTGAGTAGAAGTGTCTACATTGTAATTTTTTGAGATGTAATTTAATAGTTACTGCCTAATTCTCTAATAATCTTAACCTGAAAATATCCTCAACTTGAATTATCCATTTAATTCAAGATTATGTAATGTTTTTAGGTCGGGTCCTTATAGCTGGTATCAAAGGCCGGTGTAGACAACTTTAGGAATTTAAATATTTTTAAATTAGTGTCCATAAATTAATTTATGGTAAGATTGAAATGATATAGAATTAAGGATTACCATATTGCTTTGCCTAAGATATTTCTATGCTTAGAATGGTTTTCTACATAGGAAATTGGGAAGCTATGATGGGACGACATCAGAAGGAAGACAACCTTCCAAATAATCAAGCTGAGATGGTCGGAATCAGAATTGAATAGTTTCTTGCAGTGATGGAATAGTTGAATCAGGCTATAAATGGTGGAGGTATCCATTTATGAGATCTTCTAGATCAACCGCAGAGGAACATGTCTGTGGTGGTGCATTTCATGAGGCAACATCCCCCATAATTTAGAGGACCATCTAACCCTGTTCTATTATAAGGGTGGATTAAAGCACTAGAAAATATTTTTGATGTCATGGGGTGTTCATAACATCAAAATATTAGTCTTTATGTTTACAGTTTTGAAGGTGAAGTTGATCAGTGGTGGTCAATTGTGAAAAACATCATGGATAGTGAGGAGATAAATGCTCCTAATTTTGATGAATTCAACAGAGTGTTTCTTGAGAAATGTTTTCCTAAGGTGGTTTGTATTAGGATGGAAAAACCATTCCTAGAATTGTGACAGGATGATGATTCAGTGGCTGATTATTAAGAAAAATTCACTCGACTGGAAATGTATTCTCCAAATTTCATATGAGATCTTAATAGTAAAATCAACCATTTTTACTCATGATTAAAGACAAAGTATCAAAGAAATTTATATTCTTGTGAGTTCAAAAGTTATAAAAAACTTTTTTGATGTGTGGAGAAGGTGGAAATTGAGTTTTTCAAGGATCGGGTGTTTTTTGAAAAACAATAGAATAAGCGGTCGAGGTGGTAGGCAAAAGAGAAGAACTATTCAAAAAAGTTTGATGGTAATAAACTTAAGTTTATAGTTTGTAAAAATTGTAGTAAAAAGAACGATTGGGAATGTATTTTTAATTCTATTAAGTGTTATCGATGTGGTAAAATGGGACATAAGGCTCATAATTTCACTGAGAATGATTAGGGTAATGGTAAAAAAAATCTGATTTACAGTCAGTAATTTTTTTTATATGAAATAGAATGGGTCACTATTAAAATGAGTGTCCAACGAAGAACTCAACAGATGGAAAGAAGCCGTACTACAAGATGAAATGGGTGGTGAAATCCTTTTCCACTACTTCAGTAGATGTTAGGCATCAAATGAAGTAGTATTAGGTACACTATTTTTTAGATTATTCCAATGTGTTTTTTGATTTAGGGTCTACACAGTCATTCATTTATGATGTGTTTTCTAGTAAATTGGGAATTCCAACTCAAGATATGAATCCCAAAATTATTGTAAAAATAGTGGGGGGAAATGTTGAGACAAAATGAAATTATAATAACCTTCCTGTCCTTGTGTGCAAAAAGAATCTACCTGAAAACCTTATTGTTTTGACTCTAGTAGAGTTTTATGTCATTTTCGGTATGGATTTACATTATGTTTATCATGCTAATATTGACATCAGATCTAAAGAGATTTTTTTTTTCAGAAATATTTTTATTTTGTGTACAAGAAAGAACCATTACTTTTGATAACATATTAGGAAGCTGAGAAACTATTAAAAGATGGATATGAATGTTACCTTGCACATATTGTTGAAAACCAAGGAACTATTTAGATTAATGATGTTCTATTGGTAAATTAGTTTTTTTTTATTTTTTTCCTATAGAGTTTCCTTGTATAATACCCGATTGGGAAGTTGAATTTGCTGTGGAATTAGTTTCTGATGTTAAGCCAATTTTAGAACCCCCTTATCGAATAGCATAAATTTAACTTTTAGAGTTAAAGAAGTAATTGCAATAGTTATTAGATAAAAGTTTCATTTTACCTAGAACATCACCATGGGGTTCTCTTGACTTGTTTGTGAAAAATAAATATGGTTAAATGAGACTTTGCATTGATTATAGAGCATTTAATAACATCATTGTTGAGAACAAGTATCATTTTCCTCATATCGATGATTTTTTTGATTAGCTCCAGGGAGGTCAGTATTTTTCAAAGATTGATTTGAGGCCAGGGGTACCATCAGTTGAATGTAAAAGAAGAAGACATTCCGAAGACCACATTTCATACGAGATATGGCCATTATGAATTTGTGGTTATGCCTTTTGGATTAACCAATACACCTGTTGTATTCATGGATCTTATTAATATAATTTTATGTGTTTTCTTGGATAAGTTTTTGGTTGTGTTCATTGATGATATTTTGTATTATTCTAAAATTAAAAAGATACATGAATGTCAGTTAAGGTTTGTCTTGAAAACATTAAAATAATAGAAACTATTTTGTAAATTCAACAAGTATGAGTATTAGTTACAAAAAATTCATTTCCTTGGTCACATTGTTTCAAAAAATTGAATAACTCTTGATCCTGCTAAAACAGAAGCTATTGAAGAATAGCCAAGCCCCACTAATATAACTGATATCTATAGTTTTCATTGTTTGGTAGGTTATTATCGGAGGTTTGTTGAAAATATTTCATTATTATCCAGTCCAATGACTAAGTTAACTCGAAAAGGTGTTAAGTTCATATGAGCAAAATAATGTGATGATTATTTTTAGAAATTAAAAAGAAGATTAGTGAATGATCAAATTTTGGAATTACCTTCCATAAGTGGTGAGTTTTTTATCTATAATTATTATTCGTTGAAAGGATATGGTTGTGTCCTTATGTATATTGATCTGGTAATTTCTTATGCATCATGTCATTTGAAACCTCATTAGTTAAATTACCCTACACATGAATTAGAATTAGATTCTATTGTTTTGGATTTAAAATTTGGGAGGCATAATTTGTATGAATTAAAATGTGAAATATATACTAACCACAAAATTTTGAAGTATATATTCACTCAGAAATAATTAAACATGAGACAAAGGAGATGGATGGAATTAATCAAGGATTATGATTGCACAATTCATTACCATCCTGGAAAATAAAATGAAGTGGTTGATTATTTGAGTCGGAAAAGTAATTATACATTAACCATGTTATGTTTGGAATAATATCATTTGATTAAATATTTGTTTAACTTTGGAATATAAGTTATTAGTGTAGGGAATTCCTTTATTTTGTTTTATGTGTCGTTGTAATCATCTCTATCAGACGAATTAAGAAAGCATATAAGGAAGACAGTGAGTTACAGAAAAAGGAAGAGTTGTATTAGAAGGGTAAGTTGCCTAATTTTAACATTAATAATGATTGTATTTTGAGATTTGGGAAGAGATTATGTGTGCCTTGTGATTCACAGTTGAAGAAAGAGTTATTATGTGAAACTCATAGTTCTCGGTTTTCATTTAATTCTAGAAGTACTAAGATGTACAAAGATCTTCGGGAGTATTACTGGTGGGATGAAATGAAATGAGATATTGCTGACTTTATATTGAAGTGTTTGACTTTTCAGTGGGTTAAAGCAGAGTAATAGTTACCGAAGGAGATGCTTCAGTCTTTATTGGTTCCAGAGTGGAAATAGGAAAATATATCAATGGACTTAATTGTGGGATTACCAAAGACATCACAATGTAATAATGAAATCTGGGTTATTATTGATCGATTGACTAAATCTTCTCATTTTATTCATATTTGAGATACTCTATATCTAGATTGAC
This sequence comes from Viscum album, assembly GCA_963277665.1. Lineage (NCBI taxonomy): Eukaryota > Viridiplantae > Streptophyta > Magnoliopsida > Santalales > Viscaceae > Viscum > Viscum album. Next base: position 510,498,699 of record OY728121.1, read on the forward strand.
TTTATCGGTTGTATGTGAAAGTGATAGTCAGTTTGCATGGAGTTTACCTCTCTATTGTATCTAATCGCAATCCCAGGTTTACTTATAATGTTTGGAAAGGCCTTCAGAAGTCATTGGGTACTGAATTAAATTTTAGTACAGCTTTTTATCCTCAATTAGATGGGCAGTTAGAACAAACAATTCAGACCTTGGAGGATATGTTATGTGCTTGCTCATTGGATTACCAGGGATGTTGGGACCAACCTATTTATTTGGTTGAATTTTCTTATAATAACAGTTTTTATTCCAGTATACATATAGCTCCATTTGAGGCATTATATGGGAAGCGGTGTCAAACTCTTCCTTTTTTGGATTATGTAGCTGAAAGGAAGTTAATGGGACCTGAATTGGTAGAAGGGATAACAGAAAAATTTCAGTTGATTCAGAAACACATGAGAAAAGCTCAGAGTTGGCAGACAATTTATGAGGATAACCAGAAGAAGGATCTATAATTTAAGGTTGGTGATCATGTCTTTCTAAAAGTTTCTCCATGGAAAATTGTGATGCATTTTGGTAAGAAGGGAAATTTGAATATGAGGTTCATTAGACCTTATGAAATCCTAGAGAATTCTTGATTAGTTTCCTATTGAGTGGATTTACCTCCAAGTTTATCCCAGGTACACAACGTTTTTCATGTCTCAATGTTGAGAAAGTATATTCCGGATCCATCTCATGTTTTACGTCCAGAGGTAGTTCAGTTGGAAGAGAATCTCTCTTATGAGGAACAACCAATCCATATTCTTGACCAAAGAGAGAAAGTGTTGTGGAATAAGGTAATTCATCAGGTAAGGGTTTTGTGAAAAAACTATATGGTTGAATAGAAAATGAGGGAATCTGAAAATGATATGAGGGATAAATACCCCCACATATTTGATAAGTGAATAAAAATTAAAATGAAGAAATTTCCAAAAGGGGAGAAGGATTTAACATCCCAAGTAAATAAATAATAATACATTATCATATTTGTGAATTAAGTATAAATTTTACTCTAAAGGGGATTCTATTTTTGATGGAATACCTAACACGTAACAATGAGTTTCTCCAAAGTCTAATGTTGCACACAACGTTGGGTCATATTGAAAAATAAGAATATAATATTATTTTAAATGGTATTTAACGCCTAGTCATTGTATTGGTGGGAATGAACAGAATTAACTACAATATGATCATACATTTTTGTTAAATGTTTTTACATTTATCCAATAAACGTTAAAGTCTTAAATTGTTAATGAATCTAATTTTAATCACAAATTGTCTAATATTCTTTAAAAGGTCGATTTACTGATTTTTAATGGTGAACTGTTTTTAAATCTAGTTCTTATCACTTTTATATGTTCAGTTTGACCAAATAAAATTCTTCTTTCGAATCGAAACATCAAAATTTTCTTTGGGTAAATTTTTGTTATTTTTCTGATAAAATTCATTTTAATAATGAATAGTGAAAAATATTGTATTTTAATTCAAAACATCATTTTAATCTAATTTATTTATATGGTTAGATTATCTTAATAATTGGTTTTAATGTATAATTATATTATATTTTTATCATTTAACCTAATGTTGTTCATTGGAAGTAATTTCACTTTGAAATTGGACATACACAAGTGCCAAACTTTTGATAGTTATTATTTCTTAGAAACACACTTTTTCTTTTGACAACGAGAATTAATTTTAAATTAATTAATGAAACTTTTATGTTTTGAATTTGGTAAAATAGACATCATTTTTGAATTTGGAATATCAAATATAGCTTAGGCACAATTTTTTGGTATTTTTCTGAAAACCTTCAATTTTTGATGAATAGTGAAAACACTAAGAAGTAGTTAAATAACCGAATTTTTTATTTAAATGATATTTTACCACTTCTGTGAATTGAATTTTGAAAATCCAACAAACATGGTTGTTATTAGTAAGTAAAATTTGGTTCAATAAGATGAAAATAATTTTTGGTGAATAGTGACTTTTTAACTTTTATTTACCGCGGTTAAAAGTAAATAGTGTAATTAAAAGTAAAAATGATATTATAATACTATTAAATTAACCTAACATGTGTCATAATTCTATTGGTTGATATATTTCCGACCATTAGCATCCTTGTTTTGATTTTGGGACCCCATGGAACCACTTAAGAGTGATATTGACACTTTATATTAATTAATTTAATGTAATGACAGAAATGAAAAAAACATATATCTTTTAGTAAATCAATTCTTACATGGGGTTATATAAGTTATCTATTAGAGTATAAATATTCATTTGAAATAAAAAAAATATTTCCTAAATCATGGTTTTTTTTATAATTTTAGACGCAAAATAAATAAAATTATTTATGAAACAATAATGATGTAGTGTTTACCTCATTAATGAACGATTTAAATAAATAAGAATATAAAGATTAAAACAATATCCAAAACCTATCAAATTTTTATTGGATGATTTTATTTCTAACAAGAGTCATCTTATATTCGACTTTAATAATTTTTTAACCCTTAGAAACTGAAAATCATTATATAATAAAATAATATTTTCAAACATTCCTAAAGAGCCCCTCCTCAACCTTATAAAAATCCCTCAACTATAACCCATTAATCACACCTATCAATACCATTGGATCGACCAAACTCTACCCAATTAATCCCCCTACATCCCTCTATTCCACCTAGAATCCATACCTTAGGCCAAAGGAACTTTAAGAAAACCTTTTTGTTCAAACCAAAGGGAGTTACCCGATTTAATGGTAATGTCTTCTCTGAAATTATTTTCTTTTATTTTACTTATCCAACCCCTTAACTATTTTTATTCCATTATTTTATAACAACACCATTATCCTCAATATACTAGTTTGTTGTTAAGTGAAGGATTCATACTAAACTTACACACACCTTCATCTAATGGGTAAAGAACATACTGTTTCTGTGGACAACGAACTACTGCCTCATGAAACGATAATTGTTCAATCATCTCCTACCACCTCTTATGGTAGCCATTAAGATGGAACATTATTTATATGTGATATATATTATATTTATATTTTCCCTATTCTTCTGTATTATTAATTTATATCATTCCTTTATGGTTTCCATAATGGTAAAACACGATAATTTCATTTGAGGAAGTGGGGACTATCACCCCCTCAAAGTGATATGACTCATTCATGCCACACGTGGAACATATAAAGGATAGAGTTAATGAATTATATATTATATTATACTGGAATTATTATAAACCTATGTATCATTAATTTTTCATTCCATTATATATGAAATATAAATGAAAGTAGCATTCATGCGTACATACGGCTTACCATCACCATGAACAGAGCATTTCATTTCTTATTTCAAAATGTTATGTACTATTATAAATACATATATATATACTGGATATATATGATATATATGATATCTAAATCATGAATATAATTCTAGAGATTATGGTATTTTGACCTCATGAACAACTTGTAATCATATGAAGTTTATTTTTTACTCAAGTTCCAAATATCGAAAAAGGACCATTATTAACTTAAATGATTACATAATGTTTATAAAATAGTAATAAGTGATATAAAAGAAATAACAAAACATGAGAAAGGTTATTAGGAAAGAATAAATTAACTTTAGTTTATTATTCATGATATTAATGAACAAACAGATCAAGTTGGACACAAGGTAAGGGACTTCGTCTCAATCTCCATTCATTGAGGCATATTTTGTTTTATACACGAATTTCTCTTATACGGTGTATAAACACATTTTAATTTTCATTTCACTCAAAGGGAATATTTTTTACTATTAGTTTCACTAAATGAAAAAAATAATAACGTTTCATTTTAACATTAGTGGGGACAATGACCTTTTCTACCGCCATGAGTTTTATTTGATCTTTGGCTTCTTTATCAAGATGTAATGTTTTTAAAAGGAAAAAAAATACCATATACTATTTTTAGTATTTTGGTATTGAAAATGGTTTTGATAATGGATTTGTTGTGTCAATATATTTAAATGATATATTGTGATTGAAATGTGGAAATGTTGTCTTTACTTTATATTTGTTTTATGTGTTATGAATATGTTATTGTTCTTGGGCATTGATTACGTATACGGGTGGTTCCATGATAAACCTTGGGCGAGTGAGCCAAAGATATCTCTCCAATGCATCGGGTAACCTGATAGAGGTAAACGTGAATGTATCTACTAATTTTTATAGAGAATATACTATAATGGGTATTCCAAATGTAACTCCCTACGTAGCTGTGAAAGATATACCTTAAGTATGTTATTGATTCCACAAGTTACCTTTATGAATTGTGATTACTATGTGTTATTCAAAATCTTACAATTTAATGAGGTATGTTAAAGTTCTTATGCTTGGTATGTATTGATGGACTAATGTTCTCTTTCCTTGTTTTATAACCCTTACTAAGATTTTTATGCTCATCCCATGTTTTGAAATGTTCTTCACATGACTTTAAGATGAATAGGGTGGAGGATGGGATCAATGAAAAGTATTGTTGTCTAAAACATGGAACTAGAAATTATTTTTTAAGAGTTTTTATTTTATGAAAAAATGGAAACTAAGTATAAGTGTCTACTTTGTAATTTTTGAGATATAATGTAATAGTTATGGCCTAATTATCTAAAAATCTAAACCTGAAAAGATCCTCAATGTGAATTATCCATTAAATTTAGGATTATGTAATGTTTTAAGGCCGGGTCATTATATTTTTAATCTAAAAACAACCATTATGTAAGAATTCAATAGTACCTATATGTGATCCAAGAGCTAATACCCTTCTAAGACATATAAAAATGACTGAATCTACCTTGTGTTCCTTTTAAATCCAAAACATGACATTTAAAAAACATCAAAACCACTACCATTCCCTTATGTGAGTACAAATCCTACCCTAATGATAATCAAAGGATATATAATTTCCTATATATAAATTTATTTTTATGAAGACTGATATTTTAACTCATTAATTTTATAATTTTATAATTCTAATTCTATTTAAACTCTTATAATGCATTAATATAAATAAATTTCATTTATTGATTCTTAACATATTAATATATTTCATTTATATCTTAATCATAGTCTAAATTTATCAATATTAATACTTTACACACTATATTTATTATTTAACTATTAGAATATATACATTCAAAGTTAATAAAGTTATATTAAATTACCATAATATTGAGTTTTAGAATTAATATTAACATACCATATTATTTCCCAATATTTTATTATTAATAAAATTTACATTTATAATATTTTATAATCTACCATAATGCATCATTAAATTCCAAATAATTTAAAATTGTGTTTATAAATATTCATTTTCATAATAAAATTTCAAATTTAGTTAATGTTTTAAATTTTAAATCCGAACATATTAAATATGAATTTATGTTTAATAAATATAAATCCAAATTATTTATTGGAAAATAATAAAAATATAATTAAATAATTATTTTTGTAATATGAATGATTTAAATTCACTTATTCCAAAAAAATATGTATAAAAGTGAATTTATTTTTGTAAAGGATTATTGTTGTTAAAATATATCCTAGATTATTAGAATTGTGAAAAAAATCAATTTAAAAAATTTTAATTTAAATTAAATTTATACTATAATTCTCAATATATTACATTCTACTACATTAAATATATATCATCCTCATAATTTTTCATTTGTATCACTGTTGAAAATATATGATATAAATTCAAATAAATTATCTACCCCACTATCATGGGTAAGACTCATTTTTTGACCTCATAATATAAATATATTTTTATTTTTCACCTCCATTTGTGAAAAATATTATTCCTTAATAAAATTTTGTAGAAGCTTAACTATCATAGAATCACAATATTAATCATGTTCACTATCAAATAAAAAAATAATAAATGGTTATGATAATACTTAATAAACACATTAATATGAATATCCACCATAAATTTATTATCCTTTGATGATTTATTCCAATACAAAAAACCATGAATATATATAAAATATAATCCATATAATCCAAAAAAATATATATAATATTTTAATAGATCATATAGTATCTATAAAATAACTTTTTTTCAAAATACCTTCAATTACCTCAACATAAAGTATATAAAATCCTTAAAAACATAAACTATAATAAAATGATAATATTCTAACCTATATTGTTATCTTTTCCTTTAATTTGATACAAAATATGATTCCCTAGACAAAATCATTCAGATTTGGTGTAAAATTTGTGAATCAATTTACCTATTTTAGATGTAAACATAATTTAACCAAATCATAATATAATTACAACCTGAAATCCTGATAATGAATGACAACATTACCAGGAATATTTTTCAGTTTATAAAATTAATGAATTGGGAAAAATGATAAATATAAAAACTTATATATTCCTATAAACATGCATTTACTCACTACAATAAACTCTCAAAATGCCACATACACAATATAAGAATCTAGACCTCAGAATCGACATAATTGATCTTACCCATCACTTTCATTTTGAAAAAAATTATAAAACGTGGGGTGAGCATAAAATATCTTAGTAAGGGTTATAGAAATGAGGATACCCATTTTTAGGAAGAATTAAAACTCATTAAAATAGCTTCCCTTAAAAAAAATAATTTAAACTCAAAAAGTATTGATTTGGATTTAAAATAGTCTTCTTAATAAAAAATGTTTAAAAAACATTAAAAAATGTTTCCTAAAGTAAAAGTTATTCTATTGTAAAACTTTCTTAATGTTTTGGGATAAATATTTCTTATAAAATATAAAACTTCTCTAACCTTATAAAATGAAGAGTTCCCCTTCACAGAATACCAAGTTCCACAATTAAAAAATATAACAATATTTCATTATTAAATTAAATAAAATTATATTTATTTATCCTAGAAGAAATAATTAATGTAACACAGAACATTAAAAGGTTATATAGGGACAACTTATCACATTAGTTGACAAATTCCCCTAGATGATACATGTTCACTCACTATCCCTCATTATTATATAAAATTAATAATAATATATTTTAATAAAAAATAGTATATTTACATTATCATTATGATATCCCTTAACATATTTATTTCCAAATCCTTGTAATCAATATAAAAATAGTATCATGTTTAGTCCATGGATGATTTATAAAAATTCTAGAAATTAATAAATGTATTTTTAAGTAACAACATATAATTCTTGAAAAATCGTTTAAATAAAACATCATATTTAAGAATAAAGAAAAATTATATTAAAAAATATGCATGGTTCATGTATGATTATGAATTGAAAAACAAATTTTCTCCATAGAATATTTTAAAACAAGAATTATTGCAATGACTTAAGTTGATCGATAAATTATTTTAAAAAAAGAATATGTTTTAATAAATATATAGAGTGAGTGATTTTATTAAGATAAAAATCATTTAGTATAAAATTATAGATTTATGAATCCTTAAAAAATCATGGAAATGTAAATTGTTAAAATAGTTTACCTTAAAAAGAGGTTTCTGTAAACATTAAAAATAGAGAATATCATGACATCTTCCCCCTACATGAATCCTTGTGACTCCCAAACTCCTCATATATATAATTTTATTTCCCATAGTAATCCTTAAAACTCACATTCCTTTCTCAGTTTATATTTTTCATCTAACATACAAAGGATAATATTAGTGTTTTTTTGTTGAAGGAACTTAATATAAAATTATTTGTAATCAACATAAGAAGAGTATAAGGTTATTTATTTATAAATCTTCATACTCTGAATTTTTATTTTAAATATCTATAAATAATTGATGTATAATATAATGATCATGAAATGGAATTAAAAAATTGATATATCCCATATATTATTTGATAAGATCTTATTTAAAAAAACTTCTATAAAATAAAGATTTCATTGACAACTGTATTTCATGTAATATTATATTGAACCATGAAAAAATAATCATTATATCGATAAACATTGAAATTTATTTAATAATTGAGTCTTAATATCATTCTAATATCATGCTAAGATTATACCCATATAAAAGTTTATAATCCTCCAAATGACTAGATTTTATAGATCATGAGTTCTTCTTAGATTACAGAGTATTCTATAAACTATTATCAGGATTTGAGGAGTGATAAAATAAGTTTTTTTACATGATGATGTTTATATTTGGGTCTTGTTTCACTAATATTTATCTTCTTTATAAAAAATAATACATATAAACCAATACGATAATGATATGTTGTTTAAAATTTATGTAAATATATATTCCTAATTATTATTTAAACTAGTCTCACATTGATGAAGATAGTTGTGGCGTCATTTATAATATATTATTTTATTTTACATCATCATATTATTTATTTGATGCATAACACATACAAATATATACCCTTATATTATCTAATTATTTTGGGTGAGGAAGAAAATTATGATTTGGATGGTTTAAATTAGAGATCATGTGCTTAATTTTTTTTAGATTTATGTGTAACATTATCAGTTTTTTAATGTTTTTTAATCCTTATTTTTTCAATAATTTATATGTTACATTAGTGTAAAATTAATAATTATCAGTTTAAATTTTACCCATATGAATGACATTGTGTTTATGTTAATTAAAATTCTTCATACCTACATGCACGACTATTTTAAAGAGATAAATAAAGGTAAATACTTATTTTCAAATTCTAAATAAAGGTAACTCCATTTCCTTAAGGGTAACTTAATGGTAACCTAGCCACTATGTAAGGGTTGGTTCAAGCTATGTAATAGTAACTCCAAATTTCTAAAGGATTCATAGGGGTAATCGAAAGCTACGAAAGGGTAAGATTGGGATGTGTATGAATGAATTTGTGTTTTAAAAGGTTATGTAAGGGTAACCAAGAACCCTTACATTATTTCTATGATCTAAATAAGTGTATAACCATGTTACTCTTACATAGTTCCATTTTTTGGAGAAAAAATATTTCTATCCAAGTTTTTCATTTTTCCTTGTCCAATATGAACCTATAACATGTTCTAGTGGTTTTAAAAGCCTAAAATCCTGGGAGATCAATTCTATGAATCATTTAAAATTAATAACTCATACTTTATATGGTTTTTAATGATCTTAAATTAAGAATTGATTAATAGAAAAATTAAATGAGGAAATTAATTTGGGTTTTTTCAATTTTGTGAACCAAAAGTTGGTATTATCTTCATAAAATATATGAACTTATCTTATCCTTTGATTTGGATATCCTCTTGTGTTCAGTCAACCCATAAACCTGTTAACCATGATATGTGAAGTTTTCTTCAATAAAACCAATGCACTAATTTTAGTTTCTAGATATGAAAAAACACACACTATCTGTCCTCTATCCTTTAGAGTAGTGTTTTTAAAATGTTAAATTCAAGGTTTGAATATATACATCCTCTTCTCCTGATTTAGTGAAAAATTTTAAATTATGATTTCCTCAACTTTGTGGAATTTTTATAAATAATTATTAAATGAAAATAACTTATAACTACCAAAATTTTATAAATTATTATCATGCTTATCTTCAATTAAAATAGATATATAAAATTACTATCACATAAGTTATTTGTATTTTTTTGAAATAAAATATATTAAATTGGTTCTATTAATCCTTATATAGTTTTCCAAACTAACTATTACACATATATTATTTGGTTGATGTTTCCTTGGAGAAACTTTTTTCATGATGAAGTAAATATTAAAGTAATAATTCAATGTCATTAATTCATGTTTCTATGGGTTATTGACATGATTTTTGGCATGCGTGTGCATCTCTATGATATATATGTCTCATACCAAACCACATTAGGTGTGTGTGTATGTGTATCCCTATGATTCCTATTATTGATGTTTAATAAAATTAAAATTTTTGTGCTAATAACACTTAATTCACATGACATGATGCTTGATTTATCATTTGTATCACGTATTTATTGTGTTATTCCTACGTCATTATAGTTAAGTATGTAGGTTGATCTATATAGACTATCCCCCAAGGGGGATGTGTTAAATTCTTGGTCGACATGAAAATGGGATATCCCTTCATGGGGAATGTGTCATAATGGTTATTGGATTATCCCATTGATGGGGAAGTGTCAGACATGGTTGGTTGATATTTATTATGTAATGGTGTCAAAGCTGGTAGAGTCAGTCACGGAGGGCCCAAATCATTTTTCTGTGATTTTGTGATATACATTCTAATTATATATGTTCTATTTGTTTTCATGAAATGAATAATTATATCTTCTACAATTATGTAAAGGGTTTTTGATAGTTTCCTACTTTGTTTCATGCTCACACCCTACTTGAACATTTGGACATGCTTATAGATTTATATCCAAGAACCAATAAAGGAAAAGGGTCATGTGGTGGATGGTTAAGAAGGTTTAACATGATGATAGGGGTGTTAATGGGTGAAATTTGGGATAAATGTCTACTTAATATTTTGTTTAGTTACTTTACCTCATACTTTGATCCACCACATGTAGATAAAATTTATTTTTATTAGGTTTTGTGAAAATAATGTCATACTGTTAATGCATGGGTTAATACTTATTTATGTGATGTTACTATAGTGATTTATTTAATATTTATTTTTGTATTTTATTATCTTAACTTCCATTATAATCTCTAATTTTATAATGTCAAGGAAATATTATCCCCAAGATTCTCAACATATCCATCACCTCTAATTTGAAACTGATTATGTATGGGTAGGAATTTATGAGGTCTCATGGAATTCCTAATCAGATCCTTTGTATTAGTTCTAGGTTTTACAAAATGGTATCAAAGAATCAATTTCACAACTTTTTTCTTTCTATCCCTTTATTTGGGAATGGTTTGACCGATGTTTTTAAGGTTGGGAATCAGGTAGGGGAACTATGTTATTGCCTATCTAAAACAACATTATAGACCTATAGGTTGCCTTTGAAATGTAAATTAGTTCTTGTGTTGTTTTTTGTTTGATGTTTCCATGATTTGATTCAAATTGGGTGATTCACATGATGTTTGTATACTGATTAATGGGATTTGGTGGGAATTCATGCAGAATGTTTAGGCACATAGAATCACATTCCATATGAACATTTCATAAATTAGATAGAACCCAAATAATAAAATTCATATTCAAATTATGATATGTCCTTTTGGTGTGTTATTTATTGCATTATATATTTGAAAAAAATGTATTCTATGATTTAGTGAATATATATATGATTAGGATTAATGTGAATCCACTAGAGGCTTTAACTGGGTTATGAGTAGTTCTTAGGGGGTTGTGTCTTGTTATTTTGAGCACCCTATTAGCATGAAAATTTTTGTAAACCCCTATTAGTGGTTGTGATATATTAATGGAATTATTTTTTAGCTATTTTATTTCCATATAGTTTGGTCTAGAATTTATAGAAATACTACATCATGGAAATATTTTACTACCAATTACACACCATATTGTGTAGGGGGATGAAACTGAGCATGTTCCCTTGGTTTCTCTAGTAGGTCAAGATAAAGAAAAAATCCATTAAGGTATATTTGGGCTTGTAATTATTTATAATGGAGGAGCACACAATGAGGGCCTACGATGGCTGATTATTATCATGACTTCCATCTCCATTATTCATCATCCTTCCAGGGTAGTAGAGGACCGCATGATATGATGTTCTATATAAGATTCATTGAGAGGATCTTTGAACTGGTTGAGACCATGTAGGACCAAATAGAGAATCAAGAAAACATTATTCTTTAGGGAAAATATGGAATATTGGGAGACATTATGATTCAAGATGGTGTACATTAAGGGATGGCAAGATATATTTTCAAGGACCTATTTTTGAGGTGTTCCTTAGTAATTCACTAAAGCTGGACCACGCTCAAGGGTTTTTAGAGCTCCATTCGGGGGTAATATCTATATCAACATATTTACCACACTTCATTGACTATATTTTATTTTCTCTTATTATAGTAGGTAACAAGGCACATATGGATAGAAATTTCGAGATCAATTCTCATATAGAGATAAAACATAGGGTTATGAAGTTGGATCTGATAAAATATGTTATAATGATTCGTAAGGTGTTGATAACAAATATGGTCATCAAGGAAGATAGGGAATCATTTATTCTTCTAGATGATAATGGATCAACCAATGTTTTATATTTTGGAGTCCCATTTTATTATTCATATAGTAAGAAAATTTAGTCATAGGATGTACATTATGGTGATGGTTAATTTTTAGAGCAGGTCATAGGTTCCTCAACTCCTTCTATTAGAAATTACTAGTATCTGTATAATAAATATGTGTGGAAAGGGAATTATCTCAAGGATTTTCATGTTTCTCTCAAGATGTGTTACTGGTGTGGCATGACCATTCATCTAAATAAGTTTTATTTAATGTATTAATGGATGAAAATAGTAATTTCAGGCAATGGTATAGATAAAAGACATCAAAATTAGGTGTAGACTCCATAAGCATCAGTGAATCAAGAGCCTATAATGTTTTTTGGAGTGGTTACTATAAGGTATTATATGGTAAATTATACATTGTATAGTATTTGAGGATACCCTAAATAGTTTTATTTACAATCCAAATTTATTCTACACTATTTGTTTCTTGTTTTGAAATAGGTTCATCCCATTCATTCACATCTTATCATGAAGTTTCTGAATTTGACTTACATATTAAGTTGTCTTATGAACTATTGTTTATCAATACACCATGAGGAAGGAATTTGGATCATCTTCATATATATTCATAATGTTTGATGGTGGTTTTTATCTTTGACCATTTATGGAGCTTCACAATTATAGAGTTGCTAAGCTTTGATGTTACCCTTAGCAGGGACAAGTTGACCACCTAGCATGAAGACATTAATTATTATCAGAGATCAGTGCATTTTACATCACCTAAGGGGGAGACATTCTTGTTGAAAGGTTAATGGTATATAAAGGAAGGAATATTGGGAATTTATCATCATCAAGGATAAGTATTTTCAATATAGGTGGCATGAATGATCCTTGTAGTGATTTATATAGTGTCTCCCTCCAATTTTTATCATGTGTTAGAACATAAAAATGATATATTTATTGATGATTTCATAGGGTTACCTCCACACATGGTAAATAATAATGAGATCGATATTGTAAACAATACATTACCTATATAGATTCAACTATACCACATGGTACCAAAGGAGTTTAATGAGATGAAGGTAAATATGAAAGATCTTGGATCCAAAGGATTCATCAGGCTGATCACTTCACGATGTGGTGATCCGGAGTTTTTTCACAAGATGGAGGATGGTAGTATTTGTCTATGTGTGAACTAAAAAATGTAGAATCCATACAATGCGAATAAACATTAATCATTTCTAAGAATTTATAAATTTTTTAACCAATATATGGGATCCTAGTGGTTTTCAATGATTGATCCATATAATAGCTACCATCATCTTAATCTCAAAGAGGAATATATTTTGAATTAATTTTTTTAAGAGTAGGTACAAATTGAATGAGTATCTAATTATTATCTTTAAAACAAAGAATAAGTTGATGGTATTCACATTCGTCGCAAACACGGTATTTCACCCAAAAGTGGTCACTTTTTCCATTTTTTTAAATGACAAAATCTTGTTATATTATAGGAAAACACAATCAAATGAAAGACACTTGAGGATCATATTAATTAAACTTTTATCACACTAGTTATATGATATGTATTTTTAGTGTCACTTATATATATATAAGTCACACATTCATGGTCATGTGGTTTATCAGGAATGATTTATTATTGATCTAGAAAATTAGATATATTTACACCATGGAAATAACTGAGTAATTTGTTTGAGATTAAAAGTTTCCACAAGTTTTACCTATACTAGAGAAGGTTCATTTTAGACTTTTTTCACATAGGTGTTCCCATGAACAAACTTACAAATAATGATGTCAATTTTGAATAGAATGAAAAATGCGAAGTGGTCATCATGGAGTTAAAAATATGTTGATGTTGGCATAGAATCAGATTCATTTGTAGCCCATAGTTGGGTATCCAATGTATATTGATGCATCTAGATTTGGATTGGGAGTTGTTCTAATACAAGTTGCTAAGGTAGTTTCTTACATATTTCCTCATCTATGACCCCACTTATAGAACTACCCTACCCATGACATAGAGTTTGAATATGTTTTCCATTCCTTGAAATGTTGATAATAATACCTATTTGGTGATAGATTTACCATATACACGGACCATAAAAGTTTGTGTTATATTTTATCCTCGAGTGAATTAATTATATATTGAAGGTATTGGGTGGAATAATTTTAGAAGTTTGACTTTGGTATGTGGTATTATCTTAGGAAATGTAATGTTGATGTAGATTTGTTGAGCCATAAGAAATGAGAACTTAAAGAGTGGACATTAAGAGAAAAGTTGAATTTCATGGATTTTTTTGTAGAATCATAGGTGGTAATAGACTAGGACCAAGGTTTAGTGGTTTGTGAACCATTAGTAGTTATGTCCAAGTTCGTGGAATGTGGGATTAATAGTCAAGATCTTGATAAAGAGTGTATCACAATGCATGATAGTTTGGAATTAAATGGTTCCATTCCCTGATGTATATTTTATGGAAATACTTTTTATAATTCATTGATTTATGGGGGTTAATTATTCCATGATAGAAGAGGTAATGAAATCCCCTCATTCTTGGTAGTGAGTAATGAACCTAGGATTGACGAAAATATATAATGATATAAGATGATAGTTATGGTGTCCCAAAATAGAAAGAAAAATTATAGGATTTTCCCCCATTAGCTGAATTATCAAAGGATTAAGATTAAGAATTTGAGACTTGGAGGGTTTCTCCAGCCACTTCTAGTTCTAGTGTGAATGTGGGATGATATAACTACGGGCATTTTAAAAGATATTCCAAGGAACCTAAGTGGTTGAGTTACCATTTATGCTATATTATGTCATTTGAAAATGGTGGATCACTTTTTTACATATCCTATAGGCTAAATTATTGGATGATCTAAGAAAGATATATTATTAGAAGATCATACAGTATTACGTAGGGCCTTCGATTATGGAATTTAACATAGATTCCTATTAAAATTTTTGCTTTTCGAAAGTATTACAGAAGGTGATGTGGACTCATTTGGAAATCAGTGCGACCTTTCATCACCCAAACCATAGTAATTTAGAGTGATTGATCTGAAATTTTGTGGATATTTTATAGGAATATATCTTGGAATTAAGTGGAACATGGGATGGGAACTATTATTGGTATATTTTACAAAAAAACTTTTTCTATGATTCCATTCAGATGGAACCTTTTCATGATCTCTATGGACGATCATGATTCTCATCACTATGTTGGAATGAGGAAGGTGAGGAAGTTGTTGTTAGTCTAAATATTGTGTAGGAGACCATAGAGAGAGTGTTATTGATAAGGAATCTATTGGTGAACTCTCATAGCATAAAAGTATTATATGCAGACCAGAGGAGATAGAAGTTTGAGTTCATTTTTGGTGATTATCTTTTCTTTTGGTCTTCAAATAGGTTGGAGAATTGATTTTCTTTTGATTTTGGGGATGGTTTGGTTTGTGTTTCCATTTGAGATTAAATAACGTATTATAGTGGTATCTTACTGACTGTACCTTCCACAAAATTAACATGATATTGATTATTAATTCCACAATTATCAACGTCGTATGTATATGCATTATCCCACAGAAGTGATTGACAAAGAGGATGCTAAGTTTGATCCAGATTCATATCTTGTAGATAACCTACTAAATATCATATAATTTTGAGAATATTTATTATGAGGGATTTTAGTTCCACTTTCTAATGTCCTATTGCAGCATGGATGGGTTCAATAAGAGACTTGGGTGTGAGGATTTTGTTTTGGAGCTCAATGGACTGATATTTATGACTAGGATATCTACAAACAATAATCAAGGATGAGAATTTATTAGAGGGGGATAATTGTAACATTATCAACTTTTAAATTTTATATAATTCCTCTTTTGTTTATAATTTATAAGTCTTTTATTTAGGAATTTAATTATTATCAATATAATTTTTACCCCTACATATGGAATAGGGCCTACGTAAACGTAAAAGATTCCTACCAATAGAGAGGCCTATTTTTAGGAGTTTGTTAAAGGAAAATAAATGATTTAAAAGGATATAAAATGAAACTAAAATTTTTAAGGGTTTCACAATGGTAACCAAGACACTATGTAAGGGTAGGTTCAATATATGTAGAGGTATCTTTAAATTTCTAAAGGATGCATAAGGGTAATATTGAGCTACATAAGGGTAGTAATGTGTTTCATATTGGTAACTCCTCTTTTTCAAAGCTTATATATGGGTAACCTATTACCCACACAAGGAATTTATGAGCTATGTATGGTCATAACCATGTTACACTTACACAATACCTTTTTAATGTTAAAGTGATTTTTAACCTTTTTTCACTTTTCATTGACCAACATCAACTTGTAATGCATTCTCATGGTTTTTAATGCTTGGAATATTGTGAAATAAATTCATTGACAAATTTAAAATTCATAACTCATATTTTGGAATGTTTTTACACTCAAAAATTAATAAATTATTAAAATAACAATTAAATGATGAAATTAATTTGGTGTTTTCAATATTGTGTACCATAAAACCATGATACTCTTCCAAAATCATCTGAAATTATTCAACCCTGAGATTTAAATATCTAATTGAGTTTAGTAAGCACATAGACCCCATAAACAAAATTCGAATTATTTTCTTAAATCAAACCAATTTTACTTTTATGGTTTCCATTCATGGTATCTCACTCTCTATCATCTATCCCTGAGAGCATCTTTTCTTAATAGTTAAATTATTGGTTAGAATCTGTAAATCCTTTTCTCTTTATTTCTTAAACAATTTTGAATTTATATTTCCTCTTTTTTATAAAATATTGATAAATAATTATTAAATTGATAATATCCTAGAGCCTCTAAAATTTTATAAAGGATAATCTTTCTTATCTCGTACTATTCTTGAGAGATAAAATTATTATCACATGTTGAGTTTTAATTTATTTTTGAAATAAAATAATAGGAATCACTTCTAGAAATACTTGGTGAGTGGTTTGAACTAACTAATACTTATATGTTATTCTGGTGACAATTTCTTGGTAAACCTTTCAACTGAACATCTACATGCTTCAAGTAGGAAGTCATTTTCATTAGAATGTGTTTATATAAGTTCTTGTAATGATTATAGGTGTGTTTATGTTACATTTTTATCACTATGTTTGATAATTTATCACATAATGTGAGAAATGTTTTCCCATTTAGTCATATGTTTGATTTTTTATTTCATGTGGATTGTGGTGGATTTGACTGTTTCTTGAAATTATATGATGTTTTATTTTTCATTTTTCTCTTTTATTGTATGTGTTATTCTAATTTCTTTGAATTTGAGTGTGAAATATTATCCATATAGACCATCCCTATAGGGGGATGTTTTAGATGTTAAGTCGACATATTATTGGGATATCACATCAAGGGGATGTTTTAGACATGTTTTTTTACAATCAAATAAAGTGGGATATGTCGTACATAGCTGGTTGGAATTCCTTTTAACATTGTACTAAAGAAGATCGAGACAGTCTCTGAGGACACAATATTTGTTTTGTTCTCAGGTAATATAATTTTTATTTATATGTGTTCTATTTACCTTCATGTAATATAATAATATATCTTATGAAACTATGATAAGGGTTTTTTCTAGTGGCCTATAGGATTTCATAATCACACCATACTTAAAATTTTCAGTGTGGTTGTTGATTTCATGGATAGGGATTGGATGAAGAAAAGGGGACTTTTGGTTGAATGTTGAGAGGGTTTAATAGGAGGATGAAGGTGTTGTAATATAGACTTCTAGTTGGATGTCTACTGGTATTTGTTTAGTTCTTTTACCTTTTAATTTGATCCACCACCTATGTGGATCATTTCTTACATTTAGGTTGTGTAACTAGATTTAAATATTATTACTTCAGGGATTGGTACTTATTTGTGTGATGGTACAATGATGATTTATTTAATCTTCATTAGTGGTTTTTTGTCATAGATTTCATTATAAACATGGATTATCTATTACTGAGGGAAATGTCTCCCCAAGATGTCTCTATTTTACCTTATCACTTTTCAACAATCTATTGTGTATAGGGAGGTGTGAATGATTTTGTGTGGCATTCCATATCACACATAGGGGTTTAGGTCAGCGAGTTACACTAATTTTACCTTGATTAATGTTTTCAAACCAACCACATGACCCTTAAATATATTACCAAGAACCCCTAACCTTTACACCAAATGTGTAGTCTAGAAACTACCATTAGATATGTTTTTAACATTACATTTATGAAACCCAAGAGCCTATACCCTTATGCAAGATAAAATAATATCAGAATCCACCTTTAAAACACATTTAAATTTGTAACATGGCCCTTACACAACCTCAGTACTAAAGCTTTATCCTTATGCGAGGACAGATCATACCCTTATGAAAATCCAATGTACGATATTTACCATTTCATAAATTCATTTCTACACATAATATGATTCCAAATATTAAATTTTATAATTTTATAATTTTGATTCTATTAAAACTCATACAATCCATTAATATTAAGATATTTCATTTATTCATTCTTAACATATTAATATATTGTTAATATATTTGTTATATATCTTAAACATAATTTTAATTTTTCAACATTAATGTTTATCATAAAATACATATTATTTATCTATATGAATTTTTATATTCATAGATAATACAATTATCTCACATTTCAATAATAATTAATATCTAAATTAATTTTTCTTTTCCATCTTATTTATCAATATTTTATTATTATTATAATTTAAATTTATCATTAACTGTAATTTATTATAATGTTTCAAATAATTCAATATAATTTTTTATAAATTCTATACACATTCATTGGCATAAAATAATTTCAAATATGTTTAATGTATACATATCTAACGGTGAACAAATTAAAAATGACTATATTTTTCATACAAATTTATCTATATTATTTTTGGAAAATAATAATAAAATAGTTAATGTAGTATTTTTATAACATTAATATATTAATTTGACATATTCAAAAATATATAGTGTTTTAGAGAAGAATTTATTTTTATAAATGAAATGTTTTGTTAAAATATATTTTAATTTGGTTTAATTATTAAATTATGCATTTTTAGAAAATTAATTTAAAATAAATTTATATTGGAATTATTAGGATGTTATAGCCACTATGAAAAACTGAATAAGGAAACACATAGAATATTATCATTGTTCAATTTAGTTGTGAAAATTTCTTCAAACTAAAGTGAAGATTTATTTTAAAATTTAATTAGTTCCAAAATTTGAGAATGCCCCACTTAGGGGTGCATTATAGTAAAAACTAATATGTGTAAAATAAAAAGACTAATTAATTGAGAGAAAATCGAGACTAAAGTCGATAATCCCTGAGGGGGTAGAAAGATTTCAAAGACTGAATATTTTAGTGATTTAGGATTGAAAATCATTTTGATAAATAGGTAAATGAAGAAATCAAGGATGAATTATCCGAGTTAATTACTAAATATTAAACGTCAAAAAACATGAACATGTCAGAATACTATCATCTAATTAAATTCATGTCTTGATATGAAGATAAACCTTAGTTAATTAAGTAAACTATATTTTTTTAGGATAATACTCCTCTTGTAATTATTAAATAGAAACCAGTGATATGTAGTGGTTATAGAGGGATGTTGGGAAGTGTTACGAAACACACCATGTTATATGATCATACATCCCTAGACACTTATTACTGGTGATTAAATATGTGTGGAAAATTTGTGACTTTGGCTCACCTCGGTCATAGCATGGAGAACATACCTACAACATGAATGAACCATGTAAAAATTTGTGTATGAATTTTCCATTTTCAATTATTTTTCATTTGATTAAGGCTAATATTTTTATTTAGGTTTATAGGATCCTAAAAAATAATATATGTTAATTTTAGTATAATTAAATTATAAAATAAAATCACCACTGATTCACCACCACACCTTTATAGTAGTGTATTCATTCTCGGTGCATATTAGTATGGAATAATTGGATCAATAATGATTTTTATGGATCTTGTAAAATAAATGATAACATGAATTCTAAATATTTTTTATCTAAGGTTGAATAATTTAAAAATATATTTTACCTTACATTGATCCATATTATTGGATCAATTATATTTTAAACTTCATTTTTATCCATTCTCCCCTAAAACCCCATTTTTGAGACATTATGTAACAATTGGGTCCCACCCACAAGTTGCCCCGCAGACACGTGGTCCCCACCCAAGGGTCCACCCATGTGTCTGAATGGGTCATTTGACTAATGACTATCCCCATAGGCCAACACATGTCCTTTCCAGTGTGCTTTGTCCTCACTCACACACACCTTGAGAAACTTTCGATAAGGTCACCCATCTTGATAACTACCCTAGGCCAGGCACGCTTAACTGTGGGGTTCTAATCAAACAGGCTCTCGAAATGGAAGGTGTACCATGTTGACATGAGTCATATCATTTATTCATTTAACCCTTTATCATTTCGTGGTGTTACAATCACCCCCCTAACCATTTAGAGCACAATGTCCTCGTTGCGGGTCCAACATCTCAACCCAGACAGTGCACCACACTTAAGGTTGGGTAACGGCTTTGATACCAATTTTTCACGACCCATCCTTGGGATCCATGCTGTGACTACCCCAAGCCCTCCTTCCATAGGCCAGGGGATAGAGACTATCAACAAATGCGTAAATCCCTAAGCTAGGAAGGCATTGCCTTTATTAAAAGTAAACACACACAATCAGAGTACACAATTGGAATCAAAACACTAAGAAAAACTGTATGTAGAAGAAGTGCAGGAAAGTAAAAGGGGCCAGAAATACAAGCCCAACAGTAGAGTACAGGTACAACTGAAAGAAAGTACAACTGAAAGAAAATAAAGTAGCTACTGGGTCGTCCTTCGGGGTTCCTACTTGAAGGGTAGGTATAAATAGCCTCCCCAGCACTCCACGCCCGTCCGTCCGCTCTGTGTACTGTCACGCCGAGTGGTCCACCTCCAGTTACCATCCAATCCTGCTACTCTCTACCTCAGTTAGTGTTGTCCATCATCTGCAACCAACACAACAAGGTTTGGGCATATCCCGTGTAGGGGTGAGTATAACGATACTCAGTAGGGACCCCGAGACCCTAAAGGTCTCACAAAATCCATCAAAGATAAACCACAATGTATGAAATCAATGGATATCCATTATATAGGTATATGCCCATACATATACCTAAGTTATCCAGTAACCCATCTCAATCATGAGGAAAACACAGAAGTCAATGACTCAGCTGAAAACCATTATTTTATTCTAGGGGTGGTAACAAGTAACACTCCTAGTCAAACTATCAAAACCTTGGCTGCTGGTGTACTCTAACTCTATAGAGTACTATGGGCCTGCCGCGTCACATAGAGGCACTTCCCACTATCCTGTACTACTGCGGTACTCATCTTGTCGAGTACCATGGTTTTTCTGCGCTCACACAAAGGCACTTCCAACAACGGTTCTACAGCACTCACACAGAGGAGCTCCCCCTCATAGCCTACTGAGGTACTCCTCCTATTGAGTATTGTGGGTCTTCCACATCACACAGAGGTGCTCCCCACTGTGGGCCTACCGCATCACATAGAGGCGCTTCCCACTGGGCTATTCGAAACACTCTGAGTCGAAAAGGTTAGCAGTCGTCAGGTCTCAGCCAGCTACTGGGTCTCTGAACTCCGCATGCTCATCTTCGAAAGGATCCGCTCCATGATCTACTATTCGAGACTCCAACTATCATGAAATATCAATTAGAAGTATCTCAAAGGTCTTCCTCGTCATAGGGGTCTCAACTCAACAGGCGGTGTGTCAAACGGATGCCCGGTCTGTGAGTTATTGGCATTTCTGTTACAGGGGCCCACTTGGATTTTTGGTTCAAACCAACCTGAACATACTCCAACTGCATCCAAATATCATGTGGAACATTCCAAAAGAACCATCTCACTCTAATATTTTCATTGGCGCAGACAGTTCATCGATTGGACACCCATAGTCCAAGATATGGACAAATAGGTGTAAATTGGCCATAACGGGTCTGGGTCCGGTCCGGCCCGGTACGGACCGGGGACTGGCCCGATCCGTGGGTCCGACCCCATCCGAGGGGGCGGCTTGACTCGAGTGTTCGTCCCGTCCCAAGTGGACGGCCCGGCCTGAAGGCGGCCCGACTCGAGGGGGTAGCCCGACCCAAGGACGGCCCGAGGCCGAGGCAGAGGTTCGATCGAGGCAGTCCGTAGGGAGAAGGTGGACGTGGTAGAGGAGCAGGTCGAGAAGCTGGCGGTGGACGACGTTACGAGGTGCGACCACTGGCACCACCACCAGGAGGTCCATCCCAACCGCATGGGGTAGGTGGACAGGGGAGAGCTCAGCTTCAAGTAGCTCAGGCATACAACCACAGCGCTCCAGAGATGATTCGAGGTACTGTCTGTGTCTATTCTACCTTAGCTTTAGTTCTTATAGACACACGTGCCGGTCATTTTTTCATTGCCACATCCCTCATTCAGAGCTCGAAGATTCTGACAGATTCGTTGGCTCGATCCTTATGACTAGAGACTCCTATGGGAGTAGACTAGACGAATATACACTAGTTCAGGTAGTGTGAGATTACTCTAGGAGGCGAGAACTTCAACTGGGATCTCCTCGTAGCGGCGTCGAGGCCTTACGACGTTATCTTGGGTATGAACTGGTTATCTACACTCCATGATCAGATTGACTGTATTAGGATCAAAGTGTGGTGTGTCCGCACGGATGGGACCAGGTTCACCTTCACCTGTGAGTAGGGAACCTTTGTAGTGCAGGACGAACTTACTCAGAGGAGGGTGCAATCGATCACTCATCAGTTGGCCTGCCTTACCCTCGGAGCAGTAGATGTGGAGAGTCTGACTTATTCTATAGGGGTGGACTAGTACACGGATGTTTTCCCTGATGATGTTCCAGGATTACCTCCTCATTGAGAGGTGGAATTCTATATTGACCTATACCTCGGGACGGAACCGATATCTACTCCAACATATCAGATGGCTCCCACTGAGCTTCATGAACTGCAGGTATATATAGAGGACTTATAGTGAAAGGGATTTATCCATCCTAGTATTTCTCTATGGGTAGACCTGATTCTATTCACCAAGAAGGCAGATGGGAGCTTGAGGCTTTGTGTTGACTACTATCGCCTGAACTAGGTGACAATGAAAAACAAGTACCCACTCTCAAGGATTGACGACCTCTTTGATCAGCTCAAGGAAGCACAATGGTTCTCAAAGATATACCTTAGATAAATCTATCACCAGCTCAGAGTTTGAGATGAGGATGTGTAGAAGATGACCTTCAGATGTCTGTACGGCCACTACGAGTTCTTGGTTATGCCCTTCAGTGTAACTAACGCTCCAGCAGTGATCATGAGTCTCATGAATAGGATCTTCTAGCCATACCTCAACTGTTTTGTTGTAGTCTTCATCAATGACATTCTGATCTACTCGACTACTGAGGAGGATCATGCCTACCATTTTCAGGTAGTACTCAATACACTCCGAGAGAACAAACTTTATGGTAAGCTCTCAATGTTCATGTTTTGGATTCGAGAGGTTCACTTCTTGGGACATGTCATCTCAGAGGCTGGAGTTGTAGTAGATCCAGTGAAGACTAAGGCGGTACTTTCTTAGGAGCCACCCAGGAGTGTGATGGAGGTACATAGTTTCTTGGTCTTGGCAGGATACTATCAGAGATTTGTTCCAGACATCTCCAGAGTTGCAACACCACTATTATCCTTGATGAAGAAGGGGAAACCCTTCGTGTGGTTAGAGAGATGCCACCAGAACTTTCAGGAGATGAGATAGAGGCTGACTAGCAGCCCCATATTGAGGATTCTAGAGGAAGGCGTAGGGTATATAGTCTACTGTGACACATCACGAAACGGACTCGGGTGTGTCTTGATGCAGGAACGAGCTATGATCGCATATGGTTCTCGGCAGCTAAGATAGAATGAGTAGAACTATGCTACCCATGACCTAGAGTTATTAGAAGTGGTCTTCACCTTGAATCTGTTGTGACACTATCTGATGGGAGAACATTTTACTGTGTACTCTGATCACAAGAGTCTCAGGTATATCATCTCTCAGAAGGACCTGAACCTAAAACAACGGTGATGGCTTGAGTTTCTCCAGGACTACGACTTCGAGATAGTCTATACTCCTGGGAAGGGGAACATTGTTGCAGATGCACTCAGTAGGGGGATTTAGTTGAATTCATTTTCATTATTCACCTTTCAATATTTTGGGTTGTGAATTTCTGATTGATAATATTGTAACGAGGATGGATCAGACCGCATGAACACGGTCCGACTCTCTCCCTTTGTTTGCTCTCGTTTGTTGATGACAGTGGCGGGAAAACGACGCTATTGGAAGGAATGACCACTGTGGAGCAACGCGACTGGTGTCAGGCCGGCCGTGAAGAAAACCAGCAGCGCAAGGGCCGTCGGGTCACCTGAGGGGGGTGGTGCCGTCGTGCCGCATGGGTGGAAGGGCCGTGGCTAGGAGGTCCATGACAGTCAGAGGGGGCGTGGCACAATCGCGCCGCGCAGAGGAGCTAGAGGCCATGGCCAGGTTGGGCCGTGGTAGAGGAGGGGCGATTCCATCGCGCCGCGTGCAGGGCATCAAAACCATGGCGCCGTCGCGTTGCAGCGGAGGTGTAACCGCGGCCGGCCAGGCCGGCCACCGTGGAGCTGGATCGGCTGGCCGCTCGGCCAGCTGGGAGGAGCAGGACCCCATCAGGTCCCACGTGTGCAGGACTGGCACCACCTAGCACCTGTTTTGGCTCACAACCAAATGACAAATCCATTCAGGAATCCAAGGGGTGCACAAATTCCCCCTGGTTGTGGCTTAGGCAGACCCTGCAAGCCGCCAGGCCGCTGGGCCGCCCACTCGGGCTGGGCCGACCAGTCGGGTCGGGATGGCCCCTCGAACCGGGTCAGAACTGCGGATCATATCTAACCCTGGTCCGGACCCGGGTTGGGCCAGGTCAGTCCATCTGAGTCAGACCGTACCCGGACCCACTTTGTCCTATTTACACCTTTTCGACCATATCTTGGGATACAGGTGTCCGATTGACAAACCTTTTATGGCAATGAAATCCTTAGAGCGAGACAATTCTTTTGGCATATCTCACTTGAGATTTGGACACATTTGGAGTAAGGAGGGGTTGGTTTGAATGTAAAAACAAACTGAGCCCCTGGAACGGAAATGCCAATAACTCACAGATCGGGCGTCCGACTTATCTTGTAGTGGTGGTCCAATACGTGGATGTTTTCCATGATGATGTTCTAGGACTACGTTCTCGTAGAGAGGTGGACTTCTACATTGAACTGTACCCCGGGGCGGTACCAATATCTACTCCATCATATTGGATGGCTCCCGCGGAGCTTCGTGAGCTATGAGTACAGCTAGAGGACTTGTAGGGAAAGGGATTTATCTGGCCTAATGTTTCTACCTGGGCATCCCTGATTATATTCTCCAAGAAGGTGGATGGGAGCTTGATGCTCTATGTTGACTACCATCGCCTGAACCGGGTGACCATGAAGAACAAGTACCCACTCTTGAGAATTTATTACCTCTTTGATCATCTCAAGGGAGCACGATGGTTCTCGAAGATAGGCCTTAGATCAGGCTATAACCAGCTCAGAATTATAGACAAGGATGTGAAAAAGACAACCTTCAGATGTCAGTACGACCACTACAAGTTCTTAGTTATGCCCTTCAGTGTAACTAACGCTCCAATAGTGTTCATGTGTCTCTTGAATAAGATCTTCCAGCCATACCTCGACCGCTTTTTCATAGTCTTCTTCAATGACATTCTGATCTACACGACTAATGAGGAGGAGAATTCCTACCATTTGTAGGTAGTACTAGATACACTCTGAGAGAACCAGCTTTATGGTAAGCTCTCGAAGTGCAAGTTTTGGATTCGAGAGATTCACTACTTGAGACATGTCATATCAGAGGCTGGAGTAGCAGTAGATCTAGCGAATATTGAGGAGGTACTTGATTAGGAGCCACCGAAGAGTGTGAAGGAGGTAGGGAGTTTCCTAGGCTTGGTAGGATACTATCAGAGAATTGTTCCAGACTTCTCCAGAGTTGCAGCACCACTATCAGACTTGTCGAAGAAGGGGAAACCCTTCGTGTGGTCATAGAGATGCCAGAAGAGCTTTCAGGAGCTGAGGCAGAGGCTGACTAGCGCCCCCATCTTGAAGCTTCCAGAGGAAGGTGTAGGGTACATAGTTTACTGGGACACATCAGGAACCAGAATCAGGTGTGTCCTAATTAATGAGAAATCTGTGATCGCATATGGTTATCGGTAGCTGAGACAGCATGAGAAGAACTATGCTACCCATGACCTAGAGTTAAAATTAGTGGTCTTCACCTTGAATATGTGGTGACACTATCTGATGGGAGAACATTTTACCATTTACTCTGATCACAAGAGTCTTAGGTATATCATCTCTCAGAAGGACCTGAACCTCAGACAACGACAATGACTAGAGTTCCTCCATGACTTTGACTTCGAGATAGTCTATACTCCTGGGAAGGGGAAAATTGTTGCGGATGCACTCAGTAGGGGATCTAGTATTCAGCTTCTAGGATAGGATATTGAGCAGCTGGCTGCCTTGAAAATATCCTTTGTGGATAGGGATGGAGAAGCCTATCTATAGTCTCTTACAGTCACTCCTCAGCTACTTTAGTGAGTCAAGGAGGCGCAACATGGGGACACTAACTGCGAGACACGACGTTCTCAAATATCCATAGGTCAGGCAGTTGATGGGTTTTTTGAGGGTGGGGAGCACGTCATCCTCTTCAGAGGACGTACCATGGTACTAGTAGCACTTCGGGAGGAAGTGTTGGGGGAGTTCCACATATACCCTTTAGCGGTACATCCAGGATTGGAAAAGATATACCAGGACCTTTGACGACAACACAGGTGGCCAGGTTTGAAGAAGGCAGTAGTAGAGTTTGTCTCACAATGCCTCACTTTTCAGCAAGTGAAGGCGGATCACCAGGTACTAGCAGGATTGGTTCAGAACATAGAGTTCCCATAGTGGAAGTGGGATGGGATATCCATGGGCTACGTGATGGGTCTTCCACGTACATCTAGGGGTCCTGATTCGATATGTGTGATCATTTACCGACTCACCATGTCGGCCCACTTCCTACCGATTAGAGAGCAGATCTCAGTAGAGATCTTGGGATGCCTCTATGTACAGGATATTGTGTGTTAACATGGAGTAACTTATTCTATTGTCTTCGACCGTGATGCACAGTTTACATCCCAGCTATGGAAGGGGCTGTACGAGGCTTTTGGGACACAGCTTTGCTTGAGCACTGCCTTCCATCCTCAGATGGATGGCCAGACTGAGAGGACCATTCAGACTCTTGAAGACATGCTTCGTGCTTGTGTCCTCAACTTCAGTCGTAGTTGGGAGGATCACTTACCTTTGGTGCAGTTCACCTACAATAACAACTATCACTCCACCATCGGTATGGCACCTTTTGAGGCCTTGTATGGTCGACCTTGCAAATCACCACTGTGTTGGACAGACCCAGGGGAGTCAGTACTAGTGGGAACAGAGATGGTATGTGCTACCTCGGAGAAGTTGCAGATCATCTAGGAGTGGATGAAGACTTCACAGAGAAAACATAAGTCGTATACTGACAAGAGAGGGAGAAATCTGGAGTTTGAGGATGGAGACCACGCCTTTCTACGGGTCTCACCTCGACGAGGTCTACGATGATTTGGACGAGGTGGCAAGTTATATCGGTGATTCATCAAACCTTTTCAGGTCCTCAGCAGAGTAGGAGAGGTGTCTTACCGCTTCTCTCTTCCACCTCAGTGGCACCGGGTGCACAAAATCTTCCACATATCTCAGCTGAGAAGATATGTGAACGACCCATCCCACATCATCGACAATGGAGAGCTGGAAATAGATGATGGGGAAACTTTCACGAAGGTTCCAGTTGAGATTGAGGATCGACAGGAGCGGTTCCTACATCGATGGTCGATAACTCGGGTGCACTTTCACTGGCAGCACGGGAACCTCCAGGAGAGAACATAGGAGCGGGAGGCTCAGAAGCATGCTCAGTACCCCCATTTGTTCCCATAGTTCAAGTTTTAGCTTATGAGGACGTAAATCCCTGTGGTGGGGAGAATATAAAGACTTATAAAGTTTTTGGAAAATTTTCCTTAAATTCATGAGAATTTAACGAGTCCACGAAAATATACAGTGCTTAATTCTGAGGCCCGGTATGCACGGAATCAATTTATGAAGTTTTGTTCGGGTACGTTCAGTAAACGTGCGAGCAGGATATTATATCTTTTGAACCGGTTCTTGGAATTGAAATCGGAGGGCACCGTTGAACTCACAACACTGGTATTCGCTTTAGAAGACATTCACCATAGTTTCATTCTAAAAAGAATGGATGTTAGATTTTGTTTTTTAGATAAGTTAAATAAAAATAAGAGTGAAACTTATTTTTATTGTGGTGGTTAAAACCTCAAAGTGGAGGTTGGGGGTGGGGGCCAACACACCCTAACCTCCCATGGGAGGTTATGGTGGTGGGTCCCACCATAGAATAACCTCCCTTGGGAGGATAATTAAGGTGGGGGCCACCCGGTCTTGTAACTCTTGGAACCCCCAATTGAAGTGGAGGAAACCCTTCAAATTCCTTTAATTAATTTTGTGCCAAACCTTGAACTTCCCTCATAAGTGTACCAAACCACACAAATTAACTAATGGAATTTATTAATTAATTTGAAATCGTTGGAATTATTTTGGCTAACAATTAAATAATGGGTTAGCTTATCCCATTATTTTGGTTGGCACATTCTTTTTGATGGATCTTTGAAGAACCCTTGGATAACATCATCCTTCCAACGAAGAACAATGAACATATTTATCAATCTTCAACTGTGCCAAAAGAGAAGGAGTTGACCATGAAGAACGTCATCTTCAACTTCGTCCCCTCCGAACTCTTATCCACCAATGATGGATATCATCTTCCTCTTCTGAAATTGATGAATCAATGCCACCTTTCAGCGACTTCGTCAATGATCAATGTCATACACAGTAGGGGATTTGAATTGTTTTTGTTCTCGTTCTTCATCGTTCAAATTATGGAATGTGAATCACCGATTTATATCACCGTAATGAGGAGGGCTCGGGCTGCACGAACATGGTCTGAACCTCCCTCTATGTTGTTCTCATTTTTTGACGCTGACGGTGGTGAAACAACACCACCGGAGGAACGGACCATGACAAATCAACGATGGTCTACGATGGGCCGGCCATGAAGAAACTGGCAGCACAAGGCCCCCGGGTCGCCAAGAGGGCGCGTCACCGTCGTGCCATGCGGAAGGAGAGTCGTGGCCAGGACAAGCCGCAGCAGAGGTGCACGGCGCCGTCGCACAACACAGAGGCTAGCAGAGGGCCGTGGCCAGGGTGGGCCGCGGTGAAGGGGCACGGCGCCGTCGTGCCATGTCGGTGGAGTGGAGCGGCTGGCTACTCAGCTAGCCGGGAGAAGCGGGACCTCGTTGGGTCCTGCGTGTACTGGACCAACACCACCTGGCACCGGTTGGAGCTCCACCCGAATGACAGATCCATTCGAGAGCCAGGGGTGCACAACTTTCCCCCTAGTCCGCAGCTTAGGTGGACCCCATGAGTCGCCGGTCCGTCGGGCCGCCGGGTCGCCCATCCGGGCCGGGCCGCCATCGGTCCGGGCCGCCCTTGGGACGAGCCGCCCCCTCGGGTCAGGTCGCCTATGGGCCGAGCCTCCCACTCGGGTCGGGCCGACCACTTGGGATGGGCCACCCACTCGGACTGGGTCGGACTCGCAGATGGGGTCTGACCCTGGTTGAGACCGGGTTGAGCTGGGTCGGTTCGACTAGGTCGGACCGGACCCGGACCCACTATGGCCAGTTTATACTTTTTCGTCCATATCTTGGGCTACGGGTGTCCGATGGACGAACAGTCTGCGACGAAAGAAATCTTAGAGTGATACGGTTCTTTTGGAATATTCCACATGATATTTGGACATATTTGGAGTA
Source organism: Viscum album (assembly GCA_963277665.1). NCBI lineage: Eukaryota > Viridiplantae > Streptophyta > Magnoliopsida > Santalales > Viscaceae > Viscum > Viscum album. The sequence continues at coordinate 510,529,049 of OY728121.1, forward strand.
TTGTTGGGTTGGTTTGAACCCAAAAACCAATCGGGCCCCTGGAACGGAAATGCCAATAACTCACAGACCGGGTGTCCGTTTGATGCGTCGTCTATTGCGTTGAGACCCCTATGATGAGGCGGACCTTTGAGATTATTCTACTTGGGATTTCATGATAGTTGGTGTATCAACCAGTAGCTCGTGGAACAGATCCTTCCGAAGATGAACGTGCAGAGTTCAGAGACCTAGTAGTTGGCTGAGACCTGATGACTGCTGACCTTTTCGACTCAGAGTGTTTCGACTAGCCCAGTGGGAAGTGCCTCTGTGTGAAGCTGTATGACCACAGATGAGAGTGACTCTGTGTGACACGGCAGACCCATGGTACTTGACAGGAGGAGTACCTCAGCAGGCTATGAGGGGGAGCACCTCTGTGTGAACGTGGCAGACTGATAGTGGAAAGTGCCTCTTTGTGAGCGTAGTAGACCCACCGTACTAGATAGGAGGAGTACCACAGTAGTCCAGGACAGTGGGAAGTGCCTCTGTGTGATGCGGAAGACCCACATTACTCTATAGAGGTGGAGTACAATAGCAGTTGAGGTTTCGATAGTTTGACTGAGAGTGTTACTTGTTACCACCCCTATAATAAAATCCTGGTTTGGAGTTGAGTCATTGACTTCTGTGTTTTCCTCATGATTGAGATGAGTTACTGTATAACATAGGTATATGTATGGGCATATACCTTAGTAATGGATATCCATTGATTTAATACTTTATGGTTTATCCTTATTGGATTTTGTGAGACCTTGAGTGTCTCAGGGTCCCTAGTGAGTATCGTTATACTCAATCCTGCACGAGCTATGCCTGCAGCTCATTGTGTTGGTTGCAGACGACAGACAGATCTGACTGAGACAGAGAGTAGCAGGACTGGATGGTACCCAGAGGTAGACCACTCATCATGACAGTACACGGAGTGGACAGACGGACTTGGAGTGATTAGGAGGCCATCTGTACCTACCCTTCTGGTAGGAACCCCGGAGGATGACCCAGTAGATGCTTTATTTGCTTTCAGTTGTACTTGATTTTAGTTGTACATGTACTCTACTGTTGGGCATGTATTTCCAGCGCCTTTTACTTTCCAACACTTCTTCTCTATACATTTCTCTTAGTGTTTTTCTTCTTATTTTGTACTCTGATTGTGTGTGTTTAATTTTAATAAATGCAATGCCTTCACAGCTTAGGGATTTACGCCTTTGGTGCTAGTCGCCAGCCCCTGGCCTATGGAAGGCGGGCTTGGGGAAGTCACGGAATGGGTCCCGAGGACGGGTTGTGACACATTATCTTATTATTGAGTATTCATACTCTAAGAAATAACGATTTACCACATTCTAGACTATGCGAAAAATATTTATTTCATTGTATTTTAATATAAAATATTCCATTACAGTAACATGAGTGTTCATGACATTTTTTATGTTAAAAATTGTGGTAAAATGATTATTAATCCAATATATATATATAAATTACACTTAATGATTTCATGAATCTTTATAAATGGTATTTTATATATTATGTAGTAACGATTTTTAAGATAATTTTTTTTAATTATATAGTTCTCAATTTAAAAGATTCACATTTAAATATAAATGATGTTGCACAAAAAGGTGGTGAGAGTTTATTTTTTTTCTAAAAACCCCTAAATTTTTTAGCGACTAATTTATAGGATATAATAATTCAAATATGTAATTGAAAATTTTGTATCCAAAATAACACAATTAAATGGTTATTAGTTTATAATTTTAATAAGTAATGTAAATTTTTATATAAAAATGTATGTGTGATAAAAATTCTATTTGAAGGGTTTCATAAAAATAGAAGAGTTTTATACTCTATTGTATGAAATGATTTAATTTTTAAAAAATATTCAAAAAAATTTATTTTTAATTTTCAACCAATCCAATTATTTATTACTAAATACCATAATTTTTTTCAACTACCAGTATAAGAGGATTTATAACATCATCGAGCATTCAAGTTCTAGAAAAATGAATATTGATTTAATGTATAGGGGAAGAGTGATAATAAATATCATATGTACAAAATATATATTAATATTCCACACCTACTTATTTATTATTTATCATTAGTATCATCTAAATTTTGTTTTTTAAATGATACACTCCTATATCATACATTTTTATTCCCATAGAGCCTAACATTTACGATTGTTTCTTATGATATTTTATATCAATGATTGTGTTGTGAGTGGAATTCTTGGTCATTATAGACCAACCACAACAAATGAGTAGGAGAAACTAATTATAGTATCATTTAGACCAATTCCTAAAAACAATCAACTTATATATAACATTTAAACTAATTCTAGAAAATAAATATACAATACTAAAATCTGATAGAAAAATTCAATCAATCAGAATAATAAACCTCAATATTTTAAAAAATATATTCTCAATATTACTATACACAGTGGTGGTATTAAAAATATGAAAAAAACTTATATACAATCCATCACTAGAAAATAATACAGTATTAACTAAAATTAAAAAGAACAATTAAATATACAAGGAATAAATATGTTATAATTAATAAAATAGTTTTTAAAACAAAATCATTGAAAATTTAATTTTTATTCAACTAAACAATAACTATACATAATTATATCCTTTAATTTACTATAATATATCATGAATAAATTATCCAAATCATCTTATAAAATCCAAAATAAAAAATATTTACAAAAACATGGTATAATAATTATTCTACCAAGCATAATCATGTATACTTTATAGACCAACAAAATAGATATCAATTATAATTGGCATTATCAATAGAAAATATAAGTTAAACTATGAATTAAAATAAACCAGTTTAAGATAGGAAATATAATAAAAATACATTTACTCAGTATATAAGTTATCATATTAGTATATAAAATAGTTTAAAAATAGAAATATTTACATTCATTAATCCAAATTGAATCTATGTTCAGGATTTTTTTATCATAATTAGGCTTCACTATAAAAAATAAGATATTTCACTAGAGAAGACTGAATTGGTCGTATAATGAACAAAGAATATATCCAAGAACAACTTTTCCATTTCTTTAGGAACTCATAAAAAAGTGTATTCTGTGGATGAAACATGTGTCCTCAAAATGTATAAACTTACATGATGAACTGAACTCCTACATTAGTAATATATGTGAGTAAAAATAAATGAAAACATAAAGTTAATATAATGGAATAAAATATTCTTACCAATGATCATTCAATCCTCCTCTTCACCGATCGATCACTTTATCATTAGATGATAATTCCATTTTTTCCTAATCCTCTATGTCATTATCCTTAATGGGCATAATTGAAGAATCTATATCACCCTTGTGATCTTGAAAAAAATAATTTTTGTATACACCTATAATGTTTATCGAAATAATAGGGATAAATGAACCAACTTATTATTCTCCCTCTTAGTACCACGAATTTAATTTTAAAAGTATATAACTATAATTTCCAACCATTGGTGATTTATATTAGTAGAGGGGGAAAAAGTAGCCTGAATCACTCTCTTGGAAAACTATATCACCAAATATTTCCCTTCCCTTAGTTATTCCCTATAGAAACTGATAAATCACTAATGATCGAGTAGAATAATAACCTTGTCTCTATTATGAAAAAATTAAACAGACAACCCTTGATGTGTTGACCACAAAAAAACCCCAAATAGTGTGGGTAAAATAGGACTCAAAGTGGATGGTTATAGATTTATCAGAGTGAACATCCTTGAGATATTATCAAATGGTTTTAATAAATGAAAATGGTAAAAATGATAAATAATTAGAAGCTAAAAAATTATATGTTATAGGGTACCATAATACAATTGAGTAAGACAAAAATCGTTCATTTCTTATACAGTAAAAAAACAACAAACTAAAAAAAGTGGAGAAAAAGGAAATTATTTGTGAATATAATTAAAAGTTGATAAAAATGTTGTGTACAAATCAGGTAAGGAAAAAATTCCATAAAATAGGGTCATTCGAAAATCATAGCATCCAGGCCAAAGAAAAATACAGGAATAAAAGAAAATGAATTAAAATTAGACCAAATACCATAAGAAACCCAAAAAACAAAGATCTAATTTATTTAATAATTAAATGATAAATATATATCCTAAAAATTAAAAAAATAATTTCATAAAAATTTAAATATTAAATTTAATTATATATCAAAAGAAATAAAATTTCATTGATCTAAAATTTAAAAAATATATTCATAAACCTAATAGAATTATGTGTCTACACCACTAATCAATTGAATTGGAAAATAATATTAAGCATCGTAATTAATAACTAAAAAATATAATTAATAGTCCGAGTCAAACTATATATATAATATATCCATAGTGTGAATCCAAGTGAATCAAAATTTCTCTATTACAATAATATTTAATTGTAACTACAAATATTATTGGAATTAAGTATAATTATAAACTAACCGATTAAACAAAAAATTTATTTCATATATGTGATTATCCTGATAGGATTGTGTCATTGAGGTCTTCTCAAAACTACTCTCTATCATTTGAAAAAATAACATGATGTAGTTCATGATTACATTAAAAGTAAGATGTAATTAACTCAATAATATATATATAATTAATATCACCAAATTACAAATGATATCATTTAACAAGCAATAGAAAAATTTATATAATATAAATGGGTACAAAAAACAATATCAACATGGATTTAATTGAAGTGACATAACTAGATACTCAACATGAATCCACATTTAGTTTGATTCCAAACCCCATTAATCCATAGTGAAAAATAATTACAAAACACTTTACCTTAATAATTAAAATAAAAAACCCCATTGAATACAATTTAAATTCACATGAATCCACAATGAGTATAAAAACAAAAACTCTTCCCACTATAGAGGATGTCTAAAATCTATATTGAGTATAATTCAAGTTTATATGAGTCCATAATGATTATAAAATAGAGGAACTCTCAACCTAAGGATATATGGATACTTAACCTTATCTAAATGGATGTTCTACACTCAGCCAAGGACAACCATAATTACATATGACCTTAGTAATAATGGAATCTTGAAAAACCTTAAGAATTCACTGATTATTTTATGAAAAAAACTGCCATATCAAAAAAAATCTTGATCTATATTTCCTCAAAATTTTTGGTCCATAGTCCAGAAAACCACTATATTATTACTAAAATAGATTAAAATAGTTTCACTATTTGTTATGATCATCACTAAACTTATACCCACGATCCCTCTACTGTTAAACTTTCATAAACATTAAATTGTAATTTCTCAAGAATTATAGACCCTTCAGAGGACATGTAGAATAATTTTCTTGATTCATTGAACAAATTTATTTTTATAATAAAATTAAACAATTCATAATGGAAAACACCTTAAATAACACAACCCACTCTCTAACTACTACCTAAAAACATACCTCTATACTAACCTACAAACACATTAACCATTCATCCTCATATTACAACACTCATGGTATGGTAATACACAAGTACACCATTAGGATATCTTATTAGGTGTTAAATAAGAATTAATATAAAAGACATGAATCTTTATACATCAATAAAAACTAATTTGTTTTATGGTAATGGATAAATAAACATTTCCAAGGTGAATGAACAATACATGCATCATAGTACATCATAAATATTAATCTTCTCTATATAATATTTTCCCATATGATATTTCATCAATATCATTACTATATTCAATTTTTGATATAATACCAATTTTCATAGTTGATTTTTTTTGTCGCAATAGTTCATCTAAATTTATCAACCATAATACATTAATTACAGTAATGATTTTATTAATTCCTAAAATATGAAATTTTTATTTATATATGAACTTGTTTTCAATTTCGAAAAAATAAGAAAAATTTCAATTATAAAGAATAGTTCAAATTGAAATTAATTGTATAAAATTCCCCATTCATATCAACCATATTCATTGGATATATTAAATATATGGAAAAAAATTTAATTAATGATTCACTAGAAGAAAATAATGTATTAACCATAATTTAATTGGAAATTTTAATTTAAAAAGTATAAATATATTGTAATTTAAAATAAAATCTTTTATGTAAAATAATTACATGATTAATTTTCTTGATTCAAATATAAAAAAATGTACATGATTATTTCATATAATAAATTACAATATATCAATAATTAAATGTCTAAATTTAATGTATACAAAACAGAACAAAAACACAACCAATTTTAAAGAAATATTTTTATCCTTGTAATCAAAATCATCTATATATCATGAAAAAATATAATTGATTATAAGAGACTTCAATCATACAAAAATAGTTGAAATGTGAATTAAAATAAACCCATTTAATATAGAAATATATAATCATAACATAAACATTCATTAAACATAGTGATTTTTCCAAGTAATGAATAAAGTATGGGATAAACATAAAGATTTGTATGATTTGGTTGATCTATGTACAAGGGGTAGGAGTGAAGAATCCAAGTGGATTGTTATGGTTGAAATTGTTTTCAATTTCTTAATAAGATCATTTTAATGATTTTTTTAATTTTTTTTCTTGTAGAACTATTCTTAATGATAAAAACATGTGCAAATGGCATTTGGAGATTTCACATTGGTTATTAAATTTGAAGAAGACCTTGTGATACTAATTATCATTTAGTATGTTGGGAAAATGTTAAAAATTGATGATTTATAATTTTTTTATGATCTTGGATGTTTGATTGTCAAATGATTGATGAATTGAAGAGTTTAAAGAAAGAGTAAATTTTATGACCATGCAAAATATTTATTTTTTATGAGGAATTTTTGAGAAGAAGTCTTTGGTTTGTTTTTTTATATAGAGAATAATTTTTTGTGAAACATTAAAAATAATTAGGCTTCACCAACCCATCCAGGGAAGAGGATCTAAATCCAATGAGGTGGAAAAAAGGATCCTAATATAGCCAAAAGGGCTGAGGCATCATCGATTCACCATGTGGGGGTGGAACGGTTGTAGAGGAATGTGGTTGTATGGGGTGATGAAAAGGAGTTATGTATGTAGTACGGGTAACCAATTTTTAGACCTCTCATTTTGTGTCCTGTATATTAAAGGAGATAGAAATGGACAATCATTTTGAAGTGGGATCATGCACTGTAGCACCAAAAGAATGGGGACTATCAGATCTGCTCAATATATTTTTCTAAGTTGTCTGATCAGAGCTCTTTATTGTCTTCTCCATAAATCCCATCTGAGCTCGTCTTATACCTTGAAGCAATGAATTATTTTTCTATTCATTTAAGTTCCATTGCAATGATGACAGAAGTTCTAGTAAATCCTTTTGAGAATTATCTCACTCTTCAGTTGATCTAAATGTGATTGTAATATTATGCAATGTGGTTTTCATTATTTACTGATGATAAAATAAAAGAAATGTTGTATATAAGCATATTTCTTCTTACCCATGATAGTGATCTCTTGTGATGCATGAACTGAGGATTATTATGCAGGATGTTAGGTGGTATGAACGTTCATATACATTGATTAGTTCCCTATAAATAATTGTGGCTGAGATCACTTTTTGTGTAATTTTTAAGAGACTCTATCATTTCGGGGGAAAATAAGTACCCTAAATATCTCTAGTGGGTGAAGGATATCGTGTATTTTCTATTTGTGAGAAGGAGAAGTACAATTGTGAGAAATGACTTGTGCATTCCATAATAGTTTTTTATCACAATGAACAAAGCTCCAAATTTTTTTTGAGAAAACATCATTCATATATGTGTCTCCCTATTTGTGTGAACATTTTTGAGGAACCACGAAATATTTTATCCATACACTACATCTTGTAAATAAATAATTCTTCACATCAAGCTTATACCAATTTGGGTATGCACACAAGAATTAATAAAGTAAGATAATTCCACACACTTAAGATCTTTATTTTCATGAAGGATGTTCATGAGATACATCTGCAAGATAGTGTACACACATACTATTTACTGAAATGAATAACATGTTCAAAATAAGTATTCATAAGTGGTTTAAAAATTTATGTGAAAATTTATTTTATGATGAATTATACTAATTAATAATATACAAACAGTGAACCTAAACCATAGACAGTATATGATATATGCATATGAAGATAGTATTGTGTTTGTTTGCATTGGAAGAATGCAAATTAAACATGAATTCAAGTAGGAATATTAATGCAATATTATACTTTTCATATAGTATGTGAATGAAAGTGACTGACCTCATGCACGTCACTTGAATAAATAAGGATAAAATATTTTGTGAACATGACAAGATATTATACTTTTTATGAGGTATAGAAGAAATAAATTATATTGTTCCATGGGTTTCTTTTACACATCACATTTTTTCACTTGAAATAATTCATTCATGAAATTATAAAGTATGTTTTTTTATTTTTTATTGTATTATGTTATGATGACCATGAATTGTGGAATTCATGAAGATTGAAGAAGTGAACATGAAATATACATTTTTTAATTAGGGTTCAGTGATCTGAGACTAAAGATGGGATAATTTTACTATCAGTAATTCCGAATAATTTTTTTATATAAGTTTTCAGTGTTTATTAAGGCTGGGTCTTTATTAGAAGAGATAATTATTTCCCAAGCATTGTTTCATAGAGAAAGGTGATCATTTACTAGTGATCAGAATTATTTGATAATATCTAGAATCATTGAAAAGGAACATGAAGTTGTACATGATCCATTTTGATCCAGTAAGATGATGGAAAATGATATTCAATTTATTATCATATTTGTAGATTAGATATTTTAAGAAGAAGAATTATCTTGTGATAGGGGGTTTAAAAATTTTCTAATGAGGCTCTACAGACTGTGGGGTCGAATCAGTCGAATGCTTGGGGTATCAAACCAACCGAGGAAGAATAGTTGAATTATAGGGGGGTAAGGCCAAAATCAATTGGAGGATCAATTACTATAGTGTATAACTAGTTTTTTCCCAATAGATTATAATTATTAAAAAATATTATGGTGGATAATCCATGTTGGTTTGTTTAACCAACATAGAAAGGATGTAAATCTTAGTATCGAACCATGTAAAAATAATTTTTTTTTGTGTTTCATTTATTTTCTACATTTAATTATTGATTAAATATTCTCAATAGCTAGCAGGGGTTTGAATTAAAAGGTGAAATAGAATTTAGTAAAAACCTGTCACACCTAATTCACCCCCTTCTTATTAGGGTTGCATGATCCTTGGACACATACATTTTTACAAGAATATTAGCCACCTCTGATTGGATTTACTTTTATCATCTAGTTTTTTTATCAGAAGAATACGAAGTTCATATATGTGTTTGTAGAAAACACAAAATTTATTCATATGGAGAGAAATATATCTACTCGTGATGTTTGAAATATTTATGTCTTAGTAAAGTCTCAAAAAAATAAGATGAAAGGAGTGAAAAATATATGAAGAATATTTTAAATATAAATAAAGATAAACTGTTTGCTAAAGGAACTCATAGTGGAAATTGTTTAGTGAAATAAGTTGTTTATATTTCTCATTAATCTTGTTCTAGATGAATTGAAGATGTGATCGATTCTTAAATTATAGAACATCTAAAGAAATTTCCCAAATATGTATTCACATGTACGATCAATGCTATCATGGGACATCATGATGAACAAATACAGCTAGATGTAGAGGATAATGCTATATAAGTACAATTGAATAAAAATGTGGGAATAACGAACACACTCAAAATACTTTTGAAATCAATGGAAGAAAAATTTACTCCATGAAAAGAATTATATTTGATAGATATTTAAGAATTTCAAATTAATGTTTGTGAGAAATCAGTTTTTGGGATTTTTTTACAGATTTTGTCGATGATCATGGAATGATACATATTATATGTATGAATATTAATGAGTCTCAACTTAATAAAAGAGATAAAATAATGAAAGAGATTGATAATTTGTTACTAAAGGTAAATCTGATGCATGAGGATGAGATTTACAAAATGGAGACTCGGTGGGAGGAAATTATAAAATATATTAAGGACAATAAGATTTATCTCAACATAAATTTACTTTAACTATATGTTAAACTGATTAATATAGAATATTAAAAAATGTGACTTCTAATAATGCTGAGAAAATATTTATTTTGAAGGATTCAACTAATTAGAGTTCATTTTCTAAAAATACATAATCTTATTGCAATAAGTGTTTGAGATTTTCAAATGATAAATATGTTGAAGATCATTAAAGAAGATAATATTTTTTTCATTATAAAACAACATTTACTAATTTTGATTTGATGACTATTAAATATTTAACTTTAAAATCTAGACAAACAGAGGTAAATTAAAATTCAATTTTTTCTGAATAAAGTCTTGGAGAAGAAATCAGGATTTTTTGGCTATTGTAGGTGCTGTAGGAAGTTTTGGAATCATGAAATTATTTTTTGGAACAATATTTTATTGTATGAAAAATACAAAATACCTATATTTTTTTGGGATAAAATCATAAGATAAATTGAAACCGACACAATTGAAGCAGATCTCACAAAAATAGAATCATTTTATCAAGAAAATATATTGTTACTTTGAAAAATATAGTGGTTATTGCAATAGATGTGTTCATTTTTATGATGAGTGCTGGTATGTATCAATTGTGAAATAATCATCAGTTGATGAAAATAGAGGAATAAAACACTAAGTAAACCATATTAGAAATGATGATGATAGGTAATACTTGGGATATGAAGAAAAGAGGATGATTTTTAAACAAAAAAACTCCAATGATGTTTGTATTGAATTATGTGAAGAGATTCCTACTAAAGAAAAGATATTTCTATTATGGTAGGATAGATCACATCAGGGATAATTGTGAATTTACCATGGATATAAATTCTGAAGGAAGCAAGTTAGAATTAAAGAGTGAATCAACCCTGATAAGAAACAATAAGATTGATTTGGTGAAATAAATCTATGAAGAATAATATGAAAAGTTTCCTTAAAGAGGAAACTTGTTGATGTATAAAGTTGTGTGGTAAAGGTGAAATGGGTATGGGAATTCGTGTAAAAATTGACTAACATTGTAATCTAGTTAAGAAGACATTTTGAAGAAGAAAGGAAGAGTTTTTATGGCGTCAAGTGTTGGGAAAAAGAAGCCGATGCACAAAATGAAGACTGTGCATGCTCCAAAATAATTTTTGAACAAATTAAAAGAATAGTTAAAACTGGAAAGTAAATTAGAACAAGAAGAGAAAAAATAAACTTCTTTGTTAAAAAATGTGAAGAAGCCTTTTTTATTTAATTATATTTTTGGGTTGATAAGAAACTCTCAGACCTGTTTCTATAATTGAGGATCATGAAACAACCACCTTATTCATATATATATATTATGTTTTTTATTATAGGGAAATGAAGGATAATCATTTATTCAAGGGGACACCTGAATTAGATAAAATTTATGAACATCTTATAGCTATAAGATGTCCGTAATGGAAGACTATTAGGATCATTTTGTCCCTTTGAAACATATCAAATAATCCCATAAGATACATGAAGTTTATTCTTGATGAAATCCAATCATTATGAATAATTTTTAAGTTAATCTTATTGATTGGGTATACAGAAGATCAATCACCATAAATTTTTATTTCAATTAATATCTTATGATTATTAGAAATTCTATTGAGGTATGAATCTGATAATTCTAAAAGATAAATATTTAAAAATTTAAGCTTTCAATCATTGACATATGTTGGTAAAATTCTTAAATATTCAGGGGAAAATCATCAATTTTAAGAAGTGGTAGATATTTATTACATGATGAAAAAAGGAAAATTTAATTTGAAAGTGGAAATACATTCATTCAGTTGAATATTTCAACTTATTGGGTGATATTTATGCATGGGATTAGTTGAAAATCTATTTATAAATTCATAATAATAAGTTTTAGTGTTTGGTATCACATGATAAAAGTTTTTTGAGTATAGTTATGTTAGATTTGATCACCCATATTTTCTATAGAGATCATTTCTCACACCGACTATGAGTTGATAAATTTTATCTCTTTGTTAAGCTAGTAGTGATTCCATCCTTTTCAAAAGTAAATTTGATAATTAATTTTAGAAAGGACGAATATTACCTTAGGTTTGAATGATGGATATGAAAATTACTCCCCACACTTATATCATTGGATTTATTTCTAATAAGGGGAAGAAGAGATCATTGAATTTTAATGTTAATAAGTATTGAAAAAAATAATAAAAGGGAGGGGGATTGAAGAATACAAGTGGTTTTTTAAGGTTGAAATTGTTTTCATTTTCTTAATAAGATAAAAATTCCATGAGATTAAAATTGTGATGATTGTATAGTTGTAATTAATGATCAAAACATGTGAAAATTAAATTAGGATATTTCACATTTTTTATTACATTTTAATAAGACCTTTTGATAATAGTTATCAATCATTTTATTGAGAAAATGATGAAATGTGAATATGGATAATTTTTTTACGATCTTGGATATTTGATTTTCAAATGATTTATGAATTGAGGATTTGAATGAAATATAAAATTTGTAAACCATGGAAAATATTTAATTTTCATGATGAATTTTTGAGAAGAAGGATTTGGTTATAATTTTATTATATAAAGAATATTTTTTTAATCATTTAAATAAATAGGCTTCACTAAGATAGCCAGAGAAGGGGATCTACATCCACTAAGGTGGCAGTAAATACCCTAATTCATCCAGAAAAGTCGATGTAGTGTGTAATCACCATGCGGGGGTATAAAGGAGGTGGAGGAAAGTGGTGACATGGGGAGGTTCCAAGGAGTTATATATGCATTATAGGTAACAGATTTCTAGAATATACATTTCATGTCTTGAATTATGATGGAGATAAAAATGGAAAGTCATTTTGATGAGGGATCATACACTATAGCACTGAAAGAATAATGACCATTAGATATGATCAATATATTTTTCTAATCATTCTGATTATAGCACTTTATTGTATTCTCTATCAAACCCATATAATCTCATATTCATCCTTAATCACACTACTAATTATTTTATTCATTGAAGCTCCCTTGCAATGTCGACAGAAGGTCTAGCCGAGCCTTCTGAGCTTCATCTGAGTGTTTTGTAGATTTGAATATGATAATTATATTATGTAACATGGTTTAAATGATTTATTAATGATAAAAAATATTAAATTATGTGTATAAGAAAATGTTTTATTACCAATTATGGTTATCTATCATGAATAATGAACAAAGTACTGGTATGCTTGAAGTTAGGTGTCCCTTATGTTTAGAGTTTATGATTATATGCCTGTAAATACCAGTGGGTGAGCTCATTTTTATTGTGAGTTTTTTGGAGAAGCTCTTGTTTTTGGAGAAAAAAAGGTACTGTGAATATCTATGGTTTGCAATGGATTCCATATACTTTCTGTTGGTGTGAACGAAAAATATTATCATGAGAAAAGTACATGGAAATTCCACACTAATTCTTATTCATCATGAACAAATTTTATTAACGCATTTGAGATTTCATAATTTATATGTGGGTCTGTCTGTTTGTGAAAACATTTTTTAGGAACCATGATACATTTTATACATACATTTTATCTTTTGAAAAAAACATTGTGTGCATCAATATTATACCCATTTGGTTTTACATGTAATATGGAAGAAAGGATGAGAAGTACATGCACTTAATTTCTTCATTTGTGTGAAGGTTGTTCATGAGAGACATCTGTATGATAGTGTACACAACCACACTATGTCTAATTAATAATAATTTGTGTGCATGAAGTATTGAGATGTGGTTTGCACAAATATATGAAAATGTATTTTTTAATTCATGATACTCATGAAAAAATACACAAATAGTTAAAATAAACTATATATACTATATAATATGCACACATGAAGATAGTACTATGTTTGGTTTCATAGGTTGTGTGGATTTTATATGTGCATTGAAGAATAAATATTGAGGAATTATTATAATTTTCATGTATTGTGTGAATCAAAGTGAGTAATCTCATTCACTTCACTTGAATAAATAATGAGATAGTATTTTGTGAACATTCCAATACAGTATTGTTTTTATGAGGTATAAAAGAAATAAATGAGGCTGAGAAAATATTTCTTTTACACGTCACATTTCTTCATATAAAATCATTAAATCCTGAATGTATGAAGTATTTGCATTTTTATTATTTCACATATAATGTTAATATAAACATGAACTGTACTTAATATATTCATGGATATTGAAGATGTTAACGTGAAATATATATTACATAATCAGTGTGAAGTGATCTGAGACTGAAGTCGGGCCATCTTTACTGTTAGAAATTCAATAGAATTTTTGTATCTGAGCTTTCAATGTCTTGTGAGGCCAGGACTTCTGAAAAAGAAATAATTCTTTCCTGACCAATGTTTAACTAAGACAACTAACCCTTTGTAGGTGATTATAATTATTAGAAAATCCAACATCAGTGAAAAGGATCTTGAAGTTATACAAGATCAAGTTTTATTTGGTAAGATTTTGGAGGATGATTTTCAATTGATCATACTATAAATGGATCACATATTCTAAGAAGAATATGAATCTTATGAATGGGGGGCCTACCAAGTTCCTAAAGAGGATCTAGAGACTGGTGGTATAACCAGTCGAACAGTTGGGGTGTCTAACGAACTGAAGTTGAAGAGTTGGATTGCCGGGGGGTATTACCATAATCAATTGGAGGATCTGTTTCTAGGGTGTATAACTAGTTTCTTCCAGAAAAATTAAAATTTATAAAAATATTATAGTGTATAATCCATGATGGGGTTTTATGAAACACATCAAGGATGTACGTCTTCATACCAAACCATGTAAAAATAATGTGTGTTGTGTTTCATTTAGTTTCTACATTTCATTCTTGATCCACTCATCTTAATAGGTGATAGAGGTTTGAATTAAAATATAAAAAAGAATTCAGTAAAAACATGGATCACTAGACCCCCTCCCCTTCTCAGTGTGACTGCACATTCATTAGACACTTCCTTAGTATTAATTTTTTTCATTGAGAAAAAACAAGAGAAAATATTTTTGAATACAAAAAAGATCCTGAATGGAAGATGTGATTTTTTATGATGAAAAGTAGTATTCATAATTTTCTATGAATGTAGAACAGTGTCTAACCTCATGTTTATGCTCAAGGAGTCATAATCAACTCAATATTTCATTTTAATCACTTTTTATATTCTTTATGTAATTGATTAAATATTAAAATAAATGAATTATTATTGGTAATGGTTTGAGTTGTTATGATTGTAATTAAAGACAACATAAAATTAATCATATAAATTATATAATAATTTGTAGTTGACTCGTAGGAGAGTTCCCCAATTATAATATATATTATTTAAGAAAAAATAGTATTATATATCTTATATTTACTAAATAAATAAGTACTTATAATCATATATCATCACTACTTTGAAGTTATTTATTAGTTGAGAATAAATTCATTTACAAATGAGATAAAAAAACTTTTTTATTTCTATGTGAATTGGTAGAGTTACCCATATAAGAGGAGGTAAGTCAATTTATATTAAATTATTTATCTCATATGATACAAAAATAGTAATCGCTCATCCCTAAACATTAACCCCTATAAATGATTGAAAAATAAATTAAGAAAAGTAAGTATCATTTATGATCAAATAATGCATGTAAAACAAATATAACTTCCCTCAATCCTAATCAACCATTCTATTATCATGGAATCAAGAGTAAAATATAAGAATAAATAAATTAATAAAAATATCTATAAATATTTTCTAAAGTTCATCCTAGTATGAATCAACAATAAAAGATGTTTTAATTCTCCCTTAAACTAAAAAACATTAAAATTATGAAGAAAAAAAGTCGAATAAAAACACATAAATAATTGGTCAAAAACTATAACTTTTATAGACAGATCAATCCCTCCTCATCAATAAAAAACCAATTGAAGAAAATTGAAATTAACTTCCATAAAATGATCTTTGGTTGATAACATCCTCAGCATAACATAATGTGTTACCTCACTCCATGTGGATGGATTAGCTTTAATTTCCTCATCCACTTCCAATTGAATTTATCCATCAATGTCCATCAACTGATTGAAATCTAATAATTAAAATGTTTTGAGTAAGATAATTGATAAGGATATAGGATTTAGTTTTTCCACTACATATGAGTGATTTTGTATACCCTCATTTGATGATGAAGAATGGTTCTATTTAACTCTCTTATGAATCTATGATTTGGTGGAGAGTTTTATTTTTTGGATTGAATCATTAAATTTTTCTTGGGCTTCATAACTGGTCTTGGGAACTACAGAACAACTTAGAAAATCTTTTTATTACTTGTCTTAGGCCTCATCATTAGTTAATATTTTATTGGTTATCTATTTTAATGACTCTTAGATTACATTTAAGAGTGATGAATAATGTCTTCAAAAAACTACTATAAAGCAAGGTCAAACATGATTAGCTACAAGATTTTGAAAGTGGATATTGAATCTAGATGCCTGGGGCTTACTTTCATCTTATGTGAAGCTCGAGAAGTACTCATTTCATCCTTTCATAGACACCAGTGGATATACTAGATTGATTTTTTGAATATGTAACATGTATTTAATGTTAGTATATCATGATAATTAGGAAAAATATGGTGTTATATTTGATCATGGATTAATTTAATACCTACCTTACTTAATGATTTTAATGAGATACTTGGGAACTAATATTTCTCCTTATAGTGTAAAAATGAATCTAAATAAGTGTCCCTTAGTACTATTAGAGTGGTTGTTTGATGAGAATATTTAAAGGGGGATTCCTTCTCATAGGTTCCAGTTTTTGGATTCCTAACATGAAAAAATGTATTTGAGATGAGATCCCATTGGAAATATTATATTCTTTTGATGGTTCATCATTAAAAAAATAATTTATGGTGGGTGTCTTTCTTATTGGAAATAGTTTATCAGGGATTTTTAAAAAACCCTTTTGTGATAGGTTGATGTACCCATCACAAATAATTATTTGTGATGTGAACATCCACCAGTTGCAAAAAAAACTTATGCAAAATAAAATAATAAAAATAAAAAATAATCGAAAAAATAATAATTTCATAAAAAAAAATAATAAAATTAAAAAATAATGAGAACTAATAAAATTAATAAAAATATAATTAAAATATTAAAAAATAAAAAACTAATAACAATCACAATATTCACCACAATATAAAAAATAATTATAATAAATAATAATAATAATAGAATAAATAATAATATAATAAAATAATAAAAAACACAATATTCACAACCATATAAACAACACCCTATATAAAATGATAAATAAGTGGATTAATAAAAAACATTACAAAAAAATTGTACATTAAAATTCTTATATAAAAAGGTACATAAATCAATGAGGAGCGGTGTTATCTAGAGGAGATGGAGAAGTAGGGGGAGATGGTGGAGGGAGCCTCATCACTATACTATGAGACACACATTTCATGTACTCCATCGTCTTCTCAGGCTACTACTCATGTCATTGAAACATCTCCTCCTGCTATAGCATCTACTACTGCTATAGATTGATCTCTTTTGACTTCCTATGCATGGTCTCTATAAGCTCATCCTGAGCTTGAAACTACTCCTCATACTATGCAGTAGATGATGATGACTCTCTATGATCTCCTCTTGAGATACATGATGACATCACAGTGGTGACATAATAAGTCTCAAGCATCAATCAATAGTTGATACCCACAACTCATCCTTTTTAGAAGGCATATTTAGTGACTTTCATCCATGATGCATCATCAAATTCTGCTGGAATTGAAGTTTGATCCTCGGTATCAGCCTGACTCTCAACCTATGTGTGATATATCTCAGCCTCATATGAATCTTTCAATTTCAATTTAGAATTAATATAGTTAAAATATTATCTTTAGTTAATTTTAAAACTAAAAAAGAAATTATACTGACCACAATATAATGCTGACAATCACCTCTAATCTATCCAGTGACAGGATCATTTTACATCTTCCTATAAACATAGAACTCCATGAATTCAGGTTATTAGACTTCCTATATGAGTATAAAATAAATAGTTTACATTTAATGATATATAAAATATAAAAAATAGTACTTACCATATGTTGTTGATGTGTACTAAATATATGACTACCACCTCGATGCATCACCTTTTATCCCCTCTAGTTCAATTGACTTAATAATGCTCTACTTTGATAATTAGATCCCATTCAATATGAAAATAATCCATCCCAAACCTGAGATGATATGTAACCTAGTTGTTGGTTGGAGAAAGACTGATCAAAATATGTGACTCTAGATTTCTACATTTTTTCCTCCTCATATTATGGAAAAAACTAACGGCAACACTCACACATGCATTTTTCCCATACATCCCAGATAGAACCCTCTATGATATCATCAATGGGGTACCATAAACCCAAAAAATAATTAACAATATAATTTAATCAATTAATTAAATTTAAAATTAACTTTTATTTATTTATATACCATAAAATGATAAAACATGTGGTTCTAAAGATTAATGGTAATATAATCATATGAAACCCATAATCCAAGAAAATAATTTTGTAATATAGTGCTTCCCTATCTGAAAGGTATATTTGAAAACCTATGAAATAATAGAAAAAATAATCATACAATTAGTATAAAAATAAATAAATTAATATTTATGAAAATTTATGAAAACTAAATAAAAGGCATAACAGAACATACATATTCATGCATTGATCGAACTCAAGATGTGGACGTCACTCGGGGATAGAGATGGGGATCATCAATATCATAAGACCATGCCCCTACAAGTCTTTATTATACTAACCACATTATGATGGTTAGATGATGTATCACTAGGCTCGTCATTAGGTAGTACAGTATCATCCAACACAAAAGATATATTAGATAAACATTCATTATCCATCTAACAAGAAATTAATTTTGTCAACAAATAAAAGAAAACAAGTATTATATATATTATTTATGATTATAACTAGTATTTAATTGTGTACATATTCATCCTCATATTCATATATGGTGATGTCAATATCATCATATTCATCCTTAATATCAGCAATTTCCATGGGAGTTTCATCTTCATCATCTATTTCTGTTTCAAAAGTCAAATAATACTTCAACAATATCATCACATCCATCAACCCATAACTATGGGTTTTCATCACATATATTCATGTCTCTTTGTGGAAAATATATATTTGGAGTTTTCAAATAAAAAATTTCAATTCCTTTAACATAAATGGAACCAAATTAACTTTAGATAAACTAATTTTCACATGATTTCATTTTTATTATGATCCATAAATCACTTAACTCTCCTGATGTGGCACAATAATTTGTATAATAAATTTGATTTGATTTATCAAAAAATAAAAATGGTTCATTTACATCAAGGAGGAATTTATATTTAATATCAAAAATTACATGGTATGAATAGAAACAAAAGCCTCTATCAGTATATAACCAATCACATTTAAATATCCTTAAATAATTCTATCCCAGATAACACAGTTCAATTATTTCTTCCATCAAGCCATAAAATCAATCTTCACATTCTCTTTGATGATATCCTCTCATGAAAACACCACTATTAATTTTTTAATTAAAAATACACTTGTATGAAATCAAAAACCATTATCCACATATGAATTATAAGATTCAACCATTTTGGATGGTGGTTTACTCAACACAAAAAATAAATTATCAATTTTAATATCATTTTTAGATACCTATAAATTTGAAAAAATAGAAATATAACTAGAAATAAATTGATTTTATATGTTAAACTATAAAATATTTTCTTTAGTAGTTTTCGAAACCATTAAGAAAAATTATTTTTTCAACGTTCTTCAAGAGAAGCTACTAAAAATTGTGGAAAGTGTTTTTATATGATTATCATATAACCTTCAAATAAAATAAATTTAATTTACATTAAAAATATATTATAAGTTATGGTAGAACACACTGTACAAATGGTGTCATTTCTTCACAATTGAGTACAATAAATGTATGAGCCCTATGATGTTCATCATCTCAAATCCATCATTCATGATCTCTACTAAACCCATGTTTAGGTGGTTCAAAAAATGATAATTGATCATTCATTTCATCATAAAAAATTTCCTCGTTATGACCCATGCAGATATGTTTGGAGGGATATTAAGATTGAAAATAAGGAGATCATAAAAACAAAATTTCCTCTTGAAAATATTCTTATGTAATTTATCCTTTAATTGATTCTTTATTAAGTACCTTTTTAATCAATTTATGCATGCATCTATTGTATGTGTACAACCATCATAACTATACCAACCCTACACATTTTTCTTCATGAAAAAAATATAATATCAAGTATTCCATTGAGTCAATGAATGTTGGAGGGAAATATTTTTTTTAGGTAAAATAAAATTAAAACAACATATTCTTATAGTCTACATATTGAATTGTAGTTTATTTTCACTGCAAAAAAATATCTCAAGAAATTATAATATTTCTCTTAGTGCATCCCAAATCATATAATTCAAAAACCTCTAAATCCATTCAGTATAATTCTTTCCATTAAAACATAAAATTCATGACTTTTTGATCTGATAATATGACCATTTATGACACATCTATCCAAATTAGAAGAATAACCATTTATAATCCTCAAATCTATAATCCACTGATAAAATAATAGTTTATCTTCATTAGAAACATTATAAGATGTTTTTTGATTCATTAACTTATGTGATATAACATTTTCAAATAGTTAAATATCTGGTCACCTTTAATGTTGGGAATGATCTAATTGTGTATTTACATTATGTTTGGTCTTACCTGATTTATCCAAAACTATATAAAATATATTATGAAACTAGTTTTTCTCAATATTCATGACATGGAACATATGATAGACCAAAAAATCATACGAATATAGAAGATCCCAAAAATGCTATGTTTTATCCAACTGTGATGTTTCCCAAAGACATCAATTTTCTATTCATTTATAGTTTCTCCAAATATAATGGGAGGTAATGAAGGGAAAATATATTTTAACTTAATACCTGAGATCATTGTTGTAGATTTATCTCCTTCATATGTTACTTTTCTAAAATGATATATTTTCATCCAAAAAGGATGATCGGTTGAAAGAAATATGTGATATTCAAAAAAATAAGGTTATATTACACTGATGAGAATAAAAACTTTTTTGTCTATTATATAGTATGAAATTTTTTTTTGTACCATGTTTAAACTAGCTATATAACATCTCATATGATGGGTAGTCAATAATTGTCCACATCAATGCATTTTTCATTAATAAATTTTTTGCAACATTATATATACTGGAACCACTACTCCATAATAAATTTTACTCGTTAATAAATGGATTCAAATAAACATCAATGTTTTTTTAGATGTCCTAGAATTAGTAAGGTCTAAAAGTTTTATGGATAATTCAAAAAAATCTAGGGATTTAAATTTTATGAAGTTATAATGATGGGAAATGAAATATTTTAACACCCTGACCTCTATTGCAAGGAGCCGGTGCATTATTTTATCACATTATCATCACCACAAGAAAGTAAAATACAGAAAGACTAGGTAGTTTAGTAGTTTTGTAAAACAAGATACATACAAAATTTCAACATTACAATTTGAAATTAACTACAATATAGTTGATCCATAAGTAAAGCCCATAACTCCTACATTATACCTAAAATTCATTCATAATACAATTCTTCACATCCTAGGGAAATATAAAACATAAGAAAAGGGTGTTATTAGTTGTTCAATAATTGAAAATAATACAGTGAATGTAATCATAAACATAAACAGTAGGCCTGATGAATAACTAAAAGTAATTTCCTTTAAAAATAAACATGACCATAATATAGAAGGAATAAAAACTGATTAAATAATTCCATAAAACATGAATTTGGATATTCTACTATTTGAATAATTCCATGTACTATCAATATATATATTTATAATTATTTAATTGATAATTCTGTACATTATAATCATTCTGTTAAGGCCTCGTTCCATGACAATACATAAATGGTTAAAAACCAAAACATATTTATCTCATGAGACCTACTGATGCATCGATGGGATATAGCGGGCCCAAACATCATGTAATAATTAAAATTAATTCTTAATATGTATCAAGATAAACATAAACAAATTTTACATTCATATTTAAACTAACTTACGAAATGTAAATTACTTTCCCCAATCATTAAATACGAATACTAACCATTCAGAGAAATATGGTTAATGGAATTAATAGAGAAGATACCTAGTAAAAATAATCATAAATAATTAAATAAAATATGGTAGAGTATATAATAAAATATTAATCCAAAATAATCATAATAATCAATAAGAGTGTTTAAATATATGAAAACACTCATATAAAATCATAGAGTAACTCTTAAGATAAATAATATTTTATGTTGAAAAGTAGAGTTCCTGTGGAAAAATCATTGTATAAAACCTGAAGGACATAAATGCATTTTTTTCATAATAAAATGAGTTATTTTAAAAAAAAATAGGGGCTAAAAATAGAATATATAGTTCCTTTGAAAATAGGTATGAATTTGGAAAGTTCCCTTGAAACGAGCTTGTTTATTTGGAAGAATTTTTGAAAGATTCATTTAAAACATGTAACTCCCCATAAAATAAAGAAGGATTATATTTCGTAAAAATATATTGACCACTCACAATGACTTTAGGAGGACTACATAAAAATAATTAATATTTTTAATTAGGTTTTAAAAGAATAAGAGTAACACAAATGAAAACGGAGGTTCGGGTAGAAAACCCTTAACTTATGTATGAAAGTGTTCTGCAAATGACCTTAACTTCATAGATAATTATTTTAAATCCTTTAATTAATAATTCTAGAACCTTATATAATTTTTTTTTATTATTCATTTTTTTTATTTATGGCCTTTTATATATGTTATATGATTCAATTCTGTAATTTCATAAGGATTGTTTCCTTGATTTCATGAAGAGTTCACTTGATTTTAATTAATGGAGTTCATATAAAATTAGTATAATTCAAAAGAATTGGAATTGAATGTTGTCAATGAGAATAAAAATGTGTAAATATTTATATATATCATTTTTTACATATTATTAGGATGAGTAATTAGATAATACATTTTGAGATAATGGTTTAGATTATTACAACAGTTTTTGATATTAACAAACTCATTTTCTATCATTTAGTATTATGTAAATATGTTACTTATATAACATAAAAAGGGTTATATGATACATTTTTAAATCTTAAAAAAACCATTAAAATGGTTTCATGAATGTATTTGAAGAATAATTTTAATAATGAAACATTGTTGTCCAGAAAGTTTGTAAATTGGCTCTTCCTAGATGATGATTTCGTTTATAAAATAAAAGTGGGAGAGTAAGGAGATTGACAATGGTTATTACATTAACATAATATAATTATAGTATATATATTATAGTAGAGTTATTAGGATAAATTGAACATAGAAGTTTAAGAGTGAATAATAACAGAAGATAAATTGAAATGAAATTAAATGAAAAAGGAAGAGGATTTACCTCTTGAGTTAACCTCCTTGAGAACCCCCTTATAGAAAAGGGTTTTGGTATTTTGGAATGACCAAGGGAAACTGAATGTGGGAAGGAACTAGGAAATAGAATTTGGTTTTAACATTGATAATCTTCAACACATACATGAGTGAATAAAATTAGTAGTGAGGGGTGTCTTTTATAGTGGTGGAGAGGAGTGATTTTTTAAAATCTTAATCGTTATTTTATTTTTTCCTCAAGACAAGAAATAGTGTTGATTCTTATGTCCAAAAATAGTAATAAGTTCATGTGAGTTCTAACCATGTATTCTTATATCAACCATGAATCAAGTAATAGTGTAATTATCTTATAATTTATTTATACCGTAAATTAACGTATTTTGCTGTTCACCAAAAATTCAAGTATTTAAAAAAAATCCATAAAATTTATCCCAGCCATTTTCAACATTTAAAATTAAAAAAAGGACTCATTTTTATCAAAATAATTTTCTAAATATGTGAAATTTAATTTTTAAATAAATTATTTTTTTACATGAAAAAATACACATTTCAAATTTAAAATTGATTTTATAATAATATCAAAAATTAACTGAGGTATCATAAAATTTTCCTAAAATAATAAGAAAACAAAATATTTATTTTGTAATAAATATTAGAAAATTTATTTTTATTTTAGTTTAATTTATTAATTTAAAATTTTAAATAATTATTTATTACTCACAAAAATACCAACACTTAATTATTAATTTATAAAATATTCACTCTCATTTATAAGGTGAATAAATTTTATTTATAATTATATGGGTGAGTTTAGTATCCATAAAGTTAATATTACCATTATTAAGGATACATTACTATTCATAAGGTTCAAGATACAATTCACTAAAAAAAATTTGTTGATCCTATCAAACTCTAAATATCTTACTGATTGTAACCATGTTTGTCTGTTTTTCTAAATTCAAATATCAAAAGCGGAAAAATTATTTTAATTATCTAGGTTATAAAAAAGTGTTGTTTCATAGAGACTTATTATTTCATGCATTAAATATTAAATTTATTGGTAAATTCATGTGGTGCTACATTCTTCCCCCCTTATAATAATTTATTCCTTGAAATTGCTAGAATGTCACCTCATAAAAATATTTTGGTAGTTATTCATCATAAGTTACTTGAGATACCACATTTCCTTTTCAATTTTATGATTTTTACAATGTACCTTTACTAGTCGAGTATTTCAATTCCTTAACACCAGTTCTTTTGTGTCCAGAATCTTGTCAGACTTTTCATAGTAAAATATGTCAGGTTCCAATTATATACCTTCATAAGTGAAGACTTGTGCTGGGTTTGGAATATAATTTCTCAATAATGAGACATGGAACACATTTTCTACAATATAGAGTCTACGAATCATTTCCAAATGATAAGCCACAACTCTAATTATCACCAAAATTTCTAAAGGCTAATGTACCTGTGGCTCAGTTTCCCTTTCCTTCCAAATATAACTACACCCTTCAATGGAGATACTTTCAAGAAAACATTATCTACCTCTTGAAAATAATAATACTTACTTTAATAATCATCATATATTCTTTACCATTATTGATCTTCTTTCATATGGGTTTGAATCATCTTTACCTTTAATGTTGTTTCCTTTAAAAGCTCTGGGCCCATAAGATTCCTTTCACTAACTTCATACCAACATATTAGTGTACAAAATATCTTTCCAAACAATGCTTTGTATAGTTCCATTTGAATAGTATAATTGAACCTATTGTTGTATAAAAAATCCAACAATGTTAAATACTGATCCTGTATAACATTAAAGAGAAGTTAACATCATCTCAACATGTCTTCTAATTTTTCTGTCATCCTTTCTGATTTCCTGTTAGTTTTAGGGTGATAAGTAGTACTTAATAAAACCTTAGTATCAACATATTTTTGAATACTTTTCCATAATTTTTATGTTAATTGTGGATTAAGATTAGAAAAAATTTATAGAGTTGCTCTATGAAGTCTCACAACATCATTGATGTAGAGTCGTGCAAGGCGCTCCAATGGAAAATCCACCGTTATAGTGATAAAATGTGCATATTTCACAATTAGATCAATAATTACCCATATTTCATTATTATTTCATAGTGTTTTGGGTAATATAGTGAAAAAAACCCATGGTAATGTCATCCAATTTTTTATGTAGGATTAGGTAGAGGTTTCATTAATCCTCTAGTATTTTTTTGTTCGGCCTTCACTTGTTCATTAACTAAACATCATGATACATAATAAATAATTTCAACCTTCAGGATGTCCCACCAAAAATTTTACTTCAAATATCTATACATTTTAGTGCTATAATGTTGTATAGTAAAATTCTAGCTATGGACATCATCCCATAACATCCTATTCATCTCGGGTATAGAGTGAACACATAGCATCTTCCCAAATTTTATAATTCCATCCTTACACATGAATTAATACAACTTCCCATCACTTAAACTTCTAATTTTCTTTTTAAGATTCTCAAAATCATACTGAGGAGTTATAATTATTTATAATAAATATTGTTTGTAAACCAATTGAAAAAGTAATGATGTTTCACCTTTTTTGATAATTACCATATCCATCTTTACTCGATCCATGAATACAAGATTCCTTTCAATCATCACTTTGTTTAAAACTCCATGATCCTTCATTATCAATGCATAAGTTACTTTATTTTCCTTTACAAGGTGGTACTATTTGGAACAATCATAATCCTTGAGTAGCTCGAGCCATCCCATTTACCTCATGATGAGTTATTTCTATGAGAAGAAATATTTCATGCTCTTATAATCCATATATATATATCACATATTCCACCATATAGATAGTTTCTCAATATCTTCAGAGAAAATATTACATGTGATAAATAAAGATCATGGGTTTGATAGTCTATTTATGAATTTTTAACGACCCCGAATTGTAACGACCCAAACATTCATAAATAGAAATCCCTCTTAATCTAATTAAATGACTCCTTATGTAAAATATTTATATAAAATGTCAACTTATTTGGTTTTATGTTTTTGGATTTTAAAATAACATTATGAATTGTGGTTGTTGCTAATATAGTCATTGAGCAGTGATCACATGATTAGTATAAATATAGGGTTTTAGCAAATCCAATTTACTCAGACAAAGGAAGCGATGGCCTCATCCCATAGACGGGCCCCATACGAAGACCATTTTTCAGATCTTGGAAAGGAGGTTGTGCATTTGGGCTTTGCTCATGAACAATCCCATGATGATCTTGAACATGTTAAGATCGAGTAGGACCTCCTATGAGAGAAGTGGAAGTTGATAGATATTACCACTCGAGTAATTTTATCTAAGCCACCCCATGAGTCTGTCACCACCGCACACCTTACTCTTCAGTCTTATGTGGGTGGTATAAGGGGTTGTGTAACAAGACCCTGGTAATATGGTTATGTACATTATTTTTGTATATAATAATAAATAATCTTTTATTTTATTATTTTTACCTTGTAAATAGTTTTTAAATTACAAATAGTATTTTTAGTTAATTTTTAACTAAAAAATCTATTTTGATGAATTAATGGATTTTTGAATTAAATAATGTTTTAATAAAATATTATTATTATTATTAAATTAATTTTTATTAAAAATAAATGATCGTATAATTTTATAAATGCAATTGTAATTTTTATTAAGGTTTGAAAGCCATTTATTTGTCAAAACCCATGAATTTTCGATAAATGTCAGTTTTCATTTTAAAAGTGAAAATTAAAATATTTTAAAAATTATTTAGATAAAATTTATATTATTTCTGGAATTAAGACATCGAAATTATCCAACGGTTAATTTTTCAAAATTTTCTGAGATAGAAAAATTTTTGGGTAAAAATTAAATACCGTTTAAATATATAGTGTGTTTTATGACGTCATAATGACCCAGTAGTGATATAATAAAATACTATAAAAATTCTGTTCGGACAATATATCTATTACCATTAAAATAATGTGATTTTGGTTTTTTTTGATTTATTTTACAAAGCTTTAGTGGACCCTTCAAAACTTGTTAAACATTTTGGGTTTTTAAATTGTTTTCCTTGGGAGTGTAACTCACCTCCACATAAGCAACCCCATTATTTTAAGAAGTTCGGAATTTTTCCATATAAAATATTTTTTCCCAAATCCCTTTTCCAAAAACTATTGGCAAAAACCATGGGCTGGTTTGTGGTTTGGATTAGTTTAATGTGAGGTGTCCCAAACCTAAATAATGAAGAATTCTCTCACCTTACTGATATAAACCCACCCCATCTCCCACTTCCTCCTCACCAAAAGCCTTTGGAGTTCATCCAACCTATTCCCTCCTCTCTATAGAATCCTCCCAAGGTGACTCAAGCTCCCAATAAGCCTCTGTCAATCCTCTCTCAATCCTTTGGAAGCACACTTCCATGTAAGGGTTTTTCTTCCTTTCTCATTTTTTTTCCAAATTCATTAAATTGTTATTACCTTTTAATTTCAATTATTAATGTTGTGGTATTGTTTTTTACATCCCCCATAATTCCCTATTTATTTTTCAATTATTGGAGTCCCATTTCCCTCTCATTAAATTCCTCTCATGTACACCCATTACTATGTCGAAATTCTGAAATGAATTTATCTCTCCTCATTTACATTCAAGCAATTATTTTGTATCATGAATCTGAATTTCATTAAATTTGTTGGGACATGTATCTATATGAACCCATTAATTTTCATGTCATGTAAATATAATGATACACCCCTTCTTCTCTCATGAACCATTTTTATGAGTTCTTATGCCACGCTGTTATGCTACCAAAATTGCTCTGCGGTTTTCCAAGACAAAGTCATTGTGTAGTGAATACCATGACCATTTCTCTATCAAGGGAATTCACCTTTATGCACATTCACATATTTTTTAAAGAGTTTCATTTATGTATTAATCATTCATTTATCATGGAATAATATATTATGTTGAATTATTAAACATTTCAGGATCCATGTGGAACACTTATGCATGAAATGAAATGTTTAAGAAGGGTGTGCCCTGATAGAGCTCCAATGCATTGGGTAAAGTATAGTATCATGATAAATCATGTGAAATGGGTGTTTAATAATTCTAATTCAAGTAAAATTAGGTTTTAATCGTGCTTCATTTTCAATGAGGGTTTACTAATGCTCCATGTGCAATGAGCCTTGTCTCATGCTAATTCCATGTTATGTGTTGTTGCCACATTTCCATGTTATGATTATCATGCTTTATCATGACTTATGCTTATGCTTCTCTTGTTCTCTATTGATATGCATATTGTCTAACATGTATTGTATTCCTCATTTTATTCAATGATTATTCCCTTACTGGGCTTTATAGCTCAAACTTTTCTTATGCATGTCCTTAGGTTATCCCATGCAATGTTCAATATGAGGGAATTGAGTGGTCATGTAAAGGAAGTTTTTAATAAATATGTTGTATTTCATGTATTAAGTTGTCATGTAGTGATCCTAAGCCTCAAAGACACTAGAACACTCGATCTTCTATGTTTTATCAAGTGAAGTTTATGTAATAAATTTTGTTTAATTGTTTAATAAAAATTAGGGTCATCATAGTTGGTATCAGAGGGAGGTTTAGTTATTTTTGGGATTAAGATTAGAAAACCGTAGTAATGAATTAGAGAAAATAATAACTATAATAAAACATCCTTAATTATTTGTGAGTATTGACTAAGTGGTTTATGAAGAAAATACATCCCTGTCTGGATACGAGCAGGTAGAGGTGGCTCTGGCACAGATGTATCCTAGGGGTAAAACCCTAAAAAACTGCTTTGATCTAGACTCAAACAAGAATTGGTGCACGAAAAAAGGCCTTTCTACACTCTTGGTTACAACAATCCTGAGGGATTTTCTTTGGTAAAATCACAAGCTTAGTATGAACCATTATTGAGGAAAAAATGCCCCTAAGAATATATATTGGAATGTAGATCATGGATAACATAGATTGAAGACTATAGATTCATAAGGTAAGGAGGTAAAAGTAATGTATATGTGAACCATTTTTCCTTTAGATTACCCTTTATGTGTTACCCCTAACTTTCCTTTTATTCCAGCCAATGGCCGGTAATATGAAGACTTAGGCAAACAACCGATGTGAAGATTAATGTAAAGACTGTACTAATGAGATGCACAATCCAATGGGAGTGGGAATCACGAAATTTGACACACTTCTATATTAGTTAACTCAAGATTTGAATAGAAAACATGGGTCAAGAGGGACGTTCAACCCCCCCCCCCCCAAGAAAGAACAAGTCGCTATCGATAGCTTCATGAGACAAAGGCCTCCTACTTTTAATGGATCATCTGATCCCTTAATCACTGAACAATGGATCAACTCCATTAAAAAGATATTCTCCATCCTTCAATGTTATAAAAAAGGGAAGGTTCTCTTGGATTATTAACATATGGAGGGTGAAGCTGATCAATGGTGGATGTTGATAAAAAATACGAAGCCATAGGAGGAGATCGAGTTGTTGGAATGGAAGGATTTCTGAAAGATATTTTTTGATAAATATTTTCCGAGCTACATTCGACTTAAGATTGAAAGGGAGTTCCATGAACTCAAGCAAAAAGACGACGAATATATAGGATCATACAAGGGAAACATCACAAGGCTTTCATGATACACCTCTAGATTTTTTGTTACTTCTGAATGCAAGGTTGACTGCTTCTTTGGTGGGATAAAACCTAGTCTGCAGAAAGAGCTGGCGATCTATGAATTTGATAGATTTGATGAAATTGTCCGATGTGCCCTCAAGGTCGAAATGGAGATCGGATAATCTCAGGGTTATCATGGGGATAAGAAGAAAAAAGGTGGACTTCAATGCTGGCAGTCTGATGGATAAATCCAATGGTGCAAAGAAGATCCAGCAGCCCACTTGCCAAAGGTGCGGAAAGAAACACCCTGGAAACTGCCTGAAGGGGAATAGGAAATTCTTTAGGTGTGGAAGATAAGGGCACCTGGATATTAAATGTTGACAAGAAAGACCCGTGACTATGACAGAGGATAGGAACAGTTTGTTCAAAACTCAAGGCATGGTTCATTACTACAACTATAAGGAACCAGGGCATCTAGAAAATCAGTTCCCTAAGCCACGGGTTTTTGAAGGCAACCAAAAACCTCCAAGGCAGTAAGGGTGAGCTTTTTCCATCACTAATGCCAAAGTGAACGCCAACAACGAAGTGGTGATAGGTACACTATTTATTCATTCAAGAATAGAGAACATAATTTTTGATTTAGGTTCTATGCATTCGTTTATATCTCAAAGGTTTAGTAGAACAATCCTAGCACCACCACAAATCATGGAAGTGATGATGTCGGTGAGTACGATACATGGGGAAATCATTGCCTCCCAAGAATTTAACTCCTCCCATGTCATAATATGTGGATTAGACTTCTCAGAGAAGTTCTTCATACTCCCTATTGTGCAATTTGATGCAATTCTTGGCATGGATTGGATTTCTGTATATAAAGCCAACATAAATTGTCGTGAGAGGGAAATCACTCTCCATGTGTATAATCGACCTCCGATTCATTACAAGTGCAAGGAGGAAGATGAAACTTCTTTAGCTACATCATCTCAAGCATGGATATTACTGCCCTATGAGGATGCATATCTGGCTTAGATGATTGTGTCTAAGGAGTCAACCATCCTAGAAGACATGCCTATTGTGAGTGAATTCGCTGAAGTGTTTCCCTAGGAATTGCCTAGTCTTCCTCCTGGAAGAGATTTTTAATTCCCAATTGATCTTATACCTGGGGAATTTCCAATATCCAACACTCCATATAGAAGTTTTTTTTTGCGGAGCATGAGGAGCTAAAGAAACAACTACAAGAGAATTTGGATAAAGGATTTATACGCCCAGGTGCTTCACCATAGGGTGCACCAGTCCTCTTCGTCGAGATGAAGGATGGGTCAATGCGCCTTTACATCGATTATCATGAGCTTAAAAAAATCAAAATAAAGAACAGGTATCATCTACCATGAATTCATGACTTTTTTGATCAACTGTGTGGAGCACAATACCTCTCCGAG
Source organism: Viscum album (assembly GCA_963277665.1). NCBI lineage: Eukaryota > Viridiplantae > Streptophyta > Magnoliopsida > Santalales > Viscaceae > Viscum > Viscum album. The sequence continues at coordinate 510,560,905 of OY728121.1, forward strand.
GTGGATTTGTGGTCAGGATATTATCAAGTAAGGGTGAAGAAGGAAGATATCCCCAAGACTAATTTTTGTACAAGTTACGGGCACTATGAATTCATAATAATGCCTTTCGGACTCACTAATTCTCCATAAATCTTCATGGACTTGATGAAAAGAGTATTTAGAGATTACCTCGACAAATTTGTGGTAGTCTTTATAGATGATATTCTGATATACTCCAAAACGATGGAGGATCATGAGGAGAATCTAAGAACTATACTAGAGACCTTACGGAAGGAGAAGCTCTATGAAAATTAAACAAGTGTGAGTTATGGTTGAAGGAGGTCTCATTCATGGGCCATATCATCACAATCAATGGGATATCTGCGGATCCCTCAAAAACGGATGCAATTGAGGGATGGCTGAGGCCAACATCGGTAACAGATATCCATAGCTTCTTGGGGTTAGCTAGATATTATCGACGATTTGAGAAAAGTTTCTCACGATTTTCCAACCCTCTTACCAAGATAAATCGGATGAGAGTAAAGTTTTATTGGAGTGATGAATGTGAAGAAAGCTTCTAGGAGTAGAAAATGAGGCTTATCACTACACCCGTGCTTACTTTACCCAGAAGTGGAGATCTTTCTGTGGTATTCAGTGATGCTTCGAAGAAGGGATTGTGATGTGTGTTGATGAAAAATGACACAGTCATTGCCTATGCTTCAAGGAAATTGAATGGTCATGAATAGAAATATCCAACACATGACCTCAAGTTGGCTGTATTTATCTTTGACTTGATAATTTGGCAGTGTTATCTCTTTGGGGAGATGTGTGCAATATATATGGACCACAAAAGCATCAAGTATATATTCACAAAGAAAGAGTTGAAAATGCGCCAACGAAGATGGTTAGAGTTGATCAAAGACTATGACTGCTCAATCCATTACCTCCCTGGGAAAGCAAACAAGGTGGCAGATGACCTAAGCAGAAAAGACCCAGCAATTCTATCATTGATGAGAATGGAAAAGGATCCATTCTTCTTAGATTTTATGAATATGGACATGGGAATCATAAAGAAGAGAACATCATCAATCCTTTCACAAAATTATTGCTCAACCATTACTTTTTTAAAGGTTAAAGGATGCTCAAAAGGATGATATGGAAATTCAGGAAAAAGTTGAAGCTATTAGAAAAGGGAAATCCTCAGAGTTTAATGTTAATGAAGAAGGAATTGTGAGATTTGGGAAATGACTATGTGTTCCATCATGTCCGGAGCTGAAGAAGTAACTTTTCGATGATGCACATAGTTCAAATTTCTCTATTCACCCAGAAAACACAAAGATTTATCTAGATATCCAAGAGAATTATCGGTGGGATAATATGAAGAAGGATATCGCTGAATATATATCAAAGTTCTAGGTGTGTCAGTAAGTGAAGGAAGAGAGGCAGAAGTCTAAGGGGATGATGCAACCATTTCCCATACCAGAATGGAAATGGGAGAACATCACCATGGACTTTGTCATCGGACTTCCAAATACATCCAAAGGAAACAATGCAATATGGGTTGTTCTGGAGTGTCTTATAAAGGATGCACACTTCATTCCTATTCAGGAGGATTTTTTATTGGATCAATTGGAACAGATATATATCATGGAAGTTGTAAGGCTGGATGAAGTACCACTATCTATTGTGTCCGATCGAGATCCAAGATTCACCTCTATGTTTTGGAAGAGTCTTCAACATGCTCTGAATACTGAATTGAACATCAGTATGGACTATCATCCTCAAACTGATGGCCAATCCAAGCGGACTAACCAAACAATTGAGGACATGTTGAGAGCATGCTCAATGGACTTTAAAGGAATATGAGACCAACATATTTCTCTGGTTGAGTTCTCTTATAATAACCGTTTCCACTCGAGCATCCAAATGGTATCATATAAAACCCTTTATGGGAAAAGGTGCAAGAACACCGGTGTGTTGGGGTGAGGATGGTGAGCGAAAGCTGCTTGGACCAGAAATGGTATAAGAAATGGTGGAGATGTTAAAAACCATTAAACAGTATATCAAGGCACCCTAGAGTCGATAGAAGAGTTATGTAGATAATCTTTGACGAGACCTAGAGTTTAAAGTTGGAGACATGGTATTTCTATGCATATCTCCATGGAAGAAGGTCATGAGGTTTGGAAAGAAAGGTAAGTTAAGTCCAAGGTACGTTGACCCCTTCGAGATTCTTGATCCTATCAGGGTTGTGGCCTAGGGACTAGCACTTCCACCTACCATGGACAAAGTACATGATGTATTTCATGTATCCTTCATAAGAAAGTACATACCGGACCCTTCACATGTACTCTCTTCAGAGGTTATATAGTTAGAGGATGATCTTTCTTATGAGAAGAAACCAGTAAAGATCTTAGATCATAGAGAAAAAGTTCTACGAAATAAGACAATGACCCTCGTCAAGGGATTGTGGCAAAACCACAAGTGTAAAGAAGCAACGTGGGAATCAATAGAAATGATGTATCTTAGTTACCCACATCTATTTTAGTGTGGGAAAAGGAAATTTCGAGGGAGAAATTACTTAAGGGGGGAATATTGTAATGACCCAAACTTTCATTAATGGAAATCCCTCTTGATCTAATTAAATGTCTCTTTATGTATAATGTTTATATAAAATGTAAACTTCAATGGTTTTATGTTTTTGGATTTTAAAATACTATTAAGAATAGTGACTATTTCTAATATATCCATTGAATAGTGATCACATGATTAGTATAAATATAGGGAATTAACAAATCAAATTTACTCAGACAAAGGAATCCATAGACTCATACAGTAGACGTACCCCATACGAAGCCCATTGGTCAGAGCTCAGAAAGGACGTTGCATCATTGGGCTTCGCAGTTGAACAAGCCCAAGACAAGCTTGAATATGTTATGCTCGATCAGGACAACATGCGAGATAAGTGTAAGTTGATAGAGATTACCACCCGAGCATTGTTATCCGAGCCACCCAAGAGTATATCACCATCACACACCTTACTATTCGGCCTTATGCAGGTGTTATATGTGGTTATGTAACAAGACCCTAGTACTATGGTTATTTATATTTTTTTTGTATATAATAATGTATATACTTTCATTTTATTATTGTTACCTTGTAAATAGTTTTTAAAGCACAAATAGTTTTTTTTAGTTAATGTTCAATTAAGAAATATATTTTGAGGAATTAATGGATTTTTGAATTAAATAATGGTTTAATAAAATATTATTATTATTTTTATTATTAAATTAATTTTTATTAAATATAAATGATCCTATAATTTTATGAATGCAATTGTAATTTTTATTATGGTTTGAAATCCATTTTTGTCAAAACCCATTAATTTTCGATAAATGCCAGTTTTTATTTTAAAAGGGAAAATTATCATATTTAAAAAATTATTTAGATAAAAAGAATATTAATTATGGAATCAGGATGTCGAAATTATCCAATGGTGAATTTTTCATAACTTTCTGAGATAGTTAAATTTTTGGGTAAAAATTAAATACTATTTAAATATATAATGTGTTTTATAACATCATAATGGCCAAATAGTGGTGTAATAAAATAAAATAAACTTTTTTTTCGGCCAATATACGTTTTACCATTAAAATAATGTGATTTTGGGTTTGTTTTATTTATTTTTCAATGTTTTAGTGGACCCTACAAGACTTTTAAAACATTTTGACTTTTTAAATTGTTTTCCTTAGGAGTGTTACTCACCTCCACATAAGAAACCCCATTATTTTAAGAAGTTAGGAATTTGTCCTTATAAAATATTGTTTTCCACTTCCCTTTGACAAAAACCATGGGTTGGTTTTTGGTTTGGATTAGTTTAATGTGAGGTGTCCCAAACCTAAAAATAAATAATTCCCTCACCTTTCTTATATAAACCCACCCAAGATCCCACTTCCTCCTCACTCAAAGGCTTTTGAGTTCATCCAAACTCTACCATCCTCTCTCTATAAACCCCCAATGTGCCCCAAGCTCTGAATAATCCTCTCTCAATCCATTGGAAGCACACTTCAAAGTAAGTATTTTTCTTCCGTTCTCATTTTTTTCCAATATTTTTTAAATTTTTATGCCCTTTTAATTTCAATTATAAATTTTTGGGTATGGTTTTGAACCTCCAACATAATTCCCTATTTATGTTTGAATGATGGGAGACCCCTTTACCTTTCCTTAAATACCTACCCTATATACCCGTTACTATACCGATATTCTGAAAGGAATTTATCTCTCTTCATTTACATTCAAGCAATTATTTTCTATCATGAATCTAAATTCCATTACATTTGTTGGGACATGTATCAATATGAACCCCTTACTGTGCATGTCATGTAAATATAATGAGACACCCCTTCCTCTATCATCAACCATTTTTATGAGTTCTTACGTCATGCCGTTATGCTGCCGAAATTGCACTGCACTTTTCCAAGCCAAAGTCATTGTGTAGTGAATAACATATCCATTTCTCTATCAAGGGTATTCACCGTCATGCACATTTAATTATTGTTTAAAGAATTTCATATATGTATTCCAAATTCTTTTATCTTGTAATAAAATATTATTTTCAATGATTCAATGTTTTATGATCCATGTGGCACACTTATGCATGAAATGAAATGTTTGAGAAGGGTGCGTTCTGATAGAACTCCAATGCGTTGGGTAAAGTATAGTATCATGCTACATCATGTCCAATGGTTGTTTACTCATGATAATTAAAGTAAAAAAGAGGGTGTACTCATGATTCATGTGCAATTAGGGTTTACTCATGCTCCATGTGCAATGATCCTTGGCTCATGCTAATTCCATGTTAAGTGTTGTTTCCACATTTCCATGTAATGATTATCATGATTTATCATGCCTAATGTTTATGATTATCTTATTCTCTATTGATATGCCTATAGTTTAACAAGTATTGTATTCCTCATGTTATTACATGATTATTCCCTTACTGGGCTTTATATCTCACCTTTTTCTTATACATGTCCTCAGGTTATCCCATGCAATGCTAAGTATGAGGGAATTGAGTGGTCATGTAAAGTTAGTTTTCAGTAAAGATGTCATATTTGATGTTTTAAGTTGTTATGTAATGATCCTAATCCCCAAAGACAGTAGTCCTCTTGATCTTCTATGTTGTATCAAGTGATGTTTATGTAATAAATTATGTATAATTTTGTAATAAAAAGTAGGGTAGTCATACAAAGCATAAGCAATAACTCTATCATTCTACATGAGGACACAACCAAGTCCTTTCTTTCATGCATCATTATAGATAAAAAATCCACCATTTCATGATGGTATAATCTGGATCATAGAATTCACTAATTTTCAATTTAATTCATCATAACATTCTTCAAACACTTTTACCACACTGACTTAACCCCTTTATGAGTAATCTTGGTCAACAGGTTGGTTAAATGGGTGATGTTCTGAACGAAACCCTGATAATAGCCTTCTAAACTAATAAAAAAATGTACCTTGGAAATTTTGATTGAGTTAGGACATTCATGATATTCCTTTGTCTTCATAGTATCTACTAAAATTCCATCCGTAGAGACAATATGACCTAGTAATGAAACTACATGAAACAAAAATGCAGACTTTCTAAACATTCCATATAATTTATTTATTCTAAGATTCAAAATAATAATAGTTAATTGATTCTCATGATCTTCATAGATATTGGATTATATGAATATTTCATCAATAAATACAAGAAAAAAAATTATCATGATACTCCATTAAAACCCAATTAATTATATCCATTAAATCAGAGGGTGAAATAGTGTGTCCAAAATGAATTACTATAAAAATAGTACAAAAAGCCTTGTTTACATTATCATTTTTTACATCGGTTATAAATAACTAGAATAAAAAATGCATTATGTTGATTTATCACATCGGTTATAAAATAACTAATGTCATAAAGCCAATTTTTTATGTCGGTTATATAATAACCAAAGTAACAATTGATTTTATCATGTCGGTTTTAAAAAACCAACATGAAATTTAAAATTACGAATTGAGACAATAACACGTTCAATTTTTTTAAACATGGCATTGAAATTTTCAATTTCTACCAAATATTTTGTATATTGCGATTTTATTTTAACATCGGTTATATAAGAGCCGACATAAAAATAATTTTTTTTGGATCTTTCACATTGGTTATTTAATAAATAACATGAAAAATGTTTATAAACATGTAGATAATTTTCCAATATTCTATTTTAATATTAAAATAGATCTAACTGAATAACATGTCAAAATTTATGGCCATCATAAGTGGACATTATTTAAGACTTCGTTTATAGATGATCAACTTCCAATGGCCAAAACATTCGATCCATAAATCTGTTTGATCTCCGTGACTAGTCAAATTGAAGATTGGAAAATTAGCTAATTTTTAAAACATTTTTCACATCGGTTATTAAATAACGAACGTGGAAAATTCCCACAAACATGTAGATAATTTTCAATGATTTTATTTGACTGATCATGGATCTTAAATGGAGTTACGGATCAAAATTTATGGCCAACAGAAGTGGACATTTTTTAAGACTACATTTAGAAGATATCGAATTTCAATGGACATAAATTTTGATCCAAAACAATGTTTGATCTTTTAGACTAATGAAATAGAACATCAAGAGATGATCTATATGTTTTTGTTGATTTTTCCCTTCAATTATTAAAAAAACATCGTGAAAAATCAATTTTCCATCAATTTTTCACATTGGTTATTAAATAACCAATGTGAAAAATATTTGTAAAATTTATTATTATATCCTTCCAATGTAGAAAATTTAATATCTTGTTATGAATTTTATCATAAAACTTATGTGAAAAATAATTTTTATATCCGGATAACGAGGAATTTCAATTTTTTATAGTGCAACATCGAAATTTTTGATTACATCCTAAAACTTTTAATATTGTGTTTTCTTTTATCATATCATTTATATGTTTTCATTATACACATATGGTTAAAATTTTTGACAATCATTTATTTCAACCATTATCATTCCATCGTCGACTTTTTTGATCTTCTACATGAATCCATTATTTCTTCATTCTTTGATCAAATTAAGGTATTTGTTATTATTTTTCCATGATTTATGTTTTTTATTATTAGTTTACTTAATTATTATACCATTTAATTATTAAAATTTTATTATAATAGAGAATAATGTTTCGTATCTTGGTAAAACAACAATTATACCTTCATATTCAAAAAATCCTTTTAAGATGAAGTTCTTCATTCTCTGATCTCATCAAGGTATTTGTTATTATTTTTCAATGATTTATGTTTTTTATGATTATTTTTCTTAATTCATATACCATTTAATGGTTATTATTTTATTATAATGAATAATAACTTTATTATCATGGTAAAACTAAAAATCCTCCTTTGGATTCAAAAAATACATTTAAGACAATGCTTTGGTTGGATCATTCGACGTTTCCTCTAAATAAATATATATCAGTCTTATGATAGTCATAAATTCTAATCTGTAACTCCATTTGAGATCTACGACCTATCAAATCGAAGCTCATGAAATTATCTAGAATATGGTTAACCTTTTTTTCCGTTTTTAAAAAACTAATGTTAATTTTTTTGGGGGTTTTTGGATGTCTGTTATTAAAAAACTGACATGAAAATTACAGTTTTAATGTCATTGTTTTGAAAAATGGATGGTCATTCTTTTTGGTTTTTAAATAAACAACGTTAAAAATCAAGAAAAAAAATATTTTTAACATCGGTTAATAAATAACCTATGTTAAAATAAATATTTTTAACATTGCTCACAGACACGTCAGATCAAAACCGACGTGAAAATGCTAAAATAAGCGATGTAAAAAACAATTTTTGTACTAGTGTAAATTCATAATGCCCATATCTAGTTCAAAATACTATTTTTGGAATATCTTCCATTCTCAGATGCAACTGATGATATCTGAATAGAAGGAAATTATTTAAAAAATATTGGGCTCTATGACTTTGATCAAATAAATCATCAATGTGAGGAAGAGTATACTTGTTCTTTATCATAATATCATTGGTCTACCTCTTGTCAGTGCAAAGCCTCATAGAAACATCCTTCTTCTTGATGAAATGAACATGGGTCACCAATATATAAACACTATGGATAATAAATCATTTATCACTTAATTATTCTATTTTTTTATTCATTTCTACTAAATCCATAGTTTCAATTATATAAGGAGTCTTTGATATATCTCTTGAACTCTGAATTAAGTCAATAGTGAACTCAAATTCCCACTCCAAAGGATGCTTAAGTAAATACTCTAGAAACACATCAATATATTTTTTCACAATGGGTACATCCACAATTTGAAGATTCATTTCATCACTCATAGATATTGAGTTCTCAGCCTCCCAAATTATTTCATTTGGTAGAGATATTGGGGGTGGATCTAGATAAGAATCATATGATGATGTTTCTTCCCTAAAGATAAGGGATTCTACAACATTCTAAAAAATTGTAACCTCATTTTTCTTGAAATATATTTTCTCATCACAATTTAGAAGCCAATCAATACTGAGTATTATATCAAATCTAATCATAGTTTTGATAACAAGACAACCAACTCTAACACATTCATGTTTCATAAGGGGGACTGATTGACATATCCTTTTCTTAAAGATACATCCCATAAAAGTTTTTACTGACTAATTTATTACTAAATCAAATTGGAAATGTGTAATTTTTTTCTAAAATTAGAAGATATAAAATAATACGATGATCTAGAATAAAATAAATCATTGTCTAAGTTTTAAGAAATGATTAATATACCTAGAACAACATCATTAGAAACTTCATCCTTAGTAGTTGTGAGTGCATAAACTTTTCCTTCCTCCCATGGCCTTATCTAGGGAATATTTTCTTGACACTTAGGACAATCAATTTCATAATATCGAATCTCTTTGATGTTTTATAAATGAAAATTGGTGGATTTATTGTTTCTCTTCCAATGATGGGATTGGTGGCCTTTTCCTCTACACTTATAAAAAACACCCATACCATTCAGGAAAGTACTGGGGTGTTTCTTCCCTCAATTATCATAGGATAGAAAATAAATTATTCCCTTCTTCCCCTTTTCATTATTTAATTTTTAGGATTTTTAATCAACCCTCTTATACTCTTACATTTCCTTACAGTTATAAGAAATAAATATTTCATTTTCTTTTTTAATAGAAAATTTGACTATATCTTTATATGATGAGAAACTTTGGGATACTAGTGCCCTTTGGAGGAATGTTTTTAAACCATAAAAAAATTAATCAATATTTCTCCTTAGATTACGTGTGTAGTCCATGGAATTCCTTTATAAACTTGTGAAGTTAGCTTCATACTTTGAATCATTTTAATCCACTTTTTTCCTAAAATTTTTAAACTACCTTTCAATATACCCTCGTTGTTCATGAGGAATATATTTTTCTAAGAATATTTCCTTAAATTCCTTCTATTACACATTTTCAATCCTCTTCTACTCATTTTTTTAATTAGTTACCCCCATTTGTCATGATATTATTATAAATTATAAACTTACATGACAACCTTCCCCCTTTCTTTACTTTCCAAAATGAGAAATATCTTCTCTAAGGTACTTATCCACTTCTCTTCTATAAATTGGTTTTTAGTCCCATTAAAGGATTGAGGATATTTCCACATAAAGAGGTCTAAATTTTTTATTCCACATTATGGTTCATGGTGTTCTATACAGGTATGTTTATTTTTCATGAATTAATTCTATTGTCCTGGTATATTTATAAGTTTCCCATAATTACTTTTAACTCTAGAATCAACTTCATTATCTTACATAGGTGGTAAATACGTATATAGGATATGTGTATTCATGTGTTTTACATTACTTCTAATATGATATTTTTCTAAATGATGGAATACACTAGATTAAGTTATATATCATATTATATAATCTAAACTAGTAGAATACATAACATAAATTAAAATCTTATGCATAGAAAATCCCATAATCATAAACATGGTTTATTTGAAGAGAAATTTACTTTTAAATCAATTATAGTGCATTTTAAAGAATATGTGATTTATTTTAATCATATCTCTTGGGAGTGTCAAACCATGTGTGTATTAAGGCTCGTTTTCTTGTACCATGTCACCATGGGTCAATCCCAAAACACCTTGTCAGAGTTTATTCTCCTTGGTACATCTGTGCCATAAAAACGTCTAATTTTAGTATCTAGACATGTATATATTTTCATATAAGATCCATATAATATCTTCATTACCAAAATTATATTTTGTTCTTATTTTTTTTTATCTCCAAAGACTATATTAGGGTTTTGTTCCCTAATCAAAATTTTCTAATTCTAGTTTCCATGTTTTTAGTAATCTTACCCTGATAAAAACTATAACTCCCCAAATGAAGATTCCTAGAGCTGTTGAATTATTTTATTACATTTTAATGATTATAATAAAGTATTATCACAATGTACTAGGTAGCTTAGTACTTTTTGAAAACTAGAAACACACATAAGTTCCACATTAAATCTTGAAATGAAATACAATATAGCAGATCAATTGGTAACTCCCAAAACTCCAAGATTATCCATTTAGGTTATTCAAAATAAACTTATTCGCATCCTGGGGAAATATAAAACAAAATAATATGGTGATTTTATATTCTTATTAAGTGTAAATAATACAATATAAGTAATCATAAACAAAAACATGAGGAATGATGAATAACTGAAAATGCATTCCTTTAAAATAAATGTGAGTATAATATGGAAGGAAGAAAAAATTCTTAAATAATTCCATAAACCATAACTATATATATTCTACTAGTCTAATAATCATATGGACTATTAATATATAATAACATAATGATGAAATGCATGATTTCAAACCTCATAGTAAATTTGTGAAGGCCTGATGCCAAGACCATACATAAACAGGTAAAAACCCTAACAAGTTTGTTTCATAAGGCCTACCAATGAATTGAGGGGATATAGAGGGACCCACTCATCATGTAATAATTCAAATTCATTACTCATATGATTGGTGATAAACCTAAAAAAAATATACATTCATATTGATCCTAACATATTAAATGTAAATAACATTCCCCAATCATTAATTATGAATACTATCCATTCAGAGTAATATGGTGAATGGTATCAAGATAGCATATCTATAGTCAAAATAATAATAAACTATAAAATAAAATATGGTATAATAAATCAAAAAATATTAGTCCCAATTAATCATATTAATCAACAAGATTTTTGAAATATATTAAAATACATGTATAAAACAATCGAGTAATTCTTAAGATAAATACTCTTTTACTTTGAAAAGAAGATTTATTTTGAAACAATAATTGAAAAATTATAGAAGTAAATTAATGTAGTTTTTTTTATAAAAAAATTAGTGATTTTGGAAAAATTATGGTGGATAAAAACAGGATATAGAGTGTATTTTAAAATAGGTAAGAATTTGAGAAGTTTGATTGAAACATGCATGTTTATCGGGAAGAATTTTTGAAAGATCCTTTTAAACATATAACTCCACATAAACGAAAGAAGTAATATATTTGTTAAACAATATATATAAAATAAAATTTAATTTATGAGTATTAAATAATAATAATTTATAATTTCATTGAGTTAGGTAGAGAGTAATAGTATCTCAAAAGAGAATGGAGGTTCGGGTAGAAAACCCTTACATAATGATCGAACGTGTTCTGCACTTGACCTCAACTTCATGGATGATCAAATTAAATCCATTAATTAATAAATATTGAATAATATGTACATTTACTTTATTCATAATAGTTTTATTAATATCATTTATGGATTTATTAATAAGTTATATGATTGAATTTCGTCATTCCAGAGTGTTCGTTTCCTTGATTTCATGATCAGTTTATTTGATTATAAGTAAATAAGTACATTTATAATTGGTAAAGGTCAAAAAATTTTAATTTAATCTTTTAAATTATAATATAAAAGTTTTAATGGTCATATATATCATTTGGTAACATATTATTAGGATTAATCATTACATAATACATTTAATCATAATCGTTTATAATATTATGGCAGTTATTGATCCTAACATACTAATTTTGATTTTTCATTTACTAATATGTAAATATGTAAATTTTAGAAGATAAAAAGTGTTATATTATAAATTTTAAAATCTATATAAACCATTAAGATTATATCATTAACATATTTTAAGAGTAATTTGAATAAATAATCTTCGTCGTCCACAAAGGTTGTAAATTGGCACCTCCCGGTCGATGATTTCGTTTATAAAATAAGTGAGGGAGAGTAATGAGATTGATAATGGTTATTACATTAACATGATATAATTATAGTATATATTTTATAATGTATTTATCATGATCAATTGTATTGATGAGGTTTGTATAGAATAAGAAATGAAGATAAATTGAAACAAGATTAAATGATAATGGAAGAGGATTTACCTCTTGAAATAACCTCCATGAGAACCTACTTAAGGGAAAGGGTTTTGGACTATTGGTTAGACCAAGGCCTCATGGACATGGGGAGGTACTATGGAAGTGTATTTTGGATTAAAATTCAGGAGCTTAAAGTCTTATAAGAGTGAAGAGAAGAGGGAGGGAGGGGTGGATTTTATAGTGGAGGAGAGAAGTGATTTTTGAATATCTGATTCATTATTTTATTATTTTGATCAATAAAATAAGTAGTGATGATTAATGGGACCAAAGAAAGTAATAAGTTCATGTGAGTTAGAAACAATTTTTATTAGATCATCCATGATTCATTGAAGAGTGTATTTATCTTATAATTTATTGAAACCATAAATTACATTATTTTACTATTCACAAAAACATCATGTATTTCAGAAAAATACAAAAAATTCCTCCCAACCATTTCTTGATATGTAGAAATAAAAAATGGACACATTTTTTTATCAAAATAAATATCTAAATATGTGGAATTTTATTTTTAAATAAATTCATTATTTACTCGAAAAATTCAAATTTAAAATTTAAAGCTAGTTTTATAATAGTTTCAAACACTAACTCAGGACTCATAAAATTATCCTAAAATTATATGACAATAAAATATTTTTTTATGAATTCATTTTATGACAATGAATTTTATTATTGTTCAATTTATTAATTTAAAATTTTAATTAAATATTTATTACTCACAAAAATACCAACACTTAAATATTAATTTTTAAAATATTCACTCTCATTTATAAGGTGTCTAAATTTTATTTATACTTACATGGGTGAGATTTTTATTCAAAAGGGACATATAGTTATTCATATGGTTACATTACTATTCATAAGTTTCGAGTTAGTATTCTCCCAAGAAAATGTTAGTTGATCCTATATGACTCTAAATATCTTACTAATCGTTATAGTGTATGTTTGGTTATCGATTTTCAAATATCAGAAGTGGAAAAATTATATTCATTGGATAGGTTATAACAAAGTGTTGTTTCATAGAGACTCAGTTTTTCATTCATTCATTATTAAATTTAATTGTAAATTCATGGGGTGCTATTAATATTGACCGCCATAAGAACCAAATGGACAAAAAACATTAGCAGAAAGACTCAATCACATTTTTCTGGATTTTGGAACAAAAAGGGTGTACATAGTCAAAATGATTCCTTGAATCTCCATCACAAGAATAATTTTTTCTTCTATCTGTTGAAATATTGTTCTGCTCCCTGACATTAACGACACTCGGTTCTGAGAGATAAATAAATGTTGTAATCAGGCTGTAAGTATGAAATACCTCAAATGTTTTACAGGAATAAATACATACATCCCTAGTTGTGCCTCTTTGTACTTATATTTTCGACATATATGACCACTAACTATTGACTCATTTTCACCCTAATGTAAGATGTAATCATTTTAACATGCATGAATCTACTTATAACCAAGACCAAAATTATGAAATAGTCCTGTACTCTCATAGAAATTTGTAGGTAACATATTTATTTTAGGTAACATTGCTTTAACCAAATATAATATCTGATCAAAATAGTTATTTAAAATTTCATTATCTGATTTAATAACCAAAAATTTTGGTGACGCTTCAGAAAATTTTATCGTGCAACTAGGATATAAGGCATCCTTAGTAGACTTCAACTACTAATAAATTAAGATGGTTCCCACTCAAAAGTTAAATCAATATCATCCTGAGATTCAATTTGTGGAAAAGTTGGACCAGCCACACCATGTACTAAATTTTAAAATCATGATGGATATGGAACCAAATTATTTGTACCTTCTCAGAAACAACATTCACCATGTTGATACCAAAAAACATAATTCTTTCAAAAACCAAGTCTTATTTGATGACCCACAATTTATTAAAATGCGAAAAACCTCCTTAGATAACATTTCATGCATAGAAACATAATTTTACCTTTTGAAACAAATTATGGAATTAATGATGGAAATGAAATAAAATCTTCAACATTTTCAATATATACAAGATTTATACTAGAACTATTAGGATTCATGTAATGATTTATCCAATAGAGATCACGTAATAAAATTTTTTGTCGACTTCCTTGCTCAACATTACTCTAAAAAATATAAAATAAAAACAAATTGTGAATAAATTGATATAATAAAAAGACAATCCAAAAATAGTAGAAACTAAAAATCATAATTCACTTATAATTATCAGAAATTTTATCTATTTACCAGTGATATTGACTTATTACCACTAATTACTAATAATTTTTATCAATTACCACTAATTATTACAAATTATTACTAATTATAACTAATTATTACTAATTAGAACTAATTACAACTAATTACCACTAATTACTATTAATTACAACTAAATAAAACTAATCACTTCTAGTTACTACTAATTACCACTAATTACTACTAATTACCACTAATTACTACTAATTATCACTAATAACACTTAATACCACTAATTACAACTAATCATTACTTACTGACACTAATTATCACTATTTACCACTATTTATTACTAATTACCACAAATTATTACTAATTTCCAGTAATAATTACTAATTACCCCCAATTATTTCTAATTACCACTGATTATTACAAATTATAACGAATTTTTACTCTTTTCCCCCAATTATTTTTAATTACCACTAGTTATTACTAATTACCACTAATTACCACAAATTATTACTTATTACAATTATTTATTACTAATAACCACTAATTATTACAAATTTCAACTAATTTCCACTCATTACAACTAATTTTTACTAATTACTTCTAATTATTACTGATTAACACTAATATTCATTAATTACCACTAATTACCAATAATATTACTAAATATCACTAATTTCCAATAATTAAAACTAATTGCTGCTAATTATCATTAGTTTTTACTAATTACTACAAATTACTAGTAATTAATTCTAATTACTACATAATATTACTAATTACCACTTATTATTAACAATTACCACTAATTATTTCTTATTACCACTAATTATTACTAACTAGAACTTATTATTTATAATTTTCACAAATTATTATTAAATACCACAAATTATTACAAATTACCACTAATTATTACTAATTATTACTAATTATTACTAATTACCCATAATTATTACTAATTACCACTAATTATTAATAATTACCACTAATTACCACTAATTATTACAAATTACCACTAATTGTTACTAATTATTATTAATTTCCACTAATTTTTACTAATTACCACAAATTATTACAAATTACCACTTATTATTACTAATTACCTCTAATTATTACTAATTACCTCAAAGTATTACTAATTATTACTAATTACCACTAATTATTACTAATTACAACTAATTATTACTAATTACCACTAATTATTACTAATTACCACCAAAAAATTACTAAATATTACTAATTACAACTAATTGTTACTAATTACCGCTAATTATTACAAATTACCACTAATTGTTACTAATTACCACTAATATTTACTAATTATAAAAAAAATTACTAATTATCACTAATTATGTCTAATTACCCATAATTATGACTAATTACTACTAATTATTGCTAATTACTACTACTATCAACTAATTACTAATAATTAGTACTAATTACTACTAATTATTACCAATTAATACTAATTAAAGCTAATTATTTGTAATTTTGACTAATTATTACTAATTACCACTAATTATTACTATTTACCCCTGATTTTATTACTAATTACCACTATTTTTTAATAATACCTCTATTATTATTAATCTATTCTATTATATATACTAAAACAGGCTTCTTCCTGGTTATGTGTCAACTAATTACACGACCACGTCACCTTAAAAATAATCTCTCCTCCCACCAATATCGCGCTTTCATCCACCGTGATCCCATTACCTCGTGCTACTTCCTCACGCATTAGGGTTTCCTTTCATTTTCTTCTGCCCCGCCCTCACCCCCACCCTCACGCTTCCATCCACCGCGATCCCATTACCCAACGCTACTTCCTTAGTCATAGGGTTTCCTTTAATCTTCTTCTGCCCCGCCCCACCCCGCACACGCCTCACCTCAGCCCCTGCTCCTGGAAGTTGCTCCTCCTTCCTCTACGGACTACAGTTCCAGCAAGTTCACTCTCCTCTTCTCCACCTCCCCACCTCGGCTCCCAACCTCCACCTTCCTCTGGTTTCTCCGCTTATGATTTCTCAACCTCCAATACCTCTGGATCCTACGCCTCCTGGTCCTATGCGTCCGTCTCCAACACCTTCGACCCCTACGCGTCTGCCTCCCAGGCCTCAGGCTCCTACGAATCTACCTTTGGCTACTTGGCCTCTGCCGCCTCCGACTCTTGTACATCCACCGGCTCCGCTTCGGCATGCTCCTCCTCTACCTCCTATGTGATTCCGAAAAAAAATCCTAAGTTTAATGACTATACTGTTTACCTTGCCAATTCATATATGTTCACTTCAACTGGTTGTTCTGCAATGTTCCTGGTGTTCTTTGCTGCACGTTTTTTGTGTGTCTTTCTACACTGGTTATGATCGATGAGTGTCATCATCACAATGTTTGGTCATATGGTTCGAGCCCCTTCACCTTCAGTCTCTAACAACGCATTCGGTTTATCAGTGAAGGTAGACTTCTCCAACCTACACTCATTATCTATACAATTCCTACTCCTCCAACTCACGACTTCCGTTTCCTTCTCCTTTGGTTCCCTTCCGGCCTTCATTCCATTTTCAGCATCACTATCCACTGTAGTGGATAGAAGCCAAGATCTTTGTGAACCCCTTAATATCTACGACATCTTATTCAGAGATCCAACAAATCTATAATTCCTCAGCAGGTATATTATCCTAATGGTGTGGAAATTTATTCCCTACTTCCCATCATGATTTATTTGCAGTCAAAGACCATTTAATTAAATATTATTACTATGGTTTTATGTATAACAACATACATGCTTTTTTGATTCATTTGATCATTAGGAAATTGGTTCATAAGGAAGAGAATGTTTCTGAATGGGAATGTGATGGTTTAGTTGATGTTGGTACCAGGTAATACTAGACTTATTTTTATGTAAGATCATCCAATCTCCTGATTTTTTTGATATTTTATCGATTTAACCATTTTATTCATGTTTGGGAAAGATCGATGGCTCTCCGCATAGCTATGAATTCATGGTTGAGGCTCTTATCCTTTTAATTCATTCATTTTATTATTGGTCGAAGGCAACATCATGTTCCATTTTATTTAGCCTGCTAAAGCCATTATTTTTGTAACGTCTATGTATTCAAAATTGAAATATGCAGGCTTATATTTATTTCAAAATTTAAATATTTAGGTTCAGAATTGAAATATACAGGATCATATTTATTTCTGAATTAAAATATGCAGGTTTATATTTATCATTCTCTCATAGTGGAGAAGTTAAATCCTAATGAATGTTCATGGGCTTATCGAATGATTGTCTTCAATTTACATGCACAGAGGAGGATAAACATAAGAGACACATATAATTTATGGCTCAGGGAGGTTTGATCATGTTGTTTTTTTACCAATTAATTCTTCATCTCACTTTGATTCATGGTTTAGAACTCATCAATTTTATATTTTTTATAACTCAAGGGGTTATGGATAAATAAATAATAATGTGCTTCTTTAGTTTTACTTGACAGTAATTGAATTTGGATTCGATGGGCAGGTATGAGTTGTTTTGGTCGTTTTTCCTGTATAGAAATGTTCAATTCCAAATGTTTTTTTTCAGCAAGCAAGGTCACCTTTTTCTGCTTCAAAATGAACTGCTCTCATTTCCTTCTATCTTTATTTATTTTATGTTAGCTTAAATTGAACTAGCTGAATATGTTTGGCATGTATGAGTTCTTTCTCTCAGGTATGTGACATGTAATTATTATGTTTTCAAGGAGTTGCAACATTGACAATGAGTAAATATTGTGCCTAACAGATTTGATGTATTGTCAAAGTTATGGATGAATCCTTCTAAATAGTTGAATCCCCTAATAATAACCCTTTCTCTCACGTCCTCCTTTTCTTATATTTCTTTTTTGATTTTAGTAAATAGAAATATTTTATTCTTTTCACTGATAGAAGTATAATTTAAACTACCGCATTCTTGTAATGCATGTGACCATGTCCCCTCTCTATAAAAATTGACTACTGTAATGATTTTGTTAAAGTTTCAAGTTTCTTTATTAATGCCTTTTGTTGTACATGTTTTTCATATACATCTCTAGAGAACAATTATCCTTATGTGACATGATTTTCCCTTTTTTAATTTGAGGTTGCTTTGAGAACACTTTGCAAGGATTAGTTTGGTTTATAATTTTATAATTGGAATTCTTGTGCAGAATTTAAGAGGTCGGGATATGAGAGTGAGCATTGTATAGGACTATTCAGGGCATGTTTTCTTTATTTTAGAACAAAGCTTCAGAGGTTTTCTCCTTTCTGAATCTCCTATTGTAATTATAGGGAATATTTTTTACACCTTTTATTGACTGTCACATGTCTTCTGTTGTATTTTTCTAATGAACATGACATATGTTCATCCTGTTGATGAATATGGGTAGAGAGAGTTAATATGTTTTTCATATTCTATATAAATTTACTATGTTCAAATATTTTTTATTTTTTTAATTTATGTATGTCTTGAAATCATTTAGAGCGGAACATGAAATGGTTGAATCCCCTGATCATAACACTTTCTATCACTTCCTCCATTTCTTATATAGCTTTTTTGATTTTAGTAAATAGAAATCATTTATTATTTTCAAGATAGAAGTATAATTTAAACTATCGCATTCTTATAATGCATGTGACCATGTCCCCACTCTATAAAAAATGACTACTGAAATGATTTTGTTAATGTTTCAAGTTAATTTATTAATGCCTTTTGTTGTACATGTTTTTCATATACATCTCTAGAGCACAATTATCCTTATGTCATTCTTTTTTTTGATTAATATTCTAGGCTATGTATCTTGGAGGGGCTGCATGAATTCTGTGGATGGATTCTGGAACTATTTTAGCATGGGTAAGATATTTTCTGGGTTCATTTCCTACTACTTTGTTTTGCTGAAGTTATATGATTATCTTCATTATATACCGTTCTATAAGATAAGTTATCTATTAAATTGAATGTAATTGTTTCAGTATTACTTATATTTGTGCAGAATTCATTTATATTTCTAATCAGGTTTGAAAGTATCCATTTTTTTATGAAATCTAAATAAATATTTAACATATTTATCATTTATGATAATTGTTTTTAAAAATATAATTGACATCAATTATATATACCAAATATGGGTGGCTTGTTCCTACGTGTCACCTAGCCATGATTCCACTTCAACCTAAATTATTCATTCATCCCTCCAAACTAAATTATGTTTTATTTTTCAATAATGAAGAAAGTCCAAAAGTTTTTGGTTTTACATAGTAATTATGATAGGGACCATGATGACTTAAATATTTTGGTTATTTTTTATGTTAAAACTGTGTTCAATTTTAGTCATTAAAAAATATTGGAAGAGTATTATCACACTTTTAGTACTATCCACTTTAATTTATCTATGCCCTTTATTTTTATTCAAATTCCAAGTGATTAAATACTATAAACCAAAGAGAAACAGTCCTTTAAAACAATATTTATCATATAAGCTAAATTTGTGGCATTTAGTTCATGAATTCCTTGGATTTATTCCAGGAGGATCTGCTTTAATTTTTTATCACAATACCTCTGTCATAATGATGTTTAAAAATATAGTTTCTTTTGAAAAAGTGGGTAGTAGGAAGATGAATTTTTTACAAAGGTTTGAGGCTAGATTATTTCAATAGTCTAAGAATTATACTGGGATTGTTCATTTTCAGCATAATGTCAAATTGAGCGTATTTCAGTTTAATTCTTTTTATTATTTTGTGTGTTGTTGTTTACATAGTTTTAGGAATACAATTCTGAACAGACTAGATTTCCCCAAAGACAGCTCCTCCATCTGCTCCTACCCATGCTTCACCAGGCTGCTGAAAAAAATGTACACCACTGAGGTAGGTTCCTTCGTGTGTAACCACTCCACAGAGCTGTCTACACTGGACTCGAACAGGTTCAGAGCATACTCTCGGTCATCTTCCACCCTCACAGTGATGCTGACCCTTATCATGTAGGTATATCGTAACTATTTTATTTTCCCACATCCACGTATGTGGGTATATCTGTTTAAGTTAAAGCAGATTTCAGTTGTAGGTACTTTTACTGTCTCTAAAATCTATTATCATGCAGGTATATCTTAACTATTTCATTTTCCCACATCCATGTATGTGGGTATATCTATTTATGTTGAAGCATATTTTAGTTGCAGGTAATTTTATTTATTTACAGTTCAATCTAATATATATCATTGTCGTGTCATCTTTTCCTTACCTCAAATATTAGCCATCTCTTTACTGCTTCTATGTGCATTAAAAGTTTCTCAAGGCTTGACATGAAGGGTGTGTCAAAAGTGTATGTTCATGTCTCAATGTCCCCATATATGCACATATTGTGCATCACATTAGATTTTCTAAGTTATAGATTATCATGAATGGACAAAGCATGAAAATGAAAATAAACCCAGTTTTTTTTTGTTTAGTGACCTATAAAACATTGTTTTTATTAGGGATTCATTGGACCTTAAACTATTTCATTCTAATTACCAGTTATTAAACTATAGGATACTTGTATATTTTCTTATTCATTTCAATAATGCCAATATAACTTTTGTGTGGTATTATGGCCCTGCTAAATGCTGCTGTTTTTCATTACACCACACTTCCACAGAAATCTCTAAATAAATAGAAAAATGGATGCATAACTATTTTTTCCCTTTTATGGAAACAAAACATGACAGATTGAAGTTCCTTTTTAAAGAATGGTAGATTAGTATCCCTATGAATAACACGATTACTGAATTATCTTCTCAAACATACATCATTTCTTTCACTTTTGTGATAAGAGCATTCAGTTATCCTTTAGGAGTATAGTTTTACAAATTTCAGAGTTCTTAATATGAGATATATCATACGTTATTTACATTTTGGGATTTAAATACGAGTAAGATCTTAAACTAGTCAAACATTAACAATTATTTGATGAATAACCTATTCCACTAAGGGATTAGTTTAAGAATATTTTCTCATTATTATGTGTTATTGTTATATATAGTTGACTTATCATTGATTCACAAGAAATATGTTTAAAATATCACTATATATATCCTTGTAACAGTGATGAATATGAAAAAGTGGTGGAGCATGGTGGATCTCAAACCCCGGTTATGCAGGTGACCTTTTATTTTGATTGATTCATAATTTGATTTTACATTTCTATCCAAATTATATCATTATTGTGTCACTGTTTCCTTGTATAAATTGTTAATCATATCTTTACCACTTGTATGTGAATTAAAAGTTTTACATTATTTCACATAAAGGTTGTTTCAAAAGTGGAGGAGTTCATGAAATTCCCCAAATATGCGCATCTAGGGCTTATAATGCTGTGATGGATGGTGTTTTCTACTATGAGATTGGTTGAACAAACATTACTCATTGTTGTGTGTTTTTGTTCTGTATTATTGACTTTTCATTACTTCACTGGACATGTTAAAAATATAACTTTGGATATATCAAACATTCATTTTGAATTCTGCTGTATTTAAGAATAATATTAGACATACCCCCTGTTTAAAAAAACATCTTCATGTTAACAATCACTTTTTAACACAAACTTAAGTCATGAATAGCCTTATATTAACAATCTAAAGTGATTTCTTCTTTTTATTATGGTTACTATTTATTTCTTTTAGGTTAACATTCAAATTTTTTATTCTTCAATTTCTATATGAATTAATATGTGTAATTATTTTTAAATATTTTCTTTTTTTAATTCTGTACAGATAGTTCAGGGCCCTGTTCCATCTTTTGATAACAAAGCATAATAAGTTTTTTCCTTTTTTAATATCACATTGTAAGTATAGGGAATAATTTTTACACCATTAATGGACTTTCACTTGTGTTATGTTTTATTTTTATGATAAACAAGGCATATAAGCCTTTTGAATACGGGTAGAGAGAAAAATTTTGTTTTCTGTATTTTATATAAATTTAATCTGTTCAACTATTTTTTCATTTTATTAATTTATGTATCTTTGGAAAACATTTAGAGCTTAACATCAAATGGTGGAACTTCTTAACAAAAATCTCTCTCCCACTTCCCTCTTCTCACATTGCTTTTTTGATTTTAGGAAAGAGACATCCTTTATTCTGTTCATTGATAGTAGTTTATTTTCAACTATATATGTATTGATTGATTCTATGAGTAGAATGAGCTGTACATTCATTTTCAAAAACATTATTTTGAAAAATTTACATATTGAATCTTATTTATTAAACTGTATCCATATTCAAAAGTTTAATGATGAACATCATATTTTTAATTATATATTCGTTTTCCAAATTGTCATTTTAATATTATAATAGAATATGTTCCTTAATGTTTGAAGGAAGTTCTAGATCAAATCTATTTTTAAGGTCTATATACCTGGGAAGAATGGGAGATGAGCATTGTGATATTATTGTTTATTCTTTAGACGAGTAGTGTATCATTTTATTTTGTCTCAGTTATTAGTTTCTTGTACATGTTCCTGGGCATTAAGTCTTTATGAGACTATTGTTCCTTCAATATCTATTTGATAGAGAATACTTCTCTTTATGTAACTTTTTTTCCTCAACTTTTGTTCCCCAATTTTTGTTAAATTAAATTCTATAGTATTATGTCAAAGGTGAAACTGTATTGATGTTCTCTTACCATGATTCTGTTTCACAGTTGACCTATTTCAAGTATCTACAAATCAGAATTTCAGACTTTTTTTTCTATTAATAATGTTATAATTTCAATATATTATTTATTAATTTTCATTCTATTTCACCATTGGTTCCTTCTCTATTAATTTTATATAGAAGACTGCTCAGTATCTAAATTTTCTTCCTCAATTTCTGTAACTTTTATTCGTCATTATGTATGTCATTTTCTTTTCAAAAATATTCAATATTAATATAAACTATTATGTTTTATAAATAGTAATCTATAGTTAATAATAAGAATTATTTTATAGTGTCGTCCATCGCACGGGCGGAGTACTAGTTATAACTAATTATAACTAATTACTACAAATTATTAAAAATTATTACTAATTACTACTAATTATTTCTAATTATTACTAATTATTACTAACTGTTACTAATTATTACAAATTATTACTAATTATTACTAATTATGGCCAATTATTAGTAATTATTACTAATTACCACTAATTATTTCTAATTACCGGTCATTTTTACTAATTACCACTAATTTTTTCTAATTACCACTAATTGCCACTAATTATTACTAATTACAACTAATTATTAATAATTATTACTAATTATTACTAATTACTACAAATTATTACAAATTATTACCAATTATGAGTAATTATGACTAATTATTACTAATTATTAATAATCAGTACAAATTATTACAAATTATTACTATTTTTCACTAATTAAATTTACCACTAATTAACAATAATTTTTAATAATTATTAATAATTACCCTTAATTACCACTAATTATTACATATTTCTACTATTTTTAACTAATTACCACTAATTACCAATAATTTTTACTAATTAACACTAATTATTGTTAATTATTTCTAATTATTACTAATTATTAGTTACAAGTAATTACAACTAATAACTACTAATTACCACTAATTTTACTAATTTCCACTAATTATTGTTAATTATTACTAATTATTACTAATTACTACTAATTATCACTAATTACAACTAATTATAACTAATTAATACTAATTATTAATAATTACTACTAATTATTTATAATTATTACTAATTAATGTTGATTTTTACTAATTATTACAAATTATTAATAATTTCTAATAATTATTACTTATTACCAATAATTTTTTCAATACAACTAATTATTACTAATTACAGCAAATTACTTTTAATTAATAATAATTATTACATATTAATACTAATTATTACTAATTATTACTAATTATTACTAATTTCTGCTAATTTTAACTAATTACCATTAGCTACCATTTATTATTACTAATTTTTATTAGTTTTTTTAAAAACATTTATTAACTACCGCAAATTTTTAATAATTACATTTTTTACTGCTAATTTTTACTAATTACCACTAATTGTTACCAATTGCCTCTACTTTTAACTAATTACTATTAATTTTAATTAATTACCACAAATTTTTACTAATTAGTGCTAATTTTTAATATGTACCCGTAATTATTACTAATTACCGCTAATTATTAAAAATTACAGCAAATTACCACATATTATTACTAATTTTTATTAACTTATAACAATTATTTACTAACTACAGATCATTTTTATAAATATTTTTGATTTATGGCTAATTTTTACTAATTAACGATAACCAATATTGGTTACCGCTGTTTTTTATTCAATAGTGTTAATTTTAACTAATAATCGCTAAATATAGCTGTTTACTGCTAATTACAACTAATTACTACAAATTAAAACTATTTAAATTTTAATTAAAAACATTACGATTTATTAAAACTACATATTTCTAATTTAAATAACTACGACTAAATATAAATAAATACTTCTAATTGTAAATAATTATTTATAATTACACATAATTAATTCTAATTTACTCTAATTACAACTAATTAATAGTATGAAAATCTATTAAAAAATAAAATAATTAAAATAAAAATTTATAACATTACATAAATACCTAAAAAATGAGTCTTTTCTGTGATGCTAACTTCAAAATTTGATTTCCCGTAAAAAATTATGCATCCACTTTAACAAAATGAATTCAATAAGGGGAACACTTAAGAAAGGATAGGTGAATTGGTGAACGGAGAGAAAATATTCAGAAGGGGGTATATATAGGTCAGATTGGTTGCGACAAAACTATTTGTGATGGGAACCCCATCACAAATAATTCCCATGATAAATAATTGAGGTGGCAGTAAAAAACTAATTGTGATTGGTCCCGTCGCAAATACCCACCGGCCAACAGAGTATTTTCGACGAGAGATTGATCTCGTCGCAATTACCTTCACATGAACAAGGATATTCGCGACGAGAACCATGTCCCGTCACAAAAACCCCTTCCCATGTTTTAGAGGGAAGGTGCGCCAAATGTTTTTGTGACGAGTTTGTTTCCCCATCGCAAATACAAGATTATTTAATAGTATCTGCGACGGGCGCCAGACCCATCACAAATGGCCCATCTCATAAGGGCATTTTTTCCATAGTGTAAATCAAGTACAACATGAAAGAGTTGGAGGTATGAAAATATAATTAAAATCCATCTTGAAGATAGCCACAATGTCCACACTACTCAATTATGATCCTCAAATGGGTAGATCAAAGGGGTTTCATAGGATCGTATAACACTTATACAAAGTAACAAAAAAAACCTTAAACCAAAATAAATATGAATGCAACATAAAACATATTAAACTATGAAATGATAAAATTGTGTGTGTGAATAAAAATGTATAGGTGTAGAAACCATATTTATCCTATGATCTTGATAAATACCACTCCATAGGTAGTTGGATGACATCCCTCCCCCCTGGTGTATCCACATCATGGTTGAATCACCAATTGAATGGGATAGATAATTCACCCTCTCTGTCTCATGGATTTCTAGTAGAACAAAGTGTAATGATATGAGAAGAATGGAACTTTTAGAATGAGAGTTTATACTTTTTGTTTCCAAGGATCATGTACCCCATCAAAAATTTTAGCCCTCCTTTTATAGACTCCAATGACACTCCTTGAGTGTGAATGAATTTACTCATAGGTATGAGTAAATTAATTCTATTACAACCCTATTTATGTCACAAATTATTCACTCTCATTATCATCTCATTTTATGAAACAAGTATATTGATGATACCCTTTTTATGGATGATTTATTTTAAATTTAACATTTAAAAGTTCCACTTCCATATTTTTTTGCAAAGACCTATAATTGTATAACAACTCTACCTTATATATGATACAAGGCATCCAATATAGCTTATGGTCATTCTTTTCATACTATACGCTCTTCATAGATATCATACTCTATGATATAGCTCGATTCATAGGATTTAAGGAAAATCTATTTCAATATCTCACTTACACTAAATCCTCAGATACATAGTTCTATTTTATCTCATATTAAACTATAAATAATAACTTGTGAAACCAAACCCAAAATTTCTTCTAAATATATTCAAAAACACTTTTTTAAAAATATCATTAATATCATTGTGTTTCACAACACATGTAATAACAACTAATTACCCTTCCATGACACTTTTTTCAAAAACACTTTTAGAGTATCTCTCTGAGTCAAAATCTACCCTTATTTAGTCAACCATAAGTATGCCCCCATGATCCTTTACATCATTTAAAAAATATATATAATCAAATTATATTCCACTAGAAAAGAATCAATTCTACTCAATCTATAATAGAATTTACCATTAACATTATAAAAAACATTGTAAATACCCCAAACTTGGTAGCCTAGTTTAAGAACCCGGTTCTTGTTTTTGAGGTACGAGTTTCTTCTTTTTATTTTTAATTAATTTTTTTGGATGAAATAAGGAAAATGGGGAAAATCCCAAATTTTATAACTACATGCTGTGTAATTTTACACTTGCTATGTACTTTGGCCGTGTGGGATGGGTACACAGGGCGTGTAGGCCTGTCGGCAATGAAAGGTGTAAAAACTGACTACAAACTGTGTATAGGGTATTTACACGCTGTATATTCACTCGGCATGTGAATAGTAAGGAGGTGGAGGCAGCCACCAGTGGAGCTCCAGTACATGCTGTGTAATCGGGAATACACATCGTGTACTCATGTCGACGGATAAACAGTTTGGCAGTGAAAAGGTAGCCACCAGAGGAACAGTTAAATGAGAAAAGTACACACTGTGTACTTGAGATTACATGCCATGTAGTTTGTTTTTTTATCTTAAAATGGGAAGTAGACTCCTCTGTTCACATAGGAAGCTTAGAACGCTGGAAGAGAGTGGGAGAGACGGCCGGAGCTTTGGAGATCTCCTGACCGTGCACCGGGAATCCCTTTCTGCTTCCGCTGATCACGTTTGCATCATACGGGTAAGCTCTCCCTTCTCCTTGAGATATTTTTACCAATAATTCCTCTAAGGGATGTTATTTACATTTGAATGAGAATTATTATTTCCCAGATCTACGTCGTTCTTGGATGATTCAGGAGGCGTTGTTCATGTATACCGATCGGGGGCGATCGAGGTAGGTGGTCTGGTGTTTAAATTCCAACTGTTGTGAATTTTTTTGTACCGTTGTGCTACAAAACCATGTTTGGGGTGTCTTATGGATGAGTCATTTTCTGAAAAAATACCTATGATTGTATTGGTAATTGAATGTAATTATAAACTGCTAATTGGGATCACTGGTTGGATCTAGAACCACCCCTAGGGTGTATTCCTCTGTTTAGCCATTTATCCAGGTTACCCGAGGGTAGATCGTAAATTTTAGCATGTTTTAAATTTCCTTGAGAGGAATTGTATATAAATTGCTTGCTTATATGTTGGGAATGGCCCAATTACTTGTTTAGCCTAAGGGAGTGTTATGATTAGCTAGTGATCAGTGTTTTGTTTAGCCTGAGGGCAACTCCTTCCATGCCTATGGGTAGTAGATTCTGTGCCTGGGGGTGACACCTCGTACGCTTGTGGGAATTATTTGGTATGTCTGTGGGGAGACTCCTATGGGTTTAGATTCTCTTTACCTGAGGGTAAGGGTTAGCATGGCTTAGAACACTGACTGTTTACTTAGAATATTCACTGTGGTGATTTTCTTAAGTTGAATGATTAAATGTATATTAAAATGGTAGTACAACTGGTAGTTAGTTACTTTTGAGTACTGCTTATTTTATTGCATTTACATTTTTCACACTTATGTTGCACATTTTGATGGATAGTTGGGCACAGTCCTTTGGTGGGTGCCTACTAGGATTTATTTCTCAAAACCTGTTTGGGTCATGTCTTTGGACCAAACAGATTATATTGTTTCAGGTGTATATAGGGGCATGGGTCCCCATATAGGTACGTGATTGTGGCAGAGGAGTAGGAGGGCATGAGACTAATCCTTGGCTTGAGATGTTTTTGCATTTTGTGTACTCTGGTCTAGTTTTTTTGTTGTACCTTGTACTAGACTTGTATTTTATTGTATTGAACTACCTTATATATTGTTCTGGAAATTTTAATAGAATAGTGACATGCTGCATCTCATATATATGACTGCTGGTTCTCTTTTACATCAGTTTTTCCATTTCAGTTATATATTGTTTACTGCTTCCGCTGTTTTATATTATATAATTCTTTTCTGCTACCCTGCACTTTGATAAATGAGGTTATAGTTTCCCCACTATCAGACCCGGTAGGTGCATTAGAAATTGTATGTTGTTGTGATAGTTATTGTGCTAGAAAAGAATGTTGTTGTGATAGCTGATTTGATAAATACCTACTATTTTATGAAGGATTTTTGTGTGAGGTTTCTGATATAATGAATTCCAAACTTTGGTTCTTGAGGAGTATGGGCCCTCATTAAACGGAATTTGGTGGATCATTGACTGTTTTCCTTGTTTATAACACATATAAGATTCCAAGATTTGATTAACGGGGAGTATGGGCCCTCACGGATCGGAATTTAGAACTTAGGTGTTCGTTTCAGTGATTTCTGGGATCCAAAGTAGTTTCTGAGACTTACTGTCTGAAAAAAACTAGAATACATGCCGTGTAGTTTTGATTACACACCATTTAATCTTTTTTTCGGGAAGAAAGAGAAAAAGTTAAGTACACGATGTGTACCCTAAGTACACGCCATGTAGTCTCTTCCCATGTCATAGGCTTTGTGGGTGGGGACACGAGGTAGGGAATGGTTTGGGAAAACATGTCGTGTAATAGTTGTACACGCCATGTAGTATTAACCTAGAGACCGCCTGTGTAACTAAAAACACGAACAAAAAAACCTTAAGACATACACGCCATGTCCACCTTGAACACGCCGTGTAGTCTGACCTAGGTACCCGGTCGTGTCACTAACAACACGGGTCGGTGTTACCCTACCTAGTACACGTTGTGTGCCTGTGGGACATGCCATGTAGTCTTGACCGCTGAGAGACCATGTGGACTTAGCCGTGTGGCTGGACAAAATAGGGTAGTGTACACGTCGTGTGCGGGTGTAACACACCGTGTAGTGTCAGCCGAGTAGTATTCCGTATCACGAACGACACAGGTAGTTGGAAATTAAACCATAAACGTCGTGTAAATTTTATACATGCCATGTAGTCTTGCTTAGAAGATATCCATGTGGCTAAGCCGTGTAGAAGGGCCCGAGCATTGGAAGAAAAGTCAGGTACACACCGTGTAGTTAATATAAACGCCATGTAGTCTTGTTTTGAAAATCTTGAATTCCTTCTTCCTCATGTTCCCTTAATGGTCCCCTAGTATTCAGTCGTTGATAAACTTAAATCTAAGGCATGTTTTTGACCTTGTAGAGTCATACCGCTGAGACAACCACCGGTTTTTCTCCAAGACAGCGGCAACGATTATACTCTCGAAATTGAATGCCATGGGATACCGATGGATCCTCTAGCAGGGCCAGATGTGGAACCAACTGTTATACCAAATATTGGAGTGGATGTGCAGTTCCGTGAAGGTTTTATGCGGTTCATGCAGACCTTTAAGGGAGCACTGTCAGCAACCACATCTATGGAAGAGCTAACTCGTATATTCCAGCAGCAGCATCCACCTACGTTTTCAAGGGATGGCAGACCATAGGCTGCGAAGTCTTGTATGGGGTATATGCAGACTATTTTCGAGCACTTGGAGACACCTTCATGGCGAAGGGTCAAGATCACTACATAATTGTTGTGTGATTCTTCCAAGAGGTGGTGGGATGTTACCACCCAATCTGAGCATCACAGAGACATGGTGTGGGAAGATTTTCAGACAGCCTTCTATGAATTATTTTTCCTAGAGATGATGAGGGTATATCGAGCTCGAGAGTTCATGAATCTAAAGTAGGGCGCTATGTCAGTGATGGATTATTCTTCTCACTTCACTGAGATTCAACGTTTTTCACCCATTCTGGTGGATGATGAGACGTTGAGGGCTAGACGCTTTGAAGATTGTCTTTGATATGACATCTGAGCACTGGTTAATGTTTTCAGGATGCCTACTGTACATGCTATTTTTGAATCAGGAAATTATTACCGAGCGGAACCTACGGGAATCTAGTGGTGTGATCCAGGGCATTTCGACATCAGTTTCTATTACTATTTCTATCGGTAAGAGGAAGACACAGATGGATTTATCTCACGGTGGCAGTACCATCCAGAAGAATACTTTCGGTGGCTAGGTTATATGCTACTAGTGTGGTAAGGAGGGGCACAAGATACCACAGTGTCCACGTGACCTAGTGGAATACTGAGCTTGTAGCAGGATGGGTCATCTACAGTGCTTTTGTAGGGTGTTTCCACCAGTGGCTAGTGATAGGGGTTCCGTGAAGACTCCGCGTGCGGGAGCAGGACCAATATCTTGTTACCAGTTGGGAAGTTGGAATACATCAGGGCATGCAGGCCGAGATGGTGGTCATGTCCATGGTAGCCTGACACCAGTATCTCATAGGAAGTAGGGCGGGACAACTCAGGGTAGCTAGGCTGTGTTGTAGGGCCATGACACTAGGCAGGCATATGCAGTGCAACAGATCCAACAAGAGCAGGATCCCATAACTTCTACTGTCAGAGGTACTATTCTAGTTACTTCTGTTTTAACTTCTGTACTTTTTTGATATGGTTGTTACACATAGCCTTATATCTGTGCCTGTTGTGGAGAGACTTGGCCTCTTTGTTTCTACTTATTCTGATGTTATGATGCTAGAAACTCCGTTGGGGACTATAACGGCTGGTGTGCATCAGTGCAGAGAGTACCCCTTGTGGTTTGTGGGTGTTACTTTCTATGAGACCTCTATTTCCTAGAGATGATGAGCTATGATGCCATTCTTTGGATGGACTGGTTGGTACCATTTGAAGCCTTTGTATATTTCTATCGTCACAGGGTGAGTTTCACGTCCCCAGGAGGTTGAGAGTTTCTATTCAATGGTGAATGGAATGTTCAGGCGAGTCGTGATGGACCCAAGCATCGTGGGTGAGGTGGAGTGGCAGCCCATATTGCGAGTTTATATCTGGATGATCAAGGGACTTATCAAAAATATTTCTCTCCAGTAGTTGATCGTTTCATGGATTTCTTCCAGGACGACTTTTTAGGTCTACCTTCGGAACAAGAGGTGTATTTATCTATTGAGCTTCTACCAGGAGCTGCACTGGTGTCCATTACTCCTTATAAGATGGCTACACCGGAGTTTTAGGAGATCAAGAGACTATTAGAGGAGTTGCGGTCAAAGGGTTTCATCTGACCCAGTACTTCTCCTTGGGGTTCGTCTGTCCTATTTTCTAAGAAGGAAGACAGTACCCTCAGACTATGTGTGGATTATCGAAAGTTAAACCAGTTGACGGTTAAGAACCAATATCCCTTACCAAGGATTGATGATCTTTTTGATCACCTTCTAGGAGCATGTGTGTTCTCGAAGATTGACATGAGATCCTGGTATCATCAGTTATGCGTTAGACCATCATACATACCACTTATCGCTTTTCGGAGCAGGTATGAACTATACAAGTACTTGGTTATGCCGTTCGGACTCATGAATGATCCAACAGTTTTCATGGCTCTGATGAATCATGTGTTCCATCCTTATCTGGATTCTTTTGTGGTAGTCTTCGTGGATGATATCTTGGTGTACTCTCGCACTCGACATGACTATGCTACACACCTTGAGATCGTATTGAGTACCCTGAGAGAGAAATGGCTTTATGCTAATCTGTAAAAGTGCCACTTTTGGATGGACCAGATACACTTCTTGGGTCATATTATCTTAGAGGAAGGAGTTTTAGTAGACCCAGATAAAGTGAGAGCAGTAGTTTTCTGGAAGTATCCTAAGAACGTGTTTCAGATATGGAGTTTATTGGGGCTGGCTAGTTACTATAAGAATTTTATACAGGACGTATCCCGCTTAGCAGTGTCGTTGACGGGTTTGACTAATAAGGGTGTGAAGTTCATTTGGTCAAAAACCTGCAAGACAACTTTTCAAGAGGTGAAGTGAAGGTTGGCATCAACACCAATCCTGATACTTCCATATCAAGGGAAGGGCTATACAGTTTACTGTGATACATCATGTATTGGGTTGGGAGCAGTGTTGAAGCAGGGTGACTAAGTAGTTGCGTACGGGTCTCGGCAGTTGAGGCCACATGAGAGGCATTACCCGACGCATGATCTTGAGTTGGCTGTAGTTGTTCATGCGTTACATTGTTGGAGACATTATCTCTTGGGAGAGCATTTTTTGGTGTTTATGGACCACAAAAGTCTTAAATATTTGTTTACCAAGTGTGACTTGAACTTGAGACAGTAAAGGTGGGTTGAATACCTTCATTCCTTTGACTTTGAGCTTGCCTATACACCTAGTAAGGGTAATGCAGTTGCTGATGCACTGAGCAGGAAGACTCAGACACATGCAGTTCATGAGGCCAGTGGTGAGTGGAAGCTTATGGCTTTGTTCTCTAAGATGCATTTGGTGGTGCATGATAGTAAGGGGAAAACTTATCTTTCTTACTTAGCTGTGACTTCTACCCTCTTGGATAGAGTGAGGATGAGACAACTATCTGATTCTGATGGCCTAGTTATACAGGAGTCAGTGGAAAGTGAGGACCCTCCTCCTAGTTGGACGATAGGAGATGATGAGGTACTGCGTGTCCATGGATGAGTGTGGGTTCCAGGGGATATACGCGAGGAGTTGATGCAGGAGTTTCATGCTTCAGGGTGGGATATTCATCCTGGAGTTACCAAAATGTACCATGACTTGAGACGTCATTATTGGTGGCCGAGTATGAAATGAGAAGTAGTTGGTTTTGTTACAAGATGTTCCACCTATCAGTAGGTGAAGGCGGAGCATCAGAGGCCAGATGGACTATTCCAGTAGTTACCCATTCCGGAATGGAGATGGGATGATGTCACGATGGATTTCATGATGGGGTTTCGGAAGTCACCTTGAGGAACTGATGCCATGTGGGTCGTTCTGGACAGACATACAAAGGTAGCTCACTTTTTTCCGATCAAGGAGACCTTCAGTGTTGACGAGCTTGGGAAGCTGTATATCTGAGAGGTCGTACACCTTCATGGGGTCCCTCGTTCTATCATTTCAGATAGGGATTCCCACTTTACGTATCGTTTTTGGAAGAGTTTTCATAGGGAACTAGGTATACAGGTGATTTTGAGCATAGATTACCACCCACAAACCGATGGCTAGTCAGAGAATACGTTATAGGTGCCTGAGGACATTCTGTGTGCATGTGTCCTAGACTTTGGGGGCTCCTTGGAGAAGCATATACCCCTGGTCGAGTTTGCCTATAGTAATTGTTTTCATGAAACTATTGAGATGGAACCTTACGAGGCTTTATATGGTAGGACATGCCGATCTCCTTTGTGATGGTTGGAGGTGGGTGAGGTAGCATTACTAGGACCACGTCTCGTGCAGGAGACTTCAGAGCATCTCCAGTTGATACAGAAGCGAATGGATACTGTGCAGTCTCGTCAGAAATCTTATGTTGATCACCGAAAACGACCCTTGGGGTTTGTGGTTAGGGATTAGGTGTTTTTACATACATCACCGAGGTTGGGACACAGACGAATTAGGAGACAGTGTAAACTTTCACCAAGGTATATGGGGCCATTTCATATTCTGGAGAGAGTCAGGTCGGTTGCCTATAGGTTACAGTTACCACAGTGGTATCGGGCCATGAACGATGTCTTCCATGTATCATAGTTGCACTATTATCACTCAGACCCATCTCACTTTTTTCAGCCCGATGAGGTTGAGATTCAGGCCGATGCGTCCTTTGAGGAGAATCAGATTCGTATCATTGATAGGATCACAAAGGTTCTCCGAGGTCGGTCAGTTCCTCTCGTACACGTGAAATGGAGTCATGTTCGAGTGTAGGACAAAACCTGGGAGCAGGAGGTTGAAGTACGTGCTCAGTGGCCAGAGTTGTTCTGAGATTTATCTTCACCACCCTTAGAAGGCCAATTCAGGGACAAATTGCATTAATGGGGGAAGTTTTTAAGAACTCGGTTCTTGTTTTTAAGGTACGGGTTTCTTATTTTTCTTTTTTTCCTTAAGTGTTTTTGAGGAACTAAGAAAAAAGGGGGAAAATCCCAAATTTTGTAACTACATGCAGTGTAATTTTCCACACGTCATGTACTTTGGCCGTGTGGGATGGGTACAGAGGGCGTATAGGCCTGTCAGTGATGAAAGGTGTAAAAATTTACTACATGCCGTGTATAGGGTAATTACACATTGTGTATTCAGTTGGAAGGTGAATAGTAAGGCGGTGGTGGCAGCTGCCAGCAGAGCGCCAGTACACACCGTGTAATCAGGAATACACGCTGTGTACTCATGTCGACAGATACACAGTTCGGTGGTGAAAAGGTATCCCCTATAGGAATAGTTAAATGAGAAAATTACACACCGTGTACTTGAGATTACACACCACGTAGTTTTTTTTGTTCGCTTAAAATGGGCTGTAGCCTCCTATTTTCACATAGGATGATTAGAACGCCGGAGGAGATCGGGAGAGACGGATGGAGCTTTGGAGATCTCAGGACCATGCACCGAGAATCCGTTTCCGCTTCTTCCAATCACATTGGGACCGTACGGGTAATCTCTCCCTTCTTCTTGCGTTGTTCATACCAATTATTCTTATAAGGGAAGTTATTTATGTTTGATCGAGAATTTTTTTTCCCAGATCTATGTCATTCTTGGACGATTCTGGAGGCATCGTTTATGTATACCGATCATGGGTGATCGAAGTAGGTGGTCTGGTGTTTAAATTCCAACTACTTCGCATTTTTTTGTACCATTGTGCTATGAACCCTTGTTTGGGGTTTCAAATGAATGAGGCCTTTGCTGAAAAAATACCTAGGATTGTATAGGTAATTGAATGTAATTATAAACTGCTAATTGGGATCGC
This sequence comes from Viscum album, assembly GCA_963277665.1. Taxonomy (NCBI): domain Eukaryota; kingdom Viridiplantae; phylum Streptophyta; class Magnoliopsida; order Santalales; family Viscaceae; genus Viscum; species Viscum album. The sequence goes on from OY728121.1 coordinate 510,596,676, forward strand.
TTCTTGGATCCAGGACCCCCCTTGGGGTGTGTTCCTCTGTTTAGCCATTTGGCCAGGTTACCCAATGGTAGACCGTAAATTTTAGCATGTTTTAAATTGCATTGAGCAGAATTGTATATAAATTTATTTCTTATATTTTGGGCATGGCCCGGTTACTTCTTTAGCCTGAGGGCAGTGTTGTGATTATCCTGTGGGAAATTTTTTTTAGCCTGAGGGAAACTCCTTCCATGCTTATGGGTAGTAGATTATGTGCCTATGGGAACCACCTCATACTCTTATGGGAATTATTCAGTATGCCTGTGGGAAGAATCCTGTGGGTTTGGATTCTCCTTACCTTACGGTAAGGGTAAGCATAGCTGAGGACACTGACTGTTTCCTTAGAATATTCACAATGGCAATTTTCATAAATTTAATGATTAAATGAATATTAAAATGGAAGTATAACTGGTAGTTAGTTACTTTTGAGTACTTAGTTTATTGCATTTACCATTGCACACTGTCATTGCACATTTTCACAGAAAGTTGGGCACATGCCTTTGGTGGGTGCCTACTGGGATTTATTTCTCACACCCTGTTTGGGGTATGTCTTTGGCCTAAACAGACTATATTTTTTCAGGTGTAGATAGAGGCATGGGTCCCCATATTGGTACATGATTATGGCAGAAGAGTAGGAGAGCATGGGACCAAGCCTAGGATTAAGATGATGCTGCGTCTTGTATACTCTACTCTGATTTTATTTGGTTGTACCGTGTACTAGACATGTATTGTATTGTATTGTATTTCCATATATCATGTTCTGGATGTTTTCATAGAATAGTGACATACTACATCTCATATATATGACTGCTGGTTCTCTTTTACATCAGTTATCCATTTCAGTTATATATTGTTTACTACTTCCTCTGTTGTATGTTATATAATTCTTTTCCACTGTGCTAGACTTTGAAAAATGAGGGCATAGTTGCCCAACTATCAGACCTGGGCCCTCACTGCTAGTTGACAGCCTCTGGCGTTTGGGGACATGTGCTTGAGGCCCTGTGACCAACCGGGTTCGGGGCACCTGTTGAGTGGCAACCGGATCCGGGATTTTACAAAGTGGTATCATAGGAGTTATTTTCTTTGACATACTATTTGGAGCCTTAGTCAAGGATAGGACAGAAATGGTGGTTGGTAATAAGTTGTGCCTGTGAGTAGCTAACCCATTTACAAGGAAAAGCCAGTCTACCTCGTTTATTGCATTTTTTTTATGATTTTGTAAATTTGACAGTTGGATAGATTTTCACCATAGGGTGAAGCACTTGTGATTGTGCTGTTTATATATTATACATGGGTTCTATTTTAGTTGTAACCCGATGAGATGAGGGTATATCGTCTCATGAATCATTTAGTAAGAAGTTAGAATCACATGCCATGCATAGTTTCCATACCATGTAGGCGCATTAGAAATTTCATATTGTTGTGATAGTTGTTGTGCTATAAATGCATGATGTTGTGATAGCTGATTTGATAAATACCTGCTATTTGATGGGGTATTGCTGTGTGAGGTTGCTGATAGAAGGAACACCAAACTTTGGTTCTTGAGGAGTACGGGCCCTCATTAAACGGAATTTGGTGGATCATTGACTATTTACCTTTTTATAACACGTTTAGGATTCCAAGCTTTGATTCTTGGGGAGTATGGGCCCTCACAGATCAGAATTTGGAACTTAGGTGTTTGTTTCAGTGTTTTTTGGGCTCCGGAGTAGTTTCTGAGGATTAATGTCGAGAAAAAAACCCGAATACACGCCGTGTGGTTTTGATTACACGTCGTTTAATCTTCTGTTCGGGAAGAAAATTAAAAAGTTAAGTACACGCTGTGTACCCTAAGTACATGCCATGTAGTCTCTTCCCCTGACATAGGCCCTGTGGGCGGGGACACAGGGTAGGGAATGGTTTGGGAAAACACGTCATGTACCAGTTGTACACCCCGTGTAGTATTGACCTGGAGACCATCCGTTTAACTGACAACACAGATGACGAAACCTTAAGACATACACACCGTGTCCACCTTGAACACGCCGTGTAGTCTGACCCAGGTACCCAGCCATGTCACTAACAACACGGGTCGGTGTTATCCTGCCTAGTACACGTCATGTGCCTGTGGGACATGCCGTGTAGTCTTGACCGCTGAGATTCCATGTGGACTTAGCCATGTGGCTGGGGAAAACGGGGTGGTGTACACACCGTGTACGAGTGTAACAAGCTATGTAGTGTCAGCCGTGTAGTCGGCCATGTCACGAATGACACAAGAAGTTAGAAATTAAACCATACAAGTCGTGTAGATGTTATACATGCCGTGTAGTCTTGTTCAGAAGATAGTTGTGTGGCTAATCCGTGTAGAAGGACCCAGGCAGGGGAATAAAAGTCAGGTACACTTCGTGTAGTTAATATACATGCAGTGTTGTCTTGTTTTACAAATCTTTAATGCCTTATTCCTCATGTTACCTTTATGGTCCCCTAGTTTTCAGTCGTTGATAAACTTAAATCTAAGGCGTGTTTTTGACCTTTTAGAGTCATTCCACCAAGATGACCACCAGTTGTTCTTCAAGAGAGAGGCAACGATTATACTCCAGAAACGGTAGGCCATGGGCTACCGATGGATCCTCCAGCAGAGCCAGATGCGGCGCCAGCCGTTATACCAGACATAGGTGCAGATGCGCAGTTCCGTGAAGGCTTATACGGTTCATACAGACCATTCAGGGAGCACTTCTGGCTGCCACATCTTTGGCAGAGCTGACTCGTATATTCCAACAGCAACATCTACCTACGTTTTTAGGGGATGGCGGACCACAGGCTGTGGAGTCTTGGATGGGGTCTATGAAGACTATTTTCGAGCACTTAGAGACGCCTCTAGGGTGGATGGTCAAGCTCGCTACATACATGTTGTGTGATTCCTCCAAGAGGTGGTGGGATGTTACCACTCAATATGAGCATCACAGAGAAATGGCGTTGGAAGATTTTCAGACAGCCTTGTATGAATTATTTTTCCCAAAGATGCTGAGGAAATATAAAGCTCGAGGTTTCATGAATCTGCAGCAAGGCGTTATGTTAGTGATGGATTATTCTGCTCGCTTTACCGAGCTTCAACGTTTTTCACCTGTTCTGGTGGGTGATGAGATGTTGAGGGCTAGACGCTTGGAGGATGGCCTTCGATATGACATCTGAGCACTGGTGATTGTTTTCAGGTTGCATACTATACATTCTATTTTGAATCAGGCAGTAATTATCAAGCGTAACCTGTGGGAAGCTAGTGGTGTCAGCCAGGGCGGTTCGACACTAGTTTCTGGTACTATTTCTACCGATAAGAGGAAGAGAAAAATGGATTTCTCTCACGGTGACAGTACCGGCCAGAAAAATACTTCAGGTGGCCAGGTGATGTGATACCGGTGTGGTAAAGAGGGGCACAAGAGACAACAGTGTCCACGTGACCTAGTGGAATACCGAGCTTGCAGTAGGATGGGTCATCTATAATCCTTTTACAGTGCGTTTCCCCCAGTGGCTAGTGAGAGGGGTTCTGTGTAGACTCCACATGCAGGAACAGGACCAACAACTTCTTACCAATCGGGAAATTGGAATACGTCAGGGCATGCAGGCCGAGATGGTGGTCATGGACATGGTATCCAGACACCAGGATCTCAGAGGCAACAGGGAGGGACATCTCAGGGTAGCTAGGCTATGTCGCAGGGCCACGACACTGGGCAGGCATATGCAGTGCAACAGACCCAACAAGAGCAGGATCCCAGACCTTCTACTGTCAAGGGTACTATTCTAGTTGCTTCTGTTTTATCTTTTTTACTTTTCAGTACGGGTTCTACACATAACTTTATATCTTTTCCTGTTGTGGAGAGCCTTGGCCTCTGTGTTTCTACTTATTCTGATGTTATGATGCTAGAAACTCCATTGGGGACTAGAACGGCTGGTGTGCGTCAGTGCAGAGAGTGCCCCCTTGAGGTTGGTGGGTGTTACTTTCTATGGGAGCTCTATATCCTAGAGATGACGAGCTATGATTCCATTCAAAGGATGGATTGGTTGATACCCTTTCAATACTTTGTAGATTTACATGGTCATAGGGTGAGTTTCATGTCACTAGAGGGCATAGAGTTTCTATACAACGACAAATGGGATGTTCAGGCGAGTCGATCTAGACCCAGGCATCATAGGAGACGTGGGGTGACAACACAAATTGTGAGTTTATGTCTGGATGATCAGGGGACTTGTCAGAAATATTTCCCTCCAGTATTTGATCGTTTCAAGGATGTCTTATAGGATGACTTTTCATGTCTACCTTTGGAACGAGAGGTGGATTTCTTTATTGAGCTTCTTCCAGGAACAACACCGGTGTCCATTCCTCCTTATAGGATGGATACACCAGAGTTGTAGGAGCTCAAGATATAGTTAGAGGAGTTACAGTCAAATGGTTTCATCTGACCCAGTACTTCTCCTTCAGGTTCACCTATCCTGTTTGCTAAGAAGGTGGACGGTACCCTCATACTCTGTGTATATTATCAAAAGTTGAATGAGTTAACAGTTAAGAACCGGTATACCTTACCAAGGATTGATGATATTTTTGATCACCATAGAGGAGCACTAGTGTTCTAAAAGATTGACTTGAGATCCGGGTATCATCAGTTACGCGTTAGACCATCAGACATACCGCTTAAATCTTTTCGGAGCAGGTATGGTCTATACGAGTACATGGTTATGCCATTCGTGCTGACGAACATGCCATCATTTTTCATGGCTCTGATGAATCGTTCGTTCCATCTTTATATGGATTATTTTATGGTAGTCTTTTTGGACGATATCTTGGTGTACTCTCGCACTCGACATGACCATGATACCCATCTTGAGATCGTATTGGTTACACTGAGAGAGCATCGGCTATATGCCAAGCTCTCAAAGTTCCACTTTTGGATGGACCAGATACACTTCCCGAGTCATATTATCTTAGAGGCAAGAGTTTCAATAGACCTAGATAATGTGAGAGCAGTAGTTTCCTGAGAGAAGCCTAAGAATTTGTTTGAGATACGAAGTTTATTTTGGCTGCATGGTTACTACATGCAGTTTATATAAGACTTATCTTGCTTAGCAGCGGCATTGGGGGGTTTTACTAAGAAGGGTGTGAAGTTCATTTGGTCAGAATCTTGCGAGACAGACTTTAAGAAGCTGAAGGGAAGGTTGATATCAGCACCAATCCAGATCCGTCTAGAGAAAGGGAAGATCTATATATTTTACTATGATGCATCAGTGAAAGAGTGCTGTCGTGGGTGCCCTCAAATGATTAATATGATTTTGGGGTACTTAGGTGCCGTAGAGTGGCTGACCAAGGTTGTCTCTCAAAGGAGGAAGTGAATTAAAACAACTTTTAGAGGTATTATATAAATAAAATAAAAGAGAATAAAAACACTAATTGAAAGTATGGGGGTGGTTGTGTATAGTTTATAAAACATGAAGAAGTTTGCTGGAAGAAGATTTCATTTTTTTGTTTTTAATTTTGAAATGAAGTTGATTAAAAAGACACAACAAGAAGATGTTTTTTTAGAAAATATTTTAAAAGGCGTAATCGATCTAACTATACCTCTTAAATAAATTATTAATCATTATAATTTAAATTAACATTCACTTAATTATGATCTCTTAATTTTTTAAATCCCAAACCCTACTAGAATTAACTTTACCACGAAGATGATGTGAATTTAACCCTAGGATAACTTCAGAACATGAAATCACAGCACCCTGCTTTGATTGATGTTCTAAGATAAGTTTATGGTCATTGGTAAATTAAGTCAAAATTACATTCTAGAAATGAGGATGAATTTTGTTTAGGGATTATATTTTAACTCTACAGATTTATCCTGTATGGTCTTGTATTACAGATTAAGATCACGCTCTCACAATTTACACAAAATTCCGACCTCACGTGTTTTTGTGTTGATTGTTCAATTGCTTTAATAGTTTCTTAAAATTTTAAAAAAAAATTCATGGATCATATTAAGTGAATTAAAGTAGCTCAATGATTCAAAATAATTAAATTAAGAGGTGATAATATAGACCGATTACTAAAAGACTACTCTTCCATGGGTGGCGTAATCATCGTAGAAGCGTTTTGCATGTGCAAAGGTTTATAATGGGTATAACCCAATAACGATTCTACTCAAGAATTAAAACCCAATTAGGAATATTAAGAGAAGAATAAATTTAAACAAAATAGAAGAAAACATGAGGAATAAAAGAAGATCAAAGAAGTGTATTACACAAATGAAAACATTACAAAATGAAGAAGAGAAGGAGGCTTCGATGAGGGGATCCTTGCTTCAAGAGCAACCCCTCATACAATGGTTGAAGAATTTGGGTAAAACCAATTCTCCTATGCCTCCAATCTTCTTATTCACGTCCCAACCCCACAAAATGATAAAAACACAAATTTATAGAGTGGTGGGGAGGCTAGGTTCAAAGTTGTTTCAAGTGTGAATGAGAAATCCCGACCAAATATTTTATGCCAATTTTCACCGCCCATTTGACCACAAGAACGCATGAATTGGCTGGCCTTATAGGAGGATTATATGTGAGTATATGGGTTCTCTATCTCATATAAAAATTCGGGCTCAATCCAAGCCCATATGAAGGAGTTATGGCCGAAATACAGAATCTTCTTCATTCTAGCGTGTCCAGCCCACCTTTGACTTTATAGCCCAATTACTCCATCCAAATGCATTATTTTGATCTAGTGTCTAGAATAAAAGTTGTACACCATGAATTATGTAACATATTTACAAAATATTAAGTTCAAATAATTCAAATGAAAATATTTATGATTGAAATACTACAGTGCACTATAAAGGGTAAAACTGGAATTTTCACCAAATTTTCGAATGAATGATCAAATCCCAAATATGTTATAAATAAAAATATTTAACACAATCTGAAGAAATTATATCATTTATTATCAATAAAACATTCAACAAAATAGTGTTTTATCAACTCCCCCACACTTACCCTTTTGCACTCCTGGGAAAAACCTCATGTCTAGTAAACATCAATATCAAATCAAAACCAATTTTAAAACACATATCCTTGAGATCAAACAATTACACAACAAGAAACAAAATAAATCATGCCTCATAAAAAAACTTATTTCAACTTCTCCATTTATATCATTCAATATATTTCCACTTCATTTATCCTCCCATGCACAAAAAACTTACCTCACTTGAATTTTCACTCATCACACAAATATCATTTTTTTGCAATATCTTTCTCATCCAAGCTCATAAAAGGGTCACCATAGGCTTGATAAATTTCTAAATTGTCACCCAATGTGATTCAAGGACATATTTTTATCATGATTACTTTTCAGGGTTGTTCTGTGGCTTTCAGTTCGTAGGATTTAGATGTGAAAAATTCTGAGGCTGAATGAGGTGGGCTTGACTCTTTTTGAAGAAAAATTACATTTATCCAATTTACACTTAAATATAGTCTTCTCCACAATCCCCATAGTATAAATTCATCTCCATCATCATGAAAAATAATGGAATTTGCACACCAATCAAAATTTTCACAGTAAAAATGTCAATCTTCTCAAACACGATTTTCTTGAAAGCTCCAGATAGGTACAACTTTCCACCTCAATTAGAAGCTCTAGAAAAGGCACAACTTCACTTGTCATGAAATCCCCCAAAAAGGAACAGATTTCAATATAATTACTTCATTTAGCAGCAAACACATCTCTTCAAAATTTAATTTTCCACCCAAAGTATCACAGAATGTTGTAGCACAACACAACATAGCTTCCCCCACACTTAAGATCAACTAGATTATGCAATTTCACTTCAGGAGTTGGTTGGATAGGAAAAAATGTCTTGTAATGTGGCTAACCTAATATGATATGCAAGTATTCTAAGGGATAAAAGGATTAAATGTTCATGGTAGGCCATTATAAAAATGGATTCTTTTAAATAGGGGCTTTAATACCAAACAAATGCCTCAATAATTTAAACATAAGTACCTCAAACCCTCAGGTTTTGACAGGAATAGATCAAATTCTGGTTAAATCAAGCATGGTTTGGTTCTCTTAAGAAGTGAGGCGATTGTAAAGAATATGAAAATAATTTTTCAGAAGCCTCACATGAATGTGATTTCAAATATAAAGATAGTGAGATGTGGCATGGGATTCAAAATTCAGTGTACTTTTCATAAAATTACTAAATATTTGAACTTGAAACAAAGTCATTTCAACATTCATTTAAGATTAGTTTCAAGGGATAAATTATTTCACTCATTGATATGCATTTAAAAATTGTGATGAGAATCATTTCAGCTCAAAAATTTCAAAAAGACAAAGAAAATTGAAAAAATAAACACACAAAATTTGAAAAAAAATACACAATTTTTTTTTAATCAGGAAAAAAATTGAAATTACTAAACTAAAAAGTTCCCTCCCCCACACTTAAAATATTTCATTGTCCTCAATGTGAACCCATGAGATGATATATGCACATGAAATACAGAATATTTAAATAGGACAAATAATATAAAAGTGAAAGGGTTAGGAACAGCCTGATGTGCTCAAGTGATGATGGGGTCATGCAGTGTGATAAAATCCACTGCATTAGTAAGAAGTCCCATAATGTATCTCTTCAAACGTTGCCCATTGACTATAAAGCTCCTTCTTGTGTCCTCTTGTGTGATATCCACTGCACCATAAAGAAAAAACATTAGTCACAAAATAAGGACCTAACCATATGGAACGCAACTTACCAGGCATCATCTTGAGTCGTGAAATATAGAGAAGGACTTTCTCTCTAACATGAAACTCCCTTTGTTGGATCATTTTGTCACGAGATACTTTTGATCTTTCCTTATCGATCCTTGATTTCTCATATGATGATTGTCGAATCTCCTCAAGCTCTTGAATTTGCAACTTCCTTTGAATTCCATCTTGGGCCAAATCCATGTTGCATTTCTTTATAGCCCAATATGCCCGATGCTCAACTTCCACGTGGAGATGACATGTTTTCCCAAAAACAATCCAAAATGGGGACATACCAATGGGTGTCTTGTATGATATCCTATAAGCCCACAATACATCATCCAAGCGCTTGCTCCAATCCTTCCTATTTGGCTGCACGTTTTTCTCCAAGATTTGTTTCAACTCACGATTTGAAACCTCAGCCTGGCCATTTGTTTGAGGGTGGTATGGTGTTGATGTTTTGTGTGTCACCCCATACTTCCGAAGGAGGGAAGAAAAATTCCTATTGCAAAAGTGTGTCCCTTGGTCACTGATGATGGCCTTTGGTACTGCAAACCTGCAGAAAATTTGAGCCTTGACAAAATCCACTACAACATGAGAATCGTCAGTCCTGGTGGCCTTGGACACCACCCATTTAATCACATAATCAACGGAAACAAAAATATACAAAAATACAAATGAACTAGGAAAAGGACCCATAAAACAATTCCCCATACCTCAAAAATCTCACAAAATAGTATGGGTTGTTGGGGCATCTCATGTCTCCTAGAAACGTTCCTAGTGTGTTGTAAAAGAGAGGATGACTTACAAAACACATGGGCATCATGGAATAAGATAGGCCAGTATAATACAGAGTCCAACAAATTCCTAGCTGTCCGTTGGGGTCCAAAGTGGCCACCACATGCAAGTGTATGACAGAATTGCAAAACAGACTCAAACTCATGATCAGGAACACACCTCCTAATAACTTGGTCACTACACATGCGCCATAAGTATGGATCATCCCAAACATTAAATATTGACTCACTCTTTAATTTTTGGACATGATATTTCTTTAAATTTGCAGGGATTTCAGAGGCAACAAGGTAGTTAACTAAATCTGCATACCAAGGATGCGTACCTGAGATGGAATAAAGATGCTTATCGGGGAAAGTGTCCTGAAGTGGTACCTGGTCCAAGGTGTCATCCTCTAGTGTGTGAGTAAGACTAATCATGTGGTCTACCACCAAATTATCTGATCCATTCTTGTCCTTTATCTCAATATCAAATTCCTGAAGAAGGATCATCCATCAGATCAGCCTGGGCTTTGCATCTGGATTCTTAAAGAGGTACCTTAGAGATTCATGGTCAGAAAAACAACTACTTTATAGCCCAATAAATATGAATAGAATTTATCTAAATAAAATATGATAGAAAGAAACTCCTTTTCTGTGGTAGTGTAGTTTTATTGGGATGAATCCAATGTCCTTGATTCATAAGAAATCACATGTGAACATCCTTCCACCCTTTGAGATAAGACAGCTCCAACCACGAAGTTGGATGCATCACTCATACGCTCAAATGGAAGGTCCCACCGCAAGGGATGTATGATCAGTGGAGTGGTTAGAAACTTCTTTAGATCATCAAATTATACCCTGCATGAATCATCAAAATTGAAGTCAATATCTTTTTGAAGCAATCGAGATAAGGGTAGAGCGATCTTACTAAAATCTCTGATGAAGTGTCGATAAAATCCAACATTTCCAAGGAATGATCGAACATCACACACACATGTAGGATATGGAAGGGATGAAATAATGTCTACCTTAGATTTATCAACTTCAATGCCATGTTGTGAGACTATATGACCTAAGACAATTCCCTTTTGGACCATGAAATGACATTTTTCAAAATTTAAGACCAGATTCTTCTCAATACAATGATTCAACACATTTCCCAAAATAATTAGACATTCATCAAATGAAGACCCATACACTGTAAAATCATCCATAAATACATCCATGTAGGTCTCAATAAAATCAGAAAAAATACTCACCATGCATCTCTAGAAGGTACCTGGGGCATTGCAAAGTCCAAATGGCATCCTCCGGTAGGCAAATGTGCCGAAGGGATAGGTGAATGTAGTCTTATCCGGATCCTCTGGAGCTATAGGAACCTGAAAATATCCAGAAAATCTATCCAAGAAACAATTGTGTGTTTTTCCAGCTAGTCTCTCAAGCAATTGATCAATAAATGGGAGGGGTAAATGGTCCTTGCAAGTGCAATGATTTAGTTTCCTATAATCAATACACACACGCCAACTATTTTGCACCATCATTGGAACTGAGTCATCTTTCTCGTTTTTAACAACAGTAACACCACTTTTCTTAGGCACAACCTGAATTGGACTTACCCACCGAAAATCTGAAATGGGATAGATTATACCTGCCTCAAGCAATTTTTCAACTTATTTTTTAACAACTTCCAGGAGGGTGGGATTGAGTCTCCTTTGTGGTTGTCTCACCAGTTTATCCCCATCCTCCAAGAGAATCCTATGCATGAAAATGGAGGGGCTAATACCTGATATGTCAGCCAAGGTCCACCCAATCGCCCTGATGTTCTCCCTCAAAATATTCAAAATCTTTTCTTCATGTTCAAAAGGGATATTGTTATCAATGATAAGAGGTAATCTCTCACCACTCAAAAAGTACGAGTATTTCAGATTTGGTGTCAATGGATTGAGTTCTAATGAAGGAGGGTGTAGTATGGATGGAGACATTGAATGAACTGAAATATGTGCACAAAGAGCATCAGTATCAGAATATACATCATCAAAATCAGAGAATAAAGCATCAAATCCATCAACATACTCAACAGCCATGTCATAATCAGAGTGAACATGATCAAAATCAGAATATGAATCCACATAAAAATCAAATAGAAGAGAGGATTGTGTATCAGAAACATGTGTGAAAGTGCTCTTAGACATCAAACTCGAACCAATACACATAATCTCCCTAAGCATAGGAAAATCAAATTCCATGGAGTTTTTATTTGGTGGTTCAAAATGGGAGATAACAAATACAGAGTGATCCTATGAGGGGTACTTCATGGAATCCATAACATTAAATATCACAACTTCATCTCCAAACTCCATGGAAAGTGTACCCTCATTGACATTTATGATAGTTTTTGCAGTTTTGAAGAAGGGTCTACCTAAGATTATGGGAGCATGAGAACTTACCTGATCGTCCTCCATGTTAAGCACGTAGAAATCTACTGGGAAGATCATGTCTCTTACCCAGACAAGTACATCCTCAAGGACTCCCACTGGATATGATGTAGCTCTATTTTACAACTGCACCACTACTCTTGTTGGCTTCAACTCACCAAACTTCAAAGAAGAGAATACAAAGAGAGTCATCACATTTATTGAAGCTCCTAAATCACAAAGAGCATTAGAGAAGTGCAATTCCCCTATGGTAGTTGGGATGGTGAATGTCCCGGGATCCTTGAACTTTGTTGGCATTGCTAGAGTTGGTGTAATGAGTGTTGAGAAATTCCTTCCAATTTTGATCCTCTCATTTCCCTTGAGCCCTCTTCGATTAGTGTAGAGTTATTTTAAGAATGTGGCATACCTTGGGATTTTTGTAATGGATTCAAGTAGAGGAATGTTGATCTCCACACGCTTGAATGTGTCCAAAACCTCCTTTTGAATTTCTTCTTCATCCATCTTCTTGGTTTGAACAACCCTTTTTGGAAAAGGAAGGGGTTTAGGAGGAACATCATCAATCTTTTTCTTACCTTTATCTTTCTCCTTGGATTTCTCATTATTTGGTATAGAATTCGACTTCTCTAGAGAAGAGGTGAATCCTGGTGGAATGGTAGGTATATATGTATTGTTCATTTGCTTCCCACTTCTCAATGTGATGGAACTAACATTCTCCTTTGGATTTAGAGTGGGTTGGGAAGGTAGATTTCTAGAATTCTTACTTACAAGTTCACAGAGGGTGGTGGCAATCTGGCTCATTTGAGTCTTCAACTCCCACAACTCCAAACATTGACTCTTCAGCTCATTCTGTTGATTAAGAAAAATTTGGTTCAAAAGATCATCAGTATTAGAATCTACCTTTGGTGGGGGATTCCCTTGTTGTTGTCTTGTTGATTCTTGGGCTTCAAATCTCCTTTGGGGTTGTTGGAAACCCTGCTGGTAAGGTGGAGGCTGCTGGAAGTTTTGATGAAAGGGTGGCCTTTTTTGTTGTCCAGAGCCATACCTCATGTCTGGTTGATCTTTCCACCCTTGTTTGTATGTTGGAGAAAATGAATCAAACTTCTTTTGGGGATATGGTTGTTGTTGTTTCTGAAATGGTCTCCCTGGGAATACTGCTGCGCAATCCTCTGTCTCTTGTAGTTGTGGGAAAAAGTCAGTTGGGTGGCTTGTCTCAGTGAAAATGCCACATGTCCTTGAAGGAGGGGGTTGGGATGTCTTTTGAGCCAATGCAATCTGCCTCACCGTAGTGGTCAATTCTTCCAACTTGGTATCAATCAAATGACTTTCAAGAGAAGAAGGACTTACCTGATATATGCCCCTCACATGTGGTGTACCTCTATCATCAAATTGTTGGGTGTTTTGGGACATCTTGTCGATCAATGAATGTGAAGCTACTGGTGTCTTGTACACCACTGCTCCTCCATCCGCATCATCCACCATGCTTCTCTCCATAGGTGTGAGTCCTTCATATAAGTACTGAAAGAGGAGTTTCTCACCAATTTGGTGATATGGGCAGCTCACACACAACTTTTTAAATCGCTCCCAATACTCATAAATGGACTCCCCTTATGCTTGCTTGATCCCCGAGATCTCCTTACGAATAGAAGTGTCCCTCGATGTTGGAAAAAATCTCTACAAGAAAAGTCATTTCAAATAGTTCCAACAAGTTAGATCTTCATGTTGTATATAATACATTCAATCTTTTGCATCTCCCTCAAGTGAGAATGGGAATGCTCTTAATTTTATTTGATCTTCAGAATCATTTCTTGGTTTAAGGGTTGAGCAAACCACATTAAATTCTTTAAGGTGTTTGTTTGGATCTTCACCAGATAATCCATGAAATTTTAGAAGAAGGTGGATTAACCCAGATTTTAACTCAAAGTCTGATTCGAGATTCGGGTATGCAATACAATTTGGTTGATAGTTAATATCAGGTGCAGCCAATTATCGAATGGTCCTATTAAGTTAATTTCCATTATTTCCATCCATTGGTTACTCTTTTATGTTTTAATTTGAATTTCTTCCAACTTCAATGTTTCCATAAGAGAGGAATTCACCAATTGGTTGAATATTGAAACTTCCCGTAGAATGAGAATGTCTGATTCGAGCCCTAAGGATATGTTCAATCTCAGGGTCAAGATCTAAAAGATATTCAGGATTAGTTCGTGTCATAAATCAAATAAAAATGAAAAGAAAGAAAGTGGACCATAGTAAAATAAAAATGAGAAGTTTGAGTTGATGGTCCAAAAAGAAAAGAAGAGGATGAAAAAAAATGAAAACTTGAGAAATGGGAAAGATGAAAGAGAGAGGTGAAGAAAATAATAAAATAAAAAATAAAATAAATGCCTCTAAATGGTTGAATAAATTACTTGCCTCCCTAGAAACAGTGACAATTTGAAAGAGCGCTGTCGTGGGCGCCCTTAAAAGATCATTGTGATTTTGGGGTACTTAGGTGCAGCAGAGTGGCTTTCCAAGGTCGTCTCTCAAAGGAGGAAGTGAATTAAAACAACTTTTTAGAGGTATTATAGAAATAAAATAAAAGAGAATAAAAATACTACTTAAAAGGATGGGGGTGGTGGTGTATAGTTTATAAATCTTGAAGAAGTTTACTGGAAGAAGATTTCATTTTTTTGTTTTTAATTTTGAAATGAAGTTTGATTAAAAAGACATAACAAGAAGATGTTTTTTTAGAAAATATTTTAAAAGGCGTAATCGATCTAACTCTAACTCTTCAATAAATTATTAATCATTATCATTTAAATTAAAATTCACTTAATTATGATCCCTTAATTTGTTAAATCCCAAACCCTACGAGAATTAACTTTACCACGAAGATGTTGTGAATTTAACCCTAGGCTAACTTCAGAACATGAAATCGCAGCACCCTTCTTTGATTGATGTTATAAGATTAGCTTATGGTCAGTGGTAAATTAAGGAAAATTTATATTCAGGAAATGAGGATGAATTGTGTTTAGGGATTATATTTTAACTCTACATATTTATCCCGTATGGTCTTGTATTACCGATTATGATCGCGCTCTCACAATTTACACAAAATCCCGACCTCACGTGTTTTTGTGTTAATTGTTCAATTGCTTTCTTAGTTTCTTACAATTTAAAATCAAAATTCATGAATCATATTAATTGAATTATAGTATATCAATGATTAAAAATAATTAAATGAAGAGGGGAGAAGATAGATCTATTACAAAAAGACTACTCTTCCATGGGTGGCGTAATCATCGTAGAAGCGTTTTGCATGTGCAAAGGTTTATAATGGGTATAACCCAAAAACGCTTCTACTAAAAAATTACAACCAAATTAGGAAGATTAATAGAAGAAGAAATTTAAACAAAATATAATAAAAGATGAGTAATAAAAGAAGATCAAGGAAGTGTATTACACAAATGAAAACATTACAAAATGAAGGAGAAAAGGAGGCTTTGATGAGGGGATCCTTTCTTCAAGAGCTACCCCTCTTACAATGGTTGGATAATTTGGGTGAAACCAATTCTCCTCTGCCTCCAATCTCCTAATTCACATCCCAACCCCAAAAAATGTGAAAAACACCAATTTATAGAGTGGTGGGGAGACTAGGTTCAAAGTGGTTTCAAGTGTGAATGGGAAATCTATGCCAAATATTTTATGCCAAATTTCACAGCCCATTTGAGCACCACAACACATGAATTGGCCAGCCTTCTAAAAGGATTATATGTGTGGATATGGGTCCTCTATCTCATATAACAATTTGGGATCAATCAAAGCCTATATGAAGGTGTTATGGCCGAAATACAAAATCTTCTCCATTATGGCATGTCCAGTCCACCTTTGACTTTATGGCCCAATTACTCCATCCAAATGCATTATTTTGATCTAGTGTCTGGAATAAAAGTTGTATCCCATGATGTAAGTAACATAGTTACAAAATATTAAGTTCAAATAATTCAAATAAAAATATTTATGATTGAAATACTACAGTTCACTATAAAGGGTAAAACTGGAATTTTCACCAAATTATCAAATGAATGATCAAATCCCAAATATTTTATAAATAAAAATATTTAACACAATGTAATGAAATTATATTATTTATTATCAATAAAATATTCAACCAAATAGTGTTTTATCAATCAGGTATTGGGCTGGGAGCAGTGTTGATGCAGGGCGACTGAGTAGTTGCATACGGGTCTCGGTAGTTGAGGCCACATGAGAGGCATTACCTGACGCATGATCTTGAGTTGGCTGTAGTTGTTAATGCGTAACACTGTTGGAGACATTATCTATTTAGAGAGCATTTTTTAGTGTTTACAGACCACAAAAGTTTTAAATATATCTTTACCCAGCGTGACTTGAACTTGAGACAGCGAAGGTGGGTTGAATACCTTCAGTCCTTCAACTTTGAGCTTGCCTATACACCTGTTAAGGGTAATGAAGTTACTGATGAACTGAGCAGGAAGACTCAGACACAGGAATTTCATAAGGCTAGTGGTTAGTGCAGATTATGGCTTTGTTTTCTGAGATGATTTTGGAGGTGCATGATAGTTAGGGGAAAACTTATCTTTCTTCCTTAGCTATGACTTCTACCCTCCTGGATATAGTGAGGATGAGACAACTATCTGATTCTGAAAGCCTAGTTCTATGGGAGTTGGTGGCAAGTGAGGACCCTCCTCCTGGTTGGATGATAGGCGATGATGAGGTACTGTGTTTCCATGGATGAGTGTGGGTTCTAGGGGATATACTCGAGGAGTTAATGCAGGAGTTTCATGCTTCAGCATGGGCTGTTTATCCCAGAGTTACCAAAATGTACCATGACTTGAGACGTCAGTATTGGTGTCTGGGTATGAAATGAGAAGTAGCTGGTTTTGTTACAAGATGTTCCACCTGTCAGCAGGTGAAGGTGGAGCATTAGAGGCCAGTTGGACTATTACAGTAGTTACCCATTCTAGAATGGATATTGGATGTTGTCACGATGGATTTCATGATGGGGTTTCTGAGGTCACCTTGACGCACTGATGTCGTGTGGGTCGTTGTGGACAGACATACGAAGGTAGCTCACTTTTTGCCGATCAAGGAGACCTTCAGTGTTGATTAGCTTGAGAAGCTGTATATCCGAGAGGTCTTAAATCTTCATGGGGTCCCTCATTATATTTTTTCAGATAGGGATGCCCTCTTTACATCTCGTTTCTGGTAGAGTTTTCAGAGGGCACTAGGTACACAGGTGCTTCTGAGCACAGCTTACCACCCTCAAACCAATGGCTGGTCAGAGCTTACGATATAGGTGTCCGAGGACATGTTGCGTGCATATGTCCTAGACTTTGGGGGACCTTGGGAGAATCATATACCCCAAGTCGAGTTTTCCTATAATAATAGTTTTCAAGATACTATTGAGATGAAACCTTATGAGGCTTTATATGGTAGGCCATGCTGATCACCATTGTGCTGGTTGGAGGTAGGTAGGGCAGCTTTACTGGGACCACATCTCATGCAAGAGACTTCAGAGTAGCTCTAGTTGATATAGAAGCAGATGGATACTGCGTAGTCTCATTAGAAATCTTATGCTGATCAGCACAGATGACCCTTGGAGTTCGTTGTCGGGGATGAGGTTTTTTTTCATGCTTCGTCGAGGTTGGGATACAGACGGATTAGGAGACAGGGTAAAAATTCAACGAGGTATATGGGGCCATTTGATATTCTGGAGACAGTCAGGTTGGTTTCCTATCGGTTTTAGTTGCCACGGAAGTACCGGTCCATGCATGATGTCTTCCATGTATCTCAGTTGCGCCATTATCACTCAGACCCGTCTCACGTTTTTCAGCCCGAGCAGGTTGAGATTGAGGCCGATGCGTCCTTTGAGGAGCATCTGATTCGTATCATTGATAGGAGCATGATGTTTCTCTGAGGCCAGTCAGTTCCTCTCATACGGGTGCTATGGAATCATGGCCCAGTGCAGGACGAAACCTGGGAGCGGGAGGCCGACGTACGTGCTCAGTGGCTAGAGTTGTTCTAAGATTTATCTTCGCCACCCTTAGGAGGGGAATTTGGGGATGAATTTATTTAAGGGGGGATGTTTTTAAGAACCCGGTTCTTGTTTTTGAGGTATGTGTTTCTTCTTTTTCTTTTTTCCTTAAGTGTTTTTGAAGAAATAAGGAAAATGGGGAAAATACCAAATTTTGTAACTACACGCCGTGTCCTTTTCCACACGCCGTGTACTTTGGCCGTGTAGGATGGGTACACAGGATGTGTTGGCCTGTCAGTGATGAAAGGTGTAAAAACTGACTACACGCCATGTATATGGTATTTACATGCTGTTTATTTAGTTAGCAGGTGAATAGTAAGGCGGTGGAGGCAGCCGCCAGTGGAGCTCCAGTAAACGCCGTGAAATCAGGAATACACGCTGTGTACTCATGTCGACGGATAAAAAGTTCAGCGGTGAAAAGGTATCCACCAGAGGAACAATTAAATGATAAAATACACATCGTGTACTTGAGAGTACATGCTGTGTAGTTTTTTTGTTTTCTTAAAATGGGAAGCAACCTTCTCTATTCACAGAGGAAGCTTAGAACGCTAGGGGAGAGCGGGAGAGATGGCTAGAGCTTCGGAGATCTCCCGACCACGCACCAGGAATCTATTTCCACTTCTTCCGGTCACGTTGGGACTGTATAGGTAAGCTCTCCCTTCTCCTTGCGCTGTTCTTACCAATTATTCCTCTAAGGGAAGTTATTTATGTTTGAACGTGAATTAATTTAACCTAGATCTACATCATTCATGGACGATTCGGGAGGCATCATTAACGTATACCGATCAGGGGCAATCGATGTAGGTGGTTTGGTGTTTAAATTCCAACTGCTGTGCATTTTTGTGTATCGTTGTGCTACGAACCCATGTTTGTGTTGTATTATGGATGAGGCCTTTACTGAAAAAATACCTAGGATTGTATAGGTAATTGAATGTAATTATAAACTGCTGATTAAGAACACTGCTTGGATCCAGGACACCCCTGGGGTGTGTTTCCTGGTTTAGCTATTTGGATAGGTTACCCGAGGGCAGACCGTAAATTTTAGAATGTTTTATATTTCATTGAGAGAAATTGTATATTAATTGCTTTCTTATATGTTGGGCATTGCCCAGATACTTGTTTAGCCTGAGGGAAGTGTTGTAATTAGCCTATGGGCAATGTTTTTTTAGCCTGAGGGAAAATCCTTCCATGCCTATGGTCAGTAGATTATGTGTCTGTGGGAAATAACTCATACGCCTGTGGGAATTATTAGGTATGCCTTTGGGAAGACTTATATGGGTTTGGATTCTCTTTACCTAAGGGTAAGGGTTAGCATGGCTAAGGACACTGACTATTTACTTAGAATATTCACTGTGGTGATTTTCTTAAATTGAATGATTAAATGAATATTAAAATGTCAGTATAAATGGTAGTTAGTTACTTTTGAGTACTTCTTAGTTTATTTCATTTACCATTGCACATTGATGTTGCACATTTTCACGGATAGTTGGGCACTGGCCTTTGGTGGGTGCCTACTGGGATTTATTTCTCACTCCCTATTTGGGTCATGTCTTTGGCCCAAACAGACTATATTGTTGCAAGTGTAGATAGGGGAATGGGTCGCAATACTGGTACATGATTGTGGCAGAGGAGTAGAAGAGCATGGGACCGAGCCTAGGTTTGAGATGCTGCTGTGTTTTGTGTACTCTGCTCTGGTTTTATTTGGTTGTACCTTGTACTAGACATGTATTGTATTGTATTGCCGTATATCTTATTCTGTCTATTTTCATAGAATAGTGACATGTTTCATCTCATATATATGACTGCTGGTTCTCTTTTACATTATTTATCCATTTCAGTTATATATTGTTTATTGTTTCCACTGTTGTATGCTATATAATTGTTTTACACTACGCTACACTTTGACAAATGAGGGCATAGATTCCCCACTATCAGACCTAGGCCCTCGCTGCTAGTTGGCAGCCTCTGGCGTTTGGGGACATGCTTTTGAGGTCATGTGACCAACCAGGTTCGGGGCACCCGTTGAGTGGCACCCGGATCCGGGACATTACACCTAGAGTTTTTGGTAACCTTAATACATTGGCACTAGATACAACTAATCATATCCCAAATAATCAATTAGTTTAGTAGTCATATAAAACAAGATTCCTTCTTGAATCCCACATTACATTTAAAAACATATAATACAACATAGTATTTTCTGTGATAAAATCATTTTTATCTTTATAATATCATTTAATGAAAATCATAGTACACATAATAAAATCTTGGAAAAAGGAAACAAAACAAAGGGGTGAGCTCTGATACTCAGAAGGGAATGTATAAAATCGAAGATATCATAGAATAAATAATACACGATTAAAATGGATTGAATAAATGATGATAATTATGTCGTATACAAATTTCCATTATATTGAAATCAATTCATGGATATCAGAACTATAATCACAAAGACATCATTAATTGATTTCATGATGACGAAATGCTAATGTGGAACATCTACAAATTACCATTTATGTCTCATTCCATGAAATATTATATAAATGGGTAAGTCCTTAGCCAAATACCCAAATTATTTTGCATCATGTGTCTTACCAGTGAATCATGGGACTATGTAATTCATGGACCTTATAATAACATAATATTTCCATTGAATTCATCATATGAAAAAATACAACTTAATAAATATGCCATAATAATAAATAATTTTCTATATTAGAATTACTTTTAAATAAAATGTCAACACTTTCCCTAGTAAAAATTATCATAATCCACATTGAGAAATATATTGTATGGTATCATTAGATTATAACATCATTAATAAATAATATTCAACAAAGGATATTGATATATATGAAAATACTTTTAAAAGATCACTTGAACAAATCTTGAGGAAATACACTTTTTATTTTGAAATCACATATTTAAAATATAAAACCACCATTTTTTTAGGAAAAAACATTATTTGTGAATAAATATTGAAATATATAAATAAATCATTGAATAAAAATAGTTATCATGATAGTGCAATAATTCATTTGAGTAGTGTATGTTAAAAAAATATTTTTCTCAAACCTTCAATAAAATGTTCATTATTTATAAAATGAAAAGAATATTACTTTTAAAACCTTTTATAAATGTTAAAAAATATGTTATAATGAAATTAATAAATCATTATCGAATTTTGAAGACATTCTTGGAAACAATTTATTAAAAATATTGAAATAGAAGAAAAATATTCCTAACCGAATCAAAAAACAATGTCAGTTTTTCATTAAAATAATCATGTAGTCTTTTATGATCCATAGATGGTTAAAAAATGATAAAATATATGAAAAAACCCACGAAATAAACTTATGGGAAGATAATTTATTGGTATTAAGATATAAATATCATATATTTCCCTATATGAAATCTTAAAGATAAATAATACTAAATAAGGATGAGATTATGAAATAATCCCTTACCTTAGGTTTGATATCCTTTATAAGTGATTTTAACATCTCATAAAATAAATTTGAATTAATTATAAATTTTCCAAAAAACATAATAATACTTATAATATAATATATTATCCACATAAACACTTCCACACCAATTTTTAAAAAATTCTATTTTATAATCATCGTTTTAGAGTGTTAAATATTTCATTTTTCATATAAACTTTTCTTCTGTAGTTTTAGTCATTTAATATTTATCATTGTTAAATCATATATTTAACTTTATTCCTTATATAAATATCATATGTATTCCTTTTATATGTCCCAATAACCATCATTTGACAAGGAATAAATGAATAATATTGCTTTGTGGTGGTGGTAGTCCAGACGTATGCACCAGTGATGTAATCATTGTTTGATGAGTGTAAGGATAATAAATTAAATGATATAATATATTTAAAGACCATAAATATGTAATAAATATTTTATGTATTCATTATTTACAACTTTATAAACTTATAAGTAATATAGTGAGGAAAAATGAATTACACCATCATGCGGATACGGTAAGTTGTACAACCCACGACCGATGTTTCCACATTCCATTAGATAGAAAAGTGGTAGAAATAGATATATAATAATAATTAAAAATTTAGTTCTGTTGATGATACTTTATTGATTATTCTGGTATGGTAAAAACAAATTTATAGGAATTATAAGAATGAATAAATTTTAAACTACTCAGTTAAGTGTTTTACCTCTTTATTGATAAACCACTTTTTTTGTACACATTAATCCTTGAAAGGATTTTATTTTTTAAATTCCATAAGCTCTATAACATTGGTAAATAATTTTTAATGGTATTATGTTAGTAATTGGGTGATCGAAAAGGTTCAAACATTCATAATAATGGGGGATAGGAGGTTCCGTTTCATAAGTGAGGGAAAGGACACACCTAGAATTACTTAAAATACTAAATAATATATATAAATATATTTATCAAACTAATGTCATGTGGAACAAAATAATACCAAATTATATTATAATATATTACAATGTCTAAATAAACACATCCAATTAAATTTAAACATGTTTTGGATACATTTTTAGCCTTATCTCTTAGTTAAACCACTTTAAACCCATTTTAACCGTAACCATTATAACTTAAATTTTTACCATGATAACATAAGTATAATAAATAAAAGAGAATTAAAAAAATATAATTCATGATTCCATATTTAGAGTCTATTTTATTAGATTATGTTTCTTTAGTGGAATAAATTAATTTTATTATAGGAAAACTAAATGAATGAAAAATAGTGTTTAGAAAGATACATAATTTAACCGTAAAAATAATTTCACCTGAAGATACAAAAATGCGTAGGTTTATGTTATTTTTATGTTAAATTATTAAAAAATGAAAGATTTTTTTAATTTTGGAACAATCCAAAACTAAATTTCATCTTCCAACCATTCCATTAAATGAAAATACGAAAAAAATAGTTTTTATATGGATCAAACATAATTTATATGCACAAAAGTCAATATTGTCTTTTCCAAATTGTAAATAATGTTATAAAATATATCACTTTACTAATTAAACATATATTTTGTCTAAAACCACTCAGCCAATATTTTTATCCTAGTTTTACCCTTTCAGATGTGACAAAACAGTTCTATGGTTACTATTCATAATGGCTAAAAATAAGAGGGACCTATTTACCAAATTTTAACCAACAGACTCCAAATATGGAATCCATTTTTTACTATTAAATTAGTATAATTTAAATAAATCAATTATAATATAAATTCAAAAAATACAATGAAAAACATTTTTTAGAAAATTTTGTTTTAAAACATAAAAGTAACTTTAATCCAAAATCAATTATAACTTTGATTGCTATGAATTTATTTTTATTTTTTAAAATAAATTATTCTTATATTACATTTTAATAAAATCCTAAATATAAATGGAATTTAAAATAACTTGATTTAATGGTATGAAATGATAGTTTACAAAACATACAATCTTCATTATTTAGAAAAAAAATTAATCGTTTGAGAAAAATCTTAAAACTTCACCGAAAACTAATATTAACACAGTGATTTAAAATTTTATATTTATTTTTTAAAATTAATATCTATTAATGTGACATAAATTAATTATAATATCCATGTATAAGATATCATAAATATTTTTTTTAATAAACAAATTTTTTAAGTATAAGATGACATTCCTAAGAATTGGGTAATTATTTATTATATAGTAATAAATAAATTTTCAATATTTATAAAAATTAATTTTTTTCAACAATGTGATTATTAATATTCATATAAATTAATTTAATGTCCTGGTTAAATCATTCAAAATTAAATAATATTTTAATATAATATCACAATTCTCTTAAAGTTAAGTGTTGCTTGTTAAGAGAACTATCAACCATAGTATAATTCTAGAAAATTTTTTAAGTGTGTTGCCTTACCAATATTAAATAAATTATACCCCATTAGTTTTTTTGGTACTCAAGGATTCAATATTTTAAAATATAATTGTTCAAATCCCACAACATACACAGCAATAATAAAACTTCCTTTGAAATGGGGAAGTATAAAATGTAAAGGATACTGGAAATAACACATAATTAGGTTCCTAGATAAAGATAATTATATTAGGTAGTGAAAATATGTACAAGTAGGAGAAATATAATATCCATTGAATAATAGAGAGTGATAGAGAACAACATAATGGAAAGTTTAATGAAAAAAAAAATCAAAAATCATTAACAGATAAAGCTGGCCATAAATTTATTATAAATTATGGTAATGGAATAATATTTTTATTTCTAGATAAATTTCCTAGGGAATATTTATTCATTTTCTATCAACACAAATATCATGAGAAAATATACTTACTTGATTTATTTTAAAATTTTAACATTTTAAACAGTTTTCTCATTAGATTCAAATTTTTTGTGAATAAGAGGAATATTATCATTGTTATAGAAAAACAATCAACCTTTAATGGATTATAAGATTCATCCAGGAAGGAAAATATATTCCATAAGTCTACAAATTTTTTATAGGATGTTAATACAATAGTTAATATGAATAAATATTCTTTTGAAGATATAGAGTATTGATTCCTAAAAAATCTATAACAACACCAATATAAATTCTATGATAATTTAACCATTAATTTGTAATACCAATTTATCTATTTAGATTATTTTATTCTTATTATAATTATTTATAAATAAAAAAACAAATTAAACCCCAAAAATAATAAGATTGTGTCAAATTCAAACATCGGTATAACAACCCAGTTTTGTAACTATATAATATCAATGAATATTGTTGGAGACAATCCATTATATTCTTAGTAATACCAAATTACCACTAGGTTTTTTAAAAGAGAACTCCTTCCTCAGAGTGATAGGGGTTGATTCAATATTAATAGAAGATATAAAAGGCTGTGAGGAACAAAAATTAAATGAGGAATTAGTTAACTTTCAGTTTTTGGTAAGAGTACATAATATCAAAACTTAAGGGATTTCAATATTAAACATAGTAATTTTATTATTTGGGACTTTTCCCATTATATTATTCTATGGTAATTTTCCCAGGTGTTTGGGCCATTGTTTGGAATAGTACCCCATATCCTTAATATTTAGAAATATAATTTGTTTTATTTTCCATTTCCCTTAAATTTGCAGTCATGATGGCCTTTCTCTCCACACATATAGAAAATTCATCTTCCCTTTAAGAATGTACGAAGGTATTTCATTCTACAAGTATCAAATGTTTAAAATTATACTCTAACATTTTACTTTTTTCTATATTTCCTTTTACATAGTGATCAATATGTCTCTTTTTTCTTTATTTCAATTGAAAATATAACACATGGGTAATTATTTCTCTACCTTGTGGAAACATGAAACAAAATAATCATTTGATGAAAAAATTTGGGAGATTAAAAACCATAAAAGTCATTGATTTATCCCACCAAATAAAAAAGAAATATTAATCTATAGATCATGTATAATTTCTAAAACATGCCTTTCTAATCAAAAAAAAGTTTGATTCATACATTGAAACACCTTCATCTCCCCTTTTTCCCAAATTTAAAAACTATTTTTCCAAATAAACTCATTGATCACAGGGAATGTATTTTTTAAATAATATATTCTCGACAATTATCCCATTCTACACCCTATATTTCCAAAACCTCCTTAGTATTTTGAATCAATGACCACCATTGATAATAATTTTTCCTTAAAAAGAAATAAATGAATAATCATTTCCCATATATTATATCCCAAAGATTGAAATATCTTTTCAAGGTAGTCAATCCATTTTTTCAACGCTACCATATTTTTAGTTCCATTAAAGGATGGAGGTTTATGTTCTATGATGTAGATCAACATCATAGTGTCATGTGGTGGAGATAATAGTTTATTTATATAGCCAAGATTACTAGTCATAGTGTTCCTTGTTACTTTTATAATCTTCATAACTCTAACACTACTCATATAGAATTTATTAAGAGGGAAATCCTTATATAGATTACTGGTGTTAACACATTTTCCATTACATCTACTATTATTCATTTCTATATAATTTCATACACTATATTATCTCATAAAATTATGAATCATGGTTCATAATTATAAATAAGTTTTAATTCCAAACATAAATTGAAAAATTATGCATATCTAATCTCAAAATCATAATATTATTATCCTTGGGATTATCATTAAATCATAAAAGTATTTTCAAATATTTTATAATGGTTTATAAAGAAAATGTGGACTGACCCAATCATATCCTCAGAGACTGTTAAACCTTGTGTGTAGTACAGGTGAATTCACTATGGAAGAGAATGACGGTGAAGATATACTAATCAAAATATTTTTAGGGTTATTTCCCCTAGATGTATATGTTCTCTAATGACCTGATCATTTATGAATAAAATTATGTTTATTCTAATATCTTATGGATATAGAAATCGCATGCACTCTTTTTTTTATTATATGGTTTAAATTAAAGTTAAGTATCATTACCGTTGATAATATAACTATTCAACAGTGATCACACAACTGATATAAAGATAATGTTTTAAATAATATTTTTGACATAGATAATAGAGACGATGACCTCATCCAGTAGACTCAGGCCATAAAAAGCTCATTTTTAGAGCTTAGAAAGGAGGTAGTGTCACCGAGCTTCCCTGTGGACCAATCCCAAGAAAAGCTTCAACACGTTAAGATTGAATGGAATCGCCTATGGGAGAATTTCAAGTTAATAGATATTACCACCCAAACAATGTTATCCGACCTGCCGCAAGAGTCTATCACCATCCCAGACCTCACCCTTAGGTCTTATGTAGGTGTTATAAGGGGTTATGTAACAAGTTATTAATCACTTATTGTGTAATATATTTCTATAAATAAAATTCGTATTTCATCAATTCTTTAATGGGAAAAGTATTTCTTAAAAAAATGATGAATTTGGTAAATTTATTTTCCAAAAAATAGTAATTTTGAGATATATATGCATTATTATGTTTTTATTAATAATATTATAAAACAAAATTTATAAATTATTATTATATCAGTTCCTTATCTATAAATTATTAGTAAATCAGTTTGATAAGTGTTATACTCTTATACATTAAAACAAAAAATGCATTATTCAAGAATTTAATTTAAGAAATTAATGAATTTTTTAAATAATTAATATTTTATTAAAAAATTATTATAAAATTAAGTTAATTAATAATATATGACTATATAATTTTATATGAAGTCAAATGTAATTTTTATTATGGTTTAAAAACTATTTTTGTCAAAAACCCTCAAATTTTTAATAAATGTCAGGTCTCTTTTAAAAAGATAAAATTAACATATTTAGAAAATTATTTAGAAAAAATGAATATTTTTTTGGAATCATTATGTTAAAAATATAAAATGGTGGATTTTTAATAATTTTTTGAGATAGAGGAATTTTGGGTAAAAATTAAATAATACATAAATATATAGTTTGTTTTAGGAAATGAGAATGACCCAATAGTGATATAATAAAAACCATAAATGTGATCTTCAACCAAATATATGTTTTAAATTTAAAATAATTTTATTTTATATTTATTTGAATTATTTTATAATACCTTAGTTAATCCTCCAAAATGTATAATATATTTTTTGATATTAAATTCATTTCCATGAGAGTGTGACTGACCTCCACATAAGCAAGTAAAATATTTTAATATATTAAGCTCTTTAACTATTAAAATATTATTTTAAACTCCCCTATACCTGAAACCATGGGAAAATACCATGGGTTGGTTTTTAGTTTTGAATATTTTATTTTGTACTATCTAAAACCTAGATAATAATTAATTCCCACTCCTTTCTTATATAAAACCACCAAAACACCCATTCCTCTTCACTAAAAATACTTGGAGCACATAATGAATATTTCCTACCCTATATTTAATCTTTCAAGGAGCCCCAAGCTCTCAAGAATCCCCTCTTTAATATTTTTAAATCACACACTTAGGTAAGGATTTCCTTCCTTTATCATTTTTATCCAAGTTTCGTTATATTGTTACACTATTTTATTTTAAATTAAAAATGATGGGGTTTGATTTATAACCTCTCCCATACTACCCTTATTATTTTTTAATGTATATAGGCCTATTTCACTCCCATTTATCCCCCTTATAAACCCTTAGGTACACCCATTACCATGCCGAATTTTCATAAGGGATCCCCACTTTTCTCTCATCCTTTCAATTCATGAATATTTTTTATGAAATTAGTCCTTTTTTATTTAAATTGGATATATTTTCATCCTTTTATAATCAATTCCCTATTTAAATTTGATGTTATTTAAATTATGGATCATTTATCCTCCCCCCATTTATACCCTTACCTACGCTGTTACTGTGCCGAAATTCCATAATAGATTTCTCTCTTCACATTTCCATTTCAAACACTACATTTGTATTATGCATATTAAATTCCATTTAATATGTTGGGATATTATGTTACATGATCCCCTTACTTTCCATTTAATGTATAATATATGATATACTCATTTCCATCTCATCTCCCTATTTTATGAATTTCTATATGATGTCGTAATGCTGCCAAAATTGCACCTAGATTTTCCATGCCAAAATCATTTGGTAGTGAATACCATAACCCTTAATCTATCTACGGTATTCACATTTATGCACATATACATGTTTATTAAGTACACAAAGGTATTTATTCCACATTACTTGATCATG
This sequence comes from Viscum album, assembly GCA_963277665.1. NCBI lineage: Eukaryota > Viridiplantae > Streptophyta > Magnoliopsida > Santalales > Viscaceae > Viscum > Viscum album. The sequence continues at coordinate 510,625,464 of OY728121.1, forward strand.
GAATAAGTTTTGATGTTAAATGAATCCCTGTTATATGATCAATGTGGCACAAAAAAGTATGATATTGGACTAATTATAAAGGGTGCGCTCTGATAGCACTCCAATGCAGTGGGTAATGTTTAGTATCATGATACTTGATTTTTAGATAGGGTTTTACCTATCATTTCTAATAATTTTATCCACCATGATGGGATAAGGTTTTACCTGATTCTTTTATGTTAATGACTGTGTGTTTTAAGTTGGTGTCACATTTCTATGTTATGATAATCATGCTATATCATTTATTTATGTTCATGTTTCTATTATGATCATTTGATATTCTTATTGACTAAAATGTATTTTATTATTCATGCTATTATATGTTTAATACCTTATTGAGATTTAAATATTCCCATTTTCTTATTTATTTCCTCATGTAATCCCATGCAATGCTAAGTATGAAGGAATATTGTGGTTATATAAAAGAATTTTTCAACGAACATGTTGTATTTCCTGTTGTAAGATGGTATTTAATGTTCCTAATCCCCAAATACACTATAACTATCAATATTATGAGTTGTATTAATTGAATGTTTATATAATAAATCATGTATTAATGTGTAATAAGATTAGGGTTTTTTATAGTTAGTATCAAAGGGAGGTTTAGTTATTTTTAAGATTAGGATTAGAAAACCCCAGTGAAATCCATAGGGATAATACTATGTATAAGAAAAACATCCCAATTTTCTTGAGTATAGAGTAATTGGTTTATGAAGAAAATACATCCCTGTCTAGATACAAACAAGAAGATGTGGCTCTATTATAGTTGTATCTAGGTGCAAAACTCAAAAACATCGCTTTGATCCAAACTCGGATGGGGACTAGAGCATGATAACGGGCATTGCTGCAGTATTTTTTCAACACTAATAGGAGATATTGTTTATTAAATTCATAATATTAGTATGAATCATTATTAAGGGAGAATGAAAAAAAATTTCCCTAAGAATATATGTTAGGAACTAGATCATGGATAACATAGATCAAAGCGTAGAAATTTATATGATAAAGAGATAAATTTAATTTATTATTTATTATTTTTTTCATTAGATTGCCCTTTATGTGTTCAAATTTTTATGACACTCATCTCTCATTTTCCTTTAATTATAGCCAATGTATGGTAATAGAAAGAATCTTGCGAACAACCAATGTGAAGGGAAATGTGATTACATCCAAAACGAGATTCCAAATCAGATGAGAGATCAAGAAGGACACTTTGTGGTTTTTCAAAACGAGCTATTAAAAAACCCGAATAACAATTGGTAAAATTTTAATGGATAATGGAGTCAAGGAAGAGGAATATTGAATCTCAAAAAATTCCATATGATAATGGTGATAAGGGAATGAAGACCCAATTTCATTTGAGCATCATGTGTGGAAAGAGGCACCAAGGGAAATTCCACAAAGGGACTAGGAGATGTTTTATGTGTGGAAATACAGGGAACAAAGTATCCAATTTCCTTGAAGAAATGGATAACGTGATGGATGGAAAAATAGTTCCATCTAAGGAATCATACAAAGTTATATGTTATAAATGTGGAGAATTTTGGCATTACCCTAGACAATTCTCTATTGGGAGGGCTGAGAAGCTTGGTGAGAATAAAAAATCTCCATGATCAAGGGAGAATGGAAATTATTATGCTAATATAGATAATTATGAATGAATTACATGTAACCATTACTTCAATTTAGTTTATGTTTTAATGTATTTCAATTCATGCCGTATTAGTTTATCTTTTCTATTTTTTAAGAACATTTTGTCCCCACATTAAACGAAATTAAATAATTCGTGAAAAATTCAGTAAGATCTTCATCACATGTAAATGTTTGTTGGAATTTTTTTCATGAAAATATTATATGTCTCCCTCTTATGTAATTTGTGGAAAAATGACAATCATTTACTATGCCTCAAGGTAGATGAAAGTTCATGAGAGAAACTATCTGACACATGATCTAGAGTTGGTAGTAGCGATCTTTGCAAGTAAAATATAGAGGCATTATCTCTTTAGGAAAAAATTTGAAATATATACAGATCAAAAAAAGTCGAAACTATATATTCACATAGAATGATATGAACATGTTATAATGAATATAGTTAGAGATAATCAAGGATTTCGACTGCTCAATCCATTACCACCCATGGAAAGTGAACAAGGTGGCATATGCTCTAAGTAGAAAGGACCAAAAGATTCTATCATTGATGATACTTTTGAAGGATCCAATATTATTTGATTTGACAAAGATAAACATGAGAATCATAAATAAGACAACAAAATCAATAATTTCACAAATTATTTCTCAACCATTTATTTTGGAAAGGTTAATGGATGCTTAAAAAGTTGATGTGAGAATTTGGAAGAAAGGTGAAGCTATCAAAAAAGGGAAATCCTCATAGTATAATGTTAATAAATAAAGAATTGTGAGATTTGGGTCAAGACTACATGTTACATCAAATTAGTAGTTAAAGAAGGAACTTTTGGATGATTCAAATAGTTTGAATTTGTCCATTTACCCAGAAAATACAAAGTTGTATCGAGATCTTTGAGAGAATTATTGGTGGGATAACATGAATAAGGAGACTGTTGAGTATACATCAATTCATCTGGTATGTCAAAAAGTGAAGGCTAAGAGGAAGATGTCTAAGGGGATGATGTAACTATTACCCATACCAACATGGAAATGGGAAAACATCACCATGGACTTTATCACCAGACATTCAATGAAATCTAAGGGAAACAATCTTCTCTGGGGTTTTTTGGATAATATTAAAAGACTACACACTTCATTAAAATTTGAGAGGATTTCTCATTGGATTAACTAACAATAATATACATTAGAGAGGTGGTAAGGATGTATTTTGTACCTATATTAATTGTATCTAATCGAGATACAAGATTCCCCTCTATGTTCTAGATGTGTCTCCAACACGCTCTGAATTTTGAGATGAACTTCAATATGTCTTGTCATCCTCAAACTGGTGGCCAATATGAGCATAATATCCAAACACTTTAGGACATATTTAGATAATCTCAATGGACTTCAAAGGAGTATGGGATCAATATATTCCTCTTGTTGAGTTATCTTATGACAACAGTTTCTACTCAATCATCTAAATGGCTCCTTATGAATCCCTTTATAGTAATAGATACAAAACAAAAATATGTTGGGATGATGTTAGTGAGAAAAAACTTATAGTTTTAGTAATGGTCGAATAAATGGGTGAGAATGTTAAGACCGTCCAATAACACTTTAATGCAGCACAAAGTCGATAAGAGAGTTATCTTTTCAATTGTCAACGAGACCTATATTTGGATGTAGAGGCATGGTATTCCTCCTCATATCTCTATGGAATAGGGTTATGAGATTTGGAAAAAGGGAAATCTTACACCAAGGTACATTATCCCTTTTGAGATCTGTGATCACATTAGAGAAGTGACCTATCGACTAGCACTCTCACCGAACCTCTCTCAAGTACATGATGTGTTCCATGTATAACTATTAATGAAGTACATACCTGACCCATAACATGTACTCAATCTAGAGGTGGTACTATTAGATAATTTCATCTCCTTTTAAGAGATTCTGGTTAAGAAATTATATCGTAGAGAAAACATTCTTCGAAAGATGACAGTGCCCCTCACAAAGTGTTGTGGAGAAACCTCATTTTTGGAGAAGCAACAAGGGAACCAAAGGAATGGATGAGGTATAATTACCCTCATCTATTTCAGTATGGGGAAATTAAATTTTGAGGTAAAATTTTCTTAATGGGGGAAGTTTGTAACGACATGATCAATTATGAAAAAAATTCTAGTTATTTCAAGGTCACATAGATATAGAACACAAATGCACTCTTTTTTTATTATTGGGTTCAAATGGACATTAAGTATCATTATTGTTGATAATATAGCTGTTGAACCGTGGTCACACAAATGATATAAATATATGGTTTAAAAAAAATCCTTTCGACACAGATTAAAGAGAGGATGGCCTCATTTAGTAGACTTAGGTTGTACAATGATCATTTTCCTGAGGTTGTAAAGTAGGTACCATCACTAGGATTCTGTCTTGTACAAGCCCAAGCTGAGCTACCACATGTTAAGTTTGAACATAATTTCCAATGAGGGAAGTTCATGTTAATAGAGATTACAACCTGGGTGATGTTATCTGAGCCTCCCCAAGATTTGTCCACCATTGTACGCCTTACCCTTAGGTCTTATGTGGGTATAATAAGGGGTTATGTAACAAGGTAATAGTTACGAATTTTGTAACATATTTCTATAAATAAATGTCTTATTCCATCAATTGTTTTATGGGAATAGAATTTATTAAAAAAATAATGAATTTGATAAATTAATTTTTGGGGAAAAATGGTAATTTTTATAAATATATTCATTATTATTTTTTTGTTAATAATATTATAAAAAAAATTCATCTAAATGATTATTATATCAGTTCCTTATTTGTAAATGATTAGTTAATCAATTTTATAAGAGTTATATTTTTATATGATAAAAAAGAAAGTGTATTTTTAATGAATTTATTTAATGGAATTAATGAATTTTTTTAATAATTAATATTTCAATAAAATATTATTAACCATTTAGTTTTGTTAATAATAAATGAGTATATAATTTTTATGAAGTGAAATGTAATTTTTATTAATGTTTAAAAACTATTTTTGTCAAAACCTATCAAATTTTCAATAAATGTATATTCTTATTTTAAAAGAGATAATTCAAATATTTGGAAAATTATTTATATAAAATGAATATATTTTTTTAGAATGATGATATCGAAATTATCCAAAAGTGAATTTTTCATGATTTTCTGAGACAGCTGAATTTTTGAGTAAAAATTAAGTAATATATAAATATGTTGTGCATTTTATGACATCATAATGATGCAATAGTGATTTAAAAAATAAAAGAAAAGGTATATTTGACCATAATATATGTCTTAAATTTAAAATAATTTTATTTTAGTTTTATTTGACTAATTTTATAATGCATTTGTGAATTCTGCAAAATTTATAATATATTTTATGATTTTAAATTTTTTTCCTTGAGAGTGTGACTCACCTTCACATAAGAAAGGAAATATTTTAATAACTTCTGCCCTTCAACTAATAAAATAATATTTTCCACTCCCCTTGACCAGAAACCAGGGGAAAACCCATGGTTTTGTTTGTGGTTTGGAATATTTTAGTGTGTAGTGTCCAAAACCTAAATATTAATGAATCTTCCCTCCTTTCCTATATAAAACCACCCATGAAATCATTCCTCTTCACTCAAAATCCTTATATTACGTGAATACTTTTTATTCCAGTCTCTATAATCCCCCCAAGGCTCCCCAATCTCCAAATAATCCCATATTCAAGATTTTTAAGTCACACACTCATGTAAGAGTTTCCTTCCTTTACCATTTTATCCATGTTTCTTTATATTGTTACACACTTTTATTCAATTAAAAATGATGGGGTATGTTTTCTCACCTCCCCCATACATCCATTATTATTTTTTAACTATGATAGACCCCTTTAACTCTCATTTATACCTCTTATATATCCTTATATACACCCATTAATCAGTCAAATTTTCGTAAGGGATCCTCACCTTTCTCTCTTCCTTTAAAATCAATATCCTTTTTTTGAAATTAATCATTTTTTTATTTCAATTGTTTTTATTTTCATCATTTTATAATCAATAACCTAATATAAATTTTATGTTATTTCAAAGAATTATCATTTATCATTCCCCATTTAGACCCTTACCTACACCGTTACTATAGCGAAATTCCATAAGAGATTTTTCTCTTCTCATTTCCGTTTCAAGAACTTAATTTATATTATGATTATTAAATTATATTTAATATGCTGGGATATTATTTTCCATGATCCTATCATTGTTCATTTTGTTTATAAATTATGGGATACCCCTTTCTCTCTCTTCTACCCATTTTATGAATTTCCATATGATGTTGTTATGCTGCCAAAATTGCACCACAATTTTCGATGATAAAATAATCGTGTAGTGAATACCATAACCATTACTCTATAAAGGGTATTAACCTTTATGAACATATACATGTTTATCGAGTACATTAATGTATGTATTAAACATTCATTTATCATAGAATAAGTGATTATGTTGAATTAATCCATGTTATTTGATATATGTGGCACACTTGAGCATGATATTGAAATGATTCTGAAGGGTGTGCCCTGAGAGCGCTCCAGCGTATTGGGTAATGTTTATTATCATGATACATCATGTTGGGATTGGGGTTTACTAGATTAATTTATAGTAAAATTTTCCACCATGTTGGGACAGATGTTTACCTAATTCATTTATGTTAATAATGAAGTGTTTTAAGTTGTTTCCATATTTCCATGTTATGATAGTCATGCTATGTCATTCCTTAAATTTCATGTTTCTATTATGCTATATTTATATTCCTATTTAATAACATGTATAGTATTCTTCATGTTATCCGTTTTTACTCCTTTACTGGGCTTTATAGCTCACCCTTTTCTTATGTATATTCTCAGGTTATCCCATGCAATGCTAAGTACGAAGGAATGTTGTGGTCATGTAAAAGAAGTTTTAAATAATTATATTTTATTTCATATTTTAAGTTATTATGTAATGTTCCTAAGACCTAAATACAATAGACCTTATGATTTTATGAGTTTTATTAAGTAAATTATTATGAAATAAATCATGTATAATGAGTTATATGATCAGGGTTTTTATTTGTTACAAAACCAATTCCACTTTTTGTATCAATACATGGTTTATTTTAATGAATACAAAATAATATATACTGTACCAAACACATTTGAATATTATCTTTAAATTATATGTAATATCATATTTTGTCACCTGAGTTATGTTTCAAATTAAATTTTTTCCTAAATCCAGATGATGGGGATTCTACTAAACATTATATTATACAAACTATAAAGACCCTAAATCTTAAAGACCATATCCAGTGGCCACATTAATACATTGGCACTAGACACAGGTGATCAAATCCCAAAAAATTTACTATTTTAGTAGTCTTAGTGAACAAGATATATATTTTAATATCACATTAAATTTGAAAACATAAAATAAAAATAGTATTTTCATGGATAAAATCTTCAATATATCCACTATATCCTTTCATGTCAATCATTGTACACATCATGAAATCCTAGATAAAGGAAACATAAGAATGGTTTGAGTTCATAAGCTCAATAAGAATATGTGTGCAATATAATATTTCTTAGAATAAACAAGGCATGGATAATATGGAAGGAATAACCAATTATATAGAAATTCCATATAAATACATTCATGATAATTAATCTTATTCATGGGTATCATAATGATAATCACATGGAAGGCTACAACATATTCCATATCGATGGAATGCATAATCTGGGACATTTTTAAATTACCAAATACCCATCCTGTATTATCTCATGATACCTATTGATGCATGAAGGAGATATATAATTTTATTCCCCACCTGTCACTTATTAATTCAAATGCATTCACCAAATCAATAAAAAATACAACTTAGTCAACATGATATAATAATTACTAATTATCCATATAGGAAGATCTATAAAATAGAATGTTAATAATTCCCTAGTAATAATGATCATAATCACTCTAGATAAAAAATATTGGTTGGTATCACTATATAATAACCTCATTAAATCATAATATTCAATAAAGTATTTTACATAGATGAACATAATTTTAAAATATCACTAGAAACTTTTGTACAGAAAATACCCTTTTGATTTTAGAATACAAAATTGAAAAATTGATTATTTAAAACGTATTAGGAAAAAAAATTGTTTGTGAAGAACCATGGAATCTTTTAAAGTAATATTTTGTGAAATTATTAGTCATGGAGGTGGAAAATCCATTCATGTTGTGTACGTTCCTATAGAATCCTTTTTTTTGTATTTTTCAAATAACCACTTTTTGGAAAAGTGAAAACCATACAAACCTGTTCCCACATATCCTGCATCCACATAAACCACACACGAAACATTCAAAATTCAAAAGTACCAACATTCAAATTTCAAAAATCAAGATTCAGAAAAACCGCCATAATCCACCTCGAGCCATGAGCTTACCCACCTCAATCTCATCATGATAATGGGCCTCGAACCAAGAGGCCGGTTAGGTCACTGTCATCCACCGTATTCAGTGCCATCATTGTCACTGTCTTCACCATCGGAGAAGATAATCAGAAACATTCAACGGCGTCCACTTCATCGAGATCCATCGCCACAACCACGAAGCCTCTAAACTTAAACCTCATCATCGTCACCGGCCGGTGGGAAATCACAAAACCGTCATGAAAAACATGAACGGTAGCCGTCATAACCAGGAACGACCTTAAAAACATTCCCTTCATCGAGAATCTTCACGACACAAACTCCAATTCGTTGCACACCAGCAGATCCACCAAATCATCACAATAAAAAAACAATGGATTCACCATGAGAAGGACTACAAAGGACCGCTGAACCGTTGGAAACCCGAAACAAGTGACCCTCCCCCTCCGTGCCACTCCGAGGCCGAAGTCAAGCCTTCCCTCCGACACCTTCGCCGCTGGAACACCTCTGCCTGCCCAGATCTGAAGCCAACATGTTGTGTACATTAAAACAAACATTTTAATCAATCCTTCAACAAAAAAGTCCATTTTTCATAAAATGATGAGTATATTCCATTTAATCCTACTTATAAAAAGAAAAAATTTGTTAAAAGAAGATTTAATAAGTAATTGAAAAATAGTAAAAACATTTTTAAAATTATTTTGATGAAAATACGAACATGGAAGAAAAATATTCTCGATCGAATCTAAATAAAATCTATTTTCTTTAAAACATTCATGTGGTATTTTTTAGTGAAAATTAATGTAAAAAGGGAAATAATACATGAAATTAGAATATATAACCATATTATAAAGAATTTTTTTGGTTTAATATATAAATATTTCATATTTACCTCAAATAATACTTATATATAAACAATCTGGAATAAAGATGAGATTGTGAAATAAACTCTTATCTTAGTTCTGAATTCCTTCAAAAGTTCTTTTAACCTCCAATATAATAAATTTAAATTTCAAATAATTATATACAAGAATAATATACATTATTATAATATAATATCTTCTCCAATTATAAAATTTTAATACCTATTAATTACTAAATATTTTTTAAAATAGTCATTTTTGGAATAATAATTGATTCATTTTTCCTGAAATATTCAATTTGGTAGACTTGGTCCTCACTTCATTATCATGATTCCATAATCTAAATAATTTTATTCATGATATAAATATAATATTTATTCATTATATACATACTTATAATCATCTTTGAAAGGTGGACATTAAATAAATGGATTACATCACTTCGTGGAGGTGGTAGTCCTTATATACGCACGAGTGACGTTATCATTTTATTACAAGTAGAATTTAAAGATGGTAAATGATATATTACATTTATAGGACCCTAATTATATCATTTATATAATATATATTCATTAGTTACATATTTATAATCAACAATGTGTTATTGTGAGGAAAAATGACTGACACTACTACTTGGAGATGGTAAGTTGTATGTACGCACGAGCAGTGTTTTCTCTTTCCATATGATATAAAAGAGGTGGATTTTTTTTAAATAATAATAATATAATATAATTATATTTATGGTATCATATTAGTTATTTTAAGATGATTTTAATAGATTTATAGCATGTATAAGAAAAAATAAATTTGAAGGTACCCTGTTAAGGGTTATACCTCTTCTTTGAGAAACCTGTTTTTTTCTTACACCTTAAAAACAAAAGGAAGGTATTTTGGATATAGTATTGGTGTTATGAAATGGGTATGTAATATATTAAGGTGTTATGGTATTTATTTTTCAATATATATGGATCAAGATTTTTGAATAAAGGGGGATATGAGGTGTCCATTTAGAGTGAGGGAAATGACACACATGGAATTACATAAAAGATTAAACTGTATATATATCATAATCATGTCAAGTGGAAATTGGAAGTCAATAATTAAAATATAGTTATTTATATGGTTGGAATAATATCATCTTATTACATTTATATATGTTTTAGATACATTTTAATCCTTATATCCTAATTAAACTACTTTAATTCCATTTTTACCATAATTGTGATAATAAAAAATTTTACGATGATAAAACAATTATATGAAAAAATATACAGGATATATTAAAAAAATTATATTAAAATACCAAATATTTAATAAAATTCTCCCTATTAAATTTCTATGGGTTTCATAACTTAGTTTTAATATATGGAATCAAAAATCATTAAAAATAGTTTCCAGGTAAATACCTGATTTAAGAGTAAAAATAATTTCAACTTCACATCAAGTGATAAGATGGTGTCTCTAAATTTTTAGTTAAATAATTAAAAAATAATGTTTTAAACATTTGTATTAATACAAAACCAAATGTTATTTCCAAAAATTTCAATTAAATGTAATGACTGAAAATAGTTTTAAATTTGAATAAAATTTAACTTATCATCCTAAAAGTAAATATTGGGTTACCAAATTTAAAATAATTTTTTAAATGTATTATTTAAATAACTAAACATATATTTGGTCAATTAAAACTCACCCAATTGTATAAAGGAATTTTTTAGGGATATTTTAAAGCATTACACTGTAGTTTTATATTAGTTTTACCCTTATCGAGGTGCCAACTCTTTACCTTGGTTGGTATTCATAATAAATGATTATAAAAGTGAAATAAAATTGAACCTATTTATTATAACATTGGAATCCAATTTTAATGATTTATTTTTTATATGTTTTAGAAAAAAAATTTAATATAAATTTGTAAAATGAAACATAAAATGATCTTTAAGAAATTGCATTTTAAAACATAAAAATGAACTTATACCAAAATAAAATATAATGTTGATTAGTTTGTAATTACATAGATTATGTTAAATAAAATTGATCTTATATTAATTAAACATAAAATCTAATAATGAATAATAATTTTAAATTACTTTATTTAATGAAAATAAATGAATGTTTTTCAAATATCATTGTTTTCACTATTTACTTAAAAATTAATCATGTTATAAAAATACCAAAAAATATATCTATGATAATATTGAAACTTTATTTAAATAAATGATATTAATTTTTTTAAAGTAATATTAATAAATTATGTATATAATAATTATAAAATCCTTGCATAAAATGAGATAAAAAACATTAAAAACTCTATTTTTGAAGCATAAAACAACTTTATTGAAAATGGAGTACTTATTTATTACATAATAGTCAAGTAATTTTAATTATTTAAAATATATACATATATATATTTCATAATTTTATTATTACTATTCATATGTTTCAATTTAATGGAAATAATGTGACAATCACATTTAAATAATATTTTTATAGTATATTGATGTTCACTTAATGCTTGGCATTGCATGTAAAGAAAGCCATTTAGTGTAGTATTCATTTAAGAGAATATGGGGTGTTACACACATGTATTTTTATAATTTTCCCAAAAAATAAAACATATTAAAAAAAATTATAATATAATTCATTTTTCCAAGACATCAGGTGCCCATGAGACATAGATTATGTTAATATGATATTGTCAACTCACATGTTGTCGATTCACATTGTATAGAAGTTTCAGGTTGATTAATTCATCACATCCCATTCACATTTATATATGATCTCATCACATTTCTCTAACCCAAATAGATAGGTGCATCATATTTACTATCTAGGTATGATCTTACACTTCCTTAGTTTATCTCAATCGAGGTCCCATATATCGTAAACACCATTAAAGAGGATAAATAATCTTGGTTAATCTCCAACTAGTGAAATGATCCGAAACCTACACAATCACCCCATTCATAGATAATTCTCAAGGTTTTAAAAATAATTCTATCAAAATTTTAATTTTCTCATTCTAGGTATCTTTCTAACCTCACGTAATGGGTAATCCAAATATTTAAAATAAACCCCTAGTTTTCCAATGACATAATTTTATGACAGTTTATGTTGTATATACGTAGTGGGACATCTAGTATTGAAAACTTATTTTTTGCCTCATTAGAATATTTTTTATCTTGATACGTGAATAATAATATTTCTAACCTTAAAAATTCATCATAATCTATAATATACCCCAATAAAAATCATTAAGGGTTAACTAAAAATTATTCATTAAGAAGTAAATTTTTATTTCACTCCACATAATTTATAAAAATATAAAAATAAATAAAACCAACATAAAATAATAATAAAGTTTATATTTATATTATTATAACATAATAAATTTTATGATCTTCATATCTGTAATGATACATAAAAAACCATACTTAATTTTTTATCTAACTTATCATATATAATAGACTACTATATGAGACATATGTTTTTTGCACATTCTGGGGTTTTGGTAAACTCAATACATATTTATATAATTGTCTCCACATCAATATGTGAATACATAATAAATAACTCCCACTAAAACCTTTAGTGAGTAAAATATATGAATAATATTAGATTAAATTAACATTGATACTCTATAATCATATTTGTAATGTTTAATCTATTAATATATTTAAACCTAATAACTCCAAAATCTATAATATTATGATGTTAATAATTTTTTTTCTATTTATAACATTTCATCAACCAACCTGAGTCTTCCATCCATAAAATACCTATATGAGTCTAGGATATACCCAAATGATGTTCCAAATCACGAAAGGCTAAAAATAATTATCAGGGTCTTAGAATATAATTTTTCAGTATGATTTGACCCTTGAATAAAAAACAATATCGGTAATTAAACATATACATAAGAGTAAAAATAAATATAAATAAATAATAAAAAATAATGAAAATAAATAAGGTTTCATCACTTACAAAAGAACATGTGATATAAATAAATTAACACCAACCCCTTTGAGTAATAAAGTCTAAAGATAAATCCTCTACATATATAACCCAAAGGATAAACAATAACTATTTACCACAATATTTTGGTCACCCTTGACCACTCTCCATATCCCATTATAAACATATGACATTTACCACACCCTTACACAAGGGAGACTAAATCTAATAAACCTGAAAGAAAATCAAATGAACTATATACATAAATTTTAGTATACAGTCTATGAGAGAAACTAATCCTAGTGGGTAAACATTTGGGAGTTTTTAAAATTCATTAAAAATTATAATCCATATTATTCTAATTTTTTAAAAAGAATTATTGAATTTTTTTTTTCTATCCACACGTATTAAAAAGAAAAATCATACTCACAAATTTCAGAAAATTATTTTATTGGGATTATAGAAATAAATAACCTAGAAACCAATTTTTTTAGCCTTATCCCCACATTTTAAAAAGAATCCATCTTCTTATAAAATAAAAAATGTGGAATTAAGAACTTTTTCTAAAAACATTTCAAAAACAAAATGATTATTTTTTATAAGAAAACATTGAAAAAGCTAAAAAAATCATTTTTTCACTTTGAAAATAATTATATAGTACTAATTTTGAAATCACCACACTTTTATTTTCAAATCCCCTTAATGATATTCAAAAACTAATTTCAAACTGAATAAAATAATAATAAAAATAGAGTAAACATGAATGGTACTTAGAAAAAAATACAAATAGAATAAATGTTCCATAATCCAATCAATGGAATGAGAGATATATATATAAATAATCATCACAAAAATCCCCTTAGTCATCCAAAAAGGATAAAATAATCATGGGAAACATCAAAGAACTCATATACAATGGTATAAAATGTATATAGGATCCCTATGATGGTACTTCTAAATCATCCATGTCCCTAGTTTTCTCTAAAAACTTAAAATAAATAAACCTCAAGGGTCCATAATGATTCCATGAGCTAAAATATATTTCTACTAGATCCCCTAGTCTAGGAAGATATAAAGTATTACAATAGATTAACAAATATAGTGGGTCAAAATAAATTCAAATAGCTCACATAGTCAAGTGGTCCACCATCCATTTTCAGAACATAAATATAACGAAGTCTTCTACTTATCAAAACCTCTACATAGTCTACTATGACTCCCATGACATGTATCAAATGGAGGTGAGAAATCACATGCATCAATATATCAAATAAATAACTAACACATCAACTCCCACAACCTTGAAATTAGTAGCCCTATAAAATATCATTAATAACATAATAAATACACAATATTCTCCTCAGGATAAATATCACATCAAGCAATAAAAAATACCCCCCTTGGGGCTATAATACATCAAGGGGAGAAAGAGGGTCACAGTAACAACCCAAACTTTTATTAATGAAAATTCCTCTTAATATAATTAAATATCTTATTATGAAAAATGGTTATATAAAACATATTCACTTCCTTGGTTTTAAGTTTTTGGATTTTAAAATAAAGTTAAGAATTGTTACTATTTCTAATATAGATTTTGAACAGTGATCACATGATTATTATAAATATAGAGCTTTAACAAATCCAATTTTCTCAGAAAAAGGAAATGATGGCCTAATAAAGTAGAATTACTTCATATAAGGACCATTTTTTAGAGCTCATAAAGGAGGTAGCATCACTGGGCTTGACTCTTAACCTATCCCAAGTTGAGCTTCCATATGTTAAGCTTCAACAAAACATACTAAAGGAGAAGTGTAAGTTAATAGATATTACCACCAGAGCGATGTTATACATGTCTCCCCAAGATACTTTCACTATCGAACACCTTACCCTTAGGTATTATGTGGGTTTTATAAGGGGTTATGTTACAAGACCATCACACTATGATTATGTGCATTATTTTTTTATAGAATAAATAATATAAATTAATTTTATTATCGATAATTCGTAAATGGTTTTTAAAGAACAAAAATTATTTCTAATTGCACATGAGCCTCAACCCAGTTGGTGAAGACTCCTTAAGTGCATCCAGGAGACCCAGGGTTAAATCTAGGTGGAGGCTAATTTTTGGGTTACTACAACGGGAACTGTAGTAGTACTACAGCAGGTACTGTAGTAGGCACTGTTTGGCACTGTAGAAGCTGGGAATATTCCTCTGTTTGGCCCTTCGGGCCTTCGGTTTTGTCTTGAGTCCTTTAAGGCCTTTGGGCCACCCCGACCTTTAGGTCATTAAGGCCTTTGAGCCACCTCAGGGTCTTCAGGCCACCTTGAGTGTACATGAAAACCAGACAACCTATAGGGAACATGCTTTAGAAGGAGGAGGAGCAATGAGTTTTCAATATAGGAGAAGCTAAACGGATTTCAAGAATGAGAGGGTATGGCACCTGCCATCAGGACAAGCCTGTTCATGCACAGGAATGCCTAGACGAATAGCCATACGAAGGTGGAGAGCTGATTTCACGATGAAGATACTGGGGAGGAGTAGTTCCATGTAGTTAGTCTTGGTTGTATGTAATATTTGAAGCCTACGGGAAATGAATTCCTCTAAGGCCTATGAGCCATGTAATATTTATGCCTATGGGACTTCTAAGGGATCCACCTCACCCGTTGAAATGTGGATTATCAAAAATCAATAAAAAATGAAGGCCTTCAGGCTGTTAGATGAAATAGTATTTCTAGTTAATATTTAAATTCAATTAAGAAGTCTATTTTGATGAATTAATGGATTTTTTAATTAAATAATATTTTAATAAAATATTATTACAAAATTTATTTTTATTAAATATAAATGATCATATAATTTTTTATGACTACAATTTAAATTTTTATTATTGTTTGAAAGCTATTTTTTCAAAACCAATTTTTTTTTAAATGTCAGTTTTTATTTTAGAAGTAAAAATTCAAATATTTAGAAAATTATTTAGATAAAATTAGTAACATTTTTGGTTTCAGGATGTCTAAATTATCTAATGGTAAATTTTTCATAATTTTCTTAGACATTCAAATTTTTTGGGTAAAAATTAAATACCATTTAAATATATAATGTGTTCTATGACATCATAATGACCCAATAGTGATATAATAAAATAAAATAATATTTATTTTCTTCCAATATAGGTTTTAAATTTAAAATAATGTTATTTTATTTTTTTTTATAAATTTTATGGTGCCTTAGTGGACCCTCTGAGACTTATAAAATATTTTAACTTTTTAAATTGATTTCCTTGACAGTGTGACTCACCTCCACATAATAAAGACAAATATTTTAATATGTTCGGACATTGGCCTTTTAAAATAATTTTTTCCACTCCACATTGTAAGAAACCATGGGAAAAAACCATGGGGTGGTTTGTGATTTTTATTAGTTTAATGTGTGGTGTCCAAAACCTAAATAATAAAGAATTTTGTCTCCTTCTCTATATAAACCCACTCAATCTCCAAATCCTCTTCATTCAATACCGTTAGTTCTAGACCAAAATCTTCCCCGATCTTTCTAGATACCTCACAAGGTTCCCCAATATCCCTAGAATCCCCTCTCAATACTCTCCCAAGCCTTTAAATACACATTTCCAAGTAAGGGATTTCATCATTTATAATTTTTGTCTTAATTTATATATGTTGTTATACCCTTTTATTATCAGTTAACAATGTTAGGGTATGATTTATCACCTTCCCCATATTGTCCTATTTATGTTGGAATGATGAGGTGCCTATTTCTCTCTTACTAATGCCTCCCATGTACACCTGTTACCATGCTAAAAATTATGTAAGGAATTTCTACCTTATCATTTACATTCAAGAGATTCATTCAAGTTATGCAACTAAATTCAATTACATATGTTGGGATATTATGTTTCATGACCCCCTTAAAGTTAATTTCATGTATAAAAAATTAGAGACTCCTTTCTCACTCATCAAATCATTTTAAAATTTCTATTTTAATTCATTATGTTGCCAAAGTTACACCAACATTTCCATGCCAAAATCATCATGTAAGTGAATACCATACCCATTTCTATATCAAGGGTATCCAGTTTTTTACAAATGTACTTGTTGAATGATGACTTAAATTTATTTATTAAAATTATATTATTCTTGGAATAAATTATGATGTTTAATGAATTCAGGTTATATGATCCATGTGGTACACATATGCATGGAATTAATTGTTTATAAAGTGTGTTCCTAGATAACACTCCAATGCATTGGGTAACGATTAATATCACGATACATCAAGTGAAATTAGGGTTTACTCATTCTAAATCATGTGAAAATACGGTTTACTCATGATAATTCAAGTGAAATGACAGTTTTCTTATGCTCCATGTGCAATGAGCCTTGGATCATGCTAATATCATGTTAAATATTGTTTCCACATTTCCATGTTATGACGACCATGCTATATCATGCCTTTATCCTCATGTTTCTCTTGTGATCCATTGATATTCCTATTTTCTAACATGTACTATATTTTTCATGTTATGCCTTCTTTACTCACTTACTAGGCTTTATAGCTCACCCTTTTATTATGCATGTCCTTAGGTTATCCCATGCAATGATAAGTATGACAGAATGTTGTGCTCATGTAAAAGAATTTTTCAGTAAATATATTGTATTTTATGTCTTAATTTTTCATGTAATGTTCCTAATTTTCCAATACACTAGACATATAGATCCTAATATTTGTCTTTAGTGCATGTTTATGTAATAAATCATGTTTATGGTGTAATAAAGAGCAAGGTTCTTATAATTGGTTACATAGGATAGATTTAGTTATTTTTGGGATTAGGATTAGAAAACCCTAGTGAATGCTTTTGGGATAATACTAAGCATAATAAAAACATCCCAAAATTTTTGTGAGTGTATAGTAAGTGTTATATCATGAAAATACATCCTTTTCTCGATACAAACATGTAGAGGTGGCTCTGGCATAGATGTATCTAGGGGTAAAACCTCAAAACAACACTTTAAGCTAGACACAAATGGGAACTAGTGCACAACAATGAGTTTTTATGAACTCTTCATCATGAAACTCATAGAGGATACGCTTTTGTAAATTCATAAGCTTAGCATGAACCATTATTATGGGAATAAAAAAAATCCATAAGAATATAAGTTTGGAAGTAGATCATGAACAACATATATTGAAGCCTATAAATTAATAAGTTGAGGAAATAAATGTAATTTATAATTTATCCCTTTTTTATTGGGATTCCCATTTATGTGTTACACCTAAAATTCCTCTTATTCCAGCCAATAGTAGGTAATAGGAGGACTCATGCTAACAACTGATGTGATGATTGTTCTAATGTGATTACCAATCCAATGGGAGCAGGAATCACAAACATTTTCATGATAATCTCTTAGTTAACTCACATTTTGAATAGAAACATGGGTCATGAGGAATGTTCTCCCCCTATGAAATAATAAGCTACAATCAAGAGCTTCATTAGAAAAAGGACTCATACTTTTAATAGATCATCTGATCCCTCAATCACTGAACAATGGATCAACTCCATTGAGAATACTTTCTCCATCTTTCAATGTTCCAAAAAAAGAAGGTTATTATGGCAGCTTATCATATGGATGGTGAAGAAGATCAATGTTGGAAAATGATAAAAAAAAAGAATCCTGAGAAAGAGATCAATGCATTGGAATAGAATAATTTCAAAAAAATATTTTTTGAAAAGTATTTTTATCTCACCCTCCGACTTAATATAGAACGGTACATCATTTCCCTTAAGGAAAAAGATGATGAATCCATTATTGTGTACAAGGAAAAATTCCCAAAGATTTCATGATACGCCTACAACTTTTTCGTTACCACTGAATGCAAGGTTGACTGTTTCTTTGGTTGGAAAAAACATAGCCTATGGAAAGTCTTGGAAATCCAGGACTTAAATAGCTATGAGGAAATTTTATAATGTGTCCTTAACATATAAATGGAGATAAGTGTATATTAGGGGTATCATGGGGATAATAAGTAAAAAGTGAACTTTAATTCTGGTGGTTCGATGGATAAATCCAATGGTGCTATGAAATTCTAGCAACCCCCTTGAAAAAGGTGCAGAAAGAAACACCCTGGAAATTGCCTGAAGGGGATGAGGAAATACTATTGTGTAGAAGAGAAGGGAACCTAGATATTAACTACTGACAATAAAAACCCGATGCTGCAACAGAGGAGGGGAATACTCTGTTTTAACCTCAACACATTGTTCATTACCTCAACTACAAAAAACTATGGAACTTTGAAAACTAGTTCCCAAAGCCAAGGGTTTTCGGAGGCATCCAACAACCTCCAGGGCATCAAGGGAGAGATTTTTCCATCATTAATGCCAAATAGAACCCTGAAAAAATGTAGTGAAAGGTATGGTAGTTACTCATTTAGGAATAGAAAATGTACCTTTTTATTCTAGTTATAAGAATTATTTTATATCCTGGAATTTTAGTAGAACAATCCCAAAACCACCAAAAATCATGGAAGTAATTATATCGATGAGAATGGTAAATGGGGAAATCCTTGCGTCCCATGAGTATAAATTTACCCCTATCATAATTTTTGGATTCAACTTTATAATGATCCTCTTAATAATCTCTTTAGTGGAATTTGATGCAATTCTTGGCATCGATTGTATTTCCTTATATAGATCCGACATAAATTTCTATTTGACGGAAATCACTCTCCTTATAGAAAATTGAACTCTAATTTTTTACAAGTGAAAGGAGGAGGATGAATCCCCTTCAACACCGTCATCTCAAGTGTGGATATTATTTCCCTATGACCATGCATATCTTTCTCAAATGATTGATTCTATGGAAGAAACCATCCCTAAAGACATGCATATTTTAAGAGAATTCACTAAAGTGTTTCCCAAGTAATTTCTGGGTCTTCCTCCTAGAAGATATGTTGAAATCTTGATTGATCTTATACTGGGGGGTGTTTCCAATATCCAAGACTCTGTATAGAATGGATTTTGTGGAGCATGAGGAGATAAAGAATCAATTATAGGAGAATATGGAAAAAGGGTTTATATGCTGAAGTGCTTCACCATGGGGTTTACCAATCTTCTTCATTAAGAATTAGGATGGGTCAATGTTCCATTGAATTGATTTTTGTGAGCTCAACAAAATCATGATAAAGAAAAAGTATCATATTCCACAAATTTATTATTTGTTTGATCAACTACATGGATAACAATACATCTCCATGGGGGATTTTTGGTCGGGATTTTACCAAGTATGGGTGAAGTAGGAGGATATCCCCAAGACTACTTTTCGTACAAGGTATGGGCATAATGAAATCATAGTAATTACTTTTAGACTCACTAATTCTCCAGAAATATTCATGGAATTGATAAATATAGTCTTTAGAGATTACGTCGACAAATTTGTGGTAGTATTTGTAGACGATATTCTAATATAATACAAACCCAATGAGGAGAATGAGGGGCATCTAAGCACTATACTGGAGACCTTTCGAAAGGATAAGCTCTATGAAAAGTATAGAAAGTGTGAATTAAAGTTTAAGGATGTATCATTCCTAGGTCATATAATCATAATAAATGGGATATCTATGGATCCCTCCAAGATAGCTACAATTAAGTGGTGGGTGAGGCCATCATTAGTGACAGATATCCTTAGCTTCCTAGGGTTAGCTGGATATTATCATTTTTTCGTGATAAATTTCTCATGATTACCAACCCCTCTTACCAAGATAAATCATAACAGAGTCAAGTTTTCTGGGAGTGATAAATGTGAAGATAGCTTCACGGAGTTGAAAAGGAGGTTTATCAATGCACTTGTGTTCACACTACACACAAGTAGAGAACTTTTTATGGTATTAAGCAATGCTTTGAATAATGGATTGGGCTATGTGTTGATGCAAAATGAATTTTTTTTCCTATGCTTCACAGAAAATGGAAGTTCATGGGAAAAAATATCAAAAAAAATATATTGAGTTGGATGCAATAATCTTCGCTTTTAAAATTTAACGACATTACCTCCTTAGGGGGAAGTGTGAAATATATACAGATCACAAAAGACTCAAGTATATATTCATATAGAAAGAGTTTAACATGCACCAATGAAGATGGTTAGAGATGATCAAAGACTATGAATACTCAATCAATTACCACCCTGGGAAAGAGAACAAGGTGGAAGATTCTCTATGTACAAAGGACACAACAATTTTATTATTGATGAGAATGGAAAATGATATAATCTTTTTAGATTGGATGAATAGGGACATGGTAATCATAATAAAGGGAACATCATCAATCCTTTCGCTAATGATTGATAACTCATATCTTTTGGGAAGGTTAAAGGACGTTCAAAAGGTTATTTTGGGAATTCAAAAGAAAGAGGAAACTATTAGAAAAGGTAAATCCTCAGAGTTCAATGTAAATGAAGAAGGAATTGTGATATTTGTGTCAAGACTTTGTGTTCCATGAAATCCAGAGTAAAATAAAGAACTTTTGGATGATGAAATTAGTTAAAATTTATCCATTCAGCTAGGAAACACAAAGATGTATTGAAAACTTTGAGATAATTATTGGTGGGATAACAAGAATAAGGAGATCGCTGATTATAAATCAATGTTCCTCATATGATAGCAAGTGAATACTGAGAGTCAAAATTCTAAGGGGATGATGTAACCATTAACTATACCAACATGTAAAAGGGATAAAATCACCATGGAAATTTTTACCGAACTTTTGAATACATCCAAATGAAATAATTAAATCTTGGTTATTTTGGATTGTCTTACAAAGACTGCACACATCATTAAAATTCGAGAGGATTTTTAATTGGATCAACTGGAATAGATATACATCAGATAAGTGCTAAGGATTCATGGAGTACCAATATCTATTGAATTCGATCAGTATCCAAGATTCACCTATATGTTATTAGAAGAGTCTCCAGCACACTCTAAAAGATGAGCTGAACTTCTGTACGTCTTATCATCCTCAAACCGATGGAAAATCTGAGCGGACTATCCAAACACTTGAGGACATGTTGAGAGAATGATCAATAAACTTCAAAGAATGGCTGGATCAACATATTCCTCTGGTTGAGTTCTCTTACAATAATAGTTTCACTAAGGAATCAATGTCGCTCCTTATGAATCCCTTTTGGAGAATAGGTGCAGAACACCAGCATGTTGGGATGAAGTTGTGGAGAGAATACCCCTAGGTCTATAAGTGGTCAAAGAAGTGATGAAGACAGTTAAAACCATACAGCTAAAAATTAAATCTACTCAAATATTACAAAAGATCTATGCTGTCAACCATCAATGACACCTAGAGTTTGAGGTATGGGACATGGTATTCCTCTGCATATCATCATGGAAGAGAGTTATGAGGTTTGAGAATAATGGAATTCTTAGTCTAAGGTACATCGACCCATTTTGAGATCAACAATCACATTGGAGTAGGGTCCTATCAACTAGCACTCCAACCAAACCTATCTCAAGTGCATAAAGTATTCCATGTATCACTCTTGAGGAAGTACATACATGACTCATCACATTTACTCAATCCAAAGGTGGTACCATTGGATAATGACCTCTTTTATGAATATCATCCAGGGAAGATTTTATATCATAGGGAAAAAGTTCTACAAAATAAGATAACTCCCCTTGTCAAGGTGTTTTGGTGAAACCAAAAGTTTGAAGAGGCAACACGGGAATAAGAGGAAGTGATGAAGCATAGTTACCCTCATTATTTTAGTGTGGTAAAGTGAAATTTTGAGGGAGAAATTTCTTAAAGGGGAATATTGATGACCAAAACTTTTGTTAATGTAAATTATTCATAATCTAATTAAATGTATTATTATGTAAAATGGTTATATAAAACATATGCACTTCCTTGGTTTTATGTTTTTGGATTTTAAAATACCATTAATAATTGTTACCATTGCTAATATAGTCTTTGAATAATGATCAAATGATTAGAATAAATACAGGTCTTTAACAAATCCAATTTACAAAGGCAAAGGAAGCGATGACCTCATATAGTAGAATTGATCCATACGAAGCCCATTTGTCGGAGCTTGGAAAAGAGGTAGCGTCAGTGGGATTCGATCTTGACGAAGACCGAGATTAGTTTCAACCCATTTAGCTTGAATAGAACCACCTAAGAGAGAAGTGGAATTTAATAGAGATTACCACCTGGGCAATGCTATTCGAGCCACCCCAAGAGTCAATCACCATCGCACACCTTATCTTTAGGTCTTATGCGGGTGTTATAAGGGGTTATGAAATAAGACCCTTGAACTATGATTATGTGCATTATTTTTGTGTAGAATGAAAATATAAATTCATTTTATTATTGTTTATTTGTAAATGGGTTTTAAAGCACAAACTGTATTTTTATTTAATATTTAAATTCAATTAAAAAATATATTTAGATGAATTAATGGATTTTTAAATTAAATAATATTTTAACAATATGTTAGTACAAAATTACATTTTATTAAATATAAATGATAATATTATTTTTTATCAATACAATTCAAATTTTTATTATGGTTTGAATGATTTTTTTGTTAAAACCCATTATTTTTTATAAATGTTGGTTTTTTAATGTAAAAATTCACATATTTATAAAATTATTTATATAAACTGAATACAATTTTTGGATTCACGATGATGAAATTATCTAATGGTGAATTTTTCATAATTTTATGAGACAGTCAAATTTTGTGGGAAAAATTAAATACCATTTAAATATATAATGTGTTTTATGACATCATAATGATCTAATAGTGACATAATAAAATAATATAAAAGGGTTTTTTGACCAATAAATGTTTTAATATTAAAATAATGTCATTTTAGATTTTTTTTTCTGATTAATTTTATGGTGCTTTAGTGGAACCTTCAAGACATATAAAATGTTTTTTCTTACTAAAATTATTTCTTTGAGAGTGTGACTCACCTCCACATAAAAAAGCATAATATTTTTATATGTTACGAAATTGGCCTTATAGAATAATTTTTTCCACTCCACTTTGGGAGAAACCATGGGGTAGTTTGTGGTTTTTATTAGTTTAATGTGTGGTGTCCAACACATAAATAATAAATAATTCCCTCTCCTTTTCTATATAAAACTAGTCAATATACCATTCATCTTTACTAAATAACATTGTATCAAGACCAACCACTAGCCTCCAATCTCTATAATCCTCCCAAGCTTCCCAAATTTCCCTATAATCCTCTCTCAAGCCTCTCCCAAGCCTTTTGGATCACACGTCCAAGTATGGAATTTCATTCATTCTCATTTTTCTCCCAATTTCATTATGCTGTTATACCCTTTTATTTTCAATTAAAAATAACGGGGTATGATATTTCACCTCCCCCATATTGAACTCATTATTTTATAATGATTAGATTCCTATTTCTAAATCATTAATGCCTCCCATTTACACCTGTTACCATGCTGAAATTCCGTAGGGAATTTATCAATTCTCATTTAAATTCAAGAAATTATTTTATGTTATGTATATAAATTACATAACATATTTTGTGATATTATTTTACCTGACCCTCTTACTATCCATTTCAAGTAAAATGATGAGAGACATGTTTCTCTCTCATTAACACATTTTACAATTTCTATTTGAATCGATATTTTGTCGAAGTTACACCAAAATATCCCATGCCAACATTATCGTGTAAGTGAATACCATACCCATTTATTTACCAAGGTTATTATCCATTATGAACATGTACTTATTGAATAAGGGATTACATTTATTTATTCCACATATCATAGTCATGGAGTAAATTATGATGTTTAATGAATCCGTGTTGTATGATCTATTTGGAACACTTATGCATGAAATGAAATGTTTATAAAGAGTGTGCCCTGATAGTGCTCTAATTAATTGGGTCAATGTTAGTATCATGATACATCAAGTTAAATGAGGGTTTACTCATTTTAATCCTACTTAAACGAGGGTTTACTCTTGAAAATTAAAGATAAATGTGGGTTTTCTGATGCTCCATGTGCAATTATCCTTGTCTCATGCTAATATCATGTTAAATGTTGTTGAAACATTCCCATGTTATGATATCCATGCTATATCATTCCTTTATTCTCATGTTTCTGTTGCTCTCCATTAATATGGCTATTGCCTAACATTTACTGTATTCTTGATGTTATGCCTTTCTTACTCCCTTATTGGGCTTTATAGCCCACCCTTTTCATATGCATGTCCCCTGGTTATCTCGTGAAATTCTAATATTGAAGGAATGTTGTGGTCATGTAAAAGATGTTTTTAATAAAGATTTTGTATTTTATGTTTTAAGTTGTTATGCAATGTTCCTAATTTCCAAAGACACTGGACCTCTTGATCCTTAGAGTTATCTTAATTACATGATTATGTAATGAATCATGTTTATGTGTGTAATAAAGGGATGGGTTGTTATAGTCACACACTCATAAAAACCATTATAAATCACCCAAAGTGTCAAATAATACTTTATCAAAAGACTCTGAATGAAAATTCTTCTCAATAGGTTGACGTCCCACTCCATTTTTTTTAAATCATGCAACTGAAATAATTTTTAAAATCATCATCTAAATTAAACAACTCAAAACTATTTGTATGAATCATTTCAAGAATCCACTTAGTATCCATTAAAATACCTAACTAAATTAAAACATCCTTTTTAGTTCAAATCAAGACCCAAACAGGGTCATTCCATTTTAAATCATTTCATTCAATTTAAAATACTTTATTCAACATTTGTAATGTAACGAACCATGTTTTTCCTCCTTAAATAAATTCCTAGTTCCATAACTTGCAGTATATGCTACCCCCAAAATAAAAACACCACAATATAATATAAGTTCATCATTATTAAATTTATAATAAACACTAAGATAGTGAACCATTAAAATATTTTTCCTTTAGATAATAAATAATTAGTATGAGTTAATATCAAGAAAGTTATTTTCAATATTTTTTTTCATAAAGTTCTTTATTTATAAATAATAATTAAAAATTTTAAAATGTAAATTTGAAAAAATATAAATAAAATTTTATCCACTCCCATGAAAATATACATAGTATGGATTTTAAAATTTTTCTCAACAAATATATATATTTTTTGTTAAAATATATATTTTTTGGGGAAATTATAATTTATTTTAATTTATCATTGTGTAACGGTATCCTATAATAATTAAAAAAAAATAGTAATAAAATATTTATTTAAGGAATAAATTTTTTAATTTTAATATAATATTTGGTCTTGTAAAAAATATGTCTAAAATTTATAAAACTATATAAAAATGTTATTTTAATAAAATCTATTTTCAATATCCTTTTAAAATGAAGTATTTTGGAGGAGATATTTTTTCATGGAATTCCGTGCAAGCCTAATAGATTAATTTTTATTTATAATACATAAATTTGTATCATTAAAATCAGTAATACTAATAATTCTATATTATATAAAATTTTACAGATGTAAAAAATCTTTTTTTCTAAAAACTATTTTTGGTGATTAAGTCGGTTTATCTTAAAATTAACATTTTACAAATTTTGAAATTTGATATAAAAAATTATTTTAAAATGTATTATTATAAGGTTAATGTAACGACCCAAACTTTTAATAAAAATTCCTATTGATCTAATTAAATGACTTATTATGTAAAATGGTTATGTAAAACATATGCACTTACATGGTTTTATATTTTTGAATTTTGAAATACTGTTATGAATTGTTATTATTGCAAATATAGACATTGAACAGTGATCACAAGATTTGTTTAAATATAATGCTTTAACAAATCCAATTCACTAATAGAAACGAAGTGATGACCTCATCTAGTAGAATTGAACCATATTAAGCCCATTTTTTAGAGCTTATAAAGGAGGTGGAATCACTGTTCTTCACTCTTGACCAATCCCAAACTGATCTTCAACACATTAAGCTTGAACGGAATCACCTACGGGATAAGTGGAAGTTAATAGAGATTACCACCCGAGCGATGTTATCTGATCAATCCCAAGAGTCTATCATCATTGCACACTTTACCCTTAGGTATTGTGAGGGTGTTATAAGGTGTTATGTAACAAGAACCTATCACTATGATTATGTGCATTGGTTCATAGAGAATAAATAATATGCATTCATTTTATTATTATTACTTTGTAAATGGGTATTAAATCACAAATAATATTTTTAGTTAATATTCAATTAAGAAATCTATTTTTATGGATTAATGGATATTTTAATTAAATAATAAATTAATAAAATATATTAAATAATCAATTTTTGTTAAATATAAATAATCATATAATTTTTATGAATATAATAATAATTTTATTAAGGTTTGAAATATGTTTTGTAAAAACCCATGAATTTTCGATAAATTTAGGTATTTATTTTAAAATTAAATATTCACATATTTATAAAATTATTCAGATAAAATTAATATCATTTTTGGATTCATTACGTCGATATTATCTCATGGTCAATTTTTCATAATTTTACGAGACAATTAAATTTTCAGGTAAAAATTAAATACCATTTAAATATATAATATGTTTTATGAAATAATAATGACCCAATAGTGATGTAATAAAATATTATATAATGTATTTTTGTGATTTTAGATTTTTTTATTAATTTTATGATGCCTTAGTGGAGTCTCCAAGACTTATAAAATATTTTAACTTTTTAAAATGGTTTCCTAGAGAGTGTGACTCACCTCCACTTAAGAAAGCCTAATATTTTTATAATTTCTTCAATTGGACTTCTAAAATAAATATTTCAACTCCCATTTGTCGAAAAAAATGTGCAGAAACCATGGGTTAGTTTTTAGTTTTGATTAGTTTAATTTGTGGTGTCCAAAATATAAATAATAATGAATTTTCTCTGCATTCCTTTATTAACCCACACCATCTCTCATTACATTTCACAAAAAAAACCTTTGGAGATCTAAAAAAATCTTACCCTTTCTCTCTAGAATCCCCCCAAGGTGCCCCAAACTCCCAATAATCCTTTATAAATCCTCTCCCAAGCCTTTTGTATCACACTTCCAAGTAAGGGATTTCTTCCTTTCTCATTGTTGTCTAAATTTCTATATATTATGATATAATTTTTATGTCAATTAAAAATTTTGGGGTATGATTTGAAACCTCCAACATACTTCCATACTTATTTTTGAATGATGATATACCTCTTTCTCTCTCATTAATGTTTCCCATGAAAACCTTCTACCATGCTGAAATTCCATTAGGAATTTCTCTCTTCTCATTTACATTAAAGAAATTATTTTATATTATACGTATAAATTCCATTAAATATGTTGGTACATGTATATATATGACCCCCTTACTTTACATTTCATTTAAATATGATGAGATACATTTTTCTCTCTCATCAGCCATTTTTTATGTATTCAAATTTCACGTTGTTATGCTGTAAAAATTGAATTGTGATTCTCCAAGCCAAAGTCATTGTGTAATGAATACCATGCCCATTTCTATATCAAGGGTATTCACCTTTATGAACATTTAATTAATGATTATATAGTTTCATGTTGGAATTTAACATTCCTTTATCTTGGACTAAATTATGATGTTTAATGAATCCATGTTGTATGATCTTTGTGGCACACTAATGCATTAAATTAAATGACTAAGAATGGTGCGCCCATATAGCGCTCCAATGCATTGGGTAAATATTAGTATAATGATACATCAAGTACAATGAGTGTTTACTCATGATAATTCAAGTCCAATGAGGGTTTAATCATAATCCATGTCCAATTTTCCTTGTATCACTCTAATATCATGTTAAATGTTGTTTCCACATTCCCAAGTTATGATAATCAGCTTATATCATGCTTTTATGTTACTGTTTATCTTGTGCTCCATTGATATGCCTATTGACTAACTTGTATTGTATTCTTATTTTTATGCCTTGATTACTCCCTTACTAGTCTTTATAGATCTCACTTTTCTTATTCATGTCCTCAGGTTATCCAATTCAATGCAAAGTACGATGGAATGTTGTGGTCATGTAAAAGATGTTTTCAATAAATATGTTGTATTTTTATGTTCTAATTTTTTTATGTAATTTTACAAATGTCTCAAGACACTAGACCTATTGATCCTCAGTGTTTTCTTAATTTCATGTTCATATAATAAATCTTTTTAAAGTGTGTAATAAATATTAGGGTTGTTATAGTTGGTATTAGAGAATAGGTTTATTTATTTTTCGGATTATGATATAAAAACCCTAGTGAAATCCTTAGGGATAAGACTAAGTATAATCAAAACATACCTAAATTTTGGTGAGTACCGAGTAAGTGGTTTACCTAGAAAATATATTCGTGTATGGATAAGAGTAGGTATAAGTGGATCTGGAACATATATATCTAAGGCTAAAACCCAGAAAAACCACTTTGAGCTAGACTCAAACAGGAACTGGTGCATGACAACAGGCCTTGCTGCACTCTTTGTTACAACACTACAAGGGGTTTTTCTTCGGTAAATTCATAAGATTATTATGAACCATTATTAAGGTAATTAAAAAATTCCCTTAATAATATATTTTGGGAAGTATATCAATGATACCATAGATAAGTTAAGGAACTAAAAGTAATTTATAAGCCATCATTTTTTTCATTGAATTCCCCTTTATGTTTTACCCATAACTTTCCATTTATTCCATCCAATTTCCAGTAATAAGAGGAATCATGATAAAAACTAATGAAATTATCAATGTGATGATTGTTCTAATGAGATGTCCAATCTGATGAGAGTGGGAATCACAAACTTGGTCATGGTACTCTTATTTAACTCAAGTTTTGAATAGAAACATGGGTTAAGTGGAATGTTCAACCCCCCCCCCCCCAAGAAAGAACAAGACACAATCGAAATATTCATGACACAACGACATCCTATTTTTAATGGATCATATGATCCCTCAATCTCCAAACAATGGATCAAATCCATTGAGAAGATATTCTCCGTCCTCTAATGTTCTGAACAAGAGAAGGTACTTCTGGATGCTTATCATATGGAGGGTGAAGTTGATAAATGGTGGAAATTGATAAAAAATATGAATCCTAAGGAGGAGATCGAGGAATTGGAATGGTGGTATTTCTTGAAAATATTTTTTGATAAGTATTTTCCTCACACCCTCCAACTTAATATGGAAAGGGACTTCCTTTCCCTAAAAAAAAGAATAAAAATCCATCAGATAATTCAAGGAAAACTTCACAAGGCTTCCACGATATGTATTGGGATTTTTCGTTACCACCAAATGAATGGTGGACCACTTATTTGGTGGGATAAAACCTAGCCTATAGAAACCCATCATGATCCTTGACTTCAAAAGCTATAAGGAAATTTTATGATGTGCCCTGAAAGTAGAAATGAAGGATGGAAAATCTCAGGGGTATCCTTGGGACAAGAAGAATAAGGTGGACATTAATTTTGGTAGTCCGATGGATAAATCCAATGGTTCTAAGAAATTCTAGAACCCCACTTTCCAATGGTGAGGAAAGAAGCACCCCAAAAATTTCCTGAAGAGAATGAGGAAATTCATTATGTGTGGTAGATAAGGGAATGAAGACATGAATTTCCAACAAGAAAAACCCGCTGCTACGACAGAGGAGTGGAACACTCTATTTTAACCTCAACGCATTGATCATTGCTTCAACTGCATCGAACTAGGGCACAGTCCAAACCAGTGTCCTGGGCCAACGGTTTTCAGAGGCTACTAAAATCCTCAAAGGAAGCAAGGGAGAGATTTTTCCATCACTACTGCCAAGAAAACCTCAAAAACAAAGTGGTGAAAGGTACACTAGTTATTCATTCAGGAATAGAGGTGAAATTTTTTATTCCAGTTATATGAATTCTTTTATATACAAAATGTATCATAGAAAAATCCCTACACCACCACAAATCATTGAAGTAAAGATGTTGGTGAGAAGGGAAAATGGAGAAATCATTTTAACCCCTGAACATAACTCCTCCCATGTCATAATTTGTTTATTGAACTTCTCGTAGAACCTTTTCATACTCCTTTTGGTGGAATTTGATGAAATTCTTAGCAAGGTTTGGATTTACGTATATAGAGACAACATAAATTTTCATGAGAGGGAAATCACTCTATAACGCCTTGACCCCAGTTACCCAGAGTCGGTGCATTATTACATAACATTGGCATGATCACAAGAAATATCAAATCTTGAAAGACCGATTGGTTTAGTAGCCTTGGAAACACTAGATATATTCATAAGTCTTACATTACATCATAAGTGAAAAACTACTACAACAACATATTGTCTCCATAATCCACACTCATATCCCCACATAATATCCCTACAGGTCATTCATAATTTACTTCTTCACTTCCTGGGAAAAATAAAACATAGAAAAGGGGTGAGCTCAAATGGCCAGTAAGGATAACAATATAGCGGAAACTTTCATAAATAAGAATAAACATTTAAGGCAATGTATAACTAAAACAAAATCCTTTTAAACATGAAATTCAACATAGTATGGAAAAAATAAAATGAAATAATTCCATTTACTCATTCACATGGATATTCTACTAATCGAATAATCACATGCAATATCAATAACCACTTTCATAATGATGGAATGCATAATTCCAGACTATCATAACCACATATCCAAGGCCTCGTGCCAAGACTACAAATAAGATTTTGCCAATGCATTGTGCCAAGAAACTAGTTTGTCTCATGAGACCTACCGATGCATCGAGGAGCTATAGCGGGCTCCACCCGTCACATATTTAGTCCAATGCATTCCCATATGAAAAGGTTTAAACATAACATAAACATTCGTATTAAAACTAGCATACGAAATGTCAATACTTTCACCATAAAATATGAACTGTATAAAAAATAGCACATCCACAGTCAAACAAATCACAAAACCTTCAATACAATATAGAAGTTTTGTATCATAATAAATCAACTTCAAATAAGCGTAAAATCCATCAAAGGATGTTGACATAGATGAAATCACAACTCTTTTTAGAGAAATATCTCTTTCTATTTTGAAATAATTTAAGAGTCTTATAGTTATGAAATAAAACATTTTCTTTGAAAATATTCTTATAAACTCGTAAGGGAAGCTTCGACGATTTTATAACTGTGGAAAATAGCCGCACCCACCGTATAAGTTAAAAAAACATTCTTACCATAATTTTGTCGAAAAGGTTAAAAGCACCTTGTTTGGAAAATGACAGAAATATTTCTTTATAAACCACTTATAAAAAGTAAAACAAGGGTATAAATGACTTTAACCCATATTCTTGTAAAAATTAAAAATGTTTTGAAATATATTTTTAAGAAACATGGATGTGGATAATAAAGAGATCCCAGTAGATTATTACGTATAAACAACCTCGAATAATGAAGAGATTGTGAAATAAACCCTTACCTTGTACTTTTCCTTGGTTGGGGTAGGTTAACCTCCTGTATAATGGTGAAATAATTATTATTAAATTATAAAATAATCATATACATTAATATGATATCATATATGATCTTTTAACATTGATTTGTTAATAATATCTTAGTATTATCGTTGTTTCGGGCGTTAACTTACTCGTTTTCTTTTATATGTTTTGTTACGTAAGCCATGTTTGTAATGTATAGGTTTTATATTATTCATATCCAAAATGTTATCAAGTCCTTAAACATCATTTTTAAATCATAAAATGATAATTATACTTGAATGGATACGATGGAGAATGAATCTCATCGCGTTCGTGGAGACTGTATTCCGTACGTACGCATGAGAGACAATATCATTCTTTTGATATTAAAATAATATATAAATGGATGTTATATCATATATAAAGAACCATTAACATGTTATATTTATTATTTACATGAGTTACACATCATTATTATACCCATCCAAATAATAATATATTGAATAACAATTACACCACGACGTGGGGACGGTAAGCCGTACGTACGCACGTATGGTGATATGTTATTCAAAGGGTGGATAGAATACTAAATATGGTTGTACCATATTTATAATAACATCACAGTATATATATGATACTGGAGTTATTATTTTATAATGGTAATAACAAAGGAAGAATAAGTGGAAGAAGAAAGGAACTTGAAAAAGGGTGGTGAAATCATTACCTCTTCTTCGGATTCTTCCTTTTGATTTGATCAAAAGGGCTCTTTAGGTTGGATTTATGATCAAACTAAGGCATCTAGGTTGTAGTGAGGGAATTTTGGTGAGTATTTGGGCAGATTTTGGCCGAACCAAAAGGCTTTGAAGGTGTGAAGAAATGAGAAGGAGGAGTGCCCTTTTATAAGAGGGGTGAGGGGCACCTTTGGAAAAGCTAGAAATATTAATTTATAATAAATTCATATCCGGTTTATAATGGTTATAAAGTGGATTATTTAAATTTTAAGGTAGGTATAGGTTGAAAACCATTCAACCAATATAATTTAGACAGGTTTGGGTGATTATATTAACCTTATCTTTTAGTTTTAACTCTTAGTTAATTAGTTTGACATTTACCATGTCACTTTGTATTTTTATATTATATTGTTAATAAACTTACTATATACATCCAATAGACCCCCAAGTGGTCTATTAATGATGAACCTATAATGATATAAGTCTCTTTGCCGAACCTTAGATTTTTAGGAATTTAATATCAATTAATAATATAATATTTGTTTTAAAAACTCTTTTATGTCAATTTTGACACTATTCAATAGTTGATTTTTGTGAAACTCATAACAGAATTATTACTTAAAAAAATGTTAATTAAGTCAATACTAATATGTCATATTATCCTATAAAATTAGTTTAATTCATTAAAAGTCTCAAATTATATTTATTTGGGTATTTATAATATCAATTATTTTAATTTGTCACTATTATGGTAATCACTACATCATCATTGTGTCATAAATAAATTAAATTATTTAATGTCTAAAAATTATATATAAAATATCATTATGTATGAAATATTTTTATATTTATAATTAATATTTATAGTCTAAAATCCAACATATATAACCCTATGTGAAAATTGGTTTGCAAAAAGATATATGCTTGTGTCATTTTTGTATTCATTTTAACTTAATTAAAATAAAGTGTCCCTATCACCTACAAGTGGCTCCATGGGGTCCCAAAATCGACCCAAATATGCCTATGGTCGAACATGTATCAACCAATAAGGCTAGGACACGTTTTAGGGTAATTTTGTATTATTATAATATTATTTTTTAACCCTTATTTACCGGATTTACCGTTAACCATGGTAAATAAAATATTTACCGAAGTAATTATTCAAAATGTCTAAAAATAAAAGTTACCTATTTACACAATTTGAACATCCTGATTCCAAATATGGAATCCATTTTTCAAAATTCAAAACACAGAAGTGACAGAAATTAATTTAAAATTAATTCCTGTTGTTAAAACAAAAAGCTTGTTTTTAAGAGATAATAACTATCAAAAGATTGACACATGTTTATGTCCGGTTTAATTGTAAAATTATGTCAAATGACCAACATTGTATTAAATGGTAAAAATATATTCTAAATATACTTTAAAACCACTCAAATTCATAATTTATCACTATTAATTATTTTGATTAAAAAAGTTGTTTTTAATTAAAATTTAGTAATTTTCACTATTCATAAAAATATTAAAGTTATCCGAAAAGTACCAAAATTTCACCTTAGGATAAATTCGATACTCCGAATCCAAAAATTAAGTCCATTTTGAGAGATAAAATTTCAAAAAGTAGGTATTAATATTCATAACGGCTAGTTTGATCGGTTGTGGTGTGTGTTAAAACACGAAGTTGTGTACAACACACGCTACTGTATTATTCAAAGGAAAGCGTACCGTGGAATCTGGTATGTTTCTTTTTAAATTTTTGATGTCCCCATTTAGTCAAAAAGTTTAAAATATTGTATTTAAAAATGGTTCACTATTAAAAGTTGATAAAAGTGCAATACTGAAAATGAATTTGTTCTTGCATTATGTCTAAGAAACTCATAATAGGGATTATAAAATTATAAAGATTATATAAAGTTTAAAATTTAGTTAATACTATTCATAACCTCTTTTGAATGTATTTTTTGGTAAGTCATGGTGTGATTGAACTCGGTGTTGCGTGTAGTGCAAGTTATTGAATTATTTTGAAGAAATAACACACTATGAAATCTTGGGGTGTTACATTCTCCCCTCCTTCAATAAATTTCGTCCTCGCAATTTTAAATTGTTCTTCAAAAATAAAACGTTGAAAATAGAAAATATATTTGTGGGAAAACCTACATTGGAAATTAGGTTACTAAAATTTAGTCTTAATATGAGGAAAAGAGAAATGAAAGGGTCACCACCAAATTATGATCTTGATTAGGAGAACATTGGTGGCAATTAGAGACAGATAATTGGAGGAAAAACATAAATATTTATAAGTAGTGATTGAGGTCATCAATCACAAACAAGTGTAAAATTGAGGTCCTTAAATTCATCAATCTATGATGATTTGAAATACCATCAGTTCAAAAAAACATAGGGTATTAGGATAACACATTTTTGGTTTTAGGGTTCCTTAAATAAAGTATAAGAATTAATTTCTTCATAGAATAAGAGAATAAGAAAAATATATTCTTGAAAAGTAGAGTTCCTTCCTTTAACTAATTTCTACCACAAACTCATCTTTCACTCTAAAAGATAATAGAACATAAAAAAATATTCCATTTATCCTATTCGTATAGGGTTAAAAAAATGAATTTATAATTCATCTACCAGATCTTTTAAAAAAAACTACATTATTTAATCCCGAACATCATGTGGGTCAGTGGTAGGTGATACACCCTTGTCGCCCTTCGGTTGTGGGTTCAAGTCTCGCGGCCTTGCCGGATGTGACGGGTTGTCGCCTGACCTCCGGGTTGTCCTTTTATGGAAATCCAAAATAATCCAAACTAGAACTATCCAAAATACTTCAGTCCAAAATTTATAAGGAAGGTAAACACAATCAAGATCCTTTTTTTTCGCGTAATAACATATGATCACCTTCATCATGTATTATTTTAAAACACTGCAACATCCTGAATTATCATAAAACCTTATTGATTACATTCTTGATCCCTTATTCCTTATAGAATAATAGATATATTCCTTCAATCCAAAAATGTTGTAAACCCCAACAATGATGGAATATACAAATCATTAATCAGTTTTAAGGTGGTCAAGAATACCCAATATAATTTATCCAAAACAATCATGTATTATTCTAAAATCACTACCTCGGTATCAGAACCATATTATGGTTTATCTTTCTCTCAACCATATATTTTCCAAAAAATTAACCTACTATTGAGTCACTTTTCTTTGTTCCACACAATCTCAAGTCCATAATGAAATAGTACTGCAGTACAATCCTTATATACTCCATAATTATTATAACAAGTACATTGTTGACACAACCCTCAAATGACATAATCAACATAATAACTCTAATCATTCCTCTTCATCTGTGGTAGTATCATAACTTGATTATTATCCAATAGCATCATTTGCGGCATAGTCTGATGATTGAGACATAGGTTCGCCTAGTGTCCAAACTCCTTCCAAATGAAGCATTGTACATTTGAAACCATTTTCTTACCCTTGCACTCACGTACTTTGTGCTCTTTTCCTCCACACTTATAACAAACTCTCATTCCTTTCAAGCAGGTTCTAGGGTGTTTCTTCCCACAGTTATCACATATGGGAAAATTATTCTTTTCCCTCTTCCCTTTATCCATATTTCCCTCTTCCATCCTTTTCTTCTCTTTCTTCCCTTCAAATCCATAGGACTCAGTAAACTCTTTACTTATCTTATCAACACATGATATTATTTCTTCATAAGATGATAATACATGGGAGACTATTTCTCTTATAAATTCTAGCTTAAGACCATGAAAGATATGATCCTTCATTCTCTTTGGATCATGTGCATTGCTGGAGTTCTCATTCCTTCTACTGGGCGCCATTTCTAAACAATGGCATACACTAAATTAGTTTATGAATAACAATACCTAATCCCAAACTTGTAAAACACATAACATAAATTAAATAGTTTATGGATATAATCCATAATCATAAAAATGTATCCTTTGAGGAAGTATACACTAGTGCAGAAAACGTTTTTTACGTCGGTTATTTTTTATTATTTACGTCGGTTTTTAGGCGACGTTAATACGGACGACGTTATAAATAACGTTTTTTACGTCGGTTATTTAAAACCGACGTAATATCCCTAACTTCACGGTGGTTATCACGTCGGTTCATATAATAACCGACGTGATAAATATGCGCGGGGGGCTTTATCACGTCGGTTATTCCCTAAACCGACGTGATAAAACGCCTGGGATATCGTTTATCACGTCGGTTATGTCATAACCGACGTGATAAACCCTTCCCCTGGCCTATTACCACGTCGGTTATTTAGGAAACCGACGTGATAAAAAGGCCTGGGAAACATTTTAGCACGTCGGTTATTGAATAACCGACGTGGTAAAGCGATTCCCAGGCCTTTTATCACGTCGGTTATACTAAGAACCGACGTGATAAAATCCCCCGGGAAAGGTTTATCACGTCGGTTCTAGAAAAAACCGACGTGATAAACCCCTACCGATTTATTTACCACGTCGGTTATAAAATAACCGACGTGAAAGAAATTTTTTTTTTTAAATAATTGCACTGCTCTCACCAAAAAGCAACCAGAAACCAAACAAAAATAACCATGCCAGCCCTCCCCCAAGCCCCAACTGAACCCCACCCTCATCTATACCCACCTAACAACCTGGCCAGCCCTCCCCCACCACATTGGAGCCCCACCACAACCCTTGGACACCCCTCCCATATCCCTTGGACACCCCCCCACCCTCATTTACACCCCCAAGACCCCTAGTACAGCCTCAAACACCCATTGGACACCCCCCCACACCTTGACAGCCCTCCCAGACCCCTTGGACACCCCCCCCCCCTCATTTACACCCAACCTGCCCCTTGGACACCCCCCCACCCCTTCGACAGCCCCCCCACCCTCATTTACACCCCCCGAACACTAGGACAGCCCCAAACACCCCTTGGACACCCCTCCCATATCCCTTGGACACCCCCCCACCCCTTGGACACCCCCCCACCCACTGGACAGCCCCCCACCCCCTGGACACCCCCCCGACCCCTTGGAAACCCCCCCTACCCCTTGGAAACCCCCCTACCCCTTGGAAACCCCCCCATCCCCTTGGACAGCCCCAAACACCCCTTGGACACCCCTCCTATATCCCTTGGACACCCCCCCACCACTTGGACACCCAACCGACTCCTTGGACAGCCCCAAACACACCTTGGACACCCCTCCCATATCCCTTGGACACCCCCCACCCCTTGGACACCCCCACCCTCATTTACACCCCCCCGACCCCTAGGACAGCCCCAAACACACCTTGGACACCCCTCCCATATCCCTTGGACACCCCCCAAACACCCACCCACCCCCTTGGAACCTCTCCCCCCATACCAAAATCCAGACCAGAAAAACCATCAACAGTAGACCAAAACAAGAAGTAGAGAAAAATTAAACATTCACTTATATAACATTCAAAACTTACAATGTCAACTTCAAAAAAAACTAAATCCAACCTAAACGACTACGAAATACACAATTACATTGACAATATTCAAAATTACATTTTACATTACAAACAACTAAAAGTCAATCAAACCTGTAAAATAATTTGACCACTCCACTTGTAAGTGTTTGATATCTTCAGCAGTAAAGGGTTGAGGGTCATCAAAAAGCTACAAAGGAAAAGGATAGTAGTCAACGTGTATAATGAATAAATCAAATTGAAATATTATTAGAAAGAGGAAATCTTACCAGGTCAAAACTCAGAACTGTCCCAGTTGTTATTATTTCATACATAAATCTTAACATGTAATATCCGCATTCGATGATGCCTTGTTGCTCATGACATTTCTGTTTGAATGAGTGTAAATTCAATATATTATTTTTATGTAATAAATCAAAATGTACAAATTATAAATGGATATTTACCTTCGCATGTACATATTTGATCTTGTAATTCCTTTTCTTTGCGCTTTTTCGAAAGTGGACCCATGCCCTGTTAGAAAATAATACGAATGGGGTAAATTTAAAATTCATTATAATATATAAAACTATTGTGAAATTGAAACTTACGTTTCCAATATATTCTTAAAACTTTCTCGCACATCATCATGGAGAGAGCATATCCAATAAAGTGTTTTCTCCCTAGGGCAAAAAACCCCTAACATCCAATGATCCCTGAGAAAAGGAAATTTAACGTTAGTGGTTTTTTATGTTAAAATATAATTAACTCTTTGAGAGGGATGTGTTTCATACCTCTCACAAAAAGGCATCATCCAACACTGTGTGATTACATTCTTTTCAAATCTATCAGCAATATAAAGCATTCTTTGTTCCTCATCCAATGCACATGCTTCAGGGGAAATCAATTGTGGGTCCATGAATCCATATACATCTGTCAGCTCATTCCTCTCACAAATTTTATACATATACCTAATACAAAGCAGACATAAGTATACATTTTTAATAAATATAACGCAAGGAAAAGGAGTTAAGACTTACATGATAAAAATTTGCACCACGTTGATGCCCATCTTATCTCCAGTGACAAACTCCATGATATCAGTTTTCATAATCCCCACACATAGTTCACGTCCACAGGCATGAGCTTCCATTGTAAAGTCATAATGATCCGCCAACAAATTTGAATATCTTGACAATTTGTCAAGACTGCTAGTATCTGCATCTGATGTCATAGCTATCTGTCTTTGTTGTTGTCTATACAGTATTTCTTTACCTTTGAAGTATTCCTGTAAAAATAAATTGAAAAATATATTAGTTTTCAAATGATAAAACATTAATAAAAATATAAAATAAAAGATATAACATCCATACCTCTATGGTAATGAGTCGAAGAAGTCTGGATGGCCAAAGTAAAAAATGGCCGATACTATGTCCAACTGTCGTCACCTCATCTGTAGGTAATGGTATCCGAGCTGATCTATCTATAATATCCTGTACAGTGACCCTCTGATTCTCTACCTCTAACTGTTGATGATGAACTGTATCTCCTATACAATATACCATCCCATATGCAACTATATGATGTTGAGGATCATCAACATACAACTCACAATAAGTAGGTAGCTGCGGCGGAGGAGGATCAAAAATGGGGTCCGCAGGCTGAGGTGGGGGAGTGGGAGCTACTGGGAGAGGTGGAGTGGGAGCTGCACCCTGAAATTGTCTTTGCAAGTCTGCAAACATTAACTGCACCGATGCTCTAATCTTGTCCTCCATTGTCGCATTAATATTATGGACTTCAGCCTCCAACGATTCTATTTTTTTTTTTATAAACTCCCTCAACGTTAGAAGTTGAGGAACGTGGCAACACTTTTCTTACCGATACACCTGCCGGATATCCTCTTACACGGCCAGGATGTTCGGGCTTTCCCAATGCCACAGATAAAATATCTTCCCTCCCAGATGGTGTAAATGTCCCCTGTGAACTCTGCTCCTCAAGAGAGTCCTGTAATAATTAATTGAACTTTTCTATAATGATTGGAAATATATGACGAAAATAGTAAACTTAAATAAATAAAATAGATATCTTACAATCCTCTCAACTACGAGTCTCGATTCTTCCGAAAGATATTGTCCTTTTTTGCCCTTCCGAGCTCTTTTCCATTTCTCATGTCTAGATGGAGGGGATGGAGGGGCCACCTCTCCAGAGCTTGAAGACTCAGCTCTTAGTTGTTGAAATTTTTCTGCCATCATTTGTTCTTCCAATAATGCATACCCTCCCCGAGATAAACTATGAGGGTATACATTTTTAGATTGGATCTCTTGATGAGCTTTCCTTGTTTGCTGTAAATTAAGAATAAGTAATCATTAACAAAACA
The DNA here is from genome assembly GCA_963277665.1 of Viscum album. Taxonomy (NCBI): domain Eukaryota; kingdom Viridiplantae; phylum Streptophyta; class Magnoliopsida; order Santalales; family Viscaceae; genus Viscum; species Viscum album. The sequence continues at coordinate 510,666,507 of OY728121.1, forward strand.
ATAATAAGATCATTTATATAAGAAAGCTTATAAAAGTTTACATTGCCCTTACCAAAAATGATTCTTTTCTTCTACTTTCAAAAAATTCTCTCCATGTGTCTTCATCTATAAAAGGATATATACGACATGGATTCTCACGACTCCTATGACCATAAATGAAATCAGATGAGAGGGTTGATTTGAAATCCCTCCATCTCCTAGCAGCCAACGATAAGCATTTCTTCCTGACTCCTCCAGTGTCAGGAATATCAAATGTCATCTGATAAAAAAGAGGTTAAAAATATTATATATACTAGAAACATTTAAAGAACAGTCAAACAATAGCAAAAGATCTTACCAAAATGGTCTCCCACAGCTGAGAAATTATCGCCTTATCCACACTTCTCCAATCATCATAGAGAATGCTTACTTTGCTCTTAGCCTGAGTTGCTACAAAACCCTTAAAATCTTTAGCATTTGGACCTCTAGGAAGATCATCCTCATCAAACTCCACGACTATCCTCTCCTCCTTCGTACGGGCAAGTGATAATTTTGGTAAACGTGTGCACCCACGCTTACCAACCTTTGAACTCTTTTTCGTAATAGGAGCATGTGAATGTTCCTCCCCAGATGTATGACCAATATGCTCATCTCCAGAATCATGTGGCTGATCAACTGATTGATCTGTCATTTTCCTTCAAATCAAAAAAACAAACATTAGTTCACAAATAGAAAAGTGTACTAAATTACATAATAGTAAACATCGGTAATATGATAAGCATGTTAAACAATGATAAACATGGTAAACACAGGCAAAATGTTGCCAAGGAGTTGGCATAAGAAAGCTGAAAAGTGGACTCACTGATGCCACCGGCCGGCCGCTGGCTCACCACCGGCCGGCCGGTGGAGCGGACAGCCTTCCTCTGTCTGGACCACCGGCCGGCCGCTGGATCACCACCGGCTGGCCGGTGGACCAGACAGAGAGCCTTCCTCTCTGTCTAAACCACCGGCCGGCCGCTGGCTCCTCACCGGCCGGCCGCTGGTGATCCAGACAGAGAGGAAGGCTCTCTGTCTGGTCCACCGGGCGGCCGGTGGTGATCCAGCGGCCGGCCGGTGGACCAGACAGAGAGCCTTCCTCTCTGTTTGAACCACCGGCCGGCCGCTGGCTCAACACCGGCCGGCCGCTGGTGATCCAGACAGAAAGGCTCTGTCTCTGTCTGGACCACCGGCCGGCCGCTGGCTCAGCACCGGCCGGCCGGTGGACCAGACAGAGAGCCTTCCTCTCTGTCTGAACCACCGGCCGGCCGCTGGCTCAACACCGGCCGGCCGCTGGTGATCCAGACAGAGAGGAAGGCTCTCTGTCTGGTCCACCGGCCGGCCGGTGGTGAGCCAGCGGCCGGCCGGTGGTACAGACAGAGAGGACCGGTTGCCGGTGCGCGCAGGACTTCTCCTCTTTACGGTTTTTATTGTTTTATCATTTTGGTTTGATACATATTTTAATAAGTAAAAAATTTACAGTATCTAACATTATATGAAAAAACTAAATGTAAACAAGATATATACTTGTGTTACCTGTAATTTTAGGAATGTACAGTTGGATTGTTTTCCCAAATTCCTTCGTCGTGATCGTTCCTAATGGCACAAACCATGTCTTCAACATACTCATCATTATGTTCTGTTAATCTTTCCATGGAAGTAGGGATCTCACATAAATCAGCATCTTCATCAAATTCATCCTCACCAACATATTGGTTTTTCCCTTGTAAAACAACAGCCCACTGCATATCTGATTGATCTACTACATAGAAAATTTGTTTGGCATGTGTTGCCATTATAAAAGAATCAGCTGTGTCTTCCAATCTATTCAGATTAACAAGTGTCATTCCAAATTCATCGTGTCTGACACTGTTGTTACCGATAAACCATTTACAGTTAAAAACGGGAACTTTAATTTTAAAGTAATCAGCCTCCCATATGTCTTCAATCACTCCATAATATGCACTTGATGCCGAAATTGGGTTTCTGTCCTTAGCACTCGAAAAATGCATTGCTTCTGCAAACACCAATACACCACTATTCTGAACTGCACTTCTGTTGTCCTGAGCTTTCGTATGAAATGTATAGCCATTAATGTCATAAGCGGACCATGTTATCACATTTAAAGATGGACCACCCACTATCCATTTTAATGTCTCTGATACATCTGATCTACCAAGCAAGGTCTTTTTAAACCATGGCAAAAAAGTTTTGTTGTGCTCATTCAAAATCCACATTTCTTTCTTCTTTGGATGACATTGTTTCAACTCATTAATATGCAATGTGATATACGGTTGAACATCAGCTATGTTATTCAAGATGTATGATTCTAACTTCTTCATATGTTCAGCTGACAGTGATTTGACTTTCAAGCCACGAATCCCCTTTCCCTCATTATTAACCCGTTCATGGCGAGATGGAGGAAAACCTATGTGTTGCGCCGTAGCCAAGTAACTCGTACAAAACTCTGCTACCTCCTCAGAAATATACTTTTCAATAATGGAGGCTTCAGGTCGATATGGATTTTTAACATATCCCTTTAATATTTTCATATACCTTTCAAAAGGATACATCCAACGAAGATATACAGGTCCACAAAGCCTTATTTCTCGAACCAGATGAATCAGTAAATGCACCATCATATCAAAAAAAGTTGGAGGAAAATACATTTCCAAATGACAAAGTATAATAATTGCATCCTTTTCCAAAATGTTCAAAGCATTCACATCAATCGCCTTGTTGCAAATTGAATTGAAAAAATAACACAACCTCATTATAGTCTTTCTGACACGGATGGGCAATATTCCACGCAGTGCAACTGGTAGAATTTGTTGCATCATGACATGACAATCATGTGATTTCATACCTATCAACTTCAAGTCTTTCAATGAGACAAAATTTTTTACATTTGAAGAATAACCTTGAGGCACTTTGATATCATGAAGACACTGACAGAAGCTACTTTTCTCCCTCTTCGATAATGTATGACAAGCCGGGGGAAGAAATGTTCGTCTTCCTTTAGGAGTGGGAGCTAACTCTAAACGTATTCCCATTGACAGTAGGTCTAACCTTGCATTCAACCCATCTTTTGTCTTTCCTTTAATATCTAGCAATGTTCCGATCAAAGAATCACAGATATTCTTCTCCACGTGCATGACATCAATATTATGTTTGACTTCATGATACCTCCAATATGGTAGCTCAAAAAATATTGACCTTTTCTTCCAAATATGTCTATCATTACCAGATTTCTGTGTCTTCCCCAATGTCACATCAAGGTTTTTCACCCTCTCAAAATACAATTCTGGGGATAAAGGTTGAGGTGCAGTATCAAATTCTTGTGAGCCATTGAATGCCTTTTTTAGTCTTCTATAAGGGTGATCCATAGGCAAAAACTTTCGATGACCCATGTACACTGTTTTCCTCCCATGATGCAATTGACAGTATGACGTCTGTTGTTCGCAAATTGGACATGCTTTATGCCCTTTAACACTGTATCCAGACAAATTTCCATATGCTGGGAAGTCATTTATAGTGAATAGAAGCACTGCATGCAGTTGAAAATATTCCATTTTATAAGAATCATACACCCTAATACCATCAGCCCATAAAAGTTTCAAATCATCAATCAGCGGTGACAAGTATACATCAATATCATTGTCGGGTTGCTTTGGACCAGAGATCATGATACTCAACATGACATATTTGCGCTTCATACAAACTTCAGGAGAGAGGTTGTAAATTACCAATAAAACAGGCCATGAACTATGTGTGCTACTGAGGGTTCGGTATGGATTCATTCCATCTGTGCACAAGCCTAGTCTCAGATTTCTAATTTCATTTCCAAATGTAGGGTACTGGGCATCAATTTTCTTCCATTGTGGACAATCAGCTGGATGACGTATTTTTCCATCACATACCCGCTCATCAGCATGCCATCTTAACCTTTTTGCATCATGTGAATTAGCAAATAAACGTTTGAAACGAGGAATTATAGAAAGATACCAAAATACCTTTGAAGGGAGCTTTGTAATCTCTACATCAGCTTGTGATTTTTCTTTCACCTTATACCGTGATGTCCCACATTTGGGACACTCTTTCAGAAATTCATATTCCTTCCTATATATAATGCAGTCATTCGGACATGCATGTATTTTCCTGTATCCCAATCCCATCGGGCATAATATTTTTTTGGCCTTATAATGTGAATCTGGAAGATCGTTATCTTTTGGAAGAATGTCTTTCATCAATTGTAGCAGCTCTGTAAAACTTTTGTCACTCCATCCATGTTTCGCCTTCAGGTTAATCAATCTTAACACCGCCGACAAAACCGTAAAATCTGTACAACCAGGATATAATGGTTTTTCGGCATCACCATATAGACGTGCAACTCTCGGTTCTATCTCAATTTGTTCTGCTACAATATCGCGAATCATTTCATCAATTCCATCGGAGTTACCATCTTGCGATTCATTATCATCAGTGACATTCTGTCCAGTTTCGCCATGCCAAATCCAAGGGTTGTAACTCGGATTGAAACCATGACAAATCAGATGATCTTTTATCTCTCTACTTTTCAACTTCTTCATATTCAGACATTTCAGGCATGGACAGAAAAAAATGTCACTACTTGGAACATTTCGTTTAGCAAATTCCAAAAAGGCATCAACACCTTCCTCATATTCATTGCTCATTCGATGTGCCGTAATCCAACTTCGACTCATTATTACCTATAAAAAATAGCAAAAATATATATATTTTTTAGATAAGACAAATATATGTTTATATGAAAAAAATCATAATTTGAATATAACAATTTTGAAATATAAAACAAATCGATGTGTAAACCCCCCTGGACACCCCCCGACCCCTCTGGACAGCCCCCCACCCCTCCTGGACACAACCCCCCACCCCCGACCTGCTTGGACACCCCCCTGGACACCCCCCAACCCTCTGGACAGCCCCCCCACCCCTCCTGGACACCACCCCCCACCCCCTACCCCCTTGGACACCCCCCTGGACACCCCCCAACACCCACCCACACCCTTGGACAGCCCCCCACACCCACCCACCCCCTTGTAAACCCCCCTGGACACCCCCTGACCTCTCTGGACAGCCCCCCACCCCTCCTGGACACCACCCCCCACCCCCTACCCCCTTGGACACCCCCCTAGACATCCCCCAACCCTCTGGGCAGCCCCCCCACCCACCCGGACAACCCCAAATACCCTCTGGAGAGGCCGCCACCCACTTGGACAGCCCCCCACACCCATCCACCCCCTTGGACAGCCCCCACACCCATCCACCCCCTTGGACACCCCCCTGGACACCCCACCGACCCCTCTGGACAGGCCGCCACCCCCTTGGACAGCCCCCCACACCCACCCATCCCCTTGGACACCACCCTGGACACCCCCCGACCCCTCTAGAAAGCACCCCCACCCCTCCTGGACACAACCCCCCACCCCCGACCTGCTTGGACACCCCCCTGGACACCCCCCAACCCTCTGGACAGCCCCCCCACCCCTTCTAAACACCACCACCCACCCCCTACCCCCTTGGACACCCCCCTGGACACCCCCCAACACCCACCCACGCCCTTGGACAGCCCCCCACACCCACCCACCCCCTTGTAAACCCCCCTGGACACCCCCGACCCCTCTGGACAGCCCCCCGCCCCTCCTGGACACCACCCCCCACCCCCTACCCCCTTGGACACCCCCCTGGACATCCCCCAACCCTCTGGACAGCCCCCCACCCACCCGGACAACCCCAAATACCCTCTGGAGAGGCCGCCACCCACGTGGACAGCCCCCCACACCCATCCACCCCCTTGGACACCCCCCTGGACACCCCACCGACCCCTCTGGACAGGCCGCCACCCACTTGGACAGCCCCCCACACCCACCCATCCCCTTGGACACCACCCTGGACACCCCCCGACCCCTCTGGACAGCCCCCGACCCCTCTAGAAAGCACCCCCACCCCTCCTGGACACAACCCCCCACCCCCGACCTTCTTGGACACCCCCCTGGACACCCCCCAACCCTCTGGACAGCCCCCCCACCCCTCCTGGACACCACCCCCCACCCCCTACCCCCTTGGACACCCCCCTGGACACCCCCCAACACCCACCCACACCCTTGGACAGCCCCCCACACCCACCCACCCCCTTGTAAACCCCCCTGGACACCCCCCGACCCCAAATCCATGCACCTATGCCATGGTTGTGTGTGAATAAAGTAGTAACAACTGTAAAAGGGCAACCCATCCAAATGGACACGCCCCAACCCTCTCGGGGATTTATAGAAAACGATGAAAAATTAGTGAAATCATAAAATTACTCAATATTGCAAGTCGAACAAATAGATCTAGGGATGATAAATAAGATTATGGTGCCAAAACGAGTTAAAAGGGTTCGCAATCGAAGAATCTTAGCTAGTTTCAACAAAAAAATCACAACACATATATATTTACTATCCGCGAAAAAAAACGAACGAGTGGGAGGATTACCTGAGTGCTGCGAGTTTAGATGATTGATCCGAGGAGATTAAATATGAGAAACGATGATCGCAAAACGAATCTAAACCAACGAAATGGACGAGCCGATTCGGGTTTACGCGCGAGAGAGACGAGTCGCGACTGTCGAAGGTAAACTCGCGAATGACAATCCACGGGTCTGGGTAAATTTTTAATTGAGTTATCACGTCGGTTATTCAATAACCGACGTGATAATTGTTTTAAAAACATTTATAACGTCGGTTATTTCAATAACCGACGTAAAAAACTTCCTCCGATTCATTGTTTACGTCGGTTATATAATAACCGACGTAAAAAATGGCTCAAAATCCGCGTTTTTTTACGTCGGTTATGGAATAACCGACGTCAAAAACATCTGCGGATTCTTTTTTTACGTCGGTTATTTTATAACCGACGTCAAAAAGCCTTCAAAAACCGCGTTTGTTACGTCGGTTATTGAATAACCGACGTGAAAGGGCCTTCGAAAACCGCGTTTTTTACGTCGGTTATAAAAATAACCGACGTAAAAAACGAAGCCGCGAGATTAATAACGTCGGTTATTTGTATAACCGACGTTAAATGTGTACCGAACACAGGTTTTTACGTCGGTTAAGAAATAACCGACGTAAAAAACCTCGTTTTACATATTATGACGTCGGTTTTATATAACCGACGTAAAAAATGGTGACGTAAAAAACGTTTTCTGCACTAGTGATATACTCATAAACCCTTCATAATGGTTTGTAAAGAAAATGAGAATTATCCTAAGCATATCCCCCGGGAGTGTCGTAACCAAGAGTGCAGCAAAGCCCGTTGTCGTGCACCAGTTCCCGTTCGAGTCTAGCTCAAAGCTGTGTTTTCGGGTTTTACCCCTAGGTACATCTGTTCCAGAGCCGCCTCTACCTACTTGTATCCAGACAGGGATTTATTGCTCGAAAAACTCACAAAATCTCTACAATACCAAAATTCTAGGAAGTTCTTCTATACTAATCCTCAAATTCCATCTTAAATCTATGTGCTCTAATCAGAGTTTATCTAAATCTAGATTCCAAGGTTTGTACTAAACTTCCTTTGATACCAACTGTAACGCCCCGACCCCAGTTACCCATAGTCGGTGCATTATTACATAACATTGGTATGATCACAAGAAATATCAAATCTCGAAAGACCAATTAGTTTAGTAGCCTTGTAAACACTAGATATATTCATAAGTCTTACATTACATCATACGTGAAAAACTACTACAACAACATATTTTCTCCATAATCCACACTCATATCCCCACATAATATCCCTGCAAGTCATTCATAATTTACTTCTTCACTTCCAGGGAAAAATAAAACATAGAAAAGGGGTGAGATCAAATGCCCAGTAAGGATAACAATATAGCGGAAACTTTCATAAATAAGAATAAACATTTAAGGCAATGTATAACTAAAACAAAAGCCTTTTAAACTTGAACTTCAACATAGTATGGAAAAAATAAAATGAAATTATGCCATTTACTCATTCACATGGATATTCTACTAATCGAATAATCACATACAATATCAATAACCACTTTCATAATGATGGAATGCATAATGCCAGAATATCATAACCACATAGCCAAGGCCTCGTGCCAAGACTACAAATAAGATTTTGCCAAGGCCTTGTGCCAAGACACTAGTTTGTCTCATGAGACCTACCGATGCATCGAGGAGCTATAGCGGGCTCCACCCGTCACATATTATGTTTAATGCATTCCCATATGAAAAGGTTTAAATATAACATAAACATTCGTATTAAAACTAGCATACGAAATGTCAATACATTCACCATAAAATATGAACGGTATAAAAAATAGCACATCCACAGTCAAACATATCACAAAACCTTCAATACAATATAGAAGTTTTGTATCATAATAAATCAACTTCAAATAAGCGTAAAATCCATCAAAGGATGTTGACATAGATGAAATCAAAAATCTTTTTAGAGAAATATCTCTTTCTATTTTGAAATCATTTAAGAGTCTTATATTTATGAAATAAAACATTTTCTTTGAAAATATTCTTATAATATTTTAAGGGAAGCTTCGACGATTTTATAATGGCGGAAAATAGCCGCACCCGCCGTATAAGTTAAAAAAAACATTCTTACCTTAATTTTGTCGAAAAGGTTAAAAGCACCTTGTTTGGAAAACGACGGAAAGATTCCTTTATAAACCAATTATAAAAAGTAAAACAAGGGTATAAATGACTTTAACCCATATTCTTGTAAATAGTAATTTTTTTTGAAATACATTTTTAAGAAACATGGATGTGGATGATAAAGAGATCCCAGTAGATTATTACGTATAAACAACCTCGAATAATGAAGAGATTGTGAAATAAACCCTTACCTTGTACCTTTACTTGGTTGGGGTAGGTTAACCTCCTGTATAATTGTGAAATAATTGTTATTAAATTATAAAAGAATCATATACATTAATATGATATCATATATGATCTTTTAACATTGATTTGTTAATAATATCTTAGTATTATCGTTGTTTCGGGTGTTAACTTACTCATTTTATTTTATATGTTTAGTTACGTAAGCCATGTTTGTAATGGATAGGTTGTATATTATTCATATCCAGAATGGTATCAAGTCCTTAAACATCATTTTTAAATCATCAAATGATAATTATACTTGAATGGATACGATGGAGAATGAATCTCATCGCGTTCGTGGAGACGGTAGTCCGTACGTACGCATGAGCGACAATATAATTCTTTTGATATTAAAATAATATATAAATGGATGTTATATAATATATACAGAATAATTAACATGTTATATTTATTATTTACATGAGTTAAACATCATTATTATACCCATCCAAATAATAATATATTGAATAACAATTACACCACGACGTGGAGACGGTAAGCCATACGTACACACGTATGGTGATATGTTATTCAAAGGGTGGATAAAATACTGAATATGGTAGTACCATATTTATAATAACATCACAGTATATATATGATACTGGAGTTATTATTTTATAATGGTAATAACAAAGGAAGAAGAAGTGGAAGAAGAAAGGAACATGAAAAAGGGTGGTGAAATCATTACCTCTTCTTCGGGTTCTTCCTTTTGATTTGATCAAAAGGGATCCTTAGGTTGGCTTTATGATCAATATAATGCCTCTAGGTTGTAGTGAGGGAAGTTGGGAGAGTATTTGGGCAGAGTTTTTCTGAACCAAAAGGCTTTGAAGATGTGAAGAAATGAGAAGGAGGAGTGCCCTTTTATAAGAGGGGTGAGGGGCACCTTTGGAAAAGCTAGAAATATTAATTTATAATAAATTCATATTCGGTTTATAATGTCTCCAAAGTAGATTATTTAAATTTTAAGGTGGGTATAGGTCTAAAAACATTCAACCAATAGAATTTAGACAGGTTTGGGTCATTATATTAACCTTATCTTTTAGTTTTAACTCTTAGTTAATTAGTTTGACATTTACCATGTCACTTGTTATTTTTATATTATATAGTTAATAAACTTACTATATAAATCCAAGAGACCACCAAGTGGTCCATTATTGATTAACCTATCATTATATAAGTCTCTTTTCCGAACCTTAGATTTTTAGGAATTTAATATCAATTAATAATATAATATTTGTTTTAAAAACTCTTTTATGTCAATTTTGACACTATTCAATAGTTGATTTTTGTGAAACTTATAACAGAATGATTACTTCAAAAAAAGTTAATTAAATCAATCCTAATATGTAATATTATCCTAGAAAATTAGTGTAATTCATTAAAAGTCTCAAATTATATTTATTTGGGTATTTATAATATCAATTATTTTAATTTGTCACTATTATGGTAATTACTACATCATCATTGTGTCATAAATAAATTAAATTATTTAATGTATACAAATTATAAATAAAATATAATTATGTAGTAAATCTGTTTATATTTCTAATGAATATTTATAGTCAAAAATCCAATATATATAATCCTATGTAAAAATTGTTTTACTAAAAGATATATGCTTGTGTCATTTTTGTATTCATTTTAACTTAATTAAAATAAAGTGTCCCTATCACCTACAAGTGGCTCCATGGGGTCCCAAAATCGACCCAAAGATTCCTATGCTCGAAAATGTATCAAACAATAAGGCTAGGACATGTTTTAGGGTAATTTTGTATTATTATAATATTATTTTTTAACCTTTATTTACCGGATTTACCCTTAACCATGGTAAATAAAATATTTACCGAAGTAATTGTTCAATATGTATAAAAATAAAAGTTACCTATTTATACAATTTGAACATCCTGATTCCAAATATGGAATCCATTTTTCAAAATTCAAAATACAGAAGTGGCAGAAATTAATTTAAAATTAATTCCCGTTGTTGAAACAAAAAGCGTGTTTTTAAGAGATAATACCTATCAAAAGATTGACACTTGTTTATGTCCGGTTTAATTGTAAAATTATGTACAATGACCAACATTGTATTAAATGGTAAAAATATATTCTAAATATACTTTAAAACCACTCAAATTCATAATTTATCACTATTAATTATTTTGATTAAAAAAGTTGTTTTTAATTAAAATTTAGTAATTTTCACTATTCATCAAAATATTAAAGTTATCCGAAAAGTACCAAAATTTCACCTTAGGCTAAATTCGATACTCCGAATCCAAAAATTAAGTCCATTTTGAGAGATATAATTTCAAAAATTAGGTATTACTATTTATAACGGCTAGTTTGATCGGTTGTGGTGTGTGTTAAAACTCGAAGTTGCGTACAACACACGCTACTGTATTATTCAAAGGAAAGCATACCGTGGAAGCTTGGGATGTTTCATTTTAATTTTTTGATGTCCCCATTTAGTCAAAAAGTTTAAAATATTGTATTTAAAATGGGTTCACTATTAAAAGTTGATAAAAGTGCAATACTGAAAATGAATTTGTTCTTGCATTATGTCTAAGAAACTCATAATATTGATTCTAAAATTATAAGGATTATATAAAGTTTAAAATTTAGATAATACTATTAATAACCTCTTTTGAATGGATTTTTTGGTAAGTCATGATGCGATTGAACTCGGTGTTGTGTGTAGTTCAATTTATTGAATTATTTTGAAGAAATAACACACTATGAAATCTTGGGGTGTTACAACTCTCTATATGGAAAATTGACCTCTAAATCTGTACAAGTGCAAGGAGGAGGATGAATCTTCTTTAGTACCATCATATAAAGCATGGATATTAATGCCATATGAGAATGTGTATCTTTCTCAGATTATTGAGTCTATGTAAGTAACCATCCTTGAAGACATGCCTATTATGAGAGAATTTGATAAAGTGTTTCCCAAGGAATTTCTGTGTCTTCCTCCTATAAGAGATGTGAAATTATCGATTGATCTAATACTAGGGTAATTTTCAATATATCAGAATTTTTATATAATGGTTGTTGTAGAGCATGAAGAACTAAAGAAACAACTATACTAGAATTTGGATAGAGGGTTTATACGCGCAAGTGCTTCACCAGGGGGTGCACCAGTCCTCTTTTTCAAGAAGAAGGATGGGTCAATAAACCTTTTCATGGATTAGCGTGAGCTCAAAAAAATCAAGATAAAGCAAAAGTATCCTCTTCCCCTAATTGATGACTTGTTCAATCATCTACGTAGATCACAATACTTTTCCAAAGTGGATCTATCTTTGGGATATTACCAAGTAATGGTGGAGAAGAAGGATATCCCCAATACTATTTTTCATAAAAGTTACGAGCACAATGAGTTCATAGTAATGAATTTCAAACTCACTAATTCTCTTGAAATCTTCAAGGACTTGATGAATAGAGTCTTTAGAGATTACCTCAAAAAAAGTTGTGGTAGTATTTATAGATGATATTATAATATAATCCAAAACCAATGGGGGGAATGAGGAGAATCTAAGCATTATACCATAGACCATAACAAATTATAATATCAATGAAAAGTACATAAAGTGTGAGTTTTGGTTGAAGGAAGTCTCATTCTTGGGTCATATCATCATAAGAATTGGGATATCTATGGATCCCTCCAAGAAATCAATAATTTTGGGATGGTAAAGGCCAAAATCGGTGACAGATATCCATAACTTCTTGGGGTTAGCTAAATATTATAGCTGATTTGTGAGAAATTTTATACAATTTTAAAACCCCCTTAGCAAGATAACTCGGAAGGGAGTCAAGTTTTCATAGAGTGATGAATGCAAAGAGAGCATCAAGGTGTAGAAAAGGAGGCTTATCACTACACCCATGCTCACATTACCCACAAGTGGATAAATTTTTTTGGTATTTAGTGATGCTTCGAAGAAGGGATTGGGTTGTGTGTTAACGTAAAATGAAAAAGTCATTGCCTATGCTTTAAGGAAATTGAAAGTTCTTGAGAAAAATCATCTAACACATGCTTTGGAGTTGGTTATAGTGATCTATGCTCTTAAAGTTTGGTGAAATTACCTATTTGGGGATAAGTTTGAAATATATATAGAACATAATAGCCTCAAGTATAGATTCACACAGAAAGAGTTGAATATGCACCAAAAAATATGGTTAGAGCTGATCAAAGGCTATGATTTCTCAATCCGTTATCACCCTAGGAAAGCGAACAAAGTGGTGGATGCTCTGAGTAGAAAGTACCCAACAATTCTATCATTGATTAGAATTAAAAAGGATCCAATATTCTTATATTTGAGGAATAAGTACATGGGAATCATAATGAATAGAACTTGACCAATCCTTTGAAAAATTATTTCCAAACCATATCTTTCCTAAAGGATAAAGGACACTCAAAAGGATGATGTATAAATTCAAAAGAAAGTGGAAACTATCAGAAAATGGAAATCCTCAAAGTTCAATGTTAATGAAGAAGGAATTGTGATATTTTGGTCAATAGTATGTGTTCCATAAAATCTGAAGTAAATGAATGACCCTTTGGATGATGTACATAGTTCAAATTTCTCCATCCACCCAGGAAACACAAATATGTATCGAGATCTCTGAAAGAATTATTGGTGGGATAACATAAAGAAGGATATTGCTGAGTATAAATCAATGTACTTTGTATGTTAACATGTGAAGGATGAGAGGTCGAATTCTAAGGGGATGATGCAACCATTACATATACCAACATGGAAATGGGAGAATATCACCATGTACTTTTTCACCATACTTCTGAAGAAATTCAAAGGAAACAATGATATCTAGGTTTCTGTGGATCATCTTACAAAGTCAACATGATTCCTTGAAATTTGGGAGGATTTCTCATTGGATCAAATAAAATAGATATACATCAAAGAAGTTTTAAGGATTCATGGAGTACCACTATCTATTGCATTCAATCAAGATACAAGATTCACGTCTATGTTCTTGAAGAGTCTCAAACATGCTCTAAATACTGAGGTGATCTTTAGTATGACTTATCATCCTCAAACTAATAGCCAATTTGAGAGAACTATCAAAACACTTGAGGAAATGTTGAGATCATGATCAATGGACATCAATGGAGGATGGGATCAACATCTTCCTCTAGTTGAGTTTTCTTAAAATAAACATTTCCACTCAAGAATCCAAATAGATCCTTATGAATCCCTTTATGAAAAGAGGTGAAAACACCAACATGTTGTTATGAATTTGGGGAGAGAGAACTCTGAGGTCTAGAAATGGATGAAGAAATGGCGGAGAAGGTTAAGACCATCCAGCAGCACATTAAATATTTTTAGTGTCAACAAAATATCTATACTTATAATCGTCTATGAGACCAAAAAATTGATGTTGGAGACATGGTATTCCTCTGAATATCACCATGGATGATATTTATGAGATTTGGGAATAAGGTAAAGATTAGTCCAAGGTACATTGGCCCTTTTCAGATCCCTAATCGCAGAGGAGTAGTGGACTATCAACTAACTCTCCCACCAAACCTATCTCAATGACATGATCTATTCCATGTATCACTCTTAAGGATGTACATACCCTACCCATCACATGTACTCAATCCAAATGTGGTACCATTAGATAATTACCTCTCCTACAAAGAGAAGCCTATGATGATCTTATATCATTGGGAAAATGTACTAGGAAATAATACAATTTCCCTCATCAAGGTGTTGTGAAAAAACTACAAGTTTGAAGAAGAAATTTGGAAATTATAGGAAGTAAAGTAGAGAAGTTTCCCTCATCTGTTTTAGTGTCAGAAAATGAAATTTCGAGGGAAATTTTTTTAAGGGGGGGAGATTGTAATGACCCAATCATTTAATGAAAACTCCTCTTGATCTAATTAAATGTATTATTATGTAAAATGGTTATGTAATACATATTAACTTCCTTAGTTTTATGTTTTTTAGTTTGAAAATACCATTAGGAATTGTTACCATTGCTAATATAGCCATTGAACAGTTATCACATGATTAGTATAAATATAAGGCTTTAACAAATCCAATTTACTCAAACAAAGGAAGAGATGGCCTCATCCAATAGAATTTATCCATATGAATCCCATTTTTTGGGACCCAAAAAGGAGTTGACATCACTGAGATTCACTCTTGACCAAGACCAAGCTGATATTGAACACATAAGCATGAACGAAACCACCTACAAGAGAAGTGAATGTCAGTAGAGATTACCACATAAGCGATGTTGTAAAAACCACCCAAAGAGTCTGTCAACATCACACACCTTACCCTTAGTTATTATGTGGATGTTATAATGTCTTATGTAACAAGACCCTATCAGTTTTATTATGTGTGTTGGTTTTGTAAATAATAAAGAATATCAATTCAATTTATTATTATTACTTTGTAAATTGGTTTTAAAGAACAAATTGTTTTTTAGTTAATATTCAATTAAAAAATCTATAGGTATGAATTAATGGATTTATTAATTAAATAAAATTTTAATAAAACATTATTACTAAATCTCTTTTTATTAAATATAAATGATCGTATAATTTTTATGAGTACAATTGTATGTTTTATTAATTTTTAAAGATGTTTCTTCAAAACCCATGATTTTTAGATAATTGTTGGTTTTTATATTAAAATTTTAAAGTCACAAATTTAAGAAATTATTTAGATTAAATGAACACAATTTTTTGGATTTAGGATGTCAAAATTATGTAATGGTGATTTTTTCATAATTTTCTGAGACAGCAGAATTTTTGTTTTAAATTTAAATATCGTTTAAATATATAATGTGTTTTATAAAATCATAATGACCCAATAGTGATGTAATAAAATAATATAAAAGGGGTTTTCAGAAAATATATGTTTTAAATTTAAAATAATTTGATTTTATATTTGTTGGATTAATTTTATGGGGCCTTAGTGGACCCTCCAAGACTTATAAAATATTTTTACTTTTTAAAATGATTTCCTTATGAGTGCGAATCACCTCAACATAAGAAAGCCAGATATTATGTTATTTTTGGCCATTGGACTTAAAAAATAATGTTTTCAAATACCCTTTGGAAAAAACAATGGGGTTGGTTTGTGGTTTTGATTAGTTTAATGTGTGGTGTCCAAAACTTAAATAATAAATAATTCCCTCTCATTTTCTATATATTCCCACTCAATATCTCTTTACACTTCACTCAAAACCTTTGGAGAGAGACAAAATTATGAACTAATATCTCTATAATTCTCATAAAGTTCCCCTATTTCACAATAAGCCTCTCTCAAGCCTCTCATGATCCTTTGGTATCACACTTCCAAGTAAGGGATTTCTTACTCTCTCATTTTGTCCAAATTTATTTATATTTTTATACCCTTTTGTTTTCAATAAAAAAAATTGGGGAATTATTATTTACATCCCCCATATATCCCTACTTATTTTTGAATGATTATAAACCTCTTTATCTCTCATTAATTCCTCCCATGCACACCTGTTACCATGCCGAAATTCGGTAAGGAATGTATCATTTCTAATTTACATTCAAGCAATTATTTTATATTTTTCATATAAATTACATTTCATATATTGGGACTTTTATCTATATAAATCCATAATGTCCATTTAATTTATATATGATAAGATACCCTTTTCTCTCTCATCATCAATTTTTATGAATTTTTATGTCACGTCGTTATGCTTCCAAAATTACACCGTGATTCTCCAAGCCAAAGTCATTGTGTAGTGAATACCATTCCCATTTCTATATAAAGGGTATTCACCTTTATGAACATTTAATTATTGATTATAGGGTTTAATTTATGAAATTCCACATTCCTTTATAGTGGAATAAAATATGATGTTTAATGAACCCATGTTTTATGAACTTTGTGGCTCACTTATGAATAAAATTAAATGATTAATAAGGGTGCACCGTGATAGTGCTCCAATGCATTGTGTAAAGATTATTATCATGATACATCATCTTAAATGAGGTTTTAAACATTGTAAATAATGTTTAATGAGGGTTTACTCAATCTCCATAAGTAATGATCCTTGGCTCGTGATAATATCATGTTAAATGTTGTTTCCACATTTCAAAGTTATGATAGCCATGTTATATCATTCCTTTATGTTCATGTTTCTCTAGTGATCTATTGATATTCAGATTCCCTACCATGTACTGTATTCTTCATGTTATAACGTTACTAATCCCTTACTAGGCTTTATAGATCACCCTTTTCTAATTCATGTCTTTAGCTTATCCCATGAAATTCTATGTATGAAAGAATTTTGCAGTCATATAAAAGAATTTTTCAATAAAAATGTTGTATTTTTATGTTTTAAGTTGTTATGTAATGTTCTGAATTTCCCATGACACTAGACCTCTTGATCCTCATAGTTGAATTCAGCACCAGTCTATATAATAAATCATGTTAAATTGTTTAATAATGAGTAAGGTTGTTATAGTAAATTTTAGTTAATGAATTCCGTTTTAATTATAAAGTTAATCACTAAGGACAAAAAATATATTCCCTTTTAAAAAGGAAAAAGGTAAAAAATTAATTTTCTTTTTGTAAATGTCCCAAAAATGTGAAATATATTTCAAATAGGTTCTTGTTATGATTTTAGAAATAACAATGTCTCATGACCATGTTGTCAGGACACATCAAATTTATTATGTTTTTAATGTTCATTTATAGTATAGGAAATACCCTAGGTCATCTCTCAAGGATAATTGGAGGGTTAAAGTGTGTATTTTTAGTAAAAATTACTAAAAGAGGTGTTGGTTTTGAAAATAGTTTATAAAATAAAATGACTTAATTAAAGAGTTTAATAGTCTAAAAGGGAATGTGGTGTTTTTAGATTAATGAGAGAAGGAGTCCATTTCAATTTCAATAAATATTTTGGACAGTTCTTTGTTCAAAAAATTGAATAGGTTTTAATGGAATTCATCGGTTGAGGTTTTTCAAGATCTCAATTCCCCTCTATCCCCTCAAAATGATGCACATAGAACCACCCCCAAACACAAAAATCATGTTTTCAAGGTTTTCACCTAAATAATGGAGTGATAGAATCCAAATTATAATAAAATATCATTTATGGTTGAGATAAATTGTATGTGTGTGTTTCCCAATGAGAACAACCCTAGATTCCCACTTGAAAACTCAAATAAATTGGTGTTGAGATAAAAAGTGTTACACATATTTATAACCAATAAATTAATTCATAGGATAATCATGTCAAGATAAAACATAATTGAAAAATTTAAGGAAAAAATTACATAAAACAATTATAATAACATGTGATATAACCTCCTAACATGCATGTGTAGATTCCTTGAAATTACTCTCCAATGTTTAGCTCACCATCAAGTGGAGGATGAGGCTCTGGTGGAACATCAACTTCATCTATGATCCCCCAATTAGTATAGGTTCCTATAGAACATCTTGGATAAGGTTATGACTAAATTGTTTCTCTAAATTAGTAGATATTTTCTCTTAGTTTGAACTTTCAAATGGTGTTCCCATGGTGCCATTTCATAGGCAAAGTGGAAGGTCACAAATTTCTTAAAACCACTTGGTCCGTGGTTTTAGGAGTCCATAAAATATTATCTTTATTTGAAAAAACTAAAAAAATGTTTGCCATCGTATTTTATATCTCCAGTGAAAATATGTCTTTATTTGGTTATCAGAAACTCGAGATATGGATGAAACACAGGACACCACTTAGAATTCAAGCGGATTCGGTGTCAGGGACAGGTCAGTCTGGTTGGGCAAACCGATGGATGAATTGGGATTTATTTTCTTCATTAAAGTTGTATACCACTAAATATTGGATCTTACCACAAAATATAATCCCAATAGGATGCACATATTTGTAGAAGTGTGTGGTTGAGTCCCCTGGGGTGCTTGGAATCTTGCATAGTTTGGAACATTTTTCATGAACATCATTCTAGGCCCTTAATATCACCTCCAACTAAAATGAAAACATATAAAAACCAAAATTAAATTATTTAAAAATTATAAATATTAAATGAATGAAATAGAAACGAAGTTAATTTTTTTTAAATAATTTTATTTTACAATACAAAAGCAATTTAACACTTTTATGTAATTGTGAAAATGAAACTATGAATCATGGTGAAATCACATCCCCACACCTAAACATTTTCACTCCTTATGAAATTATCATCTTCATAAATGTTCAATGGAGATGTTACCAACATCATGAAGATTTATCAAACATTGAAAATTTAATTCTTTATAGAAATGTGTTCAAAGGAAAAAAACCACACCAAGGTGTTATTCTCAGTGTTTATAGAAAAAGGTGTCTCATAAATTATATGAGAATAAAACTCAACGAAATTAAGGATACAAATTTTTGGAAATAATTAAAAATTTAGCCATGTTAATAATTCTACATGTTTTTTGTGACAACCATTTTATTCTATTCTTACCACTTTCTATCCAGTAAATATATGTTATTTTAAATTTTTTTTGTTTAAATGATTTTGTTGGATGAACTTATTCGACATCCTTTGAAATAAAATTTCAATTCACACTCCATTAATAATTCATAAATTTAAAACCATAATATCTCGACCAATATATCCCCATATATTTCACATTTCATCAGTCCCTTCATTTATTATTATTTTTGTTTTTTTTGAAAAGTTACACTACCAAAAAATATGATACTCTTATCTCAAACCCTGTTTGATCTCTCCACAACACTAATTGTAATAGTTATAATAGGATAAAATTTCATTGAAGGGTTTTTTTCATTCCTAAAAAATAACCCATATTTGTTCTTTTTTCATAGTTTTTTAGGGTGTACAACTTTCAGATTATAGGTACACACACATAGGTTAATCTGGTATAGTAATGAGAAATATAGGATAAAGAACCAACGTGTAATGAAATAATTTTGGTAATAAGATAAAGATTAAAATAGATTATATTTAACTTCAATTGAGTAAAAAATAACACTTCATGGTTGGGTGAAATGTTTTTTGGTGTTATTAAGGGAAATAATTTTCCATAAACTACTCACACAATGGGTACTATTATTCTCAAATTTTCAAAGTTATACAACCATTTATATCATTGTAAACCACCCAATTTTAAATAAATTCACACCTCAATGTTAAATTAATGCTTAAAAAAATATTTCATCATTGAAATGATTTTCTTAAAATGATAAAACAATATGAAATAGGGATATGCCTAACGATTTTTCAATAAATTCCATGATAAGTGGGCATCATTTCCCATAATTGAGTGGGAACCAAAAATGAATATTCTAGAATTTATGTCAAGGGGAAGGTGATAGTTTCAATATTATCTAGTAATCCAAAAATATAAAAATAAGAATGATGAAGAAAATTTATAAATAACCCAAGAATATACCCCTCCGCCACACCTAGATCATGTGGTTTACTCACTATAATAAAAGAGAATGTGGTAAGGAAGGATAAATACAGGTGGCTTTCATTCATACGGTGCATCATGAATATGGTGTTCCTCCATTGGGGACTCTATAATGGCTTCATAAAAGTGCTTCCGCCATTGCCCATTTATAGTGAAGGTTGTTTTTTCTTCATTTTTAACTTTAAAAACCCAAAATGGATAAACATTAGTAATAGTTTATGGACCAAACGAGTAGGAACACAACTTTCTTGTATGAAACATAATCCTTGAATTTTAATGGAGGAACTTATTACTAAAGTAGAATTGATGATGAAGGATGATATAATCTTGGGAATGCTTGGATATATCTTTATAAATTTTGGAGTTCTCATATGATGCTCTATGAATTTCCTCCTACTATAAATTTTCCAGCTTCCTTTGAGTACCAACACCAGAAAGATTATAATTTCATTATTTAGTGGCCTAGTAGGCTAGGTTATCCATCTCAACAGGAATGTTATAATTATTTACAAACATAAGCTGATAGGGTGAAATTTCAATGGGAGTTTTAATGAAAGTATGATAATACCGTAAGGAATCATCGAGTCTAAGACTCAAATATTTTCTATTGGGTTGAAATATTTTTTCAAAAATATGTTTTACCTTGCTGTTAAACACCTTATATTGATCATTTATTTGTGGGTGACACATAGCAGACACTGGATGTCTAACCTCATACAAATAAAATAATTATTTCACTATTCATTTGTATAAATTATAACCCTAGTCAATGATGATTAACCTAGGTAATATAAACCTATAAAAAATATGGGTTCTTAAAAAATCCACAACATTTTTGGAATCATCTTTCCTTGTCACTCATGCATCTTTCCATTTTGACACGTATTCAACTTCTATAAAAATGTACAAGTTCCCAAAGTAACTTGGAAATTGACCCATAATGTTAATGAACCAAACAAAAAGAAATTATTAAAGAGAAGGGTTTGTTGTGTAATTTCATTTATTTTATAGGCATTCCCCATCATTGGAAAATGAGGAAAAGATTTATCGAAGTCATAGGCATCAAAAATAAGTGTTTTCAAAAAGATACTTGGCTAAGGAAATTGTGAACAGTTCAGTGTGGACCAAAGTAGTCCCCATTTTAAGGAGTGTGGATGATCCTAAGGATAGAACCAAACTCACTATAGGTAATAAAAATCTTGTGGAACTGATTAATACTTGTGCTCCAATGGTAGGGTTCATCCCAAATGTACCAATGAGACTCCTGTTTCAGATGACTAGATTTGTTTCTATTGTAATAGTCTAGATTGTAAGATGCTACCAAATAATTTACAATTTCGATCTACCAAGGAA
The DNA here is from genome assembly GCA_963277665.1 of Viscum album. Taxonomy (NCBI): domain Eukaryota; kingdom Viridiplantae; phylum Streptophyta; class Magnoliopsida; order Santalales; family Viscaceae; genus Viscum; species Viscum album. The sequence goes on from OY728121.1 coordinate 510,688,252, forward strand.
TAACATCTCTTACTTGGTATTATTTCTCATTAAGAATCATGTAATTTATTGGAATATATGGAGATGATTCAATGTCTGGGTTTGGGATGATCCAACTTATATGGTCATCCACCACATTCTCTACTCCTTTTTTAATATCTAATTTATATATTGAAATATTATAGTAGGAGAATCCAAAAATTGAGATGTGGTTTGGGTTCTAGTTTCTTAAGTATATATGTTAGGTCTTCATGGATTAATAAAACAATATCTTTCAACCCTAAAAGGTATGACTTAAACATATCAAAGAAAAAAACAATGGAATGAAATCATTTTTTAGTTTTGGTGTAGTTTTATTGGATATGGTCCAGTGTGTGTAAGACATAGGGTATGACATGTGGAACTCGATCACCCCGTTGTGATAATACATCCCCAACTGCAATGTTTTAGGTGTCACACACGATCTAAAATGGTAAATCCCACCAAGGTTGTTGTATTACCAAAGGGTGATATGATAATTCATTAGAATTTATTAAAATTATTCTCATATTATTTATAAAAAAAAATTTAAATTTAGAGTAAGCGAGAGAGGGAGAGTGAAATCTTAATAAATTTAGAAATTAAATAATGGTAAAATCCATCATGACTTATGAAATACCAAACATCCCATAAAATTATGGGGAATGGTAGGGAAGATATTATATACATATTTGATTTATCTAAGTAGATACCTTCCCTAGAAATGACATTCCCAAGTACTATACCTTGTCGCACCATGAAATAAAATTTCTTATAATTTAATATGAGATTATCATAAATACATGTATTTAGGACTGATACAATACTACTCAAAAAATTGATCAAAAGAGGAACCATATATATTGAAATCATCTATTAAAATGTACATGTAATCCTTTAGGTATTCTGAAAAAATACTAACCATGCATCGTTGGAATGTGCCCAGAGCACTATCCAGACCAAGTGGCATCCTCTTCTTTGAAAATGTGAAAAAGGGGAAATGAGGGCAATATATTATTTATCCACAGGGAAAATATGGATCTAAATGTATCCAAAATACCCATCAAGGAAACAGTAGTGGGACTTCCGTTCTAGCCTCTCTAGCATCTTGTCAATGAACAACAATGGTAAATGGTCCTTCTTTGTGTGTTAGTTTAGTCAGTGATATTCTTTAAAGACATACCAACTATTCTGCAAACTGGTCAGAACCAGTTCATTATTTTAATTTTTAATTACCATAAGACTAGTTTTCACAGGAACTACCTTTACTGGATAGAACCACTATCAATCAGATATAAGGTAAATGATTCTAGTAGCCAATAATTGTTTTTCCTCCTAATTATGAACATATAAGAGGTTTGGGATCAATTGAGGATGGTCCTACCTCACTATTTTAGCCTCATTATTTAGAAATATATTATGTCTAAAAATTGATGGGATAATGCTCTGAATATTATAAAGTTTCAATCCTCAAGGTTTTTATACTCCCTAAAAATTTCAAGAAGTTTCAATTCCTTCTCTAGAAGGATTTAACTAGAAATTATGACAGGAATATTGTCTCCATTCTGAAGATATTAACATTTCAAATTTTTAGGTAGTTGTTTCAGTTCTAATTTAGGTGGATTTTGTATTTATGGGATTGAATGTGAATGTGGGAGGTCAATAAACTCATCTAACTACTCAATGGTAACATCCTAATATGAGGGCTGATCTTTTACAACCATAAAAGTATCATTAATGGTTATGGTATCCTCATTGCTCAAGAAATTATCAATTAACAAACATGAATGACATTTTATTATACCACTAGAACATTTAATGCATGATTATTTTCCTAGAATGTATACTAATGATGAAAACATAGAAATAGGATCAATGGAAAAAAATATGTTCTTTCAAGGGAAGGGAGTACACCAATTTAATTAATTGAAAGTGAGGAATTTTCTTCTTAGGGGTGAATCATGGTATTAAGGATATTGAAGTGGACAATGTCACCACCAAATTACATAGATAATGTACCATTATATACATTAATTTTTTTCAGTTTTAAAGCATGGTCTCCCCAATATTATTGGGGCATATTCATTCATCCTATACTCTATTATTTTAAGCACACAAAAGTAGGTAGGTTAAATTAAAATTTTCACCATCAGATTAGCATCCTTTAAAACTCAAATGGGATGTGATGTACTCTAGTTTTCAAGTTTCAAAAAAATTCCAATGGAATTCAATTCCCTAACCTTTAATTAGTATCAAATATAGCGAGGCATCACATTTATAGAGGCACCCAAATAAAGTATCGCATTTTAAAATGAATACCCCCCAACGGTGTATGGAATTGATAATGTTCCAAGATCATTGAATTTGGTGGGATGTGATGGATCTATAAATGCTGTGACATTTCTCTCCAATATCACCTTTTCATCACCATGAATTCACCATTTGTTCATACACATCTCTTTTAAAAATTGTGTGTATCATGGAAATTTATTGACGTATCAATAAAGGAAATGTTCACCTTCACTTTTTTAAAAAAATTACAAGGTTTATTTAACATGTTAATTTTTTTTCTTGGTTGGGTGGACCTTTAGGGAAATGGAAGAGGAATGGTTGGTAAAGGTGGATCATAAACTACAAACCCTTACCTTTAGTTGATTTTTTTGTAGGATATGGATTTTTCTTATTTGGCCAATCTGAGTGGTTGGAATGGTGGTTTCATAGAAGGGGATGACTCAAATTGAAATTTTATTTTGGAGTTTTGTTCCGTTAGACTCTTAAGGTTAATGGAACTATCATTTCCCATTTCCCTAAGGTTGACTAGTGGTTGAGATGGTAGTTTACCAAACTCATTACTATAGATTACCCCCCCCCCCCACAGAGTTGGAAAGTTATCCTAAATGGGTTATTAGGTCTTGTATAGGTACTTGGGTGGTTGTTTTAATTTAAGATTATTTACATCCATTTGATTCATCATATATTATATAGTGGGATCAAGTTTGGGATGGGTTTTTGGAATTACCTTTTTGGTACTTGTGGATTTATGGGTAGTGGTGGTGGATGACTAATCTACCCTAGTTGGTTCCATGATTATTGGGGTATGTATGAATATCCCCTTTCCTATAGGCTTGGTTTTCTTTCAACCTAGTATTGGATGGATAGTATGGTTCCTTCATAATATGTTTGTTATTGGGGTGACCTGAAAATATTTCCTCACAACTCTTAGATGTTTCTCTCAATTGACAGAATGAGTCAGAATAGTTGTTTCTAAATAACAGATACCATAATAGATGGAAATATGTGTTTTTGATTTCCCATTGGGAAATATAATGTTTTCAAATAAGGATACATACCTCTTCAAACATCATGTTCACCTTCTTCTCTAATTTCGTACTTTAAACCTCTTGGACACATCAAATGGGTACATTGGACCTTGGACCAAATTTTGTGTGTGTTCTGCACTACATTATCAATTAGGGTTTTTGAATCAATTGGTTTGTTATCAACTATCACAACACCTAATAAAACATCAATCATGTTTTGATTAATTGAAATTAAACATTCATAAAAATATTGTATTAAAAGTTGATCATTTATTTGTTAGTGTTGGAAACTTGAAGAAACCCATTTTAATTTTTTCCAGTATTCATGAAGTTGTTCCCCTTATGACTTTATTATCCCACATATTTCTTTTCTTATTTTTTTGGTTCTAGAGGATAGGACGTAATTTTCAAAAATATGGATTTTCATGTCCGCTCAACCTCTAATTGGTGAATTAACATAGTAAATATAATATTTTCTTGTGTCTTATAACGAGAAAGGGAATTCCCTATGCTTTACTTTTTCTCCATCCAAATTTTCACGATTTAATATAGAACACAAAATATGATATTATTTTATGTTCTTATGTGGATATTCTCATGTGATTCCACAGAATCATAGTAATGGGCGAGTTAAACCAGATTTTAGTTAAAAATTAGGTGCTTCTACTTGTATTTGAATGTATTAAAGATGGATCTCTATACCAGGAGAGGTTAGTTATTTTAATTTAAGATTGTTTTCATCCATATTATGCAATTTTATTTTAGTTTTAATGTGGGTTATAGAAGAAGAAGAAGGATATACAAGAGTTTCAATGTTTTTTGTGTCCTCTATTAAAGTGTTCTCCAACATATCTTAGTGTTGATAACGTATAATACACTTGGTTTGGGTTTCAAAGGATGTAAATCCCCTAGAGTAGAACATATAAGTAATATGATATACATAAGAAATAAATCATAACATTAAAATATATACAATGGTTGAAGATAAAACATATTAATATTCACAAAAATTTAAAAAAATATTATAAAAAACACGCACTAAAAACCAAAGCGCTCCTCGGAAATGCCACAAATATTTGATAGTTTTGGAATGAAATGTAAAATTGATTATTTTTTTAAAGTATAGTTTTAGTCTAGGTTAGACCCTATGTAATCTTTAAAGGAGAGTTGTAGGTATAAATTTGTTCATATTTAATAAAAAATTACTAAAAGAATGGTTGGTTTTGAAGATACTTTAAAAAAAAATAAGTTAATTAAAGTGTTTAATAGTTGAAAAATGAATGTGGTATTTTTAGATTAATGAGAGAAGTAGGTAATATTAAGTTCACTACATATATTTTACATTTAATTATTAAGAAAATTTCACATAGTTTAATGTAATTATTTGGTTTGGGGTTTTTAGGATCTCAGTTCCCCTCTTTCCCCTAAAAACGATGTGCAATGAACCACGCCTTGAAAGAAAAATCATTTTTTTCAAGGATTGAACCTAAATAATGGAGTGAATAATGGTAAATAATAATTTAATATCATTTATGTGTAATATAAATAGGTTTATTTCATTTTTAAAATAGAATAAACAAATATTCCCACTTGAAATATCAACATAATAGGTGTTGAGATAAAATGTGTTTTACATAATTATACCCAGGAAATGAATTCAGAAAAGAATAATTTTTAGATAAAACATAATTTAAATATATTTGAAAAAAATTACACAATACCAGAATGAGAAAATGTGATGGTCATCCAAACCAAGTATGTGTGGTTTCCTAGAAATTTCCATCAACCGTTTAGCTTTCCATTGAGAGGATGATGAGGCTTGGGCGGATCTTCACCTTCATACATGATCCCCCTATAAGGATAGGGTTCTCCACAAAGTCATATATGGGGAGATTACAACATTGGTTCTCTAAATTTGAAGATCATTTCTCCTAGTATGATCATGAAAATGGGATGCCCAAGGTTCTATTTTATATGTAAAGTGGAAGGTGGTTTTGGGCACATAGATTTCTTAAAACCACTTGGTCTATTTTTTCTACACCCACACAATCTTATCTTTCTATTGAAAAAACCAAAAGAATTTTCCCCAAAATCATGGATATATTCACCATTTTTTTTCATTATTGGGTGTTTGACACCTCAGAATATGGATAAAAGACATCACATAACTATGGACTTCATTCATATCCGCTACCTTGGACAGATCGGTCTAGTTGGGACATCATATTCATGAATTGGGATTGGATCCTTCATAAAATTTGTTTCTAAAAGAATTTTGGATCAGGACGTGAAATACAATCCCAATAGGATTCATAGATTAGTATTAGTGTGGGGTTTATTCCACTGGAGGGCTTGAAATCTTGAAAATTTTCTTCAACATCATTATGGGCCCTTTAAATTACCTCCAACTACAATGAACAAAATCCAATCAAGTGAAATTTAAAATTTTAATTATGATAAAAAATAAATGATTTAATTAAGAATTATTTTCAATTTTTTAATAATTGAAATATTAAATAAAAAATAAATTTAAAATAACAATGTAAGGGTGGAAATGAAATATTGAATCACAGTGTGATCATCTCACACTCCACTTGCATACACTTTTTATCTATTGAACCCTGAATTGTTTCATGACATTATTTAAAAATCAAGTGTTTCCAAAAGTGTAATATTATTCTCTTATAAAAGGATATCACTTCCACCCTTTCAATATTTCCCTTATTTTTCAAAATTTCTTTGAAAAACTACTCAAATTTTATCTTCTTGAATTCCATTAAATAAATTCATTACATGATCAGAAAAAATATCCTATATCCCTTAAATATGAATCCTTCATCAAGATGAAGATCAAGGTCTCAAAATAGGTATCACATCTTTCTAAATGATTCAATATTATTATTTCTTTTAAAAACAACCATAATCATTTCATTATAATAACAAAATCATTACTATTTTTTTTAGATTTAATTTTAATAATATCATAAAAATTATTTATTATCTTCCATCATCCAAGAAAAACAAGTATCCTAATTAGTGTTTTAGTGTGGATTACTACCTCTATGAAGAGATGCTTTTAGATTCTCATCACAAACACTCATGTACAGTCATAATGATGGTATATATGGATAAATATTATTTATATAATGTATTTATGGTTTTAAAATGATCACATACTATCCACCTTCACCCCTCTATGTCATTGGGTAATGGAAATTCTAATTATGTGTGGTATGGACCCTAACCTCCATGAATAAATGTTTTTTTCCTTATCACAAAAACATTTATTATTTTAGTTTATATTGGATGATTATATATGATAACTATATTAGTAATATATAATATTAATATGGATATTATTTTATAACAAAAAATTTATTAATCATTATATAATCATCTATCAATATCCTTAAATAACCCAAAACTAGTTCATGAACATTTTTTTGTTTATGAAACATGACTAAAACTCTAATATAATAGTATTATAACATTATATGTATTTCTAAAACATCAAATAAAATACTATTAATGGTATTTTGGTGATTATATTTGGTAGAAAAATGAATATTGACACCCCTTTTATGAACCTAGTTCAAAACATTCAATATTGTTAACACCCAATGGTGAAAATTGGTTATATAAATCTAATAAATGAAAAAAATCAACAATGAAGAGTTTTAATATAATTTCATATGATTAAGGTTATGAAATAGGTAATTTTTATTTTCATATTTATGGAACATGAAGTTAGATAACTTATGTGGAAATCATGGGTTATATTAAGGGACTTGGAAACTCAAATTCCCTTCTTTGAGTTATAAAGATTCTTATTTATGCTTAATTTTGAAAGAGTTTACATTTTAAATTATGTTCTATTTTTAATTCCTAGGAAATTTATTTGAACCAATTCATTTTCTATTAAATTTTTTATTTTTATTTTCCTTAAAAAATGGGACTTTGGAAAGGACAGTAATAACTATGACTATTATAATGATGAAAACAAAATTATTTCAAAAACATAATTTTGTGATTTTTTTCATTAGATTAAAATATTTTCTAACTTTAATAGAGTTATATTTCATATTTCACCCATTTTAATTATTTTATTATTTTAATATTTTGGGTGGAAAAGTTTTCAGTGTCCTGTAATTTAATTTGTGACATTATTTAGATGTTTTTAGCCTTATATTACTTCATTGACTCCTTATAAAATTTTTATTAGTACCATTTGGATGTTTAATGAAACAAAATTTATTTCCAGGGGTTCTTAATATGATAATTTGGAAATGTCATGAAACCCTTTTTTCTTTCGGTGTTTTATTTTATGATGTCATCATTTTTTCCCAAGTTGCACAAAAAATAATATATTATGAGATGGGTGAAACCAATATAACTATCTGGTGCATTGGGTAATGTCTTACATATCTTGATATAGAAATTTTAAGTGAATTGGTTAGTAAGTATCTAGGTATAAAAATGTTGAGTGAGATGGTGTTTTTCTCTAATCCAGGTTTTATGAATAAATATATTGGCGAGTATCCAAATTAACAAAGGTAATAAATTTTATGATTATGGTTCTTCCACATTACTTCATTCATTTCATTATCCACACTATATAATTAATTTTTTTTCTCGTGCTTTGGAAAAATTGTTGTTGTTTGAGCTGTTATTTCTATAATTAATTCTTAAAGATAACTCTTAATATTTTATGTTCTTTTAAATTAGTTTTTTCCTTATTGATGATTCTATATATGTTTACAATCTATCCATTTTTGTCATTGATATGTTATACCTTATTGAATGTTTTAACTCACCACTTTTATTTTTTTACTTACTAAATATTTTTAGATGTTTATGTCACCTAGAATATCTAGGAGTGGATTTGGTTTATGAAAAAATGTTCACAAAATGTTAAATAAGTTTTTTTTATGTTTCCATTCTCCAGTATAAAAAACATTATGTCCTGAGGTTGTTCGACTATTTTTGGATGTAATAATTATACCATGTAATCAATATATTATTTATGAGTGTTTATATTCAGAAACATTAGTTGTTATCTGATAAAATTTTAGTTATTTTACAGTCTATTATGTGAAAAAACTAGCAAGAACCCTTTGGATAAGCATATATATTGAATAAAATCTTACATTTTGGTAAAAAATCAGTGTATATTTCTTTATAATACATTAAAATCTAGATACTAAAAGTGTATTTGATTTTGGAATAGATGCGACTTGGGGTAATCAACCTTAAAATAGTTGTTCATGTATATCCCAATCATCATTATGGTTCATGGTGAATGGGCCCTTTCCATACTCCAGGATTGATACTACTAAGGGATATTATTAGATTAATTAAAATATTATTTATGAACTATTATGAAATATTTGGTTATCATGTTAACTATAGTGTTTATGGGAAATCTAGTAGGTAAATAATCATGGATAACCTATATTGAAACTTAGGGGGTTGTTAAGGAAGAGTATACTTATATTTATGAGTTATTTATTCTGTGATCATAATTTTTTTATTTATAATTTCAATAATTTTAGTGTCATTTTCCCTTTATTTTTGACATGTTCAATAAAAATATTGGATCTCAATTTTTCTCAAAGATTTATCCCCATTACATATATCATCAATTGAGGGTAAAAAGAAAGACATTTGAAAGAAAAAATTTCATGAATTTATGGACACTATGAGTTTATAGGGATTATGTTTGAACGTATCAATGCCCCTATATCTTCATGGATATTTTTATATATTCCTTAAAGATTACCTAGATCAATTTATGGTCTTCTTTATAGAATATATCATTATATACTCCAAATGAATAGAGAAGCATAAATATCACATAAGGACTTTGTTAATGACCTTAATAAATGATATATTATTTTGCAAACTCAATAAATGTAAATTTTAGCAGAAAAATTATCATTCATAGGTAATGTCATCACAGGAATGGGTATATATGTAGATCCATCAAATAATTAGGTTATTGATAAATGGCCCAAACTAATCATTTTGAATTAAAAGAATTGTTTTATTATGTTATCTTGATATTATTAATGCTTTGTGATAAATTTCACATATCTATCCAACTCATTGTCCAAGTTAATGTGGAAAATAATCAAGTTCATATAGACAAAATAATTTGATGAAAGCTTCAAGGAGATCAAGGAACGGTTGGTTACAAAACCTATTCACACATAACCCTATAATGGTCAAGGGTTTGTATTTTATAATGATGAATCATTAAAAGACTTGGGATTAAACCTCATGAAAAAAGAAAATTAAATTTATTATACCTCTTTATAATTAAAAAATCATGCAAAAAATTACATGATGCATGATTTGGAATTAACAGCGGTGAACTTTGAATTGAGAATTTTGTGGCATTACCATTCTATTGAGAAGTGTGATATATACGTTAATCGAAAGATCTTGAAATACATCATAATAAAAAATTAGATAAACATGAACCAAAGTACATTGTTATAATTAATCAAATATTATGAAAAATATATAAATTATCATCCTTTAAAGGAAAACAAGGTGACTGAAGCTCTGAGTAGAAAAAAAAATGTTACTTTATCTATGATCAAGATTGAAAAAGACCCAATACTCGTGGATCTATGGAGGATGAATCATAAAGTGGTAATGGGGGGAGAAAAATCATATATTACCCCTAAAACGTCTCAAAAATCCATTGATGTGGGGATTAATGAATCCTATATAGATGATGTAGAGCTATCAAAAATGGTAGAAAATATTCCAGAGTTTGACTTTGACAAGGATAGAATAATAATGGTTGGAAATTTGATATGTGTCCATTATATACTGGAACTAAATAAGGTTCTTCTAGATATTCCAAATAGCTCATCCTTCTGCGCAAGGAACAACTCATCACCTGCTGGAATCGGTGTGAAACGCTGTAGTTGGATAACATGATGAGGTAAATCATGGAGTATAATGATCATTTTTTGACATGTTAGGAAGTTAAGTCATAATGATAAAATCATAATGATGTGATTTTTAAATTACCAATACCTATATAGAAATCGGAAAAATCTCCATGGACTTCACCGTAGGACTCAAGAAACATCTAAGGGAAACAATGATATATGGGTTGTAGTTGATCACCTTATAAAGTCAGCACACTTTATTTCCATCAAAGAATATTTATCACTTTACAAAAACACAAATATATATAAAAGGGAAGTGGAAAGGACACATGAGGTACCACTATTCATTGTATCTGATTAGGATTGGAGGTTCACCTCATTTTCCTTGAGAAGTTTTTGGAAACTTAGAAATAGATATGAGCTTTAACACTGTATATCTTCCTTAGACATATGATCACTATGAATGAATAATTCAAACTCTATAGGATATTTTGAGATATTATTCTATGGATTTCTAAGGATGTTCGGATCAACACCTCTCCCAAAATGATTTCTCATATAACAACAATTTCAATTCTAGAATTTATATGGAATAATATGGGGATCTGTATAGTAAGAGATGTTGGACCCCAAAATGTCAGGATGATTTTTGAGAGAGGAATCTAATTTTACCTGACCTTGTCCAAGAAATGATGAAGAAGGTTCAAATAATTAAATAATATATGAAAGAATAAAATATTTAATGGAAGAGTTATATAGATAATAATTGATAAGATCTACAGTTTCAAGTTAGTGATAAGTTATTTTTCTAAATATATCTATAGAAACAGTCTGTGAGATTTGGGAAGAACATGAATCATAGCCCAAGGTTCTCTGGTCCTTTTCAGAACCTTGATGATTGTTTTAGAGTTGTAATTTATCTCTGATAACTACCTAATCACCCTTAAAAAGTTTAAGATTTCATCCATATTTTTTGGGGGAAGTACAACCCAAATCCATGACATTTTCTAAACTCATAATCTATGAATATGAAACATGACCCCTCCTATGAAGAAAAACGTGTATAGATCTTTGATCAAAGATATAATGTGTTTCAGAAATAGATAACTCATCTGATATAATTTATATAGATAAATCACAACTTTCAAGATGATATATGAGATACTAAGGATTTAATTATGGAAAAATTACACTTCAGTTTTCTTCTATGTAATAAATTTTTTGGGTTGAAATTATTTTTAAGGGGGTATAATGTAAAAACCTATGTTTTTCCTCCATAAATAAATGTTTCATCCAATAAATTATTGTACATGATAAACCTAACAAAAATTAATCACCACATATTATATGTATATTATTAATAAATTTATAATTAACACTAATATAGTAATACAATAATTAATATTCCCTTTAGCTGATAAATAATTATTATGATTTAATATCAAAAAAGTTATTTTTTAATAAAATTCATTTTATTTAGGTTGTAAATTCTTTAAAAAAATTATATTAAAATTTTAAAATGTAAATTTGATAAAACCTATTAATTTTCTTTTATTTATATATTTAAAATTTACTTATATTGAATATTATTATTTTTTATAAAAAAAATTATTTTAGGTTGAGAAATATAGTTTTTACAGAAATTATAATTTGTTATGATTTTATAACTATACAAGAATATCATATAAGATAAAAACCATTTTAATTATTAAAATATTTATTAATGAAATAAAATTATTCATTTTAATATATTCTTTGGGATTATAAATACTATGTCTAATATTTATATAATGAAATAAAAAATGTTACTTCAATAAATAAAATTTAGTATCCTCATTCAATGATGTATTTTCAAGGTTATATTTAGTTTTTGATTTCCTTGTAAGCATCATAGATTTAATTTGATATATAATAAATTAAATTATTTCATTGAAATTAGTTATAATGGTAATTTAATCTTATATATGAATTCGAAGATGAAAATTATCATTTTTCTAAAAACACTTTTTTACATGGTACAATGTGTTTATTTTAAAATTATTTTTTGTACAAATATAGATATTTTTTATGATATAATAATTATAAAATTTTAAAAATACATGTTTAAATTGGGAAATGAGGTCAACATTAATTTTAGATATCAAAATTAATTAATAAGGTTGAAAACATAGTTAACCTGATAAAAAGTAAAAATGGTATTAAATCATTTAATATGGGGAAATGGAAAAATGTGTTAATTTTTATTAAATATGCAGTTGGGATTATTGTTAACATTATCCTATCTCAAAATCTTATTTTTCCCCTTTTGATCCATTGAACCTTGAATAGTGTTATGGAATTAGTAAAAATGAAGAGTGATTCCAAAATCAGCCTTTTCTTCTCTTATAAAAGTATTTCAGTAGCTTTATTTAATTTTTGTACTTCAAATTAAAATTTTACTTGATAACCAACCAAATTTTCCTCTTTTAGAAGTCATGTAAATTCTCTAATTACCTTGGAAACCAAAAATTATCTTAAATCCATAAAATCTAAGGCATTCTTCATGAGGAATTTCAAATCCCAATATAGGTGTAACATATTTCTTAATTTTTCATTCTAATTTATAACTTTTAAAACCAACCATAAACATGGTATAATAATAACATCGAAATATTTATCATTTAAATCATTTATTATAATAATTTTATAACCATTACTTATTCACCTCCATATTCTAATAAAAAAATATTTTTCATCAATGTGAGTGTGCAAATTACCGCCTCCATAAAGTGGTGATTTATGTTTTTCATCACCACCCATAATTTATGGTGTAAAATGATGGTATTGATGAATAAAAATGATTAATATAATTAATATATTATTCTTAAATGATTAAATACTATCCACTTTCACCCCACTAATTTATTGGGTAAAAAAATTCTAACTGTGTGTTTTGCAAACAACTACCTCCATAAATAAATGTATATCATTTTCAATCACTCCAAAACATGTATTGTTTTAGTTTATAGTGGATGATTATATATAATATATATCCAAGTAACATATATCATTAATATGGTTATTTTTTTATAAAAAACATTAATGATCTTCATAAAGAAATATTTGAATATTAGTAAATAACACAAAACTAGTTCAGTGTCATTTTTGGTTTCATAAAAAAAGACTAAAACACCTATGAAATATTACTTTAACTTTGTATATTTTTTTAAAAAAATTCATTTCCTTTAATGTTTTATAAGTGATGAAATTTGGGATAAAATAGGGTGATGGGAACTGCTTTTGAAAAACTACTTCAAAATGACCTATATTTTTCACAGTCAATGTTGAAAATAGGTTGAAACAATCTAATACATGAAAAAAATTATCAGTGATGAGTATAAATGGAAATGTTTATTTTTAAGGTTTTGATATAAGAAATTATTATTTTTATCTTTATGATACATGAGGTTAAATCACTTTTTTGGAAATCAAGGGTAAATGTAAGGGACATGGTAACTCAATCTTATTTATTTGAGTTAAACAATTTCATATTTGAACATATTTCTTTATGGAATTTCATTTTAAATTATGTTCAATATTTTACTTCTGGGGAAAAATATTTTTTGAACCAGTTTCAATTCCACAAAATTTATTCTCTTCATTTTCCTTAAAAACATAAGATACATTTATGAAGAGACTCATAACTATTACTTTTATAATGATAAACACAAAATTTCTTCAAAAAAAATTCAGTTTTGATTTCATTTGGTTAAAATTTGATCTACCCCCAATGTAGTTATGTTTCATGTTTCAAATTATCTTATTCTTATATTATGTTATTATTTTGAGTGATGATGTTTTGGATGTCATGAAATTTAATTTATGTTATAATTTGGATGTTTAATTAATCTCATATTACATCATGGGTTTCTTATGAAAATTGAATTATATCTACTTTGATATTCTATGAAACCCATTTTCATTCCATGGGTTCTTTATATGATGAATTTTAAACTTCCTGAAATCCATTTTTCATTCAATGGGTTATTTTATAATGTGATTGTTAGTTTTTCTCAAGTCAGAGACAAATGTAAGGACTGTAAAATGGTTGGGACCTATATCTCCATCAAATTCAATGTTTAATGGCTTATATACCATGAGAAACTAATTTTATGTAAATGTCTTAGAAAATAGCTAGGTTCAAAAAGGGTAAGTGTGATGGAATATATCCCTAGTAAAAATTTTACATTGGAATAGGATGGAGTGTAGACAAGTTCACAATGATATGAAATATCATGATTATAATTGTTGTAATTTATTTCATTTTTTATGTGGACCATTTTATATGTTTCATGTTATATTGTTCTCATGCATGGTAAAAGTGTCATCATTTGAGATGTTTCTCAATACTAAATGCCCAAGGTTCACTCTTATTATTTTGTTCTCTTTTAATTATTTTTTTTCATTTATTCATTATAGTTCTTCTGTTTAAGATCTAACCATTATCTTATTTGATATATTTTCCCATATTTAGAATTTTTCCCCACACCATTTACATGTTTTTACATTCCCGTGATTTGAATGTTATTGTTTGACAAGGAATCTAAAATAGTGGATTTAGTTTATGGTGAAATGTTCATAACATTTGAAACAAGTTTCTCTATTTTTCTAGTCCCCAAGAAACTAAAACTTTAGGTTCTTGGGTTTTATTACTATTTTTGGATTTAACAATTAAACCATGTAATAAATTTATTATTTATATTTGTTTATATTGGGTCTCATTATTCAAAAAAACATGGAATTTTAAATCACTACTGAATATAATAATAAAATTCCTTTGGAACTCCATAACCACACTCCCTAATATGTTTCATGACACAAATGTGGTTGAAGCACTTTTAACACCAAAATTTATATAAATACCATTTTTAAAAAAGTCATCATTACGTAGAATTTCATATCTAAATTTAAATTACAAGTAAAAATCCATTTTACCATGTTTGAAACCATGCTGAACAAATTTAGAAATTGAACCAAACTAATACACAAGGATTGAATTTAAAAAAAATGCATTTAAAACTTCTAAGAACATAATTAAATGTCTATTTTAGGTAAATAAATTGAATAAATATATTAGTTGAATGAAAACGATTCTATAATTCGTTGGCTATGATTATAAACACTCTAATATTCCAGAAGGGTCCTCAAGTAAGTCCAAACAAGAAAAAAACCCTAAATCAAAAACAAAAAATTTTAAAATCCATCTTAGATTCCCCTATGGTTTTAAGGGAAAATAGAAAAACAAGTAAATGGGAGGGGATGTGAAAGGAGAGTATTGGAGGGATTACCGTAAATTAATCTAAACTAGTAAGGTTGAAGAGATTTTAAATTCCCAATAAAAAGTGGTAGTAACCTTTTATGGAATGCTCTTGTCTTGGATATACAAGAGGGAAAGAGGATAAATCCATTGGGTCTATAAATATATAAGGGAAAGTTTAAGAAATTCCATTTAATTGAATCTAGGAAATATCAAAAGTTAGGAAAATCATGCTCCAACTGTGCAGTTTGGATTACCTATTTGAAACAGCCACACATTATTTCCCCTAGGGGCTCTACATGGTTATCTACCCATGTGATAACTATTTAAAATTTCCCTAAACCATTTCAAATACATGTCTTACATTTTCACATGATCTTCTCACCTATCCACAAGATATGTGATTTGAAAAAAAGTAATAGAAAGGTAAAATGGTTTCTACTAAGAGTCTCCCCAACCAAGTCCCATCAGTGTAGGTCAAACCAAGCACATTTAAAAAGGACTAGAAATATCCCCATGTATGGGTGCCTAAATAGTTTTCTCTAAACCAGAAATCCCAAACTATTCATATATGAAACAACATCATCAAGAATAATACTTAAATCCAAAACTCACAATAATTTAAATACATAAAAATTAATTAAAATAATTAGATTTGAAACAACACTATAATGACTTGGGGTGTTACGATCTCCCCACCACTCCACTTCCTATCCACATAAAGTCCATATTCAAGATAGATGTAATCAAAATGGGTTATAATTACACCCCATTAAATGAGGTGAGTTGTAAAACCAACAAATATATACGATATAAGAAATGAATATCTTGAACACTGAGGATTCCTATATACTAAACCATCAAGTCCATAGGAATATAGGATTTTTCTATGAAAAATCATAACCATGATTACTAATATAATATACAATCATGATGGAGACTAGGAATATGCATCACTTGAATTTATAAATTCTATAAATGTTGTAAAAAAATAAGAACACACCCTGAATTAAAATATCCACTATAAGAAATCATCTTTAAGAATTCCAAGGAATGCCTAGGAACCATCCATGTAACCAATTCTCACTTCCTCAAAAGAAGACCAAACTAAAGGAACTGAAAATCAATGAAGTCATTCCATCACCAGTATTAACACAAATCACATCAATAATGGAAAACTAACAAGCATTATAGTACAATAAATTCCATGGGAATTCGATTTGGTTCATCAAACCTTATAGTAAAACTAGGACATAAATTTTGTAACACCATCTTGTGGAGAACCACACAAACCTAGAACTACTGAGTGATAAACTTCCCAAAAGAAATGATAATTTTAATTATCCAAGATATGTCATAAAGGTAATTCACAACCATATCAATAATAAACTAACCACAAAATAGTCACAACACAAGAAAACATTGGAATCCTTAATAAAATGTAATTAATATAATAAAACATCCACCAAAACCCCAAAACCCAAGGGAATCCAGACAAGTCAGAATTTTCAAAAATCAATCCTAAAATCCATTACAATACATATGATAATAACTCATGTATCCTCAATTTATACAGAAATCATTTTCATAATTCAAAATACAATTCAATAAAAATACACATGTTACCCAGAAATCATCCATAATGATTACCTATCAATACACATTATAAAGAGTAATTCACTAGAAGTAAACTCAAAACCTTATTAACTGAACCATCATAAAGATGGGATGGTCACAAAACTATGAGTAAATGAAGTATAAAATATTTTCTGAACCCCCAATCCATTTAGAGTGTGGGAATAGTCGAGAATAGAATTGATTAGTTCTGAAAAAATTGATAGGAACCACACATGGATCATTCTTATGAACAACACCTTAACATATATTAAGAACATTATAGGAGGCACATAACAACCAAGACAAAACATTATCTTAAATTATAATTCTTCTAAAAAAACATGTGGTCTGATAATAAAGGTAACAAATCAAAACACATATTTTAAATAACTAAAGGGATTCCCATTTGAATACACCACTTGAGAAAAAAATTTTAAACATATTTTAGAATCTTTCTTAGAAACCCAACTATTTTCCACAACGCCCTTATAAAATATGTAAAACCATTATCATGACCCACATATCTCAAAATAATTAAAATTTCTATCCAAAACACTTAATTTTTTTAATCATCTCATGACATTTCACTAAAAGGAATGCTCAAAATCTATTATAAAACAGTTTACAACCTTTTTCAAACTTAATAATATTGAAAACAATCCATGTGTTTTAAATTATATCCCAACATTTATTTTTTATTCATAAAAATTTTAGACTCCAAATAAATTTCAAAAATAAATTTCAAAATCAATCACCTCTTTGAAAATTCATTCATTACCCAATTATTAAAACACCCCCTTTATGAATTAAATCCATTGAAATATTCTACCTTTTATCTTTTTTTTTCATAAAAAATGTTCCCCTTAGCTCTACATTTAAAAAAAATAAAACATGGTTTCTAACAAAGAAAACCAAACACCTATCCATAATAAATACAAAACAATTTCCAAAAAAATCACCTCAGGGAATTCCTCTATTCCATTTGGAAAACCATTTTTCATCACATAACACAAATTCCCCAAAGAAAATAATAAAGCACACCAACATAATTCTCAAATCATAATACATTTAACCAAATCAAATTCCACTTAAAAGCCCAAGAAAACTCCCTTTTCAGACAACTCAAAAACAGAATACACCACTAGAATAAATCTTGGGATAATATGAGGAATGATTAAAAAATATGGAGGAGAATGGTTAAGATTAATATGGTGGTGAATGGTGCACCATCAATTAAATAACAACTATCATGGTTTAAAATACATTTTTTTACAAGAACCACATGTTTTAAAAAACCGTGCATTCTAACCTTGTAGAATCCAGTCACCACTTTCACCTATAAAGCTCCAAATGACCCTTGAAATCACCAATGTACTCAATAGAGATTACATAATTATCACAAAAGTTCATAAAACATAATAATATGAAAAACAATTAGGACTTAAGACCAAAACACCCAAGGAATAATGAGGTTCAATGATATGAAGAGGGTTTCAAACACTTTCCTACACACTCCACTCAGTTCCTGTCTGTGATGATATTATCAAACCTATGTAAACACACCCCAAAAACAATAATGAATTATCTAAAACATATTTTTCATGAACCAACTTGTTTCACCCATCCATTTAACACTTTATTAGGTTCAACACATACCCAAGGTACATTTTCATTCACACTAGGATGGAAAATAAAATGAAAGCCTATGAACATAGTCATTGGGAATGATTTCAACATAGTATGAAAAACTATAATCATAAAAAAACATACACATTATGGTAAGTATAAAGATAAAAAAAGAAAAATGGATTTTGTTAATATATAATTATGTATCACAGACATAAGAATAAGGTATACAGATGAATACACATTAACTACTATAATGGAGCCTATATATAGAATTTCTATATATGAAACCTAGTGGAAAATATAACAAACCGACTACCCACAATCTCTAAGTGACACAAAATCACTCTCCAAATATAATGTTAAACATCTAGTACATCCTGTACCCAAATATAAGGGATTCAAAATCCCAAGAACCTAAAATAAATTATTCAATGTTTCCATCATAGTGTGGTGCACGTAGGGTGCGAGTGAAACTGAGAAACATAGGTATGCATCATAGTATTTCCAAAAATCATTATAGAATAGAATCCTTTTTATGATATTTTGAAAATACAATTAAAAATAGGTTTCCACCAACAATTATGATAAATTTAAATCACAGTCAAACATTTAACAAAATTATTTCATTTGGATGAAAAGAAAAAAATCATTAGAAAACCACTTTTCTTAACCCTCAACCCCACTTTATAAAACTCATGCACCATATTAAAAAGTAAATAATGGTATAATCTGAGCCATTTACAAACTCCTATAAAACATCAAAATATGTCCCTTTATTATAATTACATCATTCAAAAAATAATCTTTTTTTCCTATTTCAAAAAAATTATCATATACCCATTTTAAAATCACAACACTATTATTTTTTAAATAACATTCAAAATAAATATCACAACATAATTTTAATGTGAAGAAAACCACTTATCATACAAGATTAAACAGGCATGGTAGCAATAATAAAACCAACAAGATAATGAATCCAAATAGTTAAAAGGCTATATAATCTAATCATCATTAGGGAATATAAATGAAGAATCAAGGATATAATTATTCCAAAAAGGATCAAGGAATACTTAAAACCTTCTAGAACTCAAATTCTATGATCAAAACTAGTGAAAAAAATCCCTAGGCTGACTCTACTAAATATTTTAAAGGCATTTTAGAACACTACACTCAATTTAATTTTTTTTCATCATTTTCAATAGAGTTCGCATTTCGTATCACCAAATGAAATACTAAGTAAAAAACCTTTGGAATTCCCAAACCAAACTACCCAGAAAATTTCATGACCTAAACATGGTGAAAATATTTTAATGACCATAATTTAATTATACCCATTATCTAAACAATTTATACATACTTGGAATTTCACACCCCCCTTGAAATTCCAATTTAAAACCATATAACCAAGTGGAAAACCAATTTAAAACCCCTTATAAATTCAACAAGACTATAACACATATAATGAATTTAACAAAAAATGAATTTAAAACTACTAAGAAATTAATGTAATGTCAATTTAAGTTAAATAAAAAAATACCTACCTTAATTCAGTGGAAACTAAGCATTAAGTCATCACTGATGATGGATAATGATGAAACAAGCCTCAAGGGTCCCCATGTAATCCCTAAAAAAACATCACCTCCCCTATAAATCAACAACCCTAAACCCTAAAATCAAAATTAGAATCCCTTTGTGTTTGTGGGGAATAGTTAAACCCAAGAAACTAGGTGTGGGAGGAGATAGAAGAGAAAAATATTGACTACCTTAAAGAAATATTTAAGAAATGATATTGTAATGGACTGAAAATACAATGTAAGTGTTGGAGGAACCTCCTAGGGAACATTTCTATCTTGGATGAATGAGATATAGAGAGTGAGGGTGGAGGAGGAGTAATCTATTAGGGCTCCCATAATCATAAGGGAATATCAAAAAGATCAATTTTAAGTGAACCAGGCCAACTAGCTGGGTTAGGCTACATGTCTTAGTAAACTATGTGCTAACCAAGTATTGAAAAACAACCTCTCCAAAAATTTGGAAAATAGTTTTCCCTTGGGGATCCATGTTATTATCTACCAGTGTGTTATTTGGGCCAAATGAAACTACCCAATTATAGATCTATATTTTATACACACAATTTCCCACCCATATTCATGCCATGTTCTACGTAGAACTAATGGAAATAAATATCTATATTGTAACTACTATGATTAACCCCAATCATGCCATAGATATGAAGGTCAAACAATGAACATTAAAAAACTACTATAAACCTTCCCACATAAGAGTACTCATATGCTTTATTATTAACTGGGCACCCCAAACTATGCGTAAATGATAAAATTATAGAAAACCTAAAACTCAATGATAAAAATATTAAAATTTTATATTACTCAAAAATTAAATAAATAAATTAATTGGATGAAATGATAAAGTGAAATGAGTTGTTATATAAATATTTCTTAGTACATCCCCATCATTTTTTGATTCTTTTCATTAAACATTAACTTTAAATATTTTTGTAACTAATGTAACCCTTTAAATTATTAATTCAACAACAAACCATAAACAATTTTAGGATGAGGTGATATTAGCATTGTATTTTGATAAAGAAAATATTTTATTTTTTAACTTCAAACATTCATAATGTTCAAACATATTCACACTATCCTATTAAATATTACATTCTATTTAGAATATCATTGTATGATATATATACTTATTGGTGTCTATAAAATAAGTCTTAATTTCTTCTACTAATAATAATTAAAAAATAAATTTTTATATCAATATCACATATGTAATTAATTGCGTTTAAGAAATTTCTAAAAAAAATATTATTCTTTAAAATATTCCACATATTTTAGTGGAATAAAAATTCTTCATATTTAAAAAATAATTTATTAAAACACATTAATATTGGATAAAACATTTTTACTATTTTTTATCATTTTAATAAATGTTACAGAACTTGATGAATCAAAAAACCTATATATAGAGCCTATAATCACATTTTCTTAATATCAACCTTTTTTATTAAACAACCACTCTAATCATATAAGAAAAATTATATAAAGAGGCACATACATTACAAATTTCCTTCTGAGCTTGATATCTTCCTTTATATTCAATTATTTTTTATTTTACACATTTATTCATAAACTAAATTAAAAATAAAATATATATCAATTAGTCTGTATATTATTAAATCCATTATATTTAATATATTAGTAAATTATATATTTAGTATCACTTACCCTTTAAAACATAATAATAAATTTTTATAAAATCATTACCTTATATAAAAAATCTATTGAGTAACTCAAACACCTTAATATACCTAAATTAGTTCCACAAAATTCAATTATTACTCCACATTCTTAATAACACTCTGCTTTAAATGGAAATGTCATGATAATATGAAGTAACATTTCTGGACTCTCCAACTATAGTTTTTTCTTCTTGTTTGAGCATTTTTCCAGTTATATTTTCTATCAAAAAACTAAAATCTAAGCATGATTTGTCTTAGTTAAACATTCAAAAAAAACATCGTGAAAATTAATGGAAACGTTTTATTGAATATACTCAAATTATTATAAAATTTATGACTGAATAAATTTAATAACAAGAAAAATCCTTAAAATTATCCTCAAATCTCTCTCAGTAATTGACACAGACAATCATATTGAGTATATGGGTCGAGTATAAAATTAAATAGTATATTTTATAGCAACTCAAATTAAAAAATTGTGTGAATTTATTTTTGAATATCACAATCATCTAGATTCAATGTATTGAACAACTGAAACATTTTTTTTCAGGAAGGTGTTACACTAATAGAGAGAAATTTATTTTACTTGATTACTTTTTCTTAAGTTACATGTCTTGTGAGTTTCTTAAATTAAAATTCTATATTTAAAGGATCAATCTTAGTGATTGTTCTGATGATGATGAATAAAGTCATATACAATATAATATTTATCATATGAGTATCATGCTCTAAAAACATTTAACAAGGATCTTATCAACTGTTTTCCCACTAAAAAGATAACTCATTCTTAAATCATAATATCTATTTGTGTACCAAGATTTGTATTTTACTAAACAATGAGTTATTTATATAATATCAAATATTAACTTTGAAATTATAGAGTAAATAATTTTCATGTTTATTAGTATTCTCAAATTAAATAGTTATATTTATTAAAAGAATATTAATTAATTTTTAAATCCCAGAGGAAATAGTTTTATTAAGCTCTATTCATATAATGTTATATTAAAAGTTTAATTTTCAAAATATATAATTTTAATTTCCAAAAAATAAATTTCGTTTTTGAATTTATTATGTAAAAATTATCATAGAGTTAATTTTTGTGAATTTTATAACAAGATTTTTTTTCAATTAATCGAGAAAAATAACTACATTTATTCAAAATTGTATTTTATTTTCAAGTATCTAAAATATCTAATTCTATTTTTTGTTAGTTATAAAATTTAATTTTTTAATTTTTATTAAGAATAAATTAATTATAGTACTTCAATGAATTTTATAACTGAATTTGGAAAACATTATTATATTTAAAATATATTTTTTGAAAAACCATTTTTCATCATGATTTCATGGTTTAGTTTTAAATTAAATTCATACACTTATATATTTTTAATCTTGAAAAACGTATTCCATATTTAGAATCATTTATTGTTTAAATTTAGTCAATAGTTCCCTTATATTTTTTTCTATTAGGAATAATAATCATAACAATATTTGTTACCATGGTAATGTTGAAATAGGTTAATTAATAGTAAAAATAATTATATAAGGACTTGAAATAACCTTAAAATATCCCTCAATTTTTTTGTATGATTGTATTTCATCCATAATCATCCAAAACACAAATATATGAATTTTTATTTTATATCACTCTGATTGTGAACCTTATAATACTTTTTGAATGAAAAATTCAAAATTTTCATTTTCTTATTTATATTATTTTTAAGTTTTTTACAGAGGGATAAAAATAAGGTATGTCTAGATCCAAATGGTTATTTTATTTATAATTAATTTTTTACTATGGTAATTTGTTTCCATAAATTATCATGTAACATCGACACAATATTTATTCAATTAAATGAAAAATTAAATAAATGGTTTCAAAAATATTAAAAGTAGTAAAATGTGAGTGATTTATTGTGTAATACAAACTATTTAGATAATTAAAACATTGTAGTCATGATAAAATGGTTTATATTCTAATTCCATCTTTTTTGTTTTGGGTTTTAAAGTGAAATTATATGAATAGTGTTGAAATTGACATTAATGATATTTCATAATAAATAATGATTTATTAAATGATCTAATGTTTCAAAAAAATATATTTTATTTATAAAAGTTAATTTAATAAGGTTATAAGTTCATCCAGGGTCTATTTATGAGCATGTTTCCTTTTTATAGTTACCATTTTCCCTCAAAAGTGTAAATACATTAATATCACCATAATTGTTGAAAGGGGTGATGGGGGTAGAAACAAAAACACAAGGTAAAAAAACCAACTAAACTTTTCCAATTTTTATTATATGAGAATATTTAAATTCATACATATATTACATTTTAATATAATAAATTTTTAGAATTTTTATTATGAAAACTAATTTATATTAATTAAATAATTTAGGAAATTAAAAGAGTGCCCCTACCCTCTCTTATGAAAGGTCACCTCCCTCCTATTTTCATCACACATAAAAAACATTTGTTTAATTATATAATTACCCAAATACCTTACATACATCACCAAAAATTTCATGTAATCCTTGGTTAGATTATAAAAACAACCTATAAAATCTTTTCGTGTAAATCTTAAGATGTTGCATGAAGAAGAGGTATAGTTCTTAACCGTTTATTTTCTTTTTGGTTTCATTTTATACAACATTAAAATAAAATTAAACCATACTAAAATAATAATACCACTATATTAAATATATTTGTATTTTGTTATGATAATATAATAAACTATATCCATCTCCTCTTCCATCAAATGGTGAATAAAACCATCATGCATGTGTATGGCAGACTGCCACCACACAAACAGATGTAATTTTTTTTACCATTACCTCCTATTGTTAATGGTTTTAATTATAGATTTAATGTAAATATATTATATTAATAAAGTGTTTATAATTATTAATATATAACATATCAGTGACTTTCATACCATTCCATTCACTGAAAAATGATAATTTTATACATGCATGTGCATAGACTACCACCTCAACAAAACAACATGATTCTTTTTTCATCACCACATCACATGGATTATATATATAATTTTATTTTAAGAAATATTATTTTATTTATAATATTATTATAAATATTAAAAGTTAACAAAAACACTCACCTTATTTCCATTATGATCATTGAAAAATGGTAATGTTACTCAGAAGTACGCACGACCTACCATATTCATGATTTTAACATAGTTAATTTTTTATAACCATATATCAAGACTTGTTTTAGAAATATAATTAAGGAAAAAAATAAATTATTTCATTAATATTATACTTTAGACTATGTAATAATGACCACTTTGTCTATTTCCAACCTAATGAAGTCATTTCAGATATATGAGTCGAATATCCTCAAAACGTTCGAATTAAACTGCAATATTTATGTAATTGAATACAAAATGGTAATAACTAATATAAAAAGGAATAATAAACATGAAAATTTTATTAATTTAGTGAATAATTAAAATGATTATATTATTTGGGAATATAAATAATGTGAATGATAAATCTAACTCAAGTTAAGGTACTTCAATTTAAAAATATCATCTTTTATTGTTTCCTTTCCAGCTCTTTTACTTCCATATCCATGTTCTTATAAAAAATCCAGAAAAAAATTATTTATCATTCAATAGATGATAAAGGTCATTTTTAAAATATTTTTCTTTTAAGATTTTTTTTAAAAGTTAATATTTTTAAGGTGTTTTGTGAGGGAAACAATACATTAACAAAATATTTTTAAATATTATAAAGATTTGTTTTCTAAATATTTTTCATGAATGTTTATATTTTAAACTTAATTTATAGATGTTTTTATATTGAAAAAAAGAATAGAAAATTATATTTCATGTATCTTTTTTTACTTTCCATAAATGGTTTTAAAAAATTAATCCTTTTATATATTTTATACAAAATTTTTTATCATTAATTACAAAAGGAAAAAATAATATATTATAATAAATATGATTATAATGAATTTTCATACTACTATAATAATTATTTTATGTTTTTTTACTTTATAATAATCCATGTTTTCATCAAAGAAGAACATTATTCCCCTTTTTTATATGAATATTATTTTTGAAATTTGATTAAAAAAACAAGTAATTTGATATCTGAATGTATTTTACTTATGGGTTTAAAAGTGTTTTTCTAATAGTTTTAGGATGAAAAGATGAAATCATAAAAAAATTATGATATTTTAATTTAGAATTATATATACTGAATGGGTGATCCAAAATTTTTTTATACAATGGGTTGAGGACCATTTTAGCCCATGGTGAATAGATGAACCTGATACAGCTTATACAATGGGTGGCCCCCATTATATCTACCCAATGATTTGTGTAATTTTCATTATCATCAAAGGTAATAATTATATAGTTAACCAGTCTGGTTCATCATAAGGATTTAATTTGTCTAAAGTTATATATGAAATATGTTTAAAACTGGTTATAAATATGATTCTATATTTCAACTAATTTTTTTTTATTTTCATGCTATGAGTTTTAATGTTATTTTGAGAAAAAAATGATTTGTTTTATTCATGAGGAAATTATTTATTTCATATGATCAAATAATAATGTGATAAATGTTAGTAGTTAATGGGTTTTCTTATTTTTTGTCAGAATAACATATTTCTTCTTTTTATGTCCCATACTGATATTTTTTGTTCATCCCATATGTTTAAAATGTTATCCACATTGTTCGATGATTGGTTGAAATAATGAAGATGTAAAGTGAAATGTCATTAATATTTTCTATGAAAAGAAATTGTTTTTCATTTTAATTGTTTAATATTATCAGAAAATGGATACCAAGTATAAGTGTCCAACTATAATATATCGGTTTGTTATGTATGAGTTATTAAATAATTATCTAAAATTTTAATCCATAAAGATCAATGAGAATGTAATAAAATTAATTCTTGACTAAAAACACATGATTTAGTTAAGTTTAAGGTCTATTCCTTATAGTAGGTACCAGAGAAAAGGTTTATATAAATTTTTAATTTAGTATAATGTTTATATAATAACATTGAAAATTTTACATAGTTGATAAGATGAAATGATATATAATTTCAGGACTATCATGTTTCTTAATGTAATATATATCTATTCAGAATGGTTTTCCAAAGAGAAAATAGGGAAAATAAAGTAGGAAGGTATCAAGTAGAAAATAACCTTCCAAATTGGAAAAATTTGAATTGTTAGAATTGGAACATAGGAATTTTTTTCATGATGGATAAGTTGGTATGAGCTATAAAGAGTTGTGGAATCCATAGTAAGAAAACCGATTTACCATAGAGGAACAAGTCGGTAATTTAGTATTTCATGAAACAAGACCCGTAATCAATTAGAATAACTCTAGATAATGTGATTGCTGAAGGATATATCAATGATCTGGGAAATATATTTTTGGTTATGGTATGTTTAAATTGTAAAAAATGTGACCCCTAACTTTTATTATTTTGAAGGTAATGTTGGTCGATACGGGCCTCTATTAAGAATACTAGATAGAAATATGATCTTGATTCCATGGAATGTGATACATTTAAGACTGTTTTCATTGGAAAAAATTTACCTAAAGTTTTTCAACATATTATGGAGTAAAAATTCATGAAATTAAGGAAAAATAATGATGATTTAGTAGTTGCATATGTTGAAAATTTTAAAAGGCTGGAAAATTACATACAAAATTTTATTTTGGAAAATTGTAGTAAAATTAATAGATTTTTCTAATTATAGAAACCATGTTTTTAAAGAGAATTTTGTGCATGAGAATTTAAAAGTTATGAGAATAATTTATATTGTTCTTAGAATGTTGAAATCATGGTTTTCAACACTCCTAATCCAAGAGATGACAAATGTAAGAAATATTTAATGTGGTAAGGAATGGATAAGGAAAATATTATAAAGTATAGATGTAACAGTATTGGAGAATTCATTATTTATTATTGGATACCATTCTCAATTTTCATTTGTGATAGGGTCCTTTCCCAAATGTCATGTTTCTAAAAATGGCCTCACAAAAAAAATTTGTGATAGATCATCAAAAAAATATTTATCAATAAAGGTAAGGTATATTGTCACTAATTATCTTTCTTGGTATTTAAAAAAGAGATATATTTTTTACGGATGAATCTTCCCATGGAAAAAAAGGAAAAAAATTAATAAAAAGAAAATTAAAAAATGACATCTAAAATAAAAAATATTCACAAAAATATAAGATACAAACTATCTAAAACTATAAATATATGAATTAATAAAAGTATTACAAATATGTTCATTAAAATTTTTGTTAAATTAAATGCGATAAAATAAATAAATCCCTGAGGGGGAAGGTCATAAGGAGGAGGTGGTGGAGGTAACTCCATCCCTAAACCTTGAGTTTGTTGTCACATGTACATCATCATTTTCTCATGTTGCTGCTCCTGTCATATATGCATATCCAGATTCTACTACATCTACTATCGAAAGATATCATCCTAATCCATATGAATGGGCTCTATAAGATCACCATCATCTCGAAACTAATCCTGATACTGGGAAATTGATGATTATGGCTCTCTATGTCCTCACCTTGAGCTAGATGAAGAAATTGTAATGGTACAATAATAACTCCCAAGAATCTACAGAGAGCTGATACAAACAACAAAAAATTTCAAGAAGGTATACTGTGTCACATTCATCCATAATGCATCATCAAATCTTTCTACACTTGTTCCCTATTCCTCATTATCATCCTTACTATCATTATATGTGTGAGAATTTACAGCCTCACAATTTAAATTTGAAATTAAAATAGTCAAAATATTATTTTTATTCAATTTTAAAATTCAAAAAAATTATACTGAGAACAATATGACCCTAAAGACCACCTGTAATATCTACAGTGGAATTATCTATATACATACTCTTCTAAACATCGATATTCAATAATATCTAGATGTTAGAATTCCTATATAAGTATAAAATAAATACTTATATTTTATGTTTTATAAATTATTTGAAAAAAATTTCTTATCATATGTCATTCATGAGTATTAAATGTATGAAAATAGCTCAAATTGTTACCTCTTTCCTCCACTAGTTCTTCTAACATAATAATTATCTCCCCTCAAAACTAGCACCCATCCAGTATAAACATATTCCATCCCAAACCTAAGGTGAAATGTAATCTGGTCATTTGTCATAGTAAGGACTCTCACATTCCAAATGGTTGTCCTCCTCATGTTGTTCAAAAATTGAGGGCAACACACATGCATACAAAACTCCCATGTATCCCAGATAGAGGTCAGTATGTTATGATCAATGAGATATAAAAAAACCTACAAATAATTAATAATTTATTGTTATTAATTAAATATATTTCAAAATAACTCTGATTTATTTACCTGCCCCCAATAATCAAACATGTGGTGCCTAACATCAATGGTAATTTGACCCAATGAAACGATTATCATACCCAGAAAACAGACCCTATAAATAGTCATCATCCATAAAAAACACGAAATGACTATGGCCATAAAATAATTTAAAACATGTATTATATGTGGTTATATATTATATTTCATTGTTACTAGTATTTAATTATGTTAATATTCATATTAATCATCTTCTTTTTATATAACATTGTCAATATCATCATATTCCTCTTCAAAATCATCAATTTTTATAGGAGTTTTATCTTCATCATCTATTTCTATATAAAATTAATTTGATTCATCAACAACATCATCATCACCATTGACGCATAATTTTAGTGTGTCATCATTGATTTTTATGTCTCTTCCTGGAAAATATGGATTTATTATATTCTCTTGAAAAAATTAAAATTAAATTAACATTAGAAAAACAACATTCACTTTAAATAAACATATTTTCATGAAATTTCATTTTTATTTTGCTCAAAAAATCACTTAACTCTCTTGAAGCATCATAATTATTTTCATAATAAATTTTATGTTCCTAATTGCACAATAAAAATGGTTCATTTACTATATCAAAGATTATATATTTAATATAAATGATTCCATGTTGTGAATGAACATAAAAACCTCTATCATTATCTAACCAATGACATTTAATCATCATGGAAAAATTATATCATAGATAACATAGTAAATTTTTTTCTTCAATCATTCCATAAAAGTCATCATCACTTTTTCTAAAATGATATCCTCTTAGGATCACACCACTGTTTATTTTTTTAATTCCCCATATTCACATGTATTAAATAAAAACACATTCAACACATATACTTTTTAATATTTAACAATTTTCGATGGGGGTTGCTCAATACACAAAATCACTTATCAATTTTATTAAAATTTTGAGATACATAAAAATTTGATATAAAATTATCAATATAACATGTAATAAATTAATTATATATGTTAAACCATAAACAATTTACTTTACTAGTTTTTAAAACCAATAAAAAAAATTATTTTGTCGATATTATTCATGAGTAACTACTGTTATTTGTGAAAGACATTTCTTGATATGATTATCATATAATATATAAATTAATTAATATTAATTTACATTAAAAAAACATTATAGAATAAGTGATATTAGAAATCACTATACAAATGGATTCATTTCATCATAGTTGGACTAAACATATGTATTTTCCCTTTACTGTTCATCATTTGAAATCCATCATTGATGAATTTCCCCGGTTAAGTTTAGGATGATTGAAAAGTGATAATTTATTTTTCACTTCCCCATTCAACATTTCCTTTGTTATGTCTCATTTATATTTTTTTGAGGTATATTTATATTTCAAATAATGAGAGCAGAAAAATCCCCCTATAAATAATATTTTGAAATTTATCCTTTAACAAATGATTCGTTACATACCTTTTTCTTCACATTATACATGCATCTCATGTATGGGTACATCCATTGGAACTATACCAGCCCTCAATATTTTTATTCAAGTGGTAAATTTAATATCAAATGATTCATTGAATCAAAGAATGCCTATGGAATTTTTTTTCCAATTTACATAAAATTAAAAAAACATCTTCTTATAGTCTACTTAGTTCATCATAATCTTTTGTAGTCACACAAATGTTTCAAAAAAATGTTACATTTCTGTTAGCTCATCCCAAATTATATAATTCAATAATTCTATATTTACAATCTGTAGAAATATTTCAATTATAACCTGAAAACCATTTCCTTTTAATCCAGTAATATGACCATTTCTGACACATCTAGTAAAATTTGTAGCACATCCCTTGGGAAGACATAAATCTAAAATACACTAAGGAAATAAAACAACTTATTTTTAAAGTTTATAATCCTATTTTGGATTCATTAAATTTTGTGATCTTTTATTTTCAAACTATTCACCTTCAAGTTGCCTACAGGTTTGGGAAAGATCTAATCACAATTTTACATTATCTTTAGTCTCACCAGGTGTGTAGAAAAATATATAAAATATATTATCAAAATATTTCTTCTCAATACGCATGACATCCAATATGTGGCAGACTAAAAAATACTACCAATATCACAGATCCCTAAAAATGTTATTTTTTACCCAATTGTGTTCTTTCCTAAAGCCATGTATTTTTTGATTGTTTATAGTTACTATATGGGTAGTGGGATGTAAAGTAGATATAATATATTTAAACACAATGCATTAGATTGTTTTTGGAGGTACATATCTTTGAATTATATATTTTCTGAAGTGATATATGTTCCTCCAAAAATGATTATCATAAGGAATAAATCATCAATGATATTTGGAAAATAGGGGTTTTCCCCATTGATGAGAATAACCGCTTTACATTCACTCATAAAATATAAACATGATTTTGGATAATGTGTACTCCTATGATATAAGTATACATATGTTAGGAAGTTACTAACTTTCCACCTTAATTCACATTTCACAATGAAATTCTATTTCCCAACAACATCATACATACTGGCACCATTACATAATAAAAAATTCAACTCGTCAATCAATTTTTTTTAACTAAACATCAATATTCTTTTTTGTTTTTCATTTAATTAATAGTGTAAAAAATACATATGTCTCATTCATCAACATCCATAGATTTTTGTTGTATGGAGTTATAAAAATGGTCCAACATGAATATTAAACACCTTTAGAACCAAATATATATAAACCATTGGTAGGGAAATATTTTCATAAATAATGGGATTATAAAGAAGAAGATGGATGTACCTAGTCAAAATGTATCCATGAATCACTATTAAAAGGTTGATTTATATTTTTACCAATTTAAATATTTATTTTTTGCTAGGACATTAATGGAGTTGGGTTCTGAGACATAAATAAATGTTGTAATCTAGGTGTAAGTGGGGAATACCTCAAATATTTAACATGAACCAATCAATACTTCCCATATTCAACCTCAGTATACCTCAATTTTCCATATGTTTAATAACTTACTAATAACTAATTTTCACCATAATATAAGATGTAATCATTTAAACATGCATGAATCTTCTGATAACCATGACCCAAGTTACAAGCCAATATCTTTCTATTATATAAATTTATTGAAAAAACATTTCATTCGAGAAAAATTGATTTAACTGAAGATAATATCGGATCAAAATAGTTATTTTACATTCCATTTTCTGATTTAGTAGCCATAAATTTTGAAAATACTTCAAATATTTTTATCCTATTACCAGGATATAATTAATCCTCATCATGCATTAACAAATAATAAAATTATGACAGTTCCAACTAAGGAGTTAAATCAATTTCATCCTAAGTTTCAATTTTTGGAAAATATGGAATGATCACATCATGTACTAAATATTGAAATAATGAGGGATCTAGAACTGAATAATTAGTATCTTATTTGAAAATGAATTCATCTTTTTGATACCAAAAACACCATATTTTTTAAAACCAAAATGTGATAGATGGCCCCAAATGTTTTTAAATCTGTCAAATCTCCTCGGGATGGATTTCTTATATAGACATATAATTTTCTCTTATGAAACGAACTCTGGTTTTCATTATTCAATTCATATGAATCATTTGACACCCTCAATATATAAATGATTTATACCAGAACTGTTCGGATTCCTACAATGATTTACCTAATTGTAATCCTATAATAAATAAAGTTTTCTAATTCCTTTTCCAATTTTTTTTTATAAAAATATAAATTATGATTAATTAGATATAAGAAAAATATTATCCAAAAATGATTTAAAATTTTAAAAATTAAAAATTTATTTTAAAAATTAAAAATTATATCTTATTACCACTTCTTTGTTCTAATTCTGTACTGCTATGTTTTTCTAATTACTATTAATAATCAGAATGTGAAATAAAAGGTTGAACAAGGGGTATGAGGGAATAATGAAGTGGAGGGGATAAAGGTGAGGATGGAGGGAAATAATTAATATGCCCTGATGTTCTAACTGTTTTGAGGAGATGATTCTATCAGTAAACTCACAGGTTTACAGATGGATGAATCTTCTCCAAACTATCTGAATGTAGGGTAAGTGGAATTATTTCCATATACCAACACCCCATCCCCTCCACTCCATGCATAACTCAAGGGATGTAGGGAGGGGAGGGGTGTAGTTGACCATATAGGGAATGAGTTTCTAGATCACTGGGTTCAGGGTCACTAAAATTCATTCCATCTATCTTCTCCTTTATACCACCTGCTACATGCTTCCCTCATTCCCCTCATTTGGACTTCTATTACAAATTGTGGTTAATTGATGTAGAGACTATCTTTTTTCTTTATAAGACATTGTACTATTTCTACATATATTTCCAGAGCTAGGAACTAATACAATCTGTGATTATGAGGCCTAGAGTTCCCAGAATAAATTATACAAAAATATTAAGTATATTGTTTACTATGAACATGACGGAAATGGGATATCTCTAAAATGGTAGTTGGAATTTCAAATCTGAGGAAATAGTTATGTTCAGAGTGTGGTGTTTACCCTATGTGGGACACAACTTTTTTTGGCATGGATCTTCTGCAGAAAAAGTCACAGATGATATTTGTAAATAAAATAATTAAATATATTTATTTTATCATTAATTAAAAACCAAATAAATCTTTATAGAGGATTATAATTGTGAATTTGAGATTTTCATTTAGTTTGGAATGGGGTGTTTTACCTACAAACGACCTAAAGTGAGTGGGATTGGGAGGTTCGGATTCCACGAATGTTGGAAGATTTTGATAAATAGGCATTTAAGGTAAATGAGCAAAAGCTGGCTCATTTCTCCTGGGGATGCTAGTGAGAGATCTTCATATCCTTATGACGGTGATTTGATGCTGAATTCTAGGCATATCGCGATGAAAATGTAGGTGCTAGTATATATGAGCACAACGAACAGAACGACAGATCCAAAATCAATGAAGGATTTATTTTTTAGATTCCACACATCCTCCACTGAATAATATGTTGTTGTATTTTAATTTTAATTTATTTTTCTACTTTGAAATCCTTCATGGATATCCAAACTAACATCTCCCATCACTTGTTTCATTTTTGGATTGTCCATTCTTCTTCATTCTTCATATTCTTCATTGGTCAACTTTTCACCACAATGAAATGAAATATGATCATCAAGCAGGGAATAGTTTTGTGAAATTTTTTATATAGGGATTCCGAATCTATGATAGTTTTGTGTTACAGGAACCAGAGGAGGCGTAGTGGGGAGCTTAAGCGAAAACTAGTTTGTATCAAGTCGAAACATTGGGGTATCTACAAGAATAGAAATATTATATGGAGATCTCATCTTGAGGAGTCCAGATATGGTCTCAAAATGATATTTGGGAACCCAAGTTGTTCCCAATGGTCTGTGGAAGGACCACCGGTGTGGCAACGCCACTGGAAGTCTGCGGGGCAGTGGAGAAGCCTCACAGCGATGGCGAGCCGTGACAAAATCGGTGTCATGAAGGTTTCAGGTGGTAGTGTAGGGGAATGGGACATCGTCATGGTGGTGTGGAGGAGCCATGGTGGGCAGTGCAACTATAGGTCAGGATACAACAGCTGGGTTGGGCCAGGGCTTCTTCAAACCCCGATAACTCCAAAACAGAGTGTTTGTTTTGTGATCTATCTGTGGACATGAATTACTCTCACCGAGATAGATCATTTTAGTCTAGTTTGTGACTTTTAGATATTGGTTTCATGGATCGGTTCAATGAAATTCCTGGGATTAATAATAATAATAACAATATAATTATTATTATTCAAAAATATTTTATGAGACCTAGCTTGAAAACCAGAAGTTTGATTTGTGTGTCATTTGTAGCAACACAAATCTTGCTTCGAAGCAGACCTTTTGAATATATTTTGGCATTGTTTTTAATTCATGCTCAAGGATCAGGGGAATGAAACATCTAATTATAATATTAATATAAATATTATTATTCAAGAAACTTGTATCGGACAGTATGTATGCATATGACATCTTATTGACACACTGTCAGAGTTGTTGTTACCCTAGAGTTGTGCCCGAAATTTCAAGACAAAATTTGGGCACTTAAATAGAAATGGTTGTGTGGGACCCAAAAGGCTTTATTTGGTCATTTGTGGTGAAATTCAGTGTTTTCACTGATTGTCAGTTTGGGATGAATGAATATCCAATCCCATGTGTTTTTTGAGAGGATCACAATTGCACATTAATTTTTTTGTGTTTCAGGAATGTGTAATGGGTCCTGTGAAGCACCATTCAAGCACAATAATGTGAAATGCAGTTTCTTCACTAGAAGTCTGATTCGGCTGAAGGAATAGTTAGTCCTATGCATTTTATACAAAGATTGTGATGGTGTGATATGTTTGATTATCCCGGTCCATTTGAAGATGAATTTTAGTTGTATTAAATTTTATCTCTTTGGATCGATTAACGAGCATTGTGCACTAATCATCCTTTTGGTCCAGAGGTTCCATGTACTTTGGGATTACATCGATACACCTATAGGGTACTTATTAATAGTGTAGTACCCGAGTATGGATGGGTACAAGGCCAGGTGATGAGGTGGGGCCACATGTCATGTGGGCCCCACATGATCGGTGTACCACACTATGAATCTTCTACCTCTCATATCTCCTCCTTTTGTACTCATAATTTGGCTTGCGAGTAGCCTATCTTGAGTGTTCTTCTGTGTAGGATGTGATGGTGCCCTACATAGTGGATTCTGTGATATGATACAAGATGTTCTATGTGTGTCCCATTTCAAGGGAAATACCAAATGACTACATTGTAGTTCCTCAATGCTTTCCGAGAGGAACCTTCCACTAGGGATGGATAGAAAATAACTAGCTTACCCTCTAGCGGTTATTTCCAGTGGCGTTACCATTTACTCTTTAGGAATTACCCTAAGGTGGGGTTGGGTAGTGGCGTACACTGTTTACTCTTTAGAGAATACCATCTCGTGTTGATGGGTAGTGGAATCCGTTGTTTACTCTTTTGGTCTTACCTTACAGTGGGGATGTGCAGTGCTTTTCATCGATGAAACTTTCGGTCTTACCCTCCAATATATTACCCTTCAGTAGAGCTTGATAGTTGTGTTCTCCATTGGTAGTACTGAGCATACCCTCCAGCGGGGCTGGGAAGTGGGTTTTCGACCTTGAGACAAGATCTCTCAGCTAAGGGTATTAGTGAAAACACACATTTTTCAGTAACTTTGGAAGCATTATAATGATGTATTCTTTTTTCTATTCATATGTGTCCTTGTGATGTGACCTAAAACCCTGCGGGTGAGATAGAACTACCCGAAGTGGATAGTATTAAGGAGTGGTTATCGAGTCCCTTTGACATGTGTGTTTTGGGAAGATGTGAGGGACGTTTTGCATCATAGGTGGTATCTTCTAGAACTAGTGGCCACTCTTTTCCTAGGATGAGCTATGAGATGGAGATCCACTTACTCTCGTCTGGGATTCTTGGGTTGAGCATGTATATATATATCTTACTGTAATACCCACTCTTGGGTTTTTTCATAATCTCATTCTAGGAGAGGCAAATAAGTGTGGGGTGTTCTATGTGGTTTCAATATCTAGCTTCTCATAGTTTGAAGAGACTACCCTCCTACTAATGATAGAAAAGTTTGGATGTGATGTTTATCTTTTCAACATTTCTAGCTCCTTGTACTATCTTATTGGATTGACCTGTACTCTTTTTATTGTACCTTGTTCTATCCACTTCTCCCCTCTTCAGTATATCATTTGTTTCTCCCTTGAGCCTCTTGGGAATCCTACTGAGTATTTTTTTATACACACACATTCTTGGGATTTTCCCACACTTGGTATTCCCTTGAAGATGACAGACATATTGATCATGAATTTAGAGGATCTTAGGGATACATGGTTCTTGGATTGAATTTAGTTTTCATAGCTTGGGATCCATGAGTGAGGCCTTCTTAGCTATTATACTTTTTCACTTGTTTATAGGTTATGGAACTATTCCTGTTAGGTGTGTATTTCCCCCATTTACCTTTCATTTTACTTTAAAAACGTGTTCTTGTATTGTTTAGAGGTTGACATATGTTTTTTTTATATATAGCTGTGTTTTATCTTGTTTTCCTTTCCCTTTGCACTTTTTCATTGAGTTGTCTCTATGTGTGTACAAGTACTTATGAAAAGGCCTCCCTGAGTTTTTTTTGTGCTATCAGTGATTGTCATCACCCCTTGCCTATGGAGCCAGGATTGAGATAGTTGTGGGATGGGACCTAGTATGAGTCGGGTTAATAAAAAGTGGTATCAAAGGTGTTTAATTCGATGGGATGTTTTTTAGATGTTCCATAAAAAATTAATTGGTTTGGTTTTAGGGAGACAGTTTCAACGTGTCTCAATATTGGATCTTAGACTAGGAAGTCTAGTGATAGAGAAACAGCCGACATAGCCATTCACCAAGACCCAGATAACCCACTAGTCGACTCAGCATGTTGAGAAATATTTTTCATGGGAACAATGATACATTAATCATATTGGATTGTGTCTTTGACCATCCTACTTTAGTCATCTCCCCATCATTGTTGATATATATATATTCCCATTTAACCAAATTATTCCATAATGGATTCAAGATTCCTCCATGATGACATCTACACAAGATATCAGGTCTAGTTCATAATAAAGACATCATGAGCAATGCGTCCTTAGTTTAAGGTCCATCATGCACTCCCTTACCTCCAGTTGGGCTGGTAGCAACACCACCACATATTGAGCAGAAATTAGATCTAGTAGAGAAGGATGATGATATGCACAGGTTAAGCACACTCTGCAAGTTTATTCTCTAGATATCGATGAGGTTCCACAATGAGATAGATCATTAAGTAGTAGTGGTTTTCCTGGAGTCGTTGATTCACCTCTTTAGGCTTTTTCAGAAACTGATTGATCAGATGGTGGCTCTGGCATCCAACCTTCTTCCATAGAACAGTTGGGTGTTAGTGGAGTCTGGTTATTCATTTGCACGATGAGTCAGTACTCTCATGGGGTGACTTACACTAGTTTTTCCATGAAGAGTACTACCCCTACTTATTATGTTCCATCCACATTCAGGATCTTCTTGATCTCCCATAGGGAGGGATAATGGTGACCAAATATGAGACTCAGTTCACAGACCTGGCTTGGTACTCTCTAGACATGATCTAAAATGGCTACTTACACTACAAAAAAAGCATCCCTTAGCGGCGGTTTAAACCTCCGCTAAATGGGTTGGCGGCGGTTTACAAAAACCTCCGCTAAACTTGGCGTCGGCAATCTTTTAGCGGCGGTTTTTTCTATTTCGCGGCGGTAAAAACCACCGCTAAATGCTTCCCAGCAAGGCATTTAGCGGCGGTTTTAACCGCCCCTAAATGCTACCAAATATGGAATTAGCGGCGGTTAAAACCGCTGCTAAATGCTGAACTGGAAAAAAAAATAATTTTGGTTCTACTACACCACTGCCCTGAAAAATAAATCAAACCAGAATGTAGAGATCACCTAGGTTTCATGGGGATCTCGACCCCCTTCTTGGTAGTGTAGGATAGCGGTATAATAAATAGAGAAACAACATACAATAATTAAATCAACAATAAATGAAAGACAAAGCATTGGATGAATAATATAAACTAAATATAAATGGCCAATGACAATTTACAACCATGAATTCATGTCCAGATAAAGATAAAAAACTAAAAAATAGTATACATATAGAAGGTATCATGATACACATTAGTACATGAATAAATAAAATAACTAAAATCCCTAAGGGAAGAAATCTAAGAAACATACATCCACCCTGAAAATAGGGGAAAATATATTGTACCTTGATAAATTAGGGATCGATGGTGATAAAATCTGATGATGGATGAAGGAGAACCATCAAATCCTAATGGAGGGAGGTGGAGAAACCCATAGAGGAGGGAGCTGTGAATGCTGGAGAAGAAGTAGGAGGAAATAAAGGGAGTTAAAACATTTAATCTATTAATGGAAAAATGGTAATTTCACCCTTAAGAATAGTTCACATGGTTTGGCTATATGAATTTCCAAACCGTACACCAACCGTGAGACTCCCACTACTTAGGAATCCTACCTAACATGGTTTCCCCACATAGTTTACCCTAAACATGTGACAAATGTGTAATGAATTGTGTGATAATAATGCCTAAGTGGCACTAACCATGTGAGCTAGGAACACAGTTTGGAAAACTGTGTGCAGCCCGTGTGGGGCACTTCTTCTCACCTACTCCAGCCGCATGGTTTTCTACTACAGGTTCGCAAAGTTTTAGACAAACTGTGTGCACCTATCATACCACCCAAACTTGATATTTTTGGTGCTTACCTAGGCTCGTTCAACTAGATAAATGATCACATCGTCATCCCTTTAAGCATCCAACCGATGGTGCTCCCCACCATAGGTTTTAAAATTAAAAAAAAATTATGAACCATAGTATTCTCCACCATTGTAATTTCATATAAAGAATATCCAAAGATTTCCAATGATAATATTGGAATTTTTCCTCTAATTGAGAAATCCTAAATACTTCTGAGGCCATAATAGGGACCTTACTATAAATAAACAGTCAAATACCAATCAGCCTAACTGAAACTAGTCATGCAATCTTTCTCAGAAGACATTTTCGACCCACCATATAACTGATGCTCTCTTAGTGCATCGAGGATGACATAAGGATAGGGGACATGCTCGTTGCTAAGCAAGAGTACAATAAGAGAGTATAAATATTATCAGAAGATTGGAGACACTTCCATCACCTCTAAGACACTTCCATCACTTCTACTACCTAGAAGGACATTTTTACTATATCTGACATGATGTTCCCCAAATTAGGAGTGTCCTAGTCATGAAAAGAAGAGATAGACCAACTGCTCATAAGAGAACTAGGTTAGATTCACCTTAATCACACATGTGACACTTATCTGATTCACACTCACAAACTCCATAACATTTGTCATAAAAGATGAAACCAACCTGACCAGCGTGTCAGAACACCCAATCCATTTATGAATCGAGCTTACACAATGGGGCTACCCGAATGCTGCTATATAGTAGAAATGGTATTAATATGGGTTACATATATGAAAATTTTTGGTGGAAACTATGTGCCATAAATGTTACATATACAAACCAACCACTATCATACTTGTTCAACACATCAACAATACTACTACTCATCATCTGATGCTGCATCGTCACCCTCTCCACCTTCATCTCCACCACCTGCTGCCACCTGTAAGAAAATTATATTGAAAATTAAATATTGTTGCATATTTATAATAAAACTTAAAACCAATAAAAGTTTGAAAAATAAATGATTTTGATTTTTTTTTGTGATTTACCTGCTCATCACTACCCAATGCACTACCACCGGGGGCATATCTGCTCATATAGTGATGTATTTCAAGCAACTCTTTCTGCAAAGCAGATATTTGATCCCCCTGCTGGTGAACTGTGTTTCGTAGAGAATACATCTCCCTATGAGCATCTTCAGGTATGAAATGACTATACGTAGGAGTAGATGTAGCCGAAATCCCTGATGGCATGTGAAAGACCTCAGATGGTACAGGTCCCAAACCCATCCCGCACACTCTACCAGGATGCTCCTTCCCAAGGACTTTACCAACCGGGTCATCCTGGGAGACTGAGTAGGATTTCCCAGGATTGGCATCCCATATTTCTGTAATTTTAACCTATAAATAAAATATCAATATATATTAACACAGTAAAAACTGATAATAAGTTATTATAATAAATAATTGACTTCATAACCCAACTTCTCTGGCAGGTTCATTAACAAAACTTCCATCTGTTTTTTATGAACATCCAGCCACAGTTCTGTTCGGGATGAATCATGCCCTAAACTCTGTGACTGCATTAAACAAAGATAAATCAACAATTAAATATGTTAAATAGATAATATTATCTTATAAATATTTAAACTAATTAAAAGATTACCAATGACATTCGGCTTCTTGAAAAGCTTTTTGAACCCACAGTGTGCGGGATGACCTGCTTTGCCCGGTTTGAAGCATTCTGTCTTGAGAGATCCTAAAATAAATAAAATTCAATTTAACAGTATTGTATTCAATGTCTATCTCCTCTTTATGTACATGTATAAATGTAAAATGAGGATAATATAATAATATATATTTCAATACCATACGCTTCTCATCACGATGTCTATCGACAAAAACCTTCCACTGTTCTTTCGGTACCCCACTGGGTAGCTTCTCATACATCTGCTGCAAGGTCAACGAAGTATCGTTGACATCACACCACAACCTCCATTTGAAATCTTTCCATTTTTTCCAAGATTTTTCAATGTCCACTTCCATGCTATCACATCAGCAACGGTAAATTGGAAGAACATCTGTATACAGAAATTCATTTTGAATATATTAGTAACATGAAATTCAATTAAACCATAAAGTAATAAAATTACCTTTATCTGAGAATCATAAACATCATTTTTCCAGTTTGGAGGCATATGCCTCCAATCATCATATGAAATAGGAAGGGAAATGGGCTCCGCTGCCAGCTGACCTATAATCTGACCAAGTAAACCTGCGGCGTCATCCGTCGGGACCCCATAAGAATCAAATGGCACCACTATCTTCTCGCCATGCATGTTCCAAACATCATAACTTTTTATGTGTTTTTCCACGGTTGCATTGTTTTCATCTACAATGAGAAAACAATTACTATAAACAAAATGTAATAAATTTATTTAATTAAAATTTGTACCTATGACTATGACCCTCCAGAATGTCCATGATGAACTGGAAGGGGCGTGTCGCTGCCCCACTGCTGAGGCTCCTGTAGGGGGAGGAGATGACTCATCCTTTAATGAGGCATCCACTGATGGTGTCAGAGATGGTGCAGGGGGAGATGATGCAGGGATGTAGGCAGCTGCTGCCTCAGATGTCGTGGGGACAGACAGATCGTCATCTGTCGCAGAAGTAGATGGAATGGTGTACCGCTTCTTCCTTGGCATTCCTGTCATTTAATCAAATAAAATTAAGTTCAGAATATATATTTCAAAAAATTTATGCAGAAAAAAAAAATTAAAAATGATAATAGATGCCCATTACTAACAAACAAAATATATATAACAATGATAATGAATGACTACAGAAATGAAACAAGTGGTTGCTGAATGAATAAATAATTGTACATACAATCATTTTACCCTTCAATCATGTCGGTTTCCCGATCCATTGCTTCATCCA
Organism: Viscum album; assembly: GCA_963277665.1. Taxonomy (NCBI): domain Eukaryota; kingdom Viridiplantae; phylum Streptophyta; class Magnoliopsida; order Santalales; family Viscaceae; genus Viscum; species Viscum album. The sequence goes on from OY728121.1 coordinate 510,731,006, forward strand.
CTTCATTCATCCTTTCTAGACTAATATTTTCAATATCATGATGGACAAATAATTCTGTTTCCTGTTGTTGATGAAATTCAATTGCAGAGGTCAAATCTTCCACTTCATCACCCATTTCATACAAATCTCTTTGTATTACGTGAGTAACTACACTCCACCCTTCACCCACAACATCATTCACATAATATACCATTTTTGCCTGCGATGCTAAGATATATGGATCATGCAGTTCACGATCTCCAACATCCATCAAGCGAGAGAAGTTTACAGAAGTAAATTGCAAGGAATCTCTTTTAACACCTCTGATAATATCGACCCATTTGCATTTGAATAAAACAACAGAAAAATGCCCATGGTAGTTTAATTCAATAATATCATGCAGCTTTCCATAGTATTCCACTTCAGTAAATGTAAATATACCACTATTCTGTGTTTTCAAACCCACTTCTCGATCGACTGTACGAAATCTAAAACCATTCACATTATAAGCGCCGAACTTTCTAAATTGTTTTATAGGACCTCTAGCAAGAAACTTCAAATATTCTGACAAGTCTTCTCGAGTATCAGTATTCATGATCTGAAAAAAAATTAATATATTTGCAAATTGTATGTGTCAAACTAATATTCGTATTTATTGCAATATTTATAAACTTAAACGTCGTGCAAACCATTCTACTAGCTCTTTATTCACAGCTTTCGTTATATCTTTTTCATTTCGTGTTTGGCCTCTCATTCGTCTCTTTCTTTGTATCCTCAACTCTTCAATAAATGGATCTGCAATTTCACTATTCAGCAGCACATATCTATGTGCCTGTAATAATTCCAATTCTGTTAGTGTCGCGTATGAGGTCCTCCCAACTGATCGGCCAATAGCAGGAAATATTTTTGATTTCTGATGCATTTGAGAATGAGTTGATGTGTCGTCAACACGTCCAACTTGATTAAATCTTGTCTCAATATCATCCAAATATCTGGAACAAAAGGTGAGACACTCCTCGGCCAAATAGACTTCAGCAATAGAGCCTTCTGGTTGTGCTTTATTTCTCACGTATGCTTTCAAATGCCCAAGATATCTGTGAAAAAATAAAATAAAATTATGCATTTATTTAAATGACAAAAATTGTTTAATTAACTGGAAACATATAAATAAAATAACTCTCAATTGGATACATCCATCGATAATGAACGGGGCCTCCTAATTTAGCTTCTTCAACCAAATGCACAGTTAAATGCATCATGACAGTAAAAAACGATGGAGGAAAGATCATCTCCATTGCACAAAGGGTGAATACAAACCTCTCCTGTAGGTTGTCAAGCTGGAATGGATGTAGAGATTTCTCACATAATTGCCTGAAAAATGTGCAGAATTGGAGTACAACAACAGTAACTTTTTCAGGTAATAATGTACGCAATTCCAATGGTAGTAACTGTTGTAACAAAATATGTGAATCATGACTTTTTAATCCATATAACTTACGATTCTTCAAGTCAACACACCTCGAGATGTTACTCGAATACCCATCAGATACCTTCACATTCTTTAAAATTTGAAGGAACATATCTTTATCCCTAGTTTTCATTGAAAAAATGGCCGGAGCATACTTTTTCATTCTCATCTGGCCAGAGATCACGTTTTATGTTCATTACTTGTAAGTCTTTGCGAGCATTGAGATGATCCTTCGACTTTCCATGCTCATTAAGTAATGTGAAAATAAAATTATCACATACATTCTTCTCAATATGCATCACATCAAGATTGTGGCGCAAAGAATTAAATTCCCAATACGGAATTTTGAAGAATATACTTTGTTTCTTCCATTGTTGCGTTCTGATTTCACTTGACGATGCACTTCGCACTCGTTTTCCGCTATCATTCAAATGATGAACCATCCCAAATTCTGTTTTAACATTTTCAAGTTGTGTCAATATTTCAGAACTAGTTAACAACTTTGGAGGTGGTCTACGATCAATGGAACCATTAAATTTTGATTTGTTTAGCCGAAATCTATGAGATGCATCAAGAAATCTTCGATGGCACAAGAAGCACCATTTTCTACTATGAGGTAGCCGTTTGGGCAAGAAATCAAAGTTACAAACGGCACAATCCAAACCCGTATAAGTGTTCCAACCAGATAAATTCCCAAGCCCAGGAAAGTCACTAATGGTCCACATTAAAGCAGCATGCATTTTGAACATTGTTTTAGAAGAAACATCAAATGTCTCAACACCGTTGCTCCATAACTCCTGCAATTCTTCAATCAAAGGCTACAGGTATACATCAATATCATTTCCTGGAATTTTTTTTCCACGAATAATCATCGAAATGATAAAAGATGTTTGTTGCATACACATCCACAGAGGCAGATTATAAGGGATCAAAACAACTGGCCAAATGCTATAACTCGTATTCAAAGTCCCAAATGGGTTGAATCCATCGGCAGCCAATCCCAATCGAACATTCCTAGGATCAGCTGAGAAATATGAATATAATGAATCAAATGTCTTCCACGATTGGGAATCTCGTGGATGTATCATTAACCCATCATTGTTATTATCTACAGCATGCCACTTCATGTGTTTGGCGGTTTTTGATGACATGAATAATCTTTGCAATCGAGGCTTCAAAAGAAAGTAACGCAAAACTTTTGCAGGTGTGTTCCTTTTCTTCTTCTCCATGAAATTATGTTCAGTCATACTTCCAACATTACCCTTTGACTTCCATCTAGAAGAAGAACATTTCTTACAATTCTGTCTACTTGAATCCTCTCCCCAGTAAAGCATACAATCATTGGGACATGCATGTATTTTTGTATAATTCAGACCAAGCTTGTTTACAACTTTTTTCATCTCATAAAACGATTCTGGGATTTTTTCTTTAGGAAATGCATCACGAATCAATTTCAATAACATAGACATTTCCTTATTTGTAATTCCACAAAGACATTTGATATGGTACAACTTCAGCATAAATGAAAGTTTTGAATATTTCAAACACCCACTATACAACTCTTGATTTCCATCGTCAACTAAATGATGAAACACATTTTTCTCACTGAGGTTTTCCCTTATATTTGGATCCACAGAATCAAGAGGAGGATCCAATGATATGTTACAATCTTGATATGCTTGTGTTACAGTCTCAAAAACATCACTTGTCACGTTGCAATTTGTAGAATCATCTTCTTGTTGTTCTGATATGGTTTGATGCTCATAGTGGTGTCTTGTAGTGCTGAATGCATCATTTATGAGGTTTTTCATTTCATTTTCCATTGGCGACAAACATGGGACCTCATTCTGTGGATTAACATCAGTCCTCAATCTTTCTGTATTGTTTGATTCTCCATGCCAAATCCAACACAAGTATTGATCAGGGAATTGCTTCAGTATTAAATGTTCATAAACTTCATCTCTCTTCAACCATGTTCTAAATTTACATTTAGGACATGGACATCTTATTCTCCCTTCAACGGATCGATTAGAAATTTCAAAATCTAAAAACTGATTCAAACCCTTAACATATTGAGGTGTGTTCCTCGGTAATGTGATCCAGGTTTTATCCATGTATATCACAATGTGCCTACACAAAAATATACGATAGTGTAAGATTACAGAAACATAATATAATAAAGATGGACCATTGATCATAAAGTATGCATAATATAATAAAGATGATTCATTTATCACATTTACCACTTCAGACCAACAGAACAAGTCTGGTCCATAGGAGACAGCGTCAACACCTCATTGAGGAGCAATAAGAATATTGAGCTACACACTTATCATAACACTATCGATCACACATTTATGTTGCCTCAAACAACACCCCATTGATGTGTGATCGAAACTGATCATAATGCATTTTAAACTTGAGACATTATGTGATTTTTTAGGCTTGACCTTAGATGTCCTCCAAGAGGAATGATGTTTCTCAATGGTTTCATACACAACCAACTATAAAGAGGGCCACTATGTTCACTTTATTCATCGAAGTGTCACCTCTCTAGGTTTGAGTATTACAAGTCAGAGATTTATAATCATGTCTTCAACCATCGACATATAAAGAACCAGTTTTTTATTCAAGGGTTGTCTTAGACATTAAAACATTATTAATCTCATTTATAAGAATTTTATTTTAATAAAAAAATTTAATTTTTTAAAAGGGTTTGATCACTATAGTGGTGAGAATGTAAAACACATACATACATCAAATTCATAAACACATGGGAAATGTAGAAGGACTACACACATCAATTCTATTTTTTTCACTTTTTAAGAACAACCCTATAACTCTTGTCTATGATTTTTTAAATCTGAAATCATATCTTTAGTACCTATCTCAAGGCACAACACCAAATACATAATTATATACAATTTATAGTTAATTATATAATTTTATTATAAAAATTATAATTTATTTCAATTAAAACCAACAAGGAATAATTGCCTAAAAATCACCAGCCCACCTCATCACACCTATATAACAACCAACCACTTATGTATTGTTTGTGGTGAACTCCAACCTTTATCCCAAAAAAATTACCTATGAAGTTGAACCAAGTCAATCAACAAGTTAACTTAACTTAATCTAATTTTAATTAAAACTATTTAAAAATTATAAATGGTGATGTACCTCTAACCCAATGACATGTTACAGTAATGACCTCCTCACGGTGGAAGACTAGGACACCAAAACCCAATTCTTTCCACCGTAGGCCATTTTTTAAAGATAAGTGATGAGAATGAATAATTATAATGGTATGCCTCTTCATAATGTACATGTAGGCATGCACCCAACCATATATATGAATATGTTCATAATAATAAAAATAAGAGAAAATAAACTAAATATTTACATTCTATCATGTTATTTACTTTAGAGAATAAAAAATAGTACAATAGGTAATATGAAAACAAATGGAAAAAATATACACCTAATAGGGAAATATTACATATCCTGACAATAATATGAAACGAATGAATTATAGAGAGATCGACTATTGATCTATAATCAACTACCACCATGTAAGGTCAAATTAACCCAATTATCCCTTTTCCCAACATAATACACAACTAATTTGTACATTATCTATATATACATGACATGTGTGGGAATAACTCAATTAGGTTTGAGCACATATATACCCAACCTTCCGCATCCAAACCCGATATAGGAGGAATAGAATAAATGTTAATATTAGACATCTGAGCCTAAAGATTGATGAAAAACTAACCCAACAATAAAGAGATATGTTCTTCAATGAAAACCGAAAAGGAGAGAAAGGTTATATCTATCTCAAATACCAGTCCAAAATAATGATTTCACAACTTCTCTAATGAAATATCATCAATGCCCAGTATCATGCTAATTAGTTCAGGGAATTATTGAGGAGGACCAACACCTCATCAATTTTCTATAATCTTATGGATCATAACAACCGTGGATTGAGGAATCTCTACATTGTGTAATAGTGTATTACCTCCTTTGTTTCGGCATAATGTGTATGGTGGATCCACAAAACATGTTCCTGGGGAGAACCATCCTGTTTGATGGAGGTCCCTCTTCCTAGGGTTATAGGGATTACATAATATATTTCTACATAATGTTTATTGTGAACCTACACCCTAGTGTGAAAGGGGATACAATATTTATGGATATAGGACCAACAACCTGGTGAAATATAGAATGGTACTTCAAGTCATATTATATAAATAGAGAAGCAGTACACTCAAATCACCCAAGGGCATGGGTCCCCTATCCTTGGAGAGAGTTCTCCCTATCACACTAGGGTGTAGGTACTATATATTCACCACCATCACACTCAAGAATGGGTCCTCTTTCCTTTATGTTTACTCTCCATCGGCATGTGGGGAAGTGGAAATGTGGGATCCATCCTCATGAATTATTTGGATATAATAGTGAGGTACTAGTCATCAACGATGTCTCTTTAAAGATATAAAAATAATCATCATCCTGGGTTGGTAGGATAGATTCAGATTCCCAGTCTTTCTATTATGGGATTCATCATTTTACATATATATTTATTATTGGGTACCATTTCATTATTTCTCTATGCAGTTCTGAATTCTTATATAATGTCTTTTATTTATCCAAATTCAATTTTCTAGATGTCATAATGGGTATGTGACTAATCATCCTTTCATTGTTATTTTACAAAATGTTCATGTATTATAAAAAGGTCAGATAAAACTATGGTAGATTTGGTGGTGTTTAGAGATTATTTTGTGACTTTAATTGTGTACAGTGGATGAGACTTGGATATTGTGATTCATGATTGATTCTATTTTTTCGTATATAGTTTCTATTATTTTTAGAAAAAAATTCATGTTGGGAATGAATATATTTACATTAATTTTTATATTATACTACCATAATATTTTTTACAAACTAAAAATGATTAAAAACCTTAATTTTACTACAATGGTCAATGTCTTCACATATTATAACTCTACCATTTTTAATAGATATGGATTGGTGTGTGCATAATGATATATTAGTAAAAATATTACAATAGTAATTATTATTTTTGGTTCATGTTTCTAGCCTCATGCCTATATAGGTGTTCTTTGAGTTGTGGTGGACCAGTTATCCACTAGCTCCGGGGTCTAATGGGTTGGGATGTTATATAATGTTATCCGAGGTGGTTGAACCTAAAGAGGGTGTTAATATTTATTAACCTGGTGATGTTTTATTTAGAATTTAACAGAATTTGGTCAACTAGTCTTGATTGTTGCATTTTGTCTAGGGATCAAACTGTTTGTGTTCTAGCTATTATGTCCATTCATCCAGAAATGGACATCATGCTTCTTCACTCAGTATACTGAGACATTGGTTACATAAAAAATTGGTAATTTTATCACATATGATTGAGTACATTGATTTTAAATCGTGAGATTTGTCTGTGTATATATATATATAATCCCATAATACCATGGTATATCCAGGTTATTTTTTACGATAAAACAAAAATATATCTATATTTTTTACTAAATTCTGATCATTATGAATTGTCGAATAGTGATGGGGCCATTGTTCTAGGGACATCTCACAATGTCATCCAACTAGGCGTGTAGATAGAAACACCCCCACATATCAAGCACCATATTATACTAGTATAGTAGGATATGGATGTGTATAGTCTTAGCGCACTCCATGATCCACAATACTAGATTCCACTAAAGTTCCATAGAGAGGCAAATTCCCAGGAAAGAGAAGATTACATTCAATTAGTGGTATTAGTGTTTAGATACAAGTCCCCATTATTCAACAACTATAAATAAAAATCAATTCCCGCTGACTAGGAACCATATAATCATGATATCAATTCCCCAACCCGATTCACTAATATGTAAACAAATCAGGTCATTAGATTACCTCACAAATTAGGTGCGAGGGTCGCCGAAGGCCGCGGGGGGCGTGGGGGGTGCTGGGGTCGCCGGAGGGCGCGGGGGGTGCGGGGGGCGCGGGGGTCGCCGATGGTCGAGGGGGTCGCTGGTGGTCGAGGGGGGCGCCGGGGGGTGTTGGTTTCGCCGGAGAGCGCGGGGGTGAGGAGTCGCCGGCAGCGCGGGGGGTGGGGAGTCGCCGGCAGCGCGGGGGGTGAGGAGTCGTGAGGGTTAGGGATCGCGAAGGGGAAGGGGGAAAGGGTCGGCGTCTGTGTAAAATAATTCGGGTTTCGCGGCGGTTTATTAAAAACCGCCGCAAAACCTTCACCAAAAAAGGTTTAGCGGCGGTTTTGTGAACCGCCGCCACAAAACCGCCGCTAAACCATGTTTTTTTGTAGTGTTATGAGAATAAAAGGTTGAGAAAGGAATTTGCAGATAGATATGTGTTGATTCATTTCCCTTGTATATCCTCACCAACCTCAGGGTGCTAGAGCAGTCACTAGTGATAGAGAGATTTCTATCAGGGGAATTCCAATTAGCTAGTTTTTTGCAATGGACACGTAAGATATGATATGTCTATCACAACTAGCAGACATTAGTTAGCAGGGAATCATTGTAGGAGGTATTCCCATTATCAGACATAGGCACTTAGTTTGGGACAACATAAAGCACCGGGGAACCCTAGGGTGGGAATGTGTTTTGCTTGTGAATGAAAAAGTCACATGGAACCATACTACCCAACATGAAGTGCTATGATTCGTAGAAATATATTAAACAAACCCCCACGGCAGAGATGACATCATGATCAGGGATCTCCCATGAAGGGATATGGTTTTCCCTGGGGAGTTGGTGTAGGTAGGATATTAGAAGGATTTTTGGTTGGTGTAAGACACTATGAAGTCCTTGCACCACCATCGGGCATACCTCATCAGGCTTAGGGAGTTGGTGGTCGGGGATGCATGCAACTGCTCACTATGGATGTCAACAATCCCATAGTGAATTATATAATAAGAGTTACACCCTGTGTATTTTCTACAATTTTTCTGTGGAAACTATAAGAAACTAATATAGGTACCCTTTTCGCCCTGATTCTTTATTGAGGTTCCAGTAGGGTGACACGAGGCATCGGTGTAACCCTAAGTCAGTGTTGTTTGATGTAGCATTGAATGCATGAGGAAGAGGGTTTCTTCCCCCACCAATACACATTTTTTGGTGCAAGAAAAAATATAAGGTTGAGTCAGTTCCACCCAAAGATGATTTTATCATTTTGTGGTGAATGAGTCCCTATGATTTGTGCATTCATAGAGGAGTTGTGTATTAGAGTGTTAGAGCAGGTACTGGAATTTCTGGTGGGGTTTTTCTACTTGATGATTTTCTCTCAAGATGTCTCTAAGTGAGTGTGGAAGAGTATCTAGTTTAGCTATTACCTCTTCTAAGGTAATCTATGACACACATGGTATTCCATGTTCTTTTTGTGTCTATCCTCTTATGGTTGGATGAGTTTACTCAAATTCCATGTTCGTTGGCACCTTTGTGTGCAAAATGAAAACCTTGAAATAGTAGTTATCAAGGACTGGTCAAGGTGATGGAGACCCCATGAACAGAACTATGTAACTCACTACCTGGTGTTGGCAGCAATAGTCTTCTCCATAAAAATTTGGAGACACTAACTTCTACGAGAGTGATTTTTGGATTGTTAAGACTACCAAAGTCTCAGTTACATCTTTACTCGGAGAGACTTAAACCTATTGTGGAGATGTTGGTTGAGATTCCTAAAGTACTATAACTTCGAGAGAGTCCATACTCCAAGAAAGGAAAAAGTTTTTCTTCACTATAGCTATCCCCGGTGGAGTATGATGGTATAATTTTTCTTCAATCAATGGCGATGAATCATTCGCTTGCTGAGCGTGTAAGAGAGTCTTGGTTGTTATGCATCGACTGAGAGATCTTGTGTGACTCAGTTATCCCCAGGGGACAAACCAGATGGATATTCTGATAGAGGTAATCATGAGACCCTGTTTGAGGGATAAGTAGTTATTCCATTTGTGATGTAAGATGTAGAGGTTCATCAATAGAGGAAAACTATCCCCTTAGTTTAATCCGGCCATTCAAGGTCGTGTAAAGAGATGGACCAGTTTCCTATTACCTTACCCTATCACCTCAGTTGATGTGGGTGCATAACATGTACCATGTGTCACAGGTGAGGAGATATATGTGTCATACTACGAACATCATTAACAAGATAGGACCTTACATGGTTCGGAAATCCCCCAAATTTGTGTTATGTGGTAGCACAGAAGTGTGGAGGAGAGTTCCTGGGAGTAGGAGAGCCTGGTGTGATATCAATATCACATGTTTTATCCCTAGTTTTTATTTTTAGGGATGAAAATATTATTTGAGGGAATAATGTATAGACCTAGTTTTTTCCTTATAAGACTTTGGAATATTTATAAATAATTTTACAGAGCCACTAGGTGAGATGGCATGATATTCCAGGGCCCAAAGTGCTTAGAATAAATCATACAATGATATTATGTATATTAAATACTATGAACGTGACATAAATAGAATTTTTCTCAAATTGTTTCTCAGATCAGAAATCTGATGTCACAGTTTAGTCTGAAGCATTGAATTTACTCCTAGGTGGGACATAACTTTTTTCAGCATGGGTATCCTCTAGAAAAATCCACGGATGGCATTTTTGTAAATAAAATTATTAAAAATTATTATTTTATCTTGATTTAAAAATAAAATAACATTTCACCAGGGACTCAGACGTGGAATCTAAGACCGTTGTTGAGTTCATAATGGTTTGGTTTAACTAATCACGACCTAAAGTGAGAGGGTGTGGGAGGTTCGAATTTCATGACCACTGGTGGTTTTCTATAAATAGGTGTTTAATGGAAATGAGCAAAGGCTGGCTGATTTATCCCGTGGAAACCGGTGGGAGCTCCTCCAATCCTTTCGACAGCAATTTGAAACTGAATTCTTGTAGGATCACATTAAATATGTCAACACTACTAGACCAGAGCGTAGTGAACCCAACGAAGGATTAGAAATCATTGTAGGATTTATTTTTAAGATTTTATACCTCCTCGATTGAAGAATTTTTTTTTTCACATTTGATTGATTTTTTTGCTTTTAAACCCTTCATTGATGGAAAAACTATCATTGATCATTACCTGTTTAATTTATGGATCGTTTATTCTTCATTGTTCATTGAATTCTTCATTGGTAACCTTTTTTCAATGTAGAAATGACATCTGATCATCAAGAGTGGAATTGTTTTGTGAATGTGGTGATCCAAGGCTTCCATATCTATGATGGTTTTGTGTTTTGGGTGCCGAAGGAGGTGTAGCATCAAGTAGAATCTACTTTTCATCACGTTGAAACGTTAATGGATCATTGAGCAGAGAATTATCTTGTTATGGTATCATCCCAAGGACTATATTAATGGTCTCAAATTGATATTTGGGCAACAAGGGTGTTCTCGGTGGTCTGTGGAAGGACCACCAGTGTGGCAGTGTTGGTGGATACTGGCCACAGTCTGTGAGGTTGTGGTGGAGCCTCACGGCCACTATGGGCTGTGGGTTTCTGGTGGTGGAACAGGGGCGCATGACACCGACTTGATTGGGTGACAGAGCTATGGTGGACCCTGGTGATGCAGGTCGGGCCACATCGGCATGGCCCATTTGAGATGGTCGGGTTGGACCAGGGCTTGCCGAGGGTTCTTCAAACCCTGATAACTCATAAACAGAGTATCTGTTTCACATTCCATCTGTGGCCACATTTTTCTCATATCAATACGGATCTATCTAGACCAGTTTTGAACTTTTTTGTTTTCATTTATTGTCTCAGTTTCAGGAAATTTATGTGTTTAATAATAATAATAATATGATTATTTTTATTTTGAAATCCTGTATTGGACCTAGCTTGAAAACTGGACATCTGATTGACAGTCCATCTACAAAAACATGACCCATCCATCAATAAAGACCTTTTGAGGCAATTTTAGGATTTTTATAATTCATGAATATTTATCAATGAAAAAAAATGTCCTATTATAATAATAATATTATATTTATTATTATTCCGGAAACATATATCAATCTATACCTCTATATACAATGTCTGATTAACATGTCATCAGAGGCGTTATGACCCTAGATATGCAGCGGACATTTCAACACTGATTTTAGTCACTTGAATTGAAATGGTGGTGCAGGCCCCATGAGGCCCGATTTGGGCATTTTCAGTGAAATAATGCTTTTCCACGAAGAATCTATTTGGGATGAATTAATGGCCAATTCCTTGTGATTTTTCGAGGGGATCCCAATTGCATAATATATTTGATGTGTTTTTGGATTGGGACATGGGTCCCACGAAGCATTTTTTGTATGAAATACTGTGTAATGAAATTTCTTCATCGGGAGTCCAATTCATGAGAATGAATATTCAATCCTATTCACTTTTTCATAAGGATTGTGATGGTGTGATATGTTTGATTATCTATGTCAATTTGAAGAGTCTTGTTGGTAGAATTACATTTTTTTCTCTTATGATCAAACAATGAGAATCATGCTCTTATCAGCCTTTTGGTCCAGAGGTTCCATATACTCTCGGAGTACACTGGAATGCATAGATGGTACTTGTTCATAGTTTAGTACTTGAGTATGACTGGGTTCATGACCAAGATATTAGGGGGGGGGTCCACATTCCATGTGGGCCCCACACGCTCTGTATACCGCACTAAGAATAATCTACCCCTCGTATATCATTAATTTGGGCTCATATTCTGGTATGAGAGTAGCCTATCCTAAGTATTCTTCTGTGTAGAACATGATGGTGACATATGTAGTGGATTATGAGATACAATGAAAGATGTTCTAGGTGTGTCTCATATCTGGGTGATACCCGATGACTGCAGTGTAGTTTAATGATGAATTCAGAGAGGCACCATCCCATTGGGATGGCCAGAGTAGGGTCGACATACCATCATGTGGGGTTGGGTAGTAGTGTTCATTATTTTCTCTTTAGGGAATACCCTCCAGTGGGGCTGCATAGTTCTTTTCAACATTTACTCATCTGGTTTTACCCTCCAGTGGTTCTGGGTAGTGGTCTTCGTTGTTTACTCTTCTGGGTTTACCCAATAGTGAGGCTGGGTAGTGACATTATCCAATGAATCCTTATGTCTTCCCCTCTAGCATATTACCCTTCATCAGGGCTGGGGAGTTGTGTTCACCATAGACAATACCGAGAATACCCACCATCAGGGTTGGGCCATGGGTCCTCAACCTTGAGACACGATCTCTTGGCAGTGCTGATCAATGGAGAGACACAGTTTGATGTACCTTTGGAATCATGAGAATAAGAGACACTTTCCCCATTGAGATGCATCCTTGTAATAGGACATAAAACTGTGATAGCGAGAATGACCCATGCAATGCGTATAGTATCAAGGTATGGTTATTGAGTCCCTTTGAATTTCATTTTCAGGGCAGACTTGAGGGATGTTGGAGATCATTAGTGGTTACATCTGTAATTGATGGTGAATATTTTCCTTGGATGAGATGTGAGATGGGTATCCACTTAATCTCTCACTTGGGATTTTTTGGTTGGGAATGTATATATATATATATATATATATATATATATCTTATTTCAGTACCCACTCCATGGGTTTTGGTTACTCTCCTTCCAGTATAGAAGATGATGCATGGGGTATGACACATGCTTTCCATGGCTTTCTTTTCAAGGTTGGATGAGTCTACTCTCCAACTAATGGTAGTGAAGACTCAATGATAATTTTATATTCTCACCATTTCAACATCCTTGCGTTTTTATTATCTTACATAACTCTCTGGTTGGGTTGATTTTCACTCCTTTTACTGTACCTTATTCTATTCACTACTCATCTCTCCAGTATATCTTTTTCCACTCCCTTAGGACTTCATTTCATCCTACTTCCTATTTTTTATACTCACCCCTTATTGGGATTTTCTTGTACATGGTGTTCCCCTGTATATGATAGGAAATATGGTCATGACTTTAGAGGACCTTAGGGATACAAGGTTCCAGGACCGCAAGTGATGTTATAGGTTGGGATCTAAGACCAGGGCTCTCTCAATTATTGTACATTTTCACTTTTTTTCGGGTTGTGGAACGTTTCTAGTTGGGAGTGTATTTTTTCCATTTACCATTAATTTTCTTATACATCAATTTTACATGTAATTATTAGAATTCAATGCATGTTTTTGGTTTATATATAGTAGTGCTGTATCTTTTTACCCTTCCCTATGAAAATTTTCATTATGTTGGATGGGAGTGTGTGGGTATAGGTACTTAGGAAAAGGCATCCCTATGTTAGTTGTGCCTTTGGTACTTGTCTTCACTCCTGGCCTATGAAGGAAGGTTGGGGTAGTTGCGACTCAAGCCCCAGCATAGGTTGGGTCACGATAATTTTGGTCAATTGTTGTTAATTTTCACTAATTCACTGCTAGTTTTTACTAGTATATACTAATTTAGCTTTAATTTTTACTAATTATTAATAATTACCACTACCTTTTAATAATTATACTGATTTGACATTAGTTTTTTCTTGTTAGTTCTAATTTCTAAAAATTATAGTAATTCAATGTTATGTTTTATTAGTTTAATAGTAATTTTTACTAGTTTTCATGATTTTTTTATAATTAAAGTAGTTTCAGATAATTTATTATGAATTACATCCCATTTTAACGTAATTATTTTTATTTACCACTAATTTCAAATAATATTTACTAATCATCACAAATTATTATTAATTTTAGTGATTTATTGCTATTTTTACTAAATTCCATAAATTTTTACAAATTATAGTGATTTAATGCTCATTTTTACTAATATTTACTAATTATAGTTAATTTTTACGTGTTTTGACTAATTAATGCTAAATTTTTATAATCATAGTTATTTACCATCAATTTTTTCTAAATACAACTAATTTTAATAATTATAGTGATTTAACATTAAAATTTACTAATTTACCAGAAATTTTAACTAATTTTTACAAATTGCCACTAATTTCTAATAATTATAGCGATTTGCCATTTTGCTTTACTAATTAATTCTAATTTTAACTTAATCAAAGTGATTTACCAACAATTTTAACTAATGTTTAACAATTATCTCTAATTCTTAATAATTATAGGGACTTATCACTAATTTTTACTAATTATCTCTAATATTAACTATTATTGATTTTTTTTACTAATTATAGTTATTTAATAATTTTTTTATGTATATTTGTGAACTACCACCTCCATGAAGTGATGTTATTCGTTTTTCATCAGCACATCACACATATAATATATACACTAATAATTGAATAATTAATATATTTTTTATGTTATTTTTATCATTCTATAAATATAAAATATTACTTCCCTTATTTCCATCATGATTATGGAAAAAGGGAAGCATTTCACATATGTACGTACGACTTACCATCTTCATGATTGTAACATAGTTCATTTTTCAGAACCATATTTCATGATTTGTTTTAAAAGCGTCATTAATTAATAAAAATGATAATTATTTCCTGATTAGTATTATTTATTGGATTTAAAAATGGATTGATTGACAATAGTCAAGATACCAAATTCATTTTTGACATTAGAGTCAAATATCATCAAAATGAACAATATAAACTCAAATGATTTAGTAATTGAATATAACAAGGTAATAAATAAAATAAAAATTAATAATAAAACTGTAATTTTTTATTAAAAAATTAAATTATTAACATTATTTCTTTATTCACAAAGATAAATAATTTACATGGTGGGTCAGACTCAAGGTAAGAGGGTTTATTTTTTAAAAAATTTCCCTTGAAAGTTTCTCTTCCATCTCTTTTTCTTCAAAGTGAAATTTCTTATAAATGTATAAAATTAATTTTTATTTTTTATTAAATGCATAATAAAGGCATTCTTTTTTCATATTTTACTTTATTTTCTTTTTTAAAAAATATTATTTTTAATATTTTTTGTGAGGGATAAATTACATTTAAAAAAGTTAAATATTTTCAAGGAGTATCTTTGTAATTATTTTCCATCTGTGTACATATTTTAAAACTTATTTCATGGATGATTTTATATGTATATAAAATAATTAAAAATGAAACTTTATGACACCTTATTGAGTTTATATATATGGTTTTTCAAAATGAATATTTTTACTTGTTTTATATTTAATGTTCTGACTTTATTTACAAAGGAAAATTATATTTTAATATATATGGTGACAAAACATTTACAAATATCATTTTCATTATTTTATGTTTAGAATCCTTTATATTCTTCCATGTTTTCTTTAATTAAATCCATTATTCCCATTTTTATTCTGAGAATTTTGGTTTTTAAAATGAGTTTTTTTATGAAAGTGTATTTTGATATTTGAAAGTGTTCTACTTGTGGGTTTTAAAGAGTTTTATAATGGTTTTATGATGAGAATCTACATGAATAAATTGTTTTCATGATATGATACCTGATCATTGTATGTGATGAATGGTTGATCCACATTATATATCATTATGAATAGTTGATCCTAATATAGATTATATCTTGGGTCATCCCCAGTATAGCTCTTAAATTCATTGGGTGATGATAATTTTCTAAAAAATGTGGGAAGTATGGAATTAACTGATGTGGATTCTCCTATGGATTTAATCGGCCTTCAAGTTCTTCTAAAATGGATTTACAGTAGGGTTTTAATATGATTATATAAGTCACTAAAAATGAATTCTATTTTATTTCTATATGTTTTAAATTTTTCATTGATAAAATATTGTTTATTTTGATGTGAAAATGATTTCATTCATTCAAAAAAAGAATATTGTAATAAAGGTATGCATTTTATGGGTCTGTATGTTTCTAACTCGACTAATAGATTTATTATTTTTATGTCCCTTAATGATTTATTTGAGATCATCCCATTTTTTTAAAATGATTTTAACTATGTTTAAGGATGAGTGGGAACAAAGAATAAGTCATTATGAAAGTCATGATGATTCTTCAGGAAAAGAAATCATGTTTCATTTTTAGAGTGTTATATTGTGGAAAAATGGATACTGAGTATAAGTATCCACTTAATTTTTTTTATTTATTATGTATGATTTAATACCTAATTATATAAGTCTCTAAATCATTAATATCGTTAGGAATGTAATAAAATGAATTATTGACTAAAACATAGTATTTAAGTAATTTTTAAGGATGAGTCCTTAAAATTTCTCTCAATAATTAGTTATTTTGGTTGGTCATCATCCAAATCATATCATATATGACTCTTGGATAAATGGGTAGATAACTCTTAAGCCAATCCATCATATGGATAATGTCAACTTTATTCCTATAGTAATAGAATCATATTAGGGGCTCCCACCTTAGTGTAACATAAATAAAAATAAATTAAGAGGGACTTAATCATATTAGGTCCACCCATTTCATGATTTCATTTCATAAGATAATCTTCTAGCACCCAACTATGGTATGACCTACTTGGTTTCATGATCACAATCATGGAAAGTGACACTCAAGATGGAATCTAACACTTACTATTTGAATAGGGACATAATATTAATATATTATCCCATTTTATTCCCTTTACATGTGTTCATGGTTATAATGAATTAATTTGGAATCATAATCCTTATAAATATTTTATATGTTCAATCATTATTAATGTAAAACTCTTTACATATATCATAGCTTATGGTAATAACACAAATGGAAATACAAATTTATTTATAAATATCCACATGCATCCCATGAATAAGGTACATGAATCCTTGTCATGTAAGGGTTTAAAAATTACATTAAATCAACAATCCCAACATTATTTAGCCCAAATCTTAAAAATATATACCCTAAAATTTCAAAACAAGTCATAATCCTCCTGGCTAGTGATAAGTCTGACAAAAAATATTGGTCACAACCCCTCTCCAAAAACTGAACCCCTCTTAGGCCGAAAATGGGAGAAATTAGATGCTGACTGCCTAAGACCCGCCTCTAGTAGGCCCCAGGTTGGATACTAAAATTGATGGTTTAATAAAAATAAATATGGGAGGATTTACCCTCTAAGAGAACATTTGAAAGATAGATATAATAATGATACACCAATAAAACCCTTATCTGAAATATATATAAATAATCCCAATATAAAACCTTCAATTAAATATAGTACTAAACAGTTTAATGGAAAACTATTGGTACCAAAAAAGGTAAAGATGGCAGTGACCACGAAGCCCAAACGACTCTTGAAAAACCATGATATAGTAATATCCTACCTAATATCCAACATTCTATAGATCACTTCAAATATTTTATATATACATCAGATGATCATAATAGTATACTCAATTGGATCCTCTTTGGAGCCTCTCCTAAAAAAGGTAAAGAAATCATTCTAAAGCATAGTAACTAACAATGAAACTAACATTTCACCTAAACATGTATACTATGTTCCAATCCTCACTATGAAAAACTCTCACTAAGTATCACATAAATAATATCATATATTATAATAATGAAACATTAAGGGTACCATCATCATGCTTCTCCATTGGTTTTCTGCTCTGCTCCAACATCGTACATCCCAATCGATCTCTATCTAAAACAACATATCCCAAAGACACAAGGTAAAGGCTTCACAATACACACCATGTGCATATCATCATCAAATCATCAGATATAATATTTTGATATATAGTATCTATGTATTTTTATGTATCCACCACATCCTTTATGATGTGTATCATACATCGGGTATTATACCACAAGACCTCACAACACATACACTGCGTAAGTAACTCATGCCATCATTGCATCTATACAATAATCCAATAATAATGATTTGGATACTATATATAGAGATACATGTGTATGAAATAAAAATAATAAATCACAACCATCTATACACATATGTGGGAAAACTACACATCTTGCATACCAGGACAAGTAACTACCAATAGAAGAGAGAGGGGCCATAGGGTGTAGTTAGCCATCCATCCTCCCACTAGGATGGTGTGGAAAATGACCTCATAAATCCCACTGGGTGCCTATTTCCCTAACCAAGGTTGGTGGGGACCATTTCAAATCACA
This sequence comes from Viscum album, assembly GCA_963277665.1. Taxonomy (NCBI): domain Eukaryota; kingdom Viridiplantae; phylum Streptophyta; class Magnoliopsida; order Santalales; family Viscaceae; genus Viscum; species Viscum album. Next base: position 510,749,545 of record OY728121.1, read on the forward strand.
TAAAATACATGATATAATATATCTCACAGATTCTATCTATGAGACTATATATCCAATGATCACACAATAATTTAAAATAGATACATTAATTAGTTATTTTTGTTCTATAATTTAAATTTCAGTTAATTAATTCATTATCCATTTATGAAGTAACAACATTATTCCATGTTCTATTTCATTAATCATATGAGTAAAGTAGATACCCTCAATGAAAAATAAAAAACGATTCCATGACTTCTCAGGCATAAAATCATTTCATCATTTGAATTCCATCATTACCAACCCCATGGGTTAATAATTATTCATTCATTTTTAGCATCATTACCTAAAATAGGTAATCTATAAACCTATCCTAAGATACCACCAAGGTAATATATGAAACCAAGAACAACCTCCTACCTCAATCTAGTGGGGAAAGGAATTCATATAAAACAAGAAACATGGACATCTACCATTAAATAGATTCATTTCAAGAAATAATCCAACATTATGAAAAACATCATCACTAATTCTATCCACAAAAACCAAATGCATATCCTAATTCATCTGTCCATCATAGTCATCAGCTACTTCAACATCATCTGGTCCACCCCATCCACACCACATAATTTATCCCTATATCATATAAAATCAAAGAATACCCACCCCATATGACATCACATAGTGAATCACACATCCAAATATCATCAAAAAAGAATCAAGAAGCAAACAATAATATCCAATAGGTAAATCTAGACCCTAAAACAAGGAAACCATCCTTAGCATATAAATCATATTTCACAACTCTAACACAAGGCTCTTGGCCTTCTCAAGTAGACAAGAAGCTCAAGACCTAGAAATTATCTTTATCAAAAGAAAATATCTTATTCAATATTGAAGTAGCTGATCCAATATTAACAGGTTCCAACATCGAGAAACCTAAGGCATCAATCTATAACTAGCTAGTAAATTAACTAAACAATTAATTTACACATGCTTCCCACCATAAATTCCAGTTTCAAAAAACATGTAAAGTTCAAATTTATTAACATCCATTAAATTATTTTTTATCAAAAATCAATAACATGTTTCATAGTATTTGTAAAATTCAATCAAAAAATGTATTTACATATTCAATTCAACATGTCATAAATATCAATTAGATCATTATACAATTACAAAAAACACTAGACAAATTAAACATGCTTCTTTATTCTCTCTCTAATTAATCATCAATTATTTTAGGAGAAAAAATATTTTCATCTTCCCTATAGAAAAACATTCTACAATGAGAATAATTGCATTCTAAAAAATAAAATCATAGATCACACACTATCTATAAAATTAGGAGGAAATATAATATCACACAAGAAAGAAATAACATATGGTCCCTATATAAAATTAATTATTAATCTAGTTCAATATTCATTAGGTTAATTTGATTTACACCAAATGGGGTAAGCCATTACCACATTACAATTTTATGTAAACAAATAAAAGAAGCAATGAATCACCTACATGGATGAAAGAATCTCCACGCTACTCAAGGCACCAATTTAGGGGGAGTTTGCAAGATATAATCACTAATAGAGAACTATAGTCACCAAAAGAACTGTTCCATGACACCAAGGTAAGTGTTATGAAATATATATTCTCAATACAATGGAACTAGGTAGGAATAGATTGATGGAAAAACATTTTGGAGTAAATAAATACAGGAAGATCGAACTTTCAAGATAGAAAAAGGTTTAATTCTAAATTTTGTGGATATCATTAAAAACCATGTGAAAGGGAATGTTAATAGCCTCGACCAACTAAAAATAATAGTGGATATAATTATACTTAAAAATTTGTAATTTGAAGGACCTTGATTCGAACCACCAAAAGGTCTGCATGGACGGTTTCATGAAGCAAGTAGAATTAACCATATAGGGGTTTTCATGTAGTTGGAAGCACTATGTATCTAAATTCCCACATAGCTAATTTCCCACATAGTTATTTTATGTTGCTAATTTCTCACATAGTTTATCACTCAAATAGATGATTTCTCAAATAGATAATCACTTGTAGATCTTATCGCTCATGTAATGGATCCATGTAGATATTTTTCTCATGTAGATGATTTATACATATAGAGAATACTTCTAAATAACTAATAAACAATGTATATTATTTCAATTATTCGATGGATCCATGTATCTGATTCAACTGGATATGAGTTGGGATCTCACCCATGCCATGAACCGTAACTTCTCGATATAAAACTCTTCATTCTTACAGCATTCAGCTTTTAAACTCCTCCAAACCTACTCTAGGCCCCCTTCAAGCAACATAGACTTCAAAAACATTGAAAGGGTTATACTATATGAATCTGGGACATTAAATTGGAATCCACTTAATACTTTCTCGTCCTTAATAATAAAAAATAAACTCAGATAGAAAACAAAAAAAGTTCATCTGAATATTCACCTAATGAGATACCTCTAAAGTATCTCACCATTATAGTATATTGATGTTATTAATATTTTAATAACTTATTATATACTCCTTTTACTTATTTTATCTGAAATGTTCATAATCTATGTGAAATGATAATGATTAAATATTAAATATAATTTTAGAGCACTATTTGAATTCATCAAGATTCAAGTCTCTTTAATGTTTTAATGATATATCTCACCCTACATACCCATATTTCATGATTCTTATTTTTTAGGATTCTATAACCCAATAAAAACATTTCATTAGAAGGGACCTTTGGACAAATCGTCCATTTGGTGGGTCATATGGTCCCCGTAAGAAGACCCAAATAAACTATGTAGAAGCTAGACCATCCTTGATGATTGAGTAACTGGTCTAAATCCCTATCCCCAAATATTATTAAACTCCACCATATGCTATTCATTAATCAAAATAATCAGGGATAAAAATTTCAAGGCCCAACTCCAAGAACAAATGGCCTAAATAAAGATTTTAATTCTAGCCCACCATTCTTTCTAGGAAATGAAAGAAGCACACAAAAGTTGACATTTATCGTGGTCTATTCATCCAATAAAGCTCAAATTTTTCAGTGTGAAAGAGTAAAAATATTCGGATGACTTTGTTGAAGAAATAATTCATATTAGAAGTCATCTTCCTTTTAAAAAATCAGTTCACATTTAGGCCACTGAAAAAGTATGTATTTTAATGGACATATTAATATTGTTTAATAAAACGGCCATAACTTTGACCCCAAAAGTCCAAATTCCTAAACATTTTTCGAGTAGTCGGCCAAAATTATTATCTAAAACTTTTAAGAAGGATATATCTCGAGATTTAGCTGTTTGGATGTCCAAATCATCGAGCCAAATGGAGGGGTAGTTTTGGAATGCAAATAGTCCACCACCATGGGATATAAATACACCCCTCTTCTCCTTTCAAAAGAGGTAGGCATTTCAGAGAAAAGGAGGATAGGTTGGAACGAAAAAGGATTTAAAAAAGGATTGGGAGGATCTTCCATACTCATGTTTTTACTTGATAAACCATTCCTCCTTGCTTCCTTTCATTTACTTTTGTATTGTTCTTTGTTTGTAATCATATAAGTGCTTGTGGTTTGTAATTTTGTTTTAATGAAATTTTTTTCTTCAATATATCTTATTCTTATCCACCATATATAGTTTCATATTAATGTTCTTAAAATATTGTAAAAACAGTTGAATCTTTTTCCTTTCTTTCTCTTTCTAATTCAATCTATAGTTCATTTTTAATTCTGATCACCCTTCATGTGTGTGTGTGTGTTCGACGCACAAATATTTTTTATCCCTTTATTTTTATTATCTTATTAATTTATCATCATAATAATTATATCCAGATTAATAATAATTTAAATGGATGAGTAAATCTACCATTGGGGTGAGTTATAATTTGGGGATATTAAGTGATTGAGAGCCTTTTCTTGATGAGTATTCGTTGAGTTAATATTTCATATGTTGAACTTTATATGTCATGGATTAATGACATGTTTTGTTTAATATGTGGGTTAGATGGATTATTGGAACCACAAATACACTACCATAAACAAGTAATGGTAATGATTAGAACCCTAAGTTATGTTACAGCTTGGATTAAAGCTTTAACACTTGGGAATTCCGATCAAAATCATCTTGTGAAGTGGGTATTAATTTAATAAAATATAAAGCAAAGATCAAGGATATCATAAGATTAAATCCCCAATAATGAACTCACCCCAATCATTATCAATTTGTTAAATCAAACATCATCCATAAATTATTTCAATTAAACTCTGAAAACAAACACCCCAATCAAAATAAAATCAACTAAAAACAAATGACTATTAAAAAGTATCATCTCCGGGGATTCGACTCGAGTGCTGCTATACACATTAGAATTGCATAAGAACATTGATCGGTCGATAAGAAATAATCGGCCGTGCATTTTAAATGGAACCATTTCCAGGGATGGTGTAATTTAATAGTCTTTATTTTCTGGTTATTGTAAAAAAACACCAAATAAAAAAAATTGAAAAAAACACAAAGAAAAACTCATCTTTCTCTTTCTTCCAACATCTCTCAGAATTCCCCCACAGCCTTCAAAACAATCCCTCAGATTTTTTTGACTGTGAAATTAAGAGAACACTTCACCAAATTTTTCAGAACATTATAGATAATCAAATAATTCAAGAACCAGTCCTTTTCCAAGCAATTGAATTAGATATGGACATTCCTAGGGAATAAAAATTTAAAGAACTTGATGCCCCTGATATGAATTACCAACTTCTTGGTATTAAATATTGAAACATAGAGGATGAATTTGAACTCAAATTGGATTTGATTCATTTTCTTCCTTATTTCCACGAGCTTGTCGGTGAGGATCCACATCTCTAACTTAAAGAGTTCCAAGTAGTATGCTCTACCATGAAGCCTCAAGGATTTTCTGAGGAAAAAATAAAACTCTGAGCATTCCATTTCTCCCTAGCTGACTCTGCCCAATCGTGGCTTTACTACCTACCTCCTTGTTTCATAACTACATTGAATGAAATGAAGAGACTCTTTTTAGAGAAATTATTTCCCACTTCTCGTACTACTTCTATCCGAAAGGAAATAAGTGGTATTCGTCAATTCCCAAATGAATCTCTCCATGAGTATTGGGAGAGGTTAAAAATGCTTTCACAACCTGTCTACATCACCAAATCCCTGACCAACTCTTGATCTAATACTTCTATGAGGGGTTTTTGCCTATGGAAATAACTCTCATTGATGCCTCAAGTGGCGTTTCTCTTGTTGATAAAACTCTTACAGCTGGAAGAGATCTGATAAGTAACATGGTTTTAAACACACAAAAATTCCATACTCAAGCACATTCCCAAGTAAAACAAGCCCAAGATATTCAATCTATAGAGCCAAACAAGATGACCGAATGGATGAGTGAACTTACAGGTCTTGTGCGATAACTAGCGGTGGCATCCAAATCCCCAACCTCATATTCTCTGCAATCAACGTTTCCTAGACCTGTCAAAAACTATGGAATCTCCAACTCACATGCTCATCCAATAGCCACCTGTCCACTACTTCAAGAGGATCCCTCTGATTCATCTAGACCAATAAAGCTCAATGCAGCATATGCTTATAGAAACACCAACCCTCAACAATCAGGCCAGTTTGTTAGAAACTTCAACCAACCCCATTCTGATCCCTTCCCTTCTACATATAACCTTAACTTGAGGTATGATAGTCCCATTTCTCATACCCCTCAATACCATCATCAAAACCCAAACCAATTCCAATATGGTTAAAGTGTTGGTAACTCCCAACAACATTATCCTTTTGTTCCTCAACCACAAAGGAACAATACTCCTCCTGGATTCCACTATCCTAATGAGCCTTACCAAATCCCAAACCAATACAATCACATTCCCAAGAACCAAAATCAAGGCAATCCCAATTCGGGACAGGCCTCTTCTTCCAAGAAACCATGGGAAACTGTATTTGAATTTCATGCCTCCTTCACCTGTTCCATCCTCAAAAACATTGAAACTCAAATTGGCCAACTATCATCCCACATGATCCTGCAACAACAATCAAATTCATCCCAACTCCCAGCTCAACCATTACCCAACCCCAAAGGTAATGTAAGTTCCATTGCACTTATATCAGGAAATCAAATTGCTATGCCTCAAGATAAGTCCTCCAACCCCCTTTAAATGTTGACATAAAAAATGAAAAGAAAAAGAAACATGAAAAGGAATATGAAACTATTCCCTCACCTCCTTACATTATAATTAGGAATCCAATTCCTTTTACTCAAGCTATTTCAAAACCAAGGAAGTCCTTTGAACCCGATCCTGAAATTCTTGACATGTTTAGACATGTTGAAGTCAACATACCCCTCTTAGATGCCATAAAACAAATCCCTAAGTATGCCAAGTTTCTTAAGGAATTGTGCACCCACAAGAGGAAACTTAGGACATTTGAAAATGTTTCCACCCAATAGTCCATTACTATAATGTGCAAAGATCATGGTACCTTTACGGTTCTATTCCAAATTAGAAGTGCCAACTTTGAGGATGAACTCATTGACCTAGGAGCCTTAATTAATGTCATGCCCAAATCTATCTTCTCCAACCTTGGTCTAGGTCCCTTATATTCAATGGCTATTCTCATTCAGTTATCCAATCGAATCACTACTATTCCTGAGGGTATAACCGAGGATGTCCTTGTACGGGTTAATGATCTTATCTTCCCAGCCAATTTCTATGTCCTCGACATGGAAGGTGAGACGAACTCTTCTCAATCTACCTTAATTTTTGGAATACCATTCCTCATGATTGCTAGAACCAATATTGATGTCCATTCAGGAATCTTATCCATGGAATATGTTGACCAACTGGTCAAGTTCAACATTTTCCAATCCATGCGATACCCATCTGAGGATCACTCTACATTCTCAATCCATGCTTTTGAGTACACTTCTGAGAGTCAATTTAACCACATTCCATCATGTTCATCATGTTCTAAAGATAATGGATCTTGTGAAATCTGCACCACGATTAACTAAGTCATAAATGGTGATGTTAATCTAGACCTCTCATTCATATACTCCCTCAATCTAGAGGAACATGAAAACTCCCTTGAATCCCACATCAAGTCGGATCTCCACTGCTCCACCTTGGACAGTATTAACAAAAATGAATCTAAATCAACTAAAGTCCCTCCCTCCATTCCTGAATTATCTATCCCAGAAATTAAAGATGATACTTATCTAAAACCACTTCATACACAACTGAAATATGCATTACTTTTCCATGATCACTCATATCATTTCATCATCTCTGCTTCACTTACTGAAACTGAAGAGTCCAAACTTGTTCAAGTGTTAGAGGAAAACAAAAAGGACTTAGGTTGGAACTTAGAGGACATACCAGGAATCAACCCTACCCTTTGAATGCATCACATCCATCTTGATGAATCATCTAAACAAATTAAACAACCACAAAGAAGACTCAATCCACTCATACTTGAGTTAGTTAGGGAAGAGATCTCCAAGCTTCCTTAAGCTGGCACTAGCTACCCAATTCCTGATAGTGAATGGGTTAGTCCAATTCAAGTTGTACCTATGAAGGGTGGGATAGCTGTTACCACAAATGAACATGGTGAGGTAGTCCAAAATCAAGTGAAGAAAAAATGGCGTGTGTGCATCGACTACAGAAAATTGAATGTTGAAACATGAAAAGATCACTACCCTCTTCCATTCCTTGATCAAATACTGGAACGATTAGCTGTAAAGTCACACTATTGCTTTCTTAATGGATACATTGACTATTTATGAATCCCAATCGCACCTCAAGACCAAGAAAAGACTACATTCACTTTCCCCTTTGGAACATATTCATATAAGAGAATGCCTTTTGGACTTTTCAATGCTCCGGCAACATTCCAGAGGTGTATTATGAGTATCTTTTCTGAATTCATTGAACACTTCATGGAAGTCTTCATGGATGACTTTAACATTTATAGTGAGTCATTTGAATCTTGCTTTAATTCACTCTCTCTAGTCCTTAAAAATGTGTGTCAAGTGTAACCTTGTATTAAATATTGAAAAATGTCACTTCATGGTTGCAAATGGGATTGTTCTAGGGCACATAGCTTTGAAAGATGGTATTTAAGTTGATCCTACCAAAATTGAAGTGATCCAATCACTTCCTGAACCCAATTCTACTCGAGACAGCTGTTCATTCCTCGGTTATGCCTGCTTCTATTGGTGATTCATCCATAAATTCAGTAGGATTTCCTTCCTACTCACTCAATTGCTCCAAAATGATGTCACTTTCCATTTTTATGAGGTTTGCAAGAGGGCCTTACCTGAACTCAAAACTGCTCTTACATCTGCCCCAATAATAAAACCCCCAGATTGGTCTTTACCCTTTGAGTTGATGTGTGATGCTTATGATAGAGCCGTTGGGGCTGTTCTTGGTCAATGAAGAGAAACAAATCCTCATGTCATCAATTATGCCTCAAAAACATTGGATAAAACTCAATATCACTACATAGTCACTGAAAAGAAACTTTTAGCAGGTTTTTTTCCATAGATAAATTCCAGCCCTATCTCTTAGGTGCCAAAATCATCATCTTCACAGACCATTCTTCTGTTATGTTTTTACTCAAGAAAAGTGATTCAAAACTGAGGCAAATAAGATAGATCCTAATTCTCCAAGAGTTTGACCTTGAAATCAAAGATAGAACAGGAAAATAAAACCCTGTGACTGATCACCTGAGTAAAATTTCTAATTCTTCTCATTCTGAAATAATTGATCCATAATTTCCAACTAATCACCTTTAATCTCTCTCTCCAAATATACCATGGTACTCCCCAATTTCAAATTACTTGGTTTCTAGAGTTTTCCTGAAATTTTTTCAAAAGAACAAAAAATGAAGATGAAAATTGATTCAAAATTCTATTTTTGGGAAGAAAATAAACTTTAGAAAACTGGGTTAGACATGTTAATAAGGATATGTTTTTAGGAAAATGAACATTCTTCCATATTAGAATTTTATCACCCAATGACTAGTGGTGGCCACTTTGGAACACAAAGGACCTCTCAAAAGGTCCAATACTCTGGATTCATTTGTCCTTCACTCTCTAAGGACTCACATGAGTTCGGTCAATCATGTCCAACTTTCCAAAATTTTGGCACAATTTCAAAGAGAAATGAAATTCCCCAAAAGCCTTTAATTTTTTTTGAGATCTTTGATTTTTGGGGTATAGATTACATGGGACCATTTCCCCCTTCCAATGGATTCTCTTAAATTCTTATTGCGATTGATTATGTTTTTAGGTGGGTCATGGCCAAACCCACTAGAAAGGATGATTCATATACCATTAGTGAGTTCCTAAAGACACACATCTTCCACCGATTTGGCATGTCACGTGCCTTGATAAGTGACTTAGGAACCCATTTTTTTAATATAACCATGGAACATCTTTTAAAAAATAATGGTGTTGTACAATAAATTTCAACTTCATATAACCCCCAAACAAATGGCATGGCTGAAATTTCTAATAAAGAAGTGAAAAGAGTTCTTGAGAGAATTGTAAAACCCACCAGAAAAGACAGGCCTAAAAGATTTGGTAAATAACTTTGGGTATATTTAACTTCCCATAAAACACCCATTGGGATGTATCTATTTAGGCTGGTATTTGGTAAAGCATGTCAATTACCAGTTGAAATCCAACATAAGTATTTTTGTGCCGTGAACACCTATAATTTTGATCTTGAAAAATATGGTGGAGAAAGATTATTTCAATTGGATGAACTGGAGGATCTTGGACCTGATTATTATGAGAATTCTAATATCAACAAAGAAAAATAAAAGGTACTACATGAAAAACATATCCTGCAAAAGGTATTCCATAATGGTGAAAAGGTATTTTTTTTCAACTCTTGATTTCAACTTCTCCCAGTGCAAGTCCAAGACCCCTATTCAAAAAGGACATACATAGTTAACAGACATCGGTTAAAGCATCACTATTAAAGGAGACACAATCCTAGAACCACATCGACTTCCATTAGATCCCCAACTTTTGCAGTTGACCCACCACCAGATGGAGACGACGACCAAACAAATCCAAACTAGGGGAACCTATTTCCCTTAAACTCATCTTCTCTCTCTATCTATCTTTCTCTTTCTTCTTCTTCCTCCCTCGTTCTCATTTTTTACCAATTTCCTCATCAATTTTTTTTTATTTAAACTTTTTCTTTTTTGTGGGTGTGTATTTATAAAAAACTAAAAAACACCTAAAAACTAAAAAATCATAAAAAATGTAAAAAAAAGAGTCAAGTTTAATCACCTTCCAATTTTAAAATTTTGTCCAACCATTTTTTGGATTCAAAATACATTTTTTCATCTCAAAAATATTTTACTTTCATCATGTCCTTGGATAAAGAATATTGTGTCAAAACCAACAAATTTTGAATGCTCAATTTTTTGATTTGGAAAATGATTTTCCCCACCCGTGAGGAACAACATTTGATTTCATTCCAAGGCCCCCTATGACCATTTATTATCCAATAAAAACACATATTTTGATTAAATATTAATGGTATTAAATGTTAATTTTTGATATTATGGGCCTGAGTTAATGGATTTTAATTTTGAACATCCATTCTCATCATTTGTAAACTTCATTCCTAATATGCACCAATTTAGGCCCAATTTTTCCTCTGATTTAAAATAATGTAATTATCCATATTTTAATTTTATATTTTGGTAAATGGATATAAACTTAAATATTAAAATTTTTCATTCATGGATCAATGGATGATTCATAAAGGATGATGGGGATATTTGGCAATGAATGGAAAAAATTATGGAGAAGGAAAATTGGATATCATCCCACTGATAAGAATGTGGGGCCCACAATATAGGCCTAATAGATCCAAAATTTCATGTGCGGATAGAAGACACATATAGGAACAAATAATTATGCTGGAGTCACTGCTAATTCGTCCTACATGGTGGTTCCTAAGGTGGCCCAATTTGAAGATTCAATTCTAGGCCATATTCTGCTGCCCAGAAAAACATCCCACCATTTAAATAATATCTAGCTAACAGCTTATTATTTTGGGATCAAATATTAGAGGATGTTAGGGGACATCCAGGGATTCATTCAAGTCTTCTATGGAAAACTCAAATTCAGCTTTCTAGAAGGTCCTTTCGGCACGTCTTTCCAATGGATGCAAGCTGGATGCCACTTCGGGGCAAGAATTGAAAAGTCACATCTCCATTAATTGTCCACCCACCTTTCCCCAACAAAATTAATTAGAGGAACATGGGATGATGGGGGCTAGGCCAAAGTCTTCCTAAATTACTATTTAAGTCAGTATAAATGGAGTATTGAAGGATCTTTGATGCTTTGTTTCATTGTAATGTTTTGTTGTCCATTTGATGTTGTAATCGTTCTTCATTCTCATGTAAGTTTTTTGAATCACATTAGTTATTAATAAAAGTTCTTAATTTTCCCTTATTTTATTCTTCTTCTTATCAATTTGATACCATTTATTTAAGGTGTGAATTTTTTCACACCAGAACTTGTGAATTTATTCACACAACGGTGGAGTGATCATTTTTGTTGTTGTTGTTTTTTCTTCTTCAATTCCGCCCCTATGAGTCTACTTTCTGCTTCCTTTGAGATCATAGAATCAATGGAGGGATAAACCCTTATGGGTTGGTCCTAGGGAGTTTCATGGGGCAGATTGGATGTTATTTTATGATCTTAATTTCTGTAATCATTTTATTATTTTAAGATTTCTATTTGATTATTTATTTTCTTCTTCGTCTTCGCCAACTTTAACAATGACACATTTCGAGTGCTAGTACGATCCAATTCCTTGGAGTGATCGTTAAATTGATCATATAAGTGAATTGGTGATTAGCCTTGGAATGGTGTAGAGATTAAATTTTTGAATTATGTTGAGGAATTATATCATTTTTTGGATACATCTTGAATTAGTGAAACGAATGTTATAAGAAAATAAATACATCCAATATAACCCTAGTAACAACTTAAGATCAACTAATTTCCATTAATTGTTTTAGACTAAATAATTTTAGGTTTTAATTTATTTTATTTATATTAAATCAGTATTTATTGAAATCAAATCAATCCAAATAGTTGGCCACACTATAGCCAAATCCTTCCAAAATCAGAGTGTCTCTAGGTTTCTTCTTCAGTCCTTGTGGATTCAACCCCTACCTGTACTACAACGACCACATACGTGTAAGGTAAATTTGGGCGCAACCAAATTTTGGTTCGATTTCCAGGGACCCAAGTAAGTTATCTTAGAAACATTCACCCTTTTATCACCCCACATTCTCTATTCTCACCCCCATCTCTCTTATCTTTACACCTTTTTGATTGTGTGTGTCCTGAGAATATAGAATCCAACTTTATGTCTACTCCAATGAAGTATATTCCAAATAACCATGTCAAAAAATCATGCTGGAATCAAATGGAAATTCAATATTTGGAATCCCTTAAATTAGAAAATTTCTTTGATCAACCCTTGAATGATTACCCTGCACCCGATGAGATGTACAATCAAAGGGATGATGATTGTTTAAAGGATCAATTTCCAGACCTCTTGAGGAAGATTGAAGAGATCAAACATAATGAAGTTCACGATTTACAAACTCCTATCCATCATAATCCTCAAAAACTCCTTGAACAATTGTGTAATCAAATGAAGATAACGAGTTCCGAGGTATCATCATTGAGATTAGAACTACAATGCATTAATAGTTGTGAGCAACTCATCCAGACACCAACTGTTCCTTCTGAAACCTTATGTGTAGTGTGTAGTTTCCCACAAAAAACTCATGAATTTATTTAAGAACCAACCATTAGATTTGGGGTAGGGGAAGTGAATCACGAAACTGTTTAAGAGTGTTTAAATCCGGATGAAATTGATTTTTTGAATTCAAAAGATAATAACTTGACATCATGGATTGAGTTTCCTGAACATGGATCCATTAGTTAATTTTTAGGACCACCGATCACTGAACAATTGGGAGAAATCCCAAAAATTGAGCCCATACCTACTCCTAGAATTCAAATGGTCACTTTTAGTGATAAAACAGATTTTTATAGGGAACCAATTCATTATGAATGTTTTGGAGAAGAAACTGATTTTCATTCAAATTTCAAATCTTCTTTAGGAAATTTCAATCAACTTGAACTCAAAATCTTTTTCTTTCCTTCCCCAGTCGAGTATCCCATAATTTGTGATAGGAAAGATCTTGGGGTTTTCATTCATTCATCTCACGAAACCCTAAAAGAGGGGGTTGATATTTGATTTATTAGGAAAGACTACATAAGAAAAAAGGTAAACCATTTCGGATACTCCTTGCATTCTCCCATTCATTTCAGAAAATTAGATTGTTCATGAATAAAATTCAAAACCTTCTTACCAATCACAAGGGAGAATCATTCTCAATCATGTTGAAGTAGAGAAATATGGGGTCCTTAAAATGTTGAAAGTTGGTATTTGGTATGTTAGGGGTCCATGTCGAGCTAGAAACGTTAAACAAAATCATTGCACGAGAGGAAACCCATGGTTTTCAGGTTTTATTTTATTTTATTAGTAATTCTAACTGTTGACTGGTTCTTCTTTTATGAGTAAGGATGGGTTTGAAAGGGGAGAACTGTATTCATCCGTTTCACGCAGTGTGATCCCTAAGTAATACCTTACCCAAAAAATTTAGAGAATACAGTGTATCATCAGATTGATTTTTTATTTATGTTTTTGTTAGGTTAAAAAATAAATAAATGAGACTATTGACCTGTTCTTCTTTTATGATTATGGATGGGTATGAAAGGGGAGCACCGTATTTGTCTCTATCACGCGGTGTGATCCCTGAGTAATACCTTACCCATAAATTTAAAAGAAGATAATGTATCATTGGTTTTATTTAAAAAAACAAAAACAAAATAGGGAAAACCATAAAAATGATGATACTTAGAATTAAATAAATCGTTTTGTTGGTTTTTTTGTCTGGTTTGTTCTTATTTTTATTCTTTAGGGACTATTTTGGGTGATACATGTTCAATCAAGGAGGTTCCTACATCCCCCAAGAGATCAAAGGAGTAGTCTGGAGCATCCTGAACTTCAACTTCAAAAACTAGGTGAATTTGTTCCATGTTTATCGTTTTCAATTTCCTCTTTGTACTCCTCTCCTAACCCCCTTCTAACTTTTCTTTTCTTTAAACACAGGGGACAATGTTATTCTATGTTGGGGGGAGATTAAATAAAAAGTTTGATTTTGTGTGAAAAAAAATGTGTGGAAGGAAAATTTTCCTAAACCTTTAACATGATAATACACATTCCAAACTCTGAAATTGGATATCAAAGAATTCTGCACGCCTTGATTCTAATTTTAATGTAATTTTAGGTTCATGTGCATAGATTTTGGAAAGTACGGTTGTCTGATGTGATTTTTCACCATTATATTTTTATCCATTTAATAAAAAAAACACAATTCACGTCCTCTAGATTGTGGGGTTTTAGTTTGAGTTCTTGGGGACCCTTAATAAATAGCATATGTTTGGTGATAATTTTAGTTTTAATACGAGTATTAAAAAAAGCAAAAAAAAAAATCAATTTGCGCATAGAGCAATGAAATGACCTAATGCGTGTCTTTTGGCACTTGGGGATCGCGACTCCATAGTGTTCTAGCCCGGAGTTGGGAATTTTATCTCTATTTGTGGTAATTTGAATTGGTTTTTTATTGATTTAACTTGAGACTATTCCCGAGTATGTGAGCTTCACTTAGTGACCTATGGTCTTTAAGCGTGGGATTCATTGACAAACTCTTGCTACATGGGTTGTCTTGATTGAGTTCAATTTCAGTTACCATGGAAAAATTGCAAAAAAAAAAACAAAAAAGCAAAAACAAAAAACAAAAAAAAAAGAAAATGAAAATAATTGAATACTCATCTTAATATTAAAATCTCATTCCTCCTAGCACGTCCATCCTTTCTCCTTTTGAATGAAAATGAACCCCCATGTATATTGTGATGCACAACACTTCGTCATGATTAATTGAAATTGGATGAAATGTGGCGATGAATTTGAACAAAGGAGTGGGCTTGAGATTGGGTTATGCCTATGTACTTAGCTAGTTTTAAATTATTTTTATGGGTTTCATAATTTTTTGGTACGTGGTCTTTGGGTGAGCAATGTCTATTAAAATGTTTTTGGAAAAGGTCATTTGAATTTCATTTTTGTGAGATATATTTTTCTCGGGACTAGAAAAAATCAAGTTGGGGTGTGATTAGACAATAAAAACACATATTTTGATTACATTTTAATGGTATTAAATTTTCATTTTTGATCATATGGGCCTGAGTTAGTGGATTTTAATTTTGAACATCCATTCTCATCATTTGTGCAATTCATACCTAATATGCACCAATTTAGGCCCAATGTTTCCTCTGGTTTTAAAGAATTTAATTATCCATATTTTAATTTTATATTTTGGGAAATGGATAGAAACTTAAATATGAACATTTTTCATTCAGTGATCAATGGAGGATTCATAAAGGATGATGGGGATATTAGGCAATGAAAGGAAACAATTCTGGAGAAGGAAGATTGGATATCATCCCACTTATTAGAATGTGGCGGCCACAATACAGGCCCAATATATAGTAAATTTCATGGGAGGATAGAAAACACATATAGGAACAAATAATTATGCTGGATACAGTGCTAATTCGTTCTAAATGGTGGTTCTTAAGGCGTCCCAAGTTGAAGATGCAATTCTGGTCCAGATTCTACGTCCCAGAAAAACATCCCACCATTTAAATCATATCCCGCAAATGGATTATTATTTCGGTCTATAATTTTACATGTTGTTATATGACATCTGGGGATTCATTTAAGTCTAGTATGGACCACTCAGAGTTGGCCTTATATAAGGTCCTTTCGGCACGTCTTTCCAGTGGATGCAAGCTGGATGCCAATTCGGGGAAAGAATTGAAAAGTCACATCTCCATTAATTGTCTACCCACCTTTCCCAAACAAAATTAATTAGAGGCACATGGTATGATGGGGGATCGTCCAAAGGATTCCAAAATTCCTATTTATGGCAGTATAAATGGAGTATTGAAGGATCTTTGATTCTTTGTTTCATTGTAATGTTTTGTTTTCCATTTAATGTTGTAATCATTCTTCATTCTCATGTAAGTTGTTTGAATCACATTATTTCTTAATAAAAGTTCTTCATTTTCTCTATTTATATTCTTCTTCTTATCACTTTGATACTGTTGATTTATGTTGTGAATTTATTCACACAAGAACTTGTGAATTTATTCACACAACGGTGGAGTGATCATTTTTTTGTTGTTTTTGCTTCATCAATTCTGCCCCTATGAGTCTACTTTCCGATTCCTTCGAGATCATATAATCAATGGAGAGATAAAACCTTATGGGTTGGTCCTAGGGAGTTTCATGGGGAAGATTGGATGTTATTTTATGATCTTAATTTTTGTAATCATTTCATTATTTTAGGATTTCTATTTGATGATTTATTTTTTTCTTCGTCTTCGCCAAATTTAACAATGACACATTTCAAGTGCTAGTATGATCCAATTACTTAGAGTGATCATTAAATTTATCCTCTACGTGCATTGGTGATTATCCTTGGAATGGTGTAGGGATTAAATTTATGAATTATGTTGAATAATTATATCAGTTTTTGGATACATCTTGAATTGGTGAAACAAATGTTATAAGAAAATAAATACATCCAATCTGACCCTAGTAACAACTTAGGATCAACTCATTTCCATTAATTGTTTTAGACTAAGTAATTGTATGTTTTAATTTATTTTATTTAGATAAAATCAGTAGTTATTCAAATCAAATCAATCCAAATAGTTGTCCACTCTATAGCCAAATCCTTCCAAAATCAGAGTGTCTCTAGGTTTCTTCTTCGGTCTCTTTGGATTCGACCCCTACCTGTACTACAATGACCGCATACCTGTAGGGTGAATTTGGGCACAACCAACCATCTTTTCAAAATGTGTGTTTTTCACCCCCATTTTTTAATCTTGAGTTTGTATACTTTCGATCTGAATTTCTTACTCTAGTGTGCATTAATATGATAGAGGAATTTTCTGAACCCCTTGAAAATCATAATATCTAAATAGCCTCCCATTAACCATAAATTAATCCTCCTTTTGAAATCCCCATTGAGCCTACAAAATCATTTTCTTTGATAGCCAAATTAAAATCCCAATACCTAATCCCACCCAATATCAACATGGATTTTCATTGCATAATTTTTTTAAATTTAAGTGTGGGGGAATGGATTAAATTTTGGGTACCCTTTGTTGATTTCACCATGTTATCATATGATTGAAGACAATCATCCATTTTAGTGTGGGGGAGAGTATGCCCTTTAGTGGGGTTTGGGATTGTATATATGTTTATCTTTTACAATTAAAGTGTTCAAAAAATACAAAAAAATCATTAAAAATAAAAAAAATGAAAATAAGAATGGGATGTGTCTTGGGTGGGTCAAAAATCACTCTTCCTCAACTTTTGATCTTGTTAAAACTATTGAAATTAGTTTCATGAGGAGATCAATCATGGGTTGGTAGATGAATGTGAGCTCTATTTCAAGTTCAACTTTCGAAAAAATAAAAAAAAAGCGAAAAAATGAACACTTATGTCATTAGGATTAGTTTTGTGTTTTGTAAATATTTCATCTTCTCATCCCCTTTAAATTTAATCCTCTCTTGTGTCTTTATTCCCACAATCATTCCCTTGTAAATATTTGTTTTCATTTCCTTCCATGTTTCATTTCAAAAAAATGTGCATTTATTTTTCCATGTTGGTGTTTTACCCCCTTCTTCCTATCTTTTGGATATCGTCGTCCTACTGACCCATAGCCACAGAAAAACCCATAAAAATACCTCTTGATTTTTGAGCACTTTTGGATAGGGAATAGAAGCTAAGATCTCTTTCAAACTCTAATATTTTCACTTTTGGTTGGTGAATGAGTGAAGCTCCATAAATTAATTTTATCATCTTGAGAGGAGTATGTTTTGTGTGCCACCATTTTCCATTTCAAAATTTGAGCATGGAAAAATGAATTGTTTTTAAAACATTGTTCTTGTAACTACTTTTTGTGGAATTCAATATGGATGAGTGATATTTTCTAAACCTCCCCTGATTGGGGAAAACAAAATTTTAATATTTGTTGGTGAGTAAAAATGAGTTTGTCATGTTATTATATTTGTTGCACATGAGGACATGCACAAGACTAAGTGTGGTGGATTTGATGTTATTAATATTTTCATAACTTTTTATATACTCCCTTTACTTATTTTATATGAAATTTTCATAATTTGTGTGAAATATTAATGATTAAATATTAAATATAATTTTAGAGCACTATTTGAATTCGTCCAGATTCAAGTCTGTTTAATGTTTTAATGATATATCTGACCATACTTATCCAAATTTCATGATTCCTATTTTTAGGGGTATTTACTCCAATTACAACATTTCATTAGAAGGGAACATTTGAAAAATCGTCCATTTGGAGGGTCATATGGTCCACACAAGAAGACCCAAATAATCTGTGAAGAACCTGGACCATCCATGATGATTGAGTTACTAGTCTAAATCTCGAGGTGCAAATATTATGAAACTCCACTATATGCTCATGATTATCTAAAAGAATCAGGGATAAAAATTTCAGGGCCCAAATCCAAGAAAAAGGGGCCCAAATAAATATTTTATGTCCAAACCACCATTCTGTTCGGGAATTGAAAATAGTATACTAAAATTGACTTTTCTCATGGTCTAGTAATCACAAAAAGATATCATTCTTCAGTGATAAAGAGGACAAATAAAAGGATGACTTTGTTGAATAAATCATTCAGATTTGAAGGCATCTTCCAATTAAAAAATACATTCACCTTTGGTCCATTGAATAAGTATCTATTTTAATGGACATATTAATATTGTTTAATCGAACGACCATAAATTTGGCCCCAAAAGTCCAAATTCCTCAAAATATGTAGCTTAGTCATCCAACAGTATTATATAATACTTTTAAGAAGGATATATCTCATGATTCTACTGTCTGGATTCCCAAATCGTCGAACCAATTGGAGGGGTAGTTTTGGAAAGCAAACAGTCCACCACCTTGGGCTATAAATACATCCCCTCCTTTCCTTTCAAAAGAGGTTGGAATTTCATAGCAAAGTAGGATAGTTTGGAATGACCAAGGCTCTGAAAAAATATTTGGAGGATCTACCATACTCATGTTTTTACTTGATAAATCAATCCTCATTTCTTTCTTTCATTTACTTTTGTGTTGTTCTTCGTTTGTAATCGTGTAAGTGTTTGTGATTTGTAATTACATATTAATGAAAGTTTCTTCTTCAATATCTCTTATTCTCATGAACCTACTATAGTTTCATATTATTTTTCTTAAAATAGTTTAAATACATTTAAATCTCCTTCCATTCTTTCAATTTGTAATTCAATCTAAAGTTCATTTTTAATTCTAATCACCCTTTGTGTGTGTGTGTGTGTGTTCGACGCAAAAATCTCTTCCTATCCCTTTATTTTTATTATATTCTTAATTTATCATCATAATAATTATAACTAGATTAATATTAATTTAAATTGATGAGTAAATCTACCATTGGGATGAGTTATAATTTGGGGATATTAACTGATTGAGATCATTTTCTCGATGAGTATTCTTTGGGTTAATATTGTGTATGTTGAACTTTATATGTCATGGATTAATGACATGTTTTGTTTAATATGTGTATTACATGGATTATTGGAACCAAAAATACACTACCATAAATAAGTAATGGTGATGATTAGAACCCTAAGTTAAGTTACAGCTTGGATTAAAGCTTTAAAACTTGGGAATTCTGATCAAAATCATCTTGTGAAGTAGGTATTAATTTAATGCAATATAAAGAAAAGCTCAAGGATATAATAAGAATAAATCCCCAATAATAAACTCACCCTAATATTTATCAATTTTTCAAATCAATCATCATCTATAAATTATTTCAATTAATCTCTGTAAACAAACCCCACCAATAAAAATACAATCAACTAAAAACAAACGACTATTAAAAAGTATCATCTCTGAGGATTCAACCTGAGTGCTACTTTACACATTAGCAGAGCATTGAAACTTTGACCGGACAATAGGCGACAATCTTCCATGCATTTCAGAGGTCAACCACCTCATTAGAGTAATACCATGCAACCACACAATATAAAATAATAGATTCATAACACTCTCTATGTGGAGATAACACTCAAATGTGATTAAGGTTACTATTATAAAAATAAGAGGGAACTATCTCATAAACTACAAAGGTCAACATCCACATAATGGAAAATGTTACAATAGAAGAGTAAACCATCAAAAAACATGGGGTACTGATTACGCACATGTGACTCATGTTCCAATGTACTCTCCTCTATGACACTGTGCCACCCCAAATCATGATCCAAGGGAATATAATTCCCATGAAACACCTTCTCTTAGATGTTGCGGATCTCCATAGGCCTCTCCTCAAAGGTCTCATCATGGTGTACAACTATCTCGCCCCTATCGAGGACATGAGAGTCTCCATGAAGATAATTATAGAGATAAGAAACCTGAATAGAATCTTGTATCTCTCTTATCTTCATGGTACATTATATATGATACACTATAGTTCCAACATGATTTAATTCCTTTAAAGGCACAATAAACTGGGGAGAAATCTTACTCCCATGACAAAACATTCACATACCACGATAAGGAGTTTTATTGAGGAACACATTATATCAGAAATCATACTCTAGAAGTCTCCTCCTATAATCAACATAGTATTTCTGATGATACTTCACTTCCTTCACCCTCTTCCAAATTACAGGTACCAAATATTTCATATTCTATACTAGTTCCTTCCTATTAATTTCTATATCTATGAACCTATTAAATCACAATGTAAAATATAATGTTAGGCTCTATAATACATAAAATAATACCATACCAATGGTGGAGTGGAAACTATTATTATTAGAAAAATTGATCATGGTTAGGTCCCTCATCCATGGACCTCAAAAACAATGACATCAGAGTGCAACATTAATTCATGTTTTTGGATGGTTTTCTCTGTCTAACTGTTCGTACATTGATGAATAATATTTTTAAATAATGAATGAGAGTGAAATGAATATTGGAGACCTCTCCAAAAAGTAAAGTTAAAATGAGGATCCATATATGAGATGATCATCCTTGGAAATATTTGGAGCCATACCACCTCCTGTAGATAATTACTTGAAAAATCATCCCCAGAGTTTGACTCCCTGATTTCAATAAAGAGGGATGATTTCATAAAATGATCCACTAACACCCATATAGAATCATATCCTCCTTGATCTAAATCTTAACTGATATACAAGTCAATCAACATTTCCTCCAACTTCCAATTGGGAATAACTAATTAAATGATAAAACCACTAGGAACACAATGTTTGATCTTCACCTTCTGATAGAACAAACAAAAAGATAAAAACTATGTAGCAACATGCTTCATCCCATGACACCAAAATTGACCTATCAATTATCAGTGTATATTTGTACTACCATATTATACTACCATAGTTTATCTACAAAAATAATAGAGAACCATATCATTCATTGCTAATGAAGTGAAAATTTGTCCCTTGAAAAACATCAAGTATTGTCCATCCTTAGAACAACCATCGTGGGAATCATGAAAAACAATACGGTCATCCATACCTCCACCATAGAATCTCCCAACTAAAAATACTCCACCTTCTACACAAAATATGACTACATTTTCAGTTGGAGAAGACAATCTATGCCTCCAACCTCCCCCATATCCATATGCATCATTGATAATTCTTCTATCACTCTCCAAGAATCTATAGATTCACATACATTATCACTATGTGATTTACTGCTTAGCACATTAGCTATAACATTTCCCATTCCTGGTGTATATGAATTATTGAACTCCTAATCCTGTAAGAATACCATCCATCGATGCTGATGAAATTTTATGTCACATTTGAAGAAGACATACCTTGGGATCTTATGATCAGTAAAAACCATAAAACACACACAGATGATGTGATGACACCACAAATTAAAAATAAACATTAAAAAAATCAACTCAATATAATGGGAGTCATTGTAACACTCATGGTGATGAAACTCCTAAGACACATAAGAAACAATTGATATCTAGTGCATTAGAACAAATCTAAACCCATGATGAGAAGCGTCAAAAAAACATAAAATTGAACTCTATATTCTCAAAAAAAGGACTGTAGAACCTACCAACTTTTCCTTCATGTAATAGAAGGTTTCCCAACATTATTTAGCCCCTATGAATTTTTAATCCTTATGGTTCATGGCTATTAGTGGAGTCAAAAAGTAAGAGAAATTATCTACGAACCTCATTTAATAGTCTCAATGATCAAGGAAACTATGTGCCTCTACTACTATCTTGGGGGATATCTATTAAAAAAATTTCAATCATTGATGGATCTATAGACACTGCCTTTTAGGGCATGACATGCATCCTAAAATCGTCTTCACAAGGACTAAACTCCACCTTCCCAAAATTCTGAAAAAGAAGATAATTATGAAGAAATACCAAAACAGAACACAAACACTTGAATTATCCTCATCAAACGTAGAGTACGGAAGGATTTCATAGATTAAAGAAAACCTGAACATATTCAAGAACTCTCTAAAAAACTACACTCATTAACCCCCTGAACTTGGTTGGAGAAATGGTCACACCCTATAGAATCACAAGGAACTCACAATTACCATGAAAATAATGGAATGAAATCTTTGGGGTATCTTCATATTTCCCATTTATCTTATGATACCTTATACAGAAATATATTTTAGATTACCAACATTTTCCCTCCATCTAATCAAATAAATCATCCATCTATCAATGGGGATACTGGTTCTTCACTATAACTCGGTTCATGTAATGATAACAGATACAAAGACACAAACTTCCTTTAGCCTTCTTAAAAAAAACTAGTTCACACCAAGGCGAAACACTCAGATGAAAAACCTCATAGAAACAAATCATCAAGCTATACTCATAGCTCTCACAACTGATATTGAACCATCATGTACAAAGAGATCAAGATAGGATATTTTTCCAATTTCAGCATGATCTCAAAATCGATCTCATGTAGATGGGGTAATTCTATAAAATACTCTAGAAAGAAATCAAGGTACTCTTCTACAAACCTAGTAAACATTGAATATTTAACTTCTTATGAGATCATAATCATCTTGGATATCAATTATGATAAGGGTGGAGCGCACCACTGACCTATCTGGGGGTCTCTCTTACCAGTGAACACTCCTAACTCTCCATCACCATCATTGAACACAACAAGCCTCCTGAATAAATCCATGATATCTTAAACCTAATACTACCAATACATTTTGAGGATTATTTTATATGTTTATATCAATTATCATAGTAAATCACCCCAAGAGTAGTGATACCTTAGCACTATCTCATAGTCTCTATATAATTCATAGAACTCAGCTCAACCTCCAACTTGCATTGTAAATTCCTAGGTCATTAGAAGTTTATCTACCTTATGTCTCAAATCATGGATCATGATAGGTTGTATAAAGGATTGTGTGGATACCTAATAAAAAAAATAATACACCCTTGTTGAAAACAAGGAAATGGTACCTCCAAAAATGTCTAGATCACCTGACATTAGCAATGAAAAATCATGAATCTGACCACATCCTATTGAATGGCCTCATTGGCCCTACTGATGACCACCTATGTTGCCATGATATTCTATATAAGGATGTGTAGAATCTCCTGAATATACTCTCCTAGACCCATATCCTCTCCAATAATCCCAATATAGGGAATCCTCCTCCTACTCCCTAGTTGAAACTCCTACAATAAAGGAACCTGAAGTGCAACACCTGGAGCACACTGACTGCTCAGAATGGTCAGGAACTCATAACAATAATGTGGTCAAACTCCAAAATGAAAAAATCAATTTGATCCCATGTAATATGTTTGAGAGTCTCTTCCACCAGATAAACAACAGGATGATAGATGTGACCTAGCCCATACTGACTGAAAACTCATCTATCCAAAAAGCTAGGAACCCCATACCAGAACTCTTCATCATGAGAAATCATGCCGACTACCCTCTCACGATGTTCTGAATTGGTCCAAATTCCCATAAATAACTTATTCTCATTCCAACACCTCAAGATAATTATTCAACATAAATAGGGTGACATGGAACTGGATATAAAAATGTAAAAACTCTTAAAACTTACTCACCATGGCTTATTTTTCTAGAAATAGTTCTAAAAATTTCAAATATGGGTCCTAAAATGGATCCCAAACTCTCATATGTTGGAACTCTCATGGTAAAGGGTAAGTTTCTCTTGATAACTGACTTCCATCATGTTTGAATATAGAAAGACCACTTACAATCTGTGTCATAAATATATCTCATGATACCATTGACTCCTCGTGATCCATGAGGAACAAGAACCATAACTACCTCACTTCTCCACTAAGTATAGTCACATCCAACAAAACAGAGTTCAACTTATAAGTAAAAATAAAATTGTAATCTATCTATGCTTCCTATAACCCATTCTCTGTGATTGAATCTAAATCAGATCCCTCATTCTTCAATATAATCTGGTGCTAAAAATCTTAGAGTTCCCTCCTACATTTTTTTCATCATTGATCTTCACTCGGTTATTATCTGCTGGAACATCATATTGAACATATTTTGTATGAACTTGATCTGGATGTCGACTAGGATTCATGCCTAAAAAAGAGAAAAATTTTAGAGATCCAAATCCTAGAATATCTAATAATTAACAAAGATTATTTTTTATTTTTGATTATATTGTTATGGTTTTAACCAATCTAACGGTATACCCATTTAAAACACATTCACAAAGAAAAATAATTCAAGATCCTTTCCTAGGTCTCTACTCTGAAACAAGTATCACATCATTTTATAGGCAACAAAAAGTTTCATCCATCAAACCACTGGGGGGATAAATACTCATGTCTCAGCTGGTTTACCATGCTTACATTTCCCAATACACATAGATGAAACTATTTCCCTACAAACACAAGAAATCTCACATGTTTCTAACTCCAAAATCCATCCTATCCCTCAACTTGAACCATTGATACCACTCTATCCTGAACCACCTACTACTAAAGTATACCCCTCCTAAGTTAACAATAAGAGAAGGGATATGGTGATTTTCTATGTCCCACCTCTAGCATGTTCTCGATTGGTGACTATCACTGAGGGTATAATACACATGTATATAGAAGTCATTAGCCTCTAAGAGAACATCCAAAATACTGAGATAAGATTGATACACAAATAAAAACCTAATAAAAAGTACTTAAAAATAAATACCAGGTGAAAACATGAAATTACATATAGTACTAAATAACTGAAAGAAAAAAATAAAAGTACCAAAAGAAAATGTAAATATGAAAGAAACCATGAATCCAAAAAAACTCGTTAAAACCATTAGCTAATAATATCCAGCCGAATATCCAGATTGCTCCAACTGACCTGAAAAACTACTTGTATATTATTATATCAAGAATAACAATATACATAGTAGGATCTTCCCTAGAGCCTCTTCTGTGAAATTAAAATAAAGAGTTCTAAATCACAATAAACAACAGTGAAACTGACTCCTCACCTAATCAGGTAAACTATGTTCCCCACCTCGCCATGTATAACTATCACTGAGTGTCACTTGTAATATACAATATAATATAATAATGAAACATCAAGGTTACCACTCTCCCACTTCCCCATTGGTTTCCCACTCTGTCCTAGTGTCGTATTCCTTGAGACATCTCTCTAAAAAATAAGACATCCTAAAGACACTTGGGAAAGGCCTCACAACTTGAACCTTATGAATCTCATCATCACATCATCCAATATCACAAAACCATATATATGATCCATGTTATTTCTGAGATCCACCCAAACCCATATGATTTGTATCATACATATGGTATTATACCTCAAGACATCACAACACATACACCATGTATGTACCTTAAACCATCAAATCCTATACATGCCAAAACTATAATAATCATTTGGATACTATATCTGGATATACATGTTTGTGAAATAACCACAATCAATAATATATCTCTAAAATAATATATTGGAAAACTAACCACCATACATACAAGTAGAAGTAACAACCAAGAGAAGCGAGTACGAAATATGGGGGTAGTTATACATCCGTCATCTCACCAGGATATTAGGTAAAGAACCCTTCTAGAGCCCATTTGTTATTATTTTCCCTATCCTACATGGGTGGGGTAGTGTATGAAATCAAAAAATACACATCACTTAATATATGTTACAACCACACTATGGAAATAACCTAGTCTTATACTCAACTAAATCTAATGTCGCTCGGACTCTCAGATCCTAATACTAATACTAAAGACCTTATAAGAAAACATGTATTTAATAGAGTTACATTAATTACTTCTTTTCTTTCTATAATTTTACATTAAATTAATTAATTTCGTATCCATTAATTATTTGACAAAATTATTCCACATTACATTAAATTAATAATCAGAGTAAAGTTCATTCCCTCCAGGCATAATCCAACCCATGTCCATAGTTTCTTAAGAGTGGCACCATGGGTTATAAAATATTTATTTATTATTATAATAATTACATAAATGGGGTAATCTAGGGAAATAATCTTAATGTACCACTAAGGGAAACCATAAAACCAATCACCTCTAGCTTCCTCAAGTAGTGGTGAAATGAATAATGATAAAATAAAAAACCTATCCATCGACCATTAAACAGATTCATTTCATGCAAGCACACAAAATTATCACATCGATGGGTATTCACAACTTCATCCTATCCCATTATCTTTGATCCCATCCTCAACACCCTCTTGTATATCCTATTGGATCATGACATCATGATCATAAACTACTGCCATATCACCAAGCCTCCCCATCCACATCAAATCAGTTATCCCAAGATTATCCATCCCATGCTCATATCACATACCACATATCACATTTCATAGAAAATATCACAACCTCAGAACAACAAAAAATCGGTATGAAGGAAAACATAGAAGCCATTAGGGAAATCTAGGACCATAAATAATGAATCCAACCTTCACACATAAGCAATATGTCACACATTTAACATAAGTATCTTAGCCTTCTCAAGAAGATGGGAATCTGAGACCCTATAAATTACATGTATCACACCACCTATTCTTATTCCATATTGAATTAACCAAATAATTATTCACAGTTTCTGACATCCAGCAACGTAAGGAATAAAACTATAACAAGTTACAAAATTAATTAATCAATTAATTTAATCAAGCTTCCCATCGTACATTCCGGTATCAATAAAATTATTTTATTATAATTTATTAAAACTCCATTAATTATTTTCATAAAAAATTATTAACAAGATTCACATTATTTTTCAAATTCAATAAAAACATATTTACATACTAAATTAGAAATATATTCAACATCAAAATTATCTTTATCAAATTAGAACAAACACAAGATTTATTAAATATGGGTCTTTATTCTCTATCGAATTAATTATCAATTAATTTCATATTTATGGTATTTACCATTTTCCATCTAGAAAAGTATGGAAAAGATATCATAATATCATTCCATTTATTTGTAGTATAGATCAAACAATATCATGAAAATCAAGAGGAAAACTATTATCGTAGTAGAAAGAAAAAATAGGTGGTCCCTAAAACTAATTATTTATTAATCTGGATAAATCTTTATTAACATAATTCTATTTACACCCAAGGGGATAAACCCTTCCATCATTATGATTTTAAGTAAATATTTATTTGAAACAATAAATCCCCTACCTATAATAAAGAGGATTCACACAATTTATAAGACCAAAATAGGGGGCACCCTCAAGATGGAATCACTGCTAGGGAACTTGAGCCACTAGAAGAATAGAAGATTTATGGAATGTTAGGTATCAAGAGAAATTTCCCAAGATTAAAGGAAGGGAAAAACCTTCATTTTTGTGTCAATATATATTGGATGATCATATTTTCCACATCTCAAAATATTTAATTCCAACTACTAGGGATTTCATTAAACATCATTTGAAAGTATGCATTTACATCCTCCTTTAACTAAAAAAATAACTAAGGATATAATTATCATTATCAATTCATCCTTTGAAGGCCCATGATTAATTCCACTGAAAAGGTCCACATGGTTGTTCAAGAAACTAGAGACAATCTCTACGTAGTTGATTTTAGGTAGTCGGAAGCACCATATAGCCAAATTCCCAAAGTAGTTATTCTCCCATGTTGATTTTTACCACATGGAGAATATACATAGCTTATTTCTCACATAGTAAATATATCATATAGTTGATCACTAATTTAGTAGATCTCTCAAGTATCTAATCACTCATGTACTTGATCTATGAAGTGGTATTTCTCACATAGCTGATTCATCCACATAGATCATCATTTTATGTAGCTGATTAGCCATGAAGCCAACTTCATGTAGTAGATGGATCCACCCTGATGATTTGACTCCCCATGAATTGGGATCTCACCCAAGAAATCAACATCACATTCACATCGTGAAACAAATCCTACTTCTAGCTTTTAGAAGCTGAACACATCCAGACCATCTCTATGCATCCTCTAAGTACCAAAGACTATAGAAACATGAAAATGCTCAGTCTAGAGAGATTTGGTCCCTTACAGTCCCTCTACCTAAGTATACTTTACTCAATATTGACTTTAATACCATCTTAATTCGGATACCTACTATGTATAAATAAAAATTAATTTCCTAATTTAATTTCATTATCCATTACAAAACAAATTCAACATAGATGAAAACAAAACAAATTTTCATACCTAGAATATAACACTTTATATGCATGTATAATAATATCTAGAAATAGTTTAAAAACATTAACCTAAATAAGATATGTATTCATAATATAGTAATTATATCTTTGAATTAAAATAATGGATTAAAATTAAATAAATAAATTTTTTATAAATTTAAACACTTTATAATTTATCAAGAATTAAGGACATTCCATAATTAAAATAAATACAAAAATTTTATATTTATTTTCTAATATGAACTCTTTCATATTATTCATTAGATGAAATTTATTTTTAATATTTAATATAATTGAATTATAAATATTTCACAATTTAATTTATATTATGTAAAAAATTTACATTTTCTAAATACCACATATTTAATATTTAATTATATACTGATCAAATCAATAATAAAAACTAATTTTATTATGGATTAAATAATTTATAAAAATCATTTTAATTTAAATAATTCAAATTAAAAATTATGAATAATACATAATTTACATAAGAAAAAATCTATATTTTTTCCTTGTTTTTGTAATTAATAAAAAAATTTAATCAACCTTTTGATTTCTAAATAAACTGTCTATTTCTAAGCCATAATTTTGGACCAATAATGTGGAGAAAATAAGTTTTCCAATATTAAAAATTAATATTATAGGATATGGAATAAATTTTTCAAAACGCATTTAAATAATTAGCCTTCAACATTTTATAATCAATTATTTTATTTAAAAAATTAAATATCAAAATATTACATCTTTATCATAATTTATAAATATATTATAAATAAATTAAGTCAATTCATAATTAAAATTCTAAGAATTTTTCTTCAAATGTGTATGAGTAAAATGTTAGGTTCCATGAATAATTAAATTAAATGGCCCATACAATATTAACCTAACGATGTATTAATCTACGTAATAACAATAGAGCACATGTGTTGTATTAAAAAAGAAAATTAGAACTCATGTACGATTAATGAACCTATAATAGACTAGAATGATAATAACTCAACCCCTGCATGATATTATCCCCATATCATGATACCTACAAAAGGAGTGCACCTTATGATATGCCTCTCATGTAATATTGATCACACAGATAAGGGGTATCATCAAGTGATGCTAGCCCCCACATGTTAATAATTGAAGTGTTTCATGTGATCAATGTAATGTGAGGGGTTTTGTATAAATATTATCATGCACAGTGGAAATCGTAGGCTACGAAAAGGGGTTGATGTAATGTGATAACACTACTTTTGTCATATTAATTATGTCAAAAACATTTTTTGTACTATTAAGTCACATAGTATTAATTGTACTTGACATTCATATTTGGTGACACTACAATTCCACTATCATTCATTTATAACATCACACATTGAGTTGTATGATATGATATGGTGATTTTTTTTTCATTTTTAGTAACAAAAACTCTCTATTTTTAACATTATTTTATTGTTAAAATTACATTGAAAGCATCTAATACCACTAAAATATTTCCTATGACTTTATAATAGTTATATAAGGTTGTGAAAAATATAGAGTCACATAAATCATAATATCCAGGAATGAAAAATGAAAGTGTGTAATATATAAAATGAATAAATAGTGTGTATACCATACATCCTGAATCTGTAACAAGAATATTCACCGCAAGACTTCGATGAAGGTAACTCCAGATTCATTCCAATGACATCCCTCCACCCAGGTGTACCCATAGGAGGGTTGAATTCTCCATCACATGGGTGAGATACTTCTCTCTCACACTTTACACTTGTTTCTCAATTTGTGCATACAGGGGGATAAAAGAGTGACATGAAGTATTTTTTTCCATGAGTTTCTTGGGTTTGTGAACCCTATCACAATACATCAACCTTCTTTTTATTGTCCCTAATGGAAAACCTCATGTATGAAAACATTTACACATATATTAGGAAAAAATTCATCCAATTAAAACCCTTTCTAACAAATTTTCTATTCACTCTCCCTATTATAAAATATTTTAAAATACTTTGATTGATGATTTCCTTTTTTGGATCATTGATCAAAATATTAGAATTTTAACATTCCACTAACATACTTAAGGAAATGGTTTATTATCAAATACAACCGTAAAATATCACTAATACATGGAATCAAAAATGAATTATGATCATAAAAATCATACTATATGACATTTGAATATATCATACACTATGATATAACATAATTAATGATATTTGGGTAATATCTCTTTCAATATTTTCACAAAAATGGGTTTCTATTTCTTTTTCATGTGGGTATAGTTAGAATTATAGTGCTAAAGGCCATTAAATTGGTTCCTCTTGAAGGATGGAGGAATGAAATAATTCCTTAGTTGAGATTGTTATAGTGGTCTTGATGCATCCAAAAAAAAAATATAACATTGAGGCACCCAATTTGATAACTCAAAATATATTTTCAATTTGAACACTAAAATAAATAATTTAACTCATGTTAATAAATTGAATCCTAATGACACTGAATTTCAAAAATAGGTTAATTAACCATATTTACTAAGAAATGGGAATATATTTATCATGAAATCCCCTTGAAATTTAAGAAATATTTTTTTTTTGTATTAAACGGACAAAAAGAATTATCCAATAACAATGCCTTGGTTACTCTTGGAGCTCAGGACAAAGTTGATCCCAATGATTAAATATGTATAATCAAATTGTATGGAATCACATGATTCTAATGATTTATACCCTATTTACTTAAGTGAGTATAATTTAATGGAAATAGAAAATGAGAATATATGAAAGGAACCTTATTTTCAAGGATTAATCACACACCTAATTTATCATGTTTGAGTCCTCCATGAATAGATGATGGAGACATTAATTATTTTGTACTCCAATTCCTCCTCCTCTAGGTGAATAATCCTTGATTATATATCACCCATGTGATCTAGAAAAACATCATATTCATATACTCAAGGAAAAATAGTTTTAGTAGCATGGATCAATGAATTAATCTATCTACCACTATCAGAGTCTTTATATATATCATAAAAAATGATAGAACCATGATAGGTTATCTTGTGATTTTATATCTTATAATTGGAGGGTAACCTTATCCTAGATCACTATCTTAATGAAACAAAATAGACAAATACTTATCCTCCCTAAATTCTCCCTTATGATTAAATATGTACTAGTACTAATACAAAGGAAGATATACACAGGTTTTCTTCTAAATAAATAGAACAAGAAAACCATAATAAGTTAATAAAAATAAAAACTACAAATTATATGAGTAAAAATATATTTGAGAGTACAATATTATAGTATTTTTAGAGTTCCCAACCTTTCGGAATTATTTAATGATCCCTATAAATTGGAAGGATATAAAATCTAGGGATTCAATAGATATGTTGGTATAAA
The DNA here is from genome assembly GCA_963277665.1 of Viscum album. Taxonomy (NCBI): domain Eukaryota; kingdom Viridiplantae; phylum Streptophyta; class Magnoliopsida; order Santalales; family Viscaceae; genus Viscum; species Viscum album. Next base: position 510,781,975 of record OY728121.1, read on the forward strand.
CATAATGGTACAATTGGTAAGTAGAGTAGCCTGTGGATTTATCTTCTAGTAATGTGTAAAAAAAATAAAAATTAATAAAAAAAATAAAATTACCCACTTAATGAATACAATCAATATATATATTAAAAAGATGGAGAAGGATTGGCTAAGTTAAAATAGAAAAAAAACATGCATATATAAAGTCCCAATAGCCATACTTAATCAAAATAAAGACAAAATAGACCAATGAGGGTAATATAGCCCCAATAAAACAAACATTAAAAAAGAAAAATAAAAAAAACATTTAAAAATTAAAGAAATGGAATTAATTTTTTCAATTAATGAAATATTTTCAAAAAATAATAAATATACAATTTAATATATAATAAAATGACATGTAATTTCACTATTTATTGTTGAAAATATAAAATAATTTAAAATAATTATTATTTTTTAATACATAGAAAAATATTGTTATTATGTTGGTAAAATATGTGAGGATTCAAAACAATACACTATAAATCATTTATCCAAAATTCTACACTATTTGTAACAATTTTTATAGGACTCTTACATTTTTAAATATACTATTAAAATGTTTATGTGAAACTATATATAACGTCCCACCACCCCAAACCAATAATCGATTCCCAGATTAGTAGTCACTGTTGTACCTCTTTCATGCCTCACTGTATACTAGGGGCTACTGACTACCAATGGAGGTCTAGGGTGGTACTATGAGAATAATTACCCATGTATCAATGTGAGAAATTAAATATAAAAAACCCAAATGATATAAAAAATCCATGAAAAATAAATCATGTAGATATAAATCATCAAAAAAAATAAATTTTATGAATGTGAAATGGAAAACAGTTATAAATAGTTGATCAGTCACTAGGTCAATCACATTTACAGAACAAACAAATGGAATAACATGAAAGGGCTTCACAAAAAATTAGATCCATAACTAATCCCATACTTTATGTACATACTTGAGCTATCCAGATTGACCAATCCTGGTAATCATCCTAACCAATTAATGCCACCATGTGGGAGTATTATCATGTACCCAAATTCCATGGCATTTGGAGTAGGGTCTGAGTAAAAGAAAATTGTTAGGGTGAAACCAATTTGGTCTCGTACATATCAGAAAAACAATGAGATGTGGAGGCAACATGTTCTAAATTATAAAACTACTATAAATAAGTATAGAAATCACCATCATCCATCCTGAGGATAGTAAACTCGATTGACTATACCGGGTTTGATTAGTTATAAATTGTATCTACGAACATAGTGATGATTGTAGAAACCATTGAAAGACCCATGGGTTATTCCCCCATTATATAATGATCACTTCATGGGGAATACACTCATATAGGTATATAGGGTAACAGTCAATGGTGAGCTCCATCCTGATATCAAAACCTAGGGACTATTCCATCCTAGTATATAGTGGTTCAAGAAGCTGATCCCCAATAGTATAGGACACTCGAACACACCATCCTAAAACTTTTCAAGACCTATAATCTCATATATGGAAAGACTTATCCTATACCCAGAACTAATAAATCTCAACTCTAAATATATGGTATCCCCACAAGTAGTATCATGGAGATCCACTTACGGTGTTTACATAGTAATCATGAACCTAACCAATATGGGTTTTCATTTGTATAATAGACATCCACAGTGGGAGGTTCATTATCCTCACCAATAACCCATCATGGGTGTTTCCTTTAATAGTCATCACGAGCCACCCTAATGGGTGTTTCTTGTAGTCATCAAAGCCCACCCCTTAAGGGTGTTTTCTCTAGTAACATATTTAAATATATCCACATTGGGTTTTTCCATTATAAACATGATTTCATCAAGTGTGAGAACAAACAACCATCATACATTTAAAAATAAAAATTGTCAGTCAAAGGATTAAACTCTCCACCACTATCAATATAAATTTATATCCTACCACTTGGAATAATATATAGTCAGGACACCCACCTAGGTCATCTAAGAAAAAACATATAAAGGAATCCTCCAGGGATTTTCTTGGTCACCACCCAACATAAAACCATATGTGGGTCCCTTTAGTACCATTACAACAAAATAACCCTACATAGGTTCTTTGTTAGTCCAGCACCCACCTAGGTTCAACCCATCACTCTAGGTAAAAACGTCTCCAATACAGTCTCAATGAGACAACAAATAAAAGGTATCTCAAGGGTTCTTAAAAGGTCTTCCCAGGATTCTTCACTCAATTCATGACATTCCCCTACAAAGAAGTGGCCATAGGATCCTACATAATGCCACTATATCATAAATAACCATGTCACACCCCTTAAGTTTTATCGAATGTATTGGGAATACCTACAATGGTTAAGGACCCAACCATAAGTAGTATAGGTAATAAATGTATCGATTATGGTTCTGTCACGTCCCATAGAAAATTACACGATCTAAGGGTCCATATGTGTTTAAAATTTACATTACAATTTAATCCATTTAAATTTTAAAATAAAAATTTAATAATTTAGCAGGGATCAGTCACCCTTGGTGGTATCATCAAGCATACACATGTTACATAATATAATCCTAACTCCATGGGGTATGTACTAGTACTACCTACATCAATAGGAGTCAAACCCTTGTTAAGAGAAGCCCAAAATCTCCCTCCAAAGATCATCCCATAATCATCCAACCACCGTCCAAACACTGTATTCCCTCTCTCACACCAAGACATCACAATTAATTAATTGTATATTTTTAAAATTAATTAAAAATTTAATATTAAAAATAATTGATGATTAAAACTCACTAGGTTATCCCATTACATTAAAACTTATAGAAATGAGGTTTGATCCACTCATTTTTTATCCCTTGTCCAAATTGATAAGAAATTACAAATTAACAATTCTAATTCAATATCTAATTGATTTAATTTAGTTCTCAAACAACTGAAAATTTAATATACAGATAGACCTTCACCGAAATGACTTCCAATGACATTCATGTGAAATCTTGGGATGCTCTCTTATTAAGGAAGGGAGAAATCCTCATCCATATTGTTTGATTCCACCATGATCTGGTGGAATCGGGATCAAATCCCTTACCTAGTTAACTCAAACATAAAGAATAAAGAATGGTAAATTATATGGAGGTCGATTGATGTTGATATTTACCTTTAATCACAAGAAATCACCACCAAAATCACCAAAAAACCCAGGGTACAAGAAGTGGAATAAAGAGAGGATATGGACTGGTAGTACACACAAACATAAAACTAAGGAGTAGTTCCTCATTTTAAAAATACAGTTGGGTAATTGGTAACATTACCCATTAAAAATACTCTACTATAATGCTAGTGTTGGGCCATTATCTAGCAATAAACTCGATCACCTTACCCTTCCTCTGATGCTCACATGTTCATATTGGCCTCCTTCCAAGATCCATTCTTATCAAAACATTCTCTTTTAAGAGGATAAAATATTCAAAATTATATTATTATCAATTGAATAAAATCTAGATAGTCTGTTAAATCAATATTAAATTTCATCTGGAATATAAAATACTTGTATGAGCATAGAGTCTTACAACCAGAAAGTTTATGGATCACTATTCATACAGTGAGCCCAATAGTTGTGTAAGGACACTACCTATGAAACTGGATTTCTAATTTCTATAGGTTACTAGAATCTAGTATCATGACGATCCATCCTTTTCTATTATGCTCACCTACTACTCTTACCCACATTTCGAGAACTATTCATATATAAAATGAATACTTTAAAAGGATTAAACAACATAATTCTATTCAAATAACTATTTATAAAATTAGACTATCCAGTAATTAAAAATTATAATTTTTCTTGAATTTCATGAACATTTAGGGTAATAATGGAAAACAACCTCTCCACCATAATTCTTCATATCCTTGAGACGTTTCACAAACAATTCAACAATATATCCAAACCATCCCAGGTAATATATTCATGACCAAACAACTGTAATCTATCCTCAAACTCTAAACACACATTCAAGGTTAATTTCATAAATCAATGCACCTAAAGATACTAAAACTAAGATAACACTCAGTACCTAGCATCTAAAAACTGAGATAATGGTTACCTGAGTCCATCCTCCCTGAGACATGAAGATTCCATTATTAAATCAATAATCAAGTATGGCTAAATCCCAACCATTGGACTTATCATCTAAGGTCCAATTTTAAACCACGATTCTTTCACATCATTATAATTTTCCTCAAACCATATTCCCATTGGTGTAATGAGATTCTTAATATGGTTCTAGAAACATCACACCTCAACATAAGTGTGTCTTTTGATTAATAATCAGCACTAAATCCACCTTCCCATTTTCTATACAAAAAGGATATTCCCCCACCATCCAAGAATAACACAATAACACCAATGTATATTTATAAAAACCCATCCAAAACCTACAAATACATCTATCACACGAAATATGATGTACCTCAGGAAGTTCCTAGGACACCACATAAAATTACATGTGATATCTGTAGTCAAACCTCCTATGGATGACTGGTTAAGAAAACCATATGTTACACCCACTAGTACATCTCATGAAGTGATTAATATGAATTTCATTACTCTCATTGATCTTTTGTTCATCCATACATGCTCACTAAATCTCATTCCCAACCCTTAGTGAATTAAATGGCTAAAACACCAAAATCCCCATTCATTATCACACTCCCACTTGAGCACTAATGCATTGCCATTCTAGGAAATTTGGATAATATTAAATAATCCTAATCCTTATTCAAACTCTAAAAATCCACCAAAAAAATTAATTAACTTCTTGTAATCACCAAGGAGGCTAAGTAAAATGGAATTCATAGGTTCACCAACATATGGTTCTATAACGATCATCCAATAGCTCATACATCATTTCCACGACCCTTCCAACATGTGGGTCACATGCCTCATCTGATATAACTCTCCCCGCCATAATATTTCCCTTATTATTTGGTCAAAAGATCGAATATTCGAACTCTATGACCAATATCACATCTATCACTAAATGAAATGACATGATGTGGTCAAAATAGATCATACATGAGAACCAACATGAATCTTTAATTATATTTCATTCCGAGCTTCTAAAAAATCATCCTAGTAATATATCATGATATAATTCAAGAATAGGAACTTATCCTTAAGAAATAGTGGTGAAATTCCCACCATCTTGATCACATTAAAACAATCCTTGAATAAAACCTCAATAGGTCTGCTATGCCGAACACGAGCCACTCCTCCTGATCCACTCTCATCTATTTACAACCCCTAATAGTATTCCTCCGTGAAAATATGTGTCAATGCACACAACAACATTGACCATCCCCTGGAATCTGATCTATTACAATGTATCATCTACCACATAAGGGAATTTATGAGTATCATCAAACCTTAAGATCCCAAGCCTGCCAATGTCGCAATATATTTCATCAGTCCCCATCTTTCACACAACCACACACTGATTCACTATTCGACAACATCACATGTATCCAATGTGAATTATCTCAAAACCATTCAAATTTATTATAAATACTCTCCCATATCACCTGATACAAAAATTCTCTATGTAATTCCATTTCCATAAAGGCCTTATCAAAACTCAATAGTTACATGTTCACGTACGACCCAAACAGAAACCTAACTCACAATTCCATGATTCGGACACCACTAAACATGGAATGCAAGACAAAAGACATACCATGATCCACACCATACCATCCCTTCAAGCCAAAATCATCCCATATGTTCATGTATGAATCCCAAAATTTCACCCATGCCAATTCTATACACACACATGGCCACTATCTGACACCAATTATAAGTCAAAAGAATATAAACATGATCCAATGAATACAAAAACATTTTCAATGAATAGTCAATTCATGCCCATAAAAACTATCCTCAATACCAAAACACTAGAAATCAGTGTTCTTAATACCTAAAAATGAAAAACATAACCATTCCTTTGTCATAAAATTTATAGCACCTCTTCTTCATAGTTCTAAAAAATGACAATATTACTTTGATTTTCATATTTAAGGAACTTATCGAAAAGACATAACCACCATAACTAGTTACATTAATACCAAACTATGCATTGAATCAATCATAAATTTTACTCATATACCATGGGTTATTAGGTCATCTCACCCAACCAATAAACTCAAACTCATAAAGGTAAAAATTCATAACAACACCTCATGGTTCCAAAACTCCCAAGGGTCCAAATTATGTAATCTCACTTGATAACCACCCAATAAAGGGTATCTCAAAAAAACTGGAATCACATCCCAAACACCAACCTACTAGGAATATATTTTCCCTAATAATATACATACATGACTCCACCCTTGAGAATCATGTTCTAATCTAGAAACATACCACCATCCTCTCCCTATGATGATCTATATCTTGGTAAACATGGACATTATTTCTATTATGTATATTTACGTTACAAACTATATTGTAAAATTCCATATAGGTTGTTACTAAAACATTAAAAAACTAAAAATATAGAAAAAAAACACATGGGATATAATACTAGGAATCATGTGACTACACTATCACACTAGGGTCACTACCCCTCTTGTGAACATAAGTCAACATAAGTATCCCCATCATCAAGAATCTAGTTATAGATTGTCATATACTTCCATTAGAGAGAAGTATATACATACATACATATATATATATATATATATATATGTTAGTCCATATGATTAGAATTCCACCAAGAACTGATTTGGGAGAACAACATATGAGCTGTTTCACAAATTTTTTATAGATGAACCACTCATTAGTGACAAAATAAAATGTAAGAAAACATAAATATCATGAGGAACTTATATTTTATATCAGGATTCTTGATACACCTCTTTTCATTGGTCCAGGATCCTAATATATAACTCATAAATAATAAATCCCAAACCTCATGTGAGTCTTTCTAGTTGAAAATAAAAATTATAATAATAGAAAAATTAAAGGAAATCAATCCCAATCCAATGGTAACTTCAAATTAAACTTGAAAAAGTGTTCATGATGCACCATATTGGGTTCCATCATAGGATTTGGAATATTCATATGTCTCCTTTCTACCTTCTAACAAAATAATAATCAAAATAATAAAACCACTAGTATAATTTTAAAATTTTCCCCAATCACACACTAGTAATCGGTTCCCAAACCAATGATAACTACTATAACATTGGCACACCACCTTATATGTTAGAGGTTACTAACTAGTAATTGGGGTTTAGGGTTATACGATTAGGAGACTATACACCATATATTAGACTGAAAAATTACATATAAAATATACAAAAAACATTTATAATCCATAAACACCAGATCATGATGATATATAAAACATTCAAAAAATCATAACATGAATGTAGAAGCTTGTACTATCATACAAACTCAATTACCCTTGGCCAATAAAATATCTATAACAAACAAACAAAATAAAATACAAAGGCTCTCCTAAAACACCAAGACTTACATCATCCCATTCTCCATGTTCACAGCTAAGATATCCCACTTGGTCAATCCCAAGAATCATCCCGACTTTTTCTTATAATCAGGTGAGAGTGTGATAGGGTTTCTAAATGAAATGGAATCTCGATCAGGATCTGACTACAAAATTCATTAGTGCAATGGAAATATGGTCTCATTAATACAATAAAATGTAGTGATATATGCATATGAAATTCAGAAAATAAAAGACTATTTAAAATAAATTGGATGAAAATCACCACCATCAATCTATAGGTCTATGACATCGATCAGTTGTACCAACTTCAGATATTTTCAGAGTGACTTTAACCACTTTGTGATTACTTTGTATGACATATAATGACCTAGAGTTATTTCAATATGGTATAAACTAATAAACACTTGGGGGATAAACTCTCCATGGTATATATATTACCATCATTTGGATAGCTTTATCATGGTAATAGAACTCATGGACTACTCATTCCCTTTATTTAGTGGTTCTGGACACTGACCCCAATAGTTAGTAGCACTCAAACATGTCCCCAAAATACCCCAAAATCTATGAAATATCGCATGTGTTAGGACATATACTCATCATAGAACCAATGAATCTTATCTCAACATCAATAGAATCCCATGCATTAGTTTTATGGGCCTCCACTCAGAGTGTTTTCTTTAGTCATCACAGTCCTCCGCTCTAGGAGTTCTCATTAGTATCACATTCCTCCCTACCGGGGGAGTTTTCTTTAGTATCACCGGCACCCAATGATATGTGGTTTCATTATTATTCATCACAGACCACCCTAAAAGTTTTTTTATGTAGTCATTATATATCCCCCCTTAAGGGAGTTTTCTTTAGCCACTGATATAATTCTTTTAACATGGGTGTTTTCCCATTGATACAAACCGTTTAAAGGGTATATATATGAACACAACATATATAAAAATTGGTTTTTCAAATTAATAAAACCCTAAAAACTATCCATATTGATGGGAACACTCTTTGTAGGGTAAACATGTCCATAGGACACACACTTAGGTCCCATAGGACAAAAAATAAATAAAAGACACTCCCATTGGATTTTAAGGTCACCACCTAACACAACACCTTACATTGTTACCTCCAATCCCATCTTATAAAGGAACCCTCCTTGAGTAATTTCTTAATCCAAATCCTTCCTTGGATTAACCCATCATTTAATATAGAACACTCACTGACCTATTCACAATAATCATGAAACTCTAATGTATGTCAAGGGCCCACAAGTGGTCTTATCAGGAAGCTCCACTTAATGAATGTCATTCCTCTAAATGGAAGAGGCCAAAGGTTCCTATATATGGACATTATGTCATACATAACCCTGTAACTCCCCTTTAGAGGTAAAAATTCCATAGGGAATTTATAAAATGGTCATGATCATTCCCATCATCAACCAAAGAAAGCAATAAAGTGATTAATGGTTTATCATGGCCCTTATAACATTACTTGATCCCTGGGTCCTTACACATTTACAATTTCCATTAAAATTTAATAAATTAAATTTAAAATCTAATAATTAAATTATTTAGTAGTTTTTAATTGACCATAGTGTTTTGATCACGCATACACATGAACTATAACATAATAATAAGGCAATAGGGAACATACCAATACCACCTACCAAAATTGGAGTCAATCCGTCTTTAAGAACAACCAGTATACTCTTTCTTGAGCTCATACCATGATCAACCACCTAATTTACAACCACTCAAGTCCCTATCTCATAGTAATTAATCTTAATTAATTAATTATAACAATTAATAATTAATTAAATAATTTATTTTATTATCCATAATTGACTGAAACTCGCATGGTTGTCCTATTTCACTAAAACCAAAAGAAATGGGTTTTGGTCAACTCTTGACACACCCTCAAGCCAAACAAATAATAAATTCCCAATTATCAATTCCAATTAAATAGAAAAATATTTTAATATTGAGACAAAAACCATGGAGAATTCATATGTAGTCATAACTTCATTAAAAAAATATTCCACTAGAATGAAAATTGCATATCAAAACACCGCCTTCAATGGTTGAGAGAATGAACCATCCAACTCCACTTATTCCACAAGGATTCAGTTGAAATGAAATTAGATCACTAAACTGAAGAACTCAAAATTAAATAAGAATATAGTTGAATATGTTTGGAGGTCAATATAGTATTATAGAAATGTTGAATCGCCAAAAAGTGATGTCAAAAACACCCCAAAACCGAAGGGGTAGATGAAGAATAAAGGGAGGAGAGGGGATCAACACATGTGTAGACATAAAAGGATGTAAGGGGTCCCCTTTCAGAAATCTTTTTTGGGGGATGGTAATTTTACACATATAAAAATCCCCCACACCTTTGAACCAATTCCACCTACTATTTGGATGACGATGTCCTATCAATTGGATAGTATTTCCATTAGTGAAACAAGGCTACTTCCTATGCCACCAGCTAGCGAGTGGCTATAGGCAGCTACAAGATAGAAGTCCAACCGCATAACCCAACCTATGATTCTCACCTAAAACTCATGGTCACAATCCAAGATCAATTAATATTCAAAATAAAACTTCAAATATGTTACGACATTCAGAATACTATTTTTCACTGGTCTAAAATTCAAGCCATCAACTAATTCAGCATTCAATTTCTTCTTATTTTTTAAACACACCTACAAACATGGGGTCCTACAATATACTGGTTATAATATATCATTTCCCAATAACCATGTTTAAATTTTATGTGGTATAATATATACTGAATTCATATATATTTGAAATATTAGGTCTAATAAATTAGTCATTTCATAGAAGATTTGTTTTTACTAAAGAAATAGACTTGTATTTTAAACCGTCAATTTCTTCTTCATTAAGATACAAGAAGAAACTTGTAATATGAGATATACATTTTAAATAAATTCCATTGAAAACGAGTTATCATACAAGTTATAAAAGAACACTATGTAATATTTATTAAATCATTGAGGATACAATCTCAAAATAAATATAATTTTCTTTTTCATTCATATCCTCAAAGTTTTGATGGAGTTTTTTACTTCTATAATTTAATTTCTTCGTAAATACAGTGATAAGAGATCTTATTTAATCTTATAATGTGAAAAAATTAAGTGATTATAAAATGGTATTGAGTTTATATTGAATAATATGATGGATGTAAAAAATGACACCCTGATCCAAGGATAGTTTTCTACCGATGCTTAATAGTTTTCAACCATCCACATAACTATCATATTATAGAATTTAAAACTCAAAAAAAATATAAATATTAAAAAGATTCGTTTATTTTTTAATAATATTTGATGGTTATAAATTTTATAATAATATTTTTGAGAAAATAACACAATGGTAAAAAAAATTCCAAAAAACATTCTTGAGGTCATTATGTCATTTTCAAAACATTAATCATATAAAATCTCTAACATGATGTCTTTTCAAAAGTCAATCATGATTTTTAAACATGATGATGCATATATCTCTCCTATACCAATATATTAAAAAACCATTTAAAAATAATTGAATCTATAAGTTAGTAAACACTACATAAAAAAAATATTATACTTGTTTGGGACTTTTATCATCAAAGATTACATGAATATTTATAAATAATTTTTATGGGAATTTGTTTCAAATATGTAGATTTAAATTTAAATGTTTCACCATACAATATATTGAGACTATATTGGAAGGTAGTGAAGGAAGTCTATTTTTAGCTAAAAATTGCCCTTCTATCTGATAACTAATTGATTGAACCTAATATTTCAAATATATACAAAGACATTTTTTGTAACACCCCGAGTTTTTGAAAATTTTTTTTTAAATAAATAAATATTATTTATTATTTTACATTTAATTGTACACTAATTAAAACATTAATTATATGCTACACCAAGGTAAACTAGTGCTACATGCAACACCGACTTGTCTTGCGTTACACACAACAATGAGAATCTAGAAAACATAATTTTATTTTTCTAAATATTTAAATGAAATAGTTATAACCAAGACGTATAACATAGTAAAATTAATATTAATAACTATATTTTAAATTTTCTTATAATTTATTTGCTTAAATAAAACCTATTGATAATAAAATATATAAATTTGGGTAAGACTTTATATGTTTAAAAACTATATTTTCGTAAAGTAACTGCTTTTTGTCTCCTTCTGGGAACAATAATAAAATTAAGTTTTGAAAATATTAAAATTTTAATTATATAAAATTAAAATTATTTTTTAACTCAAAATTACCATATTATGTTAGGGTTAATTGTTTTAGAATTTTCAGAAAAAATTTATTATTGGCAGAATAATGAAAAATAATGAATTTTAATTGAAAACAGATTTTTATCTAATTTATTTGTATAGTTTTATTGCATTATAATTGTATTTAATATTTAATTAGTTAAATATTTCTTCAATTGATACAATTATTGTCATTGGTACCAATTTTACAATGAAATTGGATATAAAACATCCCAGACTTTTAAACATTTTTATTAAAAATACTCATTATCACGACACGTCTACGTGAATAATTTTAGATTAATTTATGATAATTTTGTAATTATAATTCAGAAAATGGATTAAATATTTTGAATTATAATATGTATACATTATAATAAGGCCTACAAAGATTTCAACCAATTTTTTTTTTGTGAAAGTGAATAAAATAAATTACAGCAATTAAGAGAAAACAATTAGCTAAACTAAGGACTAAACCATTGAATTAATGAACAAAATGAAATATAAACATTTAAAAAATACAATTAATGTTTTTATTTAAACCCTAAAACCATTTTTATAATATTTTTTCATTATTGTATCAACTTTTCATATGAAAAACGTGGGTGGAACTCCCCTTCCAAAAATTTACCCAAATGACATTCATCCTCCACTAAAGAAATCCACTCACCCCTACCAACTTATTCCCCCCAATAAAGCCATTTTTATCACCCATAATCTCTTTAAATCCCTTACCTCATCCTAGAAGCCTCAATTTGGTTATAATGGTATCCAATAAAGTCCTTTGTTGAAAAACAAAAGGAGTTACCCGAAGAAGATGTAACCTTATTCAGCAATTTCCTTAGTTTCATTTCTTCCTCCACTCATTAAATTATCATTATTATATGATAATATAATAACAACATTATCATAAATATATTGTGGTGATTTTATGCTAATTTTTTTACTTTCACTTACACACACTTCCACTTAATGGGTAATGAACATACCATTCTTGTGTAAAACGAACTGTTGCCTCAGGAAACAATGTTGTTTGTTTTCCATTACGAGCTATCATGGATTGAAATTATGATAGGAAATGTATTTTTATATGAAATATATGGTATTTAGGATTTATTTATAATTCTTTAATCATTATATAACACATACCTTCATGCTTTCCATTTTTCAAATTGATAATTTCGTTTGGGGATGTGTTGGATGTTGACTCCTCAAAGTGATACGATTAATTCAAACTCTACATGGAATGTATTAATATTGGGTTCATTAAAAGTATATGATTTATATGAAATAATAATTAATCTAGTATTTTTATAAATATATAACTACAAAAAATGACTTATACCAACAGAAATCTACTGAAAGATAATATATATGTTGGTATAAGTGAACAATTCAACCAGATATTAATTTTTAATAGTAATACTTTTAATTACCAACACTTGTTTTTAACAAGATATTTTTTTTTGATATTGTTCATTCAATAACTATAAATATTTTACCAAAAATAATATCTATTGCTCTATCATACTAATACAAACATTTTCTTTTTACTAAAACATAAATTTGTTGTCAATAATAACAATCACAAACAAATCTTTTTTCTATCAATAAAAATTGTTATCATAAAAAAATCAATAAAAAAAGATTTTATCAATAACCAATCAAAATAAACCTAATTATATATATATGTTATTATTTTTACACCCAATACATCATTCATTTTTTGTGTTTTATTAAAAATAAGTCATTAATTGATTTTAATTTCCAATTTTCTCTAAATATCAATACTGCATATTTTTCAATGTTATTCATTTAGTAAAAATTTAAATATTTTTTCTACACTCTCTAAATACATGAGATTTTATTTGTTATATATAATTTAACAAACATAATTAAATATAAAAAAACAATTTTAATAAATTAATTATTTAATTGTTTAATTTTAATATGGAGGATTATCTATTGAATGGATGAATGCCTGATCATATATGGCTACGCCAGACCCCTACTTCCTTTATATGGGGATAGCTACATGGGAAGGTCTCGATTCATCTATTGTCTCAGCAGATATTCCTGAAATCGAACATTTTCCTTTTGCGGTATTTTAGTTCATGTTGGTTGGTATCTTTGTTTGGCTTCAGCAGCATCTGTGGTGGTTTCTATTTATTTTTTAAGTTGTTTTGGGTGATTTTTTTCCTAGTGGTGAATCATGATGACATGTATTGGGGTCTTGGTTTTTCTCAATAGTGATTTTGGTACCTGACTGCAATGGACCTTGTGGCATTTAATAGTTAGGGGCTAAGGATCTATAAGATGTTCTCTAGTGATCTTCGGTTCATTTTCTCATTGCAGTTCTTTAATTTTTTCCTGAGTTCACACTCAAGATGCTGGTGGTTATATTGGTTGGATGTTCAGTCTGTCAAATTAGATTTCATAGCTATCTGATTGTTCGAAGTTGGTTTATTGCTGGTCTTTTTATTGTTTCTTATGTGGGAAAAAATCAGTAGATAGAATTGATTTTTTCTCAAGTTTCTGGTTGAACTAGAATCTGGAAATTATTTGGTATTGATTTATGATTTGGACAGACTGGAATGTTTCTACAATAGTGGATAGTTTGGGAATTTGGTGATCAGGTGAACTGAAATGTGCACTGATGTTTGGTACAAAACCTGTGCGAGTGATTTTGTAGATTGGTTTCAGCTTTGATGAGGTGCTGCAATGTCTTATCCAAAAATCATAATAGTATAATTATTTCTATCATTAATACATATTATTTTGGTAATCCGTGATATCCCCATGTTTGTATGGATATGTACATTTTTTACCAAGCCATTTATAAGAAGATTTGATGAATTTTGTGCCTGTATGATTTATGTTTTTTTATTGTTTATCTAAATTATATTTTGTATGACAACATTGGTTTCCTAGGATGCTTAAATTTTTAACATCTATGAAACAAAATTAGGATCCCACACTTCTTAATGATTACTTCTACAATCATAATGTTTAGTCTTTACACATTACATATAGTTATAATATATAATCTGATTCTAATAATTTTTTCTCTTACATAAACTATATAAATTATAAATTATTTATATAGGAAAACATTAATCTCAATTCCTTAAACACATTTGTTCTTTTCATATTTTTTATGAACAACCTGATCATCTCAATGATTCTACACATTTCACTAATTTTTTTAATTTTTTTTGTCAATGCATATTGAGGCTTATTTATTCATGTTCATAGATATATTATTTGCTCCACCTCACTCTATTTAGTATTGAAAACTAATTGGTTTATATATTTATTCAGAGAAATTTACTCCTGGGTTTTGATGATAAAGGTATCAAATATAAAAGAGAGGAATAGATCATGCCTGAAGATGTTATAGTCTATATCATACCTAAAGTGTATGACTTACAAACTAACATTTAAATTGATGCCAATGAGAAAAATATGTCCATATTGGATGTGGAAGATGTTACAATTGATGATATTACACTTTATTTCATTGAAATACATTGATGTGTATTGAGAAGAACTCTTCAATTTTTATGAGTAATATTTTTTATCAACATCTTATTGTCCCATGTATTTTGTCTGTGTGTGTATTTTTGTGGTTGAGTCATTTGTTACAAGTTTTTTTTAAATGACACACAAGGCATTACATAACTTTTATGAATTTGAAAATGAAAAATAAACAATTGTTTCATGTGTGCTTTGTGAGTATACTTTAGGCGGTATTGAAAAATCTTTTGAGTATGGTCTTGTTTCTTCACATGTAACGCCCCGACCCTAGTTACCTAGAGTCGGTGCATTATTACATAACATTGGAATGATCACAAGAAATTTCAAATCTCGAAATACCGATTAGTTTAGTAGCCTTGGAAACACTAGATACATTCATAAAATTTTACATTACATCATAAAAAAACATATTGTCTTCATATCCCCTCATACTATCCCTGCAGGTCAGTCATAAATTACTTCTTCATAATCCTGGGAAAAATAAAACATTAGAAGGGGTGAGCTCAGATGCTCAGTAAGGATAACATTATAGCAGAAGCTTTCATAGATAAGCATAAACACTTAAGGCAATTTATAACTAAAACAAAAGCCTTTTAAACGTGAACTTCAGCATAAAATGGAAAAGGTAAAATGAAATAATTCCATTTACTTACTCACATGGATATTCTACTAGTCGAATGATCACATGCAATATCAATAACCACTTTCATAATGATGGAATTCATAATGCCAGAATATCATAACCACATAGCCAAGGCCTCGTGCCAAGACTACAAATAAGATTTTTCCAAGGCCTTGTGCCAAGACACTAGTTTGTCTCATGAGACCTACCGATGCATTGAGGAGCTATAGTGGTCTCCACCCGTCACTTATTAAGTCCAATGCATTCCTCATATGATCCGGTTTAAACATAACATAAACATTCGTATTAAAACTAGCATACGAAATGTCAATACTTTAACCACAAACCATGAATGGTATAAAAATAGCACATCCACAGTCAAACATAACTCATTCGATAAAATATGGAAGATTGTATTGTATCACATTAACCTAAATCAAGAATAATTAAGGATGTTGACATAGATGAAAATAATCATCAAAACTATTTGAGATAAATATACCCCTTTTTCTTGAAAACATTTAAAAGTCACTCTATTTGTCAAGAAGCCATTTAAAAATAGATTTTTGAATCAAAGTGTCCCATACCACTTTGAAACTTTGTAACAGGATTTTTAATTATAAAACTTTAATGTCTATATAAACAAATCCTTAAAACCATTTTTAAAACATGGACATTAATGAGAAATATTTAGATGAATAAGTCTTTAAAAAATTTAAAAATGGTATTTTAGTTTGAGATTCTAACCAAAAGAGAGACACATGAATACAAATAATTGAGGAAATCAAAACTTTGTAATATCATGAGAATAAAGGGATTCATGATATACTATGTCAAATTACATTATATACACCACATAAAAGTGATTTGGTGTATATCAACAAAGAAGTCTCAATGGAATGTAAATTGAGATAAAATCTCTCATAAAGGCCGTATCCTTAGGTTAAGGATAAATAAACGACATAATTATGTGTGACAAATATAAATACACTAAATATGATTGGATATTCAGTGTAAAACAATCAAAGTATATTCACACATATTCTTATAAAAACAACACCAACGAATTGGATGTTTAACTCCACAAATGGAGAATGAGTTAAAATTACTCTTATCAAATTCATATCAATGACTTGAGAATTATCAATGGAGTGATTATGTGTATTAAAAGTATATCCACAGGAAGGGGAGTGGAAATTATGACATAATCAAATGAATAGTGATTCCACACATAATCTTGGGGTAATATAATCAATAAAATATGCGTAAAGCCAAATGAGTGGAAATTGAAATATCAAATTCCCTTATCGATTAGGTAACTTATGAAACATACACCCATGAAAGAAGGATAATACCATGATGATGTAAATACCCATAAATTAAAGTATATTACACAATGAATACAATCATGGGCAGTACACATACACCACATGCAATAATTAAGTGGTGAACAATGGAATTCTCACGAAATTAATAGTGAGTTAAGAAACCCCTTACTTTGTACTTTTTACTTGGTCGAAGGTAGGTTAACCTCCTGTATAATGGTGAAATAATTGTTATTTAATTGTAAAATAATCATATGCATTAATATGATATCATATATGATCTTTTAACATTTATTTGTCAATAATATCTTAAAATTATCGTCATTTCGGGTGTTAACGGGTTCATTTTACTTTATATTCTTTATTATGTGGGCCATATTTGTTATTAATGGGATGTATATTATTCATATCCAGAATGATATCAAGTCCTTAAATATTATTTTTAATCATCAAATGAGAATTATACTTGAATGGATACGATGGAGAATGAATCTCATCGCGTTCGTGGAGACGGTAGTCCGTACGTACGCACGAGCGACAATATCATTCTTTTGATATTAAAATAATATATAATTGGATGGTATATCATATATACAGAATCATTATCATGTTATATTTATTATTTAAATGAGTTAAACATCATTATTATACCCATACAAATAATAATATATTGAATAACAATTACACCACGACGTGGAGACGGTAAGTCGTACGTAAGCACGTGTGGTGACATGTTATTCAAAGGATGGATAGAATACTGAATATGGTTGTACCATATTTATAATAACATCACAGTATATATATGATACTGTATTTATTATTTTAGAATGGTAACAACAAAGGAAGAAGAAGTGGAAGAAGAAAGGAACTTGGAAAAGGGTGGTGAAATCATTACCTCTTCTTCGGGTTCTTCCTTTTGATTTGATCAAAAGGGATCCTTAGGATGGCTTTCGGATCAAACTAAGGCCTACAGGTTGTAGTGAGGGAAGTTGGAAGAGTATTTGGGAGGAGTTTGGATTAACCAAAAGTCTTTTAAGGTGTGAAGAAATGAGAAGGAAGAGTGCCCTTTTATAAGAGGGGTGAGGGGCACCTTTGGAAAAGCTAAAAATATTAATTCATAATAAATTTATATTCGGTTTATAATAGCTCCAAATTTTATTATTTAAAGGTTAAGGTGGGGATGGGTCTAAAACCACTCAAAAAATAGAATTTAGACAGGTTTGGGTCATTATATTAACCTTATCTTTAAGTATTAACTCTTAGTTAATTAGTTTCACTTTTACAATGTCTCTTTGTATTTTTATATTATATGGTTAATAAACATACCATATACATCCAAGATACCCCCAAGTGGTTTATTAATGATAAAAATATCGTGATATAAGTCTCTTGGCCAAACCTTATATTTTTAGGAAATTAATATTAATTAATAATATAATATTTGTTTTAAAAACTCTTTTATGTCAATTTTGATACTATTCAATAGTTTATTTTTTTGAAACACATAACAGAATTATTACTTCAAAAAAAGTTAATTAAATCAATCCTAATATGTCATATTAACCTATAAAATTAGTTTAATTCAATAAAAGTCTCAAATTATATTTATTTGGGTATTTATAATATCAATTATTCTAATTTTTCACTATTATGGTAATTACTGCATCACCTTTATGTCATAAATAAATTAAATTATTTAATGTCTAAAAATTATAAATAAAATATAATTATGTAGGAAATCTTTTTATATTTCTAATGAATATTTATATTCTAAAATCCAACATATATAACCCTATTTAAAATTTTTTTTGCTAAAAGATATATGCTTGTGTCATTTTTGTATTCATTTTGACTTAATTAAAATAAAGTGTCCCTGTCACTTACAAGTGGATCCATGGGGTCCCAAAATCGACCCAAAGATGCCCATGGTCGACCATGTATCAACCAATAGGGTTAATACACGTTTTAGGGTACTTTAGTATTATTATAATATTATTTTTAGCCCTTGTTTACCGGATTTACCCTTTAACCATGGTAAATAAAATATTTACCGAAGTAATTATCCAAAATGTCTAAAAATAAAAGTTACCTATTTACATAATTTGAACATCCTGATTCCAAATATGGAATCCATTTTTCCAAATTCAAAACACAGAAGTGGCAGAAATTAATTTAAAATTAATTCCCGTTGTTAAAACAAAAAGCGTGTTTTTAAGAGATAATAACTATTAAAAGATTGGAACTTGTTTATGTCTGGTTTAATTGTGAAATTATGTCCAATGAAAAACATTGAATTAAATGGTAAAAATATATTATAAATATACTTTAAAACTACTCAAATTCATAATTTATCAATATTAATTATTTTGATTAAAAAATTTGTTTTTAATTAAAATTTAGTAATTTTCACTATTCATCAAAATATGATAGTTATCCGAAAAGTACCAAAATTTCACCCTAGGCTAATTTTGATATTCCAAATCCAAAAATGAAGTTCATTTTGAGATATAGAATTTATAAAATTTCAAAAAGTAGGTATTACTATTCATAACGGCTAGTTTGATTGGTTGTGGTGTGTTAAAATCTCGAAGTTGCGTACAATGCACGCCATTACATTATTCAAAGGGAAACGTACTATGGAAGCTTGGGGTGTTACATTATCCCATTCTTCAATAAATTGTGTCCTCTAAATTTTTTTAAAATTGGGCTTGATAATATAATGGAAAGTCCCACATCGGAAAGAGAGTCAATAAAACTATCACTTTAAAAGAAAGGAAGATAGGTATAAAGGTCACCCAAGATAACCCATACTAGGATTCCATGTCAGAAAACATGGATATGGACGATAAACTAAGTGTTCAGTTCTGATGAAGAGGGATAGAAAACATGATCAGGAGAAAGTTAACAATAAGAAAATCACAAACTTGTGTTGGGACAAACGGTCCTTAGTCTCCCAGTAGGAAAAGTAAACAGACAACATTTTATTTGTTTTAAGTTACATTACATAAGGATGAGGAATTCATTTATGATATTGACTATGAATATAAAGATATATACTTACTTTTAAGTAGAGTTTCATTCTTTAATAAATTTCCACCACTAACTCATTTTTTTTAAATGATGAGTATTCAAGAAGACTTGGTCACACTGGAAGAGCTAGAATAAACTTCTATAGAATCACATGATCCATGCAGGTTAAACTTTATATTTACATTGTCTTTAGAGATTAATCAAAACCAAAATGGTTAGTACAAGATCTAATGATCCCCCAAAAGGATATTCCTTGAGAGAAATAAACACTAATCTTAATTTCCAAAATTAAACCAAAAATACCCCAAAGTTAAATAAATACCATTCAATAATCAATTTTAATTAGAATCCTTTAATATAATAAAAACTAATATTGAAAACTAAAACTTATTAAGAATGTAGTCTTCCACGATAAATTGTATCTCCAAATGAAATTAATTTCTCTTAAAGTCACATACTTAAAAGTAATTAACCTAATCATTTCCATAAATAACCCAAATCATTATAAATCCATAATAAAAACATAGATAAAAATCCATCATTACACCTCAAATGAAATCTCATACTACTCTATTTTCCTTTGGCATATAGTGTTCCCAACAAAGCGAACAACTTCCAAAAAAAAAATTTATCACTTAATCACCAAAAAATTTTCCTATACTAAGGGTATTCATTTGATAAGACATAAGATCCCAAATCAAATTATTATTGATCAATAAAATCATTTAACTAAAAATAATAGTCACACTAACTAGGGACTTCACATAGTCCAGTGGTAGGCGATAAATCCCAATCACACTTTGGTTGTGGGTTTGATTCCCACTACTTTTTCCGACGCGACGGGTTGTCACGTAGTCTGCGTGTTTTCCTTTTCAAAAACTATATTTTATAATATTACCAAAATGAGATAAATTCCTCAAAATACCATAACATAATTTAACCACAAATGTTATATCATACCTTTCATTTTCATCCCAAATTATAATAACTTATAATTCTCTCAAACCCCAATGATCATATAAAACCAAATGGCTATTTATACATATATCCACAAGAGAAGAGATAATTATTCCTCAAATATCAATCTCACATGGCAAACTGCAGGGTTACAAACACAAGAGAAAATTATTCCAAAATAAACCCATTAACAAGGAGCACCAATACTTTTTAAACATTTCTCAAACCATTTATTTCCACATAGATTCTTCTTTGACCAAGAAAATATCCTATAGAATAGGGAATTCACTCGGGTAATGGCCAGGTCCCCTACATTTACGGAAAATGACTGTAAATGGACTCTTGGGACCATTTTTATCTTCTTCCATCGTACACTTCATTTTTCTTCGGCAATTATTCACTTTATGTCCTTCCTTTCCGCACGTAAATCATTTCTTTGTCCCATTGAGACACTTTCCTGGGTGTCTCCTTCCACATTTCCTGCATGATGGAAATTGAGGATTCCTTTCTCCATGGTCTCCACTGCTGTAGGTCTTATCATTCATCACCTTTCTCTTTTTTTTGAGTCCGGGAATTGGTTAATATATATATTTTTGATCATATTTTTGGAAAATTGATTTGGCATAAAGCTAATATCTTTTACGCCTATCAACATTCCATTTTGTTTCTCATTTCCACCACCGTTCCCACCTTGTACATCATTCTTAAAGTCACTATGACTTCCTTGGAATCCAGCCATTGACTAAAACCAGAAAGCATTGTGTGAGTAACAGTAGTCATAAAATCATTTATAGATTAACATGTCACCATATTCTCAATTTGAAACACATTAGGATTAACCAAGGTCATTTACTCTCATCTTATATATATATATTACTTTAAATCTGTTTGTAAAGAAAATTTAAATTATCCTAAGCATATCTCCCAGGAGTGTCGTAACCAAGAGTGCAGCAAGGCCCGTTGTCGTGCACCAGTTCCCGTTTGAGTCTAGCTCAAAGCAGTGTTTTCGGGTTTTACCCCTAGGTACATCTGTGCCAGAGCTGCCTCTACCTGCTCATATCCAGACAGGGATGTATTGCTCGGAAAACTCACAAAATCTCTACAATACCAAAATTCTAGTAAGTTATTCTATACTAATCCTTAAAGTTCATCTTAGGTCTACGTGCTCTAATCAGAGTTTATCTAAATCTAGCTTCCAAGGTTTGTACTAAAATTCCTCTGATACCAACTGTAACGCCCCGACCCTAGTTACCTAGAGTCGGTGCATTATTACATAACATTGGCATGATCACAAGAAATATCAAATCTCGAAAGACCGATTCATTTAGTAGCCTTGGAAACACTAGATACATTCATAAAATTTTACATTACATCATAAAAAAAACATCTTGTCTCCATATCCCCTCATACTATCCCTGCATGTCATTCATAAATTACTTTTTCATAATCCTGGGAAAAATAAAACATTGGAAGGGGTGAGCTCAGATGCTCAGTAAGGATAACATTATAGCAGAAGCTTTCATAGATAAGCATAAACACTTAAGGCAATTTATAACTAAAACAAAAGCCTTTTAAACGTGAACTTCAGCATAAAATGGAAAAGGTAAAATGAAATAATGCCATTTACTTACTCACATGGATATTCTACTAGTCGAATGATCACATGCAATATCAATAACCACTTTCATAATGATGGAATGCATAATGCCAGACTATCATAACCACATAGCCAAGGCCTCGTGCCAAGACTACAAATAAGATTTTGCCAAGGCCTTGTGCCAAGACACTAGTTTGTCTCATGAGACCTACCGATTCATCGAGGAGCTATATCGGGCTCCACCCGTCACTTATTAAGTCCAATGCATTCCTCATATGAACAGGTTTAAACATAACATAAACATTCGTATTAAAACTAGCATATGAAATGTCAATACTTTTACCACAAACCATGAATGGTATAAAAATAGCACATACACAGTCAAACATAACTCATTCGATACAATATGGAAGATTTTATTGTATCACATTAACCTCAATCAAGAATAATGAAGGATGTTGACATAGATGAAAATAATCATCAAAACTATTTGAGAGAAATATCCCCCTTTTTCTTGAAAACATTTAAAAGTCACTCTATTTGTCAAGAAGCCATTTAAAAATAGATTTTTGAATCAAAGTGTCCCATACCACTTTGAAACTTGTTAAAAGGAGTTTTAATTATAAAACATTAATGTCCATATAAATAAATCCTTAAAACCATTTTTAAAACATGGACATTAATGAGAATGATTTAGACGAATAAGTCTTTAAAACATTTAAAAATGGTATTTTAGTTAGAGATTCTAACCAAAAGAGAGACAGTTGAATACAAATAATTGAAGAAATAAAAACTTTGTAATATCATGAGAATAAAGGGATTCATGATATACTATGTCAAAGTACATTATATACACCACATAAAAGTGATTTGGTGTATATCAACAAAGAAGTCTCAATGGAATGTAAATTGAGATGAAATCTATCATAAAGGCCGTATCCTTAGGTTAAGGATAAATCAACGACATAATTATGTGTAAAAAATATAAATACACTAAATATGATTGGATATTCAGTGTAAAACAATCAAAGGATATTCACACATATTCTTATAAAAACAACACCAACGAATTGGATGTTTAACTCAACAAATGGAGAATGAGTTAAAATTACTCTTATCAAATTAATATCAATGAGTTGAGAATTATAAATGGAGTGATTATGTGTATAAAAAGTATATCCACAGGAAGGGGAGTGGAAATTATGACATAATCAAATGAATAGTTATTCCACACATAATCTTGGGGTAATATAATCAATGAAATATGCGTAAAGCCAAATGAGTGGAAATTGAAATCTCAAATTCCCTTATCGATTAGGTAACTTATAAAACATACACCCATGAAAGAAGGATCATACCATGATTATGTAAATACCCATAAATTAAAGTATATTACACAATGAATACAATCATGGGCAATACACATACACCACATGCAATAATTAAGTGGTGAACAATGGAATTCTCACAAAATTAATAGTGAGTTAAGAAACCCCTTACTTGGTACTTTTTCCTTGGTTTACGGTAGGTTAACCTCCTGTATAATGGTGAAATAATTGTTATTTAATTTTACAAGAATCATATTCGTTAATATGATATCATATATAATCTTTTAACATTGATTTGTTAATAATATCTTAGAATTATCGTCATTTTGGGTGTTAACGGGTTCATTTTACTTTATATTCTTTATTATGTGAGCCATATTTTTTATTAATGGGATGTATATTATTAATATCCAGAATGATATCAAGTCCTTAAATATTATTTTTAATCATCAAATGAGAATTATACTTGAATGGATACGATGGAGAATGAATCTCATCGCGTTCGTGGAGACGGTAGTCCGTACGTATGCACGAGCGACAATATCATTCTTTTAATATTAAATTAATATATAATTGTATGATATATCATATATACAGAATAATTATCATGTTATATTTATTATTTACATGAGTTACACATCATTATTATACCCATACAAATAATAATATATTGAATAACAATTACACCACGACGTGGAGACGGTAAGCCGTACGTACGCACGTGTGGTGACATGTTATTCAAAGGATGGATAGAATACTGAATAAGGTTTTAACATATTTATAATAACATCACAGTATATATATGATACTGGATTTATTATTTTATAATGGTAACAAAAAAGGAAGAAGAAGTGGAAGAAGAAAGGAACTTGGAAAAGGGTGGTGAAATCATTACCTCTTCTTCGGGTTCTTCCTTTTGATTTGATCAAAAGGGCTCCTTAGGATGGCTTTAAGATCAAACTAAGGCCTATAGGTTGTATTGAGGGAAGTTGTGAGATTATTTGGGTAGAGTTTGGCCAAACCAAAAGGCTTTGAAGGTGTGAAGAAATGGGAAGGAAGAGCTCCTTTTTATAAGAGGGGTGAGGGGCACCTTTGGAAAAGCTAGAAATATTAATTTATAATAAATACATATTCAGTTTCTAATAGCTAAAAAGTATATTATTTAAAGGTTAAGGTGGGGATGGGTCTAAAACCACTTAATCAATATAATTTAGACAGGTTTGGATCATTATATTATCCTTATCTTTAAGTATTAACTCTTAGTTAATTAGTTTCACTTTTACAATGTCTCTTTGTATTTTTATATTATATGGTTAATAAACTTCCCATATACATACAAGAGACCAGAAAGTGGTTCATTAATGATACACATATCATGATATAAGTCTCTTGGCTGAACCTTAGATTTTTAGGAATTTAATATCAATTAATAATATAATATTTGTTTTAAAAACTCTTTTATGTCGATTTTGACACTATTCAATAGTTGATTTTTTTGAAACACATAACAGACTTATTACTTAGAAAAAAGTTAAGTAAATAAATCCTAATATGTCATATTAACCTATAAAATTAGTGTAATTTAATAAAAGTCTCAAATTATATTTATTTGGGTATTTATAATATCAATTATTCTAATTTTTCACTATTATGGTAATTACTGCATCACCATTGTGTCATAAATAAATTAAATTATTTAATGTCTAAAAATTATAAATAAATTATAATTATGTAGTAAATAGTTTTATCTTTATAATGAATATTTATAGTCTAAAATACAACATATATAACCCTATGTAACAATTGTTTTTCTAAAAGATATATGCTTGTGTCATTTTTGTATTAATTTTAACTTAATTAAAATAAAGTGTCCCTGTCACATACAAGTGGATCCATGGGGTCCCAAAATCGACCCAAAGATTCCCATGGTCGACCATGTATCAACCAATAGGGTTAATATACGTTTTAGGGTAATTTAGTATTATTATAATATTATTTTTTAACCCTTGTTTACCGGATTTACCCTTTAACCATGGTAAATAAAATATTTACCGAAGAATTATCCAAAATGTATAAAAATAAAAGTTACCTATTTACACAATTTGAACATCCTAATTCCAAATATTGAATTCATTTTTCCAAATTCAAAACACAGAAGTGGAATAAATTAATTTAAAATTAATTCCCGTTGTTAAAACAAAAAGCGTGTTTTTAAGAGATAATAACTATCAAAAGATTGGAACTTGTTTATGTCTGGTTTAATTGTGAAATTATGTCCAATGACAAACATTGAATTAAATGGTAAAAATATATTCTAAATATACTTTAAAACTACTCAAATTCATAATTTATCAACATTAATTATTTTGATTAAAAAAGTTGTTTTTAATTAAAATTTAGTAATTTTCACTATTCATCAAAATATGATAGTTATCCGAAAAGTACCAAAATTTCACCCTAGGATAATTTCGATATTACGAATCCAAAAATGAAGTCCATTTTGAGAGATATAATTTATAAAATTTCAAAAATTAGGTATTACTATTCATAACAGCTAGTTTGATTGGTTGTGGTGTGTTAAAATCTCGAAGTTGCGTACAATGCACGCCATTACATTATTCAAAGGGAAACGTACTATGGAAGCTTGGGGTGTTACATCACATTTTTTGTTTAGTGAAAATGACATTTTGTGTGTAACCAATAATGTGGGATCCTTTTAGGTTTCTTCTAAAAATTAAATCCCACATTGAGATGATAATTACAACTTCTAAAATATCTATTTCTAAAGAATTCAATTAATAAATTCATAAAAATAGTGGTTAAAATTTAATTATATTTTTTTAATGATATTTATAATCCAAATAAAAAATGAAATGAAGAAGAAATGTTGAATTGGACTTAGAGGTGTCATTTACTACATTTTATTTTCTATAAAAAGATGATATGATTTATTACAACTCAAAATCTAAATACTTCATCATTTCTGAAAGTAAATGTTTGTTTGCTGATGTTTCTTTTGAACATATTGAACTTGACCAAATTGTTAAAAAAAATTGTGGAACACATTTTTTTGATAATGAAATCAATTCATTTAATCCATTTTATTTGGAATCTTTTCCTTTTGAACATAAATAACTTATTGAACTGCATAATGATATTGAAATTGAATATGACCTTGAAAATTTTGAATTATAGTTGAATTGGATGAAATTGATTTTTTAGTGATGAAATTTATACTAAAATGATTTGTTCTAATGGGATGAAAGAGATAATTTACTGATTTAAAAAAATTTAAAATTATAAATGAGTGCTTTGTTAGTGTAGAGAACATAAAGTTTGAATTACCCCTTTCTACAAACATAATATTTCACCCTTTAGAATATGAATAGTAATTAGTTTTCTTTGATGAAATCAGTGTTGAATTTTTATTTGAAGAGATCTTGAGCCTAACACTTTCACCAATAGTGAATGCAGCTGATTTTGTTGAGATAATAAATGAGAATATGACTCCCTTTTCTGAAAACAATTTCAAAACATTCATTTTTGAAATAAAAGATTTTAGTGGGACTTATTTCATATATAAAATTGATATTTTGTCTTATTTATTACCTCTATCAAGCATGAACTCTACCATTTATTTAGTGTTTTTTCAAGGTGTTATATGTTTATTATAGGATAAGAGAGAGATAAAGTCAAACTTCATATATTATTCAAGTATCATATGATCCTAGTGGACTACTGAAGAGGTTTCAGAAATAAATATTGATTGGCCATGTACATACAATAGAGAAGCTATTCATCTTGAAATAAAACACATATGTATGTGTTTCTTTTGTTGTTTTTAAATTATATTAATGTTTTTTCGTGTTTCTTTTGTATGAAAATAAAGAAAGAAATGTAGTCCACCATATTAAAGACAACATCAAGCAGCTATCCACTTCAACAATTGAGCATCTAGGTCATATCTTAACACCCTATTATTTTTAAATGTCTAATTTCTTCTCACATGATGAAATATAAATGTGGGGGAAAATGTATACTATATATATGCCTGCTTAATATATTATTTTCCCAACTAATTTCTACTTCTATTACCCCCTGATGCCTACTGTTTCTACTTTTATGTTGTCTATGAAACTATCTGTATACTAATTTTTTAATGTACATGATGAATCGAGTTTGAAAATGTAACATGATACAAAAGTATAAAATGTTACATTCTATTTTTTGAAATACTGGCCTGAGAAACGTTATCTTTTCAAAAGAGTTTTTTAGGTGACATTGTATTTTATATCATGAATGGTGATTCCACTTTTAGGATCCCTTATGTTCTTTGTAACTATTTGTTTAATATATCTATTTATTATTGGTATAAGACATCAAAAAATGTTATTAGGGGTGATGCATCGCCCAATATCATGATTCCAGTACACACACAACAATCACCCTTACCTCCAAATCTGATAGCATCAAGCTGAGGTTTCGCCACATTTACCCTTGCCTCTAAATCATGATGATGTAATGCTTTTCACTTATTTGTTTAATCACTCTTTTCATCTATTTTTGTTTGATAATTCAAATCCTCTATAAAAATCATCTCCTCCAGTAAATATTCTCCAAAATTACACAAAAGAACCATGATTGAGAACCATATGTCGATAAAAATATAAATGCGATCAATATAAATAATGGATCCCTAATTTGTGGTGTTTTTTCCATCATCTTGATTTTTATGCACATGATCTATAATCCAACTCTATTTTCCTCTAATTAGTAGGTCTGTTATTGGAATCTTGAAATTATGTGATCCATTTTCCCCTCTATATAAGATGTTTTCAATAGGTGAAGGTGAACTCCACCACCTAATTAAGAATAATAATGCAAGATAATAAAGTAAAAACAAAATATACTTAATAAGTTACTAGTTTGTTAGGGTCATAAATGTTATATAAATGTGTAATTATTTTAATTCATACTTAAAGAACATGAAAAAAATTTGTGTGAACATTTCTTTCTAATTCTTAATTTACGCTCCTACCTCTAGATCAATGTAGAACTTTTTTAGCTAGGCAGAGTTAGCATCTAGGTCCTATTTCATCGTGTGGTTGACACTCCCACATCATCTAAGCTTGAATCAACCTAACTTCCACCAAACTGTCACCCATTCATTAACTATATAATCTTCTACATTTTTACTATCTTTAAACTTCATTAGGGTAACATCCCAAGGATGATTCTCACAGTCCATGATTGAGTCAACTAGACCAAGCTCTGCACATTCCTCTTCAATGTCCGCTTCTAATTTCGAACAAAGATTCATATAAAATATCATTTAAGAAGTATTAAACATATGATTAAGGACATGAATTTTCAAAATTGACACATGGGACTCATCGCAATCACCCCATCCAAGAATCTTCTATTCAACCAATGTTTTTTTATTTCTCTTATCCACTTTTTTTGCTATTAATTTCTCCCATTTTTCTCAAATTTGGTTTGGGTCACTAACATAGGGGTATTGCAACCAAGTCGAATAGTTGTCCCATCCATGATCTATATATCCAAAGAAACTAATGTTCCTTAAAATATGTAACAAGTGAATCACTATTTTTTCATGTTTCTTTGTCAACATAGATCATCAGTCGAGACATTTTTTGTTTCAGGGTCCTCTTTTTTCATCCCTCACTTGGAAAACACCTCCACAACCTCATCAAAAGTAACATCATCTAGATATAAATTAAAATAAACATGTTTTTTACTTTTAAAGAAAACCGCTAGGAGATAATAAGTTCCTAGTTATGTTAATACATTTTGAAAATTTTCTTCAAGAACATCTCTGTAACTCTATCGTTAATGACTATGGTTTTTCATTACACTAAATGGGGTTTCATCTACTGAATTAGGAATCATTATCAATCAAAATTTAGTTTCATTATCTATTTAAAGTATCTTTAATAGATTATATAATTTCATGTAGTTTTACTAGATTATGGAATTTAATGTATTGTTACTAGATTATAGATTTTTAGTCATGTGTCACTCTTAATTGAAATAGTGTCATTCTAAATTGTTTTTGGTCATATGATAAATAATATTCTTGTAATTTTTATATCAAGGTGTTGTTATTTTTAGTTTTGGTAACTAGTTACCTTTTTTTAATGTGTCTGATTGTATTTTTTTATATTCAATGGTTCTTATAGTCATTTTTCTATTGTTTTGATCAGTGGTTATTTTTTTATCTTGTATTATGAAAGTTGTTGTGATCTTTGGTAAGATATTATTATTGTGATCAATGGTTGAATATTTTTGATGTGATCATTGGATGGATAATGATCTATTTTTTATAGTCTCTTGTTTGATAATCTTATTGTTTTTGTTTCCACTAGTTAGATAATATTCTTTTTGTGGTCATTGGATGATATTTTTATATCATGTGTTTAAATAATACTATTTGTTCTTTTGTGTCTGGACATGTGCTACTTGTGATGAGAGCTGGAGATGGATAGGTACTTCTTTTATCATAATGTTTCTTGTGATGGTTTCTTGTAAGGTGGATAGGTCCTTCTAGTGGACATGTGATGCTTGTGAGTGGACGTGTGCTTCTAGTGGACATGTTATACTTATAAGTGATTAGGCAAATCTTATGAACAGATGCTTGTATGTTGACAAGTGCATCTTATGATCTGAATGCTGCTTGTGAATAAGTGTTTCTTATGAATGTTTATTGTAAGTGGACAGGTACTGCTTATGATCATAACATTGCTGGTGATGGTGATGTCTAAATTGGATAGGTGTTGCTTCAAACATACAAGGGAGGTCTTAAATAGTATGGTAGTGAAGTTTTTCATGTTAAAATCCATTAAAGGAGATAGTTCTTCATGTGAAGTGATGGGGATTCCATCATAGCAACATCCACTATTTGTGAGAAATATAATGGAGATGAAGTTTCATTTACTTCCATGTAATGTCTTTTAGAGCTTGAACATGTTTGTAATATGTTTCATGAATCTTCTTGTGTTTTCATCAAGTTTGAACATGTATTTAAATTATATTTGAATGTTTTTTCAAATGAAATCTTGTTTTTTTAGTATTTTAGATAATATAATTTTTAAATTATTATATAATAAATATATTAATATGTTATATATAATTTTATTAATAAATATTATATAAAATTTTATCAATAAATATTTTAATTACCATATTTAAAATATAATTTACAAACAAATAATAACTGTAATTATTGTTTATAAAAGTTAATAATATTAGAAATCGATATATTAGTCATATTAATGTGTTACTAAACATTTTTACCAACATATATATTACCTATTAGTATTATTATTGCAACAGAATCATTTTATATGTCGCAATAACATTTAGCGATAGAGTTTTTACCAACAGTTTAGTGACAGGAACATAACTTTTGGTAAAACGTTTTTTCCAACAAAAAATGTGCTTTTACCAATAGATATGTCCCTGTTTGGAAAAATTGAAATATTTTATAGTTTATATATATTTTCTTTTGCATTATTTCATTCAATATAATAATTAAATAGAACCGGTGTACATGCATATGTACGACCTGCCATCTACATGAAGGTGTATTCCACTTCATATTTATATCTTTTATAGATTATTATAAATATATATATTTTTTTAAATTATATAAATCATTATATAAGTAGGAGGAAAAAATATAACAAATTAAGACACATGTGATGAAAAAAGAAGATATTACCTGAAACATAACCTTAACATGGATGTGTTAATAAGCAGGTGATACAAATCCATATATGATATTATAAATAAGAATATGGTTTTGTATAATATTTATAATAAACATATATTAATTATATATGAATTTTTTTGAGTACGATGAGAGTTATCACATAAGGTAAGGGTATTTCTAGTCTCACTTTTATTTTTGTGACATTCATTCACTTTTCACCACATGTTTCTTTTGCATGGTTTACATAATTCCAAACAATAAATTATATGATTAATATCCTTAAATATATTATTATTTATATATCCATTTTATGATATCTCATTCATAGGGTTTTTTCCAATGATACCAACCCGGTAATGTAGTTTTGTCTGAATTTTTCTTATTTGAGACACATTCTATTAATTTCAAAAACTATGTTTTCAAAAATGTTTTAAAAAATTTTTTAGTTTCTTTTTTCAAAAATGTTTTTAAATATGATATTTTAAAATAATTTTCAATGAAAATGGATTTTTAATTTTTTTTATAGTTTTCAAAGAATTCTTTATATGTTTTTAAAGTCATTTAAAAGAAATATTTTTCAAATAAATTCTATATTCCATTATAAGTTTTTATGTTTAAATTCAATGAAAATGGTTTTCAGAAGGTTTTATACATTAAAAATGTTTTTTAAAAAATAATGGATATTTTTCTCAAGGATTTTTTTAATGATTTATTTAAAATTATTTTCCTTATAATATAATATCCATTAATGTTACTCATTCCTTTATCAATAAATGATCCAAAGGTTCCATTCATATTCATTCTCTGAATGGTTTATGTTTTTATGGAAAGATGGTTTATGACACCCATTTCTCTTTTATGAGTTATATTCTTTTGAAAAACACTTCTTTTCATATATTATTATTTAATAAAATGATTATTAAACCTATTACTTTTACATAGGTAATGATATCATGAAATGTTTATGATACACATTTCAATTCATCGGTTGTGATATGAAATTTATGGAACCCATTTCTTTTTATGGGTCATGATATGATGAATGTTATATTATCTTGTGTCACATTTATGTATTATTTTATTATGTTACAGTTGGAACCTATATCTTTTTCAAATGAATTAGGTAATTATTTATATCTCATGAGATAATGATGGGAAAAAAGTCCATGATCTAGATCCATTAGGGAAGATGGGCATACCTAATCCACTATGGGAAGATGGGAAAACCCGATCCACTATGGAAATATGGGTAAACCGACCCACTATGTGAAGATGGGTAAACCCAATACATTATAGGACAATGGGGAAACATGATCCCTTACAAGAAAAGGACTATGACTAGGTACGGTGGTGTGTCCTACCCAGTAGGCGTAGTCCCCATGAAGTTCCCTATTAACTTTTGGAAATGTTTCTTGACTTATGTGGATTGATATTATTTGTTTCTGTGTTTTCATGAAATTATATGTCTTATACCTATGATATTCTCACATTTTTCATGTTATTGATGATATTATGATTCATGTATTATGAACTACAAATCATTATATAATTATTTACATTTATAATCTTTTATACGAAACGTATGATTTTATAATGTTATTATCACATTCACATACCCTTATTTTAACAGCCGAGATTTTTATGAGAAATATATTTTTTATGTTATATACATCATCAAAGGAATCTTTCACTACACACAACACTAGCTTGGCTTGCTTTACACACAATCGCGACCTTCCTCGATAACTTGCATTGTACACAATACCGAGTTTCACTAAACAATGATATGCTATTAAAATAATATTAAAACTAGCAGTTATGAATAGTAATACCCACTTTTTGAAATTTTATAAATTTTATATTTCAAAATGGACTTCATTTTTGGATTCGGAATATCGAAATTAGTATAGGGTGAATTTTTGGTATTTTTCTGAAAACTTTCAATTTTTGATGAATAGTTAAAACACTGAGTTCCTATTTAAAAACCGAATTTTAATTTAAATAATTATTTATTTTATTTAAATTTATTTTAGGTAAAAATTGATACATAATTCATATATAATTTCAAAGTAATTCATTGGAGTCATTTTATAATAATTTTAGATATATAAAAATTTTATTGAACTTTTCACCGTCTTTTACCCACCTCCTTGGAGAGTTTGAAAATTTACATAAAACATAATTTTACCACTTATGTGAGCGGAATTTCTAAAATCCGAGAGACACAGTTAACATCAAGGAGTAAAATTTGGTTCAATAAGATAAAAATAATTTTTGGTGAATAGTAACTTTTTACTTTTATTTACAATGGTTAAAAGTAAATAGGGTAATTAAGTGTAAAAATGCTATTATTATTAACCTAACACATGTCCTAATTCTATTTCATAAGTGTAATTCGACCAAAAACAACATTAGGGATAAAATATTACCCTTTAGGTTCACTTGGATTAGATTAGGACATTTAATATTATTTTATTTAAAGAAGAGTTAAAATAGTTAAAATCAATGTTTAATAACTAAATTTTTTTAATACAGGGTTATAAATAAGATAAATTAGACTATAAATATTAATTAGAAATATAAAAATATTTCCTACATAATGGTATTTTATTTATAATTTTTAGAATTTAAATAATTTAATTTATTTATGACACAATGATGATGCAGTAATTACCTTATTAAGGAAATATTTACATAATTGATATTATAAATACACAAATAAATGTAATTTGAGAATTTTCATGAATTAAACTAATTTTATAGGTTAATATGACATATTATTATTGATTTAATTAACTTTTTTTGAACTAATCATGCTGTTATGATTTTCACAAAAATCAATTACCAAATAGTGTCAAAATTGACATAAAATAGTTTTTTAAAAAAATATTATATTATTAATTGTTATTTTATTCTTAAAAATCTATGGTTCGGAGAAATGACTTAGATAAGGTTATATATATTAATAATTATAACTTGGGGTTCTTTTGTCTTGTTATAGTATGTTTATTAACCATATAGTGTAAGAAAACAAGAACACACGGTAAAAGTTAAATTATTTAACTTAGAGTTAAATATAAATGATAAGGTTAAAATAGAAACATAAACCTGTCTAAAATCTATTAGTTGAGGGGATTTAGACCCATCCCCACCTTCGATTCTAAATAAATCATTTTGGAGCTATTAATAACTGAATATGACTTTATTATAAAATAATATTTTAAGTTTTTCTTAAAGTGACACTCTGCTCCCTTATAAAAGGACACCTCCTCCCTATCCTCCTCACACAACTTTGAGCCTTCAAGCTCAAAAAAACCCTTGCAATCTCTCTTCTCCACTTCCCTATTAATATTATAGAGGTCCTGGTATTCTTCAAAGACTAACAATAGTTCCCTAAGAGAAGGTTTCAAAGAGGCTTGTCGAAGAAGAGGTAATATCTGTTACAAATTCTTTCAAATTAATTTCTTCTTCTACTTACTCTTCTTTACTTGTTTTATTATAAAGTAATATCATCAGTATCACTCATATATTGATTTATTATTATTAAAATTAAACAACTCTATTTCACCTTCTATCCATCCTACAGAAAACGAAATCACCGCGCGTGCGTACGTACGGAATACCGTCTCCACGCCATGGGGTAATCTTTTTTCCACCAGAACCTTAATTGGATGGGTATAATGGTGTAAAAAATAACTATATATGATTATTGTAAATTTATTTTTATTCTGATATAGTATACATACACTTAAATATAATTCCATGATCATGGGAATGATATCATCACTCGTGCGTACATACGGCCTACCGTCTCCATGATGTGATGCGACTCGTTCTACATGATATTCAATGCATAAGGACTATATAAATGAATTTAATGAATAAAAATGATATATATTACACTAATAAAATTCTATAAATTAGTTATCTATAACCTAAAAACAATAATAAGAATTTATTCCACAAGACACGCATAAGAACAAAAAGCAATAAACACTCGAATAACAAGTAGCAATGAAATATTACTAATACCAAGCTAAGAATATGACCATATATGATATCATAACAAATATTAAGATTATGTAATAAGTCAATAACCTTATTTAAATAATTATATAGGAGGTTCGGACACGTACGAAGAAAATCAGACCTAAGGTAAGGGAAAATATCGCAATCTCATTTTTATCCGAGATTGTTTATACTTCATAATTTACTGGGGAATATTTATCATCCACATCCTTGTTTCGTCAATATGTAATACTATTTATACCCTCCTACAATTTTTTAAATCCAATTTTACCCTTCGGTGAGTTTTTAGAAAAAGATATGAAAGGAATCTTTTTTCGTTTTTAGTATGAGGTACCTTTTTGACTTTTCTGGCCAAAGTTTGAGAATAATTTTTTTCTTTAACTTATACAACATGAATGGATTTTTAGAACATTATTTCCATGAAGATTCCTATACAAGTTTTCAGGTTTATTTTTAATCAACTTATTTTAGTTTAAAATTGTATGACATCTTAAGAAAGGAAAAAATGTTTTTGAAGTAGAAAGGATATTTTCCTCAAGAATGAAGTTCAAGTGTTTTATCAAAATTATCTCCCATATAAGATAATATAGGTTTCTATTTCTATCGATATTTTTACATTGATTTGATTATGTTATGATGGAATTAATTTTATGATGTCCTTTTATCTTATATGGATTATGTTTTGATGGAATGATGTTTAAGAATCCCATTTTTATTACATGGGTGATGATATGATTTATGATCTTGTGGCACACATAATAATGGTATCATAATGGGTTGGGTGGGACCTATATCTCCCTACAATGAATTGGTTAAATATTTATATCTCATGAGATATACATGGATTGAACGACAAGTTAATCTGGTTCAGTGAAACATGACTGAAATGAGGAGTGAACTCGGTTCAGAAATGGACTTTGTCCGCTAATATAGTCTTAGAAATGAGTCTTGACTACTAAGAAATGATTCTCTATGATTATGTGTGTATGCCACAAAGTTTCATGTTATGATTATTGGGATTACATTTCACTACTATGATTTATCCCATGTTATGAAATTAAGATCTCTTTTGTTGGTTATGATTTCCAAAATGTTATGTTCTTATGAATATGATGTGATTGATATTTCTTTTGTTTACCCTTACTGAGCATTTGAGCTCACCCTTTTGTATGTTTTCTTTTCCCCAGGTCAGGAAGAAGGGTATTATGTATGATATGCCAAAAGGGACTCTAGATATGATAAAAATAAAAGGGAGACATTGTATATGATTTACGAACCAATTGTTTATGTTTACCAGTTTCTAAAGACACTATACCTATATGGTCCTTTCATGGTTTTGTTATATGTTGTAATTAGTGTGATTAAATTTTTATGCAATAACAATGTATGTAAAGTATGGGTCATTATAGTTTGTATCAAAGGAATGGTATAGTCAAACTTAGGAAACTAGGATGTGAAATCCTTAGTAAGAACCCTAAGGATATATCTAAGCATAAAACACAATCTTAGTGTTTTAGAAATGGCCATGAATAAACTATGATAAGACCTTACGTGTGGAATTTTATTCATGATTATGTGGTTTTCCAATTATAATTAGTGTTGCTCACACTATTCTTCTTGGTTTTAGACAATGGCTGGAACTCGAAGGAACCGTGTTAATGTGGAATGCGATGGGAAACACAATGATTGTCCCCCTGAGAAACCAAATGTTATGGGAGATGGAATGAAAAATCTTGTAGCCATGATCACACAACTTTCTCAAGCTATGAATCATGCATGACTCCAAACAAGCAAAGTAAGGAGAAAAATTCTGTTGAATCCTTTATGAGGCAGTGTCCACCCTCATTCAGCAGGTCTACTTATCCATTAGTTTCTGAATAATGGATTAGTACTACTGAAAAGATATTTTCAGTTCTTCAATGTTCTGAACATGATAAAGTCATCATAGCAGTATATTGTTTGGAAGGTGAAGCTGATCAATGGTGGAATCTTATCAAGAATATGAGGAAAAGGGATGAAATTGAATCCATGGAATGGGACTAGTTCAAGAACTTATTTTTCAATAAGTACTTCCCTCATATTCTTCGAACAAAGATGGAGAAGGAGTTTATTGAACTGAAGAAAAAGGATGATGAATCTGTTGGTACCTACGAAGAAAAGTTTACAAGACTTGTGAGGTACACTTATGGGATTATTATCCAACCTGAGATTAAGATCGATCGATTATTTAGTGGATTAAAACCAAGTCATCAAAGGGCCTTAGCCATAAGGGACTT
Organism: Viscum album; assembly: GCA_963277665.1. Classification (NCBI taxonomy): domain Eukaryota; kingdom Viridiplantae; phylum Streptophyta; class Magnoliopsida; order Santalales; family Viscaceae; genus Viscum; species Viscum album. The sequence continues at coordinate 510,820,230 of OY728121.1, forward strand.
CAATAGCTATGAGGAAATCGTTCGATGTTCTCTCAATGTTGAGATGGATATTGGAGTAACCCATCAGTCATATGGGTTTGATAAGAAGAGGAAAATGGAATTCAAAGGGAAATATAAATAGCACACTGAAAAGAAGATGACTTTTCCCTTATGATCAAAGTGTGGAAAGAAACATGGAGGGAGTTGTCTTAAAGGGACAAGTAAATGTTTCCAATTTGGAAAAGAAGGTCATCAGGCATTTGAATGCTGCAATAATTGGAAGAATAAGTCTAGTGATGCGAACAAAGAAAAGGCTACACAGAGTGAACCTCCTACACTTCAATGTTACAAGTGAAAGGAAATGGGGAATTATGCCAATCAATGCCTTAATACAAGGGTTGATGATGATGATCGACGTCAAAAAACTCTTCAGGCTAAAGACAAAGGAAAGTCACATGCAATTTCTATCAGCGATGTGGAGTATGATAACGAAGTGGTAAAAGGTACACTTACCATCCAATCTAAAGTAGAAAATGTTTCATTTGATTCTGGATCCACCGACACTTTTATTTCTGAAGAATGTTCTAAGGGTATCGTCGTATTACCTCAGCAGTTAGATATTGAGTTAGCTATGACAACCCCTAATGGCACAATAGTCGCATAAAAATTTTACAATTCTTCTCTGATTGATGTTTGTGGGAAAGTGCTTCCTGCAAATCTTGTGATCCTTCCTATAGTGGAATTTGATGTGATTCTTGGCATGGATTGGCTTTCTTTATATGGAGCTCATATCAATTTCCAAAGAAGGGAATTCACATTTCATATTCCAGATCAATCTATGATCGTCTATTGATGAAAGGATGAACATAACCTTCCAGTGGAAATTTCTTCCATCTTATGGGTCTTGATTCCACTAAATTAAGGTTATTTATCTCAAATGGTTGGAGAGAAACTCACGATTAATAATATGCCCATTGTACGGGAGTTTGAAGATGTCTCTCTGGAGGAATTTCCAGGTCTTCCACCAAATTGTGATGTTTAGTTTTCAATAGAACTCATACTAGGTGCTATGCCTATTTCAAAGACACCTTATAGAATGGCCCCAATTGAGTTTTAGGAATTTAAGAAGCAACTCCAAGAGAATCATGACAAGGGATTCATACGCCCTAGTGCGTCACCTTGGGGAGCACATATTCTGTTTGTTATGAAGAAAGATGGATCAATGAGACTCTGCATTGATTATCGAGAACTTCACAAGATCACTATCAAGAACAAATATCCTCTCCCAAACATTGATGACTTATTTGACCTACTACGCGGAGCTCAATACTTTTCCAAGATTGATCTTCATTCAGGGTATCATCAATTACGTGTCAAAAGGGAGGATATACCAAAGACGGCTTTCCGTACAAGGTATGAACACTATGAATTTTTAGTTATGCCATTTGGTCTTACTAATCCCCTGTTATCTTCATGGATCTGATGAATAGAGTCTTTAGAGACTATCTTGATCAGTTTGTGGAAGTCTTTGTAGACGATATTCATGTCTATTAAAAGAGCAAGTAAGAACATGAAGATCACTTGAAAATTGTATTGAAGACCCTGATAAATGAGAAGCTTTATGACAAATTTACCAAGTGTGAATTTTGGCCTCAAAAAGTCTCATTTTTGGGTCACATAATCTCAAAAGAGGGGATATCTGTGGATCCTACAAAAACAGATGTTATCGAAAGATGGTCGAGACCAACAACAGAACTGATATCCAAAGTTTTCTTGGTTTGGCTTGATATTATCGACGTTTTTTGAAATATTTTTCACAATTATCTAATCCACTCACCATGTTGACTCAAAAAGGAGTTATGTTTGTGTGGACGGAGAAGTGTGAAGAGAATTTCAAGGAGTTAAAAAGATGGTTATCCAGTGCACCTGTGCTCACACTGCCTTTTAGTGGAGAAAGGTTTGTGATCTACAGTGATTCATCCAAGAAGGGACTAGGGTGTTTTCTCATGAAAAATGATATGGTTATAGATTATGCCTCACGACAGTTGAAAATCCATGAGCAAAATTACCCAACTCATGATTTGGAGTTAGCTGCGGTAATCTTTGCATTAAAAATATAGAGGAATTATCTTAATTGTGAAATGTGTGATATTTATATTGATCATAAAATTTTAAAGTATATTTTCACACAAAAAGATCTGAATATGCACCAAATAAGATAGTTGGAGTTGATTAAGGACTACGACTTCTCAATTCATTATCACCCTGGGAAAGAAAACAAGGTGGAAGATGCATTAAGTCGACAAGACCATGCTAGCTTATCCCTGATGAGGATCACAAGAGATCTAATATTTATGGATTTACAAAGGATGGATCTTTGAGTTATAGTGGAAGGGGAAAAATCATATATTTCTCAAATGAATGTTCAACCATCTATACATGTGAAGATTAAAGAGGCACAAAAAGAAGATATAGAGTTACAAAAGAAGGTGAGAAATGTTCCTGAATTCAACCGTGATTGTGATGGGATAATACGGTTTAGGAATCGGGTTTGTGTTCCTCAAATCCGAGAATTAAAGAAGGAGATAATGTATGAGGCTCATAGTTCTTCATTCTCTATTCATCTTGGAAGCACGAAGATGTATAGGGACCTGAAAGAGTACTTCTGTTGGGATGACATGAAAAGAGATGTTGCTGAATATGTCTCTCAATGCTTGGTTTGTCAACAAGTTAAAGATGAGAGATAGAAGTCTAAGGGGATGTTACAACCACTACCCATACCAGAATGGAAATGGGGAAACATCACTATGGACTTTATCACCGGACGTCCTAAAACATCCAAACGCAATAATGCTATCTATGTCATAGTTGATCATCTTACAAAGTCGGCACACTTCATTGCTATTAGAGAGGATTTATCTCTTGACCTTCTTGCCAGGATATATGTGAAATAAGTGGTAAGATTTCATGGAGTACCACTTTCCATTATATCTAATCAGGATCAGATGTTTACCTTGAAGTTCTAGCGAATTCTTCAGCATACTCTAGATACATAGTATATATTTCAACACTGCTTATCATCCTTAGACAGACGGTTAGTCTGAGAGAACAATTAAAAATCTATAATATATGTTAAGATCTTTCTCTATGGATTTAAAAGGTGGTTGGGATCAACATATACCTTTGGTGGAATTTTCTTATAATAATAGCTTTCACTCCAGTATTCAGATGGCTCCTTATGAAGCTCTCCATGGAAAGAAATGCAGGACTCCAACTTGCTGGGATGAAGTTGGGGAACAAGCTATTAGGATCTGATCTTGTTGATGAGATGGAAGAAAAGGTCAGATATATTCAATAACACATAAGAGCAGCACATAGTCGACAAAAAAGTTATATTGATAACCGAAGAAAAGACCGAGAGTTTGAAGTGGGTGATAAAGTGTTCTTACGAATATCTCCTTGGAAGAGAGTAATGAGATTTGGAAAGAAGGGAAAGCTGATCCCTAGGTGTATTGGTCCTTTTGAAATACTGGATCATGTTGGGAAGGTAGCTTACTGATTGGCGCTTCCACTGAATCTCTCTCAAGTTCACGATTTGTTCCATGTATCTATCCTGAGAAAGTACATACCTGATCTTCACATGTACTCAAATCAGAAGTTGTACAATTGGAGAAAGATTTTTCTTATGAAGAATAGCCGATAGAGATTCTGGATCATAGCGAAAAAGTCATACGAAACAAGACCACTCGCTTGGTGAAAGTTTTATGGGGGAACCACCAATTAAAAGAAGCTACATGGGAGCTTGAGGATATGATGAGGGAGAGGTATCCTCATCTGTTTGTTACAATGTGACGAATTTCGAGGGCGAAATTCATTTTAAGGGGGGTAGAATGTAACACCTGAGATTTTTATGAGAATTATTTTGTTTTTACATTATATACATCATCAAAGGAATCTTTCACTACACACAATACTATCTTGGTTTTCTTTACACGCAATCACGACCTTCCTCGATAGCTTGCATTGTACGCAATATCGAGTTTCAGTAAACAATGATATGCTATTAAAATATTATTAAAACTAGCCGTTATGAATAGTAATACCCACTTTTTAAAATTTTAAAAAATTTATCTTTCAAAATGGACTTCATTTTTTGATTCGGAATATTGAAATTAGCCAAGGGTGAATTTTTGGTATTTTTCTGAAAACATTCAATTTTGGATGAATAGTGAAAACACTGAGTTCCTATTTAAAAACCGGATTTTTATTTAAATAATTATTTATTTTATTTAAATTTATTTTAGGTCAAAATTGATACATAATACCTATATAAGTTCAAATTAATTCATTGGAGTCATTTTATAATAATTTTAGATATATAAAAATTTTATTGAACTTTTCACCGTCTTTTACCCACCTCCTAGGAGAGTTTGAAAATTTACATAAAACATAATTTTACCACTTCTATGAGTGGAATTTTGAAAATCCGAGAGACACGGTTAACATCAAGGAGTAAAATGTGGTTCAATAAGATAAAAATAATTTTTGGTGAATAGTAACTTTTTATTTTTATTTACCACGGTTAAAAGTAAATAGGGTAATTAAGGGTAAAAATCATATTATTATTACCCTAACACATGTCCTAATTCTATTGGATAAGTGAAATTCGACCAAAAACAACCTTAGGGATAAAATATTACCCTTTAGGTCCTCTTGGACTAGATTAGGACATTAAATATTATTTTATTTAAAGAAGAGTTAAAATAGTTAAAATCAAAGTTTAATAACTAAAACATTTTTAATATAGTTTTATAAATAAGATAAATTAGACTATAAATATTCATTAGAAATATAAAAATATTTCATACATAATGGTATTTTATTTATAATTTTTAGACTTTAAATAATTTAATTTATTTATGACACAATGATGATGCAGTAATTACCTTATTAAGGAAATATTAATATAATTGATATTATAAATAGCCAAATAAATGTAATTTGATGAATTACGCTACTTTTATGGGTTAATATGACATATTATTATTGATTTAATTAACTTTGTTCGAACTAATCACTCTGTTATAATTTTCACAAAAAATCAATTACCAAATAGTGTCAAAATCGACATAAAATAGTTTTTAAAACAAATATTATATTATTAATTGTTATTTTATTCCTAAAAATCTAAGGGTCAGAAAAATGACTTAGATAAGGTTATATATATTAATAATGAACCACTTGGGGTTCGTTTGTCTTGTTATAGTAAGTTTATTAACCATATAGTGTAAGAATACAAGAAGACGCGGTAAAAGTTAAATTATTTAACTTAGAGTTAAATCTAAATGATATGTTTAAAATAGTAACCAAAACTTGTCTAAAATATATTGGATGAGAGTATTTAGACCCATCCCCACCTTTTCTTCGAAATAAATCAGTTTGGAGCTATTAAAAACCGAATATGACTTTATTATAAAATAATATTTTATGTTTTTTCTAAAGTGCCCCTCTCCTCCCTTATAAAAGGACACCTACTCCCTCTCCTCCTCACACCACTTTGAGCCTTCAAGCTCGGCCAATACCTACCAATTTCTCTGCTCCAGTTCCCTATTAATATCATAGAGGTCATGGTATTCTTCAAAGACCAATATTAGTGCCCTAAGAGGAGGCTTCAAAGAGTCTTGTCGAAGAATAGGTAATATCTGTTACTGATTATTTCAAATTTATTTCTTCTTCTACTTCCTCTTATTTAGTTGTTTCATTATAAAGTAATAACATAAGTATCACTCATATAATGATATGTTATTATAAATATGAAACATCCCTATTTCACCTTCTATCCATCCTACGGAAAATGAAATCACCGTGCATGCGTACGTACAAAATATCATCTCCACGCTGTGGTGTAATCTCTTTTCCACCACCACCTTACTTGGATGGGTATAATTTTGTAGAGAATAACTATATATGATTATTTTAAATTGATTTTGATTTTGAAATACTATACATACACTTAAATAAAATTCCATGATCATGGGAACGATATCATCTCTCGTGCGTACGTACAGCCTAACGTCTCCACGATGTGATGCGACTCATTCTACATGATCTTAAATGCATAAGGACTATATAAATTAATTGAATGAATAAATATGATATATATTACACTAATACCATTCTGGAAATGAGTTATCTATATCCTAAAAAGAAGAATAAGAATTTATTGGACAAGACACGCATAAGAACAAAAAGCAATAAACACCCGAATAACAAGTAGCAATGAAATATTACGAATACGAAGCTAAGAATATGACCATATATGATATCATAACAATGAGTACGATTCTGGAATAAGTCAAAAACATTATTTAAATAATTATATAGGAGTTTCAGACACGTATGAAGCAAATCAGACCTAATGTAAGGGAAAATCTCGCAATCTCATTTTTATCCGAGATTGTTTATACTTCATAATTTACTGGTTAATATTTATAATCCATATCCATGTTTCATCAATATTTAATACAATTTCAATCCTCATAGAATTGTTTAAATCCAATTTTCCCTTTGGTGAGTTTTTAGTAAAAGATATGAAAGGAATCTTTTGTCGTTTTTAGTACGAGATACCTTTTTGACTTTTCCGGCCAAAGTACGAGAATAATGTTTTTCTTTAACTTATATAGAATGAATGGATTTTTAGAAAATTATTTCCATGAAGATTCATTTAATATTTTTCAAGTTTATTTTTAATCAAATTCTTTTAGTTTAAAATTGTACAACATTTTAAGAAAGGAAAAAATGTTTTTGAAGTAGAAAGGATATTTTCCTCAAGAATGAAGTTCAAGGGTTTTATCAAAATTATCTTCAATCTAAGATAATATAGGGTTCTATTTCTATCCCTATTTTTAAATTAATTTGATTATGTTATGATGGAATTAATTTTATGATGTCCTTTTATCTTATATGGATTATGTTTTAATGGCATGATGTTTAAGAGTCCTATTTTTATTACATGGGTTATGATATGATTTATGATCTTGTGGAACACATAAGAATGGTATCATTATGAGATGGGTGGGAGCTATATCTCCCTCCAATGCATTGGGTAAATATTTATATCTCATGAGACAGACATGGCTGGAATGGCAGGTTAATCTGGTTCAGTGAAACAGGACTGAAATGAGAAGTGAACTCGGTTCAGAAATGGACTTTTTCTACAAAGATAGTCTTGGAAATGAGTCTTGACTACTAAGAAATGATTCTATATGATTATGTGTGTATTCCATAAAGTTTCATGTTATGATTATTGGGATTTAATTTCACTACTATGATTTATCCCATGTTATGAAATTATGATCTCTTTTGCAGGTTAAGATTTCCAAAATGTTATGTTCTTATGAATATGATCTGATTGATATTTCTTTTGTTTACCATTACTAAGCATTTGACCTCACCCTTTTGTATGTTTTCTTTTCCCCAGGTCAGGAAGAAGGGTATTATGTAAGATATTCCAAAAGGGATTCTAGATATGATAAAATAAAAGGGAGATAGTTTAGATGATTTATGAACCAGTTGTTTATGTTTCCCAGTTTTTAAAGACACTATACCTATATGGTCCATTCATGGTTTTGTTATATGTTGTAATAAGTGTGATTAAATTTTGAATCAATAAAAATGTATTTAAAGTATGGGTTGTTATACTTATCATATTTTTTATTCTTACATATTTCTACTGTTTCCCTTAATGACTATTTTAGCTCACCCATTTTTTTGTTTCCTTCCCCAGGAAATGAAGATCTATTTTAAGTATGATGTGTCTAAGAATGATTTTATTCTTAAAGAATATAATATGAGATAATATTTCCAACTTATGTACCAGTTTTTGTGTTTCCATTTTTTAGAAGGCACTAGGATAATATTGACTTTGGGTTTCTATTTCTGTAATGTAATAGTATTCCACAAAATTGATGTAGTGATAATATATAAAAATTAAGGGTATCTATAGTTGTTGTCAAAAAGAATATTTAGTTAACCTTCTGAAGCTAGGTGTAGAAAACCTTCATAGTTACTTGAAGGAAATATATAAGGATAATTATAAGGATAAAAAAAGTATAGGAACATGTCTTGGAATTTTTGTTAAAGGATATAGTGAGTGGTTTCATATAAATAGATCCATTTTTGGATAGTACAGGTGGACTCGGTTTTGGAATATATGTACCTAGGAGTAAAAACTCTGACAAGATATTTCGGGTTTGACATGATGGTAACCTAGTACATGAAAATAGGCTTTACTGTGCACGTCGCTTGGCACTCCTAGGGGATATGCTTTCAGAATTCACAAACTCTTTCTGAACCATCATGAGGTATTTAGAAATATTATGGCTATGAATAACCTAGAATAAACCTAATGTGTCATAGATCGATGAAAGTGTCATAATTTAGACATCTTATAAGAGGTATTTCATAATTATGTTGTTCCTAACTATGAAAAATGTTTCTTACTCTTTCATGTTTTGTTTTATTCAATGGATGGAACCTGAAAGAACCACATTAATTGTGATTTCAATAGAAAATTAAATGATTACCTATTTAGTATCCAAATTCTATAGGAGTTGAAATAAAAAGTATTTTTTCTATTATCACCGAACTATATCAATCGATAAATCATGATGAGCATCATAATGAGAAAAAGAGGGAACAAAATTTTGTTGAGTCATTCATGAGGCAAAATCCACCTTCTTTCAGAGGTTCTTTTGATCCACTTGTTTCTGAACACTAGATCAGTACAAATAAAAATATATTTATCATTCTCTGGTATTTGGATCATGAGAAATTAATTCTATATGTTTATCACTTAGAAGGTAAAGAAGACCAATGGTGGACTTTAATCAAGAATACAAGAAATACAAATGAAATTGAATCCCTGGATTGTGAAGAGTTCAACAACATATTATTCAATAAGTACTTTACTTGTGTTCTTCATACAAATTTTGAAAAGGATTTACATTAGTTTATAAAAATGATGATTAATCTATCGGTAACTATGAGGATAATTTCACAAGAAATTTGAGGTATGCTTCTGGAATTATTATCCAACCTGTAAGTAAATTTGATAGGTTCTTCAGTGGATTAATGACGAGTCTTATAAGTTATTCATCCATAAAATAATTTAGTAGCTACAAATAGATTTTGTGTTGTAGAATCAAAGTTGAAATAGTGGTTGGAGTTACATATCAATATCATGTTATCAAAATGAAAAGGAAGATGGAGTTCAAAGGAAGATATAAAAACCTTAAAGAGAAGAAGATGAGCCTTCCTTTATGCTCCATGTATGGAAATAATCTTCGATGAAATTTTATAATGGGGTCTAATAAATGTTGTAAATGTGGGATGGAAGGACATCGGGAAAACGATTTTCGAACTGATGGGAGGAAGTTGTCTAATGATAAAAATAGAGGGAAATATTTATTGAATGCACCTCCCACACTCAAGTTCTTCAAGTTTAAGGATGATGGGAGTTATGATATCTATTTCCCATATCAAAGGTTTGGTGATGATGATCAGTGTCAGTAACCTCTTAAATTGAGAGACAAGGGGAAATATCACGCGATCACTATTTCTGACTATGGTTGTGATAACGTCATGGTGAAAGGTATACTTACAATCTACTCTAGCACTTGTAATGTCTTATTTGATTCTGTATCTACCCACTCATTAATATCTAATTAATTTTATAATGGTATTCAGATAGAACACAAATTATTAGATGTCAAATTACCAGTATAAACCCATAATGGTACGATGATTTCATCTCAGGTATATGATTACTATTTTATTCATGTTTGTGGGAATTTACTTCTTAAAAATATTCTTATACTTCCAATGTTTGAATTTTATGTCATCATAGGCATGGATTGGATTTCTCTGCATAAATCCCACATAAATTTCGAGGAAACGAACTTACATTTGATATTTTAGACCAACCAATGATCATATATCAATGTGATGATATGTATGATATCCTTATATAGATTACATATACTTTATGAGACTTAATTACCATTCATAAGGTTTTTTTATCAAAAATGGTTAGGGGGAAAATCATCATCAATGATATACATATTGTTGGGTTATTTGTTGATTTCTTTTTGAATGAGTTTCATAGATTTCCACTAAAGCTGACATTGAGTTCTCCATAGAGATCGTACCTAGTTTGACACAAATTTTAAAGACTCCCTATAGAATGGACCCAATTGAGTTGAATGAATTGAAGAAGTAACTCTATGAAATCCATGATAAGGGATTAATCTGACCAAGTGTGTCACCTTTTGGAGAACATGTTCTTTTCTTTGAAAATAAATATGGATCAATAAAACATTCCGTTGATTATAAAGAGTTAAAAAAGATCAAGATCATGAACAAGTATCATATTCACCATATTGATGACTTAACTGATCAACTATGTAGAGATCAATACTTTTCCAAGATTTACCTTTATTCTGTATATCATCAATTTAAAGTCATTAAAGCGGCTATACCCAAGAGGGAATTCCATTTATGGTATGGATAGTGTTAATATAGAGAGATGTCTTTCGGTCAATCTAATGCCCCTATTATCTTCATGGATTTGATGAGTATAGTCTTCAAATATTATATTGACCAGTTTGTGGTAGTATTTATAGTTTATATTTTTATCTATTCAATTTGAAAATAATAGCATGAATAACACATATAAATTGTAATTTAGACCCTAAGGAATAACAATATGTATTCCAAATTTTCAAATTGTAAATTTTTTCTAAAAAGGATTCATTTTTAGTCGCATAATATCAAGATATATTATAGCAGAAATTCCATCAAAGATGGAGGATATTGAATTTTTTCTTAGATCAACCTTCATGAATGAGATCTGTAGTTTTCTTATATTTTATGAATATTATTAATGGTTTTTTAGAATTTCTCTCGACAGTCAAATACAATGACCAAGTAAACTCTGAAGGGTTTCAAGTTCCTCTAGACAGATGAATGTGATGAAATTTTTATGGAACTAACTATAAGGTTAGTCATAACACCTATTATAACATTACATTATAGTATAAAAGGGTTTTTAATCTATAGTAACACATTTGAGAAGGGATTGGGATATGTTCTTATGAATAATAACATGGTTGTCACTTTCTACTCCTAACACATGAAGACCCACAATCCAAACTACCCAACATTTGATTTGGAGTTAGCAGTATTAATTTTTTTATTAATGACATGGATTCCTTATCTTTATAGAGAAAAGTGTGATATATATTTACTGATCATAAAATTCTAAAATATATATTCAAATGGATGGATTCTAAAATGCACCATAGAAGATGGTTAGATCTCATAAAGTATTATGACTTCTCAATTCATTACCATCATATGAAAGAGAACAATATGGTCGATGCATTGTGTGTAAAGGATCATGCTATATTATCCATGATGAGCATCACAAAATATCCAATATTATTGGATTTGTAAAGGATGGATCTATAAATCTTAAAGGAAGGGGGAAATTTTATCTCGATCAATTTAATGTTCATCCCTCTATCCAAGTCAAGATTAAAGAGGTGAAAAATTAAGGTGTAGAGTTACAAAAGTGGGATAAAAATATTCTTTAATTTAAACTTTATATTTATGAAATGATAAGTTTTCGGAACCGTGTATGTGTTCTTTCCATAACAAATTTGAAGAAAGATCTGTTATAAGAGACTCATAGTTCTTAATTATCTTTTCATACTAGATGTAGAAACATTTACAGTGACATCAAACAATACTTCTAGTTGAATGACATGAATAGGGATATCGTTGAGTTTCTTTCTTTGTTCATGGTATTCCAACAAGTTAAGGGTTAAAAAATTTTAAGGGGATGTTGTATCCATTACCCATACCAAAATGAAATTGAGAGAACATCACTATGGGTTTTTTCATTTACCTCACCAAAACCTACAAAGTTTTTAATGCTATTTGTGTTCTAGTAAATATTATTATAAATATATCATAGTTTATCAAAATTATAAAAGACTTATCTCAAGATTATATTTCTAGTATATGAATTAATGAATTTGTAAAGTTACACAGAGTGCCACATTCTATTGTATTTGATCATGGTATGATGTTTACCTCAAGGTTATAGAGAGGTCATCAGTAAGAACACTATAAATAATTGAGATTCATCACTACTTTTCATCTTTATAAGGGTGGATAGTCTTATATAATAATTAAAAATCTATAGGGTATGTTGAGATCTTACTCGTTGGATTTCAAAGTTGGTTGGGATAAACACCTTCCTATAGTTGAGTTTTATTACAACAATATATTTACTTCAAAAGTTAGATGGTCTCTCATGAATCCTTAAATGGGAATAAATGTAGAACACTAACAATATGGGATGATGTTAGAGAAATAAAGATATTAAGACTTGATATGACTAAATAAATGTCTGATAAGGTAAGAAACATTCAAAAACATATCAAGGAATAAAACATTTGATAAAAATGTTATAATGATAACCATAAATGTGATCTAGAATATGAAGTTAGTGATAAGGTGTTTCTTTGAATCTCTCCCTAGATGTAGGTTATGAGGTTCGAGAGTAAATGGATCTAAAATGTAGGTATATTTGTCCCTTTGAGATTATTTATCATATTGGGATGGTATCCTATCACATTGAAATTCATCAAAATCTCTTTCAAGTCCACAATGTTTTCCATGTATTTATCCTGTGGAAGTACGTACCCGAACCATCCCATATATTGAACTTAGTGGTCCAACTGCTAGAGTAGGATCTTTCTTATGAGGAATAACCCATTGAAATTATTTATCATATGGAAAAAGTTCTACGAAACAAGACCACTCATCTAATAAATATTTTTTCAATAAATCATAAGTTAGAGGAAGATTCATGGGAACTTGAGGATATGATGAGGTATAAATATCCTCATTTTTTTTGTTTTAGAAAGATGGTTTTGGAGGAAAAATTCCTTTTAAGGGGGGTAGAATGTAACACCATAAGTTTCTATGAATTTTTATTGAATAAATTAATTTTAAATGATGTATTATATTACACACTACAACAAGCCCAATGATAATTATATATCACACCAAGGTAATCATTCCCTACATGCAACACCAAATTGGCATGCATTACACGCAACACAGGGTTTCTCCAAAATATCATTTTATTGATATAATTATTTAAACGATATAGTTATAACCTAGTCATTAAACATAGTAATATTATTAGTGAAAACTAATTATTAAATTTTATTTATAATTTTTTAATATAAATAAAACCTATAGATAATTAAATTTATAATTTTTTTTAAGTCTATATATGTTTAAAAATACTATTTTCTTAACAGAAATGGTTTTTATGTCGTTCTATGAAAAATAATAAAATTTATTTTAGAAAATAACAGAAATACAATTTGATAATATAAATATTATTTTTTTCATAATGTAAAAATTATATTTGGGTTAATTTTTGAGATTTTTTATAAAAACAACATTATTGGGTGAATAATGAAAATTACTAAATTTTAATTAAGAAAAACTTTTTTCATCTAATTTATTTAATAGTTTAATTATATATTAATTTATTTTTAATGTTTAGTTAGTTAAATTTTACATCAATTTACCCAATTTATATCATTTTATCCAATTTTAATTATAAATTGGATATAAAAATCCCATTCATTTAAACATTTTCGCTAAAAAAGCCTTATTGCAACACATCTATGAGATTAATACTAATTATTTCTTCCACTTCTGTGATTAGAATTTTGAAAAATAGAATCCATATTTTTTTAAAATAAAAATTTATATTTTATAATAATTTCAACTTAATTTTTCACAAAAAAAATATTTGTGAAAGTGCTTAAAATTAATTACACCAATTAAGAGAAAAATTATCTTAACAAAGGACTAAACCTTAAACTTAATGACTAAAATGACCTATAAACTTGTTCAAAATCCATTAGATTTTTTTATTTATAACTATACTTACTTTTATCAGATATTAACATTATTTTAGCCACAATTCATAGGAAAAACATGGGTGAAATTCCTTTCCCAGAAATTTACAATAATGCCACTCTTCCTCCACTATAAAAAGGACCTCACCCCTCCAAATTATTCAATCATCTCAAGACCTTTTTCTTTCCAAAATGATACTAAAATAATATCCCTAAATCTATACCCTCATCCTATAATCAACATTCTAGTAAAAAATGTATCCAATGACGTCCTTTGGTGAAAACCAAAAGGAGTTACCCGAAAAAGAGGAAACCTTCATCAACAATCACCTTAGTTTTCTTTATTTATCAATTACATAAATAATATTTATTACATTATAATATAATAATGATAGTTTCCTCAATATAATTATATTTATTTACTCTAATTTTTTACCTTTTCAAACACGTACATCCATCTAACGGGTAACGAACTTACCATTCTTTTGTAGGATGAACTATCACCCCTCAAAACGACGTTATTAATTTTTCCGAAAAAACCTATCATGGTTGGGAATTATGGTGGAAATTATGTTTTTATAAGATATATATGATATTTATGCTCTGTTTATACTTCTGTAATTTTTATTTAACGCATACCTTCATGCTTTCCATTTTTTGTAAAAACGATAATTTCATTTGGGGAAGTGTGGACTACCACCTCCTCAAAGCGATGTGATTCACTTACACTCTACATTAAATGAATTAAGGATGTGTTACATAAAAAAATTATGATATGCATTAAATAATAATTATACTATAATTATTTTCAATACATATATACATATATGTAAATTACATTATTTCTTTCAATACCATAAATAAACGGAAACAACTTTCATGCATATGTATGGCCTACCATATCAATGGATGTTGTATTCTATTTCATATATTTATATTTAATAGATAATTAAAAATAGATATATATAGAATATAAATGATATTTAAATAATTTTTTTCATTATTTAAATCATTATATCTGTATGAGGAGCCAAAATATAACAAATTGATACAATGTGAAGAACTAAGCAGATGTTACTGGAAACATAACATTAACATGGAAGTGTAAATAAGTGGATGATATAAATCCATATATAGTATTAGATATAATAATATGGTTATTTGGTAGATTTATAATAAACATATATTTATTATATAGTAGTTTTGAATGAGTATGATGATATTCAAGACATAAGATAAGGGGAATTCTAGTCTCACTTTTATTTCTATGAGATTTATGAATTATTCACCGCTCATTTTTATGGGGTGTACACACATCTAATGAATATATTCTATGATTATTATCCAAAAATTTATGGTTATTTAAATTTAAATTTGATGATATCTCTTTCATATATTTTATGTTTTAAATGTTACTAAATTTGTTAAGTAGTTTTGTCTCAATTTGCATTCTTTGAGAAAAATGTTATGAACTTCAAAAAAAATGTTTTTAAAAATGTTTTATTAAATGTTTTTAAATATTTTATTTTAATCCCATTTTAAATGAAAGGGTATTTTCAAAAAACTTTATTGTTTTTGAACAATCCTTTATATTCTTTCAAATTTTTTTCAAAGAAAAGTTTTTCAAAACATGTTTATCATTCTTTATAAATTTTCAAGTTTATTTTCAAAGAAATTTGTTTTAAAAATATTTTATGTTATAAACACAATTTTTCAAATAATAATTCATATTTTTCTAAAGAAATTTTTTTAAAATATGTTTCAAAATTATTTTCCATCTATGATAACATCTGTTTATGTTACTCATGCTTCTATTAAGAAATTATTCAAAGGTTTCATTCATATTCTTTATCTGAATGGCTTATGTTTTGATTCTATGATATTTATGACACCCATTTCTATTAAACAAGTTATATTCTTTTGAAATCCAGTAATTATGGAAATCTATGCATCGATGAAATGACTATGAACTATATACCTTATCTATAGTAATTATACGATGAAATGATTTTAATAACCATTTTATTTCATGGGTTATGATGTGATGTTTATGAAACTCATATCTTTTTATGTGTCATGATATGATGCATGTCTTGTTATCTTGGGGAACATGTATGTATGATTTTATTATATGATGGGTGGGACATATATCTGACTCCAATTTATTGGGTAAAGATTTATATCTCATGATATAATGATGGGAAACAAGTCAAAGATATTGATACACTATAGAATATGGGTAAACATGATCCACTATGGGAAGATATGAAAACATGATCCACTATGTGAAGAAGGGGAAATCCAACTCCCTATGCGAATATGGGGAGACCGTATCTCTTACAAGTAAAGGATTTTGACCAGGAATGGTGGGGTGTTCTACTATGTAGGTGTAGTCACTATGATGTGCCATGTTATGTTTTTGAAATACTCCTCAAATTATAGGGAATTATGTCACATGTTTATCTGTTTTATAGAAATTCTATGGTGCATGCCTATGATATTCTCACGTGGTTTATGTTCTTGATTATCTTGCGATTCATGTCCTATGAACATCCAATATTTATTCAATAATTTAGGATTATGAACTTTGATATGAATTGTATGATATTCTATCTTTATGATAACAATATTTTTCACTTATGGGTGTGTTTATTCTTACCTATCTCCCTTATTTACCCTTTCTATGAATCTGTGCTCACCCCTATTTTTTCCATCCCTCGGATAGGAAGATATTTATTAATAATGATGCGTCTAAGAAAGGTTCTAGTCATGAAAAAACCAGTGGGAGATGTCATATCTAACTTAAGTACCCATGTTTATGTTTCCACATTTCTAATGGAACTAGGTTAATTTGGTATTTGGGAATATATTTGTGTAATGTATTCAGTATTCCACAAAATTCATTTATTATTAATGTATCAAAAGTGAGGGTCTCTATATTTTTCCTTTTACCAAAATATATAGAAAAATAGTTGTCAATATACAATTTTGATAACTAATATACAATTATATATAAACAATATAAATTTTGAAACAATATTATGTTTAATAATTTATTCATAAATGAGTGTTTTATAAATAGTTTGTTATAAAAACTATACTATTCTTGTAAAATTATTACTAGTTTATTCTTGAATTTATAATTATTATATTAGCATAAAATATTTATTTTTAACCAGTATAAATAATATAATAGTTTTTTGAATAATTTAGATATTTTTAACTATATTTATAAAAAATCATTATTGAACTAAAATACAACCATAATTTTTTAACAAATTATATTATCATTCATGGATAAATGATAATATCTACCAACATTTGTGTATGTGTGTTTATTGAACTTATCTTATATATTTTAATAAGAAACTTCATTTTCCATTGACTTCCTTTTATTATGTTTCAATCAAATTAAATGTAATGTGGATAGTATTGAATAATTATCAATATTATTTCAGTTAAATTTCAAGTGATTTTTTTAAATAGATTTATCTAGTACAAAATGTGTTCTTATGTAACTCATTAGTTTTTTACATTTTATTTTCATCTTTTTTATGTAAATTGATTATTTTTTCCCTTTTTATTAAATTTTTATCTAATGATATTTTTACTATATGGTGTTTTGGATGATTTTTTTACTGTAATATTTTTATTTTGGTGTTGATTCTATGGTATTTATACTATAATCATTGTATTATAAAGCCTATAATATACGATGGTTATATATAATAGTTATCCTATATAGTCATATATTTGATCATGATTTATTATAACTATCATTTATAGTGTAGTTATTGGTCATATATTCATGAATCTATATGGAAATTATATTAATTAATCCCCAGATATAAAATCCTCACTAAACTATATATGATTTTTATAGGGAATAATTGTTATCTATTTTTTATTTTATGCACTACATAGTGAGACTATATATTCCAATTATAAAAACTATCATATTTCCTATATGAAATCTCTCTGTATAGTGACTTACTATCATCATATATTGATGTTTATATAATTGTGATATATATATATATAAATTTAATGTGTTCTATAGATAAATATATGTTTTGTTGATATATAGAGAATTTGTACATAAATGTTTCATAAACAAAATTCATAAATGTGTTTATTATTTTTTGAATAATATTATGTACAAATAGGTCAATTACATACATATTTTTCATAAAATTTTGAATTTAAATGTTAGATAATTTTTTTATACAAATTCTCTGTGTTTTGCGAATAATTATATGTTTCATAGACAGAAAAAACTTTTTTATATAAATGTTCTATAAATATTTAGATTAAAAACTATATGAACATTTAGATAAAAATATTAAATATTATGAGAAATAATATATGTTTTATAGAGATACAAAACATTTTCACAAAGGTATTCAATATATGAAATACAAAATTACATAAAAAATACATCACACATTACATATTTAGGTCAAAGAAAATTTTGGATGTAAATGTACAAACTGTTTTCCCTGAGAAAAGTAAAAAAATAAAATATGTTATAGAACATATTTAAATGTTATGAAATAATAAATGTTTCATGAAAATTTTATGTTCCTTAAAAAAATAGTTCTTTATTGGGAAATGTTGTTTCATAACTTAAATGTTCCTTGAAAATAAAATATTTGGTACCTTGTGTTCTTGGAAAATATTTTTTGTCAAATATTTTGTCATTGTAAATGTTCTATGAATTTAAAATATAACTGGATCAATTTTCATTTCATGTTTTATATTTTTCATCTATAATACAGATCTTTTTACACTATTATCATTAATATCTATCTATAGAACAAATTATATGTTATAACATAACATTATTTATTTAGTTTTTTATCCTTATAAATATAAATTTAATCTTTTATTTAAATATTTAGTTATATAATTTAAATTTTTAGGAAATATAATTTAAATTCTTTTACTAGAATTAAATTTTTTACTGGACATATAATCTATATATTTATACTATGAAAAAAATTATAATATATTATATGGGTGTTTTTTATTAATAATTTTTGTCTGCTAAGCGATAAATACATTAAGAATTTTTTTAATTTTTTTAGATAAACTCCCAAAACGTTTCACTTTGGATTATTACTTATAAATGGGTGTTTATTGAAAAATATTCTTTCTACAACTTTTCTATGTTGTTTTCTATAATATTTTAACAGTTATATACCGGTTTTTATGAGTATCTTATTTCTATTACAAAACATCAATATAGTTAATCCCTTAGGAAACCCCCATTTAAAAAAATACCTAATTTTAGAGGCTTATAATGGTTTTGGGATATCTATTAGTGTATGTGGGATAAATTAGGGGTCTTATGATATCATTTTATAGAAAGTTAAAGGGGAATAATTAGACTCTTTCATGAAGATAAGGATTTGGATAACATTGAAGGGAATGTGTTATAAACACATGAGATTAGAATATAAAGAGGATTACTATTCTAGAAGGATCCAATATAAGTTATCACAATATGGGACCCAATTAATGATTTATAAGAATATTTATTAGTTAAGTTCCTAGAAAAAACCAACGATAGAGAATAATCAAATTAAAATTTTATCACACAACACCTATCATTTTTAAATCCTTAACCTCATAAAACTAACCATTTACATATTCCTGATTACTAATTTAACTAAAATCATTGTATATATTTTTAGTTATTTGATGATATTCTTGTTTTTATCCTAGTAATTGTTTATATTCATAATATATAAGTGTTGGGATTTAACATCAAACAATATCTCAAATTTCAAAAAATGGAAATCCACCCCACTTATTGTTATATCTTTTACGGTGTTCCATAAGGGACATAGAGAGGAGGATAAAAATTGTGTAAATAGATGAACACAATTTTTAGGGAGTGTTTGAGAGTATTTTAATTAATGGTATGGTGTAGAATGACATGACTTGGTATAAGAGTTGATTATTTTGGATTATTTTTTGAAAGGAGGTGAAATGGAAATTAATGATTTTCCAAGATCTAATAATCCCTCTCAAGAACCCTTTATTTGATAATATAAATAATAGGGTCACTGATGACATGAATTGAAAATAAATCAATATAGTAGTTTAAAAAAGTAAAACCAATTTACAAACAAATTAAAAATGGATTTTTTTTTCAAATTAAAATAAAATTTTTAATTATTTCAGTCATTTTATAAAATAATTTAAATAATTATTGAGTTCCACTAATCTATTCCATTATGAAACATTATTATAAAAGAACCTTTAATTTCATTCTGTCACATACCATTATATTAAATTTTATTAAACCAATGATTATTTTATTCCATCCTACAAAAATAAATATCATAAAATTAAATATGGAGTTAGAGTAAGGTACAAGCATCAAGACTTAGAGGGAATTATTAATCTTAGTCAAGATTCGGTAATAGGGGGTTGTGTGAGTCAAGGTTGCAATGTGTTTCTGTGCATGGATGAAGAGTTGATTTTTTATTGGGTAAACCGCTTATTCATCACATATCCATGCAAGTTTCTTCATGTGTCAGTTATAATTATAGGTTATTCATATATTCTCATTCTAAATGTGAACAAATTTGAAAATGTATTCTCTTCCACAAGCCTACGTAGCCCATGAAAAGTTTTACAAAACTATGTTTTGTGATGATTTTTATATAAATGTTTTACTCAAATTTATATATAAATATTTTATTAATTTTAAATAAATATATATTTTATATACATATACACAAAAAATACCATAATTCATTTAAATGTTCTATTTCAATTAAAAAAATGTCATATTGAGTATTCTTTCATCATTTGTGTTGAATTGAGTAATTTTTTTCATAAATTTTAAATTATCTATATAAATTTTTTTCATAATTAATTATTTTTCTTAGATTTTATATTTTTAGATTTTTTTTTAATTTTTTTATTTTTATTTCTTAATAATCCATAATTCCAGGTTCATAAAAGAATATGTTATGTGTTCGTTTAAGTGTAGTATGTTAGGTGGATTTTGGTTGTTAATTTTTATTACATATTTTTTACCCTAATTATTTTTTATCAATTTAATTTGTTTTATGTTTTTATTATGTTATTTATCATTTATATTAACATAATATAAGTTTTTTTAATTATAAAATGGTGTATAGAAAATATTTATATTTTTTCCATTTATCTCTCAACATGGTTATCATTTTATGATGTTTTATATTCTTTATATATTCATAGTTATGTATATTAAAAGGATTTATAATTTGATTACCTACTTTATATTTATATTATTTTTTGTGAGTCATGAGAAAAATGATTAATTGTGTTGGTTTATTTATGACGGCCCAAATTCCCATTATAAATAGTCTTGTAGTAAGGCATATTTGCGACGATATGGGATTCCAATCACAAATAAGAACTTCTATACTAATATTTGTGATGAGAAACCCATAACCTCACAAATATCATTGGCATGTATGTGCTCTATATAGCGTGAACATTTAGATTTAATGGGAATCTTCTCCCTTTCACAAATATTATTCAACTGAATGATTATTTTCAATATAAATACAAAGCATGTTGAAAAAAATATGTTGGTAAAAAATTATTTATGAAGAGTTCTGTCGAAAATAACTTTTATTTTTCCTCAACTTTATTTATCATGGGTACTATTTTCATTGGGTTCTGCCATAAATAATAATAATTGTAACTGTAATTCCATCGAAAAAAACTCGACACTACTAATATATCCAATATATATGCCCCTAATTTGATTTTTCTCTCTAGATCTCCTCTCCTCTCTTCTTGTAGTCTCTCACTTCCAATCATCTTCACTCCTTGATTTATTCCATTAAAAAATTTCATTTTTACAAGAACATAATATATTTAGAATTACATAATTATTGGAATTCAGAAAAAGTAACAATTTTTATGTATTTGTTTATTTATTTGAATTTTTAATTATTTTGTTTAATTTTATTTTAGAAATTGTTATTTTTAATTAGTAGTAATTATATTTAATTATCACTCATTAATTTTAATTTGTAGAAATTAGTAATAATATGATTTAATTAATTAAAATTATTAGTAACTACTTATTATTATCAGTAATTAATTATAATTGATAAATGATTAGTACTAATTATCAGAATATAAAAATATTTAACATATATTATAAATAATTAATAATAATTTAGAGTAATTATTAATAATTATAATTAATTAGTAATTAGTAATAATTACTAGCAGTTTTTATTAGTTAAAGATAAATATTAATAATTTAAAATCGATTAGTGTTAATTTTGGGAAATTAGATGATATTATTAATAATTAGAGGTAATTAGTAAAAATTTGCGGTGATTATTAACAATTAATAGTAATTATTAATAATAATTTTTAGTTACTGGTAATTAGTAAATATTAGTATTAATTAAAAATAATTATGAATAATGAGAATTAATTTATTAAAATTAGTGGTAATTATTAAAAAGTAGCAGTAATTAACGATAATTAGATGAATTTAGCGGTAATTTGTAAAAATCAATAAAATTTTTGAAAAATTTGTGTTAATTGGTTATAATTAATAATAAATTTGGATAATTCATTAAAAATATCCTTCTTTTGTGATGATTAATAAAAACTAGTGGTAATTAGCTTTAAATATTAAAACATAGAGGTAATTAGTAAAAATTAGAGGTAATTAGTTTTAATAATTAGTAGAAATTAGAGGTAATTAGAGGTAATTAGTAAAAAATAGTGATAATTAGTGTTAATTAGTAAAAAATACCAGTAATTAGAAATATTTTAGTATTAATTAATGGTAATTAGTAAAAAATAGCAGTAATTAGTATAATCTAACAACAATATATAAAAATTTGTCCAATTTGTAAAAATTTGTCGTAATAATTAAACACAATTATCCCTAATTATACACTAGTATCAACAATGGACTACAATTAATTATAGAAGGGTGACCAATGATAATGGGAGAGGTATGGAGTGGAGGAGATAAAGGTAATGATAGGGTGAAATAATTCTTGTGCCCTTCTGTTCAAACCATTTGTAGTAGAGGTAGTCTTATATAAATATATGATGGATAGAAGATGAAATAGAAGAAAGAGATAACAATGAAGTGATTAGTGAGTTTCTCCCCTTTTTGGTTTAATTTATATTTATGATAAAATAATGTTTTATATATAATCATAAGGTATATGAATGGTTATCAGTAAAACATTATTTTCTCATGATGATATATTTAACATAAATATGCACCTAATCCACTAAGAGTTTCATTATTCAAAGAAAAAAATGATATATACTTTTAGTTAAATGCATATTAATTTTTTTTACTGTTATTAACAAAAATAGAAATTATTATAAGACCAATGTCTAAATAACTATGAAAATTTACCTTTTACAAATATAAATTTATTGAAACAATGAATATTTTTTAAAAAAAATGGTTAATTCTAATATATTTTATTCTTTTTCTGTCTTAATTTTAACTACACACAATTGTATTTACCAAAATCTATATTTTCAAGTATTGTATGTTCAATAATAAAAAATATATTTTACAAACAGTTATATTTGTTAACATTTCATATTAATAAGGAAATTTTTCTACGAACATGTAAATATTTCATTAATACTAACTATTACCAAAAAAATATTATATCATTAGAAAACTATTTTCCAATAATTTTTTTTATAAAAAATGATATTAAAATAATTTAATGTGCATATATAACAATAAATAATTTTCTAATAAATATATAAATTTATTCATAGAATTAAATTAAATTTTAAATGAATCATCTTTGGTGAAATGAATATATATATATATATATTGTCTATTTATTGACAAGTTACCTGAGTTTTTTGGAACTCACACTCAATTAACACTCAACTCACTAATGGTGGAAAAAATTAAAGGGTAATAGTGTAATTATGGGGGAACCATTATAGTTATATTTTTATTATAATCATATGTCTAATAAAAAATTCATATGGAGCTAATTTCAAATCCATTCAAAATATTTTTTAGAAATATTTCCGAAAATAATATTTCAGTCAAATAAATAACATACCATTTAAAAATATTAGTAATTATAATGAATTTAAATATATTTTCAATATTAATAAAAAATTTAAAAAGTTAAAATAGGGATTAACATTAACAAGCCCCCTAAATACTCTCTCCAACTCCCATACTGCCTTTCCACCTCCTTGTCCTTCCACCTCTACATCTCCCAGTCATCACTATCCTCAATCTGCCCTTTTGTCCATCGCTTCACAATATCTCTCCCTAGATGATCACTTCCACCTCATGTACATAATTTCTTACCATTTTCTTTAGATTAAATTCTCAATCACTCAGAAAGAATACAATTATAGTACGAGAATAAAGAGTTTAAATATGTTATTTTGAGGATGGTTCGAATCATATCCCAACTAGATTGTTTTTATTGTATGAAATTATATTATTATGACTATATTAACATATTTATAGATTGACATTAGTAGTTATCTCATCCACTATTATCCATTTGTTATTCTCTATCCCTAATATATTTCGACGTCAATATCTTGATTAGAGGATAGGAATCCCTCATCAGACATCATTTTTGTACCATAGATCATGATTTATGTGAGAAATATATCCAAGTTTCACATTAATTTATATTCAATTGACACCCTAATGGTATGTTTAACCATATATAGATACTAAGAACTTTAATTAATGAACATAAAATAATATTATTTATATAAAAAATATGAATGTTTAGTCTACCAAATGAAACTTCATTGAATAGTTTCAATCCCATGTGAAATGGGAGTTTTCATTATTATTGGGATGTATAGAGTATTAATTCATGTCTATAATTCTTATTCGACAATACAATATAGGGGTTTCTTGATTAATATGACAGAATAATTTTCCAAGAATCCAATAATTATGGAGGATAAGCTATTCATGGGTTTAGCATTATATATGTGGGAATCATTGATAGTTTTAAAAAATATTCATTTCATGCATTTTGATACTTAATAGAACTCTTGTAATTTAAACATTGTAGAATCCTGATTGTGTTATTTTATATCCTCAAAAAAAATATTTCACTAAAAAATTTCTTGGGAACATAAACAATTAAGATTAATTACATCTTCCTCTAACATTTGGGGCATGTTTGGAGTTTTTAATATGATTCAAGGTGTCTATGATAGGGTATTGAGATGGATATTGATTATTTTCAAAATATAAAATATTGGGTTATTGGTATTAGAATTCCACTGAACATATTCATTCTACCATATAGAAACGTATTATGTATGCCTTTCATTATGGGGTGTTTTAGTTTCATCACATGATGAATTTAGATTTACTATAAGTTCTTTTTTCATTGGTGTTGGAACATGACTTCATTAATCTATATGGATCTCAATTTTAGTTTTATGATGTAATGAATTATTATAAACTCTAATATATTGATATATTTTTCTCCTTATTTATTATAATATTATTTAGTGGTGTGTATTCAGAAACAATTAAAAAACATTTATTCAAAAAATTTCATAAATTGATAATGTCTTGAAGAATTTTATATAAACATTTTTTAGAAGGATTTGTTTTTACTATTAAAATTTCCATTTATTTAGTCAAAACCTATTATATTTAATTATTTTTAGCATTTGATCAACTTCTAGAGAAATGATTTTTTAGATGCTTCCCAATATTAACTTGGAATTGATCCCATGTATGAATCTTATAGCCTTGTTGTAATGTCTCCTTTTCTTTAAATGAGTGTAATTTTTCTTATTTAAGAGATTTTCACTTTGATTTTTCATTAAGGTTATTTTTTAGTAATTATATTTAACTATATATAGAATAACTTACATCATTTATTACATACATTTCTAGATATTTTACATATCTCCCATGATGCAACCGGATTTTCTATATGTTCTAGTTTGTTTTCTTTTTTCACTTATTTTATTTTATTTATATGTATTTTTATATTGGTTTCATATTATTATGGATTATTATACACACTTAACATATTTTATATTTGTTTTCTTATGACTATAAATATTATTTGATAGTTTTTATACATATAAAATTTAAACAAATGTATTCACACACAAGTATGATTTGAAAAAACACAGAATTTTTTTTGAAACTTTGGTAGAATTCATTAGTTATATAGTTTATGAATCAAGTTATTCAATCAATTTATGTGAAATTTAATTATGTTTAGTGTGTGATCAAATAAATTGGAAAATATTTTGGTTAGTATAGAAAATTTTTCCTTAGAAGTGGGGCCTTGCAACAATCATCTGTCTTGGTTTTGAAATCATCCTCTCTTCCAACCCCTAAAACTGATATTTCTATTTTAGATCTATAAAAATAAATTATCCACTGTGGTGTTGTGTTGGTAATTGGATTTAGTTCTATGAATATGTCTACACTTGATTTGTTCCTTATATTGATGGATGTTTCACTTTTCATCCATGTTCCATTGAGATTTAATGTATTTTCAAGTTTTATTAATGATTTCATTTTCATTGACTAATATAGATTCATTTTCATTTTGGTTTCTTAGTGTTTTTAATTATAATAAAATCATAATTATTTTTACATTTGAATTTTTTAATGTCGTAAAGGATTTATTTGTAAAACAATATTTTGATCACAATGTTAATATTATTTTTCGATCCAGAAATTGAAGCCTTCTTTTGGAATTAGAGAATATAAATGATTATTATGAATTTAGGATCCCCATTTAAATTTTTCCATCAATGGATCATAAGGAAACATATTTAGTATCTATTAAACTTGATAAGGATTTACCAAAACCTCTTCAGTGGATCCAAAGGTTGAATCCTCTTAAGTGTAGACCTATTATTGGGTGTGAGTAGGAGAGTTGGTGTTCTATCTTTTTATGATATTTACATTCCTCAAGATGCATAATATAGGTCTAATTATGAAATGGTAATAATATATACACATATTTATTTATAGTGTTAGATCACTTTAAGGAAGATACATCTATCACTCATGTAGAGGTCTTGTAGAAGAGTTTTCATGTACTAGGATAAAGACTCTAACTACTTTGTTTTAAACATAAATTTCATAGGAAGAAACATAAAATATAGTTTAAGTTATATTATTAAATTTTGTATTATTCATTTATAATTTGGAATATCTTATAGTTATGGTGGGAAATCTACGATATATTCTTGATGTTGAACTCTGGTAAGGGAAGACCATGGAAATTTAATCTTATAATTGTCGTCTAAGGTTTTTCATAATTTTTTGACATTGATTTATGAAAAAGAAAAATTATAGATAAAAATAGAGGTTTGAGTGGGTAAAATAAGCAGAGACATCATGTTATATGTTAAATGATTTCCTAAAAAATTTTCACATGGGAACACATAAATCAGTTATTTATTAGAATTATATAATTCTATGGCCTCTTAATAATTGTTCATTACCTGGTGTGTTCTATAAAATGAAATCATCCTAAAATATTTCATGAGTTTAATGAAAATAAAATGATTTTTTTTCTAGAACTATGATTAATCTATACATTAATAGGGGTTTTATTGGTTTCATTCTATGATATTATCTTTGAAAAATGAATAAATATATTATTGGAATGATAACTTGACACTTTTATTATTATTTATAATGTTTTAGTGATTTGAAATTTTATTTAACCTTATAGTATTCTACTCCATTGCTATTAAATTCCTTAAAAAGACCATGTTACTAGGAAATAATTGTTTATTTGAACTTCATGATTTATCCAACATATCAATAATAAGTAATAAGGTTAGTAAATAACAAAAATTGATGGTTTCCTAAACCTATTACTTCATCAAAATATTGAAATAAAGTGTATGAATAATTTTGGGATGCATGTCTAATGTAATATTATATTGATTCCTTTTTTATTTTGGTGTAATCACTAACCACTTTTCCGTATTTTTCTTGTTTTGAAATGTATATTCACATCCATATTTCAATGAAATAAAAATATGGGTCGTGGATATGATCACCCAAGATTATTTGGTATGAGACAAAAATCTAAATATATTTCAGTAACTATAAATGTTTATTTTGTGTTGTTTAAATATGAGGATTATAATAAGTGATCGATCCATATATCCTAGAAGATTACCTCTCTAATTTATAATTCCTTTCATTTGGATATTTTATATTTATCGTATATGTTATTTTTTAAATACACTATTGGATAGTGACATTTTTTTTACATTTTACATTTTTTGTTTTTTGTTTCTTTTTATAACGTTTATTATCCTATTTTTTAAATATTTTGGGGAAACATTCCCTTAGTAATTATCTTCTATAATAATGGAACATACATAAATGAATAAGTTACTATTACATACACAAACCTATTTATTACTCTACTACTATTATATAACACACACAAACATATGTAATAGTAGAAGAGTCAAACATAGACATTAAGAAATATATAATTTTTTAAAACATAAAATATCATAATATAATAGATGATAATATTTTAGTATACTCTGATATGATATATTTTTAGTGTCTCTGGTGGTATTGGACACACAAAAAGCTAATACTATTACACACACACACACACACACTATAAGTTGATTATCTTACTATAGATGGTGTATAACTATTACTCACTTAAATGTTTTAATACAATTTTATATGAATATTATTACATCCAATGTGATATTGAGGATGAATAACTTCAATTCATATGTAAAATAAAAGGGAAATACTTATATGAGTGGGGATGATCAGTTATTTCTTGCCACCTGCGTCTCAAATGAGGGATGACCTCATTTATGCTTCTAATGTATATTCTCTTACTTATATTTCTTTTATGAATACATTAATGATCAAATATTATGTTCTATAAAATATTATTCTTGAATGTTTTTCAATTATGTGATATATTTATCAATTTAATATTTTTTATAGCATCATCTAGCTGACTCAGTTCATAGTTAATTATTATTTTTAAAACAATTATAAATTTAGAGCATTTTTTATAAAGTAAACTTAATGAATTATTTTATTTTTGTTTTAATTTTAGTTTAATTTTTATTTTTATAAATATTATAAATATAATTTTAATTAAATACGAAATATAGATTATAAAACTTATTTTTATAAATTAGATATGTATTTGGAAAAAATATTTCTATTCTTTTTTATCAGACATTCCATGGAGGGTTTTATTTTTATAAGAAATGTGTCTTACAAACTAAGAGTTAAATGATATTAAAAGTGAAATAATTTTGTTTCCCATGGATTTGGACCTTTTTATTTCTTGAAAATTTATCATGAAAATAATTTCATTTTAGGATTTAATTAAATTTTTTTCATTAATATTATTTTGACATCTAGCATTTATTACAGATAAATTTCCAGTACCTAATGTTTTTTAAAATGAAATGGACCAAAGTTTTTTCAATTAAATTCCCTTAATAGAATTATTTCATATATTATAATCATATAATATTACGTGTATAACATAATAAAAACCTTATAAATAAATAATGAGTGACCAAAAGGCGTCTCTAGAAGTTATGGACCGTATACCGATTATATAGTAACTTGATATTTGAAATAGTAATGTGACCCATATGAATATTAAATCCAAAAATTAAAAATTAAATTCACTAATTAAAGTATAAAAAAATTATATCTTATAAGTGAAAATATAATATGATTATATCATAATATAACTAAATATTTTAAATTTATTAATTAAGTATTGGTATATTCTGCAAATCATGTAAATTTAATTAAAATTTTATGATTAATTTAATAAACTAAAAAGAAATTTATTTTAATAAAATTTATTCATAAATAAGTATTTTTATTACGTATATCTGTAATAAAATATCAATAGACCTTTATTAATTTTTCAAAAAGTTTTAGAAATGCATTTTTATTTTTGGAATTTGTATTTTTCATGTAAATTATGATTTTAATTAATAATTAAAATTCTTCGTAGTTAAAAATTATTTTCATAAAATTTAATTCATTTTTAATTATACATGTTGAAGAATCATTTGGGAGATTTTTTTGGGATTTTTCTAAAATACTTTTTTCGTGAATAGTGAAATACGATTATTTACGATAAATGATAAATAAATGGATTTATGCAACTTGATAGAGTCATGGATAATGTAAATGGCCATTTTTTAGAACTCACATGATCTATTTACTATTTTTGGTCACCATAATCCATACTATTCATTGTCTTGAGAAAAAAATATTAAACTAATGATTAAAATAATGGGAAACCACTCCCCTCCTCCACTATAAATACCACCCATGTTTACCTCTTCTATACACTTCTCATGAGACTTGTGTCTTATATAAATTATGATAAAATTTACTCCCAATCTCATACCCCATCCATAAGCCCTTGGTCTCTTAAAAATTCTAAATTCTCTCCCCTGAAGAGGTTCCTAAGGATGATATATTCAAGAGGTAAATTCCTCTTTTCAATTCGTTTATTTTCTTTCATGTTCCATTATTTTATTTTCTTTCTTCATCCCATTTAATACTAATGTTATGACAACTCAAGTACATTACATACACTGTAATTTTCTTATGATAATTTCATAATTCATAATCATCTCTCCTTTCCCCTAATTTTATACTAGAAATGAAAACACCATCCGAAATGTGTTAATTAATCACATTCAAGGACGACGGGTTTTCAATCACTTTTACCATCTTCAATTATGGTCATGAAACCATTATTATGGATAAACCATACAATAATATATCTATTAGCTCAAATTTGAGGTTCTATAATCTTTAGCATACATGATATTAATTTATAAAGAAAAATGTGTTTGATGTGATAAAAAACTGCCAATTAACCAAAACGTTTATCATTAATGTTTTATATAATGATTCATC
Source organism: Viscum album (assembly GCA_963277665.1). NCBI lineage: Eukaryota > Viridiplantae > Streptophyta > Magnoliopsida > Santalales > Viscaceae > Viscum > Viscum album. The sequence goes on from OY728121.1 coordinate 510,851,172, forward strand.
TTCACCTAATATAACTAAACGAATTTTCTAAACATGTAATCTAATATATTTTAAATAAAAACATACAACTTCAATTTTAGACAATAATTCCCATATTTCATGTTTATCCTAACATGTATATAAGTAAACCAATCCTGAAAACCAAGGAAAACAAACACCCCCAAACAGTGAAATTCAACCTCTTAACCCATCAGAAGGATAATGAATGAACATAAAAAGGTTATAATGAATATATTAAATGTATAAAAAGTTATATAAATATTAATTAACAAATTTATTAATTTATACAATACACTAATATCAAGTGATGGACACCATGAGACATAAGGTAGCAGATTCTACCCGAAACTCCATTATTCCTTCATGTTGCTCTATCCTTCTTTTTACTCAAATTAAGTTACCTGTTATTTTCATTTATATATTATAAATATTTTTTAAAATATCCAAACTCATGTATCAAGGTCCATTTATCATTCTATTTTGTGAATATACATTTTTTAAATGATTCCCTTCTCAATTATTCCCGATAAGAAAACCTGTTTCAAGAGAACATTTCGAATTCTTACCCAATTTCAAGTACACTCTATCATCTATTTTAATACACCATTATGTTTATAAAATCATTATTTTTATTATAAAATCATTATTGGTTCACTTATAATTTTATATAAAATATTATTCCCTTCTCTATTTTAAATTCACTTTATTATTTTCCATGAAACCACACAAAAATGTTTTAATGCAAAACATTCATAAATACTATTCTTATATGTTGTCACCTATGTTTGAAATATATTACCATTATATATCTATATGAATGTACATGTATTTTTTATTCTTTTTTTCAAGTAAACATGTATGATACGCCCATTTTTTTATCTTATGACATGATTATGATACCAAATTCTTAGCAAGGGTTACCTTTATATTTAGGAAGGATTGATTAAATATGATTATATATGTGTAAATAATATTCATGAACATGTTATGATGGTTGTTACAAGATATAACTAAAATTAATTGGGTTACTTTTATTCTTATAAGACTTTATGTACAACAGTCTTGGTAGTTAGCTTTGACACGAGCTACCGTGTGCAAAAGTCTTGGTGGTTAACCTTAACTTGTGCTCCCCTATGTGAATTGATCCTTAAATCATGATAAATTATTGTTTTATATTTCTACCACATTATTATGAATCCATGTATATATGATACCATGTTTATATGTTATGATTTCTTATATTCCATTCATTTTTATATCATTATGTCATTCCTTCAAACCCATGTGCTAAAGCGTTGTTCTAATGTTTATTCTAGTACTAGTATTTTTATCTCATACCTTTATTCATGTTATCCCTATATTATCTTATAAAGGTTTATTATTAAAATGTAATTTATGAGATCTGTATGATGATCAAATAAAGAAATGTTTTACTAGGTTCAAGGTTTTTAGTTTTATGTACCTAGTCATCTAAGACACTAGACTTTACGATCCTTGTCTTGTATCATGATTTTTTTTATTCTTAAAATCATGTGATGATATGTGTAAATAGATCGGGTCACTATAGTTTTTATCAGATGATTGTCAAGTTATTTTTAGAGATTGGGAATATATCACTTTAATAAGAACATTAGGGATGATACTAAGTACAAGAAAACATCCCATTTTTTGTAAGTATAGATTAAGTGGTATATCAGGTAAATACATCTATGTATATATGATAAAATGTGGATTTGGATTTTTTATAGATTTATATAGGGGTAAAACTAGAAAATTCCACTTTTATATAGACTCAAATAATTAATGGTTCCTAAAAATAGGCCTTTCCGGACTTCTGTTTTCACACTCCCAGGGGATATTCTTTGGTAAATTCATAAGATTAGTATAAAACATTATTAAAGGAAGAAAATAACAGGAAGCCTGTAAGAATATATATTAGGAAACAAATCATAGATAACTAATATTGAAACATATTGAATCACAAGTTAGAATTTACTTTTCCATTAATATTTTATCTTTTTATGTTTAATATTTCCTTTTTTAACATTATTAACTAAGTATTCAAGCCCCCTAATTGTAAGTTATGTTTCATAGTTAATGGGGTGAAATTGAATAACACATTCCAACAATCAATGTGATATGAAATGTGATTAATTCCCAAATTATGTGCCTAAAATTATGGGAATGGATGCTCAAAACATTGTAATGGTACTTGCTCAGCTGGCTCATGTTATAAATAATAACTTGAATATTGTGGAATTCCCTCATCCAGTGAGGAAAATAGTATGTTTTTGTTGAATCATTTATCCACAAAAGGTCTCCCTTGTTCATTTGATCTTTTGATCCCCTCCTTAAATAATATTGGATTGACTCCATAGAACATATATTCTTTGTCCTCTAATGATCAGAAGAAGAGAAAGGCATACAGGGGGTTTATCGTTTTGATGAGGATGCTAATTAGTGGTGGCAACTGATCAATAATATGAATTCCCATGAGGAAATTGATTCCATGGATGGGGAGGAATTTAACGAAATGTATTTCAATAATTATTTTCCCCAAAATCTCCATCTCAAGATGGAAGGACAGTTCCTCAGGTGTAAGTAGAAGGAAGATGAGTCTATTGCGGTGTATGAAGAAAACTTCACAAGGCATGCATGATATGCCTCTGGAATTATCATGAACACCAAGGGAAAGGTGAATCATTTATTTTTAAATCTAATGATGAGTCTATAAAATGTTTTGTAAATTCCAGAATTCGATAGTTATGAGGATATTGTCTATATTTCCATCAAGGTTGAAATTGAGATCGTAGACTGCCAATGGTCTCATGGGGCCAGTGAAAAAAAGTCGAAAATGGAGTCTAATATGGGTGGTCCAACAAATAAATCCCATGATGTAAATAAGATTGAACATCCCATGTGTCAAAATTTTGGGAGGAAAAATCCAATGAACTACCTAAAGGGAACCATTAATTTCTTCAAATGTGGAAGAATGGGACATCTGGATAAAAAATATCTAAGGGATATCATTAATCCCAATAACAAGGCAGAAGAAATGAAGGTTCAGATAAACACTAATCATGTAGTGAAATGATACAACTACTACTGAGGTGGATCCAGACAATGATTTGGTGACATATACTCTAGTTATTCATTCAAAAATATTGAATGTACTATTTGATTATTATTCTAGGTATTCTTTTAAATCTATAATGTTTTGTAGAACTATTCAATCACCACATAAAAATTTGAAGTTTGAGTTATTTGTGCGAACATTGAATGGAGAAATTATTTCCTCCAATGTTTTTAACTCTTCCCTAATAAATGTTTATCTACTGAACCTCACAGAAATTCTTTTCATACTTCCACTAGTTGAGTTTGATGCTATTTTAGGAATGGATTGGCTATATTTATACAAATACAACATTAACTATCTGGAAAGGTAGATCACTCTACACATCCCAGAGTGTCTGCCAATTCTATGCAAGTATAAGGAGTAAGATGAATCTCCTTTAGAATCAACATCTCAAGTGTAGATAATGATTCCTTTTTGGAAATCATATCTTTCTCAAATGATTGAGATAAAAAAGATGATATTTCTCAATGATATGATCGTCATGAAGTAGTACACTAGTGTATTCTCCAAAGAATTGTCTGGTATTCCTCTTTATTGAGAGGTTGAGTTCTTAATTGAACTTATTCCTAGATCCCTACCTATATCAAAGAAACCTTATAGAATGGTCACTATAGAGCTGGAAGAGCTAAGGAAGTAGTTATAGGTTAATTTGGATAAGGGTTTTATATGCCCGAGTGCTTCAACATGGGTTGTGCCAGTCCACTTCATCATGAAAAAAGTTGGATCAATGCACCTCTATAGATATTATTTTGATATCAATAAAATCAGATAAATAACAAGTATCCCCAACCTCATATATATTAATTTTTCAATCAGCTATGTGGGGCCAGTTATATCTATATGGTGGACCTTCCATCAGCATATCACCAATTATAGGTGATGAAGGAAGATATTCCCAAAAATGCCTTTCAAATGAGGTTTGAACACTATGAGTTCATAGTTATGACCTTTATACTCACTAATGGTCTTGAAATAATCATGGATTTAATGAATAGAGTCTTTAGAGATTACCTAGAAAAAAATTTGGTAGTCTTTATCAATGATTTTTTGATATACTCTAAAAGAAAGGAGAAACAAGATGAACATTTTAATACCATGATGATGAATTTATGAAGTGAAATAATTTATGAAAATTATGTTAAATAGAAGTTTTGAATGAAGGAAGTATCATTCTTGGAGAATGTTATCATCAGCAAAGCGATATTTGTAGACCCTTCCTTGACAAATGAAATTGAAGAGTGGCCTAGGCCTACATATAAAATAAAGATCTCTAGATTTCATGGTCTAGCTGGGTATTACAGAAACTTTTTGAAGAAATTTTTATGATTTTCAATCCCAGTGAGCAAGCTGAAATGGAAGGGTTTGAAGTTCATCTTGACATAATAATGTCAGGAAATCTTTAAGGATCTCAAAAATTGGCTTATCACTGCACCAGTACTCACACTACGGATAAGTGGAGAACTCTTTATGGTGTGTGATGACACTTAAAATAAGGTATTTGGTTGTGTGATGATGAAAAATGATAAAGTGATAGCCTACAATTCAAGGTAGCTAAAAATAAAAGCCCAAAACTATCCCAAACATGATCTGGAGTCGGAGGTTGTGATCTTTGTGTTGATAATATTGCACCATTATCTCTTTGGGGAGAAGTGTGAGATATATACTAATCAAAAGAGTCTAAAATATATATTCACATAAAAATATCTTAATATGTACTAGATAATATGGATAGATCTCATCAAGGATTGTGAATTCTAAATCTACTGCCATCCCGGTGAGGAAAATAAGGTGGATGATGTTATAATTATAAATGATCCTATATATTTATCAATGATGGGAATTGAAAAGGATCAAATCTTCTTATATTTTAAGAGTATGGACATGATAATCATTAAGGGAGGAACATAAACAATACTCTATCAAAAGATTTATCAACCATCACTTATTGAGAAAAAAATGGATTCTCAAAGTAATGATGTGGAAATTATGAAAAGGGTGGAAGCTATTAGAAATGGGAAATCCTCTAAGTTCCAGATTGAAGAGGATGAAGTTGTAATATTTGGGTCATGAATATTTGTACCTTCTGATCCAGAGATAAATAATGAGATTTTTAATGATGCACATAGCTATACATTCTCCATTAAAATAGGGAGGACATAGATGTATCGAGATCTTCAAGATAACTATTGGTGGGACAATATAAAGATGGAGATCGCAATGTATACATCAAAGTTCTTGGTATGTCCTTAAGTAAAGGTAGAATGACAAAATTCTAAAGGGATGATGAAACCACTGTCCATACCATCATAGAAGTGGGAGAACATTACTATGTACATTGTCATTGGACTTCCAAGGAAATGTAGAGGAGACAAATAAATATAGGTCATTGTGGATCATCTAAAAAAGATAGTTCACTTTCTCACAATTCAACAAAAATTCTAACTAGATCAAATTTCATGGATATATATCAATGAGGTGGTAAGGATAATTTGAGTATGAACATTTATTGTGTCTGATTGAGATCCATGATTCACCTCAATGTTCTGGAAAAGACTCCAACATGGTCTAAGTACTGAGTTGAACATCAGCACGACCATCACCTCTAGACTGATGGCCCATTTGAGTGAACTATTCAGATAATGTAAGATATGTTTAGAGTGTATTATATGGAATTAAAAAGAGGATGAGACTAATATCTTCCACTAGTTATATTTTAATATAATAATAGTTTCCACTCCATCATCTGAATGGAACTATATGAATCCCTTTATGGGAAAAGGTGAAAAACACTGGCATGATGGGATGAATTCTATTAGTGTATGCTATTAGGACCTGTAATGGTCAAAGAAATAGTGGAGAAGGTGAAAACCATTTGACATCACATCAAGGTAGCCCAATGTTGATAGAAGATTTATGAAGACAATCGTTGACGAGACCTTTAGTTCAATATTGGAAACATGGTATTCTTCTACATATGTCCATATAAGAAAGTCATAAGGTCCGGGAAGAAATAAAAGCCATTTCACATGTACATCTACCCCTTAGAAATTATTGATAATTTTGGATATGTGGCATTTTGAGTAACACTTCCACCTTCCAGGTCTAAAGTGCATAATGTATCTACATTTCCATCTAAAGGAAGTAAGTACCAGACCCTTCACATGTACTCTCTTCAGAGGTGGTATAGTTTGGGAATGATATTTCTTATAAGGACCAACTAGTGAAGATATTGGATCATAGAGATAATGTTTTGTGCAACAAGGCTACTCACCTGATAAAAGTATTATAGAAGAACCATAAGTACGAAGAGGCAACATGGGAACTGGAAAATGTAATGAAGGAAAAGTATCCACAACCATAGGAACACAAGATTTACAAGGTTCACTACTCAACCAGAGTAGCTACGTCCTTGGTATGGTACGGAAATTATCCAGCAAAACACAATCCACTAGAGAACAATCCATTGATGTGGAATACAACGAGTAGGATATACCCTTAAACTCGTGTAGCACTTTGAAAAAAAATCCAATAGTTCATGTGCTCCCTCATAGCACAAATAGGGTAACACAATGTTTTAGTGCTTCTTTACAATTGAACAGATGTATTCTTTGAAGTACAAATCTTCACTTTCTTACCCAGAATCCGGTAAGAACTATCTTATGAACATCCGAATACGTGCGAAGACCCCAAATATTTTGCTTGGCCTTTAGGGTGCCTTGAGCGCTATTCAAATGGCTTGCACATAAAATTCCCTTTTGGCACAAAAAATCTTTTTCACACAACTTCCCTTTTTCCGCACAACGTTTCACTTTTCGCGCAGCTTCCCAATTTTTCACGCAACATTATTTATTTCGCGAAAACCTCTTTCTTTTCGCGCAACTTAATTAGCGTAAGATTTTACGTGCACCAGAGCTTGAAATTTCTTCTAAGTGTCTAGAATTGAAAAATGAGGAGGGTTAGCCTCATATTTTTAAGCATTTTTGACCCCACACAAAAAACACTAATCTGTGCGTAAAACCTCCTTTATGCGCGTAACAACTCTTTTATGCAACTTCATATTTCGCGCCATGCTTCAATATTTCGCGCACCTAATGCCTTTGACATTTTTCATCCTTATAAGAATGAAGCACCAATTGCGCACAAAATTCCACACCGCATTCCATATTGCGCGCAAATGCATCCCTTCACGTGACATCATATTTCACGCAATGGTCCAATTTTTCGCGCAGCTCATGCCTTTGCAAATTTTTGACCTTCTGATCTCAAAACACCTTTTGCGCGAAAAAATAATTCTTCTATTTCACACATCCCACAGATATTTCGCGCAACCCGCTACTATTTCGTGAACCACTTTATTTTTTCGCGCAACCTGCCTAAATTTCTGCACACTCCATGCCTTTTCCATTATTCGATGATCTGTCCTTAAATAATGCCTTGCACGCAAAATTCTAAACCATCTTCAATCTTTCGTGCAACATCCATTGCCGAAAACACATCTTCATCTCCTGATTTTCAGGCCCTAAAATTTGGCAAACACTGGAAAACAGCGCCACCTTAAACTGTGCTTTTGTACTGCCCCCAGATTGTCCATTGCTTTGTCATTTCTCTCTTCACTGCTTCCCATAACATTCTTCAGCATTCATCACGAACTCCACTATCATGATATATATTCTTTGATAGATCATCTTTAGTATCGTCAGAGTTACAATGGAAAGTACTAAACCTTCCATATCTTCCAGCAGCATCATTCCTTCCAATCAAAACTGTATATGATTGGCATCATCATTTCTCCCCCTTTCTTTTATAATACTTGCATCACAAGTTCTCATGAATTATGATATTTGAGAAATACATATCAGCAAAGCATTGTCTGGTTTCTGATCCTTCTATAAAGTGAATTGATTTATCTTCTTTGACAACAAAATACAACACTCTGCAAAGGATAACTCTTCAAACATTTTTCTCCATTCAACTTGGTCCCAACAACAAATATTATAAATGAAGGACGAGGGAAAAAATGGTATCTCTAAAAGTTAAGAGGTATATACCGATGAACCCATAACTTGAACGTCGAAATAGTAATATGACCATTATGAATAATAAACTAGCCAATTGAATAGTAACCTCAAAAATGAAATTATAAATAAAATTTATACATATTATATTAATCAATATCATATAATTATATTATATTTAAACCAAGTAAAAATTTTAAAAATTATTAATTGAGTGTTTGAATTTTTTGTTAGTCATTTATATTTAATTACAATATATAATTATTTAAAAAATTCAAAAGAAATTTTATTTTCAAAAAATTTAATCCCAAATATTAATTTTTACAACTTATTAATATATGAAAATTTTATGATACCTTAATTAATTTTTCAAAGTGTTAGAAAATTAGTTTTAATTTTAAAATTTGGATTTTTTTAGTAAATTAAGATTTTAATTAAAAATTAAATTACTCATATTTTTAAAATTATTTTCACAAATTAGAGTTTATTTTTAAAATCTACATGTCTAAAAATGGTTGGGCTGAATTTTTGGGATTTTTCTAAAATACTTAAATTTTTGGTGAATTGTAAAATATGTTAATTTATGATAAATTCCAAATAAATGAATTTATGCATCATGATTGAGTAATGGATTATGTAAATGGATATTGGTTTGAATTGACGTTCTATATTTACTATTTTTTGTCACATGAATGAAGATTGTTTATAGTCTTGAGGAAAAATATTAAAACAATTATTAAAATAATTGGAAGCCCCTCCCCTCATCCACTATAAATACAACCCTTCTTTACCTCTTCTCTTCACTTAAATCAAGAGTTATTCCTTTAATAAATTATGCTAAAATATCCTTCCAAGATATTCAACATGTATAAAATCCCTTTTCCATTTCAGAAGACCAAATCCTCTCCCCTAAAAAGTTTCCCAAGGAAGATATATTCTAGCGGTAAATTCCTCTTTTCATTTATTTTATTTTCTTTCATGTTTCTTTCTTTATTTTTCATTCCTAATATCCTTTCATCCAAATGTTAGGATAACTCCTATGACATACATGTACTATAATTGTTTTTATGATAATGGAATAATTCATCATCATCTCCCCTTTTACCTCTTTTTATACTAGAAATTAAAAGATCATCCTAGATGTGTTAATTCATCACATTAAAGGATGATGTGTTTTAAATTTCATTTAACATATAAAATTCTGGTCATGAAACCATTTTTATAGTTGAACCAGACTATAATATATGTATTATGTCTAATTTTTGGTTTTGGAATCTTTTGTACACATGATATTAATTTATAAAGGAAAATGTGTTTGATGTGATAAAAAATCTCCAATTAACCAAAACGGTTCTCAGTAATGATTAATAAAATGATTAATATTCACTCCAAATAAACAAATGAAATTAATAACTGTTTAATATTATTAATTTTCAGTAATAACTTACAACTTCAATTTTGGACAACCATTCTCATATTTCATGTTTATCCTTACATGTATATAAATAAATCTATCATTAAAACCAAGGACACAAACTCTACCAAATGATGAAATTGGACATATTAACACATTAAAAGAAAATTAATGAACATAAAATGCTATAATGAATAAATTAAATGCATAATAAGTTATGTAAATATTAGTTAATTAATTTAATTTGGTAGTACAGGACAATAAGGTCAAGTGAAGGATGTCATCTGACTTAGGGTAAGGGATTCCACCTAAACCCCCATTATTTCATTGGGTTAATCTATCATTATTTATACCCAAATTAATTTGTATGTTATTTTTATGTACATATTATAAATTCTTTTTACATGATTCAATATCTTGTATCACATTACATTCATCATTATCTTTTGGGGATATACATGTTTTTAAATGATTCCCTCCTCAATTATTCCTGCTAAGAAAGCCTGTTTCAAGGGAACTTCTCGAATTCTCACCAAATTTCAACTACAATATAACATGTATTTTAGGCCACTATTGTTTCTAAAAAATCCAAATCTTTATTATAAAAAACATCTAGGTTAACTTATGTTTATAAATTAAATATTATTCTATTTTCTATTTTAAATTCTATTTAGTATTTTCCTTAAAACCATACTATAATGTTTTGATTCTAAAATTTGTTAAATACTATTCTTACATGTCTTCTATTATGTTTGAAATAACTAACCATTTTATATTCCTAATAATTTCCATGTATGTTTTAACCCCTTTATTTCATGGAAACCTGTATGATATGCCCATTTGTTATGATTTATAACATGATTATGATACCCAATTCTTACCATGGGTAACCCATATGTCTATGTATCATTGATTATGTATGATTATATATATGGAAGGAATATTCATGAATATGTTATGATGAGATCTCTTAGATATTTCTCCAATGAGTTGGGTAAAGTTTATTCTCATGAGACCTTATGTGCAACTGTCTTAACAGTTAGCCTTGACTCGTGATACAATGTGAAATGGTCTTGGTGGTTAACCTTAACTTGTAGTCCTTTGTGTACAATGAGCCTTGAATCATTATAAACTATAAATTATGTAGCTACCACATTACTATGAATCCATTTTTATATGATCCCATGTTTTGATGTTATGATTCCATTTGTTCCATGCTTTTTTATATCATTATGTCATGCCTTCAAACCCATGTGTGAAAGCTTTATTCTTGTATTTATTACCTTACTAGTATTTTTAGCTCATCCATTTATTCATTTTATCCCCATGTTATACTAAGAAGATGTATGATCACAATGGAAGTTATGATCTCTTTATGATGATTAAATAAAGAAATGTTTTTCATAGTCCCATGTTTTTAGTTTTATTTACTTAGTCTTCAAAGACACTAGACATTACGATCATTGTGTTGTTATATAATGTTTTATTATTCTTAAAATAATGTAATTATATGTGTAAAATGATATTGTTTCTATAAAAAATATTTAAATATATTTATTATATTGATTTTATGACTTCTATAATCCACATAAAAATATAGACCCTTTCACATCCTGATGGTGATCAACTATTTAGAAATAGGTAAGTGAGTCATCATATAGACGTCTTGATCTAATAGTCACTTTTCCTTTTTTATTCCCTTATCCTATTACATCATTGAATATTCATGGTTTTACCCTTATTTGATTTCATCATATTGATTACGAGTGTTAATATTAGAATTAGTGGGATTTTATTGAGTATGAGGAGGTAGTGTAAAGAGCCCTTGCATCACCTCATTTACATGGTAATAAAAATCAACACTTTCATTTCCTCTATCATTATATTTTTAGAATTTATTATACCTAAAAGTCATTTTTGTGGCATATATTCATACATATGTTCAACAGATCAAAAAAATTCATTATAGAATCTTGATAGAGTTAGATTTAGAATATTTTAATTTATCTTGGTACTCTCTCCTTCCATAGAGGGAACCTACCTAATACTCACATCCTCAACTAAATTCTTTAGCTGCAACTCCTCAAATGTTCGATCATCCCGGATGTCCCTTAATTTACATGTAGTAAAATTTGAGAAAATTTTATCTATGAAGTGAATTCATGACTCTGAGAATAGAAAAACTTGGATATCACCCATAAATTCACCCTTTGACACTCTAAATGACCATTTTGTTTTCCTTGGATATCACAAAAACCAGAATCCCCTACATGGGAAGTAACCAAATCATTGGTGCATCATTAGATGAATTTATTACCATAAATTTAACTATAATGAATCCCTTAATATCACCCAATACAAGATTCATGTTCTATTAATTATAACACAATATTCATAGGAGGAGGAGAAATATTCAAAGAATAAAGGATCATGGTTCATTCGAACCAATTAAATTTGTCCAACTGGTATGATTTCTTCTTATAAGAGTTAAAAAATCATAATTAAAGTATTTAGAAATGGGTAGTTCGAAATGAATCTTGGTGAGAATTTATTTAAGAATTACTTTATTTCATTGATACCATTATTAAATTTGACTATATTAATTTAGGGGTAGGTACTAGAAAACATCAACTAGAATGGAATTCTAAATATAATTTTTCTGAGATTAAAATGGCACATCAGTTCCAATGTTATGACCTGTAGGTGACTATTATATTCCCTTATTTATTTCTAGTTGTTTATGATATCAAACTGGGGAAACTTTGAATGGAGATACTCTTAGGTTACTAACATATAATGTGAACCAAGATAATGATAGATAATGATTGAGAGAAATATAGTACTAATGAATTTTGATAGAGTTTCATTTTATGAAGTTTCAGGTAAATACATTTGAAGTTTAATCATGTTTAGATATGTTTGTAAGAAGTATATATTTTGGAATTATGTTGGAACATTTTTTTAAAATAAATCCTCATTTTTTTGGAGTTTTATATAAGATAATTTTATAATTATAAAATAATATATATAATATATATAATATATATAATTTCATTAATAAGTCTATTATAAAATATTAGTAATAGATATTGGAACTCCCACCAATAATATTGTATATAAAATATAATTTAGAAATAGATTTTAATTATCAGTATTTATTATAAAATATAATAATAATATTATAAATAGATAAACCAAGAGTGTTTATCTATTGTTAATCATTTTTACCATTATATATATATATATATATATTAATTTTTGATATTATTTTCAATGAAATATAACTATTTTATCTATCACAATAACATTTATTGATGGAGTTTTTACAACTAGTTTAGTGATAGGGACAAATCTATTGGTAAAACACTTTACTATCAAAAAATGAACCTTTTTCCAATAAATATTCCCCTACTAGAAAACTTAAATATTTTTAGTGAATTAATCACATAAAATTATGTTGTTATTAATAAGAAAGTAATTTTAATATTTGGAAAAAAATTACTAACTCAAAAAATGTCTATTATATTTGAAATATAATTAAAATTATTTTATAAATATATTTCATTTGTAAAAATAGAAATAATAGAATGGAATATAATAAATAAAAAACTAAACTAATTTTTTATGATTCAATAATTAGTCTTTAGAAAATAAAAAAAATATTCCCTCCTCATCCTCATGTTTTCCCCATGTCTCATCTCACCCATTTTCAATATCTCACATCACCCACCAGACCGGTTATTACTTCCTAGACACATGAACATGGACAATATTAAACACCCACACCTACAAACACACCCCATTTGACTTCTTTACATCACATACGCCCACCATCTACCAATTATTGATTAATTGTTTCTACTTTCAACTAAAAAAATTATGTTTCATGGGTAGCATGAACATCAATCTATTTCCCATTAAATCAGTTATTGATTGACCCTCTAATAAAGATCCAATTTTTTTCATATCAAGATTTAAGTATTTGAAATCATGTTCATATAGTGTTTGAATTTAATAAAATATTGGGTTTTAGTGAAAATAAATAAAAATTCATCTTATAGTTTATTTATTTATTTTTTTGATGTTTTTATGTACCTAATTTCTTTCTACTTTAGATCAAATTTGGTTATTTGAGTCAGTCCTATGCATAAATTGTCGTTGAATATTTTTATATTGTATTCAATTATCGTGGAAATATAGCATCAAACCAAAGGACACATGTGGTGGCATCATCAAGAACATACATCATTCTAATTTATTATATTTTATATCAAGATGGACAATTTTTTAGTTTATGGTTGGGGCCCTATTTCATTTATATTGTTCAACTGGTGCTAAATATATAGCAATATGGATAAATAATTTGATAGGTTTTCTACATCCATAATATATTACACAATTTTCATTACTATGTCTAAAATCCTACTTGTAGATTGGGAAATGTGATTCATGAGTTTGTGGGATAAAAAATTGAAATTCATAAAACATCATAATAGTGACATGATTATGCTTCAAGATGTTTCATCCATTGAGAAAATTATTTTAATAAATTATGAAAACATTGAACCACCACTCAGAAAGAACCAACTAAATTTTTATTTATAGTTTTGTTTATTTCTATTTTAGAACACTATTAAAATTAACAAATGGTGTTCCTTATATTCTTAATGGTATTGATATAGTTTTTTGTATTTATTTTTTAGGGATGCGTTGTTTGTTTTTGGAAGTAAAAATATCATCATTAAGAAGAATATGTTTTCCTACTATAATGTGTGAGTATTTATATTTTTAAATTAATATATTGAAATTATGTATTCCCATTATATCCTTCAAACTTATTATATTCATACTTGTGACTGTGTAGAGTGACATGCCATTTTTTCCATTCATAGATCTTATTTTCTACATGATTTTCAAACTAGCAGCCACATAAATTTTATTTTTTGAAGATTAATGTTTATTTTAATTTTATTTATTATATAATATTACTATATATAATTATAGATTACTTATTTTGAAATATTTTTTTTAAACACTTATTTCCAATAATAAGTAGTTTAAAAATGAAAGTGATTCATATTTTGTTGATTGGAAAATTTTACATTTAAATTCCTAATGAAAAAACTCTAAGTGGGAAAAGGTTAATAAAAAATCGAGGAGAACAAATCTAGAAAAAATAACATAAATTACTTAATATTAATTGAATTCAAATATAAAAAACCAAACTAATGTCAATCTAAGTGATAACAAATCAAACCATCCCACCAGAAAGATCATATGATATGAATTCTTATATATCTCTACAAAAAACCAACCATAAGCTATTAATTCTTTCATCATATAGTATTTTTTCAAAGAAATATATATATTTCCCTCTATAACTTCTCTATAAAAAATATATTTATGAAATTTCCTTATTATTCCTTGATAGGATGAATGTGATCACCAAAATCAATAGCATAATTCCATGTTTTCTCTTCTAATGCATTAAATGTTATAATGGTGAATAATGAAAAATAATAATTGTTACAATAAATGGTGTCAATTAAAACTAGAAATTGAATCATGTTTACATAAATTCATTTAAAGTTCACAAATCACATGATATTACTATATTATATTGCATCAACACTAAGTTCATTTTTATATTTTATGAATTATTTTAAACCCATTTTTTCAATGATTTGAACACGGTATGTGTGATTTTCTCAAAATCACCAATAATTTATCCCATATTTATAATTTTTGGTTAAATTTGAAAAATATTTTGACAAAAATTGTACCTTGGGTTAATCCCTTGAGTGCATGAACACCCCAAACCTTTATATAGTTAATAACACCTACATATTTCTTGTGATGCCTCTCTATGAAACATTAGTTTCAAATTTCATGTCCTAGAATTATTTTCCCTATACTATTTGATAAAATTTATCATTATATACCCCTTACATGTTCTAAGAACCTTTTCATTACTAGACCTCTTCATCAGGAAGTTTTTGAATATATAAGTACTAAGCTTTTGTTGTTTTTTACTTTCTGAAATTCAATCAAATAAGATTTCTTCACTAAAAAAACATTTTTGATTATAATAAAACAATTTTATCATTTCAAATGCATATGAAAAAGGAATTTGTAATGAAATAAAACTGAATTTATAACTTGAATAAAATATCCATCACTAATATGTGCTAATAATAGAGGTAAATATGAATTTTGGTTGATGGTATTTTTTGGGATATAATGAATTTATCAAAACATGAAGATCAGATTCGATTTAATTATAAAATTATAAAAAATAGAAAACCATTTTGTGTGTCACAAGAATTATAAGAAGACAAATTTTCATTTAAGTATAATGGATATTAATAATGAGAAAAAAAAACTAGGTGAATTTGACAATCCATTATGATCCACTTACTTTAACTTTAAATAAATTTTAGAATCCCCATCATCTAGAATTATTTTTCATGTTTTAATGTGGTGTTAAATATACTCATAATCAATTTTAACATCATATAAAAAATTAATATATATTCAATTGTGTGGAATTGATTAAATCTATTCATCAGGATCTTTAGAATGAAATCTATTAAAGGTGTACATGGAACCAAACTTCATCAAAAATATATTTTTATAGTTTCAGTTCTCTCTTTTTACTTGGAATAAAAAAATACAAGTTTTAAAAAATTATCCTTCGCAATAAGTTTTTTGTTATATTCATATAATATTAAATATTCTTTTAAGACTTCATTGTCAACTCTATCCTATATTCCTGATGATCAGTATATATAAAATGATTTGTCATATTTTGAATTAATAATCATTATCAATGGATGGTTTTGTTACTAGATAACACAATTTGACAATATAAATTTATCTATTTATTTTCTTTTATTTCCAAGAATAAATATGGCCCCCATTTTTTTGAAACTAGTACGAATCCCATTAATGCCTCTGATTCAATGCATACAAAAAAAAGGATAGATAAATGGGGAATAATATATTATTTTTATTTTAATTATTAAAATATCAATATGGTATTTTTTTATTTATTGTTCCTTTGTTTTGAACTCTTGAATAAATGTTGTTTGAGGACATAAATTTCTCTCTTGATGCGAGGAATGTTTTTATAAAATATGATTTTACCCAATCCATCTTATTTTTTTTATATTAACCCTGGATTTTCATAATTAAATATCATATCGTTTTATATGAATATTCAATAAATTTCATAAATACATTCCCAATGATCATAGTGGTTTTCTTTATTTTGAGGCAAGGTACACGATATTCTTATTTTATGAATGAACTAAAAAACCTTTCATAAAGATCTTCTACTTTTGTACTTTTCATATACATAGCCTACTTAAAATAATTATTTATAACATAGGGAAAGGGAACTTATTAAAGTCTGACCTAAGATTATTAGTATGGGTAAAAATGAGATATATCTTTCTATGAACCTATAAATGCACAATATAAGAATAAGGGTATGAGATTATGAACATAACATACAAATGTAATACTCATACTATCATAGATTATAAAAAAAGAGTCATGGAATAAATCAGTATCATTAAAAAAGACACGATTCACAAGGTTGTGAAATAATCAAAACTCATTAACCATAAGATAATGTAATAATGGTGTGGCACCATCATAGGTATAAATACCATTCCATTTATCAAGGACATATTCAAAGAACATTAAACCTAGTGGATTTTTCCTCATCCCCTCTTTCCAATTATTGATCAAGCCCATCAACCAGTTTTCCATTGTGGATGAAGCTCATCAGCTTATTTCCCATTTTGGATTAAGGATCCCTTATTATTTCCAATTTTTATCTGATGAGTATAAATAATTACCCAATAAATTAAATAGTGATATAGTTTCCACCCATAAATGAGATAAATAATATATATGTGTGCCAAAAGATCATAAAACATTCCTCATATCATAACCCATGAAACGAAATGGGATTTATAACACATTTATCATATCAGAATAGATGAAAAGAAATTAGTTTCATAAACATTTCATTATATAATATATATTGGAATATAAATGGTTTATATGCACATCTTCCCATCATCAACCTAAACCATCATGAAAAATAATATTGATTTCATCATTTGATCATATCTCTAATAAAGATTAAGTAATATCAAAATTTTCATTATAGATGGAAATTTATTTTGAAAGACCACTTATTTTATTTATTGACTAAAATAGCATTTCAAATTTAAAAATCAATTTTTTAAAACAAAATTAACTTTCAAAATTATTTTATTTGAAAAAAACCTAGGAAATATATAAAGGAAGATTTAAATATCATTTAAAACATTTCATAATGAATATAAAGTTTTTACTTTGAAAATGACCTTTTAAAACTAAAATTTCCCAAAAAAATTGAAAAATAATTTTCTTTGAGAAAATCCTTTGAATCATAAAGTGGAATATTTAATATATTTCATGGTCCTGTTGGTGGGAAATTTCTTTCAAGCCGTACAAATTTAATCAAATATTCTTTTCATATTTTTTGTAAAATAAAAACATGCCTTATTCAGAAAACAACATCATGATTCCTTTTTATTTTTTTAAAATCAAAAAATGTAAAAAATATATTTAAATTACCGTATAGTAACATTAAAAAATTCAAAACATTTTTAGAAAACATGTATATGGAAGAACAATGGTTAAAAACTGAAGGGAGAAATAAATTTTGTTTTAATTAGAAAAAATTATATTGGATTATTGATTACATAAATAGAGTAATGTGAAGGTAAAGGTGTTATCATTAATTAATCATAATAAATGAAAATTCATGATTTTATTGAGAAATAGATTATAATATTTCATCCTCAAAAGCATAATAATAAACAATACTGATAAATAATGAGATTATAGTATCAAACCCTTACCACTTTGGAAACTTTTTAGTCATAAGACCCATTAATTCATAACATCAAATGATCCATTAAATATCAATAATACAAAGATATTAATGACATATTATTTAAATGTGCGATTATATAAAAATTATAATATATGATAGGTATAAAGACCCATCCTTAAACATTATACAATCTTGATTTTTAGTCAAGAAATAATGTTATTTAATATTATGGATCTTTTCGGGTACATGGTTTTATATAATTAGGTTATAATTAATACCTAACATCCCAATTTCATACAAAGTGGATAGTACTAAAATAGTATCCATTTATTCTATAATATAAAACATTTCAAATAATACAATATTTATTTTTCATGAATATTCTTCATAAGTTTCAACTTCGATTCCTCATTTATCATGCCCATCCTTATACCCTTTGAAAAACATTTTAAAACATGGGATGACTATAAAAAATTTCAGTAAGGTATATAAACTAAAGAAAAATAATAGTTCATTAAAAACAATAAAACCCTTGGAAACACTTCCCTTAAAAGCATAACTTTTTACCCATGAAGGTAAATATAATTACTTTAGAGAGGTCATTTATTTTACCTTTTTAAAATAAATTATTCCCATAAAATTCATCAAAATTAATAGAAAATTCATGTAGAAACCTTGCAACATCATCATAAAGAACCATTATATAACCCTAAAAGAACCCTTACAGATTGGAATAACCATGCAACCAACATACAATATAATTCTATAAAGAATAAAATAATTACCCAATTAATTAAAGTGAAATATCGGTTAACATATCATTTATAATTTCCCAGGACAAATCATGAATAAAACATTTCAAATATAATTTTAAAAACATGTACATGTAAGAAAAAGAGTTTTAAGAAATACCATAAAAGAGGATTTTTGAAAAGAAAAGCCCCATATCACAAAGCAAATAGTTGAATCCTAAAAACCATTAAATAAGGATATTAAAAAAATTATAAATATCATGAGAACAAATATATTATTTACTTATATAGTCAAATGGTCTGTATATATGTTATAAAATATTAAAGCAGCATAACATCAAGATTTTCTTCAATGAAAGGAAATTGAGACGAAGTCCCTTACCTTGAGTACAATTCATCATGTTTATCATTTAAATTCATGAATAATAATATTATGTTAATTATTTATTTCTTTAGAACCTTTTTTAATTTTAGTTTTCATTTCATACAACTTATTACCATGTTATAAAAATTAATTAACAATTTAATTTCATGTTGTACGTTTTGACAAAATTCAGTAAATGGGTCAAATTTGATGTTTGTATGATGTAAATAGAAAAAGTTGACATTATTCCATCACATAAATAATAATATTACCAATATAATAATATATTTTATTCATAAATTACTATTTTAATTACATCCACAATACATTGATACAAAAAATGAACTGTGTTTTAATCATGGAGATGGTAAGTCGTACGTACGCTTCAGTACCATTGTCATTTTTCAATGATCATTATTGAAATAATGTATGTATTATGTAATCAAAAAATACTTACCATATTATAATTAATATCATATTCATAATTTAAATATATTTATATATATCATTCATGTGATGTGGTGATGAAAAACGAATCATATGGCTTCATGGAGGTGATAGTGCACACGTACGCATAAACGACGTTATCATTTTCATGTGAATGGAATGGTAAGAAATTAAATGATATATTATTCATTATTAAGTATAAATATATAATTAATATCATATATAAACATTAATTACATCATTATAACCAGTATTTAGATACATTGATTGAAATGAATTATATCAGTTCATGAGGTGGTATTCAACGGTACACACGAACCATTAATTATTTTTCAATTTGATTGATGTTGAGGTGGATTTAAGTGATGATATTAACATAATAAAATATAATTATATTTATGATATAGTGTCTATTATTACATCAGGGTTGATGAATATTTGATGTTAGTGTAAGCAAAAATAAAATAGAAAAACTTAATTAAAAACACTACATCTCATTCGGACGACCTCCGTTGATTAACAACTCAACACATAAAAGGATGGTGTTATGCCTTAAATATATAATATATAATGTGGGTAGGACTTATAGTAATGTATTTGGGATTATATTGGATAAAAAAAATTGGTTTTGAAGTGTGAAGAAAAGAGAAGAAGGGGTTCCCTTTTATAAAGGAGGGGAGGGGCACTCTTGGAACTCTTCAAAATATTAAATTAATATAATTTTTTTTCTCTCTCTTACAAATGGATCAAAATTGATATATTTAGAATATAGGATGATTATGTGTATAAATATATTCATAAAATTTGAATTATACATGTTTTTATTAGTTTTTTAATCTTTATCTTTTAAATTTCACTTATTTAACCCTTTTACCTCTTACCCTGATATCACATAATTTACACTTTGAGGAATAATATAATTACAATAAAATGTAAAATGATAAATAAATAAACAATTTATGAAATTTTAATACTTATAACAATAAATTTTTTGAAATTTATAATTTCATAAATTTTATATCATTTAATAAAATCTTATGAATTTTAAAATATCAATAATTTCAATTTTGAAACTATTCTTTAAATGATTTTTTAAAAATATCATAAAAACAATATAAATTCGAACCAATACTTCCAAAAAATAACTAAAATGTAAAATTAGTCTATATAATTCACATACCACATTAATAATCTCAATTTAAATTTATTATATTATTTTTAATATCATTTATTTGATATTTCATTAAATTAAAGAATTGTCACATCATCATTGTACGAGCCTTTAATTTAATTATTTATTCTATAAAAATTAAAAATAAATTATCATTAATAATATAACAAATTTATATTTCTAAAAAACTATTTATAGTCGAACATATCCCCTTTATTACCCCATATTAAAAAAATTCACTTGTTAAAAACAAAAGTGTGACAAAATTGACTATTCATTGAATATAATATTATAAAAGTCATACTCAGAACCAAGTAGCCTCAAAATGTAATAATTTTTTACCAATTATACTTTTTTTCAACCCATAATCATGAATTTAAATTAGGAAAAGTGTGGGGTAATTTTATCATGTTTATAATTTTATTTTTACCCTCAATTACCTGATTTACCTTAACTGTGTAAGAAAATTTCTAATGTTAGTATTCATATTTTCATAAAATAAAAAGGGAAATATTTCCTAAATATAGACATCCTATTCTAAATATGGATTCCATTTTTCAAAATTCAAAACATATAATTGGCCAAATTTAATTTCAAATTAATCCCATTGACAGAACAAGAAAGATAGTTTTTAAAGTAAAAACATTCAAAGGATTGAAAAGTTTTATATCCAAATTCAATGTAATTTTAAATAAAATGATATAAATTGGATTTCATTATGAATATTTGATCTAATTTTACTTAAAAAAATTAAAAAATATAAAAAAATTTAATAAATAAATTTCACAAAAAATATTTTTTCAATTAAAATGGAGTATGTTTCACTATTCATCAAAAAATAAATGTTAAGTGAAAAATACCAAAAAATAAACCAAATAAAATTTAAATATTATTAATTAAAATAATAAGTTTATTATTAAAATATAATTTATAAATGATTAAAAAACTATTTTTAAAACAAATGCTCCATTAAAATGTAGAAAAACTTCATTCTTGAAAAATAAAGTTTTTAAGAGTAAAACTAGATTTATACTTATATTATGGATATAAAATATATTAGATGAATTTTAAAAACATTTATAAATGATTTTAAACATATTATATCATTACCAATTTTATTACATTATTCCTCCCTTTTGGAAATTAATACCTCGAAATCATATTCACTTATTAAATAAGTAGAGATATAATTCCCTCATAGAATTTTCAAATTCCCATGTTGCTTATTAAAAAAAAGGTTTTCCACAAAACTTAAACAATATGAATCGCCAAATTCTGAAAAACCTTCTCTCTATGATCAATAACCTAAATTGGATGATCATTATAAGAAAGATTCTCTTCCAACTGAACTTCTCTATTCCTTAAAACATGGCATGAATCTGGCACAAAATTCCTTAACATTGAAACATGAAATACATTGTATACCTTGGATAAAATTTAAGGTAAGTATACTCGATAGTAAAATTATCGAAAATTATATAAGAATTCATGGCCTCCAATGAATCATGGACTCATCTTCTCATTCATAACAAAACACATCACACTTTTCCAAGGAGAAATTTTGAGAAAGACAAGATCAACTACTTCGAAGGAAATTTCCTTACTCTAGTTATCCACATAACTTTTATTTATGATAAGAGATATTATAATGTGTTTCTAAATCAAATAAACTTTATCTAATATTTTATATACCAACTCTGGTCTCATCAACTTCTTTTTTCGAACATCATCCCAAAAAGATGGTGTTTAACACGACTTCCAATATAATTCCTTAAATAGTGTCATCTATATATTAGAATGAAAATTATTATTATAAGAAAAATAAACTAAATAAAAAGGTTGATCCCAAAACCCTAGTAATCCATTAAATAGGAATGTAACATATCCTACAATATAAAAATTATTCATTCTCACTATCCATCAGACTAAGGATGAAAGGTTTTAATGAAATTTAATTTAGTTCCTAATGACTTTAAAGGCCTTTACAATTGTTAAAAGTGAACCTAGTATCATGATTAGATATAACAGTGTGTGTAACTCCATGTAACCTGAAAATATCTTTTAGATACAACAAAAAAAATTATCGAGATGTAGAGTGTTTTAAATAGGAAAAAATGTGAAAATTTGGTCAATCAATCAATAATAACCTAAATTGCATTATTTCCTTAGAATATATTTTGTAATCCCACTACTAAGTACACATATATATTCTTTCATTTCCACTCTAGCACTAGAAAAGGTTGAAGTTTCCACTTTGGAAATTGACATTCCACTTTAACATGTGAACAAGTCTAGCATATATGGGTAAATTCATCAATATCTCTTTACATTCCATCCCTCCAGTAATACTTCTGAAGGTCTATATGCATATTAGTGATTCCAAGATAATCTAAAAATGGATACCTTTTAGCTACACTTAAAAAATATATCTTATAATGGGAATCCCAAGGAAAATAATCTCTTCTAAAATCTTAAAACGCACTCATTATCAATGATAAATTAACAAATGTTTCCATTTTAACCAATTCTACTTTTTTCCGTAACTTGTGGTCTTCCTTCTATGATTTCTAAATTATTTATGATAGAGATGATTTCACTAAAACCGAATGAAATAAAGTAATTTCCATCACCAAAAACATCCACAGAAAATTCATCATATCTACAACTAAAGGGTCACATTCCAAACGTAACATTATTAATTTAATATTACATTTCCAAGACAAAGCATTAGCTACTTTATATCCTTTTACAGGATGGTAATAAATTGTGAAATCATAATCCTTAATTAGTCCCATCCATCTTCATTGTATAATGTTCAATTATTTATAAGTGAATATATACTTCAAAATTTTGTGATCAGTACTCCTCCAAATTTTTTATTAAAAAATTGAAACTAATTCACAAACATGTGTAGGATAATTTAACTCATGAGGTTTCAAATAACATGAAGCATAATAAATTACATAATCATTTTTAATTAGGATACAAGCACTTATTTCCAATGAAACATCATTATAGATGGTAAATTCAGTAATTCTGGAAAACAAGTCCAAAACTAGAGCATTCACTGATATTCTTTTCAATTCCTAAAAATAATTATCAAATTCTTTTGTCCAGATGAACTTAAATACTTTCCAAACTAACATAGTTTGTAGGCCAGATAAGATATCAATGTTTCAAAAAAACCATTTGTTGTAACATATAATACTAGAAAACTATGAATCTCAGTAATATTTGTGAGTATTTTCCATTCTTCAACATATTTCATTTTAGAAGGATCAACTGTTATGAAATACTTTTTACAAAATTTGATCAAGGAAAGAAATGTTTTATAACAAAAAATTCATACCTTTGAAATTTCCCATACAGTTTATTTTCATTTATGGTTTTAAAATTAACATTTTGATGTATTTTATACTCCTATTTACTTTTAGAACATACAAAAATTTCATCAATAAAAAAAACCACAAACTTATCCAAGAACTCATGAAAAATTATATTTATAACAACTATGAATACATAAAGTGCATTAAATAATCCAAAAAGTATAACTAAGAATACATAATGCCCATATCTAGACCTAAATGCAATCTTCTGAATGTTTTCTTAATTTAAATTCAACTAATGATACCCCAACCTCATGATAACCTTCAATATATACTATGCCCCTTGGATTTCATCAAACAAATCATTGATATGGGGAAAATGATACTTGTTATTAATTGATATTTTATTCAACACCTTATAATCAATGAAAAGCCTCATTGAACAATATTTACTTTTAACAAAAATGATTGGAGCACCCCATGGTGAAGTGCCAGATTGGATAAAACCTTTATCTAATAAATCTGGAAACTAATTTTTTTAAATAAAATTGTTCCACATGATCCATTCGATAAGGGTTTTTATAAATATGCATTGAATCAAGAATAATTTAACACTAAACTCAACCTCTTGATTATAAATAACACTATGAAAATTATCTTGAAAAACACCCATGTATTGATTTACTATTGGAACGATACTAACCTAAAGAGTTTATTTATTTTCAAGCATATGAGCAAGGTAACATTAATTTAAATCACTGATCAATTTTTCACCTCCTTGGTATGTTCTAAAAATCATGAAATCATTGAACATAACTTTCATAGCACTACAATATATTTTATCTAGATAAACTGATGTCTTATACATACCAATAATGACATCAAACTATACTATGGTAAATTCCATAGGATTGGTATGAAAAAACCACCCCACTGGTAATAATGGGATTATTACTATAAATCATTATTTCTCTAAAATGTACACCCAAAATTTTCACTAAATCATATATCATGCATCCGTTAGGTTATATTCCCAATTTACATGAAAATTTTCTAAAAATGAAATAATGTGAAGCTCTAGATTCAAATAGGTTATTATCATAACTCGAAAACACAAGTAACATACTTGTCACCAATTCATCTCATGACCAAAAACCAACTATAGTAGTAGGAAATGAATTTTATATTCCTTTATATTTTTTATCATTAAAATTTAAATCCTATGAATATAACTTTCAATAAATATTATCATAATGAACTAACTCATTACAACTAAAAAACTCATAGTTGTATTTATATTAATTACCCCATTCTTTGATTCATGAGGATTCTTTTCCTTAAATTCATAGGCCATGTGGAATAACATTCCACATCAGTAACACTTCCATGTCTTCATAATACAGTATCCAAGGTTCTTTTTACCACAATTTCAACAAGATTGGAAATTCATTTTCTTACTTCCATATCACTTGGTTGTATTCTTCCCCATCACCTTCCATCCTTACCACTTCTTATATTCATCTTCATGAGGGAAATAAGATTCAGAAAACGTCAACTCAACCTTCCTAGAAAAAAAAGTACATATTTCCTCTATAATTTAAATTCTCATACATTATAATATCTTCATAGACCTGGTATCAATCCTATTTAAAATTAATTAATTTTTCTATTAGTGTCCCGAATAAAATCCAGCACATACCCAGCCAATATTGTGATGTTTTCTTCAAATGTAGCTATGAAATCTTCATCTTTTTTCCTCAATTAGGGAAAATTATTTTACATTCAGATTTGAATAACCTTAGGGGAATCTTTCTCAAGGAATATTCCATTTAACTCATCCCATGCCATGGAATCCAGATCATCATTCTCTCATGTATTCTTAACCAAAGACCAATCTCTATCAACAGCACCTTCAAAATGATAAATGAAAGGGGTTACCTTTTGTTGTTACAAACATCACAGGACAAAAAAATATCTATTCTATAACATTTATCCATCCTTCGGAAACCACTAGGTCATATGATACACTAAATGATGGCGGATGTTACCTCATGAAAGGCACCACAAAAGACATGTTTCTTTATGGTAGAGTAGGTTCCTCAATAGCATGGATACCACTATAATTTATTTATTGATTTAACTGATCCATCACTAAAAAATCCATTTTTTAATTCCAACCATCTCACAAATAAGATTTATAAGGATATATCATCCTCAGTTCCTTCCCACTATATCTTCCATGTCTCCTCTACAGAAAACCATTTTGTACATACATAATTTAGATGAAGCAACATGGTAATCTTAAAATGATAGAAAATTTTGACTTCTCCATATGGTAAATGAATTAAATAGAAAGTAATTAATATTACACTAACCTCTAATGTTATCTAAATTGACCTTTGATAATATCTTTAAGGCCTTGACATTAAATATTGCATAATCTTGAGTTTTAGTCAAGAAATTAATTTCTTTCACATTGGGGATATTTCAAATTTATATTTTTTTATAATTAGGTCATAATTCATAAATAAAATCCCAATATCATACAAAGTGGATAATAAAAAAATAATATCCATTTATTCCATAATATAAAAAATTTAAACTAAAAATGATATCTTTTTCATGATAAAACTTCAAAACATTCCACATGACTTCCTCCTTTATCTTACCCATCATTATACCAAGTGAAAAAATTTTAAACCTTGGGATGTTCAGAAAATTGTTAGTAGGGGATATAAAATAAAAGAAACTATTAGTTCAGTAAAAATTTGAAAATCCTGTAAAATGAAATCCTTTAAATTATAAAATTTTACCCATAAAGGTAAATATAATTACATTATAAAGATGATTTATTTTACCTTTTGAAAAAATATTATTCTCATAAAAACACATTATGTGTCATAAAAAATTAATGTATAAATTAGGAAATAATCACACAGAAACAATAAAAAACATATATAGAACCCATACAAGACCCTTATAGATCAGAATAACCATATGCCCACATCCAATATAAATATATAGTGAAAAATTCATTACTTAATGCATTGGAGTGGTATCTTTGTGCACCCTTCATTTATAATGTACAAAAATGACATCATGAATAAAAATTTCAAATATAATTTTAAAAACATTGACATGTAAGAAAAATAGTTTGAAGAAAAATCATAAAAGAGTATTTTTGCAAAGAAAATCCCCTAATCACCTAAAAAAACATGGATCATAAAAACCATTAAATAATAAAATTTAGAAACACTAAATATCATGAGAAAATTTAAATTATTGATATATAATTTAAAAGGGGTTTTATATATTCCTTATAAAATAATAATGGTTTATAGAATCTAGATATGCCTCAATGAAATGAAATTGAGATGAAGTACCTTACCTTGAGTATGATTCATCACATATATTCTTAAATTATTTGAATAATAACCTTATTTTAGTTATTTATTTATTTATATCATTTTTAAATTTTATTATACCATTTATATCACTTATTACCTTGATATAACATTTAATTAATTATTTATGTTCCTGTTGGTTGTTTTGATGATATTTTGTATATGGGTCCAAAATAAAGTTGGAATGGTGTCAATAGTCAGAGTGTTCATTATTCCATCATCTCCAAAATAATATTTATGAATTAATAATCAATTTTAAACATTAATTATACTATTAAATCCACCCATTACATAAGGATATGAAAAATGAACTACGTTACAATCATGGTGATGGTAAGTCGTATGTACCCATGAGTAACATATTCATTTTTCGAAAATAATTATAGAAATAAGGAAAATATTTTTTATATTTACATAATGATATTGATAAAAATAATATAATATAAATAATTTTTATATATTTATATATATCATTCATTTTATGTGGTGATGAAAAATAAATCACATCACTTCATGGAGGTGATAGTTCACACGTACGCAAGAATGAAATTAACATTTTTTTGTGCATGGAAAGGTATGAAATTAAATGACATATTATCCATTAAAAATTAAAAATATAAAGTTAATATCATATATAATCATTATTTCAATAATTATTATCAAACTTGAGTGACAGTGATGGAAAACTAATTATATCGGTTTGCGAGGTGGTATTCCTCCGTACACATGAACAATTAAATGTTTTCCCATTTGATGGAAGTGGAGATAGATTAAGGTGATGATATTAACATAATAAAATATCTGTCTATTTATGATACTATAGTTATAATTTTAGCATATTGGTATAATATTTCAGGGAAGTGAAATAAAAAATAAAATAGAAACACTTAATTAAAAATGATATCTCTCATTCCTAAGACCTCTTTTGATTAACAACTTAACACATATAAAGATGTTGTTATGTAAAAAATTAGGAATCTAGAATGTGGGAAGTGAATCTAGGATGGTATTTTGGAAGGTATTGTCTGAACAAAATTAGTTTTCAAATGTGAAGAAAAGATAATGTGGAGTTTCCTTTTATAAGAGAGGGGGATTCACTCTAGGAATTGTTAAAAATATTAAATTAATATAATTTAATTTTATATTCCATATTCCTCAGAACTAATTAATTTGTAATATAGGATGAATATGGGTTGAATTAAATTCATAAAATAAAAATTAGATAATTTTTTATTATTTTTTAGTCCTTATATTTTTGTTTTAACCCTTATTTAACCCGTTTAACTCTTACCATGATATCATTTAATTTATACTTTGAGGGTCAATATAGTTTGTATAAAATGCCCGACATATACTAAATGAGTCATTGATGAAATTTTGAGACATATCCCAATCAGTTGGTAGAAATTGATATTTTTTGAAAATTTATATCATATAATAAAATATTATTTTAAAAAAATTATCAACAGCCACAATTTTAACACTATTAAATACTTGACTTTTGAAAAATATCATCACAACAAGATAATTTGAAAGAAAATTCCAAAACATAAATAACATGTCAAATACATATTAAAAATTCATGGATGACATAAATCATGTAATATAATATTTATTTTGTTTTAATAACATAATTTATTTGATATTTTTTTAATTAAACAAATAATACATCATCATTGTGAATACCATTCATTAAATTATCTCTTCTCTAAAAATTATAAATAAATTATATTGAAAAATATAAAAATTTTACATTTGAAAATACTATTTATAGTTAAATAGATCACCTTTATAACCCCACATAAAAAATAATTCACTTGTTAGAAACAAAACTGTGAAAAATTTGACTTTTACCAGACAAGTCCCGCTAAAAGACAAGAATCTAAAAATTTATTAAAAAAAGTTAAAAGGAAAGGGATGGGGTAAAACAAAGTAAAATTCCCAAATCCTTCATACATCATATCTAATGATCATAATTGGAAATTTCATTAACATATTCAGAATCATCAATAGTTTCATATTCTGATTGGGACTTACCTTGATTGAGGATCTTAAGGATTTCTGAAATTTCTTTTTTTGACACCATAGTGGAGGACCTGGTAGACACATTTCATATAAAATCAGAGTCATATTTCTATGGACTTATTTTAAAAGGGTTAGGGGTGGATCCCTTACTTTCAACCACTATTTCATTAACATAAATGATTGCATCCTTAAAGTATGCATGCCCACCACTGCCAGATTCCTTAATAGAGATGCTACCAACCATCCTTTCATTATCAGGGAAATTTATCCATTTTTCATATATTCTAGAAGAATTCTTGATTTTATGGATCTCCTAATGAAAAAACCATATTTTTTTATAGGATCATCCTAGTTAAGAGAATCCTTCTAAGGAGATAAAGTATCATAGGTCATCAGTTTTATGCATCCTCTCTCCAAAAGAGACTGAGCTGAGGTATCCTCTAAAAATTGACTTTTCATTGAATATAATATTATAAATTTCATAATATCGTCAACGTGACTTGAAAATGTTATTATTTATAGAACCTAATGATTTTTGTCACCACATACTCATCCAATGAAATTATGACAAGTGTAAGGGTTATTTTATAATATTTATAATATTATTTTTACCTTCAATTACCCAATTTACCTTTAACTATGTTAATTAGAAAAATTATTATAGTTACTATATATATTTTTAGAAAATAAAATGGGAGATACTTTATAAATGTGTACATCATGATTCCAAATATGGATTATATTTTTTAAAATTAAAAATAAATAATTTCTTAAGATTAATTAAAAAATAATCCCATTGATATAATGATAAATGTGTTTTTAAAGTGAAAACTTTGTAAAGATTGAAATATTTTTATATAATAATTCAATATAAAATTGATTTTAATTATTGGAAATGGATTTAATTATAATTTTTTTTTCTAGTTATACATTAGTACCATTCAAATATATAATTTAATGCTATAAATAAATGTTATGAAAAAATGGTTTTCAATTAAAATTTCGTATTTCTCAGTATTAAAAAAATGAAACTAATTACAAAATTACAAAAAATAGATATATTTTAAATTTTGATATTCCAATTTCAAAGAATATGTTTAATTTTTCAAAAATAATTTAATAAGGCTTCAAGAACTAGATTTAAAATACTTATACCAACTATAAC
Organism: Viscum album; assembly: GCA_963277665.1. Taxonomy (NCBI): domain Eukaryota; kingdom Viridiplantae; phylum Streptophyta; class Magnoliopsida; order Santalales; family Viscaceae; genus Viscum; species Viscum album. The sequence goes on from OY728121.1 coordinate 510,882,287, forward strand.
ATCCCTGCTCTTTATTACTCACTTTAAAATGGTTTATTACATAAACATTCACTTAATACAACTCTGAGGATTGAGAGGTATAGTGTCTTGGGAAATTAGAAACAGTACATAACAACTTACAACATAAAAATACAACACATTTATTGAAAACTTCTTTTACATGACCCCAACGTTCCTTCGTTCTTAGCATTTCATGAGATAACATGAGGACATGCATAAGAAAAAGGTGAGTTATAAATCCCATTAAGGGAGTAATAAAGAAATAACATAAATAATACAGTATATGTTATGAAATAGGTATATCACTGGAGCACAAGAGAAATATGAACAAAAAGGAATGATATAACATTATTATCATAACATGGAAATGTGACAACAACATTTAACATGATATATGGATGAGCTAAGGCTTATTTCACATAGAGAATGATTAAACCCAAATTTCACTTTAATTATCTTGCGTAAAACATCATTTCACTAGATTTATCATGATAATAATATTTACTAAATGCATTGGAGCGCATTAGGGAACACCCTTCTTAATCATTTCATTTCGTACATAAGTGTGCCACAAAGATCATACAACATGGATTCATTAAAAATAATAATTTATTCCAAAATAAAGGAATGTGGAATTCATACATGAATATTGATAATCAATAAGTAAATGTGCATAAATATTAATACCCTTGATTGAGAAATTGACATTGTATTTACTATACAATGAATTTTTCTTGAAGAATCACTGTACAATTTTAGCAGCATAATGTCATGACATAAGAATTCATAAAAAATGGATAATAACAGATTAAATAGTATATGATAATATTTAAATGAAATGGATAGTAATGGGGTCATATATATGAATGTCCCAAAATATTTAATGAAATTTAGATCGAGAATATAAAAGAATTTCTTGAATGTAAATGAGAGTAGAGAAATTCCTTACAGGATTTTGGCACGGTAATGGGTGTAAGTGGGAGGAATTAATGAGTTATAATAAGTTATATCATCATTAAAACGTTATTAGGGAAGTATGGGGGAGATTCTAAATCATACACAAACATTTTTAATTGAAAAAAAGTTTATAACTGTATAAATAAATTTAGACAAAAATGAGAAAGGAAGAAATCTCTTACTTGAAAGTGTGATCCCAAAGGCTTGTCAGAGGCTTGGGTGATTCTTATTAGGAGATTGAAGAACTTTGGAAGGATTTTATAGAGAGGAGGGTAGATTTTGGTCAGGATAAAAAAGTTTTTACATAAGAGTAATGGGAGAATGATTGGGTTTATATAGGAACGGAGAGGAAATTATTTGTTATTTATATTTTAGACACCACACATTAAATTAATCAAAACCACAAACCAATCCGCCATCTTTTTCCCATGGTTTTTTCAAAATGGGAGTAGAAAAAATTATTTTATAATTCCAATGGCTGAAATTATTAAAATATTATTCTTTCTTATGTGGGGGAGAGTCAGACTCTCAAAGAAATCATTTTAAAAAGTTAAAATATTTTATTAGTCTTGGAGGGTCCAATAAGGCACCATAAAATTAATCAAAAAAAATCTAAAATCACATTATATTAAATTTAAAACATATATTTGATGAAATAACCCTTTATATTATTTTATTACATCACTAGTTTTTCATTATGATGTCATAAAACACGTTATATATTTAAAGACTATGTAATTTTTACCTAAATATTCGAGTGTCTCAGAAAATTATGAAAAATTAATCTTTATATAATTTAAATGTCCTAAATCCAAAAAATGATATTATTTTTATCTAAATAATTTTCTAAATATGTGAATTTTTACTTCTAACATAAAAACTGAGATTTATCGAAAATTCATGGGTGTTGTAAAAAACAGCTTTCAAACCATAATTAAAATTACCATTGTATTCATAAAAATTATATGATCTTTTATATTTAATAAAAAGTGATTTAGTAATAATATTTTATTAAAATATTATTTAATTTAAAAATATATTAATTCTTCAAAATAGATTTATTAATTGAATATTAACTAAAAATATTATATGTGCTTTAAAAACCATTTATAATATAATAATAATAAAATAAATGAATATTATTTATTATATACAAAACCAATGTGAATAATCATAGTGCTAGTAATATTAAATAACCCCTTACCACCACCATAGAATACCTAAGGATTAGGTGTGCGATGATGGAAGACATTTAGGGTGGCCCGGTAACATCGCTCGGGTGGTAATCTCTATTAACTTACACATCTCCTGTAGACAGTTTTGTTCAAGCTTAACATGTTGAAGCTCATATTGGGCTTGGTCAGAAGTGAATCCCAGTGATGCCACCTCCTTTCTGAGCTCTTAAAAATTGGCTTCGTATAGAGAAATTCTACTAGATGTGGCCATTTCTTCCTTTGTCCTAGTAAATTGGATTTGTTAAAGCTCTATATTTATACTAATCATGTGATCACTATTCAGCGGTTATATTAACAATGGTAACAATTCTTAACGGTATTTTAAAATCCAAAAAACCTAAGACCAAGGAAGTTAATATTTTTTACATAAATATTTTACAAAAAAAATACATTCAATTAGATAAAAAATAATTTTCATTAAATGTTTGGTTCGTTACATTTATATATAAATATGATGTGTTCTATTAATATATATAAAAATATATCTTTTTTTACACATTAACTCAATCATGAAAATGTGGGTATTTGTGGCCTTATTTAAATAAAATAACTTCATGTATTTGATAGATATTTTGACATAATGAGTTTTAGGGTCTTCTTGACAACACTTATTGATGATGCATATAAATAAAATAATTGGTGATAAGAAATTATAAAAAAACATAATGTCATTTTTTCAATTTCTAAAAAATCATCTAATAAAAAAATAATGAACTATGAGTTATTTTTATATATTTATTATTATAAGTTATTCTACATAAAAAAAATTTGATATTTTTTTTATATTATTTAAATATAACTATGTTTTTTCACATATGTAAATTAATTAACTACATATTATGAAAACCTATTATTTGTTTCTAGATTTCAAAATATAATTTTTTAATATACTTATGAATATGTGAAAAATATAATGGTTTGTGATTATTTACATTTCTTCTACATAAATTATTATAATATTTATGAAAATTTTAAAGAACTTATAATTGTACATTTATTATTTTTATAGTTAATATTTATTCATGTGTTAAAAACATGGTTAAATTCTCTTAATTTGGAAATTACATATATTTACATTACACACAATATCAAAAAACATATGTAAATTTTGTGATGATAAATTAATCACTTTAAAAAACATGGTTAGTTACTCATGTTTTAAAAAGTAACAATTCTTTTTCCTATTCATTTTCATTATTTTTTTTTTAAAATAGATGTTTTAAAATTATCTACATTTTTAAACACGACCAACATAAAAAAAATTGCAATCAATTTTTTTAGTGATACAAGGATAAGGCATAAATATAATAATGATAATGTAATTTAATTTTAAAATAAAACATTCATTTCTAGGCAGGTAATTAGAAGAATCATTGAAAAAGAAAATTGTTATTATGTTTGGCAAAACTATAGTTCACTTCAACATAAAATGATATCTCAGATATAAATTATACAGGCATATAAAAATATGATTGTTGGATATTTACTTTACCTTTTGATATTTGAAAATTTAAGATATATTTATTGATACTATTTTTAACTAAAAATAAATCTGTGTACACAATTGATCAAATTCATCTTCTATAATCATTGGTTAATATTTTTCTTCTTGTAATTAGTGATATTAGATAGGTGGATATGTGTCTATGTTTAAAAAAATAGTATAAATGTATTTTGGAATACATGTTTCTATAAATCATCATGAATAATTTAGATATACAATTACCTTAAAAGGGATCAATTTTTTTAAGTACCTTAATTTTTGTTTTATATGTAGTGGAGGTGTATAGAAGAATTTTCGAGGTTTTTGGATGTCCGTAGTTGAGTTTTGGCTCTATGGGCCCCAAAACACTCTTACTGGTAGGCATGGTGGTGTTTATGGTCATACCATTTTGAATATATAGGCATGGTAGATAGATTTTATGGTTCTTGTTGAACTTGGGGTGTGAAATACGCATTTTTAGGGAATGGTGAGTGATATAATTCAATTTGTAATATGGTCAGGGGAACCTAGCCAGTGTGGGGTCTTGTTTAGGTGTTATTTTTGTGTTTAGTTAGGAGTATTGGATAATTGGTGAATCTTGATTTGGAAACCCTCATTTAGTGATTGACTGTACCTATAGGATCACCATTCCATGGTGGATCATGTTTCTAAGGGTGTGGATAGATTACCCCAGAAGTTATTGATAAAGTGGTTTGTGGTTTTCCTTTTTTAAACATTCGTGAAGAGATTGAAATAGGTATTTGAGGTTTCATAGATATTTCTAAAAAGTTTTGAGTTTTTTTGTATGGTTGAAGATATATGGAGTGTTCCTGAGAAAGTTTTTAATGTGATTTAAGTGTTTCAGATTTTCTAGAGTCCATCATATGAATTTCTAGGCTTATTATATGGAATTATATCATATCATATGACTTTGAATACAAAAGTAAGTCTTTATCATAATACTTAATGAATCATATGAATATTTCACACAATAAGACTTTTATTTTTAACTTCAGAATAATCCTTTTCCACTGAGCTTATGCTTTTGAATAATTTTTAATAATACTTTGAAGTGTTGTGCATAAGACTTCTAAAGATTAGTGTAAGCCTTTGAGAATAGTTTGTAAATTTAACCATCAGTGTTAGTAGATATGGAAAGGTAAATAGATATATACTAAGAGGTAAATACAATAATCAATTGGATATATAAATTTTAGAAAAGGGAAGCATAAAATTCATCAATGAAATACAGTAGATATGCTAAAGTATGCTGGTCTAGAAAATATTTTCATAGCGATAACTTTTCACCACTATAAAAGTATCCCTAAAATAATAAATATGTGTAGGGATAAACAAAGAGTTATAATTCCAACATAATTATAGTCCAAAACATTGTTTATAGTTTACGATAAAAAACTAGTAGATATGTAAAGGTGACATAGATGTGCTGAGACCAATGTATGGGTAAACTAGAAGATGTGTAAAGGTATGTGAGAATTTATATATTTTTGTTTCTAAAGAATTATTTAAATTAATTAGATGATGATTTATGCTCTATTATTCATCAATAATTAATCAAATGTAGATTGATATTGAATATGATAATAAAATCATTAAACTGGAGGTGATTCTCTGATATTTATGGATTTCCAACTGAAAAAAAGCTATATTTTGTGAGGCTCCAAAATGAAGAAATGAAAAAATATACAGTATGGGATATGAAATGAATACTTGGACACATCATATTTGTTTTTATGTGGCCATAGTGGTGACTGTTTCATGGAAGAGATTAACTTATGGGAAATAGTGACTACCTCCACACCATAGGCTATGTTGTTTTGATGCATAATTCCTGATGATTTGAAATTCTTCAATTGTTTCTCGATCAATATGGATTTTGAGGCAATTATAATTAATATGTTTCATAGAATTTTTCATCCTTTGTATGAGTAAATTTTATAATAAATTATATCTTTTTAAAATTCTATAAACATACATAATATTTTTGAGAATTCAAAGTACACATATCATGGGGAAACTATTCACATGTTTTATGAATATATATTTGTGGAGAATGAAAAATGAATATTTTAAAGTCTTGTGATATCACTGATACTCTACTTTAAAAATTAAGTTTATTTAAATAAATTTATATATAATAGAAAAATATAATTTTTAATATGCAGATTGATCATCTATGTTTGTTTTCTGCTTATGTGGATGTAGGTTGGTTCATCCATGCCTTCTCTCATGCATGAATTAATCATATAGAAGAATGTGATAATAGATCAATGTTCATTTCCTAATACTACTTTGTCTAGGTAGTTGAGACTCATTGATAAGTAGATATGATATTTGATGTAAAGGATTATAGAAACACTCTAATGACCTGATTTTTCTAAGAGTTGGGGGAGTAGTGTTTAAGGTTTTTGGTGTAAAGGTAAACAATTTCATTCATTTAATTTTTCTATGAAACTTTAAGGAAATCACCATCCCATAAAATTTTTATCCATTATATTTCTCCTCAAGATTCAAGGATGAACATTGACCATCTCTTGTAATAACTACTTTATTAGTCATAAACTTGGAACCAATACTAGTAAAATCTACTAAGGATTGGGTTCTCATATTGAGGATGAAACTTTTAAAATTTTTATATATTTCTTGATATTTATTATTCATTTATATGGTTTATCAATAGATTTTAATATTGGATCACAACTCTAACAAGTATCAAGGGTCTTATTTTTAAAAAAAGAACATATAAAAGAAAAATATTGATTCACCCTTAGTAGTGTACTCACTAATCTGGTTACTTTAATTTATATTATAGGTCCCCCATGAGATCGTAAACTTTATGATTCCAATTATGGATGTTCAGAGTTCTTTGAATAATAATGTTGCTCCATTATTTTATATAATGAACTTTCATGGATAAAATAATTTAATAATACCTTATATACTCTCACATGGTTTGGGAGTTATTGAATTTCTTATTATGGGATTTCCACACATTTCATAAGATCGATCCATGAAATTCTCAAACAAAATAATCCTTGTGATTGAGGGAAAATCGATAAATTATATATTCTCATCCATGATAAAAAAAATTACACAAAAGTAATGGGGATAATAACAACCAAATAAATGTGTGACAAATATGAGAATATATATGAAGGGAACATAAAGATTTAGGATTCTAAACTATAGTTAAAGAGGGATATGTTTATATATTTTATAATGGATAAGGATGAATCGGTTAATTAATTTTTCACCAAGGTTAATGAAATTGTGTGTCATATTAGTGGATTTAGAGATAAACTAGAATACACCTCTGTGGTTTAAAATTTAATGAACAACTTTCTGGATATATTTTATCGAAAGATCTTTACCACTGAATATAGTGAAAATATTTTTCGTGATTAGTTTCACAATACTCTCGGGAATCATGAAATCAGAAAAAACTCATCTTTAAGAAAAATTATATGGATTAGAAGGCGTATGAGGCCCATAATAAATTTAAATCCAAAGAGAATGATGTTTATATCTCAAGTGAATCAAATTAAAATAATGAGATTGATGAGAATCATAAGAAAAAAATAGATCATATGTATAAAAGCCTTAAGAATGAAAAATGAACATATAATAGAAAAGTTCCACTTAAATTCTCTAGATATGGAGGAATTTGACATTTTACTACATTTTTTACAAGAAATAAGAAAAACAAGGAATCTATGGATGAAGAATATTAAATGATATTTCAAATAAAGTCTAAAATAAAATATAGTTAAGGCTATAATAAATAATGTTAAGGGGTATGGAAGGTGTAAATAAAAAATAAAATAAGAACACTAAATAACGAGGAGGAAGATAGTTCTCCCTATAGTAGTGAATTAGAAGAAGAATGTTCTATCATAGATAATAGCATTAGGGTACATGTTGAAAGTAAATGAGACATCTCTGGAAGTGATGAATAATATATGGAGAATAAAAACTATATTATTGAAATTTTGAGAATAGAATATGAAGCCTTTAATAAAAGGAACACTTGGATATATGAGGAAATTAAAACCTTTAATAAGAAAATTAGATGTATGAAGAGAGTTATAGATGAGTTTTATAATAAATAAAATTGGTGCATTAAGGAGATCAAGATTATTTAAGGAGAAGATGTCTGAGAAATAATGATTCATATAAGAATCAGATATGAAGGTACAATCATTAATGGAAGAACACAAAAAGGCTAAATCAAGGTGTATTATGTCTAAAAAGACCCTTGTAAAAATGAATATTTATTTTGAAAATACTATTTAAGTACATTCTTGGTTATCTTAGAATTCACTGAAAAATTATGACAATGTTTAAGTAAAATTTGGAACAATTATATCATAAATAATTAAATATGTATATTTTAAAATTTTGGGATCTACATGAAATTATTTACAAACCTTGGTTGATAAAAACTTTTATGGGAATTCGGTATCAACTATGAAAGTAGATATTTATCAATAAGAAAAAATGTTCTTCAAAACTATTTTAAAATAAGGATAACATTTTATGTAGACAATAAGTTTAATTTTTGGGAGATACATTGTTCTTTTATGGTAGATCAAAATTATGGACAACCATTATTGTTTTGGAACGTATGGATATAAGGACTATGTGTTTTTTTGAAAAACTTCACTTCCATGAAATCATAGAATGCCATAGTATATGGTAATATACTGAAATAATAGAAGAAACATATCTATGAGGAGGAAAAAATTAATTGAGTACTCTTATATAATTCCTATCCAAAATAGGTTTCAATGTATAGAGGATGTACATGGAATATGGGATTAGTAAGGTCACCATGATGAGGAATGTTTGACCATGATAATACACCAACAACAAAAAATGACTAACCAGAGGAAGAAGAAACATAGAATCATGGATGAGGGGCCACTCATTATTGAAGTGGATCTTAACGATAGTAAGCAGAGAACGTTGTAGATCCTTCATAGTGGATGCTCACCACATATGATTGCAGATACAAATGTCTTAAATATTATTGGCAAACATGTTATTGGAGCTATAAATTTTGAAAATGAAATATCATTAAAAATTAATGGTATTGGAATATGTGATACAGAGGAATAAAAATTAAAATATATAGATATGTTTTTATTAATGGTGTCAAAAACTATATATTAAGATAGAGTCAGCTATGTGATTATGAGAATACTGTTATTTTAATGAGAAACATTTTCCACATAAAAATAACCAAATATGGAAATGTTATTTCCTCAGGTGAGAAAACTAGTATAAATATGTTTCAGATTCAAGACTCAAAATATTCATACATCTTGAGATTAAAAGATGAAAGAAAATAATGGAATAGATTATTGGGTAATAGTTTTTAGAGAAACTTGTGAAATATTTCCATGAATGATATTGTGAGGTATTTTCCCCACCTAAAAATCAAAATAGGAATAATTTTTGTAGACAATATTGAAAGGGGAAATTTATCAAGGGATATAGTGACAATATCATTTATCACGTAATGTTACATGATTTTAAGCATAATTAAAACTCAAATTAGAATACATGGATTGGAAAGTCTAGTGTCCTGCAGATTATATATATAATTGAACATCATGATTAAAAAATGAGAAGATCTATTATTTAATCATCATAAAGAGCTGAAATATTCCTTTTATCCCATACATCGTTTTAGTATAACCTGAGGAAAACATTAACTAAGAGGTGATCTAAAAGCCCAATAAGGGAGTAAAAATAAGGATAAAGCTTCAAAAAAGGGTTACAAGGCTTAATATAATGATATAAAAAGGCATTGATCATGATTAAAGATAAGAAATCATAACATATAGAAAATGGGATCATATAATCTGAGATTAATAATAATGTGGAATCAATATAAGACATGAATTTAGCATGAGTCATGGATCATTGTATAGAGAGTAGAATGAGTCAATGATCATTACAAAAAGAGGATCACAAGTAAAGGCTAACTACCAAGCCCATTGTACAAGAATCCTGAGTCAAAGAAACCCACCAAGACCATTGCACAAAACGTCTCATGATACTAAACATTACCCAATTAATTGGAACTCTATCTGGGTGCACCCATCATAACATATTCAGGAATATTCCTTCCACATAAATAATCATACATATGCAATAAAATATAATCATAAGGGTTACCCATAGAAAGAAATGGGTATCATAACAATTTCAAAAGAATAATAAATGGTCATATCATAAAAGTTTCCATGAAATAAGGGAATTGAATCATACATGGAAATTCAAAAAGGAATATGGCATATAACATGATAATAGTTTTCAAAATGAAGTGAAAATATTTTTTAAGAAACTTTAGAAACGAAACATTTTTATATGGTTTAAGGGAAAACATTCAAGATTCTTTAAAATAGAAAACGAATAATTGTCTTTATAAAACCAAAACATAAAAAATTTAGTTTTTCATCATAAAATGAGTGATTTTGAAAAAATAATGATGGAATAATACATATATTATAACACACTTGAAAATTTGTAATAATTTAGGAAGTTTCCTTAAATTGGGTTTTCTTATCAAGAAGAATTGAGTATGGATCCTTTGAAAAACATGTATATCCTTGAACAATATGGATGAATGGATATTGATACATGATTTTAGAACATATAAATAGCATTTATTTGATTTAAATAAAAATAAAAGAGAATTTTATTTGTGTAAAAAGAGAGAAAGAGTAACCCGAAGGAGTAAAGGATGTTTGGGTAGAACCCCTTACCTTATCTTTGATACAGTCCCACCCTTGATCTTAATGTAACGCCCCGACCCCAATTACCCAGAGTCAGTGCATTATTTTAATACATTGGCATGATTACAAGGAATAAAGTCCCAAAAGACCAATAAGTTGTGCAGTCCTGGAAAATAGATTACATACATGGACGTTACATTACAAATTAGAAAATAAAACACAACATAAATAATCCTTTTAGAAATCCATTAATTCCCTAGCTTAACCCTGCTTATCAATCATAATACACTTCTTGGAATCCTTAGAAAATTTAAACATATAAAGGGGTGAGCTCAGATTCTTGGTAATGATAAAAATATAGCAGAAAATTTCATAAATAAACATAAACATTTAATGAAATGTATAAGACTAAAACAAAAGATTGTTTAAACTTAAACTTCAGAAAAATATGGAAAAGATAAAATAAAATAATGCCATTTATCTATTCACATGGAAATTCTACTAGTTTAATAATCACATGCAATATCAATAGGCACTTTTATCATGATGGAATGTGTAACACCAGACTATCATAACCACATATTCAAGTCCTTTTTCCAAGACTACAAATAAGATTTTTTCAAGTCCTTGTGCCAAGACACTTGTTTGTTTCATGAGACCTACAGATACATCATGGAGCTATAGCGGGCTCCACACTTCACTTACTAAGTCCAATGCATTTCTCATATGAAAAGGTTTAAACATAACATAAACATTCTTTTTAAAACTATCGTATGAAATGTCAATACTTTATCCATAAACCATTATTGGTATAAAAATAACACATAGATAGTAAAAAATATCACAAAACCATCAACACAATATGGAATTTTTGTATCATAATAAATTAACTTCAAATAATTTTAAAATCCATCAAAGGATGTTGATATAGATTAAAATGATTTATAAAACTCTTTGAGAGAGATATCCCTTTTTAATAAAAACATTTAAAAGTCACACAATTTATAATGGAATACATTTAAATATATTTTTGAATCAAAGTGTCCCGTACCACTTTGAAAATTTTTAATGGAATTAACATTTTAAAAACATTCATTTCCATATAAATAAATCCGTAAAAACCATTTAGAAAACATGGAAATTAATGAGAATGATTTATAGAATAAATATTAAAAACATTTAAACTGATGTTTTAGTAAAAAGGTACCTTAAAAAAAATCCCTTTGAAAACTGTTTTATGAAATATGGACATCGATAATAAAAATGTCTCAGTAGATACTTACGTAAAAACAACATCGGATAATAAAGAGATTGTGAAATTAACCCTTACCAATTTGGTAAATTATGAAACATACACCCTATGAAAGAAGTTTCATACAATGAATATGTAAATACACATAAATTAAAGTGTATTATAGAAAGAATACAATTATCATCAGTACATACACCACACAAAAGGTAATAGTGGCAATATGGCATGAATCTCACGGGAATAAGAAGTGAGATGAAAACACCTTACCTTGAACTTTCCTTTAGTCGAGGGTACATTTAACCTCATGTAAGAAGATCATAGTATGTTATTAAAGTATAACATAACCATATTAGTATTTATGATATCATACATGAATCATTAATGACTTTATAATACCCATTAAAGAATAATTGCCATGTTAAATTAACATTTCGGGTAATAATCGCTTTCTTTATCGTACGTGTTTTAACTTGTTACTCTTGATTGTATCACTTAGACCAAGATTTAAATACTTACAGAATATAAAACATGATTTATATATCATATATATTTAGAATATAAATATGTATAATAGACATATATATTAAATTAAAAACACTGTTTATGGAGACGGTAGTCCGTCCGTACGCATAAACGTTGTTTCCGTTTTCATATCGTATTGAATGGAACTAAGTGAATAAGATATATGTAAGTATATATATATATATATATCTCCAATATTATTATTATTTCATATATTAGATACTTATTAGTAAAATATATTTTTATAATCGTCTATGAATGGTGATCGTGGAAATGAATCTCATCGCGTCGTGGAGACGGTAATCCGTACGTACGCATGAGTGACAATATCATTTCCTTGATGGTTTGGAATTGGATGGTATAATAACTTTACAGAGACATTAGAGTGTTATTTTAATTATTTATATACATATTACTCATCATTACATCCATCCAAATAGCATAGCATTGAATAACAAATTACACCACAGCGTGGAGACGGTAAGTTGTACGTACGCACGCACGGTGACATTATTATTAATAAGAAAGGCAGAATAATGAATATAGTTGTACCATATTTATAATAACATCAAATTATATAGAATATACCGGATTTATTATTTTATAATGGAAAAAAAGCAAGAGTAAGTAGAAGAATAAGAGAACTTGAAAGTGGGTGGTGAAATCATTACCTCTTCTTCGAGTTCTTCCTTTTGATTTGATCAATAGGGATCTTTAAGTTGGCTTTCTGACCAAATTATGTTTTATGTGAATTTGCAAATACTCCTAGGAGGTCGGTAAAAGAGAGTGAAAAATTCAATAAAATTTTTATATATCTAAAATTATTATAAACTGACTCCAATGAATTAAATTGAATTTATATAGGTATTATGTATCTATTTTTACCTAAAATAAGTTTAAATAAAAGAATAATTATTTAAATAAAATGCCGGTTTTAAACAATAACGCAGTGTTTTTCACTATTTATCAAAAATTAAAAGTTTTCAAAAAAAATACCAAAAATTAACCCAAGGATAATTTCAATATTCTGAATGCAAAAATGAATTCTATTTTAAGAAATTAAAAACATAGAATTTGAATTTATTAATTTAAAATTAATTCCCGTTGTTAATACCAAAAAGAGTATTTTTAAGAAATAACAACTATCAAAAGATTGACACTTGTTTATGTCGAATTTCAATGTAAAATTACTTACAATGACCAGTATTGGATTAAATGGTAAAAATATAATCTATTTATACTTTGAAAACATTAAAATGTATAATTTAACACTATAAATTATTTTGATTAAAAAAGTGGTTTTCATTTAAAATATAGTATTTTCACTATTCACCAAAATATGAAAGTTATCAGAAATACACCAAAAATTTATTGAAACTAAATTATTATGTCCCGATTCTAAAGAAGAAGTTTTTTGTCATATTGAATATATAAAAGTTTCCAATATTGGATTTAAAAAAGGTTTCACCATTAAAAGGCGGTAAAATTTCATTTTTTGAAAAATACTTCTTTTTCTAAAAAATTGTATTTGTTTCTACATTATATCTAAGAAACTCATAATATGGATTCTAAAATTATAAGGATTATATAAAGATAAAAATTAAGTTTATACTATTCATAACCGCCTCTGAACGGCTAGTTTGGTAATTCGTGGTGCGCTTGAACTCAGTGTTGCATGTAGTGCAAGTTATAGAATTACTTTGAAGAGATAACGTACTATGAAATCTTGGGGTGTTACATTCTTCCCTCCTTCAATAAATTTTTCCCTCACAATTTTAAATTGTTCTTTTAAAATAAAAGGTTGATGATAGAAAATGCCTTTCTGGGAAAACGCACATCGGAAATTTGGTTAATAAAATTTAATCTTAATAATAGGAAAAGTGGGATGAAAAAGTCACCACCAAATTATGATCTTGATTAGGAGAACATTGGTGGAAAATAAAGACACATAATTGTAGGAAAAATGTAAATATTTATAGGGAGTGATTGAGGTCATCAGTCATAAACAATTGTAGAATTGAGGGCCTCAAAACCATCAAACTATGCTAATTTAAAATATCATCGGTTCAACGAAACATAAGGTATTAGGATAACACATATTTGGTTTTAATATGCCTTACCTAAAGTTTAAGAATTTATTTCTTCATATAATAATATAAGAATATATATATATATATATATATATACTTTACAAGTAGAGTTTCATCCTTCAACTAATTCCTACCACAAACTCATCTTTCACTCCAAATGATTTCAAAAAAAAATTATATTTACCTAAATCGTATAAGGTTCCAAAAATAATGAATTTATAATTAATTTGTCAGACTATTTTAAAAAAAATTATACAAACCAGTACATCACATAGTCCAGTCGTAGGTGATGCACCTTTTTCACTCTTTGGTTGCAGGTTCAAGTCTCAAGGCCTTGCCGGACGCGACTAGTTATCGCCCGACCTCTGGGTTGTCCTTTATTTAACAATCCAAAAATAATATTAAAAATAGTATCCAATTTCAAACATAATCCATTCCAACCTTTAGACTTATCTGAAATACTTATATCCAAACTCTCAGTCCAAAATTTATAAGGAATTTAAACACACTGAGGATCCTTTTTGCCATGTAATAACATGTGAACACCTTCATCCTGTATTATTTTAAAACATGGTAACATCCTAAATTACAATAAAACCATATTGATTATATTCATGCTCTCTTGTTTCTTATAGAATACCAGATATACTCTTTCTATCCAAAAAATGTCACATAATCCAACAATGATGGAATATACCGATCATTAATTAGTTTCAAGGAAGTCAAGAATATCCAATATAATTTATCCAAATCAACCATATCTTATTCCAAAATCACTACCTCATTATCAGGGCCATATTAAGGATTACCTTTCCTTCAATAATGTATCTTCCAAAAATAATAGATTACTATTAAGTCGCTTTTCTTAGATCCATCTAATCTCAAATCTTCAATAAAATAGTACTACAGTACAATACTTATTTATCTCCATAATTAATGTAACCGATATACTGTTGACAAAACACTCATGTGAAATAATTATATAATAACAACATAAGAACACTAGTCATTCCTCTTAATCTGAGGTAGTATCATAACATGATTATTATCCAATAACATAATTTGTGGTATACTATTATGAATGGGACATTGATTCGCGTAGTGTCTCAACGCCATGATGATGAAGCATTTTACATTTGAAAACTTTTTCTTACCATTGCAATCACTTACTTGGTGTCCTTCTTCTCCACAATTATAAAAAACACCCATTCCCTTCAAGAATTTACCAAGGTGATTCATTCCACATTTATCACATATTGTAAAATCCTTCTTTTCCCTCTTCCCTTTATACATCTTTCTCTCTTCCATCCTTTTATTCTCTTACTTCCCTTCAAATCCATAGGACTTAGAGAATTTTTTTACTTATCTTATTAACACATGATACAATTTCTTTATATGTTGATAATACATGGTAGACTATTTCCCTTATAAATTTTGTCTTAATACTATGAAATATATGATCTTTATTACTCTTTGGATCATACGTTTTGCTAGAGTTCACATTCCTTCTACAGGTGCCATTTCTATACAATGGCATACACTAGGTCAGTTTATGAATTGCAATGAATAATTACAAACTTGTAAAATACCTAACATAAATTAAATTGTTTATGGATATAATCCATAAATATATTTTCACTGAGGAGATATATACTCTTAAATCCTTCATAATGATTTCTAATGAAAATGAGAATTATCAAAAGCATATCCCCCAGGAGTGTTATAACCAATAGTGCACCAAGGCCCGTTCTCATGCACCTATTCCCATTAGAGTTTATCTCAAAACAGTGTTTTCGGGTTTTACCCCTAGGTACATCTGTGCCAAAGCCACCTCTACCTTCTTTTATCTAGATAGGGATGTATTTTCTTAGAAAACTCACAAAATATATACATTAACAAAATTCTAGGAAGTTCTTTTATACTAATCCCCAAAGTCTATCTTAGGGTAATGTGATCTAATCAGAGTTTATCTAAATCTAGTTTCCAAGGTTATTTATAAACATCCTCTAATACCTAATGTAACACCCCGACCACAGTTACCCAGAGTCGGTGCATTATTTTAATACATTATTATGATTACAAGGAATCAAGTCCCGAAAGACCGATCAGTTTAGCATTCTTGGAAAATTGATTACATACATGGACGTTACATTAAAGTTTAGAAAAAAAAACATAAATGATCCTTTGAGAACACCATTAATTCCCTAGCTTAACCCTTCTTATCAATCATAATCTAGTTCATGGAATCCTGAGAAAATTAAAACATAGAAAGGGTTGGGCTCAGATTCTCAGTAAGTATAAAAATATAGCGAAAACATTCATAAATAAGTATAAACATTTTAGGAAATGTATAAGACTAAAACAAAATCCTTTATAAAATTATACTTCATCATAATATGGAAAAGATAAAATTAAATAATGTCATTGACTTATTCACATGTAAATTCTACTAGTCTAATAATCACATGCAATATCAATAGTCACTTTCATAATGATGGAATGCATAATACCAGACTATCATAACCCCATAGTCAAGGACTTGTGCCAAGAATACAAATAAGATTTTGTCAAGGCCTTGTGCCAAGACACTAGTTTGTCTCATGAGTCCTACTGATGCATCGAGGAGCTATAGCGGGATCCACCCGTCACTTACTATTTCCAAATCATTCCATATATGAAATGGTTTAATCATAACATAAACAATCTTATTAAAACTGGCATATGAAATGTCAATAATTTATCCATAAACCGTGATTGGTATAAAAATAACACATCGACAGTCAAACATATCACAAAACCTTCAATACAATATGGATGTTTTTTATCATAATAAATTAAATTCAAGTAATTTTAAAATCCATAAAAGGATGTTGATATAGATGGAAATGATTTGTAAAAATCTTTGAGAGAAATATCCCTTTTTTATAAAAACATTTAAAAGTTACACAATTTATAAAGGAATAAATTTTAAGAAATTTTTGAATCAAATTGTCCCATACCACTTTGAAACTTTTTAAAGGAATTAAAATTTTAAAAACATTCATGTCCATATAAATAAATCCTTAAAACCATTTTGAAAAGATAGACATTAATGATAATGATTTAAAAGAATAAATATTCAAAACATGTAAAAATATGTTTTAGTAAAAAGGTAAATTAAAAATAATTCCTTTGAAAACACTTTTATGAAACATGGTCATGGATAATAAATATGTCACAATAGACACTTAAGTAAAAACAACCTCAGATAATAAAGAAATTGTGAAATTAACCCTTACCAATTTGGTAACCAACGAAACATACACCCTATGAAAGAAGTATCATACAATGAATATGTAAATACACATAAATTAAATTGTATTACACAAAGAATACAATTATGGGTAGTACATACACCACACAAAAATGTAATAGTGGCAATATGGCATGAATCTCATGGGAATAAGGAGTGAGATTAAAACCCCTTACCTTGCACTTTTCGTTAGTCGACGGTACGTTTAACCTCTTGTATGAAGATCATAGTATGTTATTAAAGTATACCAGAACCATATTAGTATTTATGATATCATATATTATTCATTAATGACTTTATAATACCCATTTAATAATAATTTCCATGTTAAATTAACATTTCGGGTAATAATCGCTTTCTTTATCGTACGTGTTTTAACTTGTTAATCTTGATTGTATCACTTAGACAAAGATTTAAATACATACATAATATAAAAAAATATTTATATATCATATATATTTATAATATAAATATGTATAACAGATATATATTTGATATGAAAAACACTGTTTATGGGGATGGTAGTCCGTACGTATGCATAAACGTTGTTTCCATTTTCCTATCATATTGAATGAAAATATGTGAATAATATATGTGTAAGTATATATATATATATATATAAATATATATATCTCTAGTATAATTATTATTTCATATATTACATACTTATTAGTAATATATAATTTTATAATCATCGATGAATGGTGATCGTGGAAATGAATCGCATCGCGTCGTGGAGATGGTAATATGTACGTACGCACAAGCGACAACATAATTACCTTAAAGGTGTGGAATTGGATGGTATATTAATTTTATAGAGACATTATAAAGTTATTTTCATTTTTTATATACATATTACTCATCATCATATCCATCCAAATAACATAGTGTTGAATAACAAATTACACCACGACGTGGAGACGGTAAGCTGTACGTACGCACGCATGGTGACATTATCATTCATAAGATGGTTATAATACTGAATTTAGTTGTTACATATTTATAATAACATCAAAGTATATAGAAGATACTGGAGTTATTATTTTAGAACTGAAACAATAAAGAAAGAGTATGTGGAAGAATAAGATAACTTGAAAGAGGGTGGTGAAATCATTACGTCTTCTTCGGGTTCTTCCTTTTGATTTCATCAAATGGGAACTTTAAATTGGATTTATGACCAAATTAAGGACCCTAGGATGAAGGTAGGATAGTTGGTATGATATTTGGTCATGGGTTGGCTGAGGCAAATGGCATTGAAGTTGTTATTTTGAGAGAAGGGGAAGTGCACTTTTATAAGAGGGGTGAGGGTCACTTTAGGAAAATATTAATGTATTAATTTATTATACAATAAAATTAGGTTTATAATGGTTAAAAATGAATTTATTTCGATCCTTATGTGGTTATGGGTCGATATCCTCTCAAACAATAGGTTTTTGACATGTTTAGGTTACCATTTTAACCTTATATTTTAGATTTAACTCTTAATTAAATAGCTTAACTTTTACCGTGTCTTCTTGTATTATTACTCTATATGGTTAATAAACGCACTATAAACTTCCAATAGAACCTCAAGTGGCTCATTAATGGCATATATAATATTATTTAAACCCTTTTTCCGAACCTTACATTTTTAGGAATATTATATGAACCAATAATATAGTCTTTCTTTTAAATATTAATTTATGTCAATTTTGACACTATTTGGTATTTTGTTTTTGTGAAAGTCATAAAAACTTGATTACTTTGAAAAATATGCATTGAATCCACCATAACATTTCATATTAAACTAGAAAATTCTTTTATGTCATAAAAACTTTGATATTATATTTATTTTGATATTTATAAATCCATTTATTTGATTCTTTTATAAAGAAGGTAATTACTAGATCATCATTGTGTCATAAATAAATTTAATTATTTAATGTCTAAAATTTTTGAAAAAAATACCATGATGTAGGAAAGATTTTTATTATTCCAAATAATATTTATAGTCAAAAATATTACATATATAACACCATATAAAATTTAATTACTAAAAGATTTTTGTTTATGTCAATTTTTTCGTTACTTTAAATTAATTAATCTAAAGTGTCATTATCATTAATAAGTGGCTCCATGGGGTCACAAAATCTACCCAAGTATTCTCATGGTCGGATATTACTCATCCAATAAGGTTAGGACATCTGTTAAGTTAATTTTAAATTATTACAATATTCTTTTCACCTTGAATTACCCTATTTACCTTTAACCGTGGTAAATAAAATTCAAAAGATACTATTCACCACAAATTATTTTCATCTTATTGAACAACATTTTACTTAATTTGGTTAATCTTGTCTCTTGTATTTTTGAAATTCCACTCACAGAAGTGGTAAAATTATGTTTTATGTGAATTTGCAAATTCTCCTAGAAGGTGGGTAAAAGACGGTGAAAGTTTCAATAAAATTTTTATATATCTAAAATTATTATAAATTGACTCCAATTAATTAAATTAAATTTATATAATTATTATGTATCTATTTTTAACTAAAATAAATTTAAATAAAATAAATAATTATTTAAATAAAAAAGCTTGTTTTAAATAATAACTCAGTGTTTTTCACTATTCAACAAAAAATGAATGTTTTCAGAAAAATACCAAAAATTCGTTCTAAGATAATTTAGATATTCCGAATCCAAAAATGATGAATATTTTACCAAATTAAAAACATATAAGTTTAATTTATTAATTTAAAACTAATTCCCATTGTCAAGACCAGAAGGCTTATTTTTAAGAGATAATAACTATCAAAAGATTGACACTTGTTTATGTCCAATTTCAATGTAAAATTACATAAAATGAAAAGAATTGGATTAAGTGGTAAAAATATAATATATTTATACTTCCAAACCATTAAAAGTTATAATTTAACACTATAAATTATTTTTATTAAAAAAGTTGTTTTCAGTTAAAATATAGTATTTTTCACTAATCACCCAAATATGAAAGTTATCAGAAAAACACAAAAAAAATTATTGAGACAAAATTATAATGTCCTAATTATAAATAAGAAGTTTATTTTGTCAAATTGAATATATAAAAGTTTCAAATATTGGATTTAAAAGGAGTTCTCCATTAAAAGGTGGTAAAATTACATTTTTTGAAAAATACTTCTTCTACCTGAAAAAATGTAGTTGTTCTGACATTATGTCTAAGAAACTCATAATATGGATAATAAAATTATAAGGATTATATAAAGATCAAAATTCAGTCAATACTATTCATAACCGCTTTTGAACGACTAGTTTGGTAAGTCGTGGTGCGCTTGAACTCAGTGTTGCGTGTTGTGCAAGTTATTGAATTAATTTGAAGAAATAACACACTATGAAATCTTTGGGTGTTAAATTATTGTCTTGAATAACATAATCAGATTCCTTAATATCCTAATATACATGTAATTTTTTTATTATAATTTTTTTAGTTATTTTATTCCCTCTTGATGAGTTATAATGTTCAATTTTATCATTCTGGAGTGCCTGTTTTCTTA
This sequence comes from Viscum album, assembly GCA_963277665.1. NCBI lineage: Eukaryota > Viridiplantae > Streptophyta > Magnoliopsida > Santalales > Viscaceae > Viscum > Viscum album. The sequence goes on from OY728121.1 coordinate 510,903,409, forward strand.
ATTTTCATGATCGAATCTCTAATATCATAGTATGGAAGACCATGGAAAATGGAAATTTAAGTATAGATTATAATTTATAAGTTATTAATGATCATAAATAATTTTATGTGATCATATATGTCATTTGGTTATTTTGGATGAGGAAAAATCATTAAATAAAACTTTAATAATAAACGCTTGGATTATTTTGATTAGTTTTGATCACAACTAACTTGTTTGGTTTTATTATTTTACATCTTCTGTGTATTGTAATTCCCCAGACCACTCTGGTCCATTACATTGCAAAAATCTAGTGTCTGAGGTGTTCTAGGAGGTCAAGATGTCTTATCCCCAACACTTTGCTAAATTTCAAGTTATGTGAACAATTTCATCGGTGAGGTTGATGTGAACAGTTCCATCAGTAAGGTTGATGTGAACAGTTCCATCAGTGAGGTCGATGTGAACAGTTCCATGGGTGAGGTCGATGTGAAAAGTTCTATTGGTGAGGTCGATATGAATAGTTCTATCAGTGACGTCGATGTGAACATTTCAGTCGGTGAGGTTGATGTGAACAATTACATCGGTGAAGTTGAGGTGAACAGTTCCATCGATGAGGTCAATGTGAATAGTTCCATCTGTGAGGTGGAGGTGAACAGTTCCATCTGTGAGGTCGATGTGAACAGTTCCATCAGTGAGGTTGATGTGAGCAGTTCCAAAGGTGAGGTCGATGTGAACAGTTCCATCGGTGATGTCGATGTGAGAAGTTCCATTGGTGAGGTCGATGTGAGCAGTTCCATCAGTAAGGTAGAGGTGAAAAGTTACATCAATGAGGTTGATGTGAACAGTTCCATCGGTGAGGTCAATGTCAACAGTTCCATCGGTGAGGTCAATGTGAATAGTTCTATCGGTGAGGTCGATGTGAAAATTTCCATCAGTGAGGTTGAGGTGAAAAGTTCCATCAGTGAGGTTCATCAACAGTGTTTTCCCTTTTTGAGATTTTGAGTTCATGAACAGTGTTCCCAAAATGGTGAGGTTACAATAGTGAGGTTTCAACGGTCAGGATCATGAATAATGTTTTTCCTTTTCCAAATTTTGAGTACATGAATAGTGTTTCCAGAACGGTGTGGTTTCAATAGTGAGGTTCATGAACAATGTTTATCCTTCTTCCAAATTTTGAGTTCATGAATAGTGTTTCCTAAATGGCGAGGTTCCAAAGGTGAGGTTCAAGAATAGTGTTTTTCCTTTTCAAATTTTGAGTTCAGGAACAATGTTTCCAAAATGGTGAGGTTCCAACAGTGAGGTTTCAATGGTGAGGTTCAAGAACACGGTTTTTTCCTTTTCCAAATTTTGAGTTCATAAATAGTGTTTCAAGAATGGTGAGGTTCTAATGGTGTGGTTAATGAACAGTGTTTTTACTTCACCAAATTTTGAGTTCATGAATAGTTTTTCCAGAACGGTGAGATTCCAACACTAAAGTTTCAATGGCGAGGTTTATGAACGGTGTTTTTCTTTTCCAAATTTTGAGTTTGTGAATAGTGTTTCCAGCTTCCTACAATTTCAGGCCTTTAATGTTTCCTTTGATATAAAATGCATTTAAATCCTTGTTTTAAGGACTCTAAGGCCGATTCAAAGGCCATAACTCCTATATTAATTTCCCTAAGGCTCTAAATGCTTTTACATAGAAAAACTGTATGGTTCAATGCGATCTTATTTTAATGGAAAATCCAGCGTATCTTAAACCATTTCTTAGTTAAATTTTCTAAAGGGACGATACATCTTCCTCCCTAGTTATTCCTCCTTGATATCGGTTGTGAGATACTCAAACCTTTCATTCCAACCTGTAGGAGTTTCACAATCAAAATTTCCTCCTTAGATTAGTTCCACTCTATTTTTAAGAAAACAAGCAGTATCAATCAATCTACGATATAAGTTGTCATGGGGGAGGAGATCATAACCCGTTGTGTGGCTTGTTCTCTTATAACAAACAAAAATAACCGTTTGAGGTAGGGGATTGGTTTCTTCTCTTTTATTTTTCATGAAACTGTATAGTTAGCATGTTTTATCCCATGTGATCACAATGGAATTGACATAGTAAATATTTGAACCAGATAAACAAATTTATATCGATCGTATTTTATTTCCTCTTGTTATTATAGATAGTGTGATATCTATTCTTTCTTTGTTTAGATTATTGTTCTTGATGGAAATCGGTAATGAATATAAAGCTATAATTAATTGATAATTTGTGGCTAAAGGAAAAGAGGAATGTAAATGAATCTGGTTCTTCTTGTTTTAATTTTATTTTAATCAAATAGGTGTAATAAGGATGTTTAATTATTTTTGATAGCCTACTATTTAGGTTTCCCAAAGATGGAACCTACGAATAATAAATTAGTTAAGCCAAGATGGACTAAAGAACTAGTTTTTTGATAAAAGATAATTCTTTGTAGGGTTCTAAGTTACAATTTTTCTTGTTTAAGGGCAAAGAGCCCAATTGATATGGTTGTTGTTTTCCTACTGCTTGTGTTGTGATGTGAGCATGGAAGGCTATTTTAATTTGTGGGGAAAAGGAGGCATATTAGTTTTTGTAGCATTTGACTCCTAGATTGTCGAGATGCATCAGATTATGCATGTGGGTGTCGGGGAGGACACCGGGGTTGATGGAACAAGTTGGATGTGAATGATTAGATTCTTGATAATCTTGTTGGTTTTTTATATTCTATGCATTACCCACTCATAAAGGAAGCTATTCTTGCTTACCCATCTTCTAAAAGAGGAAAATACACATGGGGTATGCCACATTCTTTCCGTGTTTATCTTCTCAAGGGAGGATGGGTCTACACTCTTTCTATAGGAGTAAAAGACTTGACAGGTAGTTCTTCTACTCACCGTGTTGATCCCCCTTGTTTTTAGTAGCATAGAATGTTTTTCTAGAATTACTAGAAATATGGTAATGTAGTTCTTTAAATAAATATTTGAATAAAAGATGTTAACTCATGGGGTTGGAGCTTGTTGGGATGCAATGCTGAGGACAACGGACTTTGGGTGTGATGCTAATGAAATTTAATGTGGAATTTTTACTCGTTAATTAATTTTTAAAGAATTAATTATCTTAAAGTGAAATAAATAAAAAGGGAATGAAGTAATGTAATAAATATTTTTAAATGGTTGTGTGCTTATAGGATACCTAGTCTTATAAGTGGCACCATGAGTCAGAGAGACATTAGCTGCAGTTGAGTCTAAGAGTAGGTTATGCCCATAGTGTGGTTGTGAGCTATAGTATATATTTTACTTTTTTTGTTTCTATATGATAATCCACCCCTTCAATTAGGGAAACTGACAACCTGGGGATTCTGTTTCCTAGGGGGTGTTTTCCCCAACATTTAGGAGGGAGGATGGATGGATGAATACCCCCTTTGGCCCTTCTCTCTTCTCATGGTAGTTACTTGTGCTGGTAGACATAGTGGTTATTTTTTCACATATACGTGTGTAGAGGGTTGTAATGGCTTGTGTTTATTCACACACATATATTCTGGATATAGTTTCTTATAGACTACTATAGGTGTAATATGTATAGGTTGTGACTGCTTAAGGATTCTTACTTGAGGTGTGGGCTGTAATGGATTGAGGTATAATTCTCGACATATTATACACGTTATGTGAGCTGTGGTGGCTCCCAGAAACTACCTGTTAACTTTTCTTGCGTGTGTGTGGTGGTTTTGTTGCCTGAGGTGCATGTTGCGGTGCTTCTCCCTGGTGTCTGCAGGCAAGAATTTTTGGAGAGAGATTCTTAGGATGTGCGACGTTGGGGAAAAGTGGAGAACAAATGGGGAATTATTAGTGGCGTACCCTTGATATTCGTTTTTATATTATATACTCTTGTATGTGTTACTTGATGAGAATATCCATGGTGACACTGGGAACATAGTATGCCTTTTTTGGTGACGAGTTAGTTACATTTGGTGTTTACTGTGCTTTAGCATGCTTTCATTACTGTTTCACGAGAGGCTTTAGGGAGGATGCTACTGAGTATACTATTATACTCACCCTATGTATATATAAAATGTTTTTCAGGTTTCTTGGAGATGGTTGGAGATAAATCTGGTTTCTAGAAGCATGGTGTTGCAAGAGCTGTTCGAGCTTGTTGTTGCTATTGTTTTTATGTTCTTTTTGGTTACTTGTAGTTTTCCCCCATTCAGTTGTATTTGTTTTTGAATGACATTAAATATATATACATGGGATTTCATTTATATTGCAGTTTGACTAAGAGTTAGTTGGTTTCTGTCGTATCTCTCTCTTTCTCATGTGTTCTCTTAGAGGGTAATGCCTCCCACATGTGTGTTTACTATACCCTCGGTGCTAGTCGCAAACCCAGGGAATACTGGAGGAGAGACACATGGTTCATTATCTCCCTTATCACATTGTCGGCCCAGGAGGGTTAACTTTATAGGGAGGGGGTCATGAAAGAGTGGTATCAAAGGTTTGGTTAAGGGATATGATGGAGTTTGGAGTTAGGAACAGGTGAGGTTGCATGGGTTGGTAGGGCAACAGTGTCATTCATTTTTAGCATGTGATGTAAAAACTGGAGACTGGATGAGACATAGGCGTTTAGGGACCCCTATGATCTTATGTACAAACAATTAAGTTTTTAATATATACTAAACAATGTGATACTAGTTGCAGGGTAGAGATCTAGGAAAGGATCATGCATCATTCATCCTTGTGCTTTTATTTTAATGGGTAGACCTTGGGATAGGGTAACCTAAAATTATTAAAAGAAAAAAATAATTAATTCATATCGATTCTTTAATATTCCATGTTTAGGAGCTCTAACTGTTTTTTATTTTATAGGTATGGCTCTAGGTCAACGTTCTCATCAGGATCGCATAGAATATGTCTAGTAGGCTGTGCTAGAAGACCGCTACATGTTAGAGGTTGATGATGACGACACTTTGAGGAGGAAACTCTAGGAGTATTAGTTACATAGTCTTTAGAATTACGAAGGATCCATCTGAGATGCAGTCATGGAATACTGGTTGGAGGTGTTCAAGATAGGCTTCAGTTAGATCTATGCTCAGAAGGATCACTGGGTGTCCTTCATTGTGAGAATTCTGCATGGAGAAGCGAGGCAGTGGTGGGTCTTGTTCTTTAGGGATCACGAGGAGTCAATGATCTCATGAGAGGAGTTCTATGATAGGTTTAGATTTGAGTTTCATTCTTCATCGACGAAGGCGCCTAGTTTCCAGGAGCTTCTTACCCTTCGACATGGGAGCTCCAGTGCGTGAGATTTTGGAATCTGTTTCAGGAACCATTTATGATATGCTTCGAGTCTGTTGTCAGATGAGGATTCTGGGGAAAGGAATTTCAAGGAGTCTTTGAATCCAGAGATCCAGGTCCAGGTCACCCCATTTAGGCTGAAGACATATCTAGTGGTGCTGGTGAGATCAGAGGTCATCAAGAGGACATTGGCCAAAATCATATTTTCATGAGTGGGGAGTCATCATGATTCCTAAAAAAGTAGAGCTGTGGTTCAAGGTACCCAATTTTCTGTGCAGAAGAGATTTTTTTGGTTGGGGGTAGGTCCTAGCCCTTAGTGTCTCATTTCTCCTGGGGCAGCAGCCCTCAGGCCTATGCCAAGGGATCAGGGGATTGTTTTTCTTTTGGTGGTCAAGGTCATCAAAAACGATAATGACCGACCTTTTAGAGTAGTCATCGTTTACCAGGTGTTCCTCTCTAGGATCCTCCGTTGAGGCAGTTCCAGCCGAGGTAGTAGTAGAGGTTGTGCCAGCTTTAGATCAGTAGAGTGTGGATCGGTCATGTAAAAGATGGCCCCATGATTCTCCCCATCCACAGAGAGCATAGCGCGGCCATGGTAGTGGTTTTCATCAGGGTCAGAGAGGCTGTGGAGGAGTTCATGGTCAACTTCATGCTTTAGCATTGCCAGTTCTAGGTGAGCCAGATGATGTTCAAGGTACCCTTTGCAAGTTTTCTACCATGGTTTATGCCTCGTTTGATTCCGGAGTGACACACTCCTTTATATCACTACCCTTTTCCATGATTTGGGACTTTAGGTAGATAAGATTCTAGTACCTTTGAGATTTACTATGCCTGTTGTAGGTCGAGCTCACTTGTTTGATGTATGTGGAGACTGTGAGATAGTGTTGGGGTAGCACTTCTCTTAGGGATATTTCCTATGTTTACTAATACAACCATATGATGTAATCCTCAGCATGGATTTGTTGTATTTAGTGCAGGATATCGTGGATTTATTTAGGAGGCAGGTTGTGTTATTTGATGCAGATGGAGAGCTAGTGGTGTTCATTTGCAACTGAGACCCTCAGATGTGTCAGAGGTATGTTCAGTCCTTATCATTCATAATGGCTGAGCTAATGCTGATTTAACACCCTGACCCTAGTTACCCAGAGTTGGTTCATTATTACATAACATTATCATGATCACAAAAGATCAAGTCTCAAATGAATGATTAGTTTAGTAGCCTTGGAAACACTAGATACATTCATAAGTCATACATTACATCATAAAGTGAAAAAATAAAACAATATAGTCTCCATAGTCCACACTCATATCCCCTAACACTGTCACTGTAGGTCATTCATAAAACACTTCTTCACATCCTGGGAAAAACAAATCATAGAAAGGGGTGAGCTCAGATGCTCAGTAAGGATAACAATATAGCGGAAACTTTCATAAATAAGCATAAACATTTAAGGCGATGTATAACTAAAACAAAATACTTTCTAAACTTGAACTTCAACAAAATATGGAAAAAATAAAAAGAAATAATTCCATTTACTTATTCGCATGGATATTCTACTAGTCGAATAATCACATGCAATATCAATAACCACTTTCATAATGATGGAATGCATAATTCCAGACTATAATAACCACATAGTTAAGGCCGTGTGCCAAGACTACAAATAAGATTTTGTTAAGGCCTCGTTCCAAGACACTATATTGTCTCATGGGACCTACTGATGCATCGAGGAGCTATAGTGGGCTCCACCCGTCACTTACTAAGTCCAATGTATTCCGCATATGAACAGGTTTAAACATAACATAAACATTCATGTTAAAACTAGCATACGAAATGTCAATACTTTCTCTATAAACCATGAATGGTCTAAAATTAACACATTCATAATCAAAAATATCACAAAACCTTTAATACTATATAGAAACTTTGTTTCATAATAAATCCACTTCAAATAAGCTTAAAATCCATCAAAGGATGTTGACATAGATGAAATCAAAACTATTTGAGAGAAATATCTCTTTTTTAAAAATAATTTAAAATTCACATAATTATAAAAGAAAAAATTTAATTTGAAAATATTCTTATAATATTTTAAGGGAATATTTGAATATTTTATAACGGCAGAAAATAGATGCACCCATCGTATAAGTTAAAAAAGACATTCTTACCTTAATTTTGTCGAAAAGGTTAAAAAGGACCTTCTTTGGAAAACGACGGAAAGATTCCTTTATAAAAATCTTATTAAAAGTAAAACAAGGGTATAAATGAGTTTAACCCATAGTCTATAAAATAGTAATAATGTTTTGAAATACATTTATAAGAAACATGGATGTGGATGATATAGAGGTCCCAGTAGATAATTACGTACAAACAACCTCGGTTAATGAAGAGATTGTAGAATTAACCCTTACCTTGTATTTTTCCTTGGTCGAGGGTAGGTTAACCTTCAGTATAATAGTTAAATCATTTTTATTAAATTATACAAGAGTCATATACATAAATATTATATCATATATGATATTCTAATATTTCATTGTTAATAATATTTTAGTATTATCATCGTTTCGTGTGTTCACTTACTTTTTTTCTTTGATATGTTTTGTTACATAAGTTGTGTTTGTTATGGATAGGTTGTATATTATTCATATCCAAAATGATATCAAGTCCTTAAAAATTATTTTTAATCATAAAATGAATATTATTCTTGAATGGATATGATGGGTAATGAATCTCATCGCGTTCGTGGAGACGGTAATCCGTACGTACGCACGAGCGACAATATCATTATTTTGATATTAAAATAATATATAATTGGATGTTATATCATATATACAGAATTATTATCTTGTTATATTTATTATTTAAATCAGTTACACATCATTATTATACCCATCCAAATAATAATGTATTGAATAACAATTACACCACGACGTGGAGATGGTAAGACGTACGTACACACGTATGGTGACATGTCATTAAAAGAATGGATAGAATAATGAATTTGGTTGTAACATATTTATAATAACATCACAGTATATATAAGATACTGGAGTTATTATTTTATAATGTAAACAACAAAGATAAAGGAAGTGGAAGGAGAATGGAACTTGAAAGAGGTGATCATATATTTACCTCTTCTTCATTTTCTTCCTTTTGATTTGATCAAAAGGGATTTTTAAGTTGGATTTATGACTAAAAAAAGGCCTCTAGGATGAATGGAGGATAATTGATAGGGTATTTGGACATGGTTTGGCTGAGAAAAATGACTTTGAATGTGTGAATTAGAGAGATGGTGGAGTGCCCTTTTATAAGTGGGGTGAGGGGAACCTTAGGAAAAGCTAGAAATATTATTTTATAATAAAATAATTCTCGGTTTCTAATGGCTCCAAAGTATATTATTTGAAGACTAATGTGGGTATGGGTCTAAACCCACACAAAAAATAGGTTTTAGACATGTTTGGGTCACTATATTAACACTAACTTTTAGATTTCACTCTTAGTTAAATAGTTTGACATTTACCATGTCTCTTTGTATTTTTATATTATATAGTTAATAAAATTAATATATACTTACAAGAGAACCCCAAGTGGTTCACTAATGATTCAACTATCATTAAATAAGTCCTTTGGATGAGCCTTAGATTTTTAGGAATATAATATCAATTTATAATATAATATTTTTTTAAAAAATCTTTTATGTCAATTTTGACACTATTTAATAATTGATTTTTTTAAAGTCCTAAAAACATTATTAATTCTAAATAAATTCATTTAAGAAATACTAACATGTCATATTAACCTATAAAAATTTTTTATGTCATCAAAACTTTCAAATTTTATTTATTTTAACATTTATAATAAAAATTATTTGATTCTTTCATTAATAAAGAAAATAGTGCATCATTATTGTGTCATAAATAAATTTAATTATTCAATGTCTAAAAATTATAAATAAAATTCCATTATTTAGGAAATATTTTTATCTTTCTAATTAATATTTATAGTCGAAAAGATAACATATATAACCCTATGAAAAAATTGTTTTTCTAAAAGATATATTCTTATGTCGTTTTTGTATTTACTTTAACTTAATTAATATAAAGTGTCATTATCACTTAAACGTGGCTCCATGGGCTCCCAAAATCAACTCAAAAATTCCCATGGTCAGAAATGTATCATCCAATAGGGTTAGGACACGTGTTAAGGTAATTTAAGATTATTATAGTATTTATTTTTTACCCTTATTTATCGGATTTACCCTTTAACCATGATAGATAAAACATTTACCGAAGTAATTATTCAAAATGTCTAAAAAAAGTTACCTATTTACAAAATTTGGACCTCCTGTTTCCAAATATGGAATAAATTTTTCTAAATTCAAAATACAGAAGTGGACAAAATTAATTTAAAATTAATTCTCATTGTCAAAACAAAAAGCGTGTTTTTATGAAATAATAACTATCAAAAGATTAAGACTTGATTTTGTTCAGTTTAAATGTGTAATTACGTACAATGTCCAACATTGGATTAAATGGTAAAAATATAATCCAATTATAATTTAAAAACACTCAATAGGATAATTTATCACTATAAATTATTTGGATTAAAAAATTTGTTTTTAATTAATGTTTAGTATTTTTCACTATTCATCAAAAATTGAATGTTTTCTAAAAAATACCAAAAAAACACCCTAGGATAATTTGTTATTCCGAATCCAAAAAGAAGTCCATTTTGAAATATATAATTTATAAAATTTTAAAAAGTGGGTATTACTATTCATAAAGGCTACTTTGATTGGTTGTGGTGTGTGTTAGAACTCAAAGTTGTGTACAACACACGCTACTGTATTATTCAAAGAGATCTGTATCGTGGAAGCTTGGGGTGTTATATTTCCCCTTATTCAAATAATTTCATCCTAAAAATTTCTAGAATACTACCGCATGTAAATACTCAGGTGGTTCTTTATCATAAGTTCCTCAGGTTCCCTCGTTGCCTCTTCCATCTTATGGTTTCTCCATAGAACTTTTACCAGAGGAGTCATTCGGTTTCTCAGCACTTGTTCTATTATATCAAGAACCTTGACATGCTCTTCGCAATAAGATAGATTGGGTTCCAGTTCTAATTATTCATAGTTTATTACATGTGTTGGGTCAGGCATGTATTTTCTCAATAGTGATACGTGGAACCCATCGTGAACTTTGGAGAGACTTGGCAGCATTGCCAAACGGTAAGCTACAGCCCCAATTCATTCTCAAATTTCAAAAGTTCCAATGTACCTAGGACTCAATATACCCTTTTTACCGAAGCATATAACTCCCTTACATGGAGATACCTTCAATAAAATATGATCACCTACCTGAAATTACAAATCCATCCTTTAGTTATCGGCATAGCTCTTCTGCTTACTTTGAGCTGCTTTGATGTGGTTTTGGATTACCTTCACCTTTTCCCTCATTTCCTCCACCAATTCTGGGCCTACGAGTTTTCTTTCACCAACATCATCCCGACAAGTTGGTGTCTGACATCTCTTTCCATATAACGCTTCATATAGTGCCATATGAATACTTGAATGGAACCTATTGTTATAGGAAAATTATACCAGAGGTAAATATTGATCCCACATACCCAGAAAGTCGAGTGAGCATCATCTCAACCTGTCTTCTAAGGTTTTAATAGTCCCTTCTGATTGTCCATCAGTTTGGGGGTGGTAGGTAGTACTCAAAAAAAGTTTAGTATCCAGGTCTTTCTGAAGAATTTTCCAGAATCTTGAAGTAAAACAGGGATCATGATCAGAAACAATCGATAGGGGTAATCCATGAAGTCTCACAACTTCATTAATATATAGTTTTACTAGACGTTCAAGTGGTAAATCGTCTCTTATAGTAAGAAAATGTGTTGACTTGGTAAGACGATCAAAAATGACCCATATTGCATCATTCTTTCTAGGAGTCTTTAGTAGTCCCATTACAATGTCTATCGTAATATTATCCCATTTCCACTCATGTATGGGAAAATGTTGCATGAATCCTCTAGGTTGTTGCCTTCCAGCTTTCACTTGTTTTCAAACCATACATCTTGATAAAAAATCAGAAATATCTCTCTTCATGTTGTCCCACCAAAAATGTTCCTTCAAATCTATATACATTTTTGTGCTCCTAGGGTGTATAGAGAAATTGGAACTATGAGCATCATCCAACAATTCCCTTTTTAGATTAGGTATATCGGGAACACCAAGTCTCTTCCCAAATTTCAAAATTCCATCTTCATACACAAATTCATTCAATCTCCCGTCATTCGCAGGTTTAATCTTCTTTTGAAACTCTTCATCACCAGTCTGAGAACTATTTATCCTTTCTATTAAAGATGGTTTGGAAACCATTTGAAAAATTATTGATGTTTCACCTTCCATAGTGATTCCCATCTCCATCTTTACTAGATCCATATATATAGGATCCTTTTCAATTCTCATCTTGTTAAAAACTCCATGATTCTTTCTACTCAAAGAATCTTCCACCTTATTTTCCTTCCCCAGGTGGTAGTGTACGGTGCAATCATTAATCCTTGAATAGTTCAATCCATCTCCTTTGCCGCATGTTGAGTTTTTTCTGTGAGAAAATATACTTCAAACTCTTATGATCATTATAAATCTCACATTTTTCACCATAGATATAGTGTCTCCAAATATTCAAAGTGTAACAACCGAGACTTTTATGTTATATAAATCATCAAAGGAATCTTTTTCTACACAACACTTGCTTGGCTTGCTTTACACGCAATCGCGACCTTCCTCGATAGCTTGCGTCGTACGCAATACCGAGTTTCACTAAACAATAATATGCTATTAAAACTAGCCGTTATGAATAGTAATAACCACTTTTTGAAATTTTATAAATTTTATTTTTCAAAATGGACTTCATTTTTGGACTCAGAATATCGAAATTAGCCTAGGGTGAAATTTTGGTATTTTTCTGAAAACTTTCAATTTTTGATGAATAGTGAAACCACTAAGTGGTAGGTTAAAAACTGAATTTTGCATAAAACTTAATTTTACCGCTTCTGTGAATGGAATTTCGAAAATCCGACAGACACGGTTGATATCAGTAAGTAAAATGTGGTTCAATGTGATAAAAATAATTTTTTGGTGAATATTAACTTTTTACTTTTTTTACCGCGGTTAATAGTAAATAGGGTAACTAAGGGTAAATATGATATTAATATTACCCTAACACATGTCCTAATTCTATTGTACAAGTGTAATTCGACCAAAAACAAACTTAGGAATAAAATATGACCATTTAGGCCCACTTGGATTAGATTAGGACATTTATTATTAATTTATTTAAAGAAGGGTTAAAATAGTTAAAATCAAAGTTTAATAAGTAAATAATTTGTAATATGGGGTTATACATAAGATAAATTCGACTATAAATATTCATTAGAAATATAAAACGATTTCCTACATAATGGTATTTTATTTGTAATTTTTAGACATTAAATAATTTAATTTATTTTTGACACAATGATGATGCAGTAATTATCTTATTTATGAAATATTGACATAATTGATGTTATAAACACCAAAATAAATGTAATTTGAGACTTTTTATGAATTAAACAAATTTTCTAGGTTACTATGATATATTAGTGTTGATTTAATCAACTTGGTTTGAACATATAATTCAGTTATGACTTTCACAAAAATCATATATCAAATAGTGTCAAAATTGACACAAAATAGTTTTTAAATCAAATATTATATTATTAATTGATATTTTATTCCTAAAAATCTAAGGTTCGGCCAAATGACTTATATAAGGATATATATATTAATAATAAACAATTTGGGGTTCTTTTGGCATGTTATAGTAAGTGTATTAACCATATAGTGAAAGAAAACAAAAAGACATGGTAAAAGTTAAATTATTTAACTTAGAGTTAAATCTAATTGATAAGGTTAAAATAATACCCTAAACTTGTCTAAATCCTATTGGTTGATAGTATTTTGACCCATCCCGACTTTAGCTTCGAAATAAGACCCTTTGGAACCATTATAAACCGATTTTGACTTTAATATAAAATAATATTTTGAGATATTCCTAAGGTGCCCCTCTCCTCCCTTATAAAAGGGCACCTCCTCCCCCTCCTCCTCACACCAATTTGAGCACTCAAGCTCGGAAAACCCCTGAAATTTTCTCCTCTCCACTTCCCTAGAATAATCCTAGAGGTCCTGGTCTTCTTCAAAGACCAATCTTAGTTCCCTAAGTGGAGGATTCAAAGAAGAGTTCCAAAGAAGAGGTAATATCCATTACCGATCTTTTCAATTTCTTTCTTCTTCAACTTCTTCTTCTTTAGTTGTTTCATGATAAAGTAATAACATCATTATTACTTACATACTGATATGTTATTATAAATATGAAACAACCCTAATTCACCTTCTATCCATCCTACGTAAAAATGAAATCACCGCGCGTGCGTACGTACGGAATACCGTCTCCACGCCGTGGTGTAATCTATTTTTCCACCATCACTTTACAAGGATGGGTATAATGGTGTAATGAGTAACTATTTATGATTATTATAAAGTAATATTGATACTTAAATAATATATATATACTCCAATACAGTTCCACGATCATAGGAACGATATCATCACTCGTGCGTACGTACGGAATACCGTCTCCACGATGTGATGCGACTCGTTCTACATGATCATCATTACATAGTAATTATATAAATGAATTGAATGAATAAATATGATATATGTTACAATAATACCATTCTGGATATAAGGTATCTATAACCTTAAAATAATAATAAGAATGTATTCGGCAAAACACGCATAAGAACAAAAGGCAATAAAGACCCGAGTAACAAGTAACAATGAAATATTACTAACAAGAAGCTAAGAATATGACCATATATGATATCATATCAATATGTATGATTCTGTAATAAGTCAATAACATTATTTAAACCATTATACAGGATCTTCAGACACGTACAAAGCAAATCGGACCTAAGGTAAGGGAAATATCACAATCTCATTCTTATCCGAGATTGTTTATTCGTAAGTATTTACAGGGGTGTATTTTATCATCCACATCCATGTTTCATCAATATGTTATATTATTTCCATCCACATACAATTGTTTAAATCCATTTTTACCCTTCGGTGAGTTTTTAGTAATATGTATGAAAGAAATCTTTTGTCGTTTTTCGTACGAGGTACTTTTTGAGTTTTCCGACAAAAGTACGAAGAATGTTTTTTTTAACTTATACGGCATGGATGGATTTTTAAAACATTATTTCCAAGAAGATTCCTTTACATGTTTTCAAGTTTATTTTTAATCAACTTCTTTTAGTTTATAATTGTATCACATGTTAAGAAAAGAAATGTGTTTTTGAAGAAAAAAAGGATATTTTCCTCAAGAATGGAGTTCAAGTAATTTATCAAAATTATTTTCCATCTAAGATAATAAAAGGGTTCTGTTTTTATCCCTATTATTACATGGATTTGATTATGTTGTGATGGAAACATTTTTATGAATTCCTTTATCTTATATGAATAGTTTTATGATGTCATGTTGTTTAAGAATCCCATTTTTATAACATGGGTTACGCTATGATGTATGGTTTATGATTATGTGGCACACATAAGAAAGGATTCATTATAAGATGGGTGGGACCTATATCTCCCTCCAATGCATTGGGTAATGATTTTATATCTCATGAGATAGACATGGCTGGAACGGTAGGTTATACCGGTTTAGTGAAACAGGACTGGAACGAGGGTGACTCGGTTCAGAAAGTGACTTTGTCCACTAAGATAGTCTTGGCAATGAGTCATGACTAACAAGAAATGATTTTCCATGATTATGTGTGCATGCCACAAAGTTTCAAGTTTTATGTTATGATTATGGGGATCTCATTTTCACTTCTATGATTTATTCCATGTTAAGATATTATGATCTCTTTTGCAGGTTTTGATTTTCAAAAAGATATGATATGATTTTTATTTCCTTTATTTGCCCTTGCTGAGCATTTGAGCTCACCCTTTTATGTTTTCTTTTCCCCAGGTCAGGAAGATGGATATTAAGTAGAATATGCTAAAAGGGACCCTAGATATGATGAAATAAATGGGAGACACTGTAGAAGATTTATGAACCAGTTGCTTATGTTTCCCAGTTTCTAAAGACACTATACCTATACGGTCCTTTGTGGTTTTGTCAAATGTTGTAATAAGTGTGCTTCAATTTTGAAGTATTAACAATGTATGTAAAGTATGGGTCGTTATAGTTGGTATCAGAGGAAAAGGTATAGTCAACCTTTGGAAACTAGGATTTAAATCCTTAGTAAGAACCCTAAGGGTATGTCTAAGCATAGAACACAATCTTAGTGTTTTAGAAATGGCCTTGAATAACCTAGGATAATACCTTAAGCATGAAAATTTTATTCTTGAATTATGTGGTTTTCCTATTATAATTAGTGTTGCTCACACTATTCTTCTTGGTTTTAGTCAATGGATGGAACCCGAAGGAACCGTGTTAATGCGGAATGTGATGGGCAATGCAATGATTGTCCCCCTGAGCAACCAAACGATATGGGAGCTGGAATGCAAAATCTTGTAGCCATGCTCACACAACTTTCTCAAGCTATGAATCATGCAAGACTTCCAAACGAGCAAAGGAAGGAGCAACATTTTGTTGAATCCTTCATGAGGCAGCGTCCACCTTCTTTCAGCGGGTCTACTGATCCATTAGTTGCTGAACAATGGATTAGTACTACTGAAAAGATATTTTCAGTTCTTCAATGTTCTGAGCATGATAAAGTCATCCTAGCAGTGTATCGTTTGGAAGGAGATGTTGATCAATGGTGGAATCTTATTAAGAATAAGAGGCAAAGGGATGAAATTGAGTCTATGGAATGGGACGAGTTCAAGAACTTATTTTTCAATAAGTACTTCCCTAGTATTCTCCGAACAAAGATGGAGAAAGAGTTCCTTGAACTGAAGCAAAGGGATGATGAATCTGTTGGTACCTATGAAGAAAATTTTACAAGACTTGCAAGGTACGCTTCTGGTATTATTATCCAACCTGAGAGTAAGATCGATCGATTCTTTAGTGTCTTAAAACCAAGTCTTCGAAGGGAATTAGCCATAAGGGACTTCAATAGCTACGAGGAAATCGTTCGATGTGCTCTCAAAGTCGAGATGGAGATTGGAGTAACCCATCAGTCACATGGGTTTGATAAGAAGAGGAAGATGGAATTCAAAGAAAAATCTAAAGAGCACACGGAAAAGAAGATGAGCTTTTCCTTCTGCTCAAAGTGTGGAAAGAAACATGGAGGGATTTGTCTTAAAGGGACAAGTAAATGTTTTAAATGTGGAAAGGAAGGTCATTGGGCATTTGAATGCCGCGATAATGGGAAGAAGATGTCTAATGATGAAAACAAAGGAAGGGATACACAGAATGAACCTACTACACTTCAATGTTTCAAGTGCAAGGAGATGGGGCATTATGCCAATCAATTCCCAAATCCAAGGGTTGATGATGATGGTCGACGTCAACAAAATCTTAAGTCTAAAGACAAAGGAAAGTCACATGCAATTTCTATCAGCGATGTGGAGTACGATAACGAAGTGGTGAAAGGTACACTTACCGTCCACTATAAAGTAGAAAATGTTTTATTTGATTCTGGATCCACCCACTCTTTTATTTCTAAATAATTTTCTAAGGGTATCACCGTATTACCTCAACAATTAGATGTTGAGTTAGCTGTGACAACACCTAATGGCACAACGGTCGCATCAAAAGTTTATAATTCTTCTCCGATCGAAGTTTGTGGGAAAGTGCTTCCTGCAAATCTTGTGATCCTTCCTTTAGTGGAATTTTATGTGATTCTTGGCATGGATTGGCTTTCTCTACATGGAGCTCATATCAATTGCCAAAGAAGGGAAGTCACATTTCATATTCCAGATCAATCTACGATCGTATATCAATGCAAGGATGAACATAACCTTCCAGTGGAAATTTCTTCCATCTTATGGGTATTGATTCCACTAAATGAAGGTTATTTATCTCAAATGGTTGGTGAGAAACTCACGATTAAGAATATGCCCACTGTAAGGGAGTTTGATGATGTCTTTCGGGAGGAATAACTGGGTCTTCCACCAAATCGTGAAGTTGAGTTTTCAATAGAACTCATACCGGGTGCTTTTCCTATTTCAAAGACACCTTATAGAATGGCCCCAATTGAGTTGCAGGAATTGAAGAAGCAACTCCAAGAGAATCTTGATAAGGGATTCATACGCCCTAGTACGTCACCTTGGGGAGCACCTGTTCTATTTGTTAAGAAGAAAGATGGATCAATGAGACTCTGCATTGATTATCGAGAACTTAACAAGATCACTATCAAGAACAAATATCCTCTCCCACGCATTGATGACTTATTTGACCAACTACGCGGAGCTCAATACTTTTCCAAGATTGATCTTCGTTCAGGGTATCATCAATTAAGGGTCAAAAGGGAGGATATACCAAAGATGGCTTTCCGAACAAGGTATGGACACTATGAATTTATAGTGATGCCATTTGGTCTTACTAATGCCCCTGCTATCTTCATGGATCTAATGAATATTGTCTTTAGAGACTATATTGATCAATTTGTGGTAGTCTTTATAGACGATATTCTTGTCTATTCAAAGAGCAAGTAAGAGCATGAATATCACTTGAGAATTATATTGAAGACCCTGAGAAAGGAGAAGCTTTATGCCAAATTTACCAAGTGTGAATTTTGGCTTCAAAAAGTTGCATTTTTGGGTCACATAATCTCAAAAGAGGGGATATTTGTGGATCCAGCAAAAACAGAGGTTATCGAAAGATGGTCGAGACCAACAACAGTAACTAAGATTCGAAGTTTTCTTGGTTTGGCTGGATATTATCGACGTTTTGTAAAAGATTTTTCACGATTATCTAATCCACTCACCAAGTTGACTCGGAAAGGAGTTAAGTTTGTCTGGACAGAGGAATGTGAAGAGAATTTCAAGGAGTTGAAAAGAAGGTTATCCAGTGCACCTGTGCTCACACTGCCTAGTAGTGGAGAAAGGTTTGTGATCTACACTGATGCATCCAAGAAAGGATTAGGGTGTGTTCTTATGCAAAATGATATGGTGATAGCTTATGCCTCACGACAGTTGAAAATCCATGAGCAAAATTACCCAACACATGATTTGGAGTTGGCTGCGGTAATCTTTGCATTAAAGATTTGGAGGCATTACCTTTATGGTGAAAGGTGTGATATTTATATTGATCAAAAAAGTTTAAAGTAAATTTTCACACAAAAGGAGCTGAATATGCGCCAAAGAAGATGGTTGGAGCTGCTTAAGGATTATGACTGCTCAATCCATTACCACCCTGGCAAAGCAAACAAGGTGGCAGATGCATTAAGTCGACAAGACCATGCTAGTTTATCCATGATGAGGATCACAAAAGATCCAATATTTATGGATTTACAAAGGATGGATCTTGGAATTATAATGGAAGGGGAAAAATCTTATCTTTCTCAAATGAATGTTCAACCATCTATACATGTGAAGATTAAAGAGGCACAGAAAGAAGATGTTGAGTTACAAAAGAAGGTGAGAAATGTTCCTGAATTCAACCTTGATTGTGATGGGATAATAAAGTTCAGGAATCGGGTTTGTGTTCCTCCCATCCCCGAATTAAAGAAGGAGCTGCTGGATGAGGCTCATAGTTCATCATTATCTATTCATCTAGGAAGCACGAAGATGTATAGGGACCTAAAAGAGTACTTCTGGTGGGATGGCATGAAAAGATATGTTGCTGAATATGTCTCTCGATGCTTGGTTTGTCAACAAGTAAAAGCTGAGAGACAGAAGTCTAAGGGGATGTTACAACCATTACCCATACCCGAATGGAAATGGGAAAACATCACTATGGACTTTGTCACAGGACTTCCTAAAACATCCAAAGGCAATAATGCTATTTGGGTCATAGTTGATCGTCTTACAAAGTCTGCACACTTCATTGCTATTAGAGAGGATTTCTCTCTAGATCAGCTTGCCAGGATATATGTAAAGGAAGTGGTAAGATTGCATGGAGTACCACTTTCTATTATATCTGATCGGGATCCGAGATTTACCTCGAAGTTCTGGCGAAGTCTTCAGCATACTCTGGATACAGAGTTGAGTTTCAGCACTGCTTATCATCCCCAGACAGACGGTCAGTCTGAGAGAACAATTCAAACCCTAGAAGATATGTTGAGAGCTTGCTCTATGGATTTCAAAGGAGGTTGGGATCAACACCTACCTTTGGTGGAATTTTCTTATAATAATAGCTTTCACTCCAGTATTCAGATGGCTCCTTATGAAGCTCTCTATGGAAAGAAATGCAGGACTCCAACTTGCTGGGATGAAGTTGGGGAAAGAAAGTTGTTAGGACCTGATCTCGTTGATGAAATGGCAGAAAAGGTTAGATCTATTCAACAACACATAAGAGCAGCTCAGAGTCGACAGAAAAGTTATGCCGACAACCGAAGAAAAGACCTAGAGTTTGAAGTGGGTGATAAAGTGTTCTTACGAATATCTCCCTGGAAGAGGGTTATGAGATTTGGAAACAAGGGGAAGTTGAGCCCTAGATATATCGGTCCTTTCGAAATACTGGATCGTGTTGGGAAGGTAGCTTACCGATTGGCGCTTCCACCGAATCTCTCTCAAGTTCACGATGTGTTCCATGTATCTCTCATGAGAAAGTACATATCTGATCCTTCACATGTACTCAGCTCAGAAGTTGTACTGCTGGAGCAAGATCTTTCTTATAAAGAACAACCGATAGAGATTCTGGATCGTAGCGAAAAAGTCCTACGAAACAAGACCACTCGATTGGTGAAAGTTTTATGGAGGAACCACCAACTTGAAGAAGCTACATGGGAGCTTGAGGATATGATGAGGGAGAAGTATCCTCATCTGTTTGTTACAAAGTGACGAATTTCGAGGGCGAAATTCTTTTTAAGGGGGGTAGAATGTAACACCCGAGACTTTCATGTTATATAAATCATCAAAGGAATCTTTTTCTACACAACACTTGCTTGACTTGCTTTACACGCAATCGCGACCTTCCTCGATAGCTTGCGTCGTACGCAATACCGAGTTTCACTAAAAAATAATATGCTATTAAAACTAGTCGTTATGAATAGTAATAACCACTTTTTGAAATTTTATAAATTTTATTTTTCAAAATGGACTTCATTTTTAGACTCAGAATATCGAAATTAGCCTAGGGTGAAATTTTGGTATTTTTCTGAAAACTTTCAATTTTTTATGAATAGTGAAACCACTAAGTGGTAGGTTAAAAACTAAATTTTGCATAAAACATAATTTTACCGCTTCTGTGAATGGAATTTCGAAAATCCGACAGACACGGTTGATATCAGTAAGTAAAATGTGGTTCAATGAGATAAAAATAATTTTTTTGGTGAATAGTAACTTTTTACTTTTTTACCGCGGTTAATAGTAAATAGGGTAACTAAGGGTAAATATGATATTAATATTACCCTAACACATGTACTAATTCTATTGTACAAGTGTAATTAGACCAAAAAAAAACTTAGGAATAAAATATGACCATTTAGGCCCACTTGGATTAGATTAGGACATTTATTATTAATTTATTTAACGAATTAAAATAGTTAAAATCAAAGTTTAATAAGTAAATAATTTTTAATATGGGGTTATACATAAGATAAATTCGACTATAAATATTCATTAGAAAGCTAAAAAGATTTCATACATAATGGTATTTTATTTGTAATTTTTAGACATTAAATAATTTAATTTATTTATGACACAATGATGACGCAGTAATTATCTTATTTATGAAATATTGACATAATTGATGTTATAAACACCAAAATAAATGTAATTTGAGACTTTTTATGAATTACACAGATTTTCTAGGTTACTATGATATATTAGTGTTGATTTAATCAACTTGTTTTGAACATATAATTCTATTATGACTTTCACAAAAATCATATATCAAATAGTGTCAAAATTGACACAAAATAGTTTTTAAATCAAATATTATATTATTAATTGATATTTTATTCCTAAAAATCTAAGGTTCGGCCAAATGACTTAGATAAGGATATATATATTAATAATAAAAAATTTGGGGTTCGTTTGGCATGTTATAGTAAGTGTATTAACCATATAGTGAAAGAAAACAAAAAGACATGGTAAAAGTTAAATTATTTAACTTAGAGTTAAATCTAATTGATAAGGTTAAAATAATACCCTAAACTTGTCTAAATCCTATTGGTTGATAGGATTTAGACCCATCCCCACTTTAGCTTCGAAATAAGACCCTTTGGAACCATTATAAACCGATTTTTACTTTAATATAAAATAATATTTTGAGATATTCCTAAGGTGCCCCTCTCCTCCCTTATAAAAGGGAACCTCCTCCCCCTCCTCCTCACACCAATTTGAGCACTCAAGCTCGGCCAACCCCTGCCATTTTCTCCTCTCCACTTCCCTAGAATAATCCTAGAGGTCCTGGTCTTCTTCAAAGACCAATCTTAGTTCCCTAAGTGGAGGATTCAAAGAAGAGTTCCAAAGAAGAGGTAATATCCATTACCGATCTCTTCAATTTTTTTCTTCTTCAACTTCTTATTCTTTAGTTGTTTCATGATAAAGTAATAACATCAGTATTAATTACATACTTATATGTTATTATAAATATGAAACAACCCTAATTCACCTTCTATCCACCCTACGGAAAAATGAAATCACCGCGCGTGCGTACGTACGGAATACCGTCTCCACGCCGTGGTGTAATCTATTTTTCCACCATCACTTTACAAGGATGGGTATAATGGTGTAATGAGTAACTATTTATGATTATTATAAAGTAATATTAATACTGAAATAATATATATATATACTCCAATACAGTTCCACGGTCATAGGAACGATATCATCACTCGTGCGTACGTACGGAATACCGTCTCCACGATGTGATGCGACTCGTTCTACATGATCATCATTACATAGTAATTATATAAATGAATTGAATGAATAAATATGATATATGTTACACTAATACCATTCTTGATATAAGGTATCTATAACCTTAAAAGAAGAATAAGAATGTATTCGGCAAAACACGCATAAGAACAAAAGGCAATAAAGACCCGAGTAACAAGTAACAATGAAATATTACAAACAAGAAGCTAAGAATATGACCATATATGATATCATATCAATATGTATGATTCTGGAATAAGTCAATAACATTATTTAAACCATTATACAGGATCTTCGGACACGTACAAAGCAAATCGGACCTAAGGTAAGGGAAATATCACAATCTCATTTTTATCCGAGATTGTTTATTCGTAAGTATTTACTGGGGTGTATTTTATCATCCACATCCATCTTTCATCAATATGTAATATTATTTCCATCCAAATACAATTTTTTAAATCCATTTTTACCCTTCGGTGAGTTTTTAGTAATATGTATGAAAGGAATCTTTTGTCGTTTTTCATACGAGGTACTTTTTGACTTTTTCGACAAAAGTACGAAGAATGTTTTTTTAACTTATACGGAATGAATGGATTTTTAAAACATTATTTCCAAGAAGCTTCCTTTACATGTTTTCAAGTTTATTTTTAATCAACTTCTTTTAGTTTATAATTGTATGACATGTTAAGAAAAGAAAAGTGTTTTTTAAGAAAAAAAGGATATTTTCCTCAAGAATGGAGTTCAAGTAATTTATCAAAATTATTTTCCATCTAAGATAATAAAAGGGTTCTGTTTTTATCCCTATTATTACATGGATTTTATTATGTTGTGATGGAAACATTTTTATTAATTCCTTTATCTTATATGAATTGTTTTATGATGTCATGTTCTTTAAGAACCCCATTTTTATTACATGGGTTACGCTATGATGTATGGTTTATGATTATGTGGCACACATAAGAAAGGATTCATTATAAGATGGGTGGGACCTATATCTCCCTCCAATGCATTGGGTAATGAATTTATATCTCATGAGATAGACATGGCTGGAACGGTAGGTTATACCGGTTCAGTGAAACAGGACTGGAACGAGGGTGACTCGGTTCAGAAAGAGACTTTGTCCACTAAGATAGTCTTGGCAATGAGTCATGACTAACAAGAAATGATTTTCCATGATTATGTGTTCATGCCAAAAAGTTTCAAGTTTTATGTTATGATTATGGGGATCTCATTTTCACTTCTATGATTTATTCCATGTTAAGATATTATGATCTCTTTTGCAGGTTTTGATTTTCAAAAAGATATGATATGATTTTTATTTCCTTTATTTGCCCTTGCTGAGCATTTGATCTCACCATTTTACGTTTTCTTTTCCCTAGGTTAGGAAGATGGATATTAAGTAGAATATGCTAAAAGGGACCCTAGATATGATGAAATAAATGAGAGACACTGTAGAAGATTTATGAACCAGTTGTTTATGTTTCCCAGTTTCTAAAGACACTATACATATACGGTCCTTTGTGGTTTTGTCAAATGTTGTAATAAGTGTGCTTAAATTTTGAAGTATTAACAATGTATGTAAAGAATGGGTCGTTATACAAAGTGAATATTACAGCTACTAACTGAATATATGAGTAGGATAGTTTTTCTCATGAATTTTTAGCTGTCGTGATGCATAGGAAACAACCCCATCATTTTGCATAAGGACAGAACTAAGTCCTTTCTTTGAAGCATCACTATAAATAAAAAACCCATCATTCCCTGATGGTAGAGTCAATATAGGAGTATTGAATAATCTTCTCTTTAGTTCTTAGAAACATTATTCACACTCTTTTTTCCAAAAAAATTTATCCCCTTTACGTGTGAGCTTCGTTAATGAGTTAGCCAATCGGGCAAAAATCTGGACGAAACATCGATAATAACTTGCTAAACCAATAAAAATACGTTCCTCAGTTATGCTACTCAGTGCTGGACATTCTTGTATTTACTTGTTCTTTGAAGGATCAATGGAGATTCCATCCTTAGAGACAATATGACCAAGAAAAGAAATCTCCTAAATCCATAATTCACACTTGGTAAACTTCCCATATAATTTGTGTCTTTTAAGAGTCTTTAGGATAATGCACAAGTGATTTTCATGATCTTCGTAGATTTTTAAGTATTCCAAGATATCATCGATAAATACCACTACAATTTAATCAAGATATTCCTTGAAAAAACAATTCATTAGATCCTGGAAAAAAGAGGGTGCATTAGTCTTCTTAAAAGGCATTACTGTAAACTCATAATGCCCATACCTGGTTCGAAATGCTGTTTTCGAAATGTCTTCCTTCTTTACATAAAAATGA
Source organism: Viscum album (assembly GCA_963277665.1). Classification (NCBI taxonomy): domain Eukaryota; kingdom Viridiplantae; phylum Streptophyta; class Magnoliopsida; order Santalales; family Viscaceae; genus Viscum; species Viscum album. The sequence goes on from OY728121.1 coordinate 510,928,058, forward strand.
TGATATCTAAATCTAAGGTCAATCTTTGACAAGTATTGTGCTCCATGAAGATGGTCAAATAAATCATCAATGTGAGGTAGGGGATAGTTTTTATTTATTGTTATAGCATTTATCTCCCTATATTCAATGCACAACCTCATAGATCCATCTTTCTTCTTAACAAAAAGAACAGGGGCTCACCATAGAGAAACAATAAGGTGAATAAATCCCTTATTACTCAATTCCTCTAGTTCTTTCTTTAGTTCCAATAATTTCACAATGGACATTCTATAAGGGGTCGTCGATATGGGCCTAAAACTGGGAATTAAATCAATAGAAAACTCAACTTCCCATTAGGGAAGATATCCAGGTAAATCTTCTGGAAACATATCAACATATTCTTTAAAAATATGTACATACTCTATTTGAACATTCCTTTCCTCACCCACAGTCATTTCATTCTCTTCCTCCCCAATAACTGAATTTAGTTGAGCTACTGGGGGTGGATCTAAATAAGAATTAGGTGGTGATGATTCTGCTCTAAAGATAAGGTTTTCATTATCGTCGTCATCAAAAATAGTGACCTCCTTCTTCTTATAACAAATTTTTGCATCATGGTCTGAAATCCAATCCATACTGAGGATTATATCAATTTCAATCATGGGTACGATGATGAGATCAAGAGATAAAGAACATTTATATTCTCTAATGGGCACTGATTCACAAATCTTTGTTGCGATGATAATTCCCTTAGGATTTATGACTGAAAAATCCCATGTGAAATCAAATTGTAAATATCTAATTTTCTTAGAAAACTACGAAGATATGAAATAGTGTAATGATCCAGAGTCAAATAAAGCATTTTCTAAACTAGAGGAAACCATTAAATTACCTGCCACTATGTCTTTCGGAGCTTCTACCTCAGCAGTAGTGATAGCATAAGCTTGGCCTTGATCCCTTTTCCTTTTCTGAGGTAAGTTCCCCTAACGCATAGGAAATTCATCTGGATAAAGTCCCATCTCTCTGAAATTGTGGCATTGAAAATCGTTAGCCTCATTCTTCCCCTTGCAATCACGAGCTTGGTGGTATTTTTCACCACACTTGTAATAGACACTCATTCCCTTCAAGAAAGTACCAGGGTGTTTCATCCCACATTTACTATAGGATGTATATTTAAAATTTCCTTTATTCCCCTTATTTCCATTTCCAGATTGATCGGCAGATCTCTTCTTCTCTTGCTTTGCTATAAAGTCGTAAGACTCAGAGAATTATTTTTCTGTCTTGATAGCGCATGAGACAATATCTTCGTATGATGAGAAGGATTGTGAGACTAATTCTCGACGAAGAAACAGTTTTAACCCATCAAAGAAACGATCAATATTACTTCTTGGGTTACATATATAATATGCACCATGCCTCACTAACCTTGTAAAGATATCCTCATACTTTGCGACATTCTCATCCTACTTTTTCCTCAGACTCAAAAATTGTCTTTCCATATCTACTTGATGGTCAGGAGGAAATTATTTTTCTAAGAAAATATCTTTAAACTCCCTCCATTCCATATTTGATACATAATCAACTTCCTTTGTGTTTTTAATCAATTACCACCATTGATCATCATCTCCAGTGAGGTGGTAAACTACCATGACAACTTTCTCCCTCTTACTACTCCCAAGGCATGGAATATTTTCTCTGAAGAACTTATACATTGCTTAGCTACCAATGGATTTGTACTCCCATTTAATGTTGGTGGTTGTTCCCTCATGAAGTGGTATAACATTGATCCTTAATGTTGTGGATTAGGGTGCTCCATACGGGTAAAGTTATTATTCATAACCTAATTGATTTGTCTCAGTATGGTGATAAGTTGATCAACACCAGTTGTATCACTAGCTCCAATATAATTATCTTGAGCATGAGGGAACTCGCTATATGGAGTGAGTGCATTGATATGGTTCCCATTCCTTCCATTAGGTGCCATTTCTAAACAATGGAATACACTAGATTAGTTTATGGATCACAATATATAAATCCAAACTTATAAAACACTTAACATAAATTGAATTTTTTATGGATATAATCCATAATCATAAAAATGTTTTCTTTGAGGAAGTATATACTCATAAACCCTTCATAATGGTTTGTAAAGAAAATGATAATTACCCTAAGCATATCCCCTGGGATTTTCATAACCAAGAGTGCAGCAAGGCTCGTTGTCATGCACCAGTTCTCGTTCGAGTCTAGCTTAAAACGGTGTTTTCAAGTTTTACCCCTAGGTACATCTATACCAGAGCCACCTGTAACTGCTTGTATCCAGACAGGGATCTATTTCTTGGAATACTCACAAAATCTCTACAATACCAAAATTCTAGGAAGTTCTTCTATACTAATCCTCAAATTATATCTTAGGTCTATGTGCTCTAATCAAAGTTTATATAAATCTATCTTCCAAGGTTTTTACTAAACCTCCTCTATTACCAACTGTAAAGCCCCAACCCTAGTTACCGAGAGTCAATTCATTATTACATAACGTTGGCAAGATCACAAAATATCAAGTCTCGAAAGACCAATTAGTTTTGTAGCCTTGGAAACACTAGATACATTCATAAGTCTTACATTACATCATAAAGTGGCAAACTACAACAACATAGTCTCCATAGTCCACACTCATATTCCCTCAGAATATCTCTGTAGGTCAATCATAAAACACTTCTTCACATCCTGGGAAAAATATAACATAGAAAGGGGTGATCTCAGATTCTCAAGAAGGATAAAAATATAGCAGAAACTTTCATAAATAAGCATAAACATTTAAGGAAACGTATAAATAAAACAAACCCTTTTTAAACTTGAAATTTAGCATAATATGTATTAAATAAAATGAAATAATTCCATTTACTTATTCACATGGATAATATACTAGTCGAATAATCACATACAGTATCAATAGCCACTTTCATAATGATGTAATGTGTAATTCCAGACTATCATAACCACATATTCAAGGCCTTGTGCCAAGACTAAAAATAATATTTTGTCAAGACCTTGTGACAAGACACTAGTTTGTCTCATGATACCTACCGATGCATCGAGGAGCTATAGCGGGCTCCACCCGTCACTTACTAAGTCCAATACATTTCTCATATGAACATGATTAAACATAACATAAACATTTGTATTAAAACTAGCATATGAAATGTCAATAATTTCTCCATAAACCATGAATGGTATAAAATTAACAAATCCACATTCAAAAATATCACAAAACCTTCAATACTATATAGAAACTTTGTATCATAATAAATCAACTTCAAATAAGCATAAAATCAATCAAAAGATGTTGACATAGATAAAATCAAAACTAATTGAGAGAAATATCTCTTTTTTTGAAATCATTTAAAAGTCACGTAATTATAAATGAAAACATTTACATTGAAAATATTCTTATATGATTTTAAGGGAAGAATATATGATTTTATAAAAACAAAAAATAGCAGCACCTACCGTATAAGTTAAAAAAGACATTCTTACCATAATTTTGTCAAAAAGGTTAAAAAGGACCTTGTTTGGAAAACGACAGAACGATTCCTTTATAAAAAACATATAAAAAGTAAAAAAAGGGTATAAATGACTTTAACCCATATTCTATAAAATATTAAGAATTTTTTGAAATACATTTTTAAGAATCATGGATGTGGATGATAAAGAGGTCCCAGTAGATAATTATGTACAAACAACCTCGGATAATGAGGAGACTGTAGAATTAACCCTTACCTTGTAATTTTCCATTGTCGAGAGTAGGTTAACCTCTTATATAATGGTTAAATCATTTTTATTAAATTATAAAATAATACTAAACATAAATATGATATCGTATATGATCTTCTAATATTCCATTGTTAATAATATTTTAGTATTATCGTTGTTTCGGGTGTTTGTTTACTCGTTTTCTTTTATATGTTTTGTTACATAAGATGTGTTTGTTATGGATTGGCTGTATATTATTAATATATAGAATGATATCAAGTCCTTAAACATTATATTTATTCATAAAATGAATATTATTCTTGAATTCATATGATGGGGAATTACTCTCATCGCGTTCGTGGAGACGTTAATCTGTACGTACGTACGAGCGACAATATAATCATTTTGATATTAAAATAATATATAATTCGATGGTATATAATATATAAATATTTATTATCATGTTATATTTATTATTTACATTAGTTACACATCATTATTATAACCATCCAAATAATAATGTATTGAATAACAATTACACCACAACGTGGAGACGGTAAGCCGTACGTACGCACGTATGGTGACATGTCATTCAAAGGATGGGTAGAATAATGAATTTGGTTATAACATATTTATAATAACATCACAGTATACATAAGTTTTTGGATTTATAATTTTATAATGGAAACAACAAAGAAAAAGGAAGTGGAAGAAGAAAGGAACTCGAAAGAGGTGATGAAATATTTACCACTTCTTCGGGTTCTTCCTTTTGATTTGATCAAAAAGGCTCCTTAAATTGGCTTTATGACTAAATTAAGGCCTCTAGGATGAAGGTAGTATATTCTATAGGGTATTTGGGTAGAGTTTTGACGATCCAAAAGGCTTTTAAGGTGTGAATTATAGAGAAGTGGGAGTTCCCTTTTATAAGAGGGGTGAGGGGCACCTTAAGAAAAGCTAGAAATATTATTTTATAATAAAATAATTTTTGGTTTATAATGGATAAAGTTTAGATTATTTAAAGTATAAGGTGGGGATGGGTCGAAAACCACACAACCAATAGGTTTTATACAGGTTTGTGTAACTATATTAACCTTAACTTTCATATTTAACTCTTAGTTAAATAGTTTGACATTTACCATATCTTTTTGTATTTTTATATTATATAGTTAATAAACTTACTATATAATTTCAAGAGAACCCCAAGTGTTTTATTAATGATGCACCTATAATTATATATGTCCTTTTTCCAAACCTTAGATTTTTAGGAATAGAATATCAATTAATCATATAATATTTATTTTAAAAACCCTTTTATGTCAATTTTGACGCTATTTAATAATTCATCTTTTTAAAGTCATAAACACTTTATTAATTAGAAATAAATTCATTTAATCAATAATAAAATATCATATTATCCTATAAAATTCGTTTATGTCATCAAAAAATTCAAATTATATTTATTTTAACATTTATAACACCAATTATTTGATTCTTTCATTAATAAGGATAATACTGCATCATTATTCTGTCATATATAAATTTAATTTTTAAATGTCTAAAAATTATAAATAAAATACCATTATGTTGGAAATATTTTTATCTTTCCAATGAATATTTAAAGTAGAAAATATAACATATATAACTCTATTTAAAAAAAATTCTAAAATATATATGCTTATGCCATTTTCAAATTTACATTAACTTAATTAATATAAAGTGTCACTATCACTTAAAAGTGGATCCATGGGGTCCCAAAATCGACCCAAAGATTCCCATGGTCAAAAATTTATCATCTAATAGGGTTAGAACATGTGTTAGGGTAATTTAAGATTATTATAATATTTTTTTACCCTTATTTACCGGATTTACCCTTTATCCTTGGTAAATAAAATATTAACCGAAGTAATTATTCAAAATGTATAAAAATAAAAGTTTCCTATTTATACAATTTGGACCTCATGATTCCAAATATGGAATCAATTTTTTTAAATTCAAAACACAGAAGTGGAAGAAATTAATTTAAAATTAATTCTCGTTTCCAAACAAAAAGCGTGCTTTTAAGAAATAATAACTATCAAAAGATTGACACTTGCTTGTGTCCATTTTAAATGAGTAATTACGTCCAATGAACAAAATTATATTAAATGGTAATAATATAATCTAATTATACTTTAAAATCACTCAATATTATAATTTATCACTATAAATTATTTGGATTAAAAAAGTTGTTTTTAATTAATGTTTAGTATTTTTAAGTATTCATCAAAAATTGAATGTTTTCTAAAAAATACCAAAAAATCACCCTAGGATAATTTAGATATTCCGAATCCAAAATTAAGTCCATTTTGAAAGATAAAATGTATAAAATTTCAAAAATTTGGTATTACTATTCATAACGTCTAGTTTGATTGGTTGTGGTGTGTGTTAGAACTCGAAGTTGCGTACAACACACGCTAATGTATTATTCAAAGAGAAACATACCGTGGAAGCTTGGGGTGTTACTGTTGAGTTCTTCAGAGGTTCAGAAGTTGGAATTTCCTAGGGTCATAGAAGAGTACCCAGATGTCTTTCTAGAAGTGGTTGTAGCCTTACCCCCTCATTGAGGGATCATGTTTGGGATTGAGCTACTACTAGGAGCATCTCTTATCTCTATATCTCCATATAGTTTGTAACCTTCTGATTTATGAGAGTTAAGTATACAGAAGGATGGTCTATTAAAGTGCGGTTTTGTTCTGCCGAGTGTGTCACCATGTGGTGCACCATTTTTGTTCATGAAAAAGGCTGACAACAGTTTGCGGTTGTGTGTCAATTATCGTCGCTTAAACATAGTGATAGTGAATAATCTCTATCATATTCCACGCATTGATGATTTATTCGATCAATTGAAGGGTGAGAGTTGGTTTTCATAGATCAACTTGCGGTCAGGATATCATCATATGCTTTTGAATGATGAGGATATCCTAAAGACTGCTTTCTGTTGTCGTCATTGGCATTATGAGTTCGTTGTAATGCCATTCTGTGTGACAAATGCTCCAGATGTGTTCATGGGATTGATGAATGATGTGTTCGGTGAGTTCTTGGATTTGTTAGTTGTGGTTTTCATCAACAACATCCTTGTGTTCTCCATGCCTGAGGACGAGCATGCAGGTCATCTACACACCTTTGTTGGAGTTATTCGTGAACATCAGCTGCTTGGGAAGTTGTCGAAGTGTGAGTTTGGGGATTGAGAAGTACATTTCTTGGGGCATGTTGTGTCCCAACAGGGAGTATCTATGGATCCATCTAATATAGAAATAGTTTTGTCTTGGGTAGCCCCTAAGACAGTGTAAGAGGTGCGAAATTTCCATGGTCTCACAGGCTACTACAGGTGGTTTGTAGCTGATTTCTCTTGAGTTACGACTCCCCTAATAGCTTTGACCAGGAAGGATCAAGCGTTCATATTGACTGATTAGTGTTATGAAGCTTTTGAGTATCTAAAACAGAAGTTAGTAAGTGCTCCAATTCTTTTTCTTCCAGTAGAGGGATTTCAGATGGATTTTTTCTATGATGCTTCACATCTAGGGTTAGGATGTGTTCTGATGCAGCAAAGGTCAGTTGTTTCTTATGGGTACCAGCAGTTTCATGCCCATAAATGTAACTATTCCACCTATTATCTTGAGTTGGTTTCCATGGTGTTTTCTATAAATTTTTGTAGACATTACCTCATTGGAGAGTGCTTTGTGGTTTTCAACGGTCATAAGATTTTGAGGTATGTTATCACCCAGGGTGACGTGAACTTATGACAATGTAAGTGGATAGAGTTCTCATAGGAATACAAATTTGAAATATCATATACACCTAGAATGGGGAATGTTGTAAAAAATGAGCTGAGTTGGAAGTCATGTAGTGATTCAGTGCATGAATCTGGTGATTCTTGGAGAGTAATGGAACTTTCAGCATTACATCTCGATATGAGAGAAGTTGGGGGTAGAGGTTTTCTTTTTTAGATGATAGTGTAGTAATATCAAGTGAAATAGGTCGAAGAATCCCAGTTGGGGGATCTAGAGGTGGAGGTCTAGAGAGACTGAGTTTTTTGTGGTGAATCCCATGATGGTTGGCCTGAGGATGAACAACACCATGTGTTGTATCATGGAAGGATATTCTTTCCTTCGATGAAGTGTGAGACGGTTCTCAGAGAGATCCACAGTTATCCTTTAGTGGTGCATCTTTGAGTGACAAAGATTTATCATGCCTTGAGGAGATACTTTTAGTGCCCTGGGATGAAGCATGCGGTTTCGGTGTTTGTGTCTCGATATTTGGTCTTCCAGAAGGTGAAGGCTGAAAACTGTGTCCCTCGGGGTCTTCTCCAACTGTTAGATGTTCCTCAGTGTAAGTGGGAGTACATCTCAATGGATGTTGTGACTAGTTTACCTCAAGCTTAGGGAGGAAATAATGTTATTTGTGTGGTATTTAATCATCTAAAAAAATCATCCCACTTCATAGCAATCAAGGAGATGAGCTTAGTGGAAGTTTTGTTGAGGCAGTATTTGAAGGAGGTTGTGAGAATTCATGGAGTCTGAAGGATGATCATTTCCGATTGAGATCCTAGTTTTGACTACAGGGTGTGGAGAGGTCTCCATCATGCTTTCGGTTCTTAGCTATGCCTTAGCACTACTTTTCATCTAGAAACAAAAGATCAGATATAGCGGGCCATCTATAATCTTGAACACATGTTACACTCTTGTGTCCTGGATTTTGGAGGTTTGTGGATGAGGCACATACCCTTGGTGGAGTTTTCTTAAAATAATAGTTTTCACTCCACCACCAGTATGGTGTTGTTAGAAGCCTTGTATGGATGGAATTATCGTTCTCCATTGTGCTAGACTAGGGTCAGAGAGTCAGCAATTCTCAGACCAGAACTAGTTAAAAATACAACAAAGATGGTTCATGTGACTCGTGAGAGGATGAAGACAGCACAGGATCATCAGAAATCATATACCGGTCAAAGGAGGAGACCATTAGAGTTTGATGTTGGGGATCACATGTTTCTGGAGGTGACTCCCCACCATGGGAAGTGAAGGTTTTCTCTTGGTAGTAAGCTTTCTCCCCAGTTTGTTGGGACTTTAAAGGTGTTAGCTCATGTTGGAGCTGTGGAATATCGAGTATCACTCCCCAAATATATGAGCCGGATAAACAATATTTTTCATGTGTCAAAGCTCTATCATTATCTTCATGATGACTCTCACATAATCTATTGGGGAGAGATCGATGTTGATGATGATGCAACCTTTGAGGAGCGACCCACAGAGATCCAAGACCATAAAGAGAAGGTGTTGCACAAGCGTTCTATTCTATTTGTTCATGTCTTCTAGAAACAAGGTGGCAGAGAGGAGAGTACCTATGAATGTGAGTCAAAGATTCGTGCTCAGTACCAAGTGTTGTTTGATGTCTAACTCTTTTCTTGTAACGATGTCCCCTTTGGGGTTATTGACCTTTCGTGTTTCTGAGATGCCTTTCTTTTTTTGCTTCTTGTGGCTTTCTCTATTTTGAGAGGTATATCGATGGGTGGTTGTTCAAACTTATTTTCTATTCCCTTTTAGGTTGGTTTTGAATTCTAAAGGATGAGAATGTTTTGTGATCTATCTGAGGTAATGGCATGGAGCTCTCCAGTCGATTATTCTGTGAAAATCTAGTGTCTGAGGTGTTTTGGGAGGTCAAGGTGACTTATCCCCAACACTTTTCCAAATTTCTAGTTATGTGAATAGTTACATCAGTGAGGTTTATGTGAACAGTTCCCTCAGTAAGGTTGATGTGAACAATTCTATCGGTGAGGTCAATGTGAATAGTTCCATTCCTGAGGTCGATGTGAATAATTTCATCAGTGAGGTCGATGTGAACAGTTCCATCAGTGAGGTCGATGTGAACAGTTCCATCGGTGAGGTTGATGTGAACAGTTCCATCAGTGAGGTGGAGGTGAACAGTTCCATCGGTAAGGTCAATGTGAACACTTCCATCATTGAGGTTGATGTGAAAAGTTACATCAGTGATGTTGATGTAAACAGTTTCATCAGGGAGGTTGATGTGAATGATTCCATCAGTGAGGTTGACGTGAACAGTTTCTTCAGCGAGGTTGATGGGAAGAGTTCCATCGGTGAGGTCGATGTGAACAGTTCCATCAGTGAGGTTGATGTGAACAGTTCCATCAGTGAGGTCGATGTGAACAGTTCCATCAGTGAGGTTGATATGAACAGTTCCATCAGTGTGGTGTAGGTGAACAGTTCTATAGGTGAGGTCTATGTGAACACATCCATCAATGAGGTGGATGTGAATAGTTACATCAGTGAGGTCAATGTGAATAGTTCCATCGGTGAGGTTGATGTGAATAGTTCCATCTGTGTTGTTGATGTGAACAGTTCTATTAGTGAGGTCGATGAGAATGGTTACATCAGTGAGGTTGAGGTGAACAGTTCCATCGGTGAGGTTGATGTGACCAGTTCCAATAGTGAGGTTTCAATGGTGATGTTCATGAACATTTTTTTTGCCAAATTTTGAGTCCATGAACTATGTTTCCAGAACGACGAGGTTCAAATAGTGAGGTTTTAATGGATTGGATTATGAACAATGTTTTTCCTTTTCCAAATTTTGAGTTCATGAATAGTTTTTCTAGAATGGTGAGGTTCCAAAGGTGGGGATTCAATGGTGAGGTTCAAGAATAGTTTTTTTATTTTGACAAATTTTGAGTTCATGAATTGTGTTTCCAGAATGGTGAGGTTCCGAGGATGAGGTTTCAACAGTGAGGTTCTTGAAAAATATTTTTTCCTTTTCCAATTTTTTTGTTCACGAATGGTGTTTCCATAACTGTGAGGTTTCAATGGTGAGGTTCAAGAACAACGCTTTTCCTTTTTCAAATTTTGAGTTCAAGTGCAGTGTTTCAATAATGGTGAGGTTCCAATGGTGAGGTTCATGAACAGTGTTTTCCTTTGCCAAATTTTGAGTTTGTGAACAGTGTTTCCAGCTTCCTACAGTTTCTCCCCTTTAACTATTACTTTGATGTAAAATGAATTTAATGCCTTTTTTTAAAGACTCTAAGGCCAATTAAAGGCCATAAATACAATATTAATTTCCATTAGGTGCTATATTCTTTTACGTGGTCCAACCGCGTGGTTCAATACGATCCGTTTTTTATGGATAATATAACGTATCCTAAACCAATGCTCCATTAAATCTTATAATGGGATGATATATCTTCATCCCTAGTTCTTCCTCCACGTTCTCAGCTATGAGACGCTCAAACTTTCATTAAATATTATAGTATTTTCACAATCAAACTTTCCTCCTTGGATTATTTCTACTCTGTTTTGATGCAAACATGCAGTATCGATCAATCTTCGATATAAGTTGTCATGAGGTGATGAGATCATAACCTCTTGTGTGGCTAGTTATCATATAAAAAACAACAAGAACCATTTGAGGTAGGGTATTACTTACTTCTATTTTATTTTACATGCAACTTTATAGTTATCCTATTTGATCCCACTAGATGACAATGGAATTGACATAATAAATATTTGAATCGGATAAATAAATTGATATCGATCGTATGTTATTACCTCTTGCTTTTATAGATATTTTTATATCTATGATTTCTTTGTTTAGATTTTTTTTCTTGATAGAAATTGGTAAATAATGTAAAGTTGTAATTAATTGATAATTGTTTAGATAAAGGCAAAGTGGTATGTTAATGAAACTGGTTCTTCTTGTTGTAATTTTATGTTAATCTAATTTGTGAAATAAGGATGTTTAATTATTTGTGATAGCCTAATTTTTTCGTTTCCCAAATTTGGAACCTACGAATAAAAAATAGTTTAATCCAAGATGGATTAATGAATTGTTTTTTTGATAAAAGATAATTTCTTGTAGGGTTCTGAGTTACCCTCTTGCTTGTTTAAGGGCCAATATCCCAATTGATATGATGGCTGTTTTCCTATATCTTGTGTTATGATGTGAGGTTGGAAGTCTGTTGTGGTATGTGGGGGCAGGGAGGCCTATTGATTGTGGTCAAAGTTGACGCATAGAGTGTTGATATGCATCAGTTTATACATGTGGGTGTCGAGGAGGACATCGGGGATGATGGACCGAGTTGGATGTGAATGTTTGGATTCTTGCTGATCTTGTTGGTTGTTTATCTACTTTACATTCCATATTGCTCAAAGAAGATGGTCTTTCTTACCCTTCTTCCGAAAGGGGAGAAGATGCACGGGGTATGCCACATGCTTTCCATGTTTAGATTCTCAAGGGAGGATGGGTATACACTCTTTCTATAGGATGAAAAGACTCGACGGGTAGTTCATCTACTCACTGTGTTGTTCCCCCTTGTGTTTAGTAGCGTAGAATGTTTTTCTAGAATAACTGAGAATATGTGAAATTAATATTGTAAATAAATAATTGAATAAATGATGTTAACCCATGGGGTTAGAGCTTTCTGGGATGCTATGATGAGGACAACGAACTTTGGGTGTGATGCTAATGAAATTTAGTGTGAAATTGTTACTGGTTAATTAATGTTTAAAGAATTAAATAATGTAAAGTGTAACTGATAAAAAGGGAATGAATTAATGTATTAAATATCTTTAAATGGTTTTGTGCTTATAGGATACATAGTCTTAGAATTGGTTGCCGGGAGTTCGAGAGGTGTTAGCTGTAATTGAGTCTAAGACTAGGTTATGCCCATTGTGTGGTTGTGAGATATAGTATATTTTGTACGTTTTGTGTTTCTATATGCTACTCCACCCTCTCAGTTAGGGAAAATGAAACCCTGGGGAGTCTAAGCCCTAGGTGGGTGTTTTCCCCAATATTTCGGTGGTAGGATAGTTGAATATCAACCTCCTTTGGCCCCACTCTCTTTTCTTGGTAGTTACTTGTGCTGGTAGGCACAACGGTTAGTTTTCCCCATATATGTGTGTAGATGGATGCAATGGCTTGTGGTTATTCACACACATATATTCTGGATATTTTGTTTCTATGGAATACTATAGGTGCAATGTGTATAGGCTATGATGGATTGAGGATTCTAACTTAGTGTGTGGGCTGTAATGGCTTGAGGTATAATGCCTGATGTATGATACACATTATGCGAGCTTTGATGGATCCTAGAAACTAACTAGTTACTTTTCAGGTGTGTACTTGGTGGTTTTGTTGCATGAGGTGCATGTTGTGGTGCTTCGCCCAGGTGTCTATGGGCAAGCCTTTTTGGAGTGAGATGATTAGGACATGCGATGTTGGGGAAAAGTAGCAAACCATTGGGGAAGTAGTAGCAGGGTACCCTTTATATTTTTTATTATATTATATACCATTGTATGCATTACTTGTAACACCCCAGGTAAATAAAGAATATGACATTTTTATATTTATACCTATTTGTGAATAAAATGTTAATATTAATATAAAGGGAACGCTATGCTCGATGGCTTATCCAATATGCAACAACGAGTTTCTTGGGAATCATACGTTGCACTCTAATTATAAAATAATATTATTTTAAATGGTAGTTAACGCCTAGCCGTTGTAATGGACGGAATGAACAGAACTAACTACAAATTGATTATATATGTTTGTCAAATATTTTTACTTTTTACAATGAATGTTAGAGGATTAAAAATGCGAATGAATCCAATTTTAAGCGTAAACATTCTAATATTCTTTAAAAGGTCGATTAACCGCCTTTTGATGGCGAACCTTTTTTAAATCCACTTTTTGACAATTTTATGTGTTATATTTGACAAAATAAAATTCTTCTTTAGAATCGGGACATCAAAATTTACTTTGTGTAAATTTTTGGTATTTTTTTGAAAAAGTTCAATTTTTAATGAATAGTGAAAAATGTTGTATTTTAATTCAAAACCTCTTTTTAAAATAATTTATTTATATGATTAGATTATCTTTTGATTTGGTTTTAAAGTGAAATTATAATATATTTTTACCATTTAATCCAATAGTGGTCTATGGAATTAATTTCACTTTGAAATCGGACTTAAACTAGTGTCAATCTTTTGATACATTTTGTTTCATAAAAACACGCTATTTGTTTTGACAGCGGGAATTAATTTTTAAATTAATTAATGCAACTTAAATGTTTTGAATTTTGTAAAATATACATCATTTTTGAATTTGTAATATCAATTATAGATTAGGATTAATTTTTGGTAATTTTTTGAAAAACTTCAATTTTTGATGAATAGTGAAACCACTAAGTGGTACTTATAAAAACTGATTTTCCGTTTAAATGAAATTTTTCCACATTTGTGTTTTGAATTTAAAAAATCCAACATACATGGTTGTCATTAAGAAGTAAAATATGGTTCAATGGGATTAAAATAATTTTTTTGTGAATAGTAACTTATTAAGTTTTTAATCGCGATTAGAGGTAATTAGTGTAGTTTAAGGTAAGAATAATGTTTTAGTAAAATGAAATGACCTAGACACATGTCCTAACCTCATTGTATGTGTCATGGACGACCATGAAAATCCATGGGTCAATTTGGGGACACCATGGAGACACTTTGGTTGGAAAATGACATAAATACCTTTTTATTTAATGATAAAGTAAAAATGACACAAACATGATATGTTTTACTAAAACAATATTTACCTAGGGTTATACAAGTCAGATGTTTGACTATAAATAGTAATTAGAATGATAAAAAGATTTCATACATCATAGCATTTTTTTTATAATTTTTAGACATTAAATAGATTAAATTATTTATGACATCATGATGATGCAGCGATGACCTCATTATTTAATGATTTAAATAAAATGGAAAGATAATGTAATATCTAAGACCTAAACATGTAAAAAACCTATTGTATGGGTGGATTTCGAACCCTTATCACCTTATCCACGAATTATATCAATGTGGGACCTTTTAAATCCGAAACTCATTTTCACATAAAGTAACATTTGCTTACATTCCAAGAGTGCCCCTCCTCTCCTCTTATAAAAGTCCCCCACCTCTACCTCCTTACCCACACCTCTAAAGCCTTTGTCTCGGCCAAAATCTGCCCATTTAATCTCTAGACATCCCTATCTAACTCCTTGAATCCTCACTTTTGGCAGAATCCTTTCCAAGGTAGCCTTTGAGCTCACATCAAAGGAAGTTACCCGATTTAAAGGTAATGTCTTCACTTGTGTCCTTTTGTTTTATTTTGCTTCTCCAACCCCCTAAACTATTTTTATTCATTTATTTTGTAACAAATACAGTATCTTAAATATACTAGGATGTTTTTATAATATGTATTCGAGCTAGACTTACACACACCTACATCTAATGGTTAAAGAACATACTGTTTCCATGGATGGAGAATTTCTGCCTCCCGAAACGATGATTGCTCAACATTCTTCTAACACATTAAAAGGTGGCCATTAAGATGAAACTATATTTATATATGATATCTAATATGTTTATGTTTTACTTAATCTTCTGTATTTTTCATTTATGACATACCTTTATGGTTTCCATTATGGGTAAACGCGATATCTTCATTTAAGGAAGTGCGGACTACCGCCCCCTCAAAGTGATTTGATTCGTTCATACCATATGTGGTACGTATAAAGGATATATTTAATGATATTATATATGATACCATACTGGAATTAAAATACTATTGTTTATCATTATGTTTTAATTCCATTAAATATGAAATAGAAATGGAAGTAGCGTCCATGCGTACGTACGACTTACCGTCTCTATGAACGGTGGATTTCATTTCTTAACTCTAAATGTTATGTAATATTATAAATGCATGAATATAATGGATATATATTATATATATGATATCTAAATCATGAATAAAACTCTGGATATAATGAACCCTTGACCACACGAACAACATGTAATTGTAAGAAGTCCACTTTTGACTTAAGAACCAAATATCGATAAAACAAACATTATTAACTTAAATGATTACATAATGTTTATGACATGGTAATAAGTGATATAAAAGGAATAATGAATTTGAAAAAGGTTCTTAAGGAAGTAGAAATTAACCCAAGTTTATTATTCATAAGATTAAAGAACGATCGAGTCAAGTCAGACCCGAGGTAAGGGATCCTACTCCTCTCTTTCTTTTTAAGTACACTCTTTTATGTCATTCCTTTTAAAGTTAATATTTATTGTTATTGGGATGTTCTTTTATATTAATCTTACTGTAATTTTTATGTTCATGTGATGAGAGACCCTATTCTCTCTCATCAATCCATTTTGGAATTTTTGAGTGGCGCCGTTAGGCTGTCGAATTTTCGTAAGATATCTAACCTCTCTCTTTCTTTTTAAGTACTCTCCTTTATGTCACTTATTTTATGCTCCTATTTTTTATGTTGAGGGATGTTATTTTATATTCATCTTTCTATAAACTTTAAGTTAATTTGATGAGATACCCTATTTGATCTCATCAATCCATTTTTGTATGTTTTATGTGGCGTCGTTAGGCTACTGAGTTTTCGTAAGGGATTTTTCATCTCACTTTTATTCCCGTGAGATTTATGCTACATTTTCCATAATTTCCTTTGAGTGGTGTATGTACTTACCATTATTTTAATCATTGTGTAATATAATTTCTTTTATGAGTATTTACATCAATGTTGCATTGTCCTTCTTTCACGAGGTGTATGTTTCGAAATATACCCATGTCGGTAAGGGAACCTTTCACCCTCCACTTTTTAAAAGACTTCTTTTGTTGGGTATTTTAATTTACATATTTTTATGTTGGGATATGTTCTCATATATCCTTATTGATGTAAATTTTATGTCCAAGTGATGAGATACCCTTTTTTATCTCTCATCAACTCATTTTTATGTGACGTCGTTAGGCTGTCAAGGGAACTTCTTAACCCAATTTGCGATTTCTTTGGGTTCAACATGTAGTTATTGAATATGCCATCCTTTGAATATGTGTGAATGACCTTTGATTATTTTACACTTAATATCCACTTATATTTGGTGTATTTGTTTGTCACACATAATTATGTAATTGATTTATAACCAAGGATACCATCTTTGTAAGGGACTTCG
Organism: Viscum album; assembly: GCA_963277665.1. Taxonomy (NCBI): domain Eukaryota; kingdom Viridiplantae; phylum Streptophyta; class Magnoliopsida; order Santalales; family Viscaceae; genus Viscum; species Viscum album. The sequence continues at coordinate 510,944,836 of OY728121.1, forward strand.
TCTCAATCTCCTTTCATTGAGGAATATTATGTTTTATACACAACCTTATTTTATACGATGTATAAACCCCTTTGACTTTTACGTTTATTCAAACAGAATATTTTTTATACGAAGTGTTTATTAAACTACAAAAGGGAATGTTTTTGTCGTACGTATGCGGCGACAACGAATTCTCCGCCGTCGTGACCATTATTTTAGTTTCGACTTCCTCTACAAGCCATACCTTCTTTTTTAAAAGAAAAATAAATACTCTATTTTACTTTTATTTTATTTTGGTATTGAAAATGGTTTTCATAATGTTTTTATATCAATGTGTTGTATTGATATCTTTTGATTGAAAGGTGTAAATGTTATGTTTCCTTTATGCAAGTTCTATGTGATACGATTATGTTGAGGTTCTTGGGCATTATTATGAATACGGGTGGTTCCGTGATAAACTAAGGGTGGGTGAGCCCGATATAGCTCTCCAATGCATTGGGTAACGCGAAGGAGTGAAACGTTAAGGATTCTCCGAAGAGATTTAGGGAATATACTGTGGTGGTTATTCCAAACGTAACCAAGAGGGTTACTCCCTACGTAAGAATGTTATGAATGCCTCAAGTTACCTTTTATGTCTTATGATTTCTATGATTTATTCATGATTTGATGAGGTATGTTAAAGTGCCTATGTTTTATGGGTAAAGTATGATTTCATTTCTTATGTATATATGAACTCATGTTCCTTTCCATATTTTGTATAACCCTTACTGAGCTTTTTATGCTCATCCCAAGTTTTTGAAATGTTTTTCGCAAGTCAAGGGAAAGGTACATGATGTGATGATAGTGTCAAGGATGTGTCAAGAAAGAATCCATGTTTTATTTTAAATATGTTTCCATTGATGGGAAGAATGAATACTGTCTTTTATGTAACCACTTTGTTTAAATGTGGAATGTAATGAAAGTTTCATGATCTAATTCTCTAAAACTCTAAACCTGAAAAGATCCTCAATGTGTAATCTTTTAATAACTCAAGATTAAGTAAGGTTTAAGTCTGGGGCCTTGTAGTTGGTATCAGAGGTCGGTTTAGATAACTTTAGAGGTTAGTTTATCCTCTAAGCATAAGTGACATTACCATAATGGTTAGGATTTCAGAAAGAGTCCTAGTTTTAGATAAAGTGAATGAGTAAGTATATATTAGTGGTTATCTCCCTCATTAGTACATGATGGTTTTGTTGATATACTCACACTAACATTTCCATTTTTAGTGAATGGATGGATCTAGCAGGCACCAAAGTGACAAAAGGTTTGAAGGAAACTGTGGTGGTTCTCTGATTAAGAGATTGGATGAAATGGAGTATTCAATGAGGAAACTCGTGGTTGTTCTAAACCAGCTATCAAGGAGTCATGATCAACCACTTGAAACTTGGTATGTTCTGTAATGAATCATGTACGAGATGACCAATTGATGTGGAAGTTCAGGTAATAATTATAAAGGTAACCATTAGGGTTTATATGATCCTTACTTTTGAGGTAATTATGGGTTATTATATGTTATGATGGAAAATGAAAGGCATGAGATAAACATGAGGTTAAAATATGTTATCATTATTTTTGAATATTTTATCTCATTTTGGGGAATTTTTTAAGAATTATATAGTTTTGGTAAAAGGACAACACACAGACCATGTGACAACCCGTCGCGTCGGACAAAGCTGCGGGAATCGAACCCACAACCAAAGTGCGACTGGTATTTATCGCCTACCACTGGACTACGTGAAGTACCTGGTTAGTTTGACTGATTCCTTTTAGTTAGATGATTTTATGAATTAAGAGTAAGCTGATTTTGGGTTATCTATGGAAATTTATTAACCTATCATGGAGGATATGTGATTAGGATAATTACTTTTCAATACGAGACTTTAAGAGTAACTGATGTTATTTGGAGATAAAAGTTAATTTGTACCTTGGAAGACTATGTCATTAAATCCTTCAAATATTTGGGTTTCAATCTTGGTTTGGTTTACTTTGAAGAATTTTATGGACAAATTGTTTATCTAATGGTCTTCGTTGAACTTTGGTTTTGTTGGACAAATTTTGAAGATTAAGAATAGATTTTCTTTTTATAAAGCGTTATCCTTTTCTGGATTATCTGATCTTGTACTAACCATTTTGGTTTTGGTTTTGGTTAGAGTCTAAAGACATGGGAAGTTTATATTTCTCTTTTTTGGATTAGGTGATTCTCTAGAAATTGATTATAGTACTCATAATGCGAACAAGTCTTCCTAAATACTCGTCTTTTGGAGAAAATATGAGTTTGATTAGGGAATCTAGTAAAAGTTGAAAGTCTACATGATAAGTAAGTATGTTTTATTATGATTTAATTAATCCCCAGAAAATAAATTCCTCAATGAAGAGAAACTTAAAACCAAAAATGTTGTCTATTAACTTTTCCTACTGGGGAATCAAATACCATTTAACCCGTCACAAGTTTGTGATTTTATTATGGTTAACTTTCTCCTAGACATGTTTACTATCAGTCTCCATCAGAACATGACCCTTTGTTTTTTCCTCCTTGTCCATATTTTTATACTTGGAATCCTAGTATGGGTTAACTCGGGTGACCTTTGTACTTATCTTTCTTTATTTTAAAGTGATTTTCTTACTGACTCTTGTTCCGATGTGGGATTTTCAATGAAGTTTCCAAGCCCAATTTTAAAATTGCGAGGACGCAATTCCCAAAAGGGGGGAAGGATGTAACACCCTAGGTAAATAATGAATATGAAATTTTTATATTTATACCTATTTGTGAATAAAATTTTAATATTAATATAAAGGGAACGCTATGCTCGATGGCTTACCCAATACGCAACAACGAGTTTCTTGGGAATCTTACGCTGCACTCAAATAATAACATAATATTATTTTAAATGGTAGTTAACGCCTAGACGTTGTAATGGTGGGAATGAACAGAACTAACTACAAATTGATTATATATGTTTGTCAAATATTTTTACTTTTTACAATTAATGTTAGAGGATTAAAAATGCTAATGAATCTAATTTTAAGCGTAAACATTCTAATATTATTTAAATGTTCGATTAACCGCCTTTTGATGGCGTACCATTTTTAAATCCAATTTTTGAAAATTTTATGTGTTATATTTTACAAAATAAAATTCTTCTTTATAATCAGGACATAAAAATTTACTTTCTGTAAAGTTTTTGGTATTTTTTCGAAAAAGTTAAATTTTTAATGAATAGTGAAAACTGTTGTATTTTAATTCAAAACCTCTTTTTAATCTAATTTATTTATATGATTAGATTATATTTTTAATTGGTTTTAAAGTGAAATTATAATATATTTTTACCATTTAATCCAATAGTGGTCGATGGAATTAATTTCACTTTGAAATCGGACTTAAACTAGTGTCAATCTTTTGATACATTTTGTTTCATAAAAACGCGCTATTTGTTTTGACAGTGGGAATTAATTATTAAATTAATTAATGAAACTTATATGTTTTGAATTTTTTAAAATAGACATCATTTTTGAATTCGGAATATCAAATATAGCTTAGGGTGAATTTTTGGTAATTTTCTGAAATACTTCAATTTTTGATTAATAGTGAAACCACTAAGTGGTACTTATAAAAACTGATTTTCCGTTTAAATGAAATTTTGCCACCTTTGTGTTTTGAATTTCAAAACTCCTACATACATGTTTGTCATTAAGAAGTAAAATGTTGTTCAATGGGAATAAAATAATTTTTTTGTGAATAGTAACTTATTAAGTTTTTAATCGCGATTAGAGGTAATTAGTGTAGTTTAAGGTAAGAATAATGTTTTAATAAAATGAAATGACCTAGACACATGTAATACCCTCATTGGATGTGTCATGGCCGACCAAAAAAATCCATGTGTCAACTTGGGGACCCCATGGAGCCACTTGGGTTGGAAAATGACATAAATACCTTTTTATTTAATGATAAAGTAAAAATGAAACAAACATGAGATGTTTTACTAAAACAATTTTTACATGGGGTTATACAAGTCATATTTTTGACTATAAATAGTCATTGGAAAGATAAAAAAAATTCCTACATCATAGTAGTTTTTTAATAATTTTTAGACATTAAATAAATTAAATTACTTATGACATCATGTTGATGCAGCGATAACCTCATTATTTAACGATTTAAATAAAATGGAAAGATAATGAAACATCTAAGACCTACACATGTCCAAAACCTATTGGATGTGTGTATTTAGAACCCTTATCACCTTATCCACGAATTATATCAATGTGGGAATTTTTAAATCCGAAAATCATTTTCAAATAAAGTAATATTTGCTTACTTTCCAAGAGTGCCCCTCCTCTCCTCTTATAAAAGGCTCCCACCTCTACCTCCTTACCCACACCTCTCAAGCCTTTGTCTCGGAAAAACTATGCCAATTTCATCTCTCCACATCCCTCTATAACTCCTTGAAGCCTCAATTTGGGCATAATCATTTCCAAGGAAGTTACCCGATTTATAGGTATTGTCTCCACTTGTGTCCTTTTGTTTTATTTTGCTTCTCCAACCCCCTAAACTCTTTTTATTCATTTATTTTGTAAAAAATACTGTATCTTAAATATACTAGGATGTTGTTATAATAATGATTCGAGCTACACTTACACACACCTACATCTAATGGTTAATGAACATACTGTTTCCGTGGATGGCAAATTTCTGCCTCCCGAAATGATGATTGTTCAACATTCTTCTAACACCTTAAAAGGTGGCCATTAAGATGACACTATATTTATATATGATATATAATATGTTTATGTTTTACTTAAGCTTATGTATTTTTCATTTATGTTATACCTTTATGGTTTCCATTATGGGTAAACGTGATATCTTCATTTAAGGAAGTGCGGACTACCGCCCCCTCAAAGTGATTTGATTCGTTAATACCATATGTGGTACGTATAAAGGATATATTTAATGATATTATATATGATACCATACTGGAATTAAAATACTATTATGTATCATTATGTTTTAATTGCATTAAATATGAAATAGAAATGGAAGTAGCGTTCATGCGTACGTACGGCTTACCGTCTCTATGAACGGTGCATTTCATTTCTTAACTCTAAATGTTATGTAATATTATAAATGCCTGAATATACTGGATATATATGATATATATGATATCTAAATCATGAATAAAACTCTGGATATAATGAACCTTTGACCACACGAACAACATGTAATTGTAAGAAGTCCACTTTCGACTTAAGAACCAAATATCAACAAAACAAACATTATTAACTTAAATGATTACATAATGTTTATGACATGGTAATAAGTGATATAAAAGGAATAATGAACTTGAAAAATGTTCTTAAGGAAGTAGAAATTAACCCAAGTTTATTATTCAGGAGATTAAATAACGATCGAGTCAAGTCGAACCCGAGGTAAGGGATCCTACTCCTCTCTTTATTTTTAAGTACACTCTTTTATGTCATTCCTTTTAAAGTTCATCTTTCTTGTTATTGGGATGTTATTTTATATTAATCTTACTGTAATTTTTATGTTCATGTTATTAGAGACCCTATTCTCTCTCATCAATCCATTTTGGAAGTTTTGAGTGGCGCCGTTAGGCTACCGAATTTTCGTAAGATATCTAACCTCCCTCTTTCTTTTTAAGTACTCTCCTTTATGTCACTTCTTTTAAGGTCTTATTTTTTATGTTGGGGGATGTTATTTTATATTACTCTTTATCTAAAGTTTAAGTTAATATGATGAGATACCCTATTTGATCTCATCAATCCATTTTTGTAAGTTTTATGTGGCGTCGTTAGGCTGTCGAGTTTTCGTAAGGGATTTTTCATCTCACTTTTATTCCAGTGAGATTTATGCTAAATTTTCCATAATTTCCTTTGAGTGGTGTATGTACTGACCATTATTTTACTCATTGTGTAATATAATTTCTTTTATGAGTATTTACATCAATTTTCTATTGTCCTTCTTTCACAAGGTGTATGTTTCGAAAGATACCCAAGTCGGTAAGGGAACCTTTCACCCTCCTCTTTTTAAAAGACTTCTTTTGTTGGGTCTTTTAATTTACATATTGTTATGTTGGGATATGTTCTCATATATCCTTATTGATGTAAATTTTATGTCCAAGTGATGAGATACCCTTTTTTTATCTCTCATCAACTCATTTTGATGTGACGCCGTTAGGCTGTCAAGGGAACTTCTTAACCCAATTTCGATTTCTTTGGGTTCAACATGTAGTTATTGAATATGTAATCCTTTGAATATGTGTGAATGACCTTTGATTATTTTACACTTAATATCCACTTTTATTTGGTGTATTCGTTTTTCACACATAATTATGTAATTGATTTATCCTGAAACCAAGGATACCGTCTTTGTAAGGGACTTCATGTCAATCTCCTTTCATTGAAGAATATTCTATTTTATACACAACCTTCTTTTATACGGTGTATAAACCCCTTTGAATTTTATGTTTATTCAAAAGGAATCTTTTTTATACGAAGTGTTTATTAAACAACAAAAGGGAATGTTTTTGTTGTACGTTTGCGGCGACAATGACTTCTCTGCCGTCGTGACCATTATTTGAGTTTCGGCTTCCTCTACAAGCCATGCCTTCTTTTTTAAAAGAAAAATAAATACCATGTTTTAATTTTCTTTTATTTTGGTATTGAAAATGGTTTTCATAATGTTTTTATATCAATGTGTTGTATTGATATCTTGTGATTTAAAGGTGGAAATTTTATGTTTCCTTTATGAATGTTTTATGTGATACGATTATGTTGAGGTTCTTGGGCATTATTATGAATACGGGTGGTTCCGTGATAAACTAAGGGCGGGTGAGCCCAATATAGCTCTCCAATTCATTGGGTAACGCGAAGGAGTGAAACGTTAAGGTTTCTTCGAAGACATTTAGGGAATATACTATGGTGGTTATTCCAAACATAACCAAGAGGGTTACTCCCTACGTAAGAATGTTATGAATGCCTCAAGTTATCTTTTATGTCTTATGATTTCTATGATTTATTCATGATTTGATGAGGTATGTTAAAGTGCCTATGTTTTATGGGTAAAGTATGATTTCATTTCTTATGTATATATAAACTCATGTTCCTTTCCATATTTTTTATAACCCTTACTGATCTTTTTATGCTCATCCCAAGTTTTTGAAATGTTTTTCACAGGTCAAGGGAAAGGTACATGATGTGATGATAGTGTCAAGGATGTGTCAAGAAATAATCCATGTTTTATTTTAAATATGTTTCTGTTGTTGGGAAGAATGAATACTGTCTTTTATGTAACCACTTTGTTTAAATGTGGAATGTAATGCAAGTTTCATGATCTAATTCTCTAAAACTCTAAACCTGAAAAGATCCTCAATGTGTAATCTTGTAATAACTATATATTAAGTATGTTTTAAGGCTGGGGCCTTATATTACTTGGTGAGAGTAGCCATCATGAGGCTGGGAACATAGTACGAATTTTTAGGTGATGATTTAGTTTCACTTGTTTTTCACTATGATATTGTATTCTTTATTTACTGTTTAACGAGAGGCTTCAAGGAGAATCCTACTAAGTATACAGTTATACTCACCCTATGTATAAATAAACTGTTTTTCAGGTCACTTGGAGAAGGTTGGAGATCAAACTTGTTTTTAGTATCTTGGTGTTATAGGATCTGTTTAGGCTTGTGGTTGCTACTTTTTTTACATTCTTTTGGGTACTTTCAGTTTTCCCCTTTAATTTCTAGTATATTTTCATGGAATTACATATGTGTATTTGGGATTAATTTTATATTGAAGTTTGACTTGGAGTTGGTTGGTGTCTGTCTTATCTCTCTCTTTCGCATGTATTCTATTAGAGGGTAATGCCTTCCAATTCTTTCTTTACTATACCATCTATGCTAGTCGCCAACCTGGGGCCTACTGGAGGGAGGAATTAGGGGTATTTATCTCCCATCTCACATTGCTGGCCTAGGAGGGGTACAATTTGTGTCGAGGGGTCATGACATGTATAGTGATTACAGAAAATTAAATAATATATAATAAATATATTATGATATGGTTCAACCATAAAAATGGTTTCATAACCATCTTTGAAGATGGTATTATAAATTGGAAACTCATTGTCCTTGAATGTGATAAATTAACACATCTCACATGGTGTTTTTTATTTACTATAAAAGGAGGGGAAAATATAGATGATGATTAATTGTTCTATTTTCATGAAAATATTCTATTATATGTAATTTTATATAGTTATCACACCATTTTAATGAGGGGAGGGGAGAAGAGAAAAGAAAAGAAAGGAACTTGAAAATAAATTGAAAGAAAATGGAAGAGGGTTTTACCTCTTCATTTCTTCTTCTTGAGAACAGCCATAGGGTAATGGTTTGGAATTTTGTTAAGAAAAAAATCTCCTATACATGCGGGAGGGGCCTTGGAGGATATGTGAGTAAAATTGGGACAACGATAAAGGCTTTGGATGTTTTAGGAAAAGAGGTGGTGAGGGGGTATTTATAGTGAATGAGATGGGTGATTTCTCATGATTTAATTCATTAGTATATAATTTATCTCAAGACATTAAATAGTACTGATTCAAGAGACAAAATATAGTCTATTGAGCATGTTGTTTTGAAGAAACTGTGGTTAAATTAGTATAACATCATCCATAACTCAATAATTCATGTTCTTAGACAATATCGTAAATTAGTGTATTTCAGTATTTTCCAAAATTTCATGTATTTCATAAAAATACAAAAAATTACCCCCAATCATTAATCAATTATTTGAACTCAAAAATGAAATCTATTTTTTGAAAATAACTTTCTATATATGAGAAAAAAAATTAATTAAAATCATAATTTACTTAATACATATTTAAACTTATAACTAATTTTATAACAAATTGAAATATTAACTAAGGTCTCATAAAGTTATCTTATAATCATAAGTCATAAAATAATAATTTATGGAAACATTTTATGAAAATAAATTTCATTTTAAATTATTAAATTAGTCATAAAATTGCAATTAAATATTTATGACTTACAAAAATACCAACACCTAATTAATAATTTTTAAAATATTTATTTACATAAACTGTGACATAATTGTATCATATTTTTACTTATAAGATCGATAAATTTTATTCATACTTTCATTGGTGAGGTTACTAATCAATTGGATGGTTTAATATTCATAAGCATCACATTACTATTCCAAAAGTCATGTTACTATTTAATCGGTATAGGTTACTTAACATATAAAACTGATTTTTATTTTATTCATCATTTATAAAGCTTGTATTATGTTCTATTATGTGTTTATACCATATGACATAATTATAAGAATGAAATTTCTATTGATAAAACTTTGGGTTGTTAAATTCTTCCCTTCTTAAAAAATTTATCTGTTGAAATTTTGTTTTATATTCTATGTTGAAAACAGGTGTGGGTACTTCTACATCATCTCTTCCTTAGGTTCCCAAGTTGTCTCTTTGAACTTATGATTCTACCTTATTAATTTTACCAACTAAGTAGTTTGGTTTCATATAACTTTATCTATTTTATACATGATCTTCACTACCTACTCATCATAATAAAGATCATTCTATAACTGTACCAACTCTAAATTTTGTACATATGAATGATCTGGTATGTTTATCTTTAAGAGGGATATGTGGAATACATTGTGTACTTAAGACATGGTTGGTGGAAGTTCTAGTTTATAGGCCACAAATCTGACATGATCAATGATCTCAATGGGGGCCAATGTACTAGGGACATAGCTTCCCAAATCTCAAAATTCTATTTCGTAGAGATATGTAGAGGAATACCATGTCTCCAACATTAAACTGCAGGTCCCTTCAATGATTTTTTCCAAGCTTTTTTTGCCTACTTTTGGATTCCTTGATGTGTTGCTAACTAGTTTTCACCTTCTCCATAATTCTTTTAACCATTTCAGGCCCTAACAGCTTGTGTTCACTAAATTCATCCCAACATGTTGGTGTTTTGAACATTTTTTCTTAAAGGGATTCATATGGAACCATTTGGACGATCGAGTGTAACTATTGTTATAGGATAATTAAAATAGTGGTAGATTTCTGTCACATCCACCATTGATGTCCACAGAACATGATCTCAATATTCCTTCCATTATTTGAATATTTTTCTCAGATTGGCTATCACTTTGAGGATGATAGGCTGTATTGAAGTTCATCTCAGTGCATAGATCATGTTAGAGACTTTTCTAGAACATATAGGTGAATGTTAGATCTCGATCATATACAATCGAAAGTGGTACTCTATGAAGCCTTGATAATTATTTGATGCATATCTATGCATTTTTATCCAATGATAAGACCTCTTGAATTGTGATAAAGTGATTTTTCTTTGTATAATGATCAACAATAACCCATATAACATTGTTCCTTCAAGATTTCGTTGGAAGTATAGTAAATAATCCCATGTTGATGTTTTCCCATTTTTATGCTTGTATGGGAAATGGTTTCATAATCCCTTTATAATTTTTCCTTTCATACTTCACTTACTAACATACCATGCACTTTGATTTATATTCAACAATCTCGTTTTTCATATTCTCCCACCAAATGTTCACCCATAGATCTCGATACATAATTTTACCCCTAGGTGAATATAGAAGGTTGACTTATGTGTGTCATTGAGATGCTCTATCTTTATATATGTATGGGATGGTACACATAGTCATGACCCAAATATTATGACTCCATCCTCACTGATCTTGATCTCAGAGGATTTATAATTTCGGATAGCTTCAATCATTTTCTGAATTTCCACACCATTTCATTAAGCATCCTTTATTTTCTCCATAAGGGATGGTTGTGTAATAATTTGAGAAAGGATTTATTATGTTATTAAATTAATGATTCCCATGTATATCCTTTGTAAGTATAATAAGATTTGATATTTCTCAATTATCATAATTGATAACGATATAGCATCCTTTCTACTTAGAGCATATAGAACCTTATTTTCCCTACCTGGATGGTAGTGGATTGAGCAATTAGAATCCTTGATGGGCTCTAACCATATTTGATGGAACATATTAATATCTTTATATGTGAATATGTATTTGAGACTCTTTTGATCCATATATATCTCACACTTCTCCCCTAGAGATAATACTGCCATATTTTCAATGAAAATATCACATCTACCAACTCCAGATCATGTGTGGGATGTTTTTTCTCATGGATTTTCAACTACCTTGGGGCATAGGCTATCACTTTATAATTTTCCATCATCACATTACCTAATTATTTCTTTGAAGCATCACTATACACCATAAAGACTTATCCACATTTCAAGAGTGTGAGTACTAATCCAATGATAAGCCTATTTTTGAGCATCTTAAATCTTTACTCACAATCTTGAGTCTAGAAAAACATTACACCCTTCTGGGTAAACTTTTCTACTGAGATTGAAGATCCTGATAAGTTCTTCGAAAATTGTCGGTAATACCTATCTAGACCAAGGAAACTACAGATCTCTATTATAGATGATGGCCTGAGCTACTCTTTGATTGTATTTATCATATAAGGGTCTACATATATCCCTTTTCATGTGATAACATTGTCTAATAATGATAATTTCTTCATCCAAAACTCAAATTTACTATAATTTTCATTAAGGTTCTCCCTTCACATAGTCTTTTTCATAGTATTCAAATTCTGCTCATGTTCCTCCTTAATCTTGGAGTATAGTAGAATATCATTGATAAATACTGCCACAAATTTCCCGAGGTAATATCTAAAGAATATATTAATTAAATAAATGAAATTTTTTAGAGAATTAATGAGTTTGAAATGCATAACTATGAACTCATAGTGTTCCTACCTTACTCGAAATAAAGTCTTGGAAATATCTTCCTTCCTCACATTTAATTAGAGATAACCTGACCGAAGGTCCGCCATAGAGAAATAACTAGCCCCAAATATTATATCCAACAATTCATCTATCTTAGGAAGGGGATAATTTTTATTTATCATAATATTATTAAGTTCATGATAATCAATGCATATTTCCATTGATTCATCCTTCTTCTTGAAAAAGAGGACCGGCGCATTCCATAGGGAAGCACTTAGGTGTACAAAACACCTGTCTAGATTCACCTTTAACTACTTATTTAGCTTTTCTAGATCTAAGGTATATATTCTATAAGGTTTCTATGGTATAGTTATATATCCATGAATCCTTTCAACTAAGAACTCAACCTCTCAGTCATGTTGAAGACCAATAAATTATTCCTAGAATACATTATTGTAGTCCCTTATAATGGGAATGTCTTCAAGCATTATCAACTCTTTTGTGTCAATATTTTGACATGGATTTTCTTGCTCAAAGGTAGTAATATCCACAATTGAGACAATGATTTTTAAGTATATTCATCTTCCTCCTTACACATGTAAAGAGTTTTAGTATGATTCAAAATGTTCAGAGTGATCTCCCTTTCTATAATGTTGATGTGGTATTTGTATAAAGATAATCAATCCATTCCAAATATATAATCAAACTCTACCAAGGGTTGTAGGATGAGATTTTCTAGGGTGTACATTTCATGAACATTAAATGGGGAATATTTATGTACAATGGACACAATAATTTCACTAATGAGATTTTTTTACAGATAACTCAACCTCCCAAATTTGAGGTGTTGTTTGAATTGTTCTACTAAACATGAATGATATAGAAGAATGCATAGAACCTGAATCAAATTGTATTTTTTCAATTCTGTAATGAATAAATAGCATAATTGTCACCTCTTTTTTTTAACTCCACATCATCAGTAGTGATATCATAATCCCCTTCTTGTTTCCTTGGATGTTGTTTTTTATTTCCTCCTAAAACCCTCGTTTTAGGGAATTGCATTAAAAAATTCCCATGTTGTTTATAGTTTAAACACTTAACTACTAGCTAATAATTGATATGAACCTTCATTTTTTTTACACATTATTGGGATTTTTCATATCCCTTTGTTATTTTTCTTCTATATTCCCCATTCATCCACATTTGAAGCATTTCCTGGTTCCCTTCAGATAGTTCCCTGGATTCTTCTTCACATATTTCTAAAAAGTGGGATATTCGAGATTCTTTCTATCATGGGATTTATTTCCTGATCCTTCCATATTATACTCCATTTTCCAACTTTTTTTTACCAGACCCATGAGATTGTTGAGAGTCTTTGATTTCTATTTCAACCATGAGGGCACAACAGGCAATCTGTTGAAAACTGTTAAAGTATTAAATTTTCAATGATTTCTATAGACTTGTCTTTACTCCACTAAAGAAGTGATCACCCTTTATTTTAGTGTTCATGAAAAATACGGAAGAATATCTTTCCAACCTTGAAAAGTTTTCTTTATATTCTCTAATAGACTTATCTTCCTTCTTCTAAAGTCTAAAGAACATTCATTCCATTTTAAGGCGGAAGATTTGGTGAAAATGTAAGTTGAAAAACATTTTCTTTAATTACTCCAAATCAATAGAATCAATTTCCTCCTATTACATCATATTTTTTATTAGTGGCCACCAATAATTCGCTTCCCTATCGAAATAATAGACTGCCATCACAACTTTCTCTTCATCTGAGCACTACAGGATATAGAATATATTTTCAATGGAGTTAATCCATTTTTCCACAAGGAGGGAATTTGAAGATCCACTAAACATGGAAGGAATTTTATATATGAAAGATGAAAAAAACATTCTACTTCCTTGTAAAAGGAGGGAATTCCACATGATTCATGTTATTATTCCTAACTTGACCTAGTTGAGTGAATACTATCATAAATATTTGAGCAACTATTCATATTATATCTTGAATTTCATAAGAGAAATAATCAAATTTCATGTCACATTTTATGTTGAAATGTATTATTCTATTTCCTACTGTCAACTAAGAATAAAAATGTTCAATCAGGGGGCTTGAACACTTAGGTAATAAGCATATAAAAACGAACATTTAAACATAAATGGATAAACTTGTAAAAGAATAGTATACCAAAACTTGTGATTACCATGGTTTCAATAAAGGATTTCCTTGATTTGTTTCCTAACATATATTCTAATGGGAATTTTTTTTGTTCCCTTAATAATTGTTCATAATTATCCTAGGAATTTAGCAAAGCCTATCCCACTTGAGTGTCAAACCAGGTGCGTAGTAAAGCATGTAGTCATGTACCAGGTTACCCAGATTCAGGCTCGGAACACCTTTTCAGAGTTGTTACTCCTAGGTAAATCTATTCTAGAACCACGTGAACATGTAGTATCCATACAGAGATGTATTTTCTTGATAAACAACTTACTCTATACTTACAAAAATTTAGGATTGTTTTCCCATACATTGTCTTGTCCCTAATTTTTTTACTAATGTGCTCTAATACTATTCTCAAAAAATAACTATATCTTTCTATGATACCAAATATAGAAACATTAGACTTTATCACATAGAGTTACATGATTTTATACATAATTTATCCTCAAATTACAATCCATGGATTATAACATCTAGTGTCTTGGAGATTAGGTACATAATTAAACATCATGATTCCAAAATAAGAACATCTTTTATTTAATCTTCACAAAGAGATCATAATGTCATTTTATCCCTTAAATATACATATAATAACCTAGGGATAACATGAAAAAGGGATGATATAATAACCTAGTAATGGAATAAATATAAGGATAATTCTTAGCACATTGTTTAGAAGGAACAACAAAATTATATAAAAAGTCTTGGAACATGGTCAAACATAAGGGGTCATATAAAATATAACATAATATCATATAATCATGGAATCATTGTAATGTGGAAGAAAAACAAAACATGACTTTAGAACTGTTCATGACTCATTACACTGAGAGTATAAAGAGTCAAGGCGCGTTGCACATATAAGAGCACAAGTCAAGGGTAACTACCAAGATCGTTGCACATGGGGAATGAGTCAAGGATGACCACAAAGACTGTTGCATATAACATCTCATGTTACTAAAAAATATCTAATGAATTTGAGGGATATCAGGGCACACCCATCATAACAAGTTCATGAATATTATTTCCACATAAACATCATACATATGTAATAAAAAATAAACATAATTGTTACCCATGGAAATAATTAGACATCATAATCATATAAAAAGAATAATAATTGGGTGTACAATAAAATTTTACCTAAAAGTATGGAATTAAATCATATGTGGAAATTAATAATGGTATATTGGAATATACCCTAATAATATATGAAAATTTTAAGTGAAAATAATGTTTATTAAACTCTAGAAATAAAATATTTTGTACGGTTTAAGGGAAATCATTCAACATTCTTTAAAATAGAAAAGGAATAATTGTTTGTTTGAAAATAATATATAACCAATGTAGTTTTTTTATGATAAAATGAATTATTTTAGAAAAATAATTGTGTCTTAAACCATAATATGTACAACACTTAAAAAATTTTAATAATTCATGAAGTTTCCTTAAATAGGGCTTGCATATCAGGAAGAGTTTATTAGGGAACCTTTTAGAAAAAATATATAACCCAAAATAAGAAGGATGAATGGATCTTGATAAAAGAGTTTGGAATATATAAATAGTATTTATAATATGAACATAAAAATAAAATTGAATTTTATTTGGGTAAAAATAGATAAAGAGTAACCCGAAGGAATAAAGGATGTTTGGGTAGAATCTCTTAACTTATCTTGGAAATGGTTCAACACATGACCGTAATGTCCTGAATAATAAAATTAAATTCTTTCAGAACCCTTACAACATGTAATTTATTTATTATAAATTTATTTAGTTATTTTATTCCATTTTTATGATTTATAATGTTCAATTTTATCATTCATGAGTGCTTGTTTTTGTAATTTTCATGATAGGATCGCTTATGTTAGAGTATGAAAGTTCATGTAAATGGATATTAAAGTCAATTATTAATTTTTTAATTTACTAATGATCATACAGATGGTTACGTGATCATATAAGTCATTTTTTTTATTTTTGGTGAGGATAAATCATTATATAAAACATTAATGAAAAATGCTTGGATTATTTTGAGTGGTTTTGCTCACAATGAACATGTTTTGTTTTATTATTTTACATCATGCATGTATAATGATTTTAGAAAATTACATAATATTTAATAAATATATTATGATATGTTTCAACCATAAAAATGGTTTCATGACTAGAATTGAATATGGTAATAAAAAATTAAAACCCCTTGTCCTTGAATAAGATAAATTTACACATATCTGATGGTGAATCATTGTTAGTATAAATGGAGGGGGAAAGAGATATGATGATGAATTATTCCATTAGAAAGAAAATATTATAGTAAATATAAGGTAATAGATTCATCACAGAATTTTATTTAGGGGAGGTGATGAGAGAAACGAAAATATATGAACTTGAAATGAAATTAAAAGAATATGGAAGAGGGTTGAAAATCTTGATTCCATATTCTTAAGACCCTAATTTTGTGAATGGTTTGGGTATTCATTTAAGACTAAAATGTCTTGGATATAGGGGGATTGGGAGGATATTTGAGAAAACTTTGGGAAGGGCTCAAGGCTTGAGACGTTTGAGAAGAAGAGGTGGTGATGGTTGGTATTTATAGTGGAGAAGAGGGGTGATTTTTTTATTTATTTCATTACTTTATTATTTTTCTCAGTAAAATAAATAGTAATGAATCTTAAAAAAACTAACATGAACATGTGAGTTCAAACCAACTATTATTATATTAGTATAAGATCATTCATGAATTAATAATTTATGATTTTAGACAATATCGTAAATTACCATATTTCACTATTCACCAAAAACTTATTTATTTCAGAAAAATATCAAAAATTCACCCTAACCATTTCTCAATGTGTATAATTCAATAATTAACTCCGTTTTTTAAATAATTTTCTATGCATGAAAAATTTAATTTTTCATTAGAATCATTATTTACTTGAAAATATATATTTCAAAATTATAACTAATTTTACAACAATGAAAAACTAACTAAGGTATAATAAAATTTTCATATAATCCTAAGACTTAAAAAATAATTTATGAATACATTTAACAAAAATAAATTTTCATTTAAATTGTTAAATTATTCATAAAGTTGTAATTAAATATTTATTACTTATAAAATTACCAACACTTAATTATTAATTTTTAAAATATTTATTTAATTAAACTATGATATAATTATATGATATTTTCACTTATAATATGGATAAATTTAAACTATACATTCATTAGTGTTGATATTATTCAATTGTTCGGTTTACTTTTCATAATGGCAACTTTACTATTCCAAAGGTCATGTTATTATTTAATCTGTATAGGTTCCTTAACATCTAGAAACACATATTATTTCATTAAACCATCATTTATAGATATTTTATTTTTGTCTCTTATGTGGTTATACCATATGATATAATTATAAGAAGGGAATTTCTATAGATAAAACATTGGGTTGATACAAGGGAGGCAAAAAATAATTGACATTTAGGATACCAATCCTCAAAAAATAATACATTTAGATCCTTATAGAATATTGGAAAATAATCCCACTCAATTTTATTAATATTTATTCACAATTAATAATTATTACACTATAATGACCAGTTCTATGTTTGTAAAACACTAGTCCGGAAAATTATATATGTTTAAATTTATTTAAAAAAAATTCAGAAATAATTGGGCATGTGAATTAATAAATTCATATATGATAATGGAAAATAATGTATAAGAAAATATTTTCATCCTATATTGACAAAATGGAATAAATAATTAATATAGAACTCCATATACTACTCAAAAAATAGAGTTATTGAGGGGAAGACTGAGTGATTAGTGTAAATGGGAAGAATAATTTTTTGAAATATAGTCTCATAAAATTTATCAGATATAATCCATGTTCATAGCTATTAATTATTATAATAGATTTTTACTATGACATAATTATATAATGAACTCCGATGAATTTAGGTACAAATAGAATCCAATTGTGGGCTACATCAGAGCATTTTAATTCCCCTATTTTATAAAAATTAAAATTTATTAGCCACTAATGATGGATGAAAAATATAAACAAGAATATTTATTAGATATTAATCAAATGGTAAATGATACAGATGTATTAACAAGTGGTCACAAAAAACTGTTGAATGTAGTTTAGTGAAAATTATTGAAATCCAGCCTATATTAAGTTTTCTATATGTAGTATATTTATATAAATGTTCTAAAGATTTATAAATAATATAGTGTTTATCATAAATAATCTATGAAATATACAATTGAAGTTTAATTTGATTAGACTGGAGATGAGGATGTGGTTGTTGAGAATAAAAAAGTATATTCCAATGGTTGGTGAATCATTTAATGATTGATAATATAATTTAAAATAAATGAATAATAGAAGGAATCATAGATATAATGGGTACACAACAGATCCACCTATAAGAAGATTGAGATTTATAAATTATACCTCAATTATATCTAATTTTGAACCTAAATTAGTGATACATTCTTCAGATCATGGTGATTAGGTTGAGGCTATGGATGAAGATATGCTAAAAATTGAAAATAATTGCACATGTGATATTGTTCCATGACCTGATGATAAAAATATCATTCAAACCAAGAGGGTTTTAGGAATAAATTGAATAACCAATAAAAAATTATTATGAATAATTGAAAACAATAAGGTAAAAAATACTATCAATTAGAAAGAGTTTATTTTTAAGTGAACTTTTCTCTAGTGGAATGTTTATAATTTATTAGAGTGTTTATTTTTATTTCATCCTATAGGTAGTATAAAATCTTTCAAACAGATGCCTAGTCTACATTTTTAAATAGTGATATTGAAGAATAGGTGTATATTGTGAAAACTCATGGTTTTGTATATTATAATTATAAAATAAGAGTGTGTATATTAAGAACATATTTTTAGATTAAAAAACCCAAAGGGCCTAGTATTCAAGTCTGTAAATATGATTAAAGGAGTTAAAATTCCTGAATGAAAAATTATTCAATTGACATGTATATCAAATAAATTAATAAAGGTACACTTATTAAAAAATTATATTGGTGATATAATTTTTATAGTAAATCAGGAGAATTATTTATAGTATTTTAAATAAATGAATCAATAATTTTATATGTCCATTATTGGTGAGTTGAGATAATTATTGGGATTACATGTGATGTAAAAAAATAAAATTTTGTTTTCTTATCCTATGAAGTGTATTCTATAGAATGTTTTTAGATTATTGAGATGGAGGAATCAAAAATAGCGTCTGCGCCCATTCATATGGGTCAAAATTTTCTAGATAAGGTGAATGAGGGAGTCTTAATCAATGGGAATTTAGAATACTAGTTTGGATCCTACATTATGCCACAGATCCTATACCTAATTTTATTTATAATGTTATTATCCATACCAAATGTCAAAGTATCACAAAGAAGTCACATATCATAGCTTCCAAAATAATTCTTAGATAAATTAGAGGGGCTTTGAGTTGTGGGAGAATTGACAATAAGGTAAATATGTTTAATATGTTTTGGATTCTGATTGGGTAGGCGATTATGGTGATAAAAGGTCCAAATCAAGTGTAATTTTCTTCTTAGGAGACATTTTTGTGAGTTGGAACTACAAAAAAACCATTTACACTGAGTAATATGAATGTTAAATTTATTACTTTTACTTGTGATTTCTCTAAAACAATTTGTTTTTGTAGCCACTAGAGACATCAAGATACAATATGTTCTTACTCATGGATAGTTTGATAATATTTTCACCAAGTAAATTCTTAAGGATATGTTCTATACCTTATACTAAGCATGGTTATTCATCCCTTGTCGCATCATTGTTAAATTGGGGGGGGGGTCCTTAATAAACCTTGGATTATGCTTCAAAAGGGGGATAATTTTGCATATATATTTTCTTAGATTTAGGAACGTTTTTATTTATTTCCATCTATTTTAATAATGGTGTATATTTCAAAAATTAGAGTTTTTTGAGAATCTAAGATACTAGATTAAGGGGGGTTCATTTAAGTAACATATACATGATTTATTTTTACAAATGTATAAAAATCTCCCAACACATTACCTTATCGGGTTGTGTTGTGAAAGACTCTTCTCATAATAGATAGGATGTTATTTTCTGATTCTCATTATTGTAAATGATTTCAAAAAATATATTTTATTCACTTTAAAATATTTTAATGGTGATTCTAATAAATTCAAAAGGGAGAGATTAAATAACCAATGGAATTGTTAATAAATTGGTTAGTGGTTTTAATTTGTTTTCAATATTATGGAAGATCTTGAAATAGGTTATTGGGGATTTTGAGATGTTACTGAATATTGTTTAGATTTTTTTGAGATGGTTGAAGATGGTTTGAGGGATCATCAAGGTGTTTTTAAATTTATTTATGTGTTATGGAATATATAGAGTCCATAAAATTACATTCAAGGTTGATCGTATAACATTTTAAAATATCATGTAGCTTTGAGTCCTTGTGTATGTATTTATCTTTTTTATTTTAAAATCATTTTAATTTTTTTCATACCATAAGAGTTCACTATTTAATGTCAGTGTAATCCTTTTCCACTGAGTATAATCCTTTGAAGCACATATCATAATCCTTTTAAGTGTTGATCATAATCCTTTTCATGAAAAATTAATGGCCCTGATAATTATATGTAATAGTAAAAATGGTAATTAGTGGCCACAGAAAGGTAATTTTATACCTATAGAGGAGAAAATCCATGATTTACTTAGCTATATTAAGTCCATCAAACAGATACATATATGTAAAAAATGAAATACATTGTATATATAACAATAATTCTGGCTCAAGAAGAATTTTATATAGGTAACTTATTACTTTAATAAAGGTATCACTAAAATCCACAATCAATAAAAGGATACATATAGAGTTACACTACCTACAAAAAGTTAGTCCAATATGATATGTAAAAGTAATGAGAAACATACAGTAGATATTTACAGGTAACTTCGATGAACCATGACCTACATAAGGGTCAAATCTATGTTTTCATAAGGTATGTGATAATTTATATAATAATATTTTTGAAAAATTAGATAAATTTATCAAATAATGATTTATGTTATGTTTTTCATTGATCATTCATTTCAAGGATATTATAATTAAATATAAGAATCAAGGAATAAATGAATAGGGGATTCATTAATATTTAAGGAATTATATTCTAAAAAGAATCCATAATCATATATTCTTCTTGCTAAATAAATAGAGACCGTATTTTCAGAGATGTGAAAAGAAGACATGACCATGAAATAGTCATTATTTATTATAGTGGTGAGTGTTTCATGGAATATATTCACCTATAGGAAACAATTACTCGCTCCATGCCATAGCCTATGTTTATTTTCATCATGATTCATACAAATATAGAACTATTCAAATGTTTCATGAATTGTGGAGATGATTAAGAAACAATAACTCATATATCATGTGGATTTTTTCATCCATATAAATAGGATAAATTATTATAAATGATATAATTTTTGAATATTTTTAACTATATAGAAATGTAGGAGAATAATGAGTGCACAAATCAGGGAGAAACTATTCATAAGTTTTGTGAATATTTAATCCAAGAAAACAAGAAATGAATGTGTTATAGAATTATGAAATCATTCATTATCTATTACATTTATAACATCATTAAATAGAACTAAATTGAGATTAATTAGAATATAATTAAAAGATAAATTTATTGATTGATTATATGGTAATTTTATATTGAAGAGAAAGAAATATGGGTCATGCAAGCATGAAATCATGAAAGAATAAATCATACTATATAATGTGACAAGATACCAGCACACATTTTCTGATAGTGTTTCATCTAATAAATCATGGTTAATTCAGAAGTAGATCTGATATTTGAAGTAATGGAATCTGAAAGACCTAAAAATATATATTTCATCTAAGAGAGAGGAAACAATTTTCAAATAAAGTGGTACCAAACTATGCAATTTCATTAATCCGATATTTTTTGTACAAGTTAAAGGATTTAACATACCATTAATTTTTACTAGACACTTTATCAATATTTAATGATGAACACTATGTATCTCTTTTAATATTTATTTTAATTGTAATAATATGGTCCATAGAACCCAATTAAACCTAGAAATAATTATTCTATCTCATGAAGATTGAACCTTGTAAAATTCTTATTTTTTCCTGATCATTATTATTCTTGAATACAGGTAAGGAATATATTTTAAAATTGGATCATTACATTGATATGTTCTAGGGGTCTTATTTCTAGAATAAAATAATTTTCAGAAGAGTAACACTATTTCACACCCCCAGTGGTGTACTAATAGATCTGAGTACTTTTGTGGTGTCTAGATCTAGTTGGAGTACTTATGAAAAATTATGATAGTGTTTTTTTGTTGTTCTAGAAACCATGAGAATTAAGATTTGATAATTTATCATTGATAAATGGGTTATTTTAAAATAACCATGTTTTTGATCATGTATTTGTTAGTTCAATTCTTGGTTAAGATACATATGATTTTTTTTATAATAATAATAGAGGATTTCCCATAACCTATTCCATGCCATGGTGCACTGGAAACAGTGATGGTAAAAAATTCATTCCATGGTGAGTCTTCTAGAGGGACTCTTGTTCAATTTTTTCATGCCCTTTTTGGATGAAAAGACACTTTAGTACTGGTTAAGCCTATTATAACTAAGAAAATAAGCCACTAAAAAAATAATGAGTTAGTATTTTAAAGTATAAGGGTTTTAGATCTAGCCTTGACAAGATACACCATAACCATGGTTGAAGCTTACATGTCCTCATGAAGGAACATCATGTATATTACATAAATATATGTATAGGTTCCCTAGGTTTTAACTTTTTATTCTTTTATCCAAACCATTTTTTATCCTCAACCCCCTCTTGGTTCTTTTCGACCATGTCCTGGTGAACATTAACCTTTGAGTTCATGGGGATTTCATTCTCTCTTGATCCAAGGTATTCAAATTCTCCCCTTTTTACTTAATTTTTATTATATTCCTTATAAACTGTGTTATAAGTGAGTTATCCTATGTTTTGGTTAGTATTCAAGAATTGTTGATGATAGTTACAAATTGTTATTCCCCAAGGTTGTTTCAATAGACTTTGGAAGTTGTTGATTCCATGTTTCTGTGTTCTTATGAAGTGTTCCTTGATTATTTATATAGAGGTAGTGGATTAGTAACTTATCCTTGTTTTATGTGTTTATGTTTTATTAACATGATTAATATTCAATCGGTAAATGGTTGATATTGACCATTATGAAAATAATTAATAAAAACTATGAATAGATGAAATATGAATGGGGTGTTGTGATAACACATGAATTATATTATGATTTAACCAAAATGGAAACCTCATTTTACTGGGTAGATAGTTTTCTTTATAAATGTTGTGATTATTAATATTCATTATCATATTTTATATGATTAAAATTGAGACAAAAACATAATTCTAGTAAGTCTAATATAATAATAAATGATACATATGAATTGAGTTTTTCATTCTTCCATGAAATGGATGATCATGGAAGAATTTATTTGAAAAAGGTTATTTATTATTGTGGTGATTATTAGAAACTAAATGTCGGTTATCATGTTTTATAACTAATTCATAATAAATTAGTTAAATTTAGACAATAAATAGAAATATTTTTTTCTAGAATTAATTTTTTAGGAATGTTTTATAGCCTATAATAGTTCTCTATAAATTGGTCTCCCTTGATTTAATATCCTTGGTATCCCCTAGAATATATTGTAATATAAATATTATTTTCCCCCATGTATATACCTTTAGGTGGAAGATCCCCTTCTATATTTGACATATGAAACCCGGTATGGAAGAAATATTTTGTGTGGAATATGATATTTCACCAAGGTTAGGATAGTGTATAGATTTAGATTAGAGTGGCATGGGATAGATATTATAGATAGGTTTTGAGGATGAAAGTTGGGTGGTTGGTATGTGTTAAGTGTTTGTATTTATATTTTTTTAATTTCTTGTGGTGATTGATTTTATTTTTAATATTTTTTTCCAAATGTAATGTTACCACATATTTATTGTGGTATCATATGTTAAGTCATAAAATAAGTGGAATTATGAAATTTTAAATGAACTATTAATGAATTTTTTAGAATGGTTGTTGAAAATGGAAATGATTCATTAATTATAAACCATGAAATGGTTGGGATAAATAATTGAAGAGAATTGATTGAAATGAGGAGTTTAAATGTGATGATAAAATAACCTTGGATTTTATGATTAATATAAATAATTAAAAAAAATAGATATGTTTTCTAAGAAGTAAATGAAATTTGATAATTACTAAATGATTAATGATGATGAACTTTAATGATTTTGTGCTTATTTGAGAATTATAATTCTAGTCATTGAGATGGTAGTTTATGTTTCACGTGAGTTGTTATTTATAGTTCATAAATAGGGTAATATAGTTTCCATTAGACTAGTTATTTGATATATTATCATTATATTTTGTTATTTCATACACTCCACCAACCGAGTTTGATTCCTTTTTGATGCTAAACTATTTTTGAATCAAGATTATTTCCCTAGTATCTAGGTTAGTGAGGGAATGAATATTTGACTACTCCCTCTTCCACATTGTCCCTTTAAACATATCATAGTGTGTAGGCATATCGGGAAATGATGGATTAAGGTATAGGGTATGTGCTCACATGGGCTGTGATGGATCTCAGTTTTATAATACATGTATGTGGGGACTATATCAACTTGAGGTTATAGCTTATGTATTTATCTTTACTAGAATTACTATAATTATTATAGTTGTACATATGCTCAAGCTATGATGGATGGAGGTATATTAAATGACATAGAAGATGTGATGGCCTTCAAACATTCTACATAGTTATGAGGTATGATGGAATATAGATGTGGTTATGATTTTTTTATTGCTATTACATATCGATTACAATAAGTTTAATGGACAATATTTGAGGATAGGGTAAATAGGTAAGTTTCCTAAAATACATCAGATGTGACTATATCTATATAATGTTATTTCATGGGTATAGAAGATATTTATGCATTGGATGTTTATCGGTGCGGTGTGAGAATGAAAAACCAATGAGTAAGTGGATCTAGGGTACCTATCATATATATATATATATACATTAATATATATGTTTTGATAAAATTTTACCAATTTATGTGTATTAAATATTTATAAAAACAAATTGAGGTTCAGATATAGTTCACTTGATTTATGTAATGATTTGATTACCATTTTTTATTCTCAATAATTTGGTGTTCTTCTTTCACATGTTCATGAGATGTTTTTTGGGTGGATCCAATCGAGTGTACTTGTATGATCACCCCTATATATATAAATACTTTTTTAATTATATTGTATCTATTTGGTGAAAAAACATAACATTAATAGTTAATAAAGTTTTAGTATAAGATTTTAGGGTTCATGGTTGATTCCTACGCAATGTTCATGGTTAATTTACTATTTTTTTATACAAAGTATTAAATTTTATGTATTGTGATGGTTGTTTATTTATAAAAACATGTACCATAATCAACCCATAATTATATTTTTAATAGAAAATATTAAATTTCATTATATTCCCAAAATAGTTTATGTCTATAGTTTAAGATAATTAGGAACAATCCTACATAACAAACCATTATAATGAAAAGTGGAATGTTTTCTATTTTTACAAAAAAAAATATGATTCTTATATTTAATATATTGATTCATTAAAAAATAATTCTCTTATATTAAGTAAAATCCTACTAGTGGAAAATAGACCTTGTTCTTTTTAGTTACTCATCATCAAGACCAGAAAAAAATATTTTAAAACATGTGATTAACAAAAAAATCTTATTAAGGTATATAAAAATAAATAAATTGTTCCCCTATTTTGAAAATCATGAAATCCCATATAAAATTTTCCATTTATATAATTAAACATGAGCTCAAAGTAATAATTTACTTACTCAAGAACATAAATTCACTTCCCAATGCTTTTATTAAAACATCCCATAAGAAATATTAAAGTCAAAATTTATAATAATGAATTTTTCTTGAAAAACAAGAGATCCCAGGAAAACATTTTTTGGAAAACAAAATTTTCACCCTTAAGGGGGGTATAAACATTACTTTAAATAAGAGTTCATTATATTACCTTATGAAATAAAAATTATTCCATGATAACACATTTCTAAGTAAAAAAAATTCATGTAGGTATCTTGGTACATCATCTTTATGTCACTATTACAATCAATCTTACAATAAATATTACAAATGGAACAACCCACTAAGTTAATTACAACAATATTTCACAAAGAAAAAAATAATTACAAATGAATTGAAGATATATATCGATCTCATCCATCATCATGAAAAATCTACAAGGACTATTAATTAAATTAAACACATAAATAATTGCATTTTCATCATAAAATATAATAAAATATTATATTTAAGACATATAGAGAACAAATTTCAAACATAATGTAAATGTGACAATAAAAATATATTTTCTTTGAATACTATTTAAATGAAAATTTCCCAGAATAATTATAAATAATAATTTACTTAAAAATCCATGAAATTTTTAGAGTAACATTCATAAATAATAATTTTCATCATCTAATGAAATTATCCTTATTCATTATATTTTTGAAAAATAATCATTTGAATCTTTTGTAAAAATATAGAAAATTACCTATTTGGAGAATATTAAAATATCTTCTTTTAAAACCATCTTAAAAAAGATAAAAATTGCCTAAAATGAATTTTAACATAAATTTATGTATATTAATAACCTGAATGAAACATTTTAAATAACATTTATATTGAGTAAATAGAGATGAAAAACTTTAAAATTTTTAAAATAAGGTTTTGATGAAAATATCATACTTTGTGTCGGATTAACCAAATATATACTTTTACTCCTATATAAAAATTTTATATTCATTATTTACTTTATTATAAACCTTTTAATGTTTATTCTCTTATTATTATCTCTTTTTACATTTATTTCCATTTTTTAAATAGGTACCAATCAAGTTAAGTTCAGGTCGGGAATTTTGAGGATTATTGGTTCATTATCTCGAAACAACTTCTATTTATTGACCATAGTAAAAGGGGTCATTGTTACATCATCTAAAAAATATTAATATTGATATAATTATAATTTATATACATTAAATCAAATTTTATAACCATCCACTAAATTAATACATGAAAAACAAATCACATCACTTCATAGAGGTTATAGTCCACACGTACATGTGGGAGATGTTATCATTTTACAACATATAGAAGGATAAAATGATAAGTAATATATTATTATTGTCAAATCGTACTTATGGAATTAATATCACATATACTAATTAAATCCATTATAATAACCATCCATGTGAGTCAGTTATGAATAACAAAACACATCACTTAATTGAGGTGGTAGTCCACACATACAAATGAGCGATATTTTTATTTCCCATATGATAGAAAAGGAGGCCAAAAACTTTTGTGACATAAAAACATTACTTTTATTCATATTTGATATAACTCTTTTATTATATCAACATATTTATGATAGGTTTTGAGGTGATATGATAACAAATAAACATGAAGGTACTTGGTTAATATTTATTCATCTTCTTTAGAAAACCTCCTTTAGTTTACATCTTATGCATTATTGGATAGTCTTTATTTGATAAAAATACCTATAATACATTTTGGGTGATTTTGGTAATGAATTGAGAATTTATTGGTTGATCATAATGGCTAAATGTTTGTTAATAAGAGAGAAGAGGGGTTTCCCTTTTATAAGTGAGGGGAGTCGCACTCTTGGAATTGTTGTTAACTTTTAAATATTATTAATTTATTACACTAGGTCAAGTATAACTAAATATATAAAATTTAAAATATAATGTGATGATGTTAAAAATTATCTCATACATTAAGATTAAATATAATATTTTGTAACCTTTTCACTTAATTTAAACATTAATTGACATGTTTTCCCTTTTAACCTGGTGGATAATTTTAAACATTGAAACTATTCACTATGGCCAAAAATAAAATTCTATTTATTAAATAAATTTGAAAATTATGATTTGAAATATGAAATCCATTTTTCATGACTCAATTTTTCGATGTTTGAGGAATTAATTTTTATATAATAGTGGAAAATGCATTGATTTTTTTTAAAAAAAAGGGTTTTTAATCCCAAAACAAATTTTACACCAAAATAAGGTATAATGATGATTCCTATATAATTAATTGTGTTTATTTTTAAAATGGGGAAAATTTTACTTTTAAAATAATAAACAATTAATAGTACATTATAAATAATTGAAAATAAATGTAAATTCTTATGAAAATAGTATTTTCACCACCCAAAAATCAATATATACATAAAAATCCCAAAAAAAATTCCTAATATATATTTTATTTCACGATATAAATAAATAATTATATTTTATATAACAATATTTCTAAAATTAGTATTTTTTACTTTTAAATGAAATATTATAATACATGGAAACACTTTAGTAAAAAATATAAGCATTTGTTTTTTGACTTAAAAAATAATATAAAATTATTGTAATGATTGTGAATCCAAAAATTAAAATCCATAATATGAAAAAGATATGTAATTTATTTATTATTAACATTAAATAGTTTTTAACATTAATGCCTTGTTAAATATATTACAACCTCACAATTTTATTCATCACTTAATTAAGTAGGTATGTTTTTCCCATATAGAATTTTTGGGATCACATGTTGTTTCCTCAATCATGTGGTTCTTACACAAAAATTTTACCATTTGAGTTAAATTATTCTATAACACCTTATATATATGTCCTATAATCTACATTATATTTTCTTAATTAGATATAATAGCTTCCAAATTTATAACCTCATTTCTCAAAATATGAAATTCATTAGGTGCGTATTTCTTTAACGAAGAAATGTGAAACGCATCATATACATGAGATAAACATGGAGGAAAATATATTTGATAAGAAACATTTTCCATATTTTCTAGAATTTTATATAATCTAACAAGCCATTTACCTGACTTTCTCTTTTTAATAAATATCATAACACATTTTTGTTGAGATATTTTTTGAAATAAATGATCGGCTACCTCAAATGAATGATATTTACTCATGTTATCTACATAACTCTTCTACCTTCTCTATGAAACCCTCAAGTGCTTTTGAATTAACTAAACCTTATAAACCATTTGTTCTACCCATAAATGTCTCAAAATCCTTCCTTCAAAAGCCTCATCCCAACATGTTTGATTTTGACACCACATTGCATATTATTCCTAAAAAATTTTCATATATATTGTAACGACCTGATTCTAGTTACCTAGATTCGGTGCATTATTACATTAAATTATCATGATATAAAGAATCATGTCATGAAAGACCGATCATGTTAGTAGACATGGAAGTAATATATAAATACATAAGTTTTACATTACATCATGAAATAAAAACAACAACAATATTTTGTCCCATTTGAACACATTTATATTCCTTAGCCTATCCCTGTAAGTCAACTATAAAATACTTCTTCAAATCATGGAAAAAATAGAACATAGAAAGGGGTGATCATAGATGCTCATCAAGGATAACAATATAGTAGAAACTTTTATAAATAAGCATAAACATTTAAGGAAATGTATAAGACTAAAACATAAGCATTTTAAACTTAAAATTCAGATTAATATGGAAAAAGTAAAACAAATAATCCCTTTTACTTATTCACATGGATGTTTTACTAGTCGAATAATCAAATGAAATATCTATAGCCAAATTTATAATTATGGAATGCATAATGTCAGACATCATAACCAAATAATCAAGGCCTCCTGCCAATAATAAAAATAATATTTTATCAAGTCCTTATTCCAAGAAACTAGTTTTTCTCATGAGACCTACCGATGCATCGAGGAGCTATAGCGATCTCCACCTATCACTTACAAAGTCCAACGAATTCATCATATGAAAAAGTTGAATCATAACATAAAAATTCATATTAAAACTAGAATAAAAAATGTCAATACTTTAACCATAAACCATAAATTGGTATAAAAATATCACATACATAGTCAAACATATCACAAAATTTTCAATACAATATGGAAGCTTGAATCATAATAAATCAACTTCAAACAAGCATTAAATCCAATAACGGATGTTGAAATAGATGAAATAAAAATTATATGAGAGAAATATCTCTTTCTATTTTGAAATAATTTAAAAGTATATAAATTTTAAAATAAAAAATTTATTTTGAAAATATTCTTATAATCTTGTCATGGTAGCTTCGAAGGTGTTATAATTGTGGAAATTAGCTACACACGCTGTATATGTTAAAAAACATTCTTACCTTAATAAAGTACCCTATTTGGAAAACAAAGGAAATATTTTGTTAAAAACATTTTATAAAAAGTGAAAAAAGGGTATAAATGAATATAACCCATATTCTTGGAAATAGTAAATGTTTTTGGAAATTAATTTTTAAGAAACATGGATTTGGATGATAAAGAATTCCTAGTAGATACTCACATATAAACAACCTCGGATAATGAAGAGATTGTAGAATTAACCCTTACCTTGCACTTTTACTTGATCGAGGGTATGTTAACCTCCTGTATAACAGTTAAATAATTTTTATTATATTATAAAATAACCACATACATAAATATGACATCATATATTATCTTCTAATATTTATTTGTTAATAATATTTCTCTAGTATCATTGTTTCGGGTGTTAACTGATTTGTTTTCCTTTATATTTTTTGTTATTAAAGTCTTTCTTTTTATGTATAGGATGTATTTTATTCATAGATATAATTATATAAATTTATTAAAAATTATTTTTAATCATAAAGTGAAAATTATTCTTGAATGATTGCGATGGGGAATGAATCTCATCGTGTTCGTGGACACGGTAATCTGTACGTACACACGAGCGAAAATATCATTATATTGATGGTGAAATCAAATGTAATTAGATGATATATCATATATATATATAATTCATAACATGTTATATTTGTTATTTACATAAGTTATACTCATTATTATACCCATCTAAATAATGAAGTGTTTGAATAACAAACTACACCATGACGTGGAGACGGTATGTCGTACGTATGCATGTATGGTGACATGTCATTCATAGGATGGGTAGAATAATGAATATGGTTGTACCATATTTATAATAAAATCATAGTATTTATATGGTACTGGATTTATTATTTAGGTATGGAAACAACTAAGAAAGAGGAAGTGGAAGAATAAAAGAACTTTGAAAAAGGTGGTGAAATTATTACGTCTTCTTCAGGTGTTTCCTTTTAAGTTGATCAAAAGGGATCCATAAATTAGATTTATGATCAAAGTAAGGCCACTAGATAGAATTGAGGGAAGTTGGGAGGATATTTGATCTAGGTTTGTTCTATCCAAGTGGATTTGTAGTTGTGATTTTGATTGAAGGGGAAGTAACCTTTTATAAGAGAGGTTAGGGTCACTTTAAGAAAAACTTGAAATATTGTTTTATTATACAATCATATTACGATTATAATGGATCAGAAATGATTTATTTCTAGACTAACATGTGTATGGGTTGACAACCTCTCAACCAATAGGTTTTAGATAGGTTTAGGTCACCATATTAACATTAACCTTTAGATTTAACTCTTAGTTAAATAGTTTAACTTTGACCATGTATTCTTGTATTATTATATTATATGGTTAATAATCTTACTATAAAATTACAAAAGATCCCCAAGTTGTTTATTAATGGTATATATATTATTATATATTTCCTTTTTCTAGACCATAGTTTTTTAGGACTATTATATCAATTAATAATATAGTATTTGTTTTAAAAACTTATTTTTGTCAATTTTGACACTATTTGGTATCTTGCTTTTGTTAAAGTCTTAACAACACGATTACTTCAAAAAAAAATTAATTGAATCAACCCTAACATGTCATATTAACCTATAAAATTATTTTAATTCATCAAATCACTCAATTTATATTTTTTTGGATATTTATAATATTAATTATTTTAATCTTTCATTAATAAGGTAATTACCGCATCATCACTGTTTCATAAATAAATTTAATTATATAATGCCTAAAAATAAATAAAATAGCATTCTGTAGGAAATATGTTTATATTTATAATGAATATTTATAGTCAAATTTACCTTATGTATTACCATATATTAAAAATGGTTTAGTTTATAAACATTGACTTTAACACTTTTAACTCTTATTTAAATAAAATAATAACAAATTTCCTAATCTAATATAAGTTAAAAAAAAGTATAAAAGTTTATTCCTAATGTTGTGTTTGGTCGAAATAAAATTATCAAATAGAATTAGGACATGTTTTAGGGTAATAATAAAATCATTTTTACAATTAATTACCCTATTTACTTTTAACCGTGGTAAATAAAAGTCAAAAGTTACTATTCACCAAAAATTATTTTCATCTTATTGATCCACATTTTACTTCCCGATTTCAACTGTGACTCTTAGATTTTTGAAATTCAATTCACTGAAGTGGTAAAATTAAATTTTATTCAAATTTTCAAATGCGCCTAGAAGGTGGGTAAAAGACGGTAAAAAGTACAATATAATTTTATATATCTAATATTATTATAAAATGACTCCAATGAATTACATTGAACATTTATAGGTATTATGTATCTATTTTTACCTAATATAAATGTATATAAAATAACTATTTATTTAAATAAAAATCAGTTTTAACCAATACAGTAGTGTTTTTCTCTATTCATAAAAAATTGCACGTTTTTAGAAAAATACCAAAAATTTACCATAATATAATTTTGATATTTTAAATCCAAAAATGAAGTCCATTTTGAAAAATAAAATTTCAAAAATTTCTAAAAGTGTGTATTACTAGTCATAACAGCTTGTTTGATTGGACATGGTGTGTTAAAATTCCAACATTCATACAACACAAGATATTGCATTATTCAAAGGGAAAAGAACCGTGGAATCTTGGGGTGTTACATTATCTCCTCCTTCAAAAAATTTTGTGCTCAAAATTTTTAGAATATTACTATTTAAAAATATTCAGGTGGTTCTTCATTATAAGTTCATCGGGTTCCCACGTAGCCTATTCCATCTTATGATTTCTCTGTAAAACTTTACCTAGATGAGTCGTACAGTTTCTCAACACTTGTTCTCTTGTATCAGGAATCTTGAAAATCTCTTCACAATAAGACAGATCAGGTTCCAGTTCAATTTTCTCATAGGTAAGTACATATGTTGGGTTAGGCATCTATTTTTTCCACAATGATACGTGGAACACATCATGACCTTTGAATAGACTTGGCGGTATTTCAAAACAATAAGCTACAACACCAATTCATTCTAGAATTCTGAAAGGTCCAATGTACATAGGACATAATTTACCCTTCTTACCGAATCGTATAACACACTTCCCTGGAGATACCTTGAAGAAACCATGATCACCTAAATGATATTCCAAATCCTTCCCTTAGTTATTGGAATATATATTTTTCCTACATTGATCTACTTTGATGCGGGTTTGGATAACCTCCACCTTTTCCATTGTTTCCTCAACATGTTCTGGGCCTATAAGTTTTCATTCACCAAGATCATCCCAAAAAGTTGGTGTGTGACATCTCTTTCTATATAACGCTTCATATGGTGCCATCTGAATACTTGAATGGAAAATATTATTATAGGAAAATTCTACCAGAGGTAAATTTAGAGCCCACATAACTTGAAAGTCAAGTGAGAATGATCTCAACATGTCTTCTGAGGTTTGAAAGGTCCATTCTGATTGTCCATTAGTTTGAGGGTGGTAGGCAGTGCTCAAACAAAGTTCAGTATCCAAGGCCTTCTGAAGACTTTTCCAGAATTATGATGTAAAATAGGGAACATGATAAGAAACAACCGATATGGGTAATCCATGATGTCTTAAAACTTCATTAATATATAGTATTTCTATAAGTTCAAGTCGTTAATATTCTCTTATAGAAAGAAAATGTGCGGACATGGTAAGACAATCAACAATGACCCATATTGCATCATTCCTTCTAGGAGTCTTAGGTAGTCCCATGACAATTTCCATCATTATATCTTCCCATTTCCACTCAGGTATGAAAATAGGTTGCATGAATCTTCTAGGATGTTGCCTTCAAGATTTCACTTTTTTACAAACCATACATCTTGACACATAATCAGCAATATCTCTCTTTATGTTGTCCCACAAAATATGTTCCTTCAAATATCAATACATCTTAGTTTTACAAGGATTTATAGAGAAATTGGAGCATGAGAACCATCTGATAATTCCTTTTTTATATCAGGTATGTCAGGAACATAGACTCTTCCCAAATTTCAAAATTCCATCTTCATATATGAAGTCAATCAATCTCACATCATTCATAGATTTAATTTTCTTTTTTAAACTCATCATCCTCAGTCTGATAATTTTTTATCATTTCTAGTAAATATTTTTTGTAAACCATTTAATAAAGTACTGATTTTTCACCTTCCATGGATATTACCATATCTATCTTTACTAGATCCTTGAATATAGGATCCCTTTCAACTCCCATCTTGTTCAAAACCCCACGATCCTTTCTGCTCAAAGAATCTACACCCTTATTTTCCTTCCCCGGGTGGTAGTGTATAGTGAAATCATAATCCCGGAGTATCTTGAGCCATCACCTTTTCCTCATGTTGAGTTATTTTTATAAGAGTATATACTTCAAGATCTTGTGGTCGGTATATATCTCACATTTTTCACAATAGAGATAGTGCCTCTATATCTTAAAATTAATGATTGCAGCTTCTAACACAACATAATGAGTGGGATAGTTTTGTTCATGAATTTTTTGTGGTCGTGATTCATAGGCAATAACCCTATCATTATGCATAATAACATAACCAAGTCCATTCTTTGATGCATCAACATAAATAAGAAACCCATCATTCACCGATGGTAGAGTCAAGAGAGGATCATTGACTAATATTCTATTTAGTTATTCACAACAATATTTAGAATCATTTGTCCAAAAAAAGATTAATCCCTTTACATGTGATCTTGGTTAATGGGTTAGCCAAACAAGAGAAATTCTGGACAAAATGATGACAATAACCTACTAAACCAATAAAACTGCGTACCTCAGTTATACTCGTCGGTTCTAGCCACTATTTTATTTCTCTTATCTTAGATGGATCAATAGAGATTCCATCCATTGAGACAATATGGCCAAGAAAATAAATTTCCTAAAGACAGAATTCACACTAGTTAAACATCCCATATAATTCATTTCTTCTAAGGGTTTTTAGAATAGTCCACAAGTGATTTTCATGATCTTCATATTTTTTTTTATTATAAAAAGATATCATCAATAAATACAACTACAAATTCATCAAGTTATTCCTTGAAAACCATATTCATTCAATCCATGAAGGTAGAGGGTTAATTAGTCAATATAAAAGGCATTACTGTAAACTCGTAATGCCCATACCTAGTTCGAAATGTTGTCTTTGGAATATATTACTTCTTCACACACAACTGATGATATCCTTATTGAAGGTCAATCTTTGAAAAATATTGATCCCCATGAAGTTTGGTGAATAAATCACCAATTTGAGGTAGGGGATACTTGTTCTTTATTGTTATAGAATTGATCTCTATTTAGTCAGTGCACAACCTCATAGTTCCATCTTCCTTATTAACAAAAAGAATAGGGGATCCTCATGGAAAAACACTAGGGTGAATAAATCCCGTCTAAATCAATTCCTATAGTTGTTTCTTTTGTTACACTAATTCCACAGTGGCCATTCTATAAGGGGTCTTCGATATGGTCCTTGACCCAGTTATTTAATCAATGGAAAATTCAATTTCTAATTCTAGAGGATGTCCAGGTAAATCCGCTGGAAACACATCAACATATTCTTGTACAACAGGTATGTCCTCTATTTGAACATTCTTTTCCTCACCCATTGTTATTTCATTCTCCTTATCCCTAATAATTGAATTTTGTAGATCTAGTGGGTGTGGATATATAGTAGAATCAAGTGGTGATGTTTCTTATCTAAAGATAAGTTACTCCTTATCATCATCAAAAATTGTAACCACCTTCTTCTTACAATAAAGTTTTGCATCATGATCCGAAAGCCAATCCTTACTGAGGATTATATCAAATTAAATCATGGGTATGATGATGAGATCAGTAGATAAAGAACATTTATATGCCCTAATTGGAACTGATTCATAAAACATTGTTGCAATAATACTTACCTTAAGAGTTTTTACTGATAACTCTATTGTTAAATAAAATTAGAAATATCCAATTTTCTTATCTAACTAGGAATATATGAAACAATGAAATGACACAAAATCAAATAAATCATCGGAAAAACATGAGGAAACCATTAAATTACCCGCCACCACGTCTTTCAAAACTTCAACCTCAGCAGTAGTGATCATAAAAGCTTGGCCTTTCTCCATTGGCCATTTCTAAGGTAAGTCTCCATGGAACTTAGGACATTAATTTTCATAATTCCCAATTTATCTACAATTTTATCATTCAACATTGACAACCTATTTCTTTCCCTTTCAATCACGAGCATGGTGGACTTTTTCACCACACTTGTAACAGACTCCCATTACCTTCAAGAATGTACTAGGGTATTTTTGACATATTTACCGCAGGATGTATATTCAACTATTCTTTTGTTTCCCTTATTTCCATTTACAGAGTGTTCAGCAGATCGCTTCTTCCCTTTCATTTCTTTAAAGTATTAAGACTTAGATAATTTCATTTCTATCTTGATAGCACATGAGATAATATCTTCGTATGATGAGAAGGATTGTGAGACTAATGCTTGATAGATATGGTTTTAACCCATCAAAAAATCGATCAATCTTACTCCTTCAGTTATGTATATAATCTATTTCATGTCTTTCTAATCTTGTAAACTTAGCCTCATATTTTACGACATCATCATCCTCCTTTTTCTTTAGACTTATAAATTATCTTTCCATATCTTCTCGATGGCCATGAGGAAAGTATTTTTCTATGAAAATCAATGTAAACTCCCTCCATGACTTATTTTATACTTCTTTATCCAATTTCGTGTTTTGGATTAATAAACATTATTGATCTGTATCTCCTGTGAGGTGATAAACATCCATGAAAACTTTTCCCCTTTCGCTACTCCCCAAAGCATGAAATATTTTATCTAAGGAACTTATCCATTGCTCAGTTACAAATGGATTTTTAGTACCATTTATTTTGGGTGGTTTTTTCCTCATGAAGTGGTCTAACATTGATCATCCTCATTGTGGATCAGGGTGCTCCATATGGGTAAGGTTATTATTCATAACCTGAGAAATTTGTACAAGTATGGTGATAGGCTGATAAGCACCGGTTGCAAGACAAGATCCACTATAATTATCTTGGGAAAGAGGGAGATCCCTATATGTATTATGTATGTTGTTATAGTTTCCATTCCTTCCACTATGATATATTTCTAAACAATGTAATGCACTATATTAGTTAATGACACTACAACATAAATCACCTTTAGCATCGGTCTTTTAGTGGTGGTCTACAAAAACGCCACTAAACCCCCTT
The DNA here is from genome assembly GCA_963277665.1 of Viscum album. NCBI lineage: Eukaryota > Viridiplantae > Streptophyta > Magnoliopsida > Santalales > Viscaceae > Viscum > Viscum album. The sequence continues at coordinate 510,982,688 of OY728121.1, forward strand.
TTTTACAGTGGTGAAACTTCCCACCACCACCTGACGCCAACCCCATTTTCCCCCCGTCCCCCATGATTCCCCCTTCTCCCCCTAACCCCAGAGATCCCTGAACCCTAGATTGGCTTCCCAGTTATTCCACCGGTGACCTCGCTACCCATAAGCGCGCCCCGCCGCCCATCAGCGGGCCTCGTCGCCCGTTACCACCGACCCCCCCCCCAAAGCCCTAGCTCACCTACCAGGTAAACTATATTTATTTTTCTCCTTTATACTTTATATGAAAGAGATGTGGTCACTTGGCTTCAACATGTAGACACAAGGAAGGGTTGATTAAGGGGAGGGTGTCACGCAATATTGTGATCTAGTTTTTTGATCAAATTATAAAGAGGTAATTAACATATCTAAAGTAGATGGGTTTACATCAATCCTGTTCAACCTCTAATTTGGTAATGTTTTAGGTTCCCTATAGATTGAAATGCTTCCAAATAAGATGATACATGGAATGGATTCTAATGTTTCTTATGGGTTTGGTTCTTTTGATGCTGATGAATCATATGATAACCAATAAAATAATTATATTGTTTCAAAATATGATGTTATGAAGTTCATGTATGAGTTATAAATTAGAATGGGCTTCACTATTATAGAGAATGTGAATCATTTCGGTAGGGAGATGGTGGTTTAAGATACTTGTCAATTCTAATAAGAGGAAGATGAACATTTAAGGGTATAGGTTATTGTCAATTCTGTTGATTTTGATGATGAACAATTTAATACCAATGTGGATAAAGGTAAAAAATTAACTGCTAGAATTGAAAATGAGGGGATTGAATCTATGGAGGAGAAGATACCTTGACTAAAAATGGACTACTCCAATATCCCTAGAACTATCTATAAGAGGTCTATTTGAAATTCTACATCCTTAGAAAAGGTGATCAATGAAAATAAACATAATGATATCCTCACTAGAGTATTTTATGGTAATGATCATGCTTTGATGACTCAGAGTGAATCTGTCCAAATTACAGAGGCATGACTTAAGGAAAACAAAAAACCGTGAAGTAGCACAGGAAATGGTAGGATAATTTCATAATATCTTAATAGGACTAAATTTCGTTCATATTAATTACTAATTGCTAATATTCTTGAGAGTTATTTCATTTAGATGAAATGATTAAGTTACTTGAATTACTCCTCTCTTTAAATTGGACTTACTGTGAGGGTTCATACTAAACCCAAAAAAGTGGATTATCCTAGAAATAAAATTAATGACTTGTAGGGATTAAAAGAACAATCTTAAAATCATTTGAATACACAAACCCTCCCCCCCACATAATGAATTATCACTAATATGAAGGGTTATTTTCATCTTAAATATCAATCCATATTTATATATTCCTTTAACATTTATACAATAATATATTAATCATCTCTAGAATTATTCATTATCCATATAAACTCATTTCCAATTTATATATGCAATTTTAATTCCCCTTAATATACTTCAAATAAATTTTGGAATTTTTCAAATGTTCCTAAATCACTTTCGCCTGGTTTCGAAATACTTTAGAATGTTTAACATCATTGAAACATAGTAAATGATGTAATGATAGGTGATTTGATTTTTTTTAATAAATGTATTACTCGTTTCAGGGATTAATGATGGTGACTTCACTACTTTCTATTTAATAAAATATATATTATCTATGACTCTATTTCATCATCTTGAAATAATCTTGGGGATATATCCTTACGAAAAATTATTTTCTGCATGACATTTTTTGGGATGGGAACTCATAAAAATACAATCCTTACTATATTCTTCTATAACATCATCACACTTATCAACATCATCATTGAGTATGAATATATAATAATATCAGTACTTCATAGAACCAGTCACATAAGTAATATCTTACCTAACTTTTTACGGATCCCTAATAATATACCCCATTGAGGAATTTGTTTCATCTCCAACATTATTTAAAAACATGATTTATAATAATAAAACTTTAGATAACCTATAAATTTAAGATTTAAGGTGTTCCGATCAATACATCAATATTTAATATAAATTTCCTTTGAAATGAACTTTATGTGTTAATAGATTTAGTTACATGCAACCCATGGTCTAAATGAACTAGGATATAGTACACATTTATATCATAGTTATTAAATTGGAAATAATAAATAGTAATAAACAAATTATTAAAATTATGTATAATGGGTTTAAATAATGAAAATGTATTTATTAATTAATAACAAATAAATACCCAATTTCTAGTTATGTAATTTTAGGCTTCAAAAATATGGTTTATTCACAAATGGTTTTTATTTCATTTTACATGTGCATAAATTAGAGTTAATTTTTACCAATTATTTATATTTTATTTGAAAAAAAAGAATATTATTTTTTAAAATCCACATGTGAATGTTATCTTAGATAGAATTCTGGGAATTTTATAAAAGAATTATTCTTTTGGTGAATATTGAAACCGAACTAATTTTTTTAGAAAAAAGATTTTATATTTAATTAAAAGTACCATTATGTTTTGAGTTTAATATTAATGTAACATATGAATCCATTAATTAAAAATAATATAATTACATTTACTATAATAACCATTTTATGTGATTTTCATATGACATCCAATTAAAATGGATGAATCAACTTTCTCTTTATACATTCCACAATAACACCCCAAAAAGAGATTACAATTGGATGCTTCAACTTTCCATTTCGACATTCCACAATAACATCCAATTAAAATGATGTATTCTAATCAATTTCCATTACTATAGAAAGACTTCACTACCATGCCAAGAAAATCCACACTACGACCAAGAGAAACAAAAAGACAACCCAACCTCTACATTTCAAAGAAGATATAGATTTTTTATATCCTAGTTATTCCACATATACCTTCCCACCAATGGGTCAAATAATACAATGAATACTTACTGATCTCCATAGATACTAAAAGGAGAACATCATGGGGCCAACTATAATTTTCTTCAGACAACAGCCCACATTATGTTTCAACCCCCATTTATGTTCCATGATCCACCCCAGTTCTGAAAAATTTAATCACATACAGGGTCCCAACATGTTGCTACCCATAACACTTCACCATGATACCTCACATGTTCTAAAATTCTCAACCCCATACCATACTCAACTCTTTGAATCCTAATTAGAGACCACTAATTTAAGGTAAGATTTAGTATCTGTTTCATATTCCTAACTTTTGTTCAATTATTATATGATTTATCAAGCCCTTAACTTAGTGATATCATTCCCTACTTATTCTCCCAGGATTACCTGGTTGCTAAAGTCCTTGGGAAGGAGAATCCTGGTAGAGTGCGCAGGATGGGTTTGGGACCCATACCATCTGAGGTATTTGGAAGGCCATTGGGGATTGAAGATTCATCTACTCCTGGTTATAGTCAGTCCATACCTAGAGATTATCAGAGAGAGACTGTTTCTCTACGAAACATAGTTCAAGACCATGGGGCTCAGATATCTTCTTTGCAGAAAGCGTTGACTGATATACATCAACAGATGAGTAGATATTCCCTCAGTGGTATTGTGTCGACTGGTGGTGAGCAGGTAAATCACAAAAAATCAAAATCATTTAGTTTGAAAACATTTATTGGTTTTATTTTTAAATATAAATATGAATCACTATTTAATTTTCATTATAATGTTCTTACAGGTGGTAGCAGGAAGTGGATATGGAGGTGGAGAGGGTGATGACATGTGTTCATCATTGGACAGTGATTAATAGTATTTTTGATATGTTTTAAAAATATTGTAACAGTCTGTTTGTATATGTATCATATGTGGCACATAGTTCCCACCAAAAATTTTCATGACCGAACATTTTCTTGATTTCCCATGTTTCCTTTTATGTATTTTATTTATTTTTTATGTTTGTTTTTTATGTATTAATTTCTTGAGTGTGGGATGCACCATATATGTCGACTCTTTATTGTGATGATTTATTTTTTACAAATCATTTTTCCTAAATTCATTTTTTCATTATAATAATTTATCCTACATTTTCTAGCCCAATGCATTTACCACTACATTTCCATTTCTAAAATTTAAAAATATTGATCATCAAAATTTTATACTTTCCTGGGTATTTAGGATACTCTTGGTCTTTTCTACTTTCCCTGAGACTCATTTATCTCCATTATTCCTTATTTGAATATGAGATTATAGCACATCATCAATGAATGAATATTATCATTTGGTAAATTGTGTGCTAACCATTATTTTTTTCTTTATTCTGGGACACATATATTTCAAGGTAAATGATTCTTGATCATCTCTAACTACGTTCTAACCATGCCCCACATTGTATCCTTCTTCAACCAAGCCACATGGTTTTCTAGGGAGAACCGCATGGTTTCCCATGACCATGTTCCTATCATGCATCCATTTAGAGGCCTCTATAAATATTAAAACCCAAAAACAAATAAACTAACAATTCAACCAGTAAATTAATATCTTAGAAACAATAAAATAAGGGTAGAATGTATGGATTAAGGCCCCTGGAAAACATCAAGTTATTATAATCTCACCCTCTGATAATTTAATCATCCTTGAGTAGTGCCTCTATATTTCACACCAAAAAAACTATGGCTATTTAACTCATGCATCATATTATCACTTGTAAGACACTTCATGCATACGTCCATGCTCCCATATGACTCTAACAGGTAACATCAGCTTTCTTCAAAACATTTTCTCACTACAGTCCATGATTCACACCGAGCGCTCCACAAATGTTGGGAAAGGCCCCAACTGAAATTCATCATATTTGAACACATAATTTTGATCAATAATGTACAACTGAATCTAAGAGACATTTAAAAAAACATGAATTACATTATATTGTGGAGGAAATTCCAAATAAGAATACCATTATCATGACACTCTTGATAATCCCGAACAGTGCGATAAACTTCTGTTCCGACATTCTTTGCTTCTGCAATCATTGATTCCCTAATTGAGTATTCTCCCATAATAAAACTCATAAACCCACAATGAATTCCATGTGTTGCCTCCTACCATTTTCATATGATCTCTATTTTAAAAGAGAAGTTATTAAATGCTTCTTGATCTAGTACAATCTCACAAATGCCTCTAAAATCACGAACGACCCACAATTACCACCACCCATCCTAATGAAAACATATTAGTGAATTAAACATCAATCCAGAAAGAGCATCAAAATGTGTCATTTGAATTGAATTCTGGTTTTATTTGTATGTGAACTCAACCAAGGATTGGATATCAACCCAAGTTCTCCGAAAGTATAATATGATGAAAATCATTGTGCAATGTAATTTTTGTTATAATTGGATACCAAAATAATAAAATATAGATTTTTTACTACTATATTATTAATTAGAATTTGATGGAAATAAATTGATGCCTAATGCATTTTTATATAAATTGTTCATCAATATGTAAATGGAATTGGATAAAGATAATGAAGATGAAAATTCATGTTGTTTTCAATATTAGAGGCATATTATTGTGAATTTATTTGTTAAATTTTATTTAAACAAGAATATTTGATGGTGGACATTCTAGTTAATTTATATTTACAATATTAGTTACACATCATAAAAAATTGATTAATCAAAGATTTTAATTAAAATATTAGTTCAATAAAGATAAATTTATGGTGTCGAGTAAGCCCAGTTTCTTATGATGGATGTATTGTTATTTTTGGGACTAGATTCTGTATTGACTCTATTTGATATTTTTTTACATTTTCTTTCTCTGGATGTAGGCCATTATATATAATGTTATGTGATCTTGGGATGGATATTGGTTGATGAGGTATGGGTAGGGAGGACTATGTTTTTGGAATAGTTAGAACTAATGATAGTGGGATGTGTGTTCATATGAATGGTTATGTCTGGGTGGGAACTCATATAGATGGAATAGGTCGAACCTAGGCTCGACATTTTTTCATGAAATATGGCATACATGCTTGTTTATAATTTTGTTTAAAGGACTAATGGCCATGTGATATGTTTATCTGCATTCCTTTACCCACTAAACGATTCATTTGGTTGTTCTTAGTTAAGAAACTCTTTTCATATTGACTGTAGCATGTATTCCATTGGTTTTTTTTATTCTTGGGATTATTTTTTTTAGGGAACATGTCATGACCCATCCCCCAGGGCCCATGATGTGACTACCCCAAGCCCTCCTTCCATAGACCTGGGGCTGGCGACTAGCACTAAAGGTGTAATTCCCTAAATCTCGGAAGACATTGACTTTATAACATGTATACACACACAACTGAGCACAAGCTAGAAACAAGACACTAAGTAATGTTGTATAACAAAAGTGTGCTAAAAGTAAAAGGAGAAAGAAATACAAGCCCAACTGTACAGTATAAGAAAATAGAAGTACAACTAAAGAAAATAGATATTGTCGATGGGTTGTCCTCTGAGGTTCCTACCTGAAGGGTAGGTATAGATTTCCTCCTCAGCACTCCAGGTCCGTCCGTCTCCTTCGTGTACTGTCACACCGTATGGTCCACCTCCGGGTACCGTCTGGTCCTGGTACTCTCTGCCTTAGTCACCGATGCCCGTCATCTCCATCCAACACAACGAGGTGTGGTAAAAGACCGTATAAGGATGAGTATAACGATACTCAGTAGGAACCCCGAGACCCTCAAGGTCTCACAAAATCCAACAAGGATAAACCAAAAAGTATGAAATCAACAGATAAACCCACATAGGTATATTCCCATACATATACTTTTGTTGTCATGTAATCCATCTCAATCATGAGGAAAACACAAAAGTTACTGACTCAGCTCAAACCAAGATTTTATTATAGGGTTAAAACATTTCAAGAACTCGTCTACTGGAGAACTCATCCTCTATCGAGTACAATGGTCCTACGGCCACAACCAGGTGCTTCCCACTAACCTTGGACTACTGAGGTACTCCCCCTATTGAGTAATGTGGGTCTACTGCATCACACAGAGGCACTCCCCACCATAGGTCTGCCACCACAACCAGGTGCTCCCCCTCATATCCTACAGAGGTACTTCTCCTGTTGAGTACCACAGGTATGCCGCCACAACTATGTGCTCCTCTGTCATGGGTCTGCCGCCATAGCTAGGAACTCCCCACTAGGCCATACACTTCACTCCGAGTTGATCAGTCAGTAGTCATCATGTCTTAGCCAGCTACTAGGTTACCAGAAAAAGGCTTTCTCATCCCCGGAATATCCACTCTATAAGCTAATGGTCTATGCTCTAACTACCATGAAGTCCCATAAAGAAGTATCTATAAGATCTGCCACACCATAGGGGTCTTAATGCAACTTAAGTCACATAAATCGGATGCCCGGTCTGTGAGTTATTAGCCTCTTAGTCCTAGTGGCCCTGTTGGATTCGTGCATGATCAAACCTGACCATATCTCAACTATACCCAAAACTCTAGTGGAATATACTCAAATGGACTGCCATGATCCAAGATTACTAGCACCACTGATGGTTTGTCAAACGGGTGTCTGGTGCCAAAGATATGGCCAAAAGAAAGTGAACGGGTCATAATGGGCTCGGGTCTGATCTGGCCCAGCCTGGCCCACTGAGCCCAGCCCAGAAGGTCGTGAGGGGCCTCGGAGAACCTAGTGAGTGTAAACCGACCATGAGGGAATGGAAAGGTCGCGGGTCGGCGCGACAGCAGTTCGTCCCGGAGGCGCTGCGAGGGCTGGTTCGGTCGGGGGACCATGAGGGCATGGGCCGGTTCGGTCGGGGTGCCGAGAGGGGAAAGGGAGTTCGGCATGACCGGGCGCAGCGAGGGGCATAGGAGGCCGGCTCGGCCTAAAAGGCCCATGGCAGTTCAGCCAGTGGTGGCATGGGGTACGCAAGGCGCGCAAAGCGCACCGGTGGAAGAGCCGCGGGGTGCGCAGGGTGTGTGGAGGCCAGGAGGGCGTGGGCGGCCGGGAGGTGTGGGCGGCCGGAGGGAACGACGGTTCTGCCCAGGGCAGTGGAGCTGGTTCGGCTGGTGGACGGGGTGGCTGGGGCCGGTTCGACCAGTTCGGTTGGGCGGAGGTCGCAGTCAGGGAGGTACGACCGGGGTGTGGTGCGGCCGAGGCCGATTCAGTTGGGGCACAGTGTGGCTCGAGTCAGTTCAGTCGTCGGGTGGTGCAGCCAGTTGGTGGTGTGGGTCTCGGAGGCCGCGAGTAGCGTAACTATTGCCTTTGTCGCATTTTTCATCACTTCGCCTCATTTCCATTCTGAAGAACATCAGAAACAAGAATGGCAAAGGGGTCGGGCCATGTTGGTTTGGCCCGCACCCTCCACGTTTAGGTTGGTAGCAAGTGGATCAATTCTTTCTTGAATTTCTAAGAATTAACAAGAAAATAATATAGAAAAAAAATCAATCTGACACCCCACATCTTCCCGCAAAAACAATTTTGTCAACCCGCAAAGAAAAACATCCACAATTATTCTATTCATTAGATGGGAATAATCAAATGAATAATATCATATTCTAATAAAACCCCTACCTCAGGTTGATACGTCGACCGAGTCGCGAAGAAGAAGATAGATTTGTCATCATTTGTCGCATCTTCCACACACCTCCAATTACGATCTTGAGCATTGGTACATTGAAGACGATGATGAGGGAAGGTTGGTCATTGAAGACATCCCATGTCGGATGCCTCTGCATGATTCTTCCAAGGAAGAAGTTGAAGGAGGTCATTCTTCGTTGGTGGAGCGTTCTTCTTCAGGAGTGCGTTCTTCAATGGGAGATGATGTTCTTTGTTGGAGAACAATATTTCTCCCAATCTCTCTCCTCTCCCAAATTACACAAAAATGAAATAATATCCTCCAAATAATAGATTATGTTGATGGCATAATATTCGAAATGGTTGAATTGATTAAGGGAAAGTTGGCACCATCAATTGGTGCGTTGGCAGAATTAATGTGGGGGGAGATCTGGAGGCTCCTAAACATTAATGAGTGGGTTTAGAGGCTTTCCTCCCCCCCATTAATGGTGGGTGGGGTGGTCCCCGCTCCCAAATTCAAATTGGGCGGTTTTGAGAACTCGGGTGGTCCCCACCACAATTAAACATGAAGAGGAGGTTTAGGTCTCGGCTGGTCCCCACCACCATAACCTCTCATGGGAGGTTAAGGTGTGGTGGTACCCACCTCCAACATCCACATCGGTGGTTATAATAGATGAAATAAAATAAAACATGTGTTTATTTTATTTTATTATTTCCATGAAAAACCCAAAAACTAACTTTCACCCTCAATCAACTACCGTCGAGGTGAAAGTCTTCTTAAGAGAAAATCAGTGCTGTGAGTTCAACAGTGCCCTCAGATTTCAATTCTGAGAACCAGTTTAAATTTTAGAAAAACCCACTCGTACGTTTACTAAACATACCGAAAAAAACATTAAAAATTGATTCCAGGCACTCCGGGCCTCGAAATCACGCATCGTCAATTTTCATGGACTCATAAAATTCCCATTTAATTTAAAAAATACATATAAATTCCAGGTCTTTATATTCTACTGACCTCAGGGATCCACATCCTCGTAAGCCACAACTCTACTAAGGGAACAAGTGGGGGTACTGAGCATGCATCTGAGCCTACTGCTCCCATGTTCTGTCTTGGAGGTTCCCGTGCTGCCAGCGAACACGCACCATAGGTATCGACCATCCATGAAGGAACTGCTCTTGTCGATCCTCAATCTCTACTGGAACCTCTGTAAAATTTTCCCCATCATTGACATCCAGCTCTCCATTGTTGATGATGTGATAAGGGTCGTGCACGTATCTCCTTAGCTGGTAAACGTGGAAGAAGTCGTGCACCTAGTGCAAATGAGGTAGAAGAGCAAAGTGATATTCCACCTCGCCAACTCTGATGAGGACCTAAAAAGGTCTGATAAATCATGAAGATAACTTGATTCCTCATCAAAATCTCCATAGACCTCATCGAGGTGAGACCCGTAGAAAGATGTGGTCGCTATCCTAGAACTCCAGATTTCTCATTCTCTTGTCAGCATCTGACTTCTGCCTACTCTGTGTAGTCTTCATCTGCTCCTGGATGATCTGCACCTTCCCTGTGGTAGCCCATACCATCTCTGGTCCCACTAGTGCTGACTCCCAAGGGTCAGTCCAACACAAAGATGATCTCCAAGGTCGCCTGTATAAGTACTCAAAAGGTGTCATCACAATGGTGGAGTGATAGCTATTATTGTATGAAAACTACACCAAAGCTAAGTGATCCTCTCAACTGCGATCGAAGTCAACGATACATGGACGGAGCATCTCCTCGAGGGTCTGAAAGGTCTGCTCAGTCTGGACATCCATCTAAGGATGGAAGGTGGTTCTCAAACGAAGTTGTATCCCGAAATCCTCCTGCAACCCCTTCCATAGTCAGTATGTAAAATGGGTATCATGATCAGAGACAATCGTCGAAGGTACTCTATATATCCACACAATCTCTTGCACATAGAGGCATCCCAAGCTCTCTTCTAAACCTTGCTGTTTGATCAGTAGGATGTGGGCCGACTTGGTGATTCCATCGATGATCACCCAGATAGAGTCATGAACCATGAATGTACATTGAAGTCCAATCACAAAATCCATGGATATCCCATCCCACATCCACTCTGAGCCCTCTAAAGGCTGAACCAAGCCTACTGGTACCTGATGCTCTGCCTTCGCTTGCTGACAAGTGAGGCATCGAGAGACAAACTCAACAACTACTTTCTTCATTCCCAGCCACCAGTGTTGTCTTTAGAGATCCTGGTACATCTTCACCACTCCTGGATGTACCGCTAGAGGGAATGTGTAGAGCTCCCTCAACACTTCTTCTTGAAGTGAACCTGGTACCCTTGTACGTCCATTGAAGAGGATGACGTGCTCCCCATCTTAAAAAAATCCATCAGGTGCTTGCCCTGTGGATATCTGAGCACATCGTTTCTCACAGTCAGTGTCCCCAAGATATGCCTCCCTAACTCGCTGAAGAAGTGGAGGAGTGTCTGTAAGAGACTAAAGGAAGACTGCTCCATCTCTATCCACAAAGGATATCTGCAAAGCAGCTAGATTCTCTGTCGCCACACCTAGCAGTTGTAATCCAAATCTCTTGTTGAGTGAATCTGCAACAATGTTCCCCTTTTCAAGAGTATATACCATCTCTAAGTCATAGTCCTAGAGTAATTCAAGCCAATGTCGTTGCCTCGGGTTCATTCCCTTCTAGGAGAAGATATAACTAAGACTCTTGTGATCTGAGTACATGGTAAAACGCTCTCCCATCAGAGAGTGTCTCCACATCTTCAAGGAAAAGACCACCGTGGATAAATCTAGGTCATAAGCGGCGTAATTCTTCTAATGTTGTCTCATATTCCAAGAACCATAAGAAATAAATGCTTGCTTCTGCATCAGGACACATTTGAGTCCGGTCCCTGATGTGTCACAGTAGACTACGTACCCTACGCCTTACTCTGGAAGCCTCAAGATGAGGGCACTAGTCAGACTCCGCCTCAACTCCCGAATGGTCTACTGGAATATATCTGACCACATGAAGGGTTTAACCTTCTTCATCAAGGCTGATAGTGGTTCTGAAACTCCGGAGAAATTCGGCACGAATCTCCGATAGTATCCTGCCAAACCCAGGAAACTCTGTGCTTCCTTCACACTCCTGGGTGGATCCCAAGAAAGTAACGCCTTAATCTTTGCAGGATCCATTGTAACTCCAGCCTCCGATATGACATGTTATATAAAGTGAACCTCTCAGATCCAAAACTATAACTTCAAGAGCTTTCCATAAAGTTGGTGATCTCGGAGTGTGTCCAGTACTACCTGCAAAAAATAGGCATGCTCCTCCTAGGTAGTCGAGTATATTATAATATAGTCGATGAAGACTACGACAAAGTGATCAAGGTATGGCAGAAAGATCCTATTCATGAGTCCCAAGAACACTATTGGAGTGTTGGTTACGCTTAATGGCATAACCAAGAACTAATAATGGCTATACCAACACCAGAAGTCCATATTCTGCACATCGTCGTCTCGAACTCTGAGCTAGTGATATCCTGATCTGAGGTCTATATTCATGAACCACCGTGCTCCCTTCAGTTGATAAAAGAGGTCATCAATCCTCTGAAGTTGGTAGTTGTTCCTCATGGTCACATGGTTCAAGTATCGATAGTCAACATAAAACCTCAAGCTCCTATCAGCTTTCTTGGGGAATAGAATTAGGGAAACCCGAGGAGAAACACAGGGCTGGATGAATCTCTTCCCCTAAAAGTCCTCTAACTATACACCCAACTCGTGAAGCTCCACGGGAGCCATCAGATATGCTAGAGTAGATATCGATGTCGTCCCAGGGTACAAGTCAATGTAAAAGTACACCTCTCTGTGAGGAGGTAGACTTGGGAAAACATTAGGGAAAACGTCCACATACTGTTCCACCGCTACAGGATAGCTCAGACTCTCCACATCTACTACTCTGAGGGTGAGGTAAGCCAACTGATGAGTGATCTGCTGCACCCTCCTCCGGGAAAGTCTGTCCTGTGCTGCAAAGGCTCCCATCTCACCGGTGAAGGTAAACCTGGCCCCATCCGTGCGGACACACTGTACTTTGCGCCTAATATAGTCTACCTGATCATGGACTATAGATAATCATTCCATACCCAAGATGACGTCGTATGGACTTGCTTCCGCTACTAGGAGAACCCAGCTAAAGCTCTCATCTCCTAGAGTAAGGTCCCACTACCGGCACCAGTGCATAATCGTCAAATATGCTCTCGTATGAGTCTCTATCCATAAGGTTCGATCCAATGACTCCATCGGAATCTACGAGCTCTGAATGAGGGTAGTGACAATGAAAGAATGACTAGCACCTGTGTGTATAAGTACTGTAGATATAGTGGAGTAGACACAAATCATACCACGTATCATCTCCAGATCATATTGATTATAGGCCTCAACTGCCTAGGGATAAGCTCTACCATGTCCTCCTGCTCTCTACGGTTGGGGTGGACATCCTGGTGGTGGTGGCGGTAATACCTCAAAACCTTTTCCACTGCCAACTGCATGACTAGATCCTCTACCACGTCCGCCTGTGACCTACAGACCACCTTGACCGAATCTCTGTCTCTGCTTGGGCGGTCCTTCGATGTTCTGCTGATCATCCATATGACGAGTCAGACAGTCACGAGCCATGTGACCCTGCCCGCTGTATGAGTCACACTACCCACTCCTGTCATTTCTGTCTCCGCTTCGGGTTCCCCGCACAACCGATCCTAAGTCATGTGGTCATCCACCTATAGGTCTAGTACTCTTGGACCTCTTTCACATATGTCTACTTTATACTGCATAAGACTCCTCTACATGTCGACTGGTGGTGGATCTCACTGCTAAAGACTACTCAGCAAGTAAAATCTCCACCAAGAGTGCTGTCCCTAACACCCCTGCCTGTGTCGGGATGCTGAGTGAGACCATCGAAGCTCTAATCTCCCATCAGATCCCATGATCGAAGGTTTGGGTCCTAAAGAATGGGTCCCACACAATATTGGTGGAGTAGCATCAAAGTTCTGTGAACCTAGCTGAGTATTGAGCTACAATCATGATACCCTACTGAAGATGAAGTATCTCATGTATGCACACTACGTGAAGAGTTGCAGGAACAAACTCTGCCCGAAACAGGCTCTCAAAGTCTGCCTAGAGAAGAATCACCTCATCATGAACCTAAAGCATCATGCTTCACCATCTGCCTGCTGCTGCCTATAGTAGGATGGTAGTAAGGATCACCATGAGGTTTGTTGGTGTCCATACCAGTCAGAAAACTCTCACCACAACCTCCAGCCAATCCTCAGCCGCCTATGGGTCAGTCTCTCCCCTGAAAATGGATGGCCTCTTGTGCTGGAACTCGTGAAATGTGCTCAAGTGGTGTACACCATCTGATTCTGAGGATGGTGGCATCGGTGGACCAACGTTGAGTGGTACCGCTGGTGCCTCCAATGGAAAAGGGCCCTGCACCAAGGCCTCATTGATTGGTGGGATATCAGTGCATACAACTCTCAGAACTCTTGGTGGTTGTCTGCATGGAGGCATCCTAAAGAGAAATAGGTGTGCTATGGTTAAAATTTATACTTTTTGAGCTGACCTGGTTGATATGACTTAAAGAATTATTTTTAAAACACAAACACGATCAAAGTTTTCGTGCACTGAGTCAGAAATCAGAATTCATGGTCATGGTGTTTGGATACGTCGACCACCGCACCAACACTAGACTTCCTGAACTGAGAACCACACTCACTACCCTTAACACTATTGCTTCATAGAAAAGAAAGATTAGAGTCCTACATTCTGCAGTAGAATCGACTCCTCTAATTCCAATTTGTCATTACCCATCCCCCGGGGCCCATGCCATGACTACCCTAATCCCGCCTTCCATAAGCCAGGGGTTGACTACTAGCACCAAAGGCGTAATTCCCTAAAACTGTGAAGGAATTGCCTTTATAACCTGTAAACACACACAATCGGGCACAAGCTGGAAACAAAACACTGAGTAAAATTTTATAACAGAAGTGTGATGAAAGTAAAAGGGGCTGTAAATACAAGCCCAATTGTATAGTACATGAAACTAAAAGTACAACTGAAGAAAAGAAAAACTGATGATGGGTCGTCCTCTGAGGTTCCTACCTGAAGGGTAAGTATAGATCACCTCCTCAGCACTAAAGGTCTGCCCGTCTCCTCCGTGTACCATCATTCTATATGGCCCACCTCTGGGTACTATCCAGTCCTGGTACTCTCAGCCTTAGTCAGTGTTTTCCGTCATCTGTAACCAACACAAATAAATTCAGTCATAGCTCATGCATGGGTGAGAATAAAGATACTCAGTAGGGACCTTGAGACCCTCAAGGTCTCAAAAAATCCAACAAAGATAAACCAAAAAGTTTGAAATCAACAGATAACCCCACTTAGGTATATGCCCATACATATACCTATGTTATCAAGTAATCCATCTCAATCATGTGGAAAACACAAAAGTTACTGACTTGGCCCAAACCAGGATTTTATTATAGGGGTAAAAAATTTCGAACCCTCGGCTTCTGGTGAATTCCTCCTCTATCAAGTATAGTGGGTCTTCCACCACAACAAGGCGCTTCCCACTAACCATGGACTTCTAAGGTACTCCAGTTGAGTACTATGGGTATGATGTGTCCCACAGAGACAATCCCCACTATAAGTCTGCTACCACAACTAGGTGCTCCCCCTCATAGCCTGTAGAGGTACTCCTCCTGTTGAGTATCACGGGTCTACTGCCACAACCAGGAACTCCTCTTCCATGGGTCTGCCGCCACAACTAGGTGCTCCTCACTGGCCCATACGAGTCACTCCGAGCCGACCAGTCAGTAGTCGTCAAGTCTTAGCTAGCTACTAGGTTCCTGCACAAATGATCGCCCATCTACAGAAGATCCACTCCAAAAGCTATTGGTCTATTCTCCAACTACCAAAAATTCCCATGAAGAAGTATCTAGAAGTTCCACCATGCCATAGGGATCTCAACGCAATGGATGTTGTGTCAATCGGATGCCTGGTCTGTGAGTTATTAGCCTTTTAGTCTCAGGGGCCCGGTTGGATTTGTGCATAATCCAAGATGACTGTATCTCAACTATACCCAAACATCCAGTGGAATATACTCAATGGTACTACCATGCTCCATAATTACCAGTTCCCCTGACGGTTCGTCAAACAGATGTCTAGTGTCAAAGAGATGGCCAAAAGAAAGCAAACGAGTCGTAATGGGCCCGAGTCTGGTCTGACCCAGCCTGACCCATTGGACAGGTCAGCCCGTTGGTTTTGGCATGGACCACAGTACCCAGCCCAGCAGGCAGCGAGGGGCCGTGAAGGGCCAAGTGCGTGTGGACCGACCGTGAGGGCACAAATAGATCACAGGTCGGCGCGAATGGTGTTAGGCCTGGAGGCACTACGAGGGGCGGTTCGGCCGGGGCGCCATGAGGGTGGGGGATGGTTCAGTCGGGGCACCACGTGGGGTGTGGGAGGTCGGCTCAGTCAGGGTGTTGTGAGGGGCATGGGAGGTCGGCTCAGCCGGGCACCGCGAGGGGCGTGGTAGGTCGGCTCGGCCCAAGAGGGCAGTACCAGTTCGGCCAACGGTGGCACGGGGTGCGCGGGGTGCACCGAGGACGGGAGGGTGTGGGCGGTCGGGTGGCATGGGTAGCCGAGAGGGTTCCACTGTTCTTCTTAGGGAAGTGGATCTAGTTTGGCTGGCGGATGGGGTGGTCAAGACCAGTTCGGCTCATTCGGTCGCGCGAAGGGTGCGGCCAGGGCGGCACGACCAGGGTGAGGCACGACCGAGGTCGGTTCGGCTGGGGAGCAGCATAGCTCGGGCTGGTTCAGCCGTCGTAGGGTGCAGCCAGTGGGTGACGTGGGTCACAGAGGCCGCAGGTCGTGGAGGCCGCGGGAGCACTACCATTTCCTTCGTTGCATTCATCATCTCGTCGCCTCGTCGCCATTCCGAAGTACATCACAAGCATGAACGGCAGAGGGGTTGGGCCATGATGGTTTTTCCCGCACACTCCATGTTTAGGGTTGTAGAAAGGAGACCAATTCTTTCTGTAATTTCAAAGAATTAACAAGAAAATAAGATAGAAGAAAAATAAAACTGACACCCCACATCTTCCTGCAAAAACAATTTCTCAACCCACAAGGAAAAACATCCACAACGATTCTTTGCTTTTGAAGGGAGGATTTAAAGGAATAATATAATATTCAAATAAAACCCCTACATCAGGTTGATACTTCAATGGAGTCACGAAGAAGAAGATGGATTTTTCTTCGTTCGTCGTGTCCGCCACACACCTCCAATTACGAGCTCATGCGTCAGTTTGTTAAAGACGGCGAGGAGGGAAGGTCGATCGTTAAAGATGTCCCACGTTGGTTGCCTCCGAAAGATGCTTCCAAGGAAGAAGTCGAAGGAGGTTGTTCTTCTTCGATGGAGCGTTCTTCTTCGGGAGTGCGTTCTTAGTTGGGAGATGAAGTTCTTCATTGGAGAACACTATTTCTCCCAAGCTCTCTCCTCTCCCAAATTCCACCAAAATGAAATAATAGCCTCAAAATAATAGATTAAGTTGATGGAATAATATTTGAAATGGTTGAATTGATAAAGGGAGAGTTGGCACAATCAATTGGTTTGTTGGAACAATTAATGGGGATGAAGCTCAAGAGGCTCCTCTACATTAATGAGGGAGTTGAGAGGTTTTCCTCCCCCCCATTAATTGGGGGTCAGGTGGTCCCCGCTCCAAAATTTAAATTGGGAGGTTTTGAGAACTCAGGTTGTCCCCACCACAATTAAACATGAAGAGGAGGTTTATGTCTCGGGTGGTCCCCACCACCATAACCTATCATGGGAGGTTAAGGTGTGGTGGTCCCCACCTCCAACTTCCACATGGGTGGTTATAATAGATAAAATAAAATAAAACATGTGTTTATTTTATTTTATTATTTCCCCAAAAAACCCAAAAATTAACTTTCACCCTCGACAAACTGTCGTAGAGGTGAAAGTATTCTTAAGAGAAAATCTGCGCTACGAGTTCAACGGTGCCCTCAAATTTCAATTCCGAGCACAAGTTCAAAAGTTAGAAATCCTACTCATATGTTTACTGAACTTACCTGAACAAAACTTCAGAAATTGATTATGGGAACTCCAGGCCTTGGAATCACACACCGTCATTTTTTGTGGACTTGTAAAATTCCCATTTAATTAAAAAATACATGGAAATTCCAGGTCCTTACAGAATTGGTACAAGGGATGTAGAAACTAGTTCTTTTTTTTTTGTAAATCTATTTTTAGCAGCAGTTTTAACCACTGCTAAATGTCAGATTTTTTTTATTAGCGGTGGTTTTAACCGCCCCTACGGTTTTAAATTTAGCGGCGGTTGTAACCGCCGCTACCGTTTCCCATATTCTGTGCTTTTTTTGTGGCAGTTATAATGTTTCTAGTGGTGTTTTTTTCAGGCAGGGGATAAATTTTTTTAGCATTGGTTTTAACCTCCACTAAAAAAAGTAATCATGTGTTGGGAAAAACCACCGCTAAAAACATTATAACCACCGCAAAAATGGGCCAACTAGGATAGTTCCCATAAACCGCTGCTAAACTTCTTTAACTTCCCTTAATAGTTTTCCAACACACAATTTAGCGGTGGGTTTCAAAAACCGCCGTGAAATTGTAATTTTCCTATAGTGTGAATCATAATACAAAATTCCATACTTGTAAAATACTTAACATAAATTTAACAGTTTATGAATATAATCCATACTCATAAAAATGTTTTCTTTGAGGAGGTATATACTCATAAATCTATCATAATGGTTTGAAAATAAAATGTGAATTATCCTAGTCATATCCCCCAGGAGTGTCATAACCATGATAGAAGCAAGGCCAGTTGTCATGTACCAGGATACCACGAGTCCAGCCCAAAACTCCTTGTTAGAGTTTTCACTCTTATGTACATCTGTTCCAGAGATGCCTCTACCTGCTCGTATCCATATAGGGATGTATTTCTTGGAAAACTAACAAAATATCTACATTATAAAAATTCTATGAGGTTCTTTTATACTAATCCTCAATTTTTATCTTAGGGTAATGTTCTCTAATCAAAGTTTTTATAAATATAGCTTCCAAGGTTTGTACTAAAATTCCACTCATACCAACTGTAACGCCCTGACCCTGGTTACAAAGAGTCGGTTCATAATTACCAAACATTATCATGATACAAGGAATCATGTCCCGAAACACCGATCAGTTTAGTGTCCTTGGAAGTACTAGATACATACATAAGTGTAACATTACATCGTGAAATAAAAACAACAACAACATTTTGTCCCCATTGAATACACTTATATTCCATATCCTATACCTAGAGGTCATCTATAAAATACTTCTTCACATCCTAGGAAAAATAAAACATAGAATGGGGTGAGATCAGATGCTTAGTAAGGATAACAATATAGAGTATACTTTCATAAATAAGTATAAACATTTAAGGTAATGTATAAGACTAACACATAAGCCTTTTAAACATAAAATTCAGTGTAATATGGAAAATATAAATCAAATAATTCCATGTACTTATTCACATATACATTATACTAGTGGAATAATCACATGCAATACCAATAGCTAATTTCATAATGATGGAATGCATAAGGTTAGAAAATATAACCACATAGTCAAGGACTCGTTCCAAGTCTACAAATAATATTTTGTCAAGGCCTTGTGCCAAGAAACTTTTCTATCTCATGTGACCTACCAATGAATCTAGGAGCTATAGTGGGCTCCACCAATCACTTACTATGTCCAATTCACTCCTCATATAAAAAGGTTTAAACATAACATAATCATTCGTATTAAAACTAGAATATGAAATTTAAATAATTTAACCATAAAAAATTAATGGTATAAAAATATCACATCCGTATTCAAACATATCACAAACCCTTCAATAAAACATGGAAGATTGTATCATAATAAATCTACTTCAAACAAGCATAAAATCCAAAAAAGGATGTAGACACTAATGAAATAAAAACTATTTGAGAGAAATATCTCTTTATATTTTGAAATAATTTAAAAGGCCATTAATTTTAAAATAAAACATTTTTTTAAAATATTCTTATAATCTTATAAGGGAATCATAGAAGGTGTTATAACGTTTGAAAATAACTGCACCCACCGTATAAGTTAAGAAAACATTCTTACCTTAATAAAGTACCATGTTTAGAAAATGACGGAAATATTCCTTTCAAAGAATTTTATAAAAAGTAAAACAAGGGTATAAATGAATTTAACCCATATTCTTGGAAATAGTGAAAGTTTTTTGAAATACATTTTTAATAATCATGGATTTGGATGATAAAGAAGTCTGAGTAGATATTCACGTATAAACAACCTCAGATAATGAAGATATTGTAGAATTAACACTTACCTTGAATTTTTCCTTGATAGAGGGTATGTTAACCTCATGTATAATAGTTAAATAATTGTTATTAAATTATAAAATAACCACATAAAAAAATATGATATCATATATGATCTTCAAATATTGATTTGTTAATAATATTCCAGTAGTATCATTGTTTTGAGTCTTAACTAATTCGTTTTCCTTTATATTTTTTGTTATGTAAGTTGTGTTTTTTATGTATTGGATGTATTTTATTCATATACATAATGATATTAAGTTCATAAACATTATTTTTAATCATAAAATTAAAATTATTCTTCAATGATTACGATGGGGAATGAATCTCATCGTGTTCGTGGAGACGATAATCCAGACGTACGCACGAGCTAAAATATCATTATATTGATTGTGAAATCATATATAATTAGATGTTGTATCATATATACATAATCCTTAACATGTTATATTTATTATTTACATTAGTTATACTCATTATTATACCCATCCAAATAATGAAGTGTTTGAATACCAAAATAAACCACGACGTGGAGACTGTATGTCGTACGTACACACGCATGGTGACATGTCCTTCACAGGATGGATTGAATAATGAATATGGTTATACCATATTTATAATAACATAAAATTATGTATAATTTACTAGAGTTATTATTATTTTTGGAAACAATAAATAAAGAGGAAGTGGAAGAGGAAAAGAACTTTGAAAAAGGTGGTGAAATTAATACCTCTTCTTTGGGTGATTCCTCTTGAATTGATTAAAAGGTATCCCTAGTTTGGTGTTCTAATCAATGTAAGGCCTTTAGGTAGAATTTAGGGTATTTGGGATGATATTTGATTAGGGTTTTAAAAATCAAAATGGCTTTGGATGTGTGATTTTGAGAGATGGAAAAGTACCCTTTTATAAGATAGGTGAGGGTCACTGTAGGAAAATCAAGAAATATTATTTGATTATACAATCATATTTGGATTATAATGTCTCAAAAAAGATTTATTTATAGCATAAGGTTCTTATGGGTCTAAAACCTCTAAAATAATAGGTTTTAGATAAGTTTAGGTCACTATATTAATCTTATCTTTTAGATTTAACTGTTAGTTAAATAGTTTAACTTTTACCATTTATTATTGTATTATTATATTATATGGTTAATAATCTTACTATAAAATTACAAGTGAACACCCAGTGGTTCATTAATAATATATATATTATTATATAAGTCCTTTGGACAAACCTTTGATTTTTATGAATATTAGAACAATTAATATTATAGTATTTTTTAACTCATTTTTGTCAATTTTGACACTATTTGGTATTTTGTTTTTTTGAAAGTCATAACAACAATATTACTTCAAATAAAAATTCATTTATCCAACCCTAACATGTCATGTGGACCTAGAAAATTAGTGGAATTAATCAAAAGTCTCAATTTACATTTATTTTGATATTTATAATATCAGTTATTTTAATATTTCATTAATAAGATAATTACTGCATCATCATTGTGTCATAAATAAATTTAATTATTTAAAATATAAAACTTATAAATAAAATAACATTATTTAGTAAATATTTTTAGATTTCTAATGAATATTTATAGTTGAAATTTTTTTATGTATAGCCCTATATTAAAAATGGATTACTTATTAAACATTGAATTTAACACTTTTAACCGTGGTAAATAAAAGTCAAAAGTTACACTTCACAAAAAAAAAATCTTATTGAACCAAATTTTACATACTGATTTCAACTATTTCTCTCAAAATTTTGTAATTTAATTCACTGATGATGTAAAATTATGTTTTATGCAAATTTGCAAATGCTCCTAGAAGGTGGGTAAAATGCGATAAAAAGTTCAATAAAATTTTATATATCTAATATTATTATAAAATGACTTAAATGAATTAAATTGAACATTTATAAGTATTATGTATCTATTTTTACCTAATATAAATTTATATAAAGTACCTAATTATTTAAATAAAATGTCGGTATTAACCAATAACGCAATATTTTTCTCTATTCATCAAAAATTGAAAGTTTTAAGAAAAATACCAAAAATTAACCCTCATCTAATTTTGATATTCAGAATCCAAAAATGACATTCATTTTGAAAAATAAAATTTTTTAAAATTTCAAAAAGTGGGTATTTCTATTTTTAACAGCTAGTTTGATCGGTCATGGTGTGTTAAAACTCCAAGTTGCGTACAATGCAAGCTATTGCCTTATTCAAAGGGAAACGTACTGTGGAATCTTGGGGTGTTACATATATAATAGAATGAAAACTATTATCATTAGAAAATTAAAAAATTAAAAAATGATTATCCCAACTTCCCTAATAACAAAATTATAAATATTAAAGAATATTATCCAAGTTCTAAATTATTCACATTAATTATCCTTCATATTATAGATGAAAATTATTTCTAAAATTTAATTTAATACCAAATGGATTTTTAAGTCCTTTTTGAAAAATTAGAGGTAAATCTAGGATCACAATCAGATACAATAGATAGAGGGAATCCATTTAATAAAGATATATCTTTAAGGTATAGTATAAAAAGATAATCTATAGACATATTATCTCAAATAGGAATAAAATGAAAATATTTAGTCAATAAATCAACAATAACCTCAATTTATTTATTTACTCAATATTTATTTGGTAATCCCATAATGAAATCCATGGATATATTATCTCATTTCCATTTAGGAACTTGAAATGGCTAAAGTCTGCCCTTTGGAAGTTATCAATTAGTTTTAACCTATATAAATGTAGAAAATTTCATGGTAAAATAAAAAATATAATTATTCATTCTTTCTCAATAATAATATTCCAGATGTTATGTGTATATATTAGGTACGTTCAGGTGAATTTATAATTGATATATATGAGCTTCACTCAACAATTCATTATTCAACAGGAGATCAGTTGGCACACACAACATATTTACAAATTTTATAATGCTTTGTTTATCAATTTTAAAATCCAAAAAATTCACATTCATTAAAAACACTATAATTTATTAAAAACCAAGATCTTATTTCTAATCATTCTTAATTATATCAGAAAAAGATAACTACATGGACACATGTACCAAAAGATAAGGAATTCTTATATACATAATTTCATATAAAACATTCATTAAATAATTAACCAAAGGTTAATGATAAAAATTTATCATAGATAATGAGGCATTATATTTTCAACACAAGGAATTAAAAACCTTATTTACTTCTCCTAGATGATAGTGAATCAAGTAATAATATTCCTTTATCAATTACAACCATGGTATCTTCCTTGTGATCTACACTTTTCAAGTGAATATATATATTAAACATTTAAAGTCGGTATATATTTCAAATTCCACCCAATATAAATTATTTATTAATAATTTTAATGT
Organism: Viscum album; assembly: GCA_963277665.1. Taxonomy (NCBI): domain Eukaryota; kingdom Viridiplantae; phylum Streptophyta; class Magnoliopsida; order Santalales; family Viscaceae; genus Viscum; species Viscum album. The sequence continues at coordinate 511,006,091 of OY728121.1, forward strand.
AAGAAAGACTATATAAAATTAAATATCATGTATAGTATAATTTTTATAATGGATTTCAATTATTGTAAAACATATAAAATTACTTAATCATCTTGAATCAAGACCCAACCTAGACCCTTCAAAGAAGAATCAGTATAAATAAAAAACTCACCAGTTATATTTTTCAAGGAAAATAATATATCATTAATCAAAATTATTTTAAATTTATGAAAAAATTTATCACATTACTTTATCCATATGAATTTAACTCCTTTTTGAGTTAACTAAGTTGGTATAAAAACCATGTAGTGTTTTAAAAAAATATTAATAATAACCTGATAATCCTAGAAAACATAGAATATTATTCGCATTAAAAGGTATTGGACACTCTTCGACCCCTTTAGTTTTAGTAGGATTAATAATTATTCCAACATAATAAATAATATTCCTAAGGTAATAAATTTTATGTAACCAAACATCACATTTATAAAATTTTCCAAACATCCTATTTTTTTAAAATTATATAGTAGAATCCTTATATGTTACACTTATTCCTCATAAAATTTATAATAAACCAAAATCTAATTAATAAATAAAAAATATTACCCAAATAATCATGGAAAAGTGTTTTCAAAATATACATAAATATAGTGGGTGAATTAGTCAAATCATAAACAAAAACTCATAATTCCCATAACTAGTATGAAATGATATATTTGGAATGTATTCCTCCATCACTTTAAATAGATGATATATAGACCTAAGATCATTATTTTAAAAATACCTCCCTCCCTTAATCTAATCAAAAAATCATCTATACGATGAAAATAATGCATGTTATTAATAGCAATTTTACTGGATTCTCTATAATCAATGAGAATTCTCATAGAACATCATTATTTTTTGTAAAAAAATAGTATCACTATAAATTGACATGTTTTGGTGAATGAAACCCTTACTAAGAAACTATTTTCATTGATTTTTTAATCCCAATAACTATAATGGAATAATAAAAAATGGGGTATTTGAAATTGGCCATGCTCCTGGAACTATGTCAACATTTAGTTCAACCTCCCAATCAGGAATAAAACTAGGAAATTCATCTAGATAAACACCCACATATTCATTTACTACCTCTATATGACTAATCTAAACAACCTATCTCTTTTCAATAATATTAGAAAGATAAATTTCACCTCCATAATTAATTATTTTATCATTTTATTTATATGTTATCATAGTTATAAACTCATTCTTATATACATGTTCATACTCACTCTAAAAATTAAATATGAATTATTTATCTCTATAATATATCTTATCATGATAAACGAAAATAGAATCAATACCCGTAATAACTTCATACTCAACTATAGGGTAAAAAATATTTTATAGGAAAATATATTCCATAGATAATCATAGGAAGATTGTAATACATATTTCCCTCCATAAATTTTCTTGTATTAATTTTTTATAAAATCTATTTCTCTTGTTATTAAGAAAATATTTCCATTTTAATAGAATATTTCCTAGAAATAAAATAACGTGTAAACCAAAAATAAAATAATACTTCATTATAATATAAGTAAACAAGTAATATACATGACACCACTTCATTTTATGATCCAATATTTGCAAACTTATTCCTCAACACATTTTCCACACACTTCTACTTACAATATTGATGATTCTGTAATTCACCATTTTCATTAGACTCACATCAGCATAATGGAACATATCATTTCATTTAAACCATATCATTATTTTCATATCATAATTGGTCTATCCATTACCATCATTATTTTAATTAAAATAATGACCCAAATTTCTCATCATAACACATCGAGACAACTTTCTATGTTTTATAAGACACTTACCAATATACTTATCATCACACTTATTACAAGAGGTAAATCTATAACTCATACAATCTAATTTATTTGACTTATTTTTTCCCATTACTTATCAAATAGATTAGTTATTATCTTGGATTTTTTAAAATTTATCAAAATACATATTGAACTTATAAAAACTCTATACATATTTCTTATATATTTTTTATTCACAAGTGGTTAATTCCATATACAATATTTTTTAATCTTGGGTAAAACCTATTGATTTTACTGTCATCATCCAAAATAAAATTTACAATATATATAGAAAATATAGTAAATTTAGATTTATAATTGTAAATAGATTCCTCCAACATTTCCTTTACTTATAAAATTTCTTTTACATGCTATGTTGAACAACCTCAGAAAAAACATCTCAAATAGAATATTTATAAATACTTTCCAATCTATGGAATCAATTTCATCATTCTCCTTTGTATTTTTAACCAATGACCACCACATATTGGTTTCACCTTCAAAACTATAAATGAAAAGACATATATTTTTATATTCATAACAACCCAAAACATCCAATATAATTTTTAGATCATTAGTATATCCTTTTTAATCCTTTGGAATTGAGTTCTACTAAATGTGATAAGGTCTTTTTTAATGAAATTATACACCATCGAAATATTCTTCTACTAAGAGTTATGCCACTGTACAACATGGGAACCCCCATTAATTACCTAAATAAACTGAGTTAACACATCTAAAAAATGAATTATTAAATTACAACCATTCAAATTTTTTTGATTTGAAAGGATATTATCCTCCTTATTCCATTCCAATCTATTTAATCTTTTCACTGTGGAAAACCATTATGAAATGGATATATATTAAATAAATTAACATGGAAACCCTCAATATTTAATAATGATACTATAATATATAGATTATTATCTATTAGTTGTTTTTTTAATAACATACTAACCTCTAATTTTATTTAAACCTTTCTCTGATATCAATTATAACGACTCACACCATAATCAATCCATAATTATGAGTTTAATAACAAGGTTTGAATTTTATTCAATCCCTATTATATTTATTGATAATAAATTTATATAATTTAAAAAACACTTACACTTGAAATATATATATGAAAAAGTGAACATATCCACTCAATGTCCATTATTTCCATAAAAATGGGATTCAAAAATTTAAACTCATATTTCATTCAGAACTCATTATGTTATATTAATATAAATCAAAATTGAAAAAATATAGACCTTTCTATAGCTTATTAATAATAAATAAGACCAATTAAAAACATTTGAAATTGTAGGATGAGGATAAAAATATCATTAAGGGATATAAATGGTAAGAAAATCGTTAATTCATTTTGAAAATCATGAAATCTCAAAATAATTTTTTTTATATAATTAACCTTGTGATTAAAATAATAATTTAAATACCCAAGAGACAAAACTCAATTACCATCAATTTTTTTTAAAAAATATCATAATAAATATTAATGGATAAAATTATAATCACTAGGGTTTCTTATAAAACATGAGTTCTCGATAAAATATTTAAAAAAACATAATTTCCACCATTAAAAGGGGAGTAAACATTCCTTTAAACATAATATCACAATCTTACCTTATAAAATCAAAAAATTTCCTTGAAAAAACATTTCAATGTATTTAAATTTTATATTGATAATGTGGGATATCTTTTTCATATCACTCTTATAATAACTCTTACAATCAATCTTAAAAACACTATTATAAATGGACTAATATACTCTGTTAATTCCAATATATATTCCATGGATAAAAAAGCCTTATCCAATGTGTGGGAGGGATACATAGGGAACAAACATAATCATGAATAATTTTCAAGGACCATTACATATAAAAAAACATAAAATATTGCATTTAATTCATAAAATATCATAAAATTATTTTTTAATAAATATGCAGAAATAATTTGGGGCTTCACGAAAAAATAACGATACAAATCCTATTTCATTAAAAAATATTCAGATGATAATATCCTATAAGAATGGAAAATAATATTTTTCATGAAAAATAATGAAATAATATAGAGTAATATTCTTAAATAATAATTTTCATGAAGGAAATAAATTCCATGATTAACGTATACATTGAAAAATATTCTTTTCACTCTTATAAAAATAAAAATATTACCGCATTTGGAAAATATAAAATAAACTTCTTTTAAAAGAATTATAATGAATGTAAAACATGGTTTAAAATGAATTTGATAATAAATTTCAATATGTTGATAAAATTCATAAATAATTTTTATGAAAAATTATATGAAGGAAATGTAGGAGAAAAACATTTAAACATTTTAAAATAAGGGTTTAATGAAATATAACTTACCTCAAGACTGTGTCGCCAAATATGTACATTAACAACTATATAATAAAATTTTATTAATTATTTAATTTATTAAACAAATCAGTTTTATTATCCAATTATTATCCATTTAATTTCATTTATTTCCATCTATTATGAATTTATTAAATCATTTAACTTTATGATGGATGTTTTGAGGATGTTCTGTTCAGAATCTGAAAACAACATTGGTTGGATTAACATTGTCAAAGGGTTTATTATTCCATCATATAAATTGTATTAATAATGAATTAATTATCCTATTTTTACATTAAATACAATTTTATAACCATATATTATAAGTAATAATGAAAAATGAATCACCTCGCATAGTGCAGCGGGTTTCCCACACATATGCATAAGCGATGTAATTATTTTCTAAAAAATATAAGGGTATAAAGTTAAGTAATATTTTATATTTTAATAATCATAATTACTTAATAAATATTATATATATTCATTAAAATTAATCATATAAACCATACATGTGAGGTAATGATCGGAAACTAAACACATCACTTCATGGGGGGTGACAGTCCACATGAATGCATGATGATTGTTTTCATTTGTCATATGATGAAAAAGAATATGAAAATGGTTTAAAACATATATATAATATTAGTTTAGTATATTTTAGATAAATATTATGTAATATTATCATGTTTAACAAATGTTTAATGGTGGCATAAGAGGAAATACATATGAAATTACTAGATTAAGAGATACACCTATTCTTTGAAAAACCCCATTTGGAAAAAACTATAAGCCTTCTCGGTTGGTCTTTTGGTGAAACCATGAACTATCAGATGTGGTGTGAGATTTTTGGAAGGAATTTCGGTAGGAATTTTCTGACATAAATTTGTCTAGATTTGTTAATATGAGCCAATAATATGGTTCCTTTTAAAATTGAGGGGAGTGACACTCTTGTAATTATTCTTTCATTTTAATTACTATAAATGTACTATTCATGGTATATTGGAACTAAATCTATCTAATTTAGAATATTAGGTGATAAGGCTTGAAATAATCTCATCCAATTATATTAAATACAATATTTTGTGACATTATCACTTATTTTTATCATTAATTAACATGTTTTATGCATTACCGTGGTGACTATTTTTTATCATGTCAAATATTCTATACGACCAAAAATTAAATTAACCTCATTAATAAATTTGAATCTCCTGATTTAATATATGGAATATTTTTTTCATGATTAAATAAAGATATTATTTAGAAATTTATTTTAATATAATAACATAAAAAGCAATGAAAAATATTGTTTTAGAAAATTTCTCTTTTAAGACCATAAATGAATTTATGAAAAAAAAAATAAAGTATAATAATGATCCCTATTGAATAAATTGAATTATTTTTATTAAAATTGATATATTTTTTCATTTACAGAAATTCAAAAAATAATATGACATTCTAAATACTTGAAATGAAATTATAATTTTTATAAGAATCACTATTTTCACTATTAACCCAAACCAATATTTTAAGAAAAAAAAATAACTCTAATATATATTTGATATGATTATATTAAAAATAAATTATATTTTATAAAATTGAACTTCTAAAATTTATAAATTTATCTTTTATGTAAAACCATATAATACACGGGAAATATTTTACTTTGAATAAAAATATTTATTTTTAAATTATAAAATCAATATATAGTTATTTTAAAGACTATGAATCTATAAAAAAAATGAATAGTTATAATAAATGAAATTGATTTATTATTAAAAATACTGATGTTTTCAAATTATTTATGATATGATTTTTATTGGTTGTTGTTTATTATTTACAATGATATAATGAAGGTAATGCCTCATTTTTATTCATTTTTCTACTCTAGGTGCTAGTCACCAACCGATGACAAGTTGGAAGTGGTATTAAGGGGGAACCCATGTATTCATTGTTTTCCCATGAGGGTTTCTAGTGAAGGGGTTCATGAAAGAGTGGTATAAAAACTTCTGGTTAAGAGAAATGATAGAATTTAGAGATAGGAATTGGTGCAGATAGTATGGATTAACATGTTATAAATATTAGAAAAAATTAGCACATGATGTAACTAAGGGAAACTGGTTAGGAGAAAATATTCATGTTCCCATCTGATCATACATAAGTACCTTAATTTTAATGAATACACTAAGTGAATTTATTATATCAACCAAAAACTTTCTTACATGACTATTACATCATTTTTAAGATAAAAAACATAATAATGATATTATCCATGATCCAAAGGGGTGCTATCATGGAAAAATTGGGCTCATAAACCACTTATACATAATAAAAATTCAAAATTATATAAATAATCATTCATTACCCTCTTAAAATATCTCATCTTTTCCTTAGTACATGTAATCTCTTGAGGATAAAAATCTAATAAATGAGTGAGCTAAAAGCCATGTATGGTGAGGAATATCATTAGAGGAATAAATGACATGAATAAATAGTACATGGGTGGAAATAATCAACATAATTATATCATAAGAAAATTATCATCATCATCATAATGAAGAATTTTTTTTATAAAATTAGGGAATTTTGAATATTCATAATAATGAAACATCTTAACATGGTGGTAAAATGTAACACATAGTAGTGAATGAAATAAGTATCAGGTTTATGCATAAAATTTGTTCAGAAATCATAACATCATAATTATGTATAAATATATCATAATGTTCAGGAATAATTCATATAATATCATGAAATATATCACACTACCTAATGAAATTAAGGGATATATAATTCTGGTCTCACATGTCACATCATAAAATGACCATAATCATGCATTGATTATGGAAAGATAACATAACAAAATAACTATGATGAAACAACCCCAAGGAAAGGAATTGGTTTGAAAATGTATTTCCCTTATCAAAAATCATGGAATGAAATTTTGGGTTCCCAAATTAATAATAGATATCATACTTTGGCATAAAATATCATTGTTCTTTGATGAATAAACAACTTAAGAGGATTCAAGGGTGTGTTTTTCAAAAAACAATAATTTTTGATAAATCATTGTATTTGGCTTGGAAATAATTTTAGAAATATTGAAACATGTATATCAAAATAAATATAATGGAAATATTATTTAATGGGTATTTAAAGGATATTATAGGAATATTGATACTAAAAATTGTGTTAAATATATCATAACCCAAATGAGAGGGAGTTGGTTTTGATAATCCCTTTAACATAAATCCCGATTTATGTAATTTTAATTTTTTTTCAGAATCATAAAAATGGGTTTGTTCAAACATTCAAATTGAATTTAATTATATTCTATTTTCACTTTTTGTAACAACCAAAAATTTTAAAATATGAACATCATATTGAATTGTGTTTGTGGAATGCAACACCAAGCATGGAACGGAATAAAACATATTTAGAAACTAAGTTATATTTACTATTTTCAATATATGAAATATATTATCTAGATTTAAATTTAGGTAATACTGAGTTAACATGTATTACATGTAATAATTAGTTTCTTCCAGGACATGCATTACAGGAAAGAATGAGTTTTACAGAATACTATTAATATTATTATTTAAAATGAAAATTTTATTCTAGGCATTAAATTAGAGTTTGTAAATTGTATTAACTAACATATAAAAATATATGGTTGGATTAATTGGTTAAAAATTAATTATAAATGAATATAAAAACCAATTGAATATAAAGGAAATGGTTTAATAAAAACCAATTTTTATGTGATAAATGTGTTTTAACTTAATAATTTAAATTAATTCCTATTAGGGGATGACCTTAATGAAATTTATATATTATATATTAAAAAATTGGTATTCATCCAATTGAATAAACTTTCATAAGATCATTATTAATCCAATTTAATACATAAATGCTATATTTTTCTTAAGTTAGTTTCGTCGTCTTTTAATGGTGTGCTTGATTTAAAATAAAATTTTTACACATTTATAAATTTTTTATAAAAATTAATATTTATTTTTGAAATATTGATTTCAAAAATAACATATGGTGAATATTTCTAATTTTTAAAAGAAGTTTCATTATTTGATGAATAGTAAAAAATAATGAATTTGAATTGAAAAATGAACATTCATCTAAATAATTTATAATGTTAAATTTAATTTTTATTTGGTTTTAAAGTTAAATTGTATGAATTATATATATATTAATAAATTTTTTTATTATAATACTTTTTATATGAAATTTAGATATAAAAATATTTCAAACTTTTGAACATTTTTATCGTAAAAACCTACTTTTTCTTCACGTCTGCGACATTAATTTTAAATTAAATTTTTTCCTTTTTGCGAGTCTAATTTGGATACATGGATTCTATATTTGGAATAAAAATAATTTATAATTTTTATTAATTCGAACATAATTTTTTTACAATATTGATTAGCGAAAATAATTGATATTTATTACAGCGATTAAAGAGAAAATAAGTTTACATAGTGGTTAAACATAGAATATAAGGTGTAATAATGACCCAAAACATCTCCAAAACCCATTTACATGACATATTTATACAAATAAATCCATATTCACGTTTTTATTTGTTATTGGGATACTATTCCATGAAATTCACCAATATAATAAGTGGAGTAAGGAAAAAAGACAAAAAAGTAACATGCCTTAACTTTAACAATTATAAACATTTGAGATAGGGAAAAACATCATATTTTAAGTTATAAATATTATTTTTAAATGAAAATTAGTTTTTTATCATTATAATTTTTTTTAATTTTTATATATTAAATAATTACTTTGAATGATTAAGAAATGTAAACACAGTAATTATTTAGTTAATAATTAAATAATGTAAATGACACTCGGAACATTAAAAGTGAAGGTAATCAAATGAATTATGGTATAAAATTAATTTTATAATAAAAAAATAATGTTACACACTTATTAACCTTATATATTTTAACTACATCATTGAATTGATATTTTTATTGATTCAATTTAAAATAATAATGTCAAATTTGACATTAATGTTATTGTATAAAAAATATATTTTATTAAAAAAATTGAAATTAAAAAAGTATTATCTTCTACCAAGTGATTTATAAAGGTTAATAAATATAAAATATTTTCTATTTAGGGAAACATTTATCTTTTAAAAGGACCATGCTGACCGTTAAATAGTTAAAACTCAGTTAGCATGGTTACAGTTAAATTTATATTGTTTTCATGTTTTATGATCTTGTTTTAAAATTAATTTCCAAAAAATAGGATTTTTATCTAATAAATTAGATATAATATTTAGAATTATTGGGTTTTAATTTTATTATATTACTCAATATAATTTATTCTTATAGGATAAATTACATTGGTTTAAGATCTAGTTGACATAATAAAAAACCCAAATGGTAAAACAATGAAACATAATGGTTAAAGAATAAATTTTTTAAAACATGTGTTTTTTAGTTAGAGGTGTTTTAGACCATTTAATATTTAAAACCCCTTAATTATCAATCTCAAAGCCACATGTGGAAAGGGATAACTACCAATAATAAATAATTTTTGGTATTTACAAGAATGTCACTCCTCTTCCACTATAAAAAGGGAACTCACTCACATCACTTATTCACACATTCTGAGCCATTTGGATCATCAAATACCTACCCAATACACTCCAAAACATCACCCCCATAAAAAAATATACCGTATATTGGGATTAATTAAACATAGGAAGGAATTAGAGAAACCCTTAAGAGGATACCTCAAGAAGAGGTAATTGTTTTATAAAAATTATTTTGTTTTATTTCCTTCTTAACATACTTAAATTATTTTTATATCATACATATATTATAACCTAAATATCTAAAATATAATGAGATTTTTTATGTAAATTTAACAACATATAACTTCACACAATTCTATCAAATTGGTTATTAAATCATCATCCGTTTGTATAACGAACTGCCACCTCATTAATCGATGTCATTCGTTTTTCCATTATCACCTATCAAGGATGGGAATAATGATGTAAATACTATATATATATATATTATTTATTATTTATTTATTCTTCTAAAATTATTATATAACACATACCTTCATTCTTTTCATTTTTTTAGAATACAATAATATTGTTCGTGTCTATGGTGGACTACCGCCTCACAAATCGATGTGATTCATTGACGCTTTATATGGAATTTATTAAGGATATTTTAAATAAAATTATTTCATATATATGAAAAGATTTCTAATGAAATTATAATATATATATATATATATAATTTACTTTTCTTTCTTCCAATACTACAATAAAATGGAAAAAATGTTCATGCGTATGAATGACCTACCATCTCCATGAACGGTATATATCATTTTCTATAACTAAATTTAATGAATTACTACAAACAAATATATAATTAATATATAATATATTTACATAATTGTTTAAATATTTTATATGATGAAATCATAATCTAATTATAAGGAATAAAAAAACTTGTCAGAACATACTCGAGAAAAAAATCATTATTACCCAAAAAGATGAAAGTAATGAAATATTATTAATGAATAGGTAAAATATTTCATAAAATGATCATATATTATATCATAAATATTAATATGGATCTTTTATAAGTTAATTACATCTTTATACCATTATATATTAGGGTAAAGATATTTCAACCAAAAGGAAGTGTAAGGTAAGGTATTTCATCTCAATTATCATTCAATTGAGACTTAATTGTTAATTTGCACCAATTCACTTTTATGTGGTTTATATACTGCACATTTGACATGTAATATCATGAATACTTTGTCTTTAATGTTATTTTAAATATTAATTTAAATTATTTCATCCAAGGGTAATTGACTTGAAATATACCAAATGTAAAAGTTATTGTGAAATCTCACCTTCTTTTTTTGTTGTTAACATTATCCTAATAATATCACTTTATTGTAATAATTTTTCATTTTAAATTACATTCATATTAAATATCCATATTCTTATTTAATGGATATTATTATTTACTAAAACGTATAAATTTTTTACATACATTGTTTTCCTTGATTGTTATTTGACTAACAGGGGAAATATTTATAAATATATATCCTTTACTCAATATGGATACATAACATTAAGGAACATTGTTTATGAGTCAAATAAATTATTTGATATGTGAGGAATGCTTTGGATAGATATGATATGGGTTGGGGACCATTTCAATTTATCCCCTAGATGCATCGGAAGTCTCATGAGATGAAATCAGTTGGATAATCCCTATGCATTTATAACTAGTATTTCACAAACTTTCTTAAGGATATACCATGATAGTAGAGATAGAGTTATCCAAATAAAATCACACTACTGGAAAACTAACCTTTACCAATGGTTTGGAACTGTTGGTATAGGCCTCCAAACCGTAGCCAAGTAAGCCATTGGGATAGGTCTATACCAACGGTTTTGGAAACTGTTGGTATAGGTAATATGAAATCTATACCAACGGTAATGGAACCGTTGGTATATAAATTCCAAAAATAAAACATCCGCTGGGATTTGATCCCATGACCCCTCGTTTATCATCGAACGACTCAACCACTAACCTAACATGTCTTTTGTGATCATAATTACATAAATATATATATGTATTCTCATAAATATTTTAAATTTTGATTTATATAATGTTCTCGGTACGAAGGTCCGAGAAAAAATGAAAGTACCTATACCAATGGTTTTTAAAACCGTTGGAATAGGTCTATACTGACGGTTTTAACAACCGTTGGTATAGGTCTTTGGTTGTGATTTTCATTCTGTGGAGGATGTTGAATTTTGTCCCACTTTTCCCAATGGTTTGGCCAAACCATTGGGAAAGGTAGACCTATCCCAACGGTTTGTCCAAACCGTTGGGAAAAGTTGCATATTTGGGGACCTTTCCCAACGGTTTGGCCAAACCATTGGGATAGGTATACCTTTCCCAATGTTTTGTCCAAACCGTTGGGAAAAGTGGTATATTTGGGGACCTTCCCCATGGGTTTGGACAAACCGTTGGGAAAAGGGTCCAATTTGGGGGCCTTTCCCAACGGTTTGGCCAAACCGTTGGGAAAAGTGGCCAATTTGGGGGCCTTTCCCAAGGGTTTGGACAAACCGTTGGGAAAGGGGACCTATACCAATGGTTTTTGCAAACCATTGGTATAGAAGCGTTGGGAAAGATCTAATTTCCAGTAGTTTTATTTTGTACCCAGTATGTTTTAAACATTCATGAGGATATATCCTAATCATAAAGGTATAGTGATCTTTGAAAACATGATATCTAATAATTAAACATTACATTCATTAAAATTTAGTTATAATTATCCAAGATATTTACACTGTAATAAAATATTTAGAGGCATTTCATTCTCATTTTCTCGTTAAATAACATGTGTTCTCAATAATTTAGCTTGAAATATTGATTCTTTTTTCTCTATTCCTGAATTCAAGTTATTTAAAAATAATTTTTGATCTGTTATTTACCTTTTCATAATTATTCTAACTTATCTTATCATGATAATATTGTTATTTAAATGGAATGTGTGATCAGTTATTTACCTTCCCATATTTATTATACTCCATCTTACAATTACAATCATGTTGTTCAAATAGAATGCGTGTTTAGTTATTTACATGTCCATATTTATTTTTCTTATTTATTTGTGATTACTTATTTTTTTCTTATCCCTTTCTAATCATTTGAGCTCACCCTTATTTTATTTCATTTCCCAAGGATTCAATAAAGAGTGTCATGTTTGATATTTAAGATTATCCTATAGGGACTAGTGTTATTCTCAAAAAAATTACATATTTTTATTAAATTATAATTAACAACTCATGTATTATTCTATTTTACCAATATTACTAAACTATTCAATCATCCAATATTCAATCATAAAACATGTGATATTTGAAAAATTGTATTTTTACTATTCTTGTAAAAATTGAATTTTCATTGAAAATTATCAAAAAAAACACCCTTGGTAAATTTCAACAGGATGATTCTAAAAATTCCGTTAATTTTATATAAATAATTTTATATCATAGATAATTATAATTATTGATATAAAATTTATGATTTTTACGTAAGACATTAGATTGATGTTTAATAAAAAGTTTTTATAATTTCTTTGATCATTTTAATCATATTATTTATTTTTAGGTATTATAATATTTACAATATCTTAAATTAATAAATATAAATATTTCTTATGTAATATATTTTATATTTAGAGATCAAATTACTATTTTAACAGCTGGGTTATTATTCCTAACTGTCACGTCACTATTTCTAGTGGTTAGGATACTATTTCAATGGTCATATTACTATTCCAATGATCACAATACTATTACAACAAACATATAAACTCCTATAAATACTTTTTTATTCCTTCATACATTACTCACTATAATTCCTCCCAATGATTTATATTTTCCTTTTCAAAGATATCAATTGGTTAAATAATATTTCATTTCTTACTATCATTGTTGGTCATTGGGTTGATAATTCTAGCAGATTGGAATGATCCATGTTTTCACAATAAATCTTTTTCTATTTAATATTTTACCCCATTGTAATTTTAGGAATTTTCATGGGTTTAGTTTTTGAAAAAAGTAATGATCACTGTTAATGAAATAATGTGTCGTTAGTTTTTCAATGTGTTGTATGTGTACAATGTCATATAATATAAAAACCATTTATTTAGGAAAAAACTATCATTTATAATGAATGGGATATTGCATTGATGCTTCTTTCAATATTCAGACCTTCGTTAGTGTCATGTATAGTGATTTTTTTCTGTGATTGAATTGGGTAGAGGGTGGTAATTAGTATGAACATTAACTGATGAATATTATGTACTCTATATTCCAATAATCAGATATTCCCAAAGATTACACTTTTGTATGTATGGATCCAGCTTGACACCCCCATCGGGTTCATACTAATGATTTCTATATGGAAGTTATAGCACATTTCTATATATTTTATATTGAAAATGATGACTCTTAGATAAATATGGTTTGAGAGTTTCAGTGATAGATTCTATGAAAGTATTAGAAATTTATTCATGGAAAAAAGACTAAGGCTTGGTTGGAGGAGTTAAAAAATTTACTTTACCTTGATTCATGCATAGAATGAGATATAAATTCCAATAGCTACCAATATATTATGCCAAGATTTTTGGTAGTGGTCGGGTTTCTTACTCTTGTATCATGAAGAATATACCATTTCTTTAAAGAATTTTGGGGATTGGTTTTAAGTAGAGTTTTGTTCATCAAATGAAAAATAAAAATTATCGGTAGGAAAATCATACTCTCTTCTATGGGCTTTATAGTGTGTAGGGGTTTTCTATTTCGTATAAGAACCTCTTAAATTATTCTTAAGACCATATTTTATATTATGTGTATTGGGTGCAGAATTTAGAGCTGTAATTTTATCTTGAGATCTAGAACCAGGTCCCCCCATTCACATATAAAATATATATTGGGATGCCTGAAAAGATAGATTTCATCATGTGGATATTGTCTATGACTAGATAATCATAAGAGATTTTTTATTAGGGAACTTTTCAAAGAAGATACGTGAATATAGGTTCTCAATTTCTTTATTAGATGAAGTCTAAAGGATAAGGGTTTCAATCCCATTATTCCTAATCCCATTTAACTCTGTCTGGTAGTTCATGGACCCCTACCAGGGGAGATGGAATAGATTTATTTATGGGGACAATTTTTCCATTGGAATCATGTGTGTTTGACCTTCCTTGGTAGTTAGTTTATATTTGGCATCCACATCAGGCTCAGTTGTTATATAAGAGTCCTCTGAGATATAAATAATAGGGGCTCCACCTTTTGATAAATTTAAAGGATATGGGGTGAGTAGAATACAACCATATGACACCTTTTACCTTCATAGACAATGATTAGATCATAGTTGTGGAGTTTTATTACATCAATTCCATAGATCCCATGGATCTAAATAAAGAAAAATGTATACCATACAGTTTCCAGTACAAGACAAGACAAACATTGTTTGAGGTTTTATCTATATATATTATATACAGCTGTATGGTTTCTTTGATTTATGAGCCACAAAATCCCCCATTAAACCAACTGTATTTAATTCACTATAACTTTTGGTGGAGATAGTTCCAATTCCATTATAATTAACTACATTAATTGGATTTTGAGATAGATTATATGATATGAGTATAGATTGTGCTATGAATCAATGGAAACATAACTCTTGGTTAGATTTCCTATGTTTCTGGATACATCCATATGATATCATACTTGGAATAGACTATCTATATCTGATGTAAGATATTGTGGATTTCTTCATGAAGTGATTTATATTCAATTATGTTGATGGATATCATGTCAAGTTTATTGCAAATAAAGACCATCATATGTGTTAGAGTCATATCGAGTTCTTATCTATCTTAATGGTTGAGATGATGTTGATTTCATTAGGGGATTAACTAGTGGTGTTTCCTAGGGGTACAGAATAATACTGTGATGTATTTTCTAATTAGGTTATATTTCTACCCCCTAAACATGAGATAAATTT
This sequence comes from Viscum album, assembly GCA_963277665.1. Lineage (NCBI taxonomy): Eukaryota > Viridiplantae > Streptophyta > Magnoliopsida > Santalales > Viscaceae > Viscum > Viscum album. The sequence goes on from OY728121.1 coordinate 511,021,910, forward strand.
TGGGATATAGTTATATTCAACTATCTATCATTTTTTGATTTCCCCATACAGGATAGAACCTTAAAAGTTAGAAGAGTGTTAGATCCATATTGATAACCTTGTATAGAATGGTTTTATTTAGATTATTGTATCATATTGGGGAACATCGGTTTTTTTTGTGAATTAGGTGGATTGTATTCTATGATTGTGCATTGATTATGATTTCTTGAATTAGGTGATAATGAAGAACTGTTATCCCCATCTATTAATTGATAATATATTCATCTAGATAAAGGGTTATACCTATTTTTTGATGATTTAATTGTGGTTAGGATATCATTATATGTGGGTAAAGGATGATGATATTCCAAATACCAACTTCATATTTAATTATAAAAAGTATGAGTTCTTGATGGTGTCATATAATGTTATGAAAATCCCTTCTTTGTTCATGGTACTAAGTAATTCTATGTTCCATGAATTTATTGATTAGTTCATGTTGGTTTTTATTATGGAATCATTGAATATTGTGAAACATATGAGGATCATTCATAACATATCTATAGAATTGTGGAGGATTCTTGGGTGTCATCAACTATATGGGATGTTGTATAAGTGTAATTTTTTGGGCTCATGAGTTCTACATAATAGGTACTTGTGTGTCTTGTCAAGGAGTATTCATGGATTCTTTAAATATTGAGGTATTTTTTAATAGTTATCCACCAATAATGTTGATGAGTTGTGGAGTATACTTAGTATTTCTTGATATTATAGGAGTTAAATACATGAATTCTATTATATTGTAACTCATAGAATATCCTTTACTATTAAGGATAATGATTTTGTTTTTACTGACCAGTTTCATGATACTTATGAGTATTCAAAGAGGAATATGGTTAGTGACTTTTTTTATTTAATAAATAAAGATAATGTGTTTGAGGTCTATTGTGATTCTTTGTGTCTCAAAAAGTATTTCATTATAATATAGTAGGGAGTGATTTTTTCTTATAAATCTAGATAGATATATTCTAATTTGTGTAACTATTCTATTTATGATCTTAATCTTATTATTATTGTTTTTTCTATGATTTTTTTGTGGAATTTCCTTATTGTTTAATTCCTTATGATCATTATAGATCATAATATTTTGAGTTATATATTCTCCTACCATGATTTGAATTTATGGTAGTTATGGTTTATATATTTATTATAGGATTATAAATTAGATATTTTTTGTACACGAGGGAAAGGGAATGTTGTAACTAATGCTCTAAGAATAAATTCAGTTGTTAATGTTGTGCGTGGGTCTGGTGATAATTGAATAGTGATGGTGAAGCTCTCTATGAAGAAACTTTATATGGGACAACATGATTATATAGGGTGTATTTTTCAGATGATGGTGAAGTCATCATTAGTGAAACAGGTGGAGGATTCCCCATTAGGGGATTCTATGGTTGACAATTAGTTAGATTAGGTTGTTTGGGGTTATTACCTGAATGGTATGGTCTAAGAATGACTATTATTGTGTTTTATGTTAGGGGAGGATATTTTTTCCTTTTGTGAAGAATTATTTTATTCTCTGTGAGTTTAAAAACTCACCATTGGCAATATATTATAGGGTACCAAACATCTACCATAACTTAAAAGTATAATTTTGGTATACTTGGATAAAGAAATCTATTATATAGTTGTTATTTTAGTATTTATTATTCCATAGGGTTAGGTATGAGCATTGTGTTCTCTTTCATTTTCTTTAGTCTATTTATGTTCCCCAGTAGAATTTGTAGGACATGTCAATAGAATTGTTCACAAGATAACTGTCACGACCCATCCCCCGAGGCCCATGTCGTGACTTCCCCAAACCCTCCTTCCATATGTCAGGGGATGGCGACTAGAACCAAAGGTGTAAATCCCTAAAACAAGGAAGGAATTGCCATTATAATTGTAAACACTCACAACATAGAACAATCAGGAAGAAAAACACAAAGTAAAACTGTATACAAAGAGTGCTGAAAAGTAAAGGGGGCCAGAAATACAAGCCCAACTGTAAAGTCAAAGTATAACTAAAAAGGGACATAACAGCTGAAAGGAGAAGAGCAGCTCCTATTTCTTCCACCATGAATCCTACTTGAAGGGTAGGTATGGATAGCCTCCACAACACTCCACATCCTTCTGTCTCCTCTGGGTACTGACTCATCATAAGGTCCACCTCCGGGTATTGTCAAGTCCTGCTACTCTGATCCCCAGTAAACGTTGTCCGTCATCTGTAACCAACACAACAATGTGCGGGCATAGCCCGTGCAGTGGTGAGTATAACGATACTCAGTAGGGACCTTGATACCACCAAGATCTCTCAAAATACACCAAGGATAAACCACAGAGTACGAAATCAACAGATATCTATTACGTAGGTATATGCCCATACATATACCTAAGTTATCAAGTAACCCATCTCAATCATGAGGAAAACACAGGAAGTCACTGACTCATCTCACACAGGTATACAACTTATGTAGAGAGATAGAGATGATCCCCTGAATCATCTAAGCTGTTAGACCCACACAGGATCCAGGACCAGCAGTTAGAACTGTCAGACCCACATAGGGTCCATGAACTGTAGTTGGAGTTGTCGAACCCACACAGGATCCAGGACCAGTTATTCTGTTGGACCAACACATGATCCAGGAACATAAGTCAGAACTATCAGACCAACATAGGATCCAAGAACATCCGTTAGATTTGTCGGACCAACACATGATCCAGGACGAACTATTCTATCCAACAAACACATGATCTAGGAACAGAATTCAGAACTGTCAGACCCACACAGGATCTAGGAACAATAATCAGAGCTGTTGAACCAACACATGATCCAGGAAGAGAAGGCATAACTGTCGGACTAACACAGGATCCATGAACAGTAGTCAGAGCACATTCAACCACTTGGTTTCTACAAAGCACACTAGATTCTGGGAGGGTATGCTCCTCAAGCCAAGTGTCGATACGTCAACTGCCACAAAGTCCCACGAAGAAGTATCTCAGAGGCCCGCCACGTCATAGGGTGAAAAACCAAACAATTCATGTCCAGGACATAGAGGATGAGATGACCAAACCTTTTACCAAAAATTAAACGGCATGTTGAAATAAGGTACACGCTGTGTATTCAGTCCTTGGGTACTGCCTTTGTGCAACGGCCCATGTTCGAAAGGCTGGTCATGTAGAAAAGTAAGTACATGGCGTGTGGTATGCATACACGATGTCTCCCAGAAACTAGGGTCGACTCCATGTACGTTGACCAAGTGCCCGTACACGACCTCAACATGTGTTCTCCAACCAGTGTAATTGGTACATGGGGTAGCTCGTGTAACACCCCGACCCTAGTTACCCAGAGTCAGTGCATTATTTTAATACATTGGCATGATTACAAGGAATCAAGTCCTGAAGGACCGATCGGTTTAGCAGTCTTGGAAAATAGATTACATAAATAAATGTTACATTGTACTTTAAGACATACAAAAAAACATAAATAATCTTTATGAACGCCATTATTCCTTTGGCTTAACCCTGCATATCAATCACAATACACTTTTTAGAATCCTGGGAAAAATAAAACATTGAAAGGGGTGAGATCAAACGCTCAGTAAGGGTAAGTAATACAGCAGAAAATGACATAAATATTAAGCATGGTAAATAATTTAAACCACATGCCCTTACCAATAATAAACATGAATAATTTTATGGAAAGAATTTGAGATGAGAAAATAATTCCATAAAAAAACATAATCTTGGGTATTCTACTTGTCGAATGAACACATGAACCATCAATATTATTCCAATAAAGAGGGAATGTATAATTCCGGACATTCTGAAACATTTTTTCAAGGCCTCGGCCAAGACGTCTAAAATAATTAAGGCCTAGGCCAAAACCATAAATCAAATTGGGAAAGGGCCTTGTCCAATTCCACGTCTAGTTATCTCATGAGACCTACCGATGCATCGAGGAGCTATAGCAGGCTCCACCCATCACTTACTAAGTCCAATACATTCCGCATATGAAAAGGTTTAAACATATCATAAACATTTGTATTAAAACAAGCATACGAAATGTCAATACTTTAACCATAAGCCATGAATGGTATAAAAATAACACACCCATAGTAAAACATATCATAACTCATTCAATTCAACAAGGAATATTGTATTACAATAAATCAACCTCAATCCAAAATAATATCTAGTAGAGGATGCTGACATAGTTGATAGTGATGAGTAAAACTTTTTGAGAGAAATATCCTTTTGTAAAATCATTTAAAAGTCACACATTTATAAATGAAGTAATTTAAAATAGATTTTTGAATCAAAGTGCCCCATACCACTTTGAAACTTTTGAAAAGAATTATCATTTCAAAACATTCATGTCCATATAAATAAATCCTTAAAATCATTTTGAAAACATAGACATTAATTAAAAAGATTTAGAAAGATAAATATTTAAAACATTTGAAATTCTGATCTTCATAAAGAGTACCTTTCAAAATTTTTAAAATATTCATTTTGAAATAATTTTTATGAAAAATGGACATGGATGATAAAAATTTCCCAGTAAATACTTACACATAAACAATCTCGGATAATAATGAGATTGAGAAATTAACCCTTACCTTGAACTTTCCTTTAGTCGAGGGTACATTTAACATCCTGTATGAAGATTGTAGTATGTTATTAAATTATACCAAAACTATATTAATATTTATGATATCATACATGATTCATTTATGACTTTATACTACCCATTTAATAATAATTCCCATGTTAAATTAACATTTCGGATAATAATCGCTTTCTTTATCGTACGTGTTTTAACTTGTTACTCTTTATTGTATAACTTAGATCATGATTTAAATACTTCAAGAATATAAAACATGATAAATATATCAAATATATTTAGAATATAAATATGTATAATAGACATATATATGAAATGGAAAACACCATATATGGAGACGGTAGTCCGTACGTATGCATAAACGTTGTTTCTATTTTCATATAGTATTGAACGGAAGTAAGTGAATTAGATATATGTAAGTACATAAATAATTATATATATAAATTTACATATCTCCATTAGCATTATTATTTCATATATTACATACTTATCAGTAATATATATCTTTACAATCGTCGATGAATGGTGAACTTGGAAATTAATCTCATCGCATCGTGGGGACGGTAATCCGTACGTACGCAGGAGAAAAAATATCATTCTTTTGATATTAAAATAATATATTATTGGATGGTATATCATATATAAAGAATAATTATGTTGTTTTATTTATTATTTACATCAAATACATATCATTATTATACCCATCCAAATAATAATGTATTGAATAACAATTACACCACGACGTGGAGACGGTAAGCCGTACGTACGCACGTATGGTGACATGTCATTCAAAGGATGGATAGAATACTAAATATGGTTCTACCATATTTATAATAACATCATAATATATAGGATATACTAGAGTAATTATTTTAGAGCAGAAATAACAAAGAAAGAAGATGTTGACGAAGAAAGGAACTCGAAAGAGGGTGGAGAAAATATTACCTCGTCTTCGGGTTCATCCTTTTGATTTGATCAAATGGGCTCTGTAGGTTGGCTTTCGGATCAAACTAAGGCCTCTAGGTTTATGTTAGAGAAGTTGAGAGAGTATTTGGGCAGGGTTTGGCCAAACAAAAAGGCTTTGAAGGTGTGAATAATTGGTTAGAAGTTGGGTCCTTTTATAAGGGGGAGGAGGGGCTCTTTAGAAAAAACTTAAAGTATTAATTTACAATAAATTCATATTCGGTTTATAATGGATAAAAAGAGGATTATTAAAAGTATAAGGTGGGTATGGGTCGAAATATTTTCAACCAATAGATTTTAGACAGGTTTGTGTCATTATATTAACCTTATCTGTTAGTTTTAACTCTTAGTTAATTAGTTTAACACTCACCATGTCACATTGTATTTTTATAATATATAGTTAATAAACTTACTATATACATCCAAGAGACCCCCCAAGTGGTCCATTAATTATATAAAAATAATTATATAAGTCCATTGGTCTAACCATAGGTTTTTATGAATAGAATATAAATTAATAATATAATATTTGTTTTAAAAACTCATTTATGTCAATTTTGACACTACTCAATAATTGATTTTTGTTAAAGTCTTAACAACTTTATTAATTCTAACCAATTTCATTTAAGAAATCCTAACATGTTATATTCACCAATAAAATTCGTGTATGTCATCAAAAATTTCAAATTATATTTATTTTAACATTTATATTACCAATTATTCGATTCTTTCATTAATAAGGAAAATACTGCATCATTATTATGTCATATATATTTTTACTTTTTCAATGTATAAAAATTATAAATAAAATATAATTATGTATTAAATCATTTTATATTTCTAATTAATATTTATAATATAAAATATAACATATATAACCCTATGTAAAAATTGTTTTTCTAAAAGATATAAGCTTATGTCATTTTTGTATTTACTTTATCTTAATTAAAATAAAGTGTCCCTATCACCTACAAGTGGCTCCATGGGGTCCCACAAATCGACACAAAGATGCCCATGGTCGGACATGTATCCACCAATAAGGCTAGGAAATGTTTTAGGGTAATTTATTATTATTATAATATTATTTTTAACCCTTATTTACCGGATTTATCCTTTAACCATGGTAAATAAAATATTTACCGAAATAATTATTCAAAATGTATAAAAATAAAAGTTACCTATTTAAAAAATTTGGAAATCCTGATTCCAAATGTGGAATCCATTTTTCCAAATTCATAACACAGAAGTGGCATAAATTAATTTAAAATTAATTCCCGCTGTCAAAACAAAAAGCGTGTTTTTAAGATATAATAACTATCAAAAGATTCACACTTGTTTATGTACGGTTTAATTGTGAAATTATGTCCAATGACAAACATTTTATTAAATGGTAAAAATATATTCAAAATATTTTTTAAAACCACTCATGTTCATAATTTATCACTATTAAATATTTTGATTAAAAAAGTTGTTTTTAATTAAAATTTTGGAATTTTCAATATTCATCAAAATATAAAAGTTATCCAAAAAGTACCAAAATTTCACCTTAGGCTAAATTCGATATTCCGAATCCAAATATGAAGTCCATTTTCAGAGATAAAATTTATAAAATTTCAAAAATTAGGTATTACTATTAATAATGGCTAGTTTGATTGGTTATGGTGTGTGTTAGAACTCGAAGTTGTGTACAACACACGCAACTGTATTATTCAAAGAGAAGCGTACCGTGGAATCTTGGGGTGCTTCATTGTAAATTTTTGGTGTACCCATTCTAAAAAATAAATTTATTTAGTCAAATTGAATATATAAAAGTTTAAAATATTGGATTTAAAAAGGGTTCACTATTAAAAGTTGGTAAAATTGCATTTTTGAAAAATACTTCTTTTATCTGAAAAAAATGAATTTGTTCTTAAATTATGTCTAAGAAACTCATATTATGGATTCTAAAATTATAAGGATTATATAAAGTTCAAAATTTAGTTAATACTATTCATAACCTCTTTTGAACGGCTTGTTTGGTAAGTCATGGTGCGCTTGAACTCGGTGTTGCGTGTAGTGGAAGTTATTGAATTATTTTGAAGAAGTAACACACTATGAAATCTTGGTGTGTTACATTCTTCCATCCTTCAATAAATTTCTTCCTCGCAATTTGATATTGTTTTTCTAAAATAAAGGTTGAAAATAGAAAATATCTTTGGGGGAAAACCCACATCGGAAATTTGGTTAATAAAATTGAGTCTTAATAAGAGGAAAAGAGAAATGAAAAGGTCACCACCAAATTATGATCTCGATTAGGAGAAAATTGGTGGCTATTAGAGACATATAATTAGAGGAAAAAAATAAATATTTATATGTAGTTATTGAGGTCATCAATCACAAACAATTTTCAAATTGAGGTCCTTAAATTCATCAATCTATGATGATTTAAAATACCATCAGTTCAACAAAATATAAGGTATTAGGATAACACATTTTTGGTTTCAAGATTCCTTCAATAAAGTATAAGAATTAATTTCTTCAAAGAATAATAGGAGAAGAAAAATATATACTTGAAAAGTATAGTTCCATCCTTTAACTAAATTCTACCACAAACTCATCTTTAATTCTAAAAGATAATAAGAACTTAAAAAATATTTTATTTTTCCTATTAAATTGGGGTTAAAAAAATGAATTTATAATTCATGTACTAGAACTTATTAAAACAAACTACTTTATTTAATCCAGGACATATCGTAGGCCAGTGGTGGGTGATACACACTTGCCGCCCTTCAGTTGTGGGTTAAAGTCTCACGGTCTTGCCGGATGCGACAGGTTGCCGCCTGACCTTCAGGTTGTCCTTTTTATAACAATCCAAAAATAATCTTCAGAAATGATTTAACCTTAAAAATTGTATCAAATGTCAAATATAATCCATTCCAACCTTTAGAATTATCCAAATTACATTTTTCCAAACTCACAGTCCAAAATTTATAAGGAAGGTAAATATAATGAAGGTCTTTTTTTGCCACATAATAACATGTGAATACCTTCATCATGCATTCTTTTAAAATATGTTAACACCCTGAATTACCATAAAACCTTATTGATTACATTCATCCACCCTTATTCCATATATAATACTAGATATAGTTCTTATATCCAAAAACTTTGAATATCCCAACAATGATGAAATAAAAACACCATTAATCAGTGCCAAGGTAGTCAAGAATATCCAAGATAATTTATCCAAATCAACCATCTCTTATTCCAAAATTACTACTTCAGTATCAAGACCATATTAAGGATTACCTTTCCATCAACTATATATTTTTTTTAAAAAAATAACTTGTTGTTGAGTCACTTTTTATAGTACCATATAATCTCAAATCCTCAATGAAATAGTACTGCAGTACAATCCTTATTTATCTTCATAATTCATATAACCAGTACATAATTGATACAATAATCAAATGAAATAATTCTTTAATAACAGCATACAAACACTAGTCATTACTCTTCATCTGTTGTAGTATCATAAATTTATTATTATCCAATATCATCATTTGGGGCAGACTCTGATGATTTGAAAATTTATTCGCGTAGTGTCTCCACTCCTTGCAGATGAAGCATTGTACATTTGAAACCCTTTTCTTACCCTCGCAATCACGAACATGGTGTCCTTTTTCTCCACACTTATAACAAACACCCATTCCTTTTAGGCAAGTTCCAGGGTGTTTCTTCCCATAGTTATCACATATGGGAAAATTCTTCTTTTCCCTCTTCCCTTTATCCATCTTTCTCTCTTCCATCCTTTTCTTCTCTTGCTTCCCTTTAAAGCCATAGAACTCAGAGAACTCTTTAATTATCTTATCAAAACATGATATTATTTTTTCATATGATGATAATATGGGGGATAATATTTCCCTTCTAAATGATATCTTAATACCATGAAAGATACGATCCTTCTTACTCTTTGGATCATACGTATTTCTGGAGTTCACATTCCTTCTACTGGTGCCATTTCTATACAATAGAAAAAACTAGGTCAGTTTATGAATTGTAATGAATAATTCCAAACATGTAAAATACCTAACCTAAATTGAATAGTTTATGGATATAATCCGTAATCACAAAAATGTTTTCTTTGAGGATGTATATACTCCTAAACCCTTCATAGTGGTTTGTAAAGAAAATGATAATTATCCTAAGCATATCCCCCGGGAGTGTCGTAATCAAGAGTGCAGCAAGGCCCGTTGTCGTGCACCAGTTCCTGTTCGAGTCTATCTCAAAGTGGTGTTTTTGGGTTTTACCCCTAGGTACATCTGTGCCAGAGCTGCCTCTACCTGCTCATATCCAGACATGGATGTATTGCTTGGAAAACTCACAAAATCTCTACAATACCAAAATTCTAGGAAGTTCTTCTATAATAATCCTCAAAGTTTATCTTAGGGTAATGTGATCTAATCAGAGTTTATCTAAATCTAGTTTCCAAGGTTATTTCTAAACTTCCTCTGATACCAACTATAACGGCCCGACCCCATTTACCTAGAGTCTGTGCATTATTTTAATACATTGGCATGATTACAAGGAATCAAGGCCTGAAGGACCGATCTGGTTAGCAGTCTTGGAAAATAGATTACATACATGAATGTTACATTGCACTTTAAGACATACAAAAAAAACATAAATAATCTTTATGAATGCCATTATTCCCTTGGATTAACCCTTCATATAAATCACAACACACTTATTGGAATCCTGGTAAAAATAAAACATTGAAAGGGGTGAGCTCAAACGCTCAGTAAGGGTAAGTAATACAGCGGAAAATGACATAAATATTATGCATGGTAAATAATTGAAACCACATGCCCTTACCAATAATAAACATGAATACCTTTATGGAAAGAAAATGAGGTGAGTAAATAATACCATAATAAAACATAATCATGGGTATTCTACTAGTCGAATGACCACATGAACCATTAATATTATATCCATAATGAGGGAATGTATAATGTCGGACATTCTGAAACATTTTTTCAAGGCCTCAGCCAAGACGTCTAAAATGATTAAGGCCTCGGCCAAAACCATAAATCAAATTGGGAAACGGCCTTGGCCAATTCTAAGTCTAGTTGTCTCATGAGACTTACCGATGCATCGAGGAGATATAGCGGGCTCCACCCGTCACTTACTAAGTCCAATACATTCCTCATATGAAAAGGTTTAAACATATCATAAACATTCGTATTAAAACTACCATACAAAATGTCAATACTTTAACCATAAAACATGAATGGTATAAAAATAACACATCCACAGTCAAACATATCATAACTCATTCAATACAATAAGGAATATTTTATTATAATAAATCAACCTCAATCCAGAATAATATTTAGTAGAGGATGCTGACATAGATGAAAATGATGAGTAAAACCTTTTGAGAGAAATGTCCTTTTTGTAAAATCATTTAAAAGACACACATTTATAAAGGATGTAATTTGAAAGATATTTTTGAATCAAAGTGTCCCATACAACTTTAAAACTTTTGAAAAGAATTATCATTTCAAAACATTCATGTCTATATAAATAAATCCTTAAAATCATTTTGAAAACATGGACATTAATTAAAAATATTTAGAAAGATAAATCATTAAAACATTTGAAATTCTGATCTTGATAATGAGTACCTCTAAAAATCTTTAAAATATTCATTTTGAAATAATTTTTATGAAAAATGGACATGGATGATAAAAATTTTCCAGTAAATACTTACACATAAACAATCTCAGATAATAATGAGATTGAGGAATTAACCCTTACCTTGCAGTTTACTTTAGTCGAGGGTACGTTTAACCTCCTGTACGAAGACCGTAGTATGTTATTAAATTATACCAGAACCATATTAATATTTATGATATCATACATGATTCATTTATGACTTTATACTACCCATTTAATAATAATTTCCATGTTCAATTAACATTTCGGGTAATAATCGCTTTCTTTTTCGTACGTGTTTTAACTTGTTACTCTTCATTGTATCACTTAGATCATGATTTAAATACTTCAAGAATATAAAACATGATAAATATATCATATATATTTAGAATATAAATATGTATAATAGACATATATATGAAATGGAAAACACCGTTTATGAAGACGATAGTCCGTACGTACGCATAAACACTGTTTCTGTTTTCATATAGTATTGAATGGAAGTAAGTGAATAATATATATGTAAGTACATAAATACTTATATATATAAATATATATATATATATATATATATCCTGTAGCATTATTATGTCATATATTACATACTTATTAGTAATATATATCTTTATAATCATCGATGAATGGTGAACTTGGAAATGAATCTCATCTGGACGTGGAGACGGTAATCCGTACGTACGCACGAGCGAAAATATCATTCTTTTGATATTAAAATAATATATTATTGGATGTTATATCATATATAAAGAATACTTATAATGTTATATTTATTATTTACATCAAATACATATCATTATTATAACCATCCAAATAATAATGTATTTAATAACAATTACACCAAGACGTGGAGACAGTAATCCGTACGTACGCACGTATGGTGACATGTCATTCAAAGGATGGATAGAATACTGAATATTGTTGTACCATATTTATAATAACATCACAGTATATAGGATATACTGGATTTATTATTTTAGAATAGAAATAACAAAGAAATAATATGTTTAAGAAGAAAGAAACTTGAAAGAGAGTGGTGAAAATATTACCTCTTTTTCGGGTTCTTCCTTTTGATTTGATCAAAAGGGCTTCTTAGGTTGTATTTCTGATCAAAATAAGGCCTCAAGGTTGAATTGAGGGAAGATGAGAGATTATTTGGGCAAGGGTTTCCCGAACCAAAAGGCTTTGAAGGTGTGGAGAATTGGTTATAAGTTGGGTCCTTTTATAATGGGGGGAGGGGCTCTTTAGGAAAAACATAAAGTATTAATTTATAATAAATTCATAATCAGATTCTAATGGCTCAAAAGTGGATTATTAAAAGTATAAGGTGGGTATGGGTCTAAATATTTTCAACCAATATATTTTTGACAGGTTTGGGTCATTATATTAACCTTATCTTTTATTTTTAACTCTTAGTTAATTAGTTTAACACTTACCATGTCACATTGTATTTTTATAATATATAGTTAATAAACATACTATATTCATCCAAGAGACCCCCAAGTGTTCCATTAATGAAACAACAATAATTATATAAGTCCTTTGGCTGGAACTTAGGTTTTTAGGAATATAATATAAATTAATAATATAAAATTTGTTTTAAAAACTCATTTATGTGAATTTTGACACTACTCAATAATTGATTTTTGATAAAGTCTTAAAAACTTTATTAATTCGAAAAAAAATTCATTTAAGAAATAATAACTTGTCATATTAACCATTAAAATTAGTTTATTTCATCGAAACTTTCAAATTATTATTATTTTAACATTTATAATACCAATTATTTTATTCTTTCATTAATAAGGAAAATACAGAATCATTATTGTGTAATATATATTTTTACTTTTTCAATTTCTAAAAATTAAAAATAAAATATCATTATGTAGTAAATCGTTTTATATTTCTAATGAATATTTATAATCCAAAATATAACATATATAACCTTATGTAAAATTTTTTTTTCTAAAAGATATAATCTTATGTCCTTTTTGTATTTACTTTATCTTAATTAAAATAAAGTGTCCCTATCACCTACATGTGGCTCCATGGGGTCCCAAAAATTGACCCAAATATTCCCATGGTCAAACATGTATCCACCAATAATGTTAGAACATGTTTTAGGATAATTTATTATTATAATAATGTTATTTTTTAACCATTATTTACCGAATTTACCCTTTAACCATGGTAAATAAAATATTTACCGAAGTAATTATTCAAAATGTCTAAAAATAAAAGTTTCCTATTTAAAATATTTGGAAATCCTGATTCCAAATATGGAATCCATTTTTCCAAATTCAAAACAAAGAAGTGGCAGAAATTAATTTAAAATTAATTCCCGCTGTCAAAACAAAAAGCGTGTTTTTAAGATATAATAACTATCAAAAGATTGACACTTGTTTATGTCCGGTTTAATTGTGAAATTATGTCCAATGACCAAAATTGTATTAAATGGTAAAAATATATTTTAAATATACTTTAAAACCACTCAAATTCATAATTTATCACTATTGATTATTTTGATTAAAAAAGTTTTTTTTAATTAAAATTTAGTAATTTTCACTATTCATCAAAATATAAAAGTTATTTGAAAAGTACCAAAATTTTACCCTATGATAAATTTGATATTTTGAATGTAAAAATGAAGTCAATTTTGAGAGATAAAATTTATAAAATTTTAAAAAGTGGGTATTAATATTCATAACGGCTAGTTTGATTGGTTGTGGTGTGTGTTAGAACTCGAAGTTGCGTACAACACACACAACTGTTTTATTCAAAGAGAAGTATACCGTGGAAGCTTGGGGTGTTTCATTGTGAATTTTTGATGTCCCCATTCTAAAAAATAAATTTATTTAGTCAAATTGAATATATAAAAGTTTAAAATATTGGATTTAAAAGGTGTTCACTATTAAAAGTTGGTAAAAGTGCATTTTTGAAAAATACTTATTTTATCTGAAAAAATGAATTTCTTCTTACATTATGTCTAAGAAACTAATAATATGGATTCTAAAATTATAAGGATTATATAATGTTCAAAATTTAGTTAATACTATTCATAACCTCTTTTGAACGGCTTGTTTGGTAAGTCATGGTGCGCTTGAACTCGGTGTTGTGTGTAGTGCAAGTTATTGAATTATTTTGAAGAAGTAACAAACTATGAAATCTTGGGGCGTTACAGCTCGTGTCACTGGCCTTGCCTAGCCATGTGGTGGAGTACATGCCCCTGTACTTCACCACGTGTCCGTGTATCCCCAGGATACACGTCGAGTCTCATGTTACCACCTCTTCAAAGATGTAAGAAGAGTACACACCATGTGAGAGGGCTCACATGTCGTGTGATACGTGTTTGACTCCCATAATCCTCACCGCAATACACCCATACTACACGGTGTGTTCTTCAGAATTACACACCGTGTATTCTGGAATTTTCCAAAAACCATGCTTCTAGCCAGCACACATCCCGTGATACATGTTCTTCCTTTTGATGGTCTGATCGCCATGAAACTACAGTCTCTAGGTCACCGCGAAGTTCCGAAATCTTTACCGGTGTATTTGGGGCTCCGATTGGCTCCGAAGAGACATTATGACTCTCCCGCTCGAAGAACGGTCAAAGAAATGTCTTCCCGGTCTAGTTCAATCCATCACCCCCTATCATCGTCGCACCTCCTCTAAGTCGTTATGATGTTCAATCTTCAATTTGGGATCATTGTGTCAGACAACGAACCCGCAACGTTCAATTTTTCATCACCCAAGAAGGACACAAAGAACACACCACAAGAAAATATGGCAGAGAAATCAGGTCGTGTTAGTTTAGACCGGTCTCTCCGTATTAGTTTGATAGTAAGCAGTTCAAGAGGAATTAAACAACTTATGAGGAACAAGAATAACGTTGATCAAATCAAACACACCCCTACCTCAGATTAGTTGTTCATTGTTGATGTCGTGGAAAGGCAGACATCGATTCATTGATGTCGGTAAAGAAGATGAAGAAGTCGAGGACGACGTCGTTAGCGTTCTTCAAGGATGGCGCTTCCTCCCTTGTTTCGGTTGATGATCGTTCTTTGTTGGTGGAAGAAGTGTTCTTCATTGGAGAATTATTTTTCTCCCCATTCTCTCCTTTTTCCAATCTCCATCCAAATGAAAATTCCAACCCCTCCAAAAATAATGGATTATGTTAATCCATTATTTCATTATTAGCTCAAAAATTTAAAAAGATTCAAAATAATTAATTGGGTGGATTTGTCACCATAAACTAGGGAGCTCAAGGGTTCTCCCCACTTAATGGAGAGTTTCAAGGGGTTAAAATCCCAGGTGGTACCCACCTCATTTATCCACCCATGGGAGGTTGAGTTTAGGTGGACCCCACCACCATAACCTCTCATGGGAGGTTAAGGTGTGGTGGCCCTCCCACCAACTTCAAAGAGGAGGTTTTAACTAATAAAATTAAATAATACATGAACTTATTTTATTTTATTATTCCACATAAAACCCAAAAAACTATCTTCAATTATTGACTCACTATCATTGAATTGAATGTCTCTTTAAGTGAATACCGGCACTGCAAGTTCAATAGTGCCATCAGATTTCAATTCTGAGCACCGGTTCAAAAGTTAAAACATCCCTCTCATACCTTTACTGAACGTACCCAAACAAAACTTCTGAAATTTATTCTGGGCACACCGGGCCTCAGAATCATGCGCCATCAATTTTCGCAGACTCATAAAATTCCCATGTATTTTAAAAGGAAAATTTCCACGGGAATTCCAAGTCATTACATTCTCCCCACCTCAGAGCGTTACATCCTCGTAAGTTATAACTCGAACAAAGGGAAAAAATGGGGGTAATGAGCACGCATCTGACCCTCCCACTGCCATGTGCTATCTTGGAGGTTCCCATGCTTCCAGTGAACACACACCATAGGTATCGACCATCCATAAAGGACCCACTCTTGTCATTCCTCAATCTCCATTGGAACCTCCATAAATGTCACCCCATCGTCGACGTCCAGCTCTCCATGGTCGATGATGTGAGAAGGGTCGTGCATGTATCTCCTCAGCTGGGATACGTGGAAGACGTAGTGCACCCAGTGCAACTGAGGTAGAAGAGCTAGGAGGTATGACACCTCGCCTACTCTACTGAGGAACTGGAAAGGTCCGATGAATCTCAGATATAACTTTCCACCTTGGACAAATCCCCATAAAACTCTTCTAGGTGAGACCCATAGAAAGACATGGTCTCCATCCTCGAACTCCAGAGGTCTCCATCTCCTATAATAATACGACTTCTGCCTACTCTGTGTAGTATTCATCCTCTCTTGGATTATCTACACCTTCTCTATGGTAGCTAGTACCATATCTAGTCCCACAAGTGATGACTCCCCTAGGTCAGTCCAACACAAGGGTGATCTGCAAGGTCACCCATATAACACCACATAAGGTGCCATCCTTATGGTGCAGTGATAGTTGTTGTTGTATGCAAACTCCACCAAGGGAAAGTGATCCTCCCAGTTATGACCGAAATCGAGGACACATGCTCGGAACATTTCCTCGAGGGGCTGAATGGTCCGCTCGGTCTGACCATATGTCTAAGGATGGAAGGCAGTGCGCAAGCGAAGATGTGTCTCAGAAGCCTCATGCAACCCCTTACATAGATGGGAAGTAAATCATTCATCACTATTGGAGAAAATTGTAAAAGTTATACCATGTAAATGCACAATCTCCTGCACATAAAGGCATCCCAAGCTCTCTACTGATCCCTACTCTCTGATCGGTAGGAAGTGGGCTAACATTGTGAGTTGGTTGACGATCACCCAGATAGAGTCATGTCACCTGGACATACGTGGTAGACCTAGAATGAAGTCCATGGATATCCCATCCAACTTCCACTCTGGAACCTATAAATTCTGAACCAAGCCTGCTGGAACCTGGTGCTCTGCCATCACTTGCTGACAAGTGAGGCATCGAGAGACAAACTCCACTAAAGGCTTCTTAATACCTGGCCACCAATTCTATCATCGCAGGTCTTGGTACATATTTTCCTCTCTTGTATGTAATGCTAGAGGGGATGTGTGAAACTCCTTCAAAACTTCCTCCTGAAATGAAACTGGTTCCATAGTACGTCCTCTGAAGAGAATGACGTGCTCCCCACCTTCAAAGAATCCCTAAGGTGCTTGTCCTATGGATATCTGGGCACTTTGCATCTCACAGTCAGCGTCTCCATGTTGTGGCTCCTTGACTCAATGAAGAAGTGGGGGAGTGACTGTAAGAGACTATAGAAAGGTTGCACCATCTCTATCCACAAAGGATATTTGTAAAGTAGTGAGCTGCTCTGTTGCCTCACCTAGCAGTTGTATATGAGATCTCCTGCTGATTGCATCTGCAAAAAAGTTTCCCTTCCTAGAATTATAGAGTATCTCGAAGGCATAGTACTGGAGGAACTCAAAACAACGTCATTATCTCCTGTTCAGGTCCTTCTGAGAGAATATATACCTGAGAATCTTTGATTAGAGTACACGGTAAAACATTCGCCCATCAGATAGTGTCGCCGCATCTTCAAGGTGAAGACCACTACTACTAACTTCAGGTCAAGGTTAGTATAGTTATTCTCATGCTGTATCAGCTGAAGAGAACCATAAGCGATCACTACTTTCTCCAGCATCAGGACACACCTGAGTTTGGTCCCTGATGCATCACAGTAGACTACGTACCCTACACCTTCCTTTGGAAGCCTCAAGATGGGGGCACTAGTTAGCCTCTACCTCAGTTCCTGGAAGCTCTGTTGGCATCTCTCTGACTACATGAAGGTTTGACCCTTCTTTTTCAAGGCTGATAGTGGTGCTACAACTCTGGAAATGTATAGCACAAACCTTTAGTAATATCCAGCCAAACCTAGGAAACTCCGTAACTCCATCACACTCTTGGGTGGCTCCAAAGAAAGTACCGCCTCAATAATTACTGGATCCACTATAACCCTAGCCTCCAAGATTATGTGCCTAAGTAGTAAACCAAAAGGATAAAAAACTAGAACTTTGAGAGCTTACCATAAAGCTGGTGCTCTCAAAGTGTGTCCAGTACTACCCATAAATGGTAGGCATGCTCCTCTTCATTAGTTGATTAGATTAGAATGTCGTCGATGAAGACTATGAAAAAAAGATTGAGGTAAGGTTAAAATATTATGTTCATGAGTCCCATGGACACTGCTGGAGCATTAGTTACGAAAAATTGCACAACCAAGAACTCGTAGAGGCCGTACTGACATCTGAAGGCCGTCTTATGCACATCCTCATCTCGAAGTCTGAGCTAGTAATAGCCTAATCTGAGGTCTATCTTCGAGAACCACTGTGCTCCCTTCATCTAATCAAAGAGATAGTCAATCCTCAATAGTGGGTACTTGTTCTTCACGGTCACCTCGTTCAGGAAATAGTAGTTGACACAAAGCCTCAAGGTTCCATTCACCTTCTTGGACAATAGAATCGGGGCTTCCCAGGGAGAAACACTAGGCCAGATGAATCCCTTCCCCTGCAAGTATTCCAGCTATACCCACAGCACACAAAGCTTAGTGGGAGCCATCTAATATGCTGGTGTAGATATAAATGTTATCGGGGTATAGGTCAATGTATAATTCCACCTCTCTGCGAGGAGGTAGATCTAGAAATTCATTAGGGAAAAAATTTGCATACTGGTCCACCACTACCGGATAGCTCAGACTCTCTACATCTACTACTCTAAGGGTAAGGCAGGCCAACTGATGAGTGATCGGCATCACCCTCCTCCGAGTAATTCCATCCTACACTGAAAAGGCTCCCTTCTTGTCGGTGAAGGTGAACCTAGTTCCATCCCTACAGACACACCGCACATTGCGCCTAATATATTCTATCAGATCATGGACTGTATATAACTAGTCCATATCGAAGATGACATCGTAAGGCCTTGACACCGCTACAAGGAAATCTCAGCCGAATATCTCACCTCCTATAGTATTCTCACACTGCCGGCACCAGTGAATAATCATCGAGTCTACTCTTGTAGGAGTCTCTAGCCGTAAGGATCGAGCCAATGGCTTCATCAGAATCTCCGAGCTCCAAATGAGGTAAGTGGCAATGAAAGAGTGAAAGGCACCTATTTCTATAAAAACTATAGCTAAGGTGGATTAGACACAGTTCATACCAAGAATCACCTCTGAAGCACCATGGTTGTAATAATTAACTGCCTCAATCTGGGCTCTCGCTTGTCCACCTACTCCCTGTAGTCGGGGTGGACCTCCTGGTGATGGTGGTGGTAACACCTCGAATCTTCGTACACCACCAGATGCATGACCAGCTCCTCTGCCACATCCGCATACTCCCTGTAGTCCACCTCAATCGAATCTATGCCTCTGCTTGGGCGGTCCTTCGACCGTCTGTTGATCGTCAGTACGGCGGGTCAGACAGTCATGATCCATGTGACCATGCCCACCACAAGAGTAACATTGCCCACTCCTGGCATTACTGGATCTGTCTCATGTGCCCCGCACAACTGAACCCGTTTCCTGATGTTGTCCACTGGATTTCCTGGTCCACTTGGACCTCTACGACATATGTCTGCTTCCAGCTGAATAAGACTTCACTATGTGACGCCCGGTGGTGGGTCTCACTGCTAATGACTGCTCAGCAAAAAACCCTCCAATAATAGGGCTTTCTCCAAAACCCCCACCTTCGTCAGGATGCTGAGTGAGATCATCGATGCTCTGATTTCCCGCCTGAGTCCCTACTCAAAGTTCTGAGCCCTGAAGAAAGGGTCCCACACCATAACTGTGGAGTAGCATGAGATGTTAGTGAAACTTGATGAGTATTGTTCCACCGTCATGCTACCCTGCTGTAGATGCAGTAGCTCTTGAATCTACACTGTACGAAGGGTGGATGGGAAAAAATCTTCCCGTAACTTCCTCTTGAAATCTTCCTAGAGTAGTGTCGCCTCGTCATGCACTTGGAGCATCAGGCTAGGCCATCTACCTGCTGCAGCCTGAAAAAGACTCATGGAAAGGATCACTATAAGGTTAGCTGGTGTCCCAACTACTCTGAAGTCTCTCACCACAGCCTCCAGCCAATCCTCAACTGCCTACGGGTCCATCTCACCATTGAACATGGGATTCCTCTAGTGCTAGAACTTGTGAAACACAATCAATTGGCATGCACTCTCTACTATTGGGGCTAGTGGTATTGGTGGCCCAATGGGTAGTGGTACCACTGGTGCCTCCGCTGTGATAGGGCCCTACACCGAGGCTGCGTCGCTCGGTGGGCTGTCATCTCATACAACTCTCGGAACCCTGGTTGGTTGTTTGCATGGAGGCATCCTGTAAAGAAACAGGTGCACCATGGTCAATAAGTTATACCTAGTGAGCTGACTCAAAATATATCACAAAGAAAACTCTTGAAACACGCACGTAATAACTGTTATCATGCACTGATTCGGGAATCAGAAGTTAGGGTCCTGGTGTATGGATACATCGGTCGCCGCACCAACACTAGACTCCATGAAATAAAAAACTACACTCACTATACTTAACACTATTGCTTCATAGAAAGAAATATTAGAGTCCAATGTTCTGTGGTAGAACCAACTCCTGTGTTACCAATTTTTCATGGCCTGTCCCCTGGGGCCCATGCCGTGACTACTCCAAGCCCACCTTCCATAGGCCAAGGGTTGGCAACTAGCACCAAAGGCGTAAATCCCTAAAATAGGGAAGTCATTTCCTTTATAACTATAAACACACACAATAGATAATAAGAAAGAAGAAAAAAATAAGTAAAACTATATAAAAAGAGTGTTGAAAAGTAAAGGGGTCCAGAAATACAATCCCAACTATAAAGTACAAGTAAAACTGAAAAGGGAGAAAACAGTTGAAAGGTGAAGAGAATCTCCTGGATCATCCACCATGGATCCTAGCTAAAGGGTAGGAACATATAGCCTCCACAGCACTCCATGTTCGTCCGTCTCCTTCGGGTACCGACTCATTGTAAGGTCCACCTCCAGGTATCGTCCAGTCCTGCTACTCTGATCCTCAGTCAACGTTGTCTGTCGCCTACAACCAACACAACGATTTGCAGGCATAGCCCGTGCAGGGGTGAGTATAACGATACTCAGTTGGGACCCCGAGACCACCAAGGTCTCTCAAAAATCCACCAAGGATAAACCAAAATTTATGAAATCAACGGATAGCTATTACTTAGGTATATGCCCATACATATACCGAAGTTATCAAGTAACACATCTCAATCATGAGGAAAACATAGGAAGTCACTGAATCAGCTCACACAAGTATACAACTTATGTAGTGAGATAGAGATGATCACACATATCCACTGAATCATCTAAGCTGTCAGACCCACACAGGATCCAGGACCAACAGTTAGAACTGTCGGACCCACACAGGGTCCAGGAATTGTAGTTGGAGCTGTCGAACCCACATAGGATCCAAGACCAGATATTTTGTTGGACCAACACATGATCCAGGAACAGAAGTCAGAAATGTAAGACCCACAAAAGATCCAGGAATAGTAGTCAGAGCTGTCAGACCAACACATGATCTAGGACTAGCTATTCTGTCGGACCAACACATGATCCGGGAATAGATGTCAGAACTGTCAGACCCACATAGGATCTAGGAACAGTAGTCAGAGCTGTCGGACTAACACATGATCCAGGACCATCTATTTGCTTGGACCAACACATGATCCAGGAACATAAGTCATAACTGTTGGACCCACAAAGGATCCAGGAGTAGTAGTTAGAGCATAGCCAGTCTTACGGTTTCCACAAAGAACACTTGATTCCGGGAGGTTCCACTCCTCCAGCGAAGTGTCGATACGTCAACTGCCACGAAGTCCTATGAAGAAGTATCTCAGAGGTATGCCACGTCCTAGGGGGGAAAACCAAACAATTCGTGTCCAAGACATAGAAGAAGAGATAACCATGCCTTTTACCAAAAAGTACAGGGTGTTTTGGAATAAGGTACACACCGTGTAGTCAGACCTCGGCTACTGCCCATGTGCAATGGCCAGTGTTTGAAAGGATGGTCATGTAGAAAAGTAAGTACGCGGCGTGTGTTATTATTACATTACATGTCCCAAAAACTGGGTTCGACTCCGTGTACGCTATCCATGTGCTCGTACACGGCCTCAACCTGTGTTCTCCAACCCGTGTAACTGGTACACAGGGTAGCTCGTGTCACTGTCCTTTCCTGGTCGTGTGGTGATGTACATGCCCGTGTACTTCACCCCCTGTCCGTGTATCCCCGGGATACACGTCGAGTCTCACGTAACTGCCTCTACCAAGATATAAGAAGAGTACACACTGTGTGACAGGGGTCACATGCCATGTGATGCGCGTTTGATGCCCGTAATCCTCACCGCACTATGCATGTACTACACAACATGTTCTTCGGAAGTACACGCCGTGTATTCTAGAATTTTCTAGAAACAATGCTTCTGGCCAGTGCACCTCCCGTGATGCCCATTCTTCCTTCAGATAAACTGATCACCACTAAACTGTGGTCTCTAGGTCACCTCGAAGTTTTGAAATCTTTATCGGAATTTTCGGGCCTCCGATCGGCTCCGAAAACATGTTATGATTCTCCCGCTCGAAGAACGATCGAATAATGGTCTTCCCGGTCTAGTTCGATACGCCTCACGCTATCGTCGTTGCACCTCTTCTAGGTCTTCGTGATGTTGGGTCTTCAATTTAGGATCGTTGTGTCGCACAACGAACCCACAACATTCCATTGTTCATCACCCAAGAAGGATGTGAATAACACACCACAAGAAAACACGACGGAGAAATCAGTCCCAGTTAGTTTGGCCTAGTCGCTCCGTATTAGTTTGATAGAACGTGGTTCAAGAGGAATAAAAAACTTATGATGAACAAGAATAACGTTGATCAAATCAAACACAACCCTTCCCCAGATTTTTTGTTCGTTGACGATGTTGCGGAAAGGTGGACGTCGATTCATTGACATCGGGAAAGAAAATGAAGAAGTCGAGGACGATGTCGTCGGCATTCTTCAAAGATGGTGATTTCTCCCTTGTTCCAGTTGAAGATCATTCTTCATTGGCAGAAGAAGTGTTCTTAATTGGAGAATTATTATTCTCCATGAGCTCTCCTTTTTCCAAGCTCCACCCAAATGAAAATTCCAACCCCTCCAAAAATAATGGATTAAGTTAATCCATTATTTAATTTTCGGCTCAAAAATTCAGAAAGATTCAAAATAATTAATTGGGTGGATTTGTCACCATAAAGTGGGGATCTCAAGGGTTCTCCCCCACTTAATGGATATTTTTAGGGGGTTAAATGCCTGGGTGGTCCCCACCTCATTTATCCTCCCATGGGAGGTTGAGTTTGGGTGGGCCCCACCACCGTAACCTCTCATGGGAGGTTAAGGTGTGTTGGACCCACCAACAAATTCCAAGAGGAGGTTTTAACTAATAAAATAAAATAATACATTCACGTATTTTATTTTATTATTCTATGTAAAACCCAAACACTATCTTCAATTATTGACTCACTGTCATTGAAGCGGCACTACGAGTTCTAAGGTGCCCTCAGATTTCAATTCCAAACATCGGTTCAAAAGTTATAAAATACCACTTGTACGTTTACTGAATATACCCGAACAAAACTTCAGAAATTGATTCCGGGCACATCGGGCCTTAGAATCATGCAGCGTCAGTTTTCGCAGACACATAAAAATCCTATGTATTTTAAAAAAAATTCCATGGGAATTCTGGGTCATTACAATAACCTCAAGCTTAGGGAGTATGTGATGTTATCATGGTAATAATAGATCTATTGAAAAACTCATATCCATTCATTGTGATTAATGAGTCAAGCATGATGGATGTTTTATCAAAGAAACATCTTTAAGGGGTTGTGAGTCTCCACGGGGTTCTGAGGATAATCATATCTGATCATGATCCTTGTTTCACCTCTAGAGTGTAAAGAGGTCTTCATTATGAGTTTTTATATCATTTATGAATTAGTATATATTTTCATCCTATAGATAGATAGTTATACATAGAACATTATCCATAATTCTGAAGTCATGCTCTGTGCATGTGTTTTGTATTTTTTAAGTTTTTGGACAAGGAACCAACCATTTGTCAATTTTTTTATAACAATAGCTATCACTACACCATTTCCATTTCATAATTATAAGTATTTTATGACTAACCTTTTAAATATTTTTTATACAATTGTTAGAGAGTCGGTGATTCTCAGACCGGAATTAATGCATATCACAATAAAGAAGTTATAGGTGATTTGTGAGTAGTTGAATGATGCTCACATGTTTCATAATTCCTATGCTGATCATAATCAGAGGCCATTAGTGTTTTATATTCTATATCATATGTTTCTAAATGTAACATATCATTAAGGGTTGTAGAGGTTTATTCATGGGAGTAAACTTTCTCATTTATTTATTAGACCTTTTGAGGAGTTGGATCATGTTAGAGTTATGGTGTATTGATTAATAATTCCCCTATAGATGAAGAAGAATCATGATGTCCTACATGTATAATAGATTCACTGGTAACTTGATGATAATTTACATGTCATTGAAAAGTGTGAGATTTAATTTTATGATGTAATGACAATCAAGAAACACCCTGTTAAAATTTGAAGCTTTCAAGAGAAGGTAGTGCATGAGTGTGTTGGTATTTTGGTTTTCATCCTGTTGTGACATAGTGGCTTGGAGGATTTCACATGGGAATGTTAGATTTAGTTTTACATAAAATATCCTATTTTCTCATATGTTTAATTTTAATGAGATTATATTTATAAACTTTGTTCGTGTATAATATGATTGATGATGTTACATGCTATGTTACTCATTTCTTATGATGTGTTAGGTGTGCTCTTGTTATAGTAAGATCCTTAGGAGATATTTTAATGTCCACCAAACCCTCCCATGTGGATAATCTGGGTTGGTTACTATACCACAATCATGCCTCCCTATACACTAGAGGTTTATGACTAGTAGTGGGGGTGTTAAGAACAATGTAGGGATACTATACCCCTGGTATAGAGTGAAATACCTCAAAACAAACACATATCATAGTTATATAAATATAGGATATTGTATAAAACAATAGATAAATGAAACCATTAATTTAAATTTAACAATCCAGTTATAATAATAAAATAATATAATGATTGGATGGAAGGGAACTAAATGTTTTTCTGAGAGTCATACATATTAAAGTATATGATGAAATAGATAAACTCAATATACCTAAGTCCTTAAAGATCCAAACCATATAGCAAGAAACAATCAACAAAAAGGTCCCTTTCTTTTTCTAAACCTGCATCCATGTACTTTATTAGGTACCAAATGGCTAACCAGATATGGTGTGAGTAAAACACATAAGGTTAATACTACCATGACTAAACAATACCAATCTGATAGTATCTGTCTGCAATAAATAGATAAAAAGGGGTATTAATTAGTCAATTAGTATTATTCAATAATTAACCTACTTTGGAACCATGTCAGGATATCTCTGATCATGTTTCATAGAAATTCCAACCATAATAAAAATTCTATATAATAACCACACAACCAAAAAAATCCATCTATATAAAATTTTTAGCATAATCGGGCCACGACCTATAATAATTAAAAAAATATTGGTCAAGACCTCTATTTAATAATTTCATAATGACTAGGCCCAGACCTATAAAAAGTACATCATAACCAGGTTATGCCCTCCATATAAGCATTATAGAATAATATGTCCAAACACTATAAGTAATAAAATATAACCAGGATAAGCCATGTAACCATTATAGTATAATTGGGCCAAGTCCCCTATATGAGCATTATAACATTAATCATAACATAGTTCATAAGGGTAATAATAACACAACATAACACCATAATCCATAATGGTCAATTCAAAAAAATACCATTTGTATTTCAATTACCCTTTCATTAATCAAATTATGTCTTAAGTTGATAACATGACAGTGTACACACCCATATTATATAAAATTATCTCTAGTCATTTAAATGAATATGTAATCAAATTTACAAAGTGAATATATCATAATAAATCACTTGAGTTACCCTGACATCCTATAATAAATTTTAATCCATTATATAGTTCATTATTTTTCAAGGGTATACTCACACTATGGGTAGCCACATGTCAAGTATCAACACTAATGGATCCAAAAGGATCCAAGGAGTATATAAAACACATTATTATCACCACCCGTTATTCTATTAGTTAACATTCTCATTGATTTAGTGTAATTTCATAACATTTTTTATGCTTAAACAAACATAAAGAGACCATTGGGATTTTTTCATGACCACCTACCATTATCTGGTGATCAAAGAAATAATATCAATAGAGAACACTGATGAAGAATGAAGGTGAAGGAGATCATAAGAAAAAAATAAATTATACAAACATTAAGATGAAAACCCAATTCAATAGAGGATATGATAACACATTTCTTTAACAGAGAATAGAGGAGTTTAGGGAAGAACCAAAGTGAAGGAGCTCATCAAAGATAAAAAATCTATATTGAGACATCTATAAGGTAAGGAATCACTCCAAAATCACTTGGAGATTTTCTATGGTTCAAGAGAGAAGGTTGTATCATGAATGAATCTAATTCATACACACATCATGGGTCAAAACCAATGATAATAAAATTTTCATGACATGAAAAATAATTATGATGTGAATTAATTTATTTATAGGATAAAATGAAAAATGTGTCACCTCTTGCAAAAATAACCTTCATCAAAAGTTTCATGACATTAACTAGTTTCACGGTGTGTAAAATTTTTACTCTCTAAACTACTTCACAAAATCTTCCCAAAAATAGGTTCATGTCTTGTAAACTATTCACAGTGTGAAAGTGTCCATTAGATTGCTGCCATCCCTACTTTTTCAGAAAGAACGTGAACCTCCTCTGAAGATTTCCAAACCTATGAGGAACCATTATATGACTCTGGCACATTTATACTCAGACTCAATTAATTAAAAAAACCATAAATCCCCAAAAATTATGTCGTTTTCCCTATAAAATATCCCCATCTCCCAAACAAACTCAACCACCAAGTTTTATATAATGAAATAAAACCCAACAAAATTATGTTCAAAAAACATTCCCAATAGATGTACCTAGAAAATGATGATATCTTACAACCTCCCCACTATATAACAACTCATCCTTGAGATTCTCCAATCATCACCATCAATACTTGGTGAATAATTCTGGTCATTATGCTCACATATAAGATTGCCTTTCACAAGTATCTAATTGAACACACCCATGTTGTCATTAAACTTAAACCAGAGGTATGGTCTTTACCCAGAGATAATTCTCACCATAATCCAAAATCTGTATTGTATGCTCCTCAAATAAAGCATCTAAAAAAATATTTATGTTATCAACATCTAACATAAGATAAGGTTAAGGATGATATCATAGAAGAGTAGACATGTGAAACACATCATGAATGTAACTACAGTGTTGTGGAAGTTCAAATCCCTAGGTCACCAACTTATCCTTTCTACTATCTCCAACGACTCAAAAAACCTAATGACTAGATTTCCTGGTATAATGATATGAAATTTCCAAACCTAGTAGACACCAAAAGTAGAACATGATGACCCACCTCAATCACCAGATGTCATCTTTGATGGTTAGCATAATATTTCTTCTTGCTCCACATTGTCACTCACCACTTCTTGATCAATTAAACCTGCTTAGACATCAAACATCCATGTCTCCCCTACCTCCAACAAAAAAAGTGATAAATGATATATAATACCATATAAATCCTTAAAATGGGTCATCTATATCTATAACTAGTATATAATATTATTTGAAAAATCTATGAGTTCTATATTCTTCTCCCATGGACCATGCAAATCTAAAAGGCATGATCATAACATATCCTCTAGAATCTGATTTGTCAATTCATTTTGGTTTTCTTTCATAGGATGATATGCCATTATCAAAATAAAATGTCATCATATAGACTTCTAAATTACAATATAGAACCAATAAATTAAATTAGGATCTCTTTTATAAATGATACTCCTCAGAACACCATGAAACCAAACTAAATCATTCATGAAAAAACTACCCATGTCATTAATAGTGAGGGTCCCCAGATGGAAAATAAATGGGATACCCTCTACACCCAATCTACGATCTCCCATATATAATCTTTATTGTTACGTCTCTTAGTTAATCCTATCACAAAAATAAATATTTATATCATCCCATTTCCATTATAGAATGGGCATATTCTATAAAAACCCAACTGGCCTCTAGTGCTTGGATTCCACCTACTGATAGATGAAGCATCTTCCTATGACATCGGAAACCACTTTCATTACTTAGAACAAGTGATATCTATAGAAATCATGATACATATTTTTGTGGTTTCTTATACTACCCATCAAGAAACATGAAAATCAGTCATTTTCTCCTCACACAAGCAAGTAGAAACCAATCATCAACCATATAAAATAAGAGTATTTGTACAGACAAGAGACTATCCTAATGGTGGATCCCCACTATATTTGTTATCCCTCATATGTAATTCCACATAATTAGATAAAAACTTGTTATTTATCTAATCCAAATCATGTTTATAACATATATCAAAGTTATAGCTACTCAATAATGGGACTTCAGAACATCTAGATGCATTTCTGAAAAGACTATCATCATCTTCCACTCATCACAAGACTCTCAAACTAACTCTATATAAATATTATGGATCATGGAATATAAAATAATGTTTCCCTTGATTTGTGTATAAGAAATATCAAAGTAAAAAATATTGAAAATACTTGACCCACCTCCTTTGCTGAAGGTTTAGCTCCCACTGTGAAAAAATGTTCTTGATGATCTTATGGTCTATGTACACCACAAAAATATCACCCAAAATATAGTGTATACATAATATCCAAGAATATAACACCACTAATAATAGTATATAATGACTAGGATAACTCCTCTCATGCAGTCTCGACTGTCTGGAGCCATAAGAATCAACTCAATCCTCCTACATCAGAACAAATTTGAGTCTAACTATGGATTTATCATAATAAATGGTATATGCCTTACCAATCATATATAAGGTTAGTATTAGTGTGGAGGTTAGTATTTCCTTTATATGATAAAAATATCTCTTGTATGAATCTTCCCTAGCTAAAATCACCCCTTTCTTGGTCCGCATGTACATCAATTCTTCTAGATGTGATAAGTCCTCGATGAAGCACTGGTAATGACCTACTAAAACAAAAAAACTATGAATATAAAATAAATTCATGGGACACTCCAAAAATACCATGTACAAAACTATACATATGTCCATTTACACTATAGAATATTATATGGCATCACCCAAGAATAGAACCTTATCAATCCGAAAACAGTCTTTAGTTTTATTGGTTTAATGTTTATTCTCTCTCAAAGTACTCAAGAAGAATTCAATATTATGGGAATGATTTTTTGCTGAATAAGAGTATACTAAGATTTAATCATCAAAAAACACTAAAAATAAATCCCAAAATGGTTTAAATATTTGATTCATCATGGATATGAATACTTATAGGGTTTTCATCAGATCGAACAATATCACCAAGAACTATTACTGGAAATACCTACTCCTCAAAGAATATTGATGTATGTAATATGGTATAAATATCAACTAATGATACCCTGATATGAAGTCAATATTTGAGAAAATCTAAGAACTTTTTATCCGATCTAAGAGATCATTGATTCATGGGAGGGGATACCGAATCTTGACCATTGTCTAGTTCAATCTCCAATAATCCACAAACAACGCCAAAGTTAATCATACTTCCTTGAGAAATTAATGATATAACCCCTAAGGAGATGAAATATGTCACAAAAACCCTTAGCTTCTATATCTTCCAACTGAACAATCAATTTCCAAAGCTCCATTAGAGTTATGTTTTAAGGTGTGATAGAAATGTGCTTTAATCCCAAAACTAACTCAATCATGTATTTGATCTCCCACTCAGGTGGTAATCTATATAACTCATTGGGAAATACATCCAAAAAATATTATACAACTTCAGGTAATGTGTCCTACTTCATTTTAGCATCCTCTATTGATTGTTCTGATATCTATGCCTTGATACAACCAAATCTGTACTGAATTAGTCTAGTGTTACCCACCTATAGATCCCACTAACCTTGGAGAAAATAGTTTTCTCCTTCTAAATATAGAAAAGAAACTATCCTCCTAAAATATTTTATTTGATATTGGTATAGAACTAACCAATCCATACCTAGAAAAAAATCTAAACCTAATATTTCTATCACAAATAGTTCCCAAAAGAAATGGTAACTGGCAGTTTCTATATGAGACATCTTGAAATATTTGATACCATGTGACCCCACTCCAAATGGGGAATTCCAGTTCAAAAAACTATCCAAGAGTTTGAAAACAAATCCCAACCCATTTGAAAAAATAAAATATATAAACCTATGTTATTTCCTTTATCCAAAAAACAAAGTAAAGGGTAGGTTATATAAGAATCGAACCACTGATGGTATATGGTCCTGTATCCAAAATAGTTGGAGTAGAATACCTAGCATGTAAAGGATTTTCCCTTCAACCATGGGATCCAGTTTTACTACCCTACACTATTACATCTACTGAGTATTCCCCCTCCTACACTAGGGTACCACATCCCTTATCTCAACCTAAACATCTAGTTGAACTCTAGCTACCAGTCTACTGAGAAGAATCTATGGCCTTCCTAAACTCTGATACATGTCCTAATCCACTTCCACTTATTTTTTTTTTATATTCCCCTAATAACCTGCGGTAGGTAGATTAACCTTCTATAGGAATAATACTCTAAAGTAGGTCATGGACTGTGAGGGAACTTATGGCCAAACTTATCACACTAACAGAACTGTGACGGAACATGGTCCTAATATAGAAGCTCACTTCCCAAACTACTATACTGTTTATTTCATTTGAAATAACCATTATAGTGGATCTTTATAAAACTAAAAAAGAAGATATCCTACATCACCATATTAAAATATCATGGCCTCTTCTCATGTACCCTCTTAGATTTCCTTATGTTATGAGAGCATGATTCATCACATCCAAAATTATACTCAAGCGAAAAACATTCACCTATAAAATGATCCCATTATGAATCACATCCAGGGAACTACTCACTATGTCTATCTCATCAGCTTCTAAAGATGGTGAAATGCAATGTAAGTTAATGAAACATCCAAGATAGTCCATAACTGTAATTCCCTCCAATTTCAGGTGAATGAAATCATGATCCTTATCATTACTAAACTTTTCAGGATAGAAGTGGATAAAAAAAATTTCCTAAAATTCCTTACAGGATAATTCTTCTTGCATTCAAGGTTTCTATAAAGTGTCCCACCAATTCTTGGATGGTCCATGAATCATGTATAGTACAATCTTTACCCTCAAATCTGCTTGTGTCTCATGATTCTTGAGGATCATTTGGACCAACTCAATCCAGAACTCAGTTTCCTTAGGTCCTCCCTCCCTAGAGAATGAATGTGGGTTTTGTAGCTATAACTCCCTCATTAGCTCAAACATCAATTGTATGATGTGAAAAGTATCCCTTTACATGGATTACATGACCCTCAATAATATTTCCTAAAGATGAACATCCATCTGGTCCTTATGAGATATAGGAAGCTCTAGTTCAACTATGTTAGGATAATGATAATTTCCTTTCTCTTGATGCTCAATTAAAATACGATGAAGAGAAATTGTCTCTACATGAAAGTACACTCCTTAGAACACTGGAAAAAAACAATTTAAACCTCAATAGATGAAACTAATAGAGAACCACCAGCTTATAATCTCTCTAAACAAGGATTAATAAGTGAATTGGAATTACATGATAGTTCATTCATTTAATTTTTTATTTATAATATGGATCTCATTTCATAGTTCATAATAAAAGATATATCACATATAATAAATATGTTCTTATCATGAAAATTTCATGTCAATATATCCATTTTTTTCCTATCATGATGCATTAGTACTCATATCACACCATACTTGTCCAAAATAACAAATCTAAAGAAACAATGACATCATACATCTTGTGAATCACGCATGGTGAAGTAATATTAACCATAACAAGAAGGAATCATGAATAAAAATATCATCCCAAGGCACTCAAATTTTCATCTATTCCTGGGTTTTCCACTCCCATGAACAAGCTCATTACCAATTTCTAACATATTTATAGTCTCCTTTAAACCCTTATATAATAGTAAAGTAATTGAAAATAAAACATAAACCTTAGATACCACTTTTTAAAATCCTCCGATCAGTAACTCTCTAACATTGAAAAAAAAAATTTGGTTACTACACCTCAAGCACACATCACCATATACCAGAGGATTTCTACTAGTAATATAGGTGTATTGAACATAGTGGGGAGACTATACCCCCAACCAC
The DNA here is from genome assembly GCA_963277665.1 of Viscum album. Classification (NCBI taxonomy): domain Eukaryota; kingdom Viridiplantae; phylum Streptophyta; class Magnoliopsida; order Santalales; family Viscaceae; genus Viscum; species Viscum album. The sequence continues at coordinate 511,054,755 of OY728121.1, forward strand.
AATGTTTCAATATAGTGGAAGTAAAAAAAATATCATAGTGATGGAAATTGAATAAAAAGTGAAACACAACAGATAAAAAAAACTATAAATTTCAACTGAACAATCCAATTATAATAGGAGAATAATGTAATTACATGCTGGAATGAAATTAAATTTCATTTTATGATTCATATATATATAACTATAAACTTTCATAAATAAACTCAAAATAATCTTGTCCTAAACCTCGTGTTAGTCCCATATCCACGCTCCAACCCATAAAAAAAATCAACAACAAGGTCCACTTCACTTCTCCAAAACTATATCTATGTAATATACATGAGTATCAAATAGAGGCCCAAATAGTGTGTTTTTAATACTCAATAGGTCAAAACCACTACTTCTAAAATAAATATGATAGAGTGTTCATTAAAAAAGGTGATTAATAAGAGTATTAATTAATCAATTAATATAATACAATAATATACCTGAATTGGAACCATGAAGGGAAATATTGGAGCATGTAACATAACCATTCCAACTGCAACCACATGTCTATGGAATAATCACATAATTTGGAAAATATACATGAATAATAATTACAACATAACTAGGAAAATCCTTGAATATTGGAATTAAAACATAGTAGGAATAATACCTATATGAATTATAGAATAACTAGTCCAATACCTATAAGAATTAAATAATAATTGGGAAAACTCATCTGTATAATCATTATAGAATAAATCATAATAGAATTCATAATGTCAATAACAACACAACAAAAGATCAAAATCCACAATGTTCAATTCAATCAAACACCATTTTTCTTTAAAATTAAATTTCATTCATCAAATTATATCTTAATCCATTAACAAGAAAATATATACAACCATATCATATCAAATTATCACCTATCATTTTAATCAAAAAGTATATAATTTCCAAGGTTATTCTATCCTAATCAATCACTTGAGGTCTCTAGTCATGCTAAACATGTTTTAATCCATTGGCCAATTAATTATTCTTCAAGGTTAGTGTCACCCTACCGCTACTCGCAAGATAGGTCTCAACACTAATGGATCCAAGTAGTAGACCAAATAAATTATTATCAACACCCAACATTCTATAATTTATTGTTCATGATGAGTCAGTGCAATCATAGAATATTTTGAACACTTAAAAAATAGAAATAGGCCACAGAGATTCATTATAGACAACCTACCTTTATCTAGTGATCAACGAAACACTCTAAAAAGGTAACTCCAATAGAGAATGAATGTGAATGAGATCACTAGTAAAACCTTGTTCAAACAAACATCAATATAAAAACCCTATTCAATAGTGTTCAAGAGACCACACCACTTTAACCGAGAATAAATGAAGGAAGAGGAAAACAAAAGTGAAGTAACTCAAAAATGATTAAAGAATAGAATAATATGTACAAAAGTGAAGAAATTACTCTAAAATATCGTAGAGTCACGCTATGATTCAAGAGAGTGGGATACACCATGAATGAAACTAACTCATATTCACCGCATTGGTGAAAACCACTAATCTTGATATATTTAGAAAATGAATCCCATTCATGATGTAAATTTATTGATTGATAGGATATGATTTAAAATTCATCACCTTAGGTTAAAATAACCCATTTAGACCAATTCAAGACATTAACTATTTTCACAGTGTTTAAACATTTCATGCTCTGAACTAGTTCACAACATATTCTGGATAAAAGTTTTTTGTCGTGAAAATTGTTCATGACGTGGAAGTGTCCAAAATATATCTCTCATCCTAGATTTTTTAGAATGAACCCTAACCACCTCTAATGCTTTATAAACACATGGATAACCCTCATAATCCTTTAAAAAAATTACACATAGATTCCATTAATACAAAAAAAACATACATACTAAAATGATATATCACTATATCTTGAAAAAAACTATACATCCTAAAAGGAAACTCGACCACCAAAGTTTAATGAAGAAAACAAACCCCAAAAAAAGTGGTCCAACTAAATATTAAGAGACAAATAGCTAGAAGAATAAGTGATCTTATATATAACACAGAGGGTGTAAATTTGATCAGATTCCTTTTTTCCTTTTCAGATTTGGTTTCTTTCTCAGGGATGAGAATTTTTTGAATGGTAGTAATGTAACGGTCTTGTTTTTTGGAATACCTTAATGTGTTTTTTCGAAGATTTGGTGGTTCAATGTGGGATTTTGGTGATGTTTTGGACGTGTAGGGTTGACTTTTGGATTTAAGGGGTCTAAAATCCCCATGTATATAGGTTTGGTAGAGGTCATGTCCCTATGGTTTTGATACCATGTTTGTGTGACCCATATTTTATAGTACTTGGTGATATTGTGTGAAATACTTGTTTTTAGGGATGTGGTGTGTGGATTATATCTTTTAAATCATGTTTAAGGTCTCAATTCCCATAGTCGAGGCTATATTGACCCTAAAAATATGGTGATTTTGATATTTTGTAGAATTTTTGTATTCATGATTGTAAAAACTCATTTTAGTGAGTTAAAATTCCATTTATAGCGATCTAATACTTTTAAAAAAATTATTACATATTATTAAACATAATTATTAGTAAAATATAAACTAAGAATCGTAAATTCTAGTATCTTTCGAAGAATGATTTCATAAAATATATAACATGGAAATAGAATAAAACATATTTATATTAATAATAAATTATAAGATCCCGAAATATTTTGATCTCCTACAACTACATAGGATAGCCTAGGGAATTAATTGACAAGATAGATGAGCTCAAAATCCCACTAAGGGAATAAATATAGTAATAAATCATAGCACATGGATTTGATAGTATAACATGATGATATAAAATGGAAAGATAAATGAATAAACATATATAATTATACCATATAGAACATGGGAACCTGTATTTATTACAATATAGGGATGTGGAAGAAACATAAAACATTACAAAAACATGATTCAAGGCTAGCTTCCAAGACTATATCAAATGGTGTACAAATGCCCACAATGGATTAGGTTTACTCCCAAATCCAATACATGATGTCCCATGTGACTAAACATTACCCAATGAATAGGAGCACTATATATTCACATCCACCATAACATGTTCATGCATATGTGGGCCACATGAAGAATCAAACATAAGGGATAAATATAAAGGTTTCCCATGGAAATAAATGTGTATCTTAGTCATGTCATAAGGCATAACCAAGGGAAATAACAAAATGGGGACCACAAAAGAATGGATTTAAATCATGGATGGACATTCATAAGCTAAAATAGTCATATATTTTGAAAAAATATGTCCAAATTAAGTTAAAACATATGAAAAGAGTGTTCAATAACTTTAGAAATGATCCACATTAGTGTTATTAATGGGAAAATATTAAAGAGTCATTAAAAGGTAAAAACAAAAAACAATTGTCTAAAATCATAAATGAAACAAGACAGATTCTCATGATGAAAAGGTTTATTTATGAAAATAATGATGGATTATAATATTTTATGGATTTTAATTTAAAATGGATAATAAATTGGGATGTTCCCTTTAATCTTGCTTGCTTATTTGGAGGAATTGAAAAGGGAAATTGATAAAGTTTTGTATTTCTGAATCACATAAGGAAGAATTGGTCCGGATACATGATTTTTGAACATATAGATACAATGTAAAAGAATTATATAAGAATAATAAATAAATACATTAGTATAAAGAGAGAGAAAGTGTAACCTAAAGGTAATCTGGAGGTTCATAGAGATCCCTTACCTTATGTCTAAATGTGTTCTGAACTTGCAATTAATATTAGGGATAATATAATTATAATCATTACTAACTTAATTCAGAACAAATTCAACATATATTTTATTTATTATAATTTTATTATGTTAATTTATGGCCATTCTTATATATTATAAAGTTTAATTTCATTGTTTCGAGGGTGTTCATTTCATGGTTTCATGTTTGGTTCACTTCTATTTAATTATGTAAGTACTAGTAAAATTAAAGAAAAACAATAGAAGTAGAATTATATGGTACATATTAACTTCCATAAATTTAAATTTTCCCGTATATCATTTTTTCTAATATAAGTATTATTTATGAGGTAAAATGTTAATGAAAATAATTATTAGTTTATTTTGGGGTTTTTCGATCATCATTAAATAGTTTTGTTTTAATATTTAATATTATGTATATATAACATTTATTGAACATGAAAAATTATTAAATATACATTTTACAATCATTTTAACCATTAAAATGGTTTTACTACAATCCAGGAAGGTGGTAATGAAAAATGAAAACTCATTATCCATGAAGTCTGTGAAATGACACACTATGGATGACATTTTCATTTTTGAATAAAAACATAAGATAAGAGACATGATTATTAATATTCATTTAATATAATAAAATTATATTATAATTATTATTCTATAGTTATAATTCTATTTTTTATATGTGAGGTTAGATGAGGATATGAAAAGAAATGAAATTAAAAGAGAATGAAGCAGGAATTTATCTCTTATAGATCATCTCCTTGAAAACATCCTTTGTCGCTTGGAGTTGGTCATTTTGTGGTAAAAACAAGACCAAGAAGTGCAGTAGAGTTTTAGGAGATAATTTTTTTATAATATTAGCAAGCCCCAAATCATAGAATGTGCAAGAAGTAGAGGTGGTGAGGGGTGGTATTTATAGGGGATAAGAGGGGTGTGTTTTATTATTATATTCATTAGTTTGTTATTTTGGTTTAATGTTATCAATAGTGTAGATACTTATCACTAAATAAACTAAATAATGAAATATATTTTGAGATTTTGGTTCTTACATCATTCATCCATCTTATATGACTAAAAAATTCATGTATTTAGATTATATCATAACTTACATTATTTCACTATTCACCAAAAATTTAAAAAATTTATAAAAATACAAAAATATAAACATAAATATTTTCTGACATGAATATTTAAAAAAATTGACGTCATATTATAAAAATAATTATCAAAATAAGATAAATTTAATTTTTAATTAAAATCATCATTTATTCGATAAATGCAAATTTTCATATTATAACTGATTTTATAGCACATTGAAAAATTAATTAATGTTTCATTAAATTATCTTATAGAAATAAAAAAATATTCATTTATGAATCTATTTTATGAAAATAAATTTTATTTTAAATCATTATATTAATTATAAAATTTAAGAAAAATTGACATTTGACAAAGTACAAACACATTGTTTATCATTTTCAAAATATTTATTTACTTATTATATGATATAAATATATCAAATTTTCATTTATAAGATTCATAATTTATTTAAATTTCACATTTTAAAAGAATTTTTTATTATTGACATTATTCTTTATTTCTAAATCATTGGTCATTAGTATGGTTGTTCAAGATGGTCAAATTTTTTTATTTCCTATTTTTTCCCACTATAATATTAGCTATTCTTATTGGTTTTATTGATTCATAAAGTATCATTATTCTTTTATATTTTTACTGGGTTTCCTATGTGTTGTATATGATTTATACTATATGGAATAAATATAAGAATTTAATATTTCATTGATAAAATTTTGGGCCATTACATTCTTACCCCCTTTTGAAATTTCTCCCTTGAAATTTAATTTTATAAACTAAGGTAAAAAATGTAAGGGTACTTATACTTCATTTCTTCTTCCAATTCCCTTGTTTCCTCTTAGTATTTAAGGTTCCACCATTGTACTTTCAATAGGTGATTATCATTCTTTCATATAACATTATCTATATAGTACAAGATCATTACCAGCAGCTCCACATAAAAGAAATAATTTTCCAGTGGTAAGCCTATTTCTTATCACTTTAAAGGATTCTTCACATTCATTGATTAGAAAAAACATTATTCCACTATGATTAATATTGGTTAGTGGGTTTTAAAATTGGGATATGTTATTCACAAATTGTCTGTAATACTTAGATAGACCAAGGAAACTACATATCTCCATTAAAAAAGTTGGACTACGGCACTCTTTGATTTCCTTTTTCTTGGAAGGGTCCACAAATATTCTTTTGTTGGTGATAATTTTCCCCAATAATGATACGTCCTCCATCCAGAAATCACATTTACTATTCATTTCTTAAATTTTATCCCTTTAATAAGTATTTGTATTAGTATTCAATTTCTACTCATCCTCCTCCTTTATTTGGGAGTATGTCAGAATATTTTCTATAAATACTACCAAGAATTTGTCAAAGTAATCTATAAAGACTCTATTAATTATGTCCTTGAATATATTTGTTTCATTAGTGAGCCCAAATTTCATCATTATGAACTCATAGAGTCCATAAGTTATTCTAAATGCAGTCTTTGAAATATATTCCTACCAGACCTTTAATCAGTGGTATCCCAACTGAAGGTTCACCTTAGAGAAATAAAAGGCCCCAGGTAGTTGATTGCAAAATTCATCTATATGTTCAATGGGATACTTTTTTATCATGTTTTTTTTAGATAATGATATTCAATCTAGAGGTGCATTGATCTATCCTTCTTCCTAACAAAGAGGACCAATACACCCCATGGTGAAGCACTTGGGTGTATGAAACCCTTGTCAAGATTCCCTTGTAGCTTCATCTTATGTTCTTTGAACTCAATAAAGGCCATTATTTATAGATTATTTGATATAGAAAGAGATCAAGGAATAAGTTCAATTGAGAACTCAACCTCTCGGTCAGGAGGAAGACTAAGAAATTTTTTTGGGAACACCTCAGTGTAGTCCTTCGCAATGGAATTGTCTTTGAGTATGATTCTCTTTATTGTCTCAATAATTTGAGGTAGATATCATTTCTCATAAGGAAATTATATCCAAAATTGTGATCATGATTCTGAAAGATATTCATCCTCATCCATACACTTTTAAATAATATGAGGATTCTTCAAGATGTGAATTCAGATCTCACTTTCCCAAAAGTTGATGTTAATTTTTTATAAATATATCCAATCCATGCCCAACATAGAATCAATCTCCACCAAAGGAAGTAAGACAAGATTTTATTGGAGGTTTAGTTTGAAAACATTAATAGGGGAGGAGTTATATACATTTAATGTAATAATTTCACAATTTTTATCTCATGGATAACGAAACCTCCGTATTATTAGGTGGTGTTTTAATAGTTATACTGAAATTTAATGATACAAATGAATGCATAAAACCAGAATCAAATAGTACATTCACTATTCTTGAATGAATAACTAACATACCTATCACCACATCATTTTCATGCTCCACCTTAGAAGTAGTGATAGAATATTCCCTTCCTTGTTTCCTTGGATATTTTTTTGTTGATTTCCTCTAACTAACCATGTCTTTGGGAATTGGATTTCGAAATTCCCATGATCTTTCAAGTTGAAACATTGCACTATAGGCAGAGTTTTGATCAAAACCTTCCTTTGTTCTTCCCCTTTTTTCGGATTCTTCATATCCATTTGGAAATAATTATCCCAATGCCACTCTCTTATACATATAAGGCATATCCTAGTACCTCTAAATGGTTCCTAGGATGCTTGTTCCCACACTAATAACATGTGGGATGTTGGTCTTTCTTTCCATCATGGGATTTATCAATTGATCCACCCATATCTTTCTCTATTTTCCACTTTTTATCTCTATTCCCATGAAACTACTGAGAGTCTCTAATCTCCATTTCCACCATAAAAGTATAATTTAAAATATAATCATAACTATCAAATTCATGAATTTACAATGCTTTTTATATACTCAGTTTTAGTTTAATAAAGATTAGTCCACCTTACTTTTAATGTGCATGAAAAATCCAGAGGTGATTTATGAAATCCTTTTAATGTTTTCCTCATATGACTTTTATGAATCACCTCACATTTTCTTCAGTACAAAGAACTCTATTTCCATCTTAATATGTAGAGTTTGGGGAAAATATTTATTGAATAATAGTTTCTTGAATCTGTCCCAAACCATGGAATCAATTTCCACCCTATACATTGTGTTTTTGATTAGCTCCCACCACTGATCAACTTCCCCATCAAAATGATAGATCACCATCATGAATTTCTCTTCATATAAACATTGAAGGACAAAGAATATCTATTCAATGGAGTTAATCCAATATTTAGTGATGAGTGGATCAGAAGATCCACTAAGGATAAGAGGCCATTTTTACATAAAATATTCAATTGAAACATTCTCTTTTATTCAAGAATTAGGGTGTTACACATGATTCATGTTATTATTCACAAATTGATCAATTTTTTCTAGTACACTCATGAAATTTGGAGCTCCCATTACCATCAGATTTAGAATTTCATTAGGGAAATGAACACATTTTTTATGAAATTGATATGTGGCATGGGTTATACTATTTCCATCCATTAAATAAGAAAAATAATGTACAATTATAGGGATATAATACTTAGTGAATAATCATATAAATATTAAACATTCAATGTTTAAGGATAAGCCTATATATGAAAAGTATATCCAATCAAGTGTTTCCCAATGTTTCAACATAGGTTATCCATAGTGATAGAATTACCCTCGAAGTGATTAATATATTTTTTTAGTCCTCATATACAAAAATAACTAAACTATTTTCTAATAAAAACTATATAGAACCTTATTTTTACATGGTTATTAGATGTTTTTAAGAATTATTATTCTTCAAGAAGAAACCAAGGATTGTAATGTCTAGTGTCTTTAGAATATAAGGTACATAAAACTAAAAACATGGAAATAGAATAAAAATAACATTATATTAATCATCCATAATGAGCTCCTAACTTCGAGATCCAAAATCTTCATAGGATAACGTAGGGAATACATTGCGAAAAGGGATGATCTAAAAAACCCAGTATGGGAATAAATATAGGAATAAAACATAGAACATGGATTAGAAGGCTTAACATGATGACATAAAAATTAATGGATCATCAATTAAAAATGTAATTATAACATATATAACATGGGATCATATATTAATGGTAATATAGGAATATGGAACAAACATAAAACATGAAATAAACATGATTAAAGGCTAACTGTCTAGACAATATCATATGGTGGAAAACTTCCCATAATGGATTAGGTTTACTCACTAATCCAATGCATAAAATATAACTATACAAAACATTATCCAATTCATTGGAGTACTTTATGGTTTCACCCATTAAAATATTTTCATTCATATGTGTTCCACATGAAGAAAAAAATATAAGGAATAAAGATAAGGGCTACTCATGGAACAAATTCAGTATCGTAATCATGTCATGTCGCATAACCAATGGGTGTATCCTAATGATGACCATGAATGAATGGATTTAAATCATATATGTACATTAATAACATAAAATATTAATATATTATAAAAAATTAATTCCATATAAATTTCAAATAAGTAAAAGGTGTGTTTAAGAACATTATAAATGATCCACTTTATTGCGGTTTAAGGGAAAATATTAAAGAGTCCTTGAAGGGGGAAAAGGAAAATTTGGTTTCATAAAACCATAAATGAACCAAGAAATGTTTTTTTGATGAAATGGGTGATTTTTAAAAAATAATGGTGGATTAAAACATTTTAGGGATTTTACTTTAAAAGGTGTAAGAAATTGGAAATTTCCATTTAACCAGGCTTTCATATAAAGAGTAATTGAAAAGGTAACATTATAAAATAGGTATTTCCCCATAAAAGAAGGATGAATTAAACTGGATACATAATTTTGAAAAATATACACATAATTCAAAATAATTATGTAAGAATAATGAGGAAATACATTAGCTTAAATAGAGAGAATGTGTAACCCAAAGGTATTCTAAAGGTTCGGAGAGATCCCTTTCCTTATGTCTAAATGTGTTATTCATGTGAACTTAACATCGTTGATAATCAAATTAGATTTATTAATAATTTAATTTAGAAACTTTTAATCAAATATATTATTTATTATAATTTTATTTTGTTAATTTATGTTATATTATGGGTTATGATGTTTAATTTCATTGTTCCATAAGTGTTCATTTCATGGTTTCATGGTCGGTTCACTTGTGCATAATTATGGAATTTCTTGTCAAATCGAAGAAAAAACACTACAAGATGAATTATTTTGTAGTAATTAACTAAATATTTTAATTTTTTCAATATATAATTTTGTTTTCAGATATTAAAATGATTCATTTGGTTAAATTCTAATGAAAAAAATGTTTAGTTTGTTTTGGGGGTTTTTCGATCTTCACAAACTAGTTTTTTATTATTCAATATTACATACATATATATATATATCAGTTCTAGAACATGAAAAAAGTCTTAATATACATTATAAAATCTATTTTAATGATTATAATTTTTTATGACCATCCATTACCATGGTAATGAAAAAAAATCTTTTTCCACGAAGGTAGTGAATCGACACATCGCATACAATGTTTTCCTTTTTAGAATAAAAGAAGAATAGAAGAGACATGATGATGGATATTCCATAAACCTAATAAAATTACAATATATATATATATGATACTAGATTTATCACTTTGTTTTTATATGTTATTTTATAGGAGTATAAGAACATAATATAATGTAAAATTGAAAGAAAAATGATTTTACCTCTTATATAACGTCTACTTGAGAACCTCCTTTAGGAACTAGAAATTGGTATTTTGGTGAGAAAAAAATACCATGATATGGGGAAGAAACATGGGAGTGTAATTGGGAAAAACATTATTAATATTTAATTCTTAGAAGGTTTTAGGAGAAGAGGTGGTGATGGGTTGTATTTATAGGTGAGAGAGGTGTTTTTTGATTATTATAGTAATTAGTTTATTATTTTCGATCAAGACTATCATTATTGTTTATCCTTATCACCAAATAAATTAAACTACAAAAATAGTTGTATATTATGTTTATTAAATCATCCATACATCTTACATGACTCAAAAATTCATGTATTTTTCTTATACCATAAAAATTTATATTTCACTATTCACAAAAAAATCAAAAATTTTAGAAAAATCCCAAACATTCTCCATAACCATTTTTGGATGTGTAGATTTAAAAAATGGATCCATTTTATCTAAATAATTTTCTTAATATGATAATTTTAATGTTTAATTAAAATTCACATTTATTCTAAAAATACATATTTTAATATTATAACTGATTTTATGACACATTGAAAAATAAATTATGATATCATAAAATTACCTTATTATCATAAGACAACAAAAATATTATTTTATGAAACTATATTTTTTTAAATTAATTTTATTTTAAATCAAAATATTAATTATATAATTAAAAAAAATCATTTCAAAAAATACCAACACTTAATTTATCATCTCTAAAGAAATTATTTCATTATAATATGTTATAAATATATCATCTTTTCATATATAAGATATCTAAAATTCTATTTATAATTTCATTTTTAAAATGAATATTTTTTATGATTATATTTTATTTATATATCTTTTCTAATGAGTGTGGTCATTCCAGAAGATCAAAATTTTCATATTTCCTATTTGTTATCCCGTTGAAAAATATTGTATTCTTATTCAATTATTTGGAGACTATAGAATCATTCTTCATTTATGTTTTTATTAGGTTTCTTATGTAATGTATGCGAATTATACTACATGAAATAATTATAAGAAGTTGAAATTTCATTGATAAAATTCTAAGACATTAAAATCTTTCCCCCTTTTCATTATTTTACCTCAAAATTTAATTTTACAAACTAAGGTAAAACTATGTGGGTGTATTTCTTCGTCATTATTTTCTCTGATTCCATTGTCACCTATTTAAATTTATGGTTCCTCCATATAACAATGACTCGGTGAGTGGTCGTGTTGCGTAGAACTTTATCTCTATGATCTATGGTCTTTATCGGCTACCCTTTATCAGACACGCCATTTTCAAGTTGTACCACCTCTGAAATCAATACTTTTTAGGGTTCTTTTATGTAATTATTCATGAGAGATATTTTGAGTATATCACAGACTTGATACATGGTTGGTGGAAGTGCTAGTCGATAGGTCACAACTCTAATGTGAACAAGAATCTCGAAGGGGGTGATGTACCTAGGAATTAGCTTTCCTTTATTCCCAAATCTCATAACTCCCTTCCATAAAGATATACATAGGAATACCATTTCTCTATCCTTAAACTTGTGGTCCTATCGAAAATTTTCTGCATTTCTCTTCTTCCTACATTGGCCAACCATGATGTTCTCTAGAACTTGTTTCACATTTTCCAACATTTAGTTGACTATTTTAGGTCCCAACATCTTTCATTCACTAAATTTATCCCAACATGTAGGTGTTCTGCACATTTTTCCATAACATGATTTATATGGATCCATTTGGATGACTGAGTGGAAAATTTTGTTATAAGGGAACTCGACCAGAGGAATATGTTTTTATCATCCTCCTTTTAAGTCCATAGAAGAATATCTCAAAAAATCTTCCATTGTATTAATATTCTTCTAAGATTGGCCATAAGTTTGAGTATGTAATCCATACTGAAGTTCAACTTAGTGTTTAGATCATGCTAGAGAAGTTTCCAGAACATGGAGGAAATTATCGAATCTCAATCAGATACAATCGATAATGGTAGTCTATATAGTCTCACCCCTTAGTTTATGTATATGCATGCAATTTTGTTGAGTCCAATGTCCTATGAAATTGTGATAAATTATGTTGTCCTTGAAAGATGATCCACAATATCCCATATATCATTATTTCCTCTATATTTCTTTGGAAGTCTGGTGAAAAAGTCTTTTTTGGTGTTTTCATATTTCCATTTTGGTATAGGTAATGGTTTAATCATCCCCTTAAACTATTTTACTTTAAGACTTCACATGCTGACATACCTGGAACTTTTATGTTTATTCCACTATCTTTTTCTTCATATTTCTTGAAAAATAGTGCTCTCAGATATCTTGATACATCTGTGTGCTCCCTTGGTGAATAGAGATGGTTGAGTTATGTAAGCAATTCAAAATATGATTCTATGTCTCTAATCTAGATGTTTCGCATTGTCATGACACAAATATTATGACTCCTTCCTCATCAATTTTTAACTCTGGGGATTTCTCTTTTCTGATAACATTATCCTTCTTCAAAATTTCCCTATCATTTCTTTGATCATCCTTTAATTTCTCCATAAAGTGTTACTGAAAAATCATTTGAGAAAGGATTTATGGTGTTCCTTCCTTAATGATTCCCATGAACACCTATTATAAGTCTAATAATGTTGTATTCTTATCAATTCTCATCATAGATAATGTTGTAAGTTCCTTTTCACTTAGAGCACTTGCCACACTATTTTTTGTCCCATGGTGGCAGTGGATTGAGAATTCAAAATACTTGATGATATAAAACCATATTTAATGGATTATATTAATACCTTTATATTTCAATATATATATGAGTCTATTGTGATCAGTATATATCAAAAATTTATCCCTATAGTGATAATGCTATCATATTTTCATTGCAAAGATAATATATGCCAACTTTAGATCATGTGTGGGATATTTTATCACATGATATTTCGAATTATTGGAGGCATAGGGTATCACATTATCATTTTTCATTAGTATATATCTTAATCCCTTCATTGATTAATCACTATATTCCAAAATTTATTTACCACATATTACTAGTGTAAGTACTGGTGTAGTGATAAGACTATTTTTCATCTCTCTAAAGCAGTCTTCGCATTCACTGGTCCAAAAACACTTTACTCCCTCATGATTCGTCATGGTTAGTAGCTTTTTAAATATTTATAATTTCATCAAAAAAATGTTGATAATTCCCAGCTAAACCAAGGAAACTATGAATCACCATTACATGTGTTGGTATGGTCCACACTTCAATTATCATTGTCTTAGAAGGGTCACAGACATTCCTTTACTGATGATAACATTCCCTAATAATGATCCTTCTTCCATCCATAACTCAAATTTACTATACTTTAAAAACATATTCTCCCCTCGCAATGTATTTATAACTATACTTAAATTCTTTTCATTCTCCTCCTTTTATTGGAGTATATCAAAATATTGTCTATAAATACCACCATAAATATTTTGAGGTAATATCTAAAAACTCTATTCATTAAGTCCATGAATATCGTTGGAGCATTAGTGATTCCAAAGGGAATCACTATGAGAATATAGTGTAACATATCGACTTTATTGAAATTTACATACCATTTAATTTTTGGTTAAATTCCGTAAAAATCTGTAGAAAAGATGTCTAAGTGGTTAAAGGAGGTCCTTGGTGCATTTTTGGGCCGATCGAAGCTCAGATCATGAAAATGGAGAAGGAAGACTGGGTTGCGTGGTCTTTATGAAACCATGTGACCTATGTCTCATGGATGTATGGTGTTTCATGATTACAAGATAGAGAGATTTATAATGGTTTTCACATGATTAGTCAAACCATGATCGCAACCATACAAAGTTCCCCATAGTGCTAGTTACTGGCACTTGGCTGGAGCACAGTTTGGCCAAATTGTGCGTCCAAACTATGTGCATTGTAAAAATGGGTAATATTACAAAAATGAACCTATTTAATGATTTTAAATCCCCCTGTTCCTTCCCTCTCTCATTCTAATGGGATTTCCCTCATTCTCCACACATGGAGCATCTTCTTCCCCTCTCCTCGGTTTTTTAAAGACCCTACATATGTGGATCGATTCCCTCATCGCCAGAAACAACAGGAAAACCTAGATAATATATTTCTCCTCCATGCAACTATTTCAATGTTCCTCTTCCATATGTTGCATTATTTTGGTGCAATGAAATTTTCCCTATTATTAGGGAATTTGATAAATCCATTTATTTCTACCATTTTAGGTCAAATCAAACCTTGAAAATAGATGTCTAGAGTTATTCGATGTCAAGTTTAGAGTTCTAGGTCCTTCTTACTCATTTTGGCACATTTTAATTGATGCACCATTGTGCTTCTCATTGGATCCTTTAGGCGATGTTTCATTATTTCATGTTAAATTAATTGAAATGGTTTGACGTGTTACTTGTGACCTAACCTAGAAGAGAAACTCATCTCTATGATATTCTCGTTTTTCATTTTTCACCCCTTTGGTGTGCCCTCTTGACGGGTTGTTTTTTCAATTTCTCAAATTTGTGAACCACCCTATGTGTGTGATTTTCACTTTATTTAAATGCCTTAATTGATATATTTAGTTAATATGAATGTAAAACCATGAGTTATCCTTTAATATACTTTCCTATAACAATATAGTTAAATAATCAATCATTCTGGTTCACTTTGAATTCCACAAGCTATACATTTTATTGTTTATTTCACATTGATGGAACACCTTGATTTATGCTATATTGCATCTCTTACATTTATGCTATGTATAGTTCATTGTGATCTATTCCTCATATTATTCTTATTGATTTATGGTATAATTTAAGGGATTAGATTTAATTCTATGATTTAGTAAGATTTTGATCATGATATATTGAAATGTCAATGATCACATGTGATTTTTGACATTTTTTTCCTTATAAATTATGCCTCACGAACATGACATGCTCATGTTTTGTTCCTTGTGTAATTTCCATATAATTTTTCCATAGTGATTGGAGTTAAATTCTTAGATTTTATAGCTTTTTAAGCATGTGGTATTCAGTTTTATATGATGTCTTGTGGTTACATATAAATTACATGCCTTGTGATGTGCCTTGGTTACTATGGATCACTTGCTACGGTCCAGGAGAGAACATGGGTCCTGAATTAATGATTCTATAGATGGACTCACCATGTCCGGTTGGATCTACATTACATGCTTGGATAGATACATTGGATTTACATGTAAGGGAACTCCTTGAAGTTTACTTATACCCATGAGTGAGGCTAGTTCCCAAGGGGAGAAATAAAGGACAGGCCCATTGGCAAGATTCTCATGCCATGCCTTCGTTGATGCTCGATCGCCTATATGATATACTTTGTAGGGGCTCCGACCCACCATACCTTGAGTTATAAAAGGTATTCCATATGGGTTATCTTGTATGATTTAATAGGTATTGGGTTATTTTGAGACACGCATTTAAGACCATGAGATTATATTATATTGCCTTGGATGGGATTAGGACTCCACCAATAGATTTAATAGATAGATTCTTGTACACATGTGATGTTTCACTTTAACATTATCATCACACCTATATAATAAAATTTCAATGTGACATACATGATAAATAACAATATTGGGGTCTTTTTATTCTTCATCCACCTTGGTTGATTAATGTGTAATGGCCATTGTTTACATATTACGGCCTACATAGTTGCCTTGTTCAGACTTGTAGCTTAGGCTGAAGAAGGTGGTACGAGATGGGTGTCCATTTAAGAACCTTGAACAAGGTGTTTATATAAAATTTATTTATTGTACTCCATTTATTATCTATGGAAAACTACTCATTTATCTATGACATGAAATGGATCGCCCTAGACATCATGGGTGTCAGTTTACTGAGATTTACATATCTCACCCTTCTCAGGAATCAATTGGTACCCAAGTACACTTTAGGATCATAGGGGTAGATAAAGGAATATTTATTATTTTGATACTTGATTTATGTGATATTTAGGATGGAGTTTTAGTTTTATAGGATTGAGCATGTTCTCGAGATGATATGGAGAAGTTTTTTAGTCTTTTTTTAATTTTGTAAATCATGTGGTATATTCTTTGTATCCCTTGTTCCCATGTGATCGCATTTCATATAGAGATTAATGGAATGACATAAATATAATTATATTGAATATTAATATTCAACTTACATTGGTAGTCAATTTAATTTCCTTGTTTTATTTACACACTTTTCATTGTTGTCTATTTCTATTTTGACTTTCCACTATTTATTATCTATTGTTTACCATTGTGAATACATTGATAAATGATTTCATAGTCTCCCCATGAACACACTTTTGGACATTTATTCTAGTTGGAAGCCTCTATCATTTGGGGAGGCACAAGTTTAGTTATGTACTCACTGTCTAGGGTAACCTGTATGTGGCATTTGGGACAGGATGTTACAATGTGGTATTAGAGGTTTTATTTTCCTTTTGTCTAACTATTTGGGTTTAGAAAGAAGACTAGGAAATTGGTATTTGGAATTGAAAATGTTCTTGGCATGGATAACCATTGTATAGGGGATACCAAAATTCCCTAGGATGGGAATTTTAGTAATTGGTTATGCCATTTATAATTGATATGACTTCATAGTTGGGTGAAACACTTTCTTTATGATGTTATTATATAAGGGTTATTGAAATGGTGATTTATATTATTTTTTTCCAGTGAAATGAGGGAACTACATAACATGCATCATACTGGGAGTAATAAGACTTAACATGTAATGAATTATACCATGCCATGTTTACTATTTAGGATGTGTTTCATGTTTCCATGTTATTGTTGTGGTGCCTTGTTCTTTTGATCCTTGAAGTTCTTTATTTGTTGGATTTAAAGAATTGTTCCAACCCTTCTACTCGTGATATGTTATATTTTTAATTAAGTAGATTCCAATTAACCTCATGAGGTTTATAGGCCTTATGAATTGAAATCGTGATCCACCGAGTTCAACCTTTTAATGAAAAATGCATGCTTAAAATTAATTAAAATGAGAAACACCATTAAAATGAAATGGAAAACATAAATGAGAATTGTCAGACCTTGAACTAGCGTAACAATTTAATTGGGATGTGGTTCGTGTCTCAGGGATTTGTTGAGACCTTTTTCTTTTTATTTAGGCCTGGCTCTACGAGAAGGTTAACGGTTCAGTTCTGTTTCAAGGAGGTTTTTAACCATAACTTTTTATTTAATTCATTATCTGATATTCCTAACAGGTTAAATCTTGTTTGAAGTGTGAGTTTTGAAATTATAGAGTTATTCCACCATGACTTCCTCATTCTGTATGTAAAGAGAACATCAATGCGCACACTCTGGAGGTGGTGGGACCTGATCCACCCATTATACCTCTTGTAGTTCCACCTGAGGCATTGCCTACTGATACTAGGCAATGAAAATCAGTTTCATCAGATATTCCTCCATTTTAGGTATTCATTTTAGGTTACTCCTTGGCCTACCCAAACAATGGAAGAGCTAACCCGGGACTTCCAAAAGTAGAATCCTCCCACTTTCTCAAGGGATAAAGGACCATGCGCTACAGAATAATGGTAAGAGGATATGGTGTTTATCTTTGACCATCTTGAAACTCCTCTAGAGTGGAGGGTCAAGATCACTACCTATATGTTATCTAACTCTACCAAGCATTATTGGGACATCATATCAGTTAGGTACACAAGTTCAAATACCCTGAGAGAGGGGGATGAATCCGGGTATGACATAGTAAAACATTGACCCCACTGGATCTTGTTTTGTCGTTAATCAAAAAACACTTATCCCTTTATCCCATATCTAAATATAAAAAAAATGAAATAAATCACATGACACAATGATTTTTACTTGGTTCACCCTCACTGGTCTATGTATAAGGAGCATACCATAGTGATGTGCTGATGTACCAAATAAACTAAAGCTCACTACCAATTACACGGTTTGGGCTAGATCTCTGAATCCAAGGCTTACTACATTTAAAATTTTTAGGGTCTAGTTACTCCATTCCCAAGGTTCAATCCCTATGTCTCCTCCTCTAGCCCACTACTGGTGGAAAGGATCAACTTCTACCTCTTACTTTTCTCACTACTCTTGGAAGGGATCCACTTACTGTTTATAGGATTGTGGGTCTCTTCATTTTTATAAAAGAATGCATCCTAAACTATAGATGGATGCTCTGTTGAAGTCCCTTTTTCCCCATTAGATGCTTTCCACTTATCTTCCTACTGTTAGTTAGTATAAATTAATTTTGTTAAGTGTTTTAGTGATTTTATAGGCTTCCTTGAGTCTTGTGAAAACCACCTTACTTCCTCCGCATACCACTTGATTCCTCTACATACCACCTTGCTTCTCTACATACTAAGAAGTAATTATGCTATATGGATTTCATCTTATGCATAATTCCTCTAATTCTATGTACCACTTATCCTTCATGGATTGCTTCTCCCGTGGATTGCCTCTACTTGCGATGTCGTATACTGCCTTTGCATACCGACTCTGCGAACTACCTCTTTGTACCACTTAGGTCTACCACCTCTGCTTTTGTAGGTCAGTTTTTCCTCCACATACGACCTTTTATTCCACAGAACCTTTTTCCTTGGTGTTCTACAGTTCCTCTCCAGAATCCTTCTCCATAATTTCTTATGCACAAACTGCATAACCCTTCCTTGAATTGTCCCTTACGAACGTCCTTCAGACATTGCAGAATTCCTAGAGTGATGATTTTCTCAAATGGAGTTAACTCTACATAATGATGGGATTTTATTTTCTTATATAGGAACATATATCTAAAAAATATGCTAATATGAGATTACCCAAATATTCAATGTGGTGCAACATTATTAGTGTACCGCTTCACCCCCAAACCGTTCTTCCCTACGTAGTTCATATATTACCTTTCCTTCTTCACAGAGGCCCACTATTATGTTTTTGTTAACAAAGCCCATCACAGATTCTCAAATAACCACCTTACTTCCGCAAAAAACATTTTATATCTCCTACCAAAAGCCTTATACGTACCACATGACTTATCCACAAGCCATTTTCTCCCCATGAACCATTCTTGTACGTGGTCTCCATCGCACACTTCATGGTTCCCTTCCTGCACTAACTCCCTTTGACATTCTGCATACTGCCATATGAATTCTGTGAGCCCTACTTCATGGTCTGCATACTATGTACCCCTATATGGAAATAATCCTTCTCAAAAAACCAAACTCTCGATTTTGATGCTAATTTTTTTGAAATCATTGGGAAACAACACCTCCTTAAAACAGACTATTGGTAAACACCATCCATATTCATTTGGGGCTATATGGCTTTGTTAAAAAACACAAACACATATAGAAACATACCTAGAGGACACCTTGATGTATTTTTACACAAAAATATCCACCATTGGGTGTTTTGGCAGCACCTTAATAATTTGATATCTCATTAATCCTTCATCCGACATTTGTGAGGATTAACTTCCTATGATTAAGATAGCGATAAAGTATTTACTCAACATATACTCTAAAACCACATGAGTAATTATCTGTGTGAGAAACAAGAGTATAATAAATATTTCATCAATGAATCAATGCATTCCATTCCCACACCAATATTCATTATTCATCATGATCCTCATCTGTCATGATATTTATCCTTTGATAAATCACATCATGAATCATAGTATTTAATACTACCCGTACATCATAGCTCCTCTAAAAAGCTTTAGCTCTGCTCAGCTTCATCTCCCCCTATCTCATTACTATACCTAATAGCTTATCCCCATGTCTGGAAAAATAAATTTCCTCCCTTCAATGTTTAAAATTTATCCCCCTTCATCAATGAACCTGAAGGTCACTTCATTGTTGGCAGCAAGTGGGTAAACAACATAAATCAGTATAATAGGGAAAAACACCATACCTAGGGGAGGGGGGGGGTCCAACATCCACAACTTTTTAAATGTGGGGAGTTGACTAGACTCCAAGATCCAATATATGTCTCTCATATGATTATTTGGGTATGGTCTTTGTCAGAATATCCGCAACTTGTTGTTCTATAGGCACATACTCCAACTTTACATGTTCATTCTCAACCTTTTCCTTGATAAAATGATATTTTCTTTCAATTTTTGTTTCCCTTAAGTGATGGATTGGATTTTTACTAAGATTTATAGAAATTGAATTATCACAATGGATTCCGGTCGGAGACTTCACTTCACCTCCCATATCCTCAATCTTCTTCTTCATCCACAATAGTTGCATAAATTCTTGAGTTGTCGTAATATAATAAGCTATTTTAGTTCTCAATGATATGAAATATTATTTCCTAATTATCAAATAAATACACAATCCACCAATATAGAAATCACCTCATACATTTATTTTCTATCATCTACTGATCCAGCCCAATTTTCAACTATATATCCCAAGATGACTAGTTGAGATTTATCATTGTACATAAAAACAAAAATCCATAGTGCCCATAATATACTAAAGTATTCTTTTTTCCTTCAATCATGTGGATTTCCTTGGAATTACATTGATATTTCTCTTCTTGGAATGTGGAAAAAATAATATAACATGTTTTCATTGTCAGGTACAATAGACTACTAATAATATACCTATATTCAGTGATATTAAATATATTATCACCATAACCCCTTAACAGTTTCATCTGGGTATCCATTGGAGTATTCATCTCCATGGAATTATACATCCAAAATCTTCTCAAAACGTCCTATCCATATTTATATTAAGAAAAGAATGTCCCATTATATTTGTATGTTACCTATAATCCATGGGAAAATGTCAGTTCACCAATCATTGACATTTAAACCTCACTTTTCTAGAATTTATAAAACTGTCTGCATTGTACTTTATTGGGTCTTCCAAATATTATCTCATCGATATATACCATCAAAATCATCCTTTGGTTACTTTCATGGTTGATATATAGATTTTAATCAACTCCACCATGTTGAAAACAAATCTTCTTCAGAAATTGATCTAGACATGAATAACATGCTCTTGGTGCTTGTTTCAAACCATATAAATCCTTCTTTATATGACAAACATTATTCACATTTTCATGAATGAGAAAACCATCAGGTTTCCCAATATAAACTTCTTCTTCCATAACCCCATTCATAAATGTTTACTTGACATCCATATATAAAAACTTGAAAATTATTTTCACTACTATGGCCAAGAATAATTTGATTCTCTCCATCCTTGTAATAAGTGAAAATGTCTCATCTACATCAATTCCCTCTATTTGGGAGTACACTTTGAACACTAGTTCGGCATTGATTCGAATCACAACCTATATTCATTCATTTATTTTATGAATGAGCCATTTTTTCAATTAAGTTCATGTCTGTTGGTCTTGAAACAATATCCCATGTCTGATTTTTTTTCAATTTGGTCACACTCATCATTCATAACTTGAGCCCAATTCTCATCTGCACCTGATACATCAAATAATTTAGGCCCCAGTTGTGATAGGTAAGATTCTTGTCATATATTCTTCATCCTCATTGACTTCACTAGAGAGGTTTTATCACCAATAATGTTTTTTCTATCAATTTCAACTCTTCCATTTTGTTGTTGTGAAAATACTGAATTATTCTCACCATTTTCATCATCAGAATCTTCTTTTGAATCAATCTCCAGAACTAAAGAGTCTTTTGATCTACTTATTTCTTCATCATTATCATTATGAGACTGATAATGGAATATTTGAATATTCTCCCCATTCTCCAATATGGTTACATCAAGGCTTTCATCAATCTTTCTTAAACACTTGTTAAAGCATTTATATGATTTTCTCTTCTTTGAGTAGCCATTAAATATTCCATCATATCCATGACATTCAACCTTTATATGTTTCTCTTTATTAATAATGAAAAACTTACTTCCAATGATTAGAATGTACTTCAATGATGGATTCATTTCAAACCATAGATCATATGGAGTCTTCTATTACTTCAAAATAGTAACACTCTATTGGAGGTGTAAAATGTTATCATCACCGTTTCTTTCCAAAATTTATCTGGATGGACTTACTCAATGAGCATTGTTCTGGCCATATTATTGAAAATAAAATTTCTTCTATTAACTACTCTATTTTGTTGTGAAGTTCTCACCATTGAAACATGTTGTGTTATCCAATGTTTCTTGAGATAATACCCCACTTGGTTATTTGTGAACTGTGTTCTATAATCTATTAGGATATTCTGTATTTTCTGACCGAACATCTTTTCAAATTCCCATCAATATCTTGTAATGAAACTTAACACCTCAGACTTGTAGGTAATGATTGATACCCATTCATTTCTGCTATATTCATCAATTAAGAGAACATAATATATCATCTCATCAAGATCACTTGGTGATATGGTCCGCACACATCAATATGAACCAAATCAAAAACTCTTTTTGACATTTGTTTTATTTATCTTTCAAATGATGTTCCCTTTTGGGAAGGCATAATAAGTTTGTGTATGATCATGTGATAATATAGTGATATCTCGATCTACATTATATTTAACCAGATATTCCAAGGACCTTTGGCTCACATGGACAAGAATCTTATGTCATAAATTATTTTCTTCTTTGTTGGATAGAAAGGATATATCTTCTTCTCCACTCACAAGGTAGAGATTCCCATTTATACATTTTCCCTACTGCATAACATCACCACATTTCTTATTGATGATAGATAACTTCTTGGAATATCTTATGGAATTTCTTGAGTCACACAATGGACTTACACCTAACATGTTGTGATTATGACCTTAAACAAACAATACTTTTACACACCTCATGTATTTTCCCCCAAACTTTTCTTTCCTAGAGCCAATGATTTTCAGGCCTTCATCATTACCAAATCATATGATACCATCTTTATCGTACCATATTCCCATCACCAGATCCTTGTTTCCTGTCATATGGGAGGTGCATCCACTATCAATGATATATATCCTGGTGCAATCTGATGCCTTGAACGCAATTTCTACAACCACTTCCAGTTCATATCATTTCATTCTGATCCATGTTTCTGATTACATACATGGTATGCATTGATACACTTTAAATTCCTCCAAATATGATGGACCAGCTTCATCATGTAGAGTTTCAAATAAATTTGTCATTTTTATCTCATTTGATGATATATTTTTCTGTTGCTTATAACTGACCTTGGTATACTTCAGCATATTCTTCTCCATTGTTGATGAGAAATAACATTCCATGTGTCCAAATCCTCCAGAACTAAATTATTGACCATAAAATTATGACCAAGGAAATTGATCTCTAACTTCAACCGACACTAATTTCTATTTTAGGTTAATCCCCATATCAGCCTGATTATTTGAATTAGATTGTTTTTTCTATTCTAGTTGAAAACCATTCTCCACCTTCTTCTTTTATTTTGTCTATGTTATCTATTTTCCCGATGATATTTTTCTATTCAACGATTTTTTTTGTTCCTTAACACTTTTTCGTAGACCGACTAATTCCCCTTCCAGTTCTTCTATATGTTTGATATGATCTTTTCTTGTTACAGTCAAACTATCGATCTCTCTTCTTTATTATTCAATTTTCTAGTTTGTAATAAATCACTTTTTCAAAGTATTCTAGTTTTGAAGACTTCAATTTTTCAATTTCTTCATTTAGCTCAAACTTCTCTTCTTCCCATTGCTGCATAAAAGTTTGATCATCATGAACCACCTTGATAGAAATATTTTTTTTGTCTCTCCATATATCTATCTCTTAAATAGCATCTTCTAATTTAGCTTGAAGGTAAAATCAACCTTCAACTTATCCTTCTTTTTTGTCACTTTATTATTCTGATACATAATTTCTAACAACTGCCACTGAAGAATCTACTTCATGATCATTTCATTCCTCTAACTCTTCTACCTCATATTCTTCTAAACATTCATCTTCTTTTGAAAGTAGATTATTTATTTTGAACAAATTTCTCTTAGTATGTCTCATACCTTTCACATTTGATGAAAACTTTTTTGGATAATTTCATCATTGTCATCATCATCATCATAATACTTCTAAAGAAGTTTTACTATAAAATACCAATGATTTATACATAGAAAGCATTAAAATGGAAGTTTATCTTTGAACATTCCTTTTCCTCTTTGTATATTTGAGGAGAGAAATGACATGACATCATCAAAATTGTCTTACTCATGACTATCTTCAACAGATATATTCATCCTGGACTTTAATTCCACTTAATTGGACTTCCCCTTTTCCACTGCATCATTATCATCATTTCCCATTTCATATTCAATGAGAGTAATATGAAAGTCATCGAATTTCAACTCCTTCGGAACATTGTTTCAAATACAGAATCCTTTGGATTTAACTGAGGTGGAAGTTTTCTCAAGATATGCCTAATAATATTTATATCTTAAATAATTTCCCCAAGGCCACACATTTCTTCCATGACAATGTTTACCTGATAAAATAAAATATCAACAGTCTCATTAGGGTGCATTCTGATATCCTCATATTTGTTTCATAGAACTTGAAACTTTGTTTCTATGACTTTCGAGTCACCCTCATAAATATTTAATACCTTTTCCCACATGGAATGTGATGTTTTACATGACATCAACTTCATATAAATTGAATTTTATTGGGCTCCCCATAAAGAATTGATACCTTTAGCATCAGCATCCAATTTCCTTCTTTCAGCTTCTGATAGAGCACCACTATTGATATCGATTAAGATTCCATGTATAGTTGTGATGAATACATACATTCCTAATGATCAGAAGTATTGCTGCATCTGATTCATCCATAGTTTAAAATTGTTTTTGTCAAAGATCATAATCCCTTTTTTATTGACCACCTCCATTTCTTATACTGAGAGAGAACCACTAACTTTTAACCTTTCACTCTAATACTAATTGTAAGGTTTGCTAGGTCAAATACCCTGAGAGGGGGTGAGTCAAGGTATGATATATCATAACTCCTACACCTTCGGATATTGTTTCCTCATTAATGAAACACACTTCTCTCTCTCCCTCCCATAAAAATATATTAACATAAATAAAATCAAGCACATGACACAGTGATTTTTACTTAGTTCACCCTCACTAGGATATATTCAAAGAGCATACAATGACAATGTGTTGATGTACCAAATCCGCTAAATATCACTTCCAATTACAAGGTTCAGGATAGATCATTTAAGACTGGGCTCACTACCTTTACAATGTTTAGGGTATCCTCACTGTATTCCCAAGTGTCACTCCCTAGGTCTCTTCCTCTAGCTCACTTCCAGTGGGAAGGATCATCGTCTTCCTCTTCCTTTGCTCACTACTATTGGAAGGGATCTACTCAAAGTTTATAGACTTGTGGGACTTTTAATTTTTATGAAATCACACATCCTCAACTATAGATGTATGCTCTGTTGAATTCCATTTTTCACCTATAGATAAAATCTACTTTTTAGCGTACTATTGGTTAATAGAAATTAATTTTGTGAACTATTTTAGTGCCTTTTCAAGATTCCTTGTGTCTTCCACGAACCACCTTGCTTCCTCCATGTACCACCTTTCTTCCTCCATGTACCACCTTGCTTACCCATTTACTGAGTAGTGGGTATGCTATATAGATTTCATCTTCCAGGTACAACCTCCAATTTTATGTACAACTTCTGATTCACAGACTCCTGCTCCCACGGAATGCATCTACTTGTGTTGTCTTATACCGCCTTTGCGTACCGACTCTGCAAACTACCTCCATATACTGCTTTCGTGTACTGCCTCTAATTCATTATGTGAGTTCATCCACTATGGACTACCTTCCTTCTATGGACCCTTCTTCTTTTGTAGTCTATAATTCCTTGAAAAAATCCTTCGCTAGAATTTCTTATGCATGAACTACTTCACCCTTTGTGGAATTCTTCCCCATGATCTTCCTTTATACATTACCAAATTCCCAGAGTGATTATTTTCTCTAGTTGATTTCACTCTACATAATTATGGGATTACCACTTCATATATATGAAAATATATCTACAAAATCTTTTATATGAGATTTCCAAAATATTCAATGTGGTACATCCTTCTCCGTGTTCCACTTCACCCCCAAACCAATTTCACCTACATGGTTTTCATACTACCTTTCCTTCTTCGTGATGGCCCAAATCAACATCATGTTTCTGTGATCATTTCCATTCACGACTTCTCAAATCACTGCATTTTTTCTGTGAACGAAAAGCCATCTCTCATACCACATGCCTTCCACATAGCGCATGACTTCACTGCAAACCATTTTC
This sequence comes from Viscum album, assembly GCA_963277665.1. Lineage (NCBI taxonomy): Eukaryota > Viridiplantae > Streptophyta > Magnoliopsida > Santalales > Viscaceae > Viscum > Viscum album. The sequence continues at coordinate 511,081,707 of OY728121.1, forward strand.
TCCCCATGAACTATTCTCGTACGCATTATTCTTATCACTTTTTAGGGTTCCAATCCTTAAACAACTCCCTAAGAAGTTATTTGTACCACCATATGCATTACTTGAACTATGCTTCATGATCCACATACTATATTACCCTATGAATAAATAACCCTTTTCCAAAAACCAAACTCTTGATTTTGAGGTCCAAAAATTTGGAAAACCCTGGGAATCTGAACGACCTTAAAAACCTGCTTTCGGTAAACCCTATCCAAATTCATTTGTGATCATATGGATTTGTAAAAAAACAAAACAAAGAACATAATGAGAGGACACCTTGAGTGATTTTTAACCAAAAATAACCCAGTCTAAGAGTTCTTAAGGTATAGTCTTAGCAGACTTCCAGATGCCTTTCAATGTTAACATATTTCCACAGACTATTAGATCATATCATTCTAGGGATTTCATTCATTATTAGTAGGTCTCTATGAGTATGCATGAGTTTTTTACTCGATCCACTGAGATTCAGCGCTTTTCCCCTTCTCTGACCGGTGAGAAGTTAACAACGTGTAGGCGTTTTGAGGATGGTCTTGGGAATACTATCTCCTTATAAAAACCCTACTTTTTCTTACACAATTAGACAATATTTATTACATAAAACCTTCACTAGATACAACATAGAATATTGAGTGTTCTAGTGTATTTAGTGCATAAGAACATTACATAATGAATTAAAACATGAAATACAACATCTTTATTCAAAACGTTTTTTACATGACCACAACATTCCTTAGTACTTAACATTGCATTGGATAACCTGAGGACCTACATAAGAAAGGGGTGATTTATATAAATCCTAGAAATGGAATAAACATGGAATAATATGAGGAATAAAATACATTTCAGACAATATGAATATCAATTGATCACAAGATAAACATCAACATAAAGGCATGCTAAAACATGATAATCATAACTATGAGATGTAGCAACAACACTTAACATGGTATTAGCATGATCGAAGGATCTTTTTACGTGGAGAATGAGTAAACCGTCATTGAACATTAAGCACAAGTAAAAACTCATTGCACAAGAATTATAATGACTAACACCCATTTCACATGACCTATAATGATATTATACATGACCCAATGCATTGGAGTGCTATCAGGGTGCACCCTTCATAATCATTTCATTTCATGCATAAGTGTTCCACATAGAACATACAACATGGATTCATTAACATCGTAATTCGTTCCAAGAATAAGATATGTGCAATACATAAATTTAAGTCCCCAATAAACAATTACATGTTCATAAAGGTTAAAACCCTTGATAGCGGAGTGGTAACGGTATTCACTACACAATGAATTTGGCAAGGATATTTTGGTAAAATTTCAGCAACATAACGATGTCAAATAGAAATTCGTGAAATGGTTTGATGAGAGTGAGATGGGTATCTCATCATTTATACATTAAATGGATAGTAATGGGATCATGTAAAATAATATACCAACATATGGAACGGAATTTAGATGCATAATATAAAATAATTTCTTGAATGTAAATGATGTGAGAGAAATTTCTTATAGAATTTCATCATGGTAACGAGTGTACATGGGAGGCATTAATGAGAGAGAAAAGGGGTATATCATTATATAAAAATTAATATGGAATTATGGGGGAGGTTTTCAATCATACCCCAACATTTTTAATTAAAAATAAAATTGAATAACAACATAATGAAATTTGGACAAAATGAGAAATAAAGAAATCCCTTACTGGAAGTGTGACCCCAAAGGCTTGGGAGAGTCTTGAGAGAGGCTTCTTGGGAGATTTAGGTGCCATGGGAGGATTATAGAGAGAGGATGGCAGATTTTGGACGAACTCCAAGGACTTTTATTGAAGATTATGTGGGAGCTTGGGTGGGTTTTTATAGGAAAGGGTATGGAATTCTTTATTATTTAGGTTTCGATCACCACACATTAAAATAATCCAAAATAAAAACCAGACCATGGTTTTTTCCCACAGTTTTTGCTAAAGGGGAGTGTAAAAAATATTTTATTAGTAAAATTTATGAACTTCTTAAACTAATAGAGTTTCTTATGTGGAGGTGAGTCACACTCTCAAGGAAATCAATTTAAAAGGTAAAATGTTTTATAAGTATTGAACAGTTCACTAAAGCATTGTAAAATAAGTCAAAAAAAACTAAAATCACATTATTTTAATGGTAAAACATATATTGTCCGAACATAATGTTTATATTACATTATTACTTCAATTTTGGGTCATTATGATGTCATAAAACATATTATATATTTAAATGGTATTTAATGTTTACCCAAAAATTCAATTGTCTCAGAAAATTATAAAAAATTCACCATTGGAAAATTTTGACATCCTGATTACAAAAATAAAATTCATATTATCTAAATAATTTTATGAATATTTGAATTGTTCCATTTAAAATAAAAACCAATATTTATCGAAAATTTATGGTTTTTAACAAAAACGGCTTTCAAACCTTAATAAAAATTACAATTGTATTCCTAAAAATTATATGATAATTTATATTTAATAAAAATTGATTTAGTAATAATATTTTATTAAAACATTTTATAATTCAAAAATCCATTAATTCATTAAAATATATTTCATAATTCAATATAAAATAAAAAAAAATATTAGTTCTTTAAAAACTATTTACAAAGTAACAACAATAATAAAATGAATTTATATTCTTTAATATATACAAAAAATAATTCACATAATCATAGTACTAAGGTCTTGTTATATGACCCCTTATAACCCCCACATAAGACCTAAGGGTAAGGTGTACGATGGAGACAGACTCTTGGGGTGTCTTGGATAACATCGCTCAGGTGGTAATCTCTATCAACATCCACTTATCTCGTAGGCGATTCTATTAGAGCTTAACATGTTGAAGCTCAGCTTGGGCTTGGTCAAGAGTGAAGACCAACGACACCACCTCCTTTTTGAGATTTGAAAAATGGGCTTAGTACAGGGAATGTCTATTGGATGAGGTCATTGCTTCCATTTTCTGAGTAAATAGAATTTGTTAAAGACCTATATTTATACTAAACATGTGATCAATGTTCAAAGGATATATTAGAAACAGTCACAATTCTTAACGGTATTTTAAAAACCGAAATCATAATACCATGGAAGTTCATATGTTATATAACCATCTTACATAATAATACATTTAATTAAATTAGGAGTAATTTTCATTATTAAAAGTTTGGGTCGTTATAATCTTAACCCATTAAGAAATTTCACCCTCAAAATTTTCTTTTCCTACCCTAAAATAAATGCATTTAACTCTGATTCATCACTTCCTATAATTCCCACATTTCCTCTTCAAAATTTTTTATGATCCATAACACCCTAATGAGGGGCATTGTCTTATTTTGTAGAAATTTTTCTCTATAATATAAGATCTTCACTAGTTTCTCTTCTTAAGAAAGATTGTCCTCTAACTGTACTACCTCTGAAGAGAGTACATGTGAAGGGTGTGGTATGTAATTTTTTATGAGGGATACATGAAATACATCATGTACTTTGGACATAGTGGGAGGAAGTTCTAGTCAATAGGCCACAACCCTGACACAATCAAGAATGTGGAAGGGGTCGACGTACCTAGGATGTAATGTCCCTTTATTTCCAAACCCCATGACTTTCTTCCAAAGATTAATGCATAGAAATACCAAGTCTCCAAATTTGAACTCAACGTCTCGTTGATAGTTATCTGCATAACTCTTTCGTTGACTTTGGGGTGCCTTGATATGTGGTTGAATGGTTTTCACCTTCTCCACCATTTCTTCAACCATTTCAGGTCCTAGAAGCTTACACTCACCGACTTCATCCCAACACACAGGTGTTATGAACCTTTTCCCATAAAGATCTTCATATGGTTCCATTTAGATTCTTGAGTGGAAACTATTATTATAGGATAATTAAAATAGTGTAAATGTTCTTCCAATCCTCCATTGAAGTCCATATAACATTATATCAACATATCTTTCAGTGTTTAAATAGTTCACTCAGATTAGCCATCAGTTTGAGGATAAATTGTCGTACTGAATTTCAGTTCAGTTCTTAGAGCATGTTGGATACTTTTCCATAACTTCTAGGTGATCTAGGATCACAATCGGATACAATATATAGTGGTTCTCCATACATCCTTACGACTTCTTTGATGTAAATCCATGAAATTTGATCCAATGAGAAGTCCCCTTGAATCACGATAAAGTTACCTATCTTCGTAAGAAGATCCACAATGACCCATATAGCATTGTTTCCTATGGATGTCCTCAGATGTCCAGTGACAAAGTCAATGGTAATGTTTTCCCAATTCCATGTTGGTATGGGTAGTGGTTTAATAATCCCCTTATAAATTTGTTTCTCATCCTTCACTTGATTACATACTAGGCACTAGGATGTATATTCTGCAATCTCACTTTTCATATTGTCCCACCAATAGTTTTCTTAGAGATATTGATACATCTTTATGCTCCCTCAGTGAATAGTGAAGGTTGAGCTATGTGCATCATTCAGAAGCTCCTTCTTTATCTCTGGATCGGATGGTACACATATTCATGACCTAAGTCTCACAATTCTATCCTTATCAACCACGAACTCTATGGATTTTCCATTTTTAATAGTTTCCACCCTTTTCACAATTTCCACAAACTTTCTTTGAGCATCCTTTATTTTCTCCATGAGGGACTATTGAGGAATCATTTCAGAAAGGATTGATGATGTTCCTCCCATAATGATTCCAATGTTATCCTCTATAAATATAAAATGATTTGATCCTTTTCAATTCTCATCATTGATAATGATGCAGAATCCTTTATACTTAGATCATCTTCCACCTTGTTTTCCTTACCTGGATGGTAGTGGATCGAGTAGTCATAATCCTTGATAAGTTATATCCATGTTCATTGGAATATATTAAGCTCTTTTTGTGTGAAAATACATTTGAGGCTCTTGGGATCAGTATTTATCTATCACTTCTCCCCATAGAGATAATGCTTCCAGATTTTCAACTGAAAGATCATAGCCGCCAAATCCAGATCATGTGTGGGATAGTGTTTCTCATGGATTTTTAGCTCCCTTGAGGTGCAGGGTATCACTTTATCATTCTGCATCAACACACAACCTAGTTCCTTCTTCAAATAATCACTAAATATAACAAAAATTTCTCCACTTGTGGGTAAAGTGAGCACAAGGGCAGGGACAAGAATCCTTTTTAACTCCTTAAAGATCTATTCGCATTCATCACTCTAAGAAAACCTTACTCCCTTCTATGTTGTCTTGGTAAGAGGGTTCGACAATGGTGATAAATTTCTCACAAATTAGCGATAATATCCAGCTAACCGCAAAAATCTCTAGATATTCGTTACCGATGTTGGCCTCATCCATCCCTAAATTGTTTTTGTCTTAGAGGTATTTACAAATATCACATTGCTTGTGATGATATGCCCTAATAATGAGACCTCATTCAACCAGAACTCACACATTCTATACTTTTCACAGAGCTTCTCCTTCTATAAGGTATCTAGTATAGTTCTTAGATGGTCCTCCTGATACTCCTTGGTCTTGGAGTATATTAGAATATCATCTATAAAGACTACCACAAAATTTTTGAGGTAATATCAAAATACTTTATTCATCAAGTCCATAAATATTATTATAGCATTAGTGAGTCCAAAAGGAATTAATATGAATTCATAGTTCCTGTATATTGTACGAAAAATAGTATTGGGGGTATCTGTCTTCTTCTCCCTTGATAATATCCCGACCAAAAATCTACCTTGGAGAAGCACTGTGATCCATGAAACTAATCGAACAAGTCATCATTTCATGATAGATGATACTTTTTCTTTATTATGATTTTGTCAAGCTCATGGTAATCGATGCAAAGCTGCATTGACCCATCCTTCTTCTTTGACGAAGTGGACCGGTTCACCCCATGGTGAAGCACTTGGGCATATAACCCCTTTATCTGAATTCTCCTATAGTTGTTTTTTCATCTCCTCAAGATCCAGAACAGCCATTAAATACCAGGTCTTGGATATTGGAAATACCATAGGTATAAGTTCAATTGAGAATTCAACATCTCTTCTAAGAGGAAGACCATTATATTCCCCAAGAAAATAATTCAGCAAATTCCCTCACAATAGGCATGTATTCAAGGATAGTTTCCTCCATAGAATTAATCTCCTACACCAGATATACATGATTATAGGGTAGTAATATCCATTATTGAGATTATGGTTCTAAATAAGATTCATCTTCCTCCTTGAACTTGTATAGAATCAGGGGTCGATTCTCAATATGGAGAGTTATTTCCCTCCCATGGAAATTTATGTTGACTCTATATATAGAAAGTCAATCCATGCCAATAATTGCCTCAAATTACACCAGATAGTGTATGATGAGGTTCTATAAGAAGTTTAATCCATAAATTATGATAGGGGAGGAGTTATATTCATGGGATGCAATGATTTACCCATTTAACATACTCACTGATCTTTTTTACTTCCATGATTTGTGGTGATGTTGAGATTTTTCTACAAACCATTCAGGATATAAAAGAATTTGTAGAACCAGAATCAAAAAGTACATTCTCTATTATTGAATGAATAACTAGATTACTTGTCACCACATTATTTTTGGGGTTCAATTTGGTATTAGTAATGGAAAAATCTCACCCTTGCTGCCTTGGGGGTTGTTGGTTTCCTCCAAATATAGTTGGCTTAGGGCACTGATTTTCAAGGTGCCCTGGTTCTTTGCAGTTGAAAAAATGAAAAATGGATTGAGATTATAACAAAGAGTTCATCTCCTCTATTGAAGTTGTGGGTTTTTATAGTCAGTATTTAATTGTTCGGTTTCCTTATCTTCCACACCTAAAGCATTTATTCATCCCCTTCAGTCAATTTCCGGTGTGCTTCTTTCATCACCTTTGGAATGTGGGGTGTTGGATTTTCTTTGCACCATGGGATTTATCCATCGGACCATCAGAATTGAATTCAACCTTACACTTCTTATCCCCATGATACCACTAATATTCTCTGATCTTGATTTCGACCTTGAGGGAACATCAGAAAATTTCCTCATACCTGTTGAATTCCGGGATCACCAGGGTTTCTGCAGGCTAGGTTTTAGCCCACCAAAGAAGCAGTCAACCTTGTATTCGGGGGTAACAAAAAATCCATCGGCATATCGTGCAATCCATGTGAAGTTTTCCTCATATGCTCTGATGGATTCATTGTCTTTTTTCTTGAGGGCAAGGAAGTCCCTTTCTATCATTAGTTGTAGGGTGCATGGAAACTATTTATCAAAAAACATCTTTTAGAAATCCTTCTATTCCAACTCCTTGATCTCCTCCTCATGCTTTGTATTTCGCATCAAAGTCCCCCATTGATCGACTTCACCCTCTATACTATAATAATCTATAAGAACCTTCTCTTTTTCGTAACATTGAAGGATAGAGAATATCATTTCAATGTAGTTGATCCATTGTTTGGTGATTGAGGGATCAGATGATCCATTAAAAGTAGAAGTCCTTTGTCTAATGAATCTCTCGTTAGTGACTTGTTCTTTCTTAGGGGTGGTTGAAAGTTCCTCTTGAGCCAGGTTTCTATTCAAAGCTTGAGTTAACTGAGAAATCATCATGACAAACATCATGATTCCCGCTCCCATCGGATTGGGCATCTCATTAGAATAGTCATCACATTGGTCTTTACATCATTTGTTAGCTCGAGTCATCCTATTTCCGTCCATTGGATAGAATAAAAGGAAAGATAAGGGTCATACATAAAGGGTAAACTAAGGAAAAAATGGACAACATATACATTAATTTTATTTCCTTAACTTCTGAATCTACAGGCTTCAATATATGTTATTCATGATCTACTTTCTAACATATATTCTTAGAGGCATTTTTTTAATTCATTTAATAACGGTTCATTCTAATCTTGTGAATTTACCAAATAATATATCCTGGGAGTGTCATAACCAAGAGCACATCAACCCCCATTGTCCTATACCATGATACCCTGGTTCAAGCACGAAACTCCTTCTCAGAGTTTTCACTCCTTGGTACATCTGCGCTAGAGCCACCTCTTCCTACTCATATCTAGACAGTGATGTATTTCGTTGATAAACCACTTACTAAATACTCACCAAAATTTTTGGGATGTTTTTATTATACTTAGTCTTATCCCTAAGGCTTTAACTAGGGTTTTCTTATCCTAATAGCAAAAATAACTAAACCTATCCTCTGGTACCAACTATAACAACTCGGCTTTTTATTACACAGTTTGACATGATTTATTACATAAAACCTTTACTTGATACAACATAGAAGATCGAGAGGCATAGTGTATTTGGGGATTAGTAACATTAAATAATGAATTAAAACATGAAATATGAATTATTTATTGAAAACTTCCTTTATATGACCACAACATTCCTTTGTACTTAACATTTCATGGCATAAACTGAGGACATACATAAGAAAGGGGTGAGAAATAATGCCTAGTAAAGGATTAAACATGGAATAACATGAGAATACAATACATGTTAGACAATAGTCATATCAATGGATCAAAAGAGGAAGATGAACATAATTTCATGATAAATCATGATAATCATAACGTAGAGATGTGGAAACTACACTAAACATGGTATTTGCATGAGCCAAGGATCTTTGAACATGGAGCATGAGTAAACCATCATTGCACATGAAGAACCAGTAAACCCTCATTGCACTTGAATTATCATTAGACGACTCCCATTAAACATGAAGTATCATGATTCTATACTTTACCTAATGCATTGGAGCGCTATCAGGGTCCACCTTTCATACATAAGTGTGCCACATAGATCATACAACATGGATTCATTAACATCATAATTAATTACATGAATAAGAGATTTTCAATAAAAAAAATTTAGTCCTCAATAAAGAAGTACATGTACATAAAGGTGAATACCCATGATATAGGACTGGGTATAATATTCACGACACAATGATTTTGGCATGGAAAATTTGGTGTAATTTTTGCAGCATAACGACGTCAAATAGAAATTTGTAAAATGGGTTGATGAGATTGAAAGGGGTATATAATAATTTATAAATTAAATTTACAGTAAAGGGATCATGGAAAATAATATACCAACAAATGTAATGGAATTTAGATTCATAATATAAAATAATTTCTTGAATATAAATTAGGAGAGAGAAATTCCTTACGGAATTTCAGCTTCGTAATGGGTGTGCATGGGAGGAATTAATGAGAGAGAAAAAGGGTATCTCATCATTAAAACATATATATGGATGTATGGGGGATGATAAAAATCATACCACAAAATTTTTACTTGAAAATAAAAAGTCATAACAATATAATGAAATTTGGAAAAAAAATCAGTAAGGAAGAAATACCTTAGCTGGAAGTGTGATCCCAAAGGATTGGGAGATGCTTGAGAGATGATTCTTTGGAAATTATGGTTCCTTGGGAGGATTCTAGAGAGATTATGGAAGATTTTGGATGAACTCCAAGGTCTTTGAGTTAAGAGGAAGTGGGAACATGGGTGGGTTTATATAGGAAAGGAGAGGGAATTCATTATTATTTAAGTTTGGGTCACCACACATTAAACTTATCCAAACCACTAACCATACCATCGTTTTTTCCCATGGTTTTTTCCAAAGGGGTGTGGAAAACAATATTTAATAAGTAAAATGGCTGAAATTCTAAAAATAATAGGGTTTATTATTTGGAGGTGAGTCAAACTCTCAAGGAAATCAATTTAAAAGGAAAAATGTTTTATAAGTCTTGAAGGGTCCGCTAAAGCATTGTAAAAAAATAAAACAAAACTAAAATCAAATTATTTTAATGGTAAAAAATATATTGGAATAACATAATGTTTATAGTATTTTATTACATCATTATTGGGTCATTAGATGTCATCAAACACATTATATATTGAAATAGTATTTAATTTTTACCCAAAAATTCGACTGTCTCAGAAAATAATGAAAAATTCACCATCGGATAATTTTGACATCCTAATTCCAAAAATAATATTCATTTTATCTAAATAATTTTTCAAATATGGGAATTTTTACCTTAAAAATAAAAACCTACATTTATCGAAAATTCATGGATTTTGACAAAAACGGCTTTCAAACCTTTATAAAAATTACAATTGTATTCCTCAAAATTATATGATTATTAATATTTAATAAAAATTAATTTAGTAATAATATTTTTTTGAAATATTTTTTAATTAAAAAATCCATTAATTTATCAAAATAGTTTCATAATTGATTATTAATTAAAAATACTATTGTTGATTTAAAAACTATTTTCAAAGAAACAAAAAAAAAATGAATATGTATTCATTATTATATGAAAAAATAATGCACATAATCATTGTGATAATGCCTTGTTACATAACCCCTCATAACCCCCATAAAAGATTGAAGGGTATGGTGTGTGATGGTGACAGACTCCTGGGGTGGCTCGGATAACATTGCTCGGGTGGTAATCTCTATCAACATCCACTTCTCCTGTAGGCAGTTCTATTAGAGCATAACACATTGAAGCTCGGCTAGGGCTTCGTCAAGAGTGATTCCTAATGACACCACCTCCTTTCTGAGCTCCAAAAAATGGGATTCGTACTGGGAAAGTCTAATGGATGAGGTCAAAGATTCCTTTTTATGAGTAAATTGGATTTATTAATGACCTATATTTATATTTATCATGTGATCACTGTTCAACGGCTATATTAGCAATGGTCACAATTCATAATGGTATTTTAACATCCAAAAACATAATACCAAGGAAGTACATATGTTATATAACCATATTACATAATAATAAATTTAATTATATCAAGAAGAATTTTCATTAATAAATTTTTGGGTTGTTACACAACTCACATGTGAACTTGTTCTATTTGATGATCATTTTAGAGATAGTGAAACTTGATGTAATTACAGAATAAAACCTCATAGAAGATGGAAATGAAAACTATACTATTTCTATTCCTAATTAAGGTGATGGTCATTATTGTATTAAGAAGCACCATTTCAAGGGAGCATGTGGGGGTGGTGCCAGCCAGGTGACATGCACTAACTATTTTATAGTATGTCACTAGTCTCATAGGCCACTCCACAATGAGCCCGAGTACAAAAAGAAACTAGAATGAGTGCAGAGCTTACAAATGAATGAGTCATCTTCCGTGATTCTTCCATTATTTTCCTCTAGTAATTAATGGATTGGGTTCTATACAAGCACCTTAATTTGGTACAGGATTTGTGACTCCACATCATGCTGGTATTTGGTTTTCTGCAGGATGATTAAGTCAAGGAAGTAATGGTCATGCATGAGGTATTCATGCCTTAGAGATTTAGTGACAATATAGTGGATCATCTTAGGATATTCATGTAGAATCTTATGGATATGGTTTAGGCCATTTTCATGTAGTGTCTCTAGTGTGAGAGGAGAAAAGTACATGGATAAATTTGTTGAGAGGTATTGTTATGGTGACCTCAACTTTTGTTCTATCCCTTTAAGATTCATGTGCATTATACTCTATCATATTTGTTGCTATTGTAGAAAGTCTTGGATTCACTATTAACTAATTATGTGGTTTCATGTCTCTCAAAACTTCATTAGGGGCAAGGAATGAGTCCATACACCATTTTTTGGAGTGTCCCCTTGAAATATGTGGGTGCTATTTATTCTAGAGTTTCCTCATCCATGAGATGGTCAACATTGATATCATTCTCAGTATAGAATGGCTCATGCCTTGTCATGACCTAATAGATTTCTATCATCATCGATTTTTCTTCTTATCACCCAAGGTAACTATGTACGTATACAAGGGTGAATTGTATATATAGGAAGATTGAGCTTGACCCAAGTGAGCTGGTCTAGGTAGAGTGACATCTTAGTTGGTGAGTCTCTTTATGAGCGATCATGGGATGTAGTTAATATATTTCCCTCCAATTTTGGATCAGTTTTGTGATGTCTTCCCAAAAGATTTCTCTATCTTACCTCCTGATAGATAGGTTGATACCACTATTGAGCTTGTTCTAGGTGTGACACTCTAGTATATTCCTACATATAGGATGTCACCCAAATTTCTCTAGAAACTCAAAATGAAGCTTGAATATCTTCAGGAAAAAGGTTTTATCAAACCTATCACATCACCATGGTGTTCACTAGTCCTTTTTAACCTGAATGTAGAAGGAACCATTTGATTTTTCATGGATTATAGACAGTTTAACTAGCCAATGTTGAAGAACCATTATCCACTACCTAGTATAGAAGACCTTTTAAACCATCTTTGAGGAAATAATATTTTCTCTATACTCAATGTGATGTTGGGATATCATCAGGTTCAATTGAGGCCATCAGATATACCACGTACAACATTTCTGTGTAGCTATTGATTGTATAGGTACATGGTTATTCAGCTCAATCTATGAACATGACAACAAAATTTATAGATTTTATTAATTGGGTTTTACACATGTATATTGATTTCTTCTTGTTATTCATCATAGGTAACACATTTGTGTACTCTAACAAAAAACACCTCCATAACAATCATCTTGATATATTTTTTGAGTAAACTGAGAGAGAACTATCTATACATGAGTCTTAATAAATTCAACTTTTGGATCAGTAAAGTATAATTCTTGGGTCATATCATATCTGAGGAAAGTATATTAGTTGACCCAAAAAAGGTGAATGTGGTGTTTTCCTGGGAGTAACCTGATAATGGTTTTGATATACATAGATTCATAGGGATAACTATGTATTATATGCATTTCATCCACAACTTCTACCACTTATAAATGCCTATTATGGTCCTGAATAAGCCTAGTGTACAGCTCCTATGGTCTGAATCTTATGATAATACTTTTCAAGAGTAAAAGAGAAGACTCACCCCAACTCCTATTCTAATTATACATGAGTTGGGAAGATGTTATACAATTTACATTGATGCTTCAGTGATCGGTCTTGGTGCATTTCAGATTAAAGGTGATTGATTCATAATATATGGGTCCTACTAACTAAGGCTACATTAATGGAACTATCCTAAACATGAACTCGATCTAGAATCTGTGGTCCATGTTATGTGCTATTGGAGACAATATCTATTGGTAGAGTTATTCATTATTTAAATGAACCATAAAAGTCTCAAATACATGTCCACACAATTATACTTGAATCTGAGGCAGTACAAGTGGGTGTAATACATTAAATATTTTAACATTGACTTTTCTTACAAAATTATGAAGGGTAATGTCATGGATGATCCCATGAGCTGAAAAACATGGTCACAAGCTATCTAGGTGGCTAGTACTGAGTGCTAGATGGTGGTTATGTTTTATGGATTACATCTAAAGGATCAGAAAAAACATGGGGAACCAGTATTATCAGCTCTGGTAGGGACTTCCTCTCTTATGGAATAGTTTCATATGCATTTGTTATCAGATTTTGAGTGCCTAGTTCTAAGGGGGAGAGTCACAGGAGGGAACCCACCTTTGGGTTGGGTTTTTTATGATAGTGATACCCTACTCAACTGTGGTCCTCTATGGGTCCTTTAGATATACAGGAATGGAAGATAATGTAATACCATGCCTCTATTTGGGAATTTCAACCTAGGGTTACCAAGATGTATAGATATATATTCCATCAGTACTATTATCTAGGTTTGAAGAGGTAGATATAAGGCTTTATCACTCAGTTATCCACCAATCAGTACGTGATGGTAGGCCACTAGTGGCCTGCTGGAATTGATTATAATATATCCATTCCTGAGTGGAAATGGATTGGCATCACCATGTATTTCATGATAGGCTTTTTAGGTCTCCTCAACGCAGTGATGTAGTAAGGGCGATCATCGATAGGTTTAAAAAATTTGTGCAGTTCCTACCAATCCTATAATCCATCTCTATTGATGAGTTAAAAAGGCTATACATCTAGGAGATAATGAGACTTCATAGGGTTCCCCATTTTATCATTTCAGACCAAGATACATGCTTCACATCGTAATTATGGAAGGGGTTTCCTATGGCAATCGGTTCACAAGTTCTCTTGAGTACTACATATCACCGTCAAACTGACGTAATATCCAAGAGAATCATACTTGTGTTAGAGGATTTGCAACATGCCTATATCTGGGATCATGGTGTTTCCTGGTAAAGGAATATTCCTTTGGTTCAGTATTTCTATAATAAAATCTTTCAAGAAACAATTTAAATAGCTCTGTATGAGTCCCTCTATGGTAGACTATGTCATTCACCTTTGTGTTGGATTGAGGTAGGTGTGGTAGCTCTACTAGGTCATCATCCAATTCAAGAGACTTCATAGCAATTCAAGCTAATTCATAAGTGTAGGACTATAACTCTGTCTTTGTATAAGTATTATACTAATTGTCACCATAGACCCCTATATTTTGAGGTGGGACATTGGTTATTTCCTCATGTATCTCCTAGTTTTGTTCATATGAAAATTAGGATACATGGAAAGTTTTCACCATCGTATGTTGGGAATTTCAAGATACTGGAAAGATTTATGTGGATAGCCTATCATTTGTTGTTAACTCATGGGTACAGTATCATGCACAACATCTTCCATGTATCTTAACTTTGACAGTATCATCTAGAACTACCTCATTCATTTGATCATGAGGACATCGAGCTGGTGGTGGATGCTTCCTTCGAGGACCATCCAATACTTATCATTGATCATAGAAAAAAGGTTCTCCAAGGAAGGTCAATTCCATTGGTCTTGATATTATTGTATTACAGACATGTACAAGACAATATCTAGGAGTAGGAGATTGATGCACATGCACAGTGGTCAAAGAATTTCTCATAAGATGTTCTACCACCCTCAAAAGGCCTTCTCAGGGATGAGTTTTTTTAAGGAGGGTAGGTTGTAACATCCCAGATTTATCCAAATTTAAATACCATTTCATTTTTGTTTTAATTTATTTAAATGGACCTATTAAATAGTAAAGAGATTTCAAGGTTCTCCCCAGTGTGGTCAAGTCTTGATCGGAACCCGGTGAACAAAAAGGGAGGAGGAAAACTAGGCAGAACGCTTTGTTTGAAACCATGTGACCATGGGTGCATAGTCATGTGATGTTGCAAGATTTCCGAAGAAGAAGATTTTTCATATATTTCATATGGTTATTCAAAAAATGTACTTAACAATGTGAAGAGAATCTTAACATTAGTGACTGCTTTAAGTTTGTCACATGATTTGGCCAAAATGGGTAGCCAAAATATGTACAGTGTAAAAATTGGTAAATTTCCAAAATGAACCTCTTTAATGATTTTACCTCCGCTCTTCTTCTATTCTCCCATTCCAGTGGAATTTTTATCCTTCATTAATGGATATTCCTCTTCCCCTCTCCTAGGTTTTTAGTTAGATCCCCCAACCATGAACCAATTCTCTCTCTGTCAAAAGCAGCAAAAATCCCTAACTATCATTTTCCTCCTCCATGTTTCTATTTCAAAGTTCTTCTTACATCCATTTCACTATTTTGGTGCAATGGATTTTTCCCGATTTTTATAGAGTTTTAAAAAACCTTTTATTTCTCCCTTTTTAGGTCGAATTGAACCTCAAAAATGAATTAGGGGAGTGATATGATGTTGAGGTAGGTGGTATGGGTCCTTACCACTAATTTTGTGGCATTTTAAATGATGCTTCATTATGTTTCTAGACAAATTCTTCCAGTGATTCTTCGTTATTTCAAATTAAATTAATTGAAATGGTATTATGTGTCTCTTGTGAGATCTACTTGCATTAAAACCCACCCATGGTATTTCTACATTGTCATTTTTCTCCTCATGGGTGTTCCCTCTTGAATGAACGTTTTTTCATTACTCTAATTTGTGAACCAATATATGTGTGTAAGATTCACTTTAAATAAATTCCTTAATTGATAAATTTTGATAATATGAATAGTGAACCATGAGTTATCTCTTTATATACATGTCTTGAACCATATATTTAAATACTGATGAATCATGCTTCATTTTGAATTCCACAAGCCATACATTTGATTGTTTATTTAAAATTGGGTGAACAACTTGCTTTATGCTATAATACATTGATTACATTTATGATATGTCATGTTCATTGTACTTTATGCCTCTTATTATAGTTATTTCTTTATGGAATAATAGATTGGTTTGGATTGAATGATATTATTTGGTAATCATGTTAGCTTGAGATATTGAAATTCCAATGATGAAATGTAATTATTTACATGTTATGACATGTAGCTTAGGAATCATGATCATTCCTTTATCATGTTTATTAACTTGTTACCTTTCCATATAATTATAACATAGTTCTTGGAGTTAATCATGTAGTTTAGATAGCTAGGTAAGTATGTGGTATTGAATGTTATATGATGGCTTCTGATTTAATATTTATATCATGCCTTGTGACATGCCTTGGTTACTATGGATCACTTTATATGGACTGAGAGAGATCATGGGTCCCAAGTTAAGGATTACATGTATGAAATCAATGTGTTAGGTTGTATCTAGTTAGAATACTGTGAATGATACACAAGATTTCCATGTACGGGCTCTCTGGGGGGTTTACTTATATGCATGGTTAAATTAGGTTCCTAAAGGGGGAAAAAGGACATACCCATTAGAAGGATGGATATGCTATGCCTTGGGTGATACTTTTTCCCCTATTTGAGATATTTGTTTTACGATTAGAGTCATTATTAATTGAGTTATATGAGGAATTCTAGATGGAATTCCTTGGATGGGCTTAGAGGTATTAGGTTATTCAGAGACAACCATAGTGACCCTTGGGATTATGTTATATGACCTTGGATGGGTACATGACTCCATCCCATGGATTTTATAAATAGATGTAATGATTTCTTGTACACATGTGATGTTTCTATTTTACATTATTAGCACCCTTATATAATAACATTGTAATGTGACCTTCATGTTAAAGAATAAACTTTGGGTCTTCTTATTCTTCCACCTTGGTTGATTAAAGTGAAATTACACTTTTTTACATATTATGACTTGCACATGTACCTCATTAAGAATTTTGGCTTAGGAAAAAGTTTTTGGTATGGGGTGATTTTCTGTTTAGGAACCCCAGACCATGGTGTTGATAAAATATTTTTTTTATTGTCCTGTATTTGTTGAATATAGCACACTGCTCATTTTTCAATTTTAGGAAATGGATCGTCCAACACACTGTGGGGTGATGGGCTCTTGATATTTATATCTCACACCTATCTTGGGCTTTATTTGGTACCCTAGTAGACTTAATGATCGTCGAGGTTGATAAAGGGAATCTTTTTTGCATGTAATTATTGATGGGAATGCTATTTAGGATGGAGTTTGTGGGCTAAAGACCGGACCTATAATCGAGATGAAGTGTGGAAATTTTTGGTATTTTTTTCATTTTATATAGAATGAAATATATGATTTTTATCCCTTATTCATATGATCTCCCATTTTTCAAATAGACACCTGACATGCCATCATTATCAATGTATTCACTATTGATATTCAACATCTATCAGTTTGTTATTTACTTTTCTTGGTTTATTTCCATACATTATGTTTTTTTCTAATTAAATTTTATGCTTCTACTATTAATTATCCCTATTTTACTTATGTTCATACAAAAATCAATGAGGGAATATTCTCAAAACAAACACATCCTATTCCCTCACTGCTAGTCAGTGGCCTCTGGCATTCAGGGAGGCATGCTTGAGTTCATGTAGCTAGCATCTCGGGGCACCAGTAAGTGGAATACTAGTAAGGATGTTACATATAGTGTCCATACATAATTAAAAAGTAAGTCTTGGGAATATATTCTTTCCTATCCTTTAATTAGTGATATCCTATCTAAAGGTCCACTATAGAGAAATACATAGCCCCACATAGTTGATTGAACAAGTAATCTATCCATGGAAGAGGATAATTGTTATTTATCATAATTTTGTTGAGATCATGATAATCAATGAAAAGGTGAATTGATCCATCATTATTCTTTATGAAGAGGATAGGTTCACCCCATAGTGAAGAACTTAGCAATATGAAACCCTTGTCTATATTTTCTAGTAAGTACTTCATAAGTTATTCCGACTCAATGGTGGCCATTATGTATACAGTCTTTGATATAGGGAGAGATCCAGGAATAAGTTAAATTGGGAACTCATCCTATAATTTAGTAGGAAGACCATGAAATTCATCCAGAAACACATTAGTGCAGTCCCTCATAGTTAGAATGTCTTCGGGTATGATCTTATCCATTGTTTCAATCATTTGATCTAGATATGATTTCTCATAAGGAAATAATTACCACAACTGAGATTAAAATTCTAAAGGATATTCATATTAATCCTTACACTTTTATTGAATTGTAGGATACCTCATAATTTTAAGAGTGATATCCCTTTCCTAAAATTTGACTTTGTCTTTTTATAAAGATATGAAATCTATTCCCAATATTTAATATAACTCCACCAAAGGGTGTAAGACAATATTTTCTAGTAGGTTTAATCCAAAAACATAAACCGGGGAGGAGTTATACAGTTTTGACATAATAATCTCCCCTTTTTCTATTCTTACAAATAACTCAACCTCTATAGTTTGAGGTGGTTTTTTATTGGTTATACTAAACTTCCAAGATATGAAAGAATGCATAAAACCATAATAAAATAGAGAAATATCTATTTTTTTATTGAATAACCAGTATACTTATCACCACATCATTGTTAGGCTCCACTGTAGTAGTATTAATAGCATATAACCTTCCTTATTTCCTTAGAGGTTGTTATATTTGATTTCCTCCGACAACCCTTGGATCTAAGCATCAACATGCATAATTCCTATATTCCTTGCTCTTGAAATTTTACACTATATGATGAGTGTCGATCAAAAAATTACATTATTCCTCCTAATTTTTTGGATTCATAATATCCTTTTAGAAATAATTAACCTGATTCCCCTCTCTTCCACATTAGAAGCATCTTTTAGTACCCATTAGACAGTTCTTGGGATACTTCTTCTCACACTTCTAACACATCATATGTTTCTATATCATTCCATCATGGGATTTATATATTGATCCTCTCATATTAAACTCCATTTTATGATTTTTATCTCTAATACCATGAGACCACTAATATTATCTAATATTCATTTTAACCTTAAGAGGATAATGGAAAATCTCATTATAACAGTCAATTTCTCAAATTTCTAATCTTTTCATAGAAATAATTTTTCTCTACTAAATATGTGATCCAACTAGATTTCAGTGTTCTAGAAAATTATAGAGGAGAATTGGGAAATCCTTTTAATGTTTTCCTCATATACCCTGATAGACTCATCTTCCTTTTACATCAGTCTGAGGAACTCCCTTTCCATCTCCAGATGGATACTGTGGAAATATTTATTGAAAAATATTTTCTTGAATCCTTCCAAATGTAATGAGTTAGTTTCCTCATTAAATTTTTTATTTTTGATCAATGTCCACCACATATTATCTTTCCAATAAAAATGATAGACCAACAATATAACATTCTCTTATTTTGAACATTGAAGTATAGAAAATATCTTTTAAATGGAGTTAATACATTATTCTGGTATTAGGGGATCAAAATATCCACTAAAGATATGAGGCATTTGTCACATAAAGGATTTTATCGCAGCTTTATAATTATTCAGAGAAGGAGGGAATTCCACACAATTCATGTTATTATTCATAAATTGATCCATTTATTACAGTTCTACCATGATGTTTTGAGCTCTCATTCCCATCACATTTGGAATTTCATTAGGGAAATCATCACATTTACTATCACATTTATTGTTGGAATGTGTTATCCTATTTATAGCCATTAAAATATAATTGGTATGTACAATTAGCAGTCTTTAATACTTACAAAAGAAGCATATAAAAATAAAATATGAACATAAAGGAAAAACTTTTAAATGAAAATTGTATCCTATAATGTCTTTCCAAAAGTTTCAATCTAGGTTATCCAGGGTGATAATATTATCCCTAGGGTTCTTACTAAAGATCTCTAGTCCTGATCTCTAAAAATTACTAGAGAGTTCTCTGAAACCAAATATAGAGACCCTGTCATTTTACACATATTATTACATGTTATTAAGAAGAATTATCCATTAATACAAACCAAGGATCATAAAGTCTAGTGTCATTGGAAGATTAGGTACATAAAACTGAAAACGTGTTAATAGAATAAACATATTTATATTAATTATCCATAATAATATTCTAACATCCTTTGAGACGCAAAATCTACATAATATGACTTAAATAATACATAGATAATATGGATGATCTAAAAATCCCAATAATGGAATAAACATAGAAATAAAGTATAGCACATGGATAGAAGTCTTACCATAATGACATATAAAGGCATGTAAAATGAATAAGAATATAAAAGTATAACATATAGAACATGGGATCATGTATTTATGAAAATATAGGAATTTGGAAGGAACATAAAATATGAAATAAATATTAGTCAGGGGTAACTCTCAATAATTTATCACATGGTGGAAAAAGTCCTATAATGGATTTGGTTTACTATATAACCCATTTATGATGTCTCATGAGACTAAACATTACCCAATGAATTGGACTATTATCTAGGAACACCCATCATAACATGTTCATGAATATGTTTTCCACATGAATAATCAATCATATGGGATAAACATAAGGGGTACCTATGGAACGAAATGGGTTTCATAATCATGTCACAAAGCATAACCAATGGATGTATAATAATGGTGATCATGAAAGAATGGATTTAAATCAAAAAAAGGAAATTAATATGGGAAAATAGTAATATATTATGAAATATTATTTCCAAATGAAGTGAAAAAATGTAAAAATAGTGTTTAAGAACTTTATAAATGAGCCATTTTAGTGTTGTTTAAGGGAAAATTTTAAGAGTATTTAAATAGAATAAAGTAAAAATTATTTTCATAAATCCTTAAATAAACCAAGTTATTTTTTCATGATGAATTTAGTGATTTAAAAAAAATTATTAAAACATTTTATACATTTTAATTTAAAATGGGTAATAAATTGGGATGTTTCTTTTAATCAGGTGATCTTATCCAAAGGAATTGAAAAGGGAGCCTTATAAAATATATATTTCCCATTAAAGGAAGGATGAATTGATCTGGATACACAAATTTTTTAAATATAAATATAATTTAAAATTATTATATATTAATAATGAAGAAATAAATTAGTGTCAATATAGATAAAATGTAACCCAAATGTAATCTGAAGGTTTAGAGAGATCCCTTACCTTATGTATGAATGTGTTATAAAATTTCACTTAATGTCTAGGATAATAAAATTAGATTCATTAATAATTTAATTCATAACCTATTCATCATATATTTGATTTATTAAATTTTTACTAAGTTAATTTATGTCTATTTAGATGTGTTATAATTTTTAATTTTTTTTCTTGGAGTGTTTTTTACATGGTTTAATGGTCGATTCTCTTGTGTATAATTATAGAAGTTCTTTTCAAATAGAATAAATAATCTAAAAGTGGAATTATATGGTGTTAATTAAATTTAATAAATTTAAATGGTCCCATATATCATTTTAGTGATATGATAATGATTCATTAAGTGAAATTTTAATGAGAAAATGATTAGTTTATTTTGGTAGTTTTTCTATCATCAGGAATTAGTTTGGTTTAATTATTTAAAATTATGTATATATAACTATTAAAAAACATTAAAAAAATTAATATGAATTTTAAAAAATGGTATAAAAATTATAATGTTATTATGAATATCCAAGAAGGTGGTAATGAATAATGAAAACTCATCATCAACGAAGGCGGTGAATCGACACATCACAGATAATGTTTTTATTTTTTATAATAAATAGGTAAGAGTTTATAATTGATGAGATATATTCCAATAACATTAAAAAATATATTATATTTATTTTATTTTATTTACCATGATGTTTTGTAAAGGGAAAGTGATAGAAGGATAAGAAAATAAATGAAATTAAATGAGAAATAATGAAAATGTTGCCTCTTGTATAACATCTTCTTGAGAATCTCCTTAAGTTTAATGAAATTGGTATTTCTATGAGTCATGGAAGACCAAGACATTGGTAAGAGGATTAGGGGATGAATTTTTCATAATATTATAAATCTCCATATATTCTAAGGTGTGAGGAGAAAAGTAGGTGAGGGGAGGTATTTATAGGGGTGGAGAGGGGTGTTTTTTATTATTATATTCATTGGTTTTTCATTTTGGCTCAAGGAAATCAATAGTTTTGATAATTATCACTAAAAACATTAAATAATTAATTATTTTTAATATTATGGATTTAAATCATCCATATACCATACCTGACTAAAAAATTATTATATTTATCTTATACCATAAATTATTGTATTTCACTATTCACCAAAAAATCAACTATTTTACAAAAATACCAAAAAAATAACACTAACCATTTTCTATGTGTAGATTTAAAAAATGGACTCTATTTTATGAAAATAATTGTTTAAATATAATAAATTTAATGTTAAATTTAAATCATTAATTATTCAAAAAAATACTAATTTTAATATTATAACTAATTTTATGAAACTTTGAAAAATTAAGTAAGGTCTCATAAAATTATCTTATAATCATAATAAAATAAAATATTATTTTATAAATCTATTTTATGGAGTTAAATTTTCTTTTAAATCATTATATTAATTATACAATGGAAAAAAATTGTGTTTTAGAAAATACCAACACTTAATTTATCATTTTTAAAATATTTATTTACTTGTTATATGATATAAATATATCATATTTTCATTTATAATATCTCTAAATTTTTAGTAATAATTTCATATTTTAAATTAATATTTTTTTATTAACATTATTCTTTATTTCTATAGCTTTTTTTGTATGTGTGGTTGTTCTAGAAGATCCAAATTTTTGTATTTCTTATTTGTGGTCCCACAATAATATTTGGTATTCTTATTGGTCTGTTTGATGACTAAAGTATAATTATTCATTTATGTATTTATTATCTTATCTATGTGATGTACATTCTTTATAAAAAATAAATAATTATAATAAGGGAAATTTGCATTGATAAAATTATGGGTCATTACACTATGTAAGCTCACCACACTATGGTGGATCTCGTTTCTATGAGAGTGGGGAATGGGGTGATCTTTATAGTGTACCTATGTGAAAAAGGAGATACCTATGATGTGGTTGTAGTGAATTTGAGCATGTTTCTTCAATAATTTCCTTGCAGGGAATAGGAAAATAAAAATTGTCTATATAGTTGGTCATGGTGCGTGGGGTTTATTATTGGTTGGTTGCATATTAGTAATAAAAACAATGATATATGATTCCCCACATCGTGGTCCATGCCATTGTGAATTGGAAATGGAGAAGTGAGTCACTCCATACCATGGTGGGTCATCTAGAGGGAGATATGGTTGAGGGTTCTATGTAATTTTTTGAAGTTGATATACCATACTGTTGGTTTACCCTATTATAAATTGTTCAAAAAACCCTTGAGAATAGAAGAAGATGGCCATTTTAAAGGCTAGGGGTTCTAGATTTAGCTTTAAACAAATAAAAAATGGCCACCGTAAAGGCCTCCATGCCATGTTGAATAGTCATCAGATATTTTATATAAATAAGCATCCATGTTCCCAATGTTTTTAATTTTCATTGTTTCCTCATAACCCTAGATGACCATGAGAATCCATTTAGTGACTTTTATTCATATCATAGTGAATACTAAAATATATGTTTTGGGGGATAATTGTATATTTATATAAAAGGTATTACACTTCTTACATTTGGACTTCCATCATATTATATTCCTCGGAAGAGGTTATGGTCGTGAGATTTCTGGATTTTTTGTTATTATTTAATCATGGATGATGACAGTTCATTATGGTTAGGACCTACGGGGGATTTTATCGAGTTTGGTGATGGTTGATTCTTTTCTCTCTCTATTTTTGTTTAGTAGTCCTTGAAATTTTGTATTATGTTTGGGGATCCATAACTTCTCGATATTTTATGTGTCTATGTGGGTTTATCATTCTTATTCTTAAATGTGTAAATTATTGATATTGGACCTAATGAAGATAATTAGATAGAACTATAAATAGAAGAAAAATAAGGCTTTTTGTGATAACACGTAAATTATTTTATGATTTATTAACAGTGGTTTACACATGTGATTTTATAGATAGTGTAACTTATAATTACTATAATTATTATTCATTATTAGAAAATTTTAAATGAATAATATATATAACAACAACAAGATTGTAAGATGAATAGAATATTTAATTAGGAATATGAATTGAGTGTATCATTATTCATTAAAATAGTTGAACCTGGAAGTGTCACTTTGGGAATGTTCATTGGTTGTTGTAGATACTATTAGTTGAAGAATATTGGGATTCTTTTTACTAAATCATGTTCATAATGAATTAGTTAAATTAAGAGAGTAATGAAAAATATTGTTTGATAGAATTAAATTTTTGGGTCTATTTTATATCATAGCCTTATTTTTAATAATTTTGTGCGTCGTAACACGATGTCCTTGGTTGTACCTTGATTTTTTTGGTGTAAATATGACTTTATGAAATTTATAAAAATTAAGATAAAAGAAATATTGTTGTGTTTGATATGTGAAATCTAGTATATTTGGATGATTTGGTAGGGAATTATTTGTTTCACATAGGTTTTGGAAATGGATTGACAACAATGAAGGTGGGTTGAAATAGATTTTGTGGAAATGTTCTAGAGATGAAACATGGGTGGTTGGTATGGGTTGAGTGGTAGGTTTTCTTGTTTTTTTATTTCTCAATTGTGGTTATTACTTTTCTATATATTTGAGTTCTCTTCATACAGTATTAGTGAATTTTTCATTTTGTATCTTAGGTTATGATATATATTAACTAAAGTTATTTAATGTTAAATTAATTATAAATTAATTGATAATAATTAGCGATGATAATGGAAATGATTCAGTAAATGGAAACCATGAAATGATTACAATGAATTCTTCAAGAACAAGGCTTGAAATATAGAACTAAAATGTGATTATGAAAGCAACTTTCCATTTGATGGTTAATGTAAATTGTAAAACAAAAAATGAATATTGATTCTATTAATTAAATTGAAAATTTTAATCAGTATATTTTTAATGATGATGCAATATGATACTTTTATGTTTAGTTGAGAATTTTTTTTCTAGTCCTAATGATGGTATAATTTTATGTTGTGGGATGTTAGATATTGTTTGAGTATATTTTAGGATACATTCCCTTAGGATTTTTGGGTTTTATAATATCACTATATTTTTTATTTATTATTCTTTACAACCCGAGTTTCACTCCTTCCCAATCTTAAATGTTTTGGGTTCTAGTTGTTTTCTCAAATATCTAACTTGATGACTGAATAGATATCTGACTAATCCTTCTTCACAACTCTCCCTTCATACATAGCTCAGTGAGTAGGAATATAGGTGATTGAGATTATAATATATAAGTATGTGTGGATATAAAATCTTGATATTATATCATATATATATATATATATATCCTAATAATAGTTACTATAGTTATTATAGGTGTATCAATGAATGGTGTATGATGAATTTAAAACATACTACACAGTTATGGGATGTTATGGATTATAGACGTGGATATAATTTTGATATGACTATTATAGAATAATACCGAAAAGATCTTGGGACCTTGATAAAAGTTAGGGTTTGTAAGTTTGAGTCCCGACACACATTAAATGTGACTATTTCTGTGTGTCTGTGTTATTTGATTTCACGGGTATAAAATATATTCAAGAACAATACTTTTTTTCTTGTGTCATGACAGATAACAACTAGTTGAGAAATGGATACAAGGTACCTTTCATATATATATATATATGTTTCAATATTATGTTACCAGTATATATGTGTTACTTGGTGAGTTAAACTTGGAAAATTTGGGATTTAGTTTATTTGATTTAAGTAATGAGTTATTTTCTTTTTTTTATTCATTTGGATTTATCATGCTTCTTTAAAATTTTCATAATAGGATTCATGGAAGATCCTACTGAGTATATTTGAATGCACACCCCTATATATAAACAATTATTGTATGGTTATGTGTTTTTTAGACTAGATAAAATTTTCCAAAGGAGCTTAAATTAAATTTTTGTGGATGGGATGTTTTATAAAATATGATTCAAAATGATATTCCAAGAGTTAGAACACATAAAAGTGTTTTTTATACTTTTTAAAGAATGAAATATTCCTCAGGTTTTCAATTGAGTTTTGGGAGTTCCAAACATTGAAACCTAAAATTTTGGGAAGGTTGACAGGGGTGCATAGTTTTTCTGAAACCATGTGCCCCCATAATAAACCATGCGGATAATCTAGTGGACCTGGAGGACTCACATAATTTGGTCTAACCATGTGAGAGGAACCAATAATTCATTCTCAAAACATCATGTTTTTTATGAAGGGTAAATGCATGCTCTACACATGATTTCCTAAATAGTGCACATGAACAGTGCAAAACTCCTTTATGGGAAGTGGATTAAGAATGGTTCATGCACATTTGTCCAACCATGCATAAAAATCATGTTCCTCATTTAAAAGGGTAAAATTAATATTTTTATCCTCAAGAATTTTAATTTCTTCTCCCCTATTTTCCTTCTCCTCCTTCATGTGAAACATCATATCGCACTCAAGCTTCTCCTACCCAACTAAGTATTGAGGTATATCCTCTATCTAGTGTCTTTTTCATGTTTTATTAGGTATGTTGGATAGCCATCAATGATTATATTCCCTTCCTTTTATTATTGTTTTCACTCCCTATCATGAACCAACCTGAGTTGACTTTGAACTAGTCACCTGATTCAGTTTGAGCCAAGGCCTGAATAGAGTTCTCGATCCCCATAGGATGGAAAAAGTACCCGTGTATCAATATTACAACATGGGAGTTATTTACCTGATGCTATAAATATGACCAACCAAGAATAAAAGTAAACCAAAACTGAAAATACACAACCAAACAGGGCATAATAAAATTCAAAATTTAATGTTTTCAACTCTAGGCAATAACCTAAAGAGGACTACAAAAAATTAAAACTAAAATCTCAAACTCAAACCTTCATACCTCATTTGGAACCATATTCTCAATATTAAACCACCGAATAGATAAGATAATACTACTAATAACCCACACCATGAGCACCAAACATCTTGGCATTACCTATAATAAACATTCAACAAGATCTACATACACCCATGCGTGTATATAGGGTGTGAGAAAAATTCCAGTAGAATGCCACCCAAATAATAATCCATGCTATAAACATTAAAGTACAAGTAACTTGAAAATTTTATAACAAAATAAATTTTACATACAATTTTATGGAAAACAACTATTAAGAAAAACACTTTTAAATGGAAAAAAATTTAAGGAAGGAAAATTTAAATAAAAATACACTATTTTTAATCTACCAACCCAATATACCATATTTTGATGGTATGTTCAATATAGTCAATGAGCACTGGTCATGAAAAAATTCCCAAAGTGCTATCTAGCAATGAGACCATAGGAACCTCATATCTCAGTGAAAATGTGGTATAGAAATCATGAACAAACTGCATTCTCATTCACAATACACTAGTAGGTAACACACAAATAACCTAGTGGTCTCCAATCATCATCCAGGTTTAGTTATTGTTGTCAATGTTAATCCAACTAAGTAAAACTGGGTCAGAGACACTATCGAATCACTCACATACTAGTCGTAGTCCACCCACCGAGATTCTCAGGAATCCCTTTGTGATAAAAAAGATTCACATATAACATAACACACAACACCCACATTTTATTAACCAAACAAGGTATTTTATAGCACAATATTCTATTGGAACACCCAAAATCATCTTTAAAAATAAAACACACACCAAAACCATTTCAAAATATGTTTCAAATCTCACGCACAATTTATAAATTACTATAAAGTGACAAACCAGAGTTTTCACATAAATCACACCCAATGTATAATAAAAAGCAAATTTTAAAAAAAATACATGAAAAATAATTTCTTAATCAACTTTCTCACCTTGAATAAAATATAATAAATCAATTAAACAAATTATAAAATACTTCAAATTATCATAAAAAAAATTTACCCCAAAAGACACCCAATTTCTTATGAAAATTTATGTTTAAAACCAATGTGAAACAAAATCATACCAAGACATGAATTCACACCGGTCATTTAATCGAATAAATCAATTAAACACTTAATAAAACATTTCCAAGATGTGCAATAGGGCCTTACAGAAAAAATACATTCTAATTCTTATCTTTAAAGTCCAACATGCACTAAAACATTTTCAAAACATCATACACATAATTTATACAGTCTAAAAAACCACCTAAACAATTTAATAAATTATTTTCACAATTTAAAAAAAATCCAGGATGCACAATAGGGGTTCACACCGAGAACATACCCAATTTCACAAGTTAAAAATCAATTTTCAACTCAAAAGAATGAAAAATCTCTCCAAAGACCACTTATGCACCTCACATATATTTTATAAACCATTTAAAATTAAACAATATAGAATATAAATCCATCAATTAATGTTTAAACATGGAATCACCTACCCCGGGTTGAGAACACCCTTAAATTTGGTGTGAATCATGAACCGCATCCCAGTCGCACCCAAAGCAACCAAAATCAAACCCAAAAAAGGAAATATTTACCCAAATAAACAAGATCAAACCACTATGCCTAACTAAACCCCATTAAATTGAATGAAAACCCTAGAAGGAATGAGGGGTTTACATGAAGGGGTGGTTGCCGATGGGAAAAGGTGTGGCTACTGGAATCACATGCTAGAGGAGGGCGCCGACTATAGTCACAATCTAGAGGAAGATGACGGTAGGAGGGTTTACGCACTATGGAGGCACCAACATGGAGGAGTCATATGTCAAGGATGAGCTAGTAGGGAGGAGGTAGGCTGACTAGTGGGGTCATGCATCGGGAGGCAACTGGCAGAGAGGGCTCACTGGAAGAAGAGGTCATAGGAGAAGTGTTGTGCATAGGGTGGGGGCAGCACTATAGGGAAAAAGAGGGGGGTAGTGTTCATGGTAAAGTGGGGGGGGGGAAGTGGAAAAAATCCCCAAAAATTAATTAATTAATTAATAATAATAATAATAATGTTCTTATTAATGATGTAAAAAGTATAAATAATAATAGTTATAATCAATTCATACTAATATTAACAATAATATTAATAATAATATTCTTAATAATAATATTATCATCGTTATTATTATTATTAAAATTCATTAAATTCAATTTTATTTTTGTAATTTCATTTTATTATCATTATATTAATCATTTAATTTTATTTATTTACTTTTATCATCGGGCCGGCCGCATGATGACCTGGGAAAAGTTGCTCAGTTTCTAAACTGTGCTCTTCCCATGCACTCGATGCTGCCATGCCCAAAACATGCATTTCTCAGAAAAAATAAAAAATAACAACTAGGTTTGAACCCAAACCCCAACAAGTATACCTAATGACAAAAAAATTTATAAAATAAAATAATTTAGAAATGTCAAGTATGATAATTCTCCCAACCATAATCCTTTCCACCCCTAGAAAGCCAAAACAAGGATTAACCCTAATGAAGAAACCAATAATCCTTCATAGTCCAAGGTAATTCCCAATGAATAGAAAATGAGAAAAGTAAAAAAAAGAATATCAATAAAGGAAGAGACTTACAAATAAATTTTAAGAGGTTGAAAATGGACTCCTTGTTGTTTTCCACCCACCCCCAAAAGTGAAAACACCTCTAATTGATCGATCCAAGAAAAATTCCTCCACATATTTCATAATTCAACCTATTAAGTCAAACACCCTCAAACATCACTAAACAAGACTTAGGCCACTCGCTTGAAACTGGAAACCAAAATCAACCACAACATGATAAATACTCCCATGATTTTGTTTCAACAAAATCACTGGTTGTGCTCCGATCCCAATTAAAAACCTATCACCATTTCAACACCAACAACATAATCGTATTACTTAAATGTGGAGGCCCAAACTGACTCCCCACTATAAGAACAAACCAACACCCAAGAAGGAGTTGAATGACCAATGCAAGGAGGCTCGAATAGAGTCCACATCATAACAAAGAGTCTAGAATTGATTTACTCCTAGTAAATTTCAGTGATACCCATGGTGGGTATCCACACCATAAAGACCAACTGGAATAACTTATTGGTATGAACTGATAAAATAACTAGACATGGTATAACTTGAAAACTACCTACAAAACCTAATACCCTAATGCATGGGGCCCGATTAACAAAACTCTAAACCTAATAGAAGACACTACGTGGTTCCCCACTCCAACAAGTATCACCATACATGGATGAGCCCAACCAGAATCGAGATTGAAATAGACTTAAAAGGTTGTTCACAAATTGAAAAATCACACAGAGATTCACACCCACAAGGGTATAAGCACCCAGGTTCATGAAAAAGAAACAACCCCACCTCATCATAACCAAGGAGGGACTCTTCAACCCACATGGGTCACAACATGTAAGCGAGGTCCCTACACCTATTTCCACCAAACGGGATCATTAGAGCAAATAACTATGCAGGGGCTAAACTATCTTTATTTCTCATACAGAAGAGAGACGTTAGATTAAGATCCATTATCCCTGGGTTCCTGACTATGTGTCGGCTTCACTCTGGGGGATATGGCTGGAGCCCAGATGCTTGAAGCCTCTCCTGCCATGCAGTTAGGTATTGAAGAATCTCAAACAGAACTTCTCCTTCTAGTACCACATGCAACTGCACCTCAATTAGACAACACCAATAAAATGCACACATCCCATTACACACTTGGTTTCAACATGATACTTCACCACGACGACATCTTAAAGGATCCCTCCTTCCACCCCAAATAAGAAACAAGAAAAGAATAGTCCCTTGAAAGCTAAATTCATTTAAAAAATATATTTTTAGGTATTCTTGGAAGGGGAACATGATTCTTTTAAAATATAAGCTCTTGAAAGGTTTCACAACATCCACCTCTACATATAAAAGGGAACATAACTACGAAATATGCCACTAGAAATTACCCTTGCAACTGATAGAAATATTACTAAGAGAGAGACCTTAATCTGAGTCCTATGTAGCACAAGATTCATGTGTAAGGATATAACAACCTCTTATGACCAAACATGATACACTAGTGGCCTAGCATGAAACATTTCTTAATAGACACCAATGAAATGTATGAAGGACCTTTAAGAAAATGGACCACACCAAAAACCCAGACTGATTTCCACTTTCCTCACTGGAATTCCCTTCACCGATTCTAGGAAGGACCTTAATGATTAAATATTCCCAACATTAACTTTAGTGATTCAAGAAAATAATGAAATTATGATTTCTTTAAAATCCTTCTGCATCCACTTTCTACTATAGAGGGATCAGCTTAATTTGAAAAAGAATAGGGTTTATACATTGATCAACTGGAGGACCTACCAATAGTGAATCAACAGTCCTTGTATTTCATATATGAAATAATTCCTTATAGGGGCATGCACTAGCCAAAAAGGGAAATACATTGACAAAATAGAACTGGGCCTTGGATTAACATACCAAAAAAAGACACCAAACACACAAACGGAACCTACCCAAAGGTATCCCAAACATTTTTCCCAAGAATACCATTAACCATTATCTCAAACCGACTCATAGATAAATAAAAAAATCAAACATATCCCGAGAAAGAAGTGTCTTCAAACTTGTAATACCATGAAAGTAACTATCCCAAAACTTGAACAAAGGCACCACACAATCATCAGTTAACAAAACACTAAATTTTACTTAAAACTCATTTTAACAAATAAACATTATTGGTGGGTTTCACATTCACCAATGGTATCCCATGGGCCTCACACATTCATGTTCATGTTCCACACTGAGTATCCACCTCATGTACATCCAGACACTCATATTCTCATTCCATTGACAATCCACCATTCCATGTATACCCATGCCTATGATCACCCATGAGAACACAAAAGTCAAAAACCAAACCATTAAACTTCTCAAAACCAACGCATTCAACCCACACATTCTCTTTCCCATACTTGTTAGCCACAAAAATCAAAACCCAATTTAAATCTCAAAATCCTTTTTCAGAAAAGAACCAATCCTTCGAATAAAAAAATTACTTTCATTCACTCAAAACCATCTCATAAAAAATATCCTTTTAAAATCTTCATTCAAATAAATTATGAAAACAAATTTTCCACCCTTTTAGAAAATCAATCCATTTCCATTTTGAAGTCTATATTCCTCAAATTTTCAAACTAAAGTTTTTAGAATAATTTTCAGATCCCTAGGTTACCTAACATAATCCAAGAGAAAATTAATGTTGGAAGGTGGCTTGGACATATGGTTTGAGTCCATACGTCAAGCACTAAGCTTTCAAGAAGAGTGCTCCAAAGAAATTTGCCCAACTCCAAATGGATTTCTAGGCCCTATGAGAACACTAAGAACATTGTTTCAACTGCCATTTAATTTCCCAAGAAACAAACTACTTCAATGAATAAACAATTCAGATGAGACCTAATTTCCCTTTGTAACTTGAGTCCCATCACAAGGTATTTGGGCTAGGCACCCCACTCATAATATAACTGTAAATTCCCAATAGTCTTATCATTGGTCTAAAAAGTATTTTCCTTAAGGGAAAAGACCCTAAAGTGTGTTCCTTTCTCTAATAAAAATTTTTCATGATCCAACCTAGGTCAAACCTGAACCGTTCAACCAAGTCAGTTTGTGCCAAGGCCCGAAGGGAATTTGAGATCCCCATGAGATGGAAAAAGTGCCCGAGTATCAATATTACAACATGGTAATGATTTACCTAATTCTATAGTGATAAAAAACCATGAAGATAAATAAACCAAAAATGAAAATATATAACCAGATAGGGTATAATAAAATTTCAAATTTAATATTTATGACTCTATGAAAAAACCCCAAGAGGAATACAATAAATGAAAACTAAAAAATGACCCAAACCTTCATTCCACATGGGTAACCATTTCCTCAGGACATTTCCACCAAATCCATAAGATAAGACCAATAAGAACCTTCACAATGACCACTGAACATCTTATCTTTACTTACAATAAACATACAACAAGATGTGTATACACCCAAGGGTGTATGTAGGGTGTGATCCAAAGCCCAATATGATGCCACCAAAATAGGATTTCATTCTATAAACTTTAAATGACAAATAAATTTCATGTTTTATAACAAAATAAATGCTACAGAAATGTATATGGAAAAAAAATATTAGAAAAAATGACTTTGAATGAAAGAAACATTTAATTGAAAAAAAATTAAGGAAATAAACTTTAAATAAAAAATACACTTTATTTTAAAACTACCAACCCAATATATTGGTTTTTAATGGTAAGTTTGATATAGCTAATGATCACTAGTCACAGGAAAATCCCCTAGGAACTAACTAGCAATGGGACCCTAGGAACCTCATATCTCAATGAAAATGTGGTATAACAACCACAACCAATTACATTATAGTGGATGACCCCTAGTATGAAACACACCCATAACACAGTGGTCTCTATTCATCATCCATGTTTAGTTAGTGTTTTCATCGTTAATCATGATAAGTAAAACATGGTTTCAGCCACTACCGAATCACTAAAATTCTAGTCCTAGTCCACCCACATAGACACATGGGTGTCCCTTTGTGCTCAAACAAGTTTCACATGTTACAGAACACACCACATACACATTTTATCAACCAAATAAGGAATTTAAAAACAAAATCCACCATTTTCATGCCCAAAATCCTCTTTAAAAATCAAACACACGCAAAAATTATTTCAATATATATTTCATATCTCACACAAAAATTAATAAACCTCTTTCACAATTTATAAAATGCTATCAAGTGACTCAACCAGGGTTTTCACATTAGTCACAACCTATGTCATATAAAAAAATAAAGTCCATGTTAAAACCAAGTTTTTGAAAAATCCTTTCATATTACAATTTTTCACCGCACTAATAATTTAATAAATCAATTAAACAATTTATAAAACACTTAAAATTAGCACAACAAAAATTTACTCAAGAAGTGCACCATATTTCATACAAAAATGCCACTTTAAAACAAATGCACTACATAATCATAACAATAAATGAATTATAACCACTCATATAATTTAACAAATCAATTAAACAAATAATAAAACATTTCCTAGACACACAATAAGGCTTTACCGCTAAAATATTACCAAATTATTCATTTTAAAATCCAACGCACACAAAAACATTTTCCAAACATCATTAGAATCATTTATAAAATCTAAAAAATCACCTAAAAATTTTAATAAATCATTTTCACAATTCAAAAAACATTTCCAAGATGCACAGTAGGGGTTTACACCAATATAATACCTAATCGCACATGTAAATAATCTATTTTTAACTCAAAGGCATGCCAAATCTCTTCAGAGAGCACTTACACACCCCAAATATATTTCATTAAAAATGCCAATTTAAAAAAGAAGGAAAAAAATTCAGCAATTAATGGTTAATCATGGAATCACTTACCTAGGGTAGTGAAAACCCTTAAATTTGGTGTGAATCACCAACCACACCTTATCTGCACCCCAAGTAACCAACATCGAACCCTAAAAAAATATTTACCCAAGAAAACAAGATCAAAAACTAACCCTAACCTAACCCCCTAAAAGTGAAACCACACCCTTTAACGAATGTGGGGTATACATGGAGGGGTGGATTCCATAGTGAGGAGGTTCATCCATCGGAATCGCATGCCGGATGAGGGCGTCGGCTAAGGTTGCACATCTAAGGAGGACCCCAATTGGAGTGGTCACACACTGGGGAGGTTTCGGTAGGGAGAAGTAATGTGTCAGGGAGGTGCCGATAGGGAGGAGGGAAGTCGAATAGTGAGGTTGAGTGATCGGAGTCTGCCGGCGGAGAGGGATCGGTGGAAGGGGAGGTTGCCTGAGAGGTGTTGTATAAAGGGTGGGGGTAGAACTAATGGGAGAAATAGGGGGTTATCATGTGGGTTAGGGGGAATAGGAACAAAAAATAAATTCATAAATTCATAAATTAATGGGAAAAATAATAATAATATTATTTTTATTATTAAAAATGTTCTTCAAAATGATGATAATATTCTTAATAATAATAATAACTAAATTCTAATATTAACAATAATAATAATAATAATAATCATCATTATAATAATATTATCAATATCATTATTTTTAAAACAGTTCTTTTTATTTCATTTTAATTTTTTATTTTATTTCAATCTCATTTTATTAATCATTTAATTTTATTTATTTACTTTGAACATCGGGCAGGACACATGATGACCTGGTCGAAGACGTGCAATTTCAAAATGAAGTTATTCCTGTATGCCTGATGATTTCATTCCCAAAACATGAATTTTTCAATAATGTATCAAATATTAAAATTGAGTTTCATCTCGAACCTCGAAAAGGATGCTCAATGATAAGAAAATTAATAAAATTAAATAATTTAGAAAGGTCGGGTGTGACACTCACCACCTTAAATGTTATCTGGGTTCAAGAAAATTCATCCAATTTCCATGGTGTTTCATAGTTTCTTAAATTTCTCTTGTACCAAATGAAATCAATTAATGATATTGGATGAGAAAAGAATCCTAATAATGAGGTAGGTGGTCTATATATTTTACCTCAGTGTTTCATTGATTTATAAATTATGTTGTTGAGCCACCTTCTGGTATTTCCAAGTGAAACCTATTAAATGTGAGATTAAATTTGTAAAACCTAATGACCTAAAACTGGTATCCCTTTAACATCATTTTAGTATTTTTGATGGTCATGGATGTCATGTTTAACCACCCATACAGATTTTTTACTTTAATTTCATTAATTAGTCAATAATTTTCTAATAAAACCCCTCATTGTGGTGCGTTGTCATCTAGAATAAGAATGGGAGACTTAAATATAAAATGTTTTGGATATTAATTCTAACTTAGTCTTTAACTAATGAAGAATTAAGACTCGGTCTAGTAAATGGAAATTAAAATTATATATTAAAGGCTTTAGAACATGACCCTTATTATTCTTTAAATGATATGGTAATGGGAATGGACCTTTAAATCATACATGACTTGTGTTATGGCGTGATTATAAATATAGTCACTCTATTTAATTATAAATGGATTGTGTTAATAGAATTATTAATTACAAGTACCACTTAAATTATTTATTACAAATTTATGATGATATATGCTTATATACATGGACCTTATTCTTATTTGAATAGAAAATGATTAATTAAATATGACTATAATACCTTGGTGAAATGATAAAATATCATGGCCAGGAAACCACACCTTGATGTCATGTCGTGAGTGATAATCGATATTATATTTACAAATATTTGACGATGGTTTCCTAATGCTTTATAATTAGAATTAATTATTGAAAAATAAATATGCTGAAATGGATACATGGTATTACTTGGATGGACTACATGTGGGTTTTCTCTACCTTCTTTTGAGTGATATCAGTTCCCTAGTGGAGAAATTATATATGGGATCAGTGAATATATGGTTATACCTGGCCACAAGTTATACTCAGTCCCCTATGTGTGGTACTAATGTCGGACTCAGAGGGTTTTTATTGACTTCACACCACACCAATAGCGATACTTGGTATTCCATTTGTGGATAACCATGGATGAAATCTTATTTTTTTTATTTAATTTTTCCCTGGTGTGATACTTGTGATTTTTTTCAGATCACATTAGATGGGCTCAGGGTATCTCATATTAAATTAAAATAATGAATTTTATAAAAAAAAAAGAAATAGTATGAAAAACTGTTTCTAAGGGATCCATCTACCAATCCAAATTTCATTCTTGGGTTTTCTCTATCTATTAATACTTGTTCAGTGACCCCCATTATTACATCCATTTTTATCTATATAGGTTGAACTTGTGTTCAGAGAAATTCTATCTTAGGCTAAAGTATGTATAGTTGGAAAAGTTCAATGGAGGAACCTGAGCCTAACTTACTATATTTGTTTATTTATTTATCTTAAAATTGTTGTTATTATTGAAGTATACTACTTAATTTATAATCATGGACTAGATTAGATTGATACACTTTTGGTGGGGGCATACTAAGTATATCTCATACCCAACTCAGGTTGTCATTACATTGGGGTACCTGAACAGACCTCATGTTTTCACATCCTTGGATGATTGCTTGTGTTGTGTATTGTACATGATATATTATTATCATATGAAAAAGAAATTACATAGTATGATCATGGATATTTCCCTCCAGTGTTTCTATTATTTTCTTGTTTATGTATTATTTTTTCCTTCCTACATTATGGTTTTTCTTTATATTTTGCAGCATTTCATGGAAATTCATGAATAATTTTATATTATTGGTTGTGGCCATTTTTAATATGTTTTTGTATTTTTCTTCTTCCATTTTTCATTCATTATAATGCTTCCTATATTGATTTATTATTTATTATCTCTTATTCCATTTTTTCTACTTTGATCATGTGGGTATAGCCTCTCCATTGGACCCCAATTAGACCCCACAACAATTTGGAATCCTATGGTGTATGGGGAGGCGTTCTTGATTCCATGTGGTGACCTATCCAACTACTATATTCACATATCGTCAATTCAGGATGTTAAAAGCAGTATTAGAGATTTTGTTTCCTTTTATCTTACAGTTTTTTTCTAGTAGATATGAGACTTGTAATTTTTTGGTACATGTTAAATAGTTGTGTCTGGGTGTAATCAACCCATGTAAGATGGAAAATCCATGTGGCTAGAGATGGGATTTTTCTTTGATCTATTCACTATTACTATTTACTATGATGTCATCTTGAGTGAATGGTGTACATTCTATTTCTTATTAATTTATGAGATTTACATTATTTACCATTGGGTCTGGTATGGAAAGGAAATTGCATTACATGCATCATTTTAGGAACATAAAAATTTATATTATATTATGTACACATTTCATTTCTAGGATATTTGAGATTTATTGATGTGTCTTCCATGTTTTTTAGCATTCATGTTATATACCATGCTAAATATTTTAGCAACATGTTTAGTTTTATACATTCTTATATGTTTCCTCAACATGATTGTTCATATAACAAAATTAGTGATTTATATAGTATGTTGCAGGTAAACCATTCTTTTGTCATTTATTTATTATTATTTTCTTGTATACCATGATTTTCAATTTTCTTATTCAGGTAGAAACTTACCAGAAATTAATTTCCATTCTTCCTTGTATTTGCTTCTTGTGGTAGAATTCCTAGTAAAAAATTTATATATACAACTGGTTATTAAAGTTACAACATAATCCTAAATAGTTTTTCCCACATATACTGATGGTGACATCGTAACTAAGCAATCTTATCATGTTTGAGTTATGTACCATTGTTTTCATGGGCTCAAACATAATTATTGCGATTAAATAGATGAAAATATGAAATATATAAAGATTATAGGTTCATTATATATTGGGAAATGGTAAATCATAAAATCTAACCATATATATGATATTTATATACATAGAGACTATTATTCAAATAAAAAGGTTACTAAATTTTGAAATAAAAATGAATTTGTTGATTATAAACCTTATCCTTGGCTTGAACCAATTATGTTGGCGTTGGCTTGTTGTGATGATGTGATAGAACCCACTAATGGGGTCTAAAATCTTAATTTTTAACATGTCACAGGTTTCATTTTGATGAACCCAAAATGACTTTATGGGACCCTTGAAGGTCTCCTTAAACATGTCTCTAGTTCTTACATGTGATTGGGACCCCTTTAGGTCACCTTCCTTTTGATATTACTCAGTATTAAAACCCATGGGGTATACTTATTATATATAGATATGGTTATTTAATGTCACTGTGACCACCTCTATGGGTTCACATGTAGATTTATGGTGGAATATGGATTGATCTATCACTTCTTTAGTTATTAAATGAACTCTTAACTTCTTTTGAGCTATTATTATATTAGTATCTCATTAACTAAAATGCTAAAATTTAATCTAAAGGGTTTTTCCTATATATATTATAATTGTTATATTATTTAACCAGACCAATTGTGAAAACCCTATTGATAAATAAAATAGATAAAATGAATTTATAAGATAAATTTCCTAATTATGATAGGATTTTAGTAAAATAAACAATATTTATAAGAAATTTTAATGAAACATGTCATGTTTCTTGTGGATTTCACTATATAAATCACCATGTGTAAATGTGTTTCATAACAGAAACTTGATATTAATTTTATCCTTTAAATTTCTTGAATAAATATATTCAAATTAAGTTAATTACCTAAAATGAAACGTTAATTATTGTCCTTATATTCAAATCTTATGTAAGGTTAGTTTTAATCTTCCTTGAACTCAATCATAAAATGGGAATCTGATCATTACCCGTAGTCCACTTCCCTTATGTCTTGAACTTTAATTATAGGCCCTTAAACCTAGTTACTTCTTATGTGGGACCAAATTTCTTTCTATTTGAGTTTTTTCTAGTGAGGGGATATCTTGAGGTATGCAGCTCCCTCAGAACACTTAAAACCTTTTTATAATCTTGAGACTATTTTCGGAAATGTCATATTGTTCGGGTTCTATTTGTACCATGTATGAGTCATAGATTTAAAATGACACATTTCCATTGATAGGGTGGTAATATGATAATTTGATCATTTTTAAGGCCATGATAAAGGTATACTAATCAGTTTTGGCAGGTTAGAGATGCATAGGTCATGGTCAACTTCTTAGTAGGACATGTGACCCATTATTGTTCTTCATTTTATTTTGTGTTGGATGACTCAGGAGGTCATCATCTTGTTCTACAGTAATGTGGGATGATATGAACTCAGGATAAATATTTTCATAATCTATAAGATATGGGATTCATAGGTATGATGCATCTATGGATTATATAAAAGATATTTATTTTTTGTGGAAAAACCATGAGGTATTATGTCTCGAAACATGGTTTACCTATCGATTTACTAAAATAGTTCAACGAACCACAGGAGTTCAGTGGTAATCGTTTTAATCCTAAGTTATTACCCTTGAATCATTAGTCATCTATGATGTAGTGTGACATGGGTTTAAAAGAAGAGCCATTCTCATTACAATGCATTGGATGGTATTGTTAAAGGACCAGGTGTTTTTAATAACAGTTCATCTAGTGTTGGATTTTATGCCTGATATTATGGCACACATAGATGTAAATTAGGGTAGTTTCATGATTAATTATATAGTAAATATAATATATCATGAATTTATGTCTGTATATTCTTTATCATTCATTATATCCTTTGGTAAAATCATGGTCCCGACCTCTAGGGCTCACATTTTGTGGACAATGTAGTGTGTGTGGTGGGATAGATTCCCTTTTTCCATAAACGATGAATTAGGGAAACTCCTAAGGTATAAAGAATTGAATCAATCCAGTAATATTTTTCCCTACAAGTATAAGGAATAATACTAAGGAGGACCATTTTAATATAGTCAGTTCTACTTCTACACGCCCTTTAAGCTATTAAGTTTTTGATATGATGGTGCTTGTGAGGAAACATGAAAATTGAAGGGTTGGATGGGTATAGAACCTTCAAAACCTGATTTTTCATGGATGGACTTGATTGGTTGTTCTTGAGTTATCATGAGGTTCCATAGTTGGTGAAGGCATCTTCGATGGTAAATGAAAAATCATCGGTAGGTGCAGACAAGCTCTTTCAAAATAAGTTGACTAGTAGTGGTTCGACTGCTCTTCTTTCTGGTAGTTGGGAATGGTTAGATGAAAAACAATTCTTTAAAAATAACCTTGGTTATGATGGATTTATTTTTTTGTATACCTTGTAAATTCATGTTATCCTCTTATTTTACTCATATCTTAGTGATGATCATGTTCCCTATCTCGACATAATCTAATTATACTAAGAGAGCTTCAGTTATACCCCCACACTAAATTTAAAATCCAATGGTCTTGAAAACTAAACACCTTGAGAGTCATGTTTTTATAGTGTGTAATGTTTAAATACATGATTATTCATTAGTTATACTTGGGTTACCATATAGGAACACCTTTCATAGACACACGAATACTAGCTGGTTCTATGGACTTGACTGCTAGGCAATTGCTAATTTGGACACAGTTAGTGTTCTTGTATGTTGGAATATCGGTTGTGTATCAACATCTCACTCATAAAAAAAATATATGGACTTACTTGGATGAGATCCTTGGACACCAATTCCTGATTATAATGTTTCCATGAATGTCGGTTGAGCTTGGATGAGATATTTTGAGGGTGGCGATCCAAGTATACTAGATTGGGTTTGAATCCATGTTCATGCCATGGTATGACAAATTATGTTAAAGGTTTAGGAATGAGATGTCACTAGAAGAAAATTACATGCTTTAGTGGGAATATTGTATGTTTTTTCTAAAGGTGGTGACATGAACTGGTTTCCCAGCACATGCCCCATAGGAATTTATTAATATAAAAAAGAGTTTACAAAATAAGCTCGAGGTGTAACATACTTACACCAGCAGTGAATGCAGTAATTAAAGAATTTTTTCAGTCATGCCATCAGGTTAATATGGGTACAATTTAAATGTTTGATGGGGGTTTTCATGGAATGGTTATAAAAAAAAGCATAAATGAGGTCATTTTGAAATCAACCATTTGATTTAATCTAGATTTGTGTTGTGAGCTTTGTTAGAACTCAAAAGACACACTTACATAAACAATTCCAATCGTGGAGATATTGTATCTCAGAATCAACTTTTTAAAATGGTAAAACCTATGGTGAAAAGTTCCAAAGACAGGAAGGTTAAATATATGATGATTTTATTATTTTTTGATATATTTGGGCTTAGGAATGCTCCATCTTGATATTCCAATTTAGAAGCATGAGTGACGAATCTGGCTTAAACGGTTAAAAATGTTTGTAAAAGTTAAGCATGGATGTGTGTTGGGAATTTAGAATGCAATGCACATATTTTTATAAAACATCATGAGTTGAGTATATTGGGTGTTGTTTTATTTGTTTCCCAAAGGGTTCTCAGGGAAGATAAATTTAAAGTTGTGGAGATTGTCAAATCCCGCATTTTTTTGAGCAGATGAAATTTCCTGAATGAACTTAAATTTCACTTTGGTGGATGGGATGTTCTACAAACTGATCGTTGGAATGAAATTATGATAGTTATAATAGATAAAAAATAGACTTTTTTATGGCCTTAGAGTTTCCATGTGTGTTCTGTCATGTTTCAAGAGTGTCGGACCCCGAAACGTCAAAATCTTGGATTGTAGATAGGGGTACACAGTTAGTCTAAAACCGTTCAGCACCCAGGAGAAACCATGTGGATGATCTAGTGGACTCAAATGAATTTCATAGTTAGGTATGTATATATGAGAGTATTTTCATTAACATTCAAATAATTCTAGGTTTTTGATTGAGGTGAAATGAATGATTTATGCATGATTTCCCAAACCATATGCATGAACTGTGCTGGCCTCTATCTTGTGAAGTGGATTAAGCACAGTTTTCGAACGGTTTTCCAAACCCTATGGCTAGACCATGTGACTAATTTAAAGGGGTAAAATAAAAATTTTACCATCAATCAATTTAATTTCTCCTCCCCTCTTTTCCTTCTCCTCCTCCACATGCAAAAACCTCTCCTTCTCAAGCTTCTCTACTCTTCCATGGTTTGGAGAGATATCCATCATAGATTGTCTATTTATAGATTTTTTTGGTGCATTAGATATCCCAATATCACTCTGATACTCCTCTAACTTCTATTATTATTTTCCCTCTCCACCTTAAATGTTATTTTGGTGCGATCTAATTCACCGTATGTATTGGTAATTCATCCATTTCATCGACTTCTCTCAAACTGGACAGAATCAA
Source organism: Viscum album (assembly GCA_963277665.1). NCBI lineage: Eukaryota > Viridiplantae > Streptophyta > Magnoliopsida > Santalales > Viscaceae > Viscum > Viscum album. The sequence goes on from OY728121.1 coordinate 511,124,919, forward strand.
TCTTGGATATTTGATGAGTAGAGAATAATAAGAACAATGTAGGTGGTATTTAGATTTTCCCTCATGGTTTATTGGATATATAAATTACATCATTGGGTCATGCACTGAAATTTATATGTGATGCCTTTTAAGTGTAAATTTTAATTTTTAGAAAATAATGCCCAAACATTGTTCAACCTTACGAATCATTTTGGAATTTTTGATGGTTATGAATGTAAAATTTAAAATCCCATATTGGTGTGTTCATTGAATGAGATTAATTAATCAATGTTTTTTAGTAAAATAGCACATTGAGGTGATATGTATTCTAAAATATGGGTGGGGTAATTAAATGTAAAATGTTTTAGAGTGACCTTGGGATGTGAACTTTATCTAATGGAAAATCAATCCTTGAGTTAGTTAATGGATTTTAGTAATTGTGTACATAATTATTTAGAACATGACCCTTATTATTCATTAAATTAAATGGTAATGGGAATGTCCCTCTAATGTATTTATGACTTGTGTTGTGGCATGTTTATAAACCTGGACACTATTAAATTATAATTGGATTATTTTAATGGAATTATTAAGTACATGACCCACTATATTTTTTCATTCGAGATTTATGATAATAAATTTTTATCTACATGAACCCACTTCTTATATGAATATAAAATTATTAAATGAATGTGTTTATAACTCCTTGGTTAAATGGTGTAAGATCGTGACTACTATACCACACATTTATGTTATACTGAGAGAGATACTTGGCACACCATTTATGGATCACTGGGGAAAGGCTCATAATATTTATAATTAAAATTCATTAATGAATGGTAAATATTTCTAGAATGATTCTTTGTATGCCTTGGGTTGGCTCACCGTGTGTTATCTATACCTCCAATGAGTGATAATATTTCCTCAGGGGAGACTCTATGGATAGGCTCAAGGGCCAGATAGTTATAATAGTTTATGAGTGATATTTACTATACTATGTGCAATACCAAGGACATACTTAGTGGTTTACTCTTGACTTCACACCATGCCTGGAGTGAAAACCATGATTCCATTTATGGACCTCCATACCCAAACTCTTAGGCTGTTGGGTATTTATCCTTAGAAGAAATACTTGGGATTCTTTTGTAGATCACCAAGGATGGGCTTAGGGTGACTTTTATTAAATTAAAATGTTAACAGTTATATTGATTGGAAAAGAATTTGTAATAGTTACCAAGGGACACATTATCCAAGACAAATCACATGCACGGGTTCAGTAAATCTCTTGATACTTTTTATATGAACCCCCTTATTATACCCACATTATATTTGTACAAATTGATATTATGTTCATGGGAATTCCATCTTAGGCCAAATTAGGTATGGTCAGCTAGGTTCCTTGGAGAAACACGAGCCTAACATGCTACTTTTATTTATTTATTTTTTATATTATAATTATTATTATTATTATCCCAAAACACTGTAATATTTATACTCATGAATTGGATTGGATTTAGACATTGTATGTGGTGACCTACTAAGTATATCTCACACACTTCTCAGGCTGTGATTTCACTAAGGTACCCAAAAATACCTCACGTTTGTAGATCCTTGGATGATTTCATATGTTGTGTATTTTACATGGGATCATAGGATCATAGTACTCAGATAGTACTCAGGATTCTCATGAAGATCACCCTTGGGTATTTTTATTATTTTTTCATGTGTGTTTTTCCATCCTTTAATATGTTTTATTCTTTATATTTTGTATAATTGCATATACATGCATATAAGGGTGAACATTATTGGTTGGGGTCATTTTTATTCAACTGTTATATTTATCTTTCAATATTTTTCAATCATCTCACTTCTTATAATGTTCATTTATTCTGTATTATCTCTTATATCTTTTTGAAACTCATATCACGAGGGTATAATATCCCCAAAATACCACCATTAGACTGCCACTACTATTCAGCAACTTCCAGCGTATGGGAAGGCACACATGGTGCCATCTAGTGACCAATCTGGCTACTAATTTCATAGTTAATTAGTTCTAGATGTTATAATTTTTCTATACCGTGGGCTCCAGTTAGGGGATGAGATAGACATTACAAGTTTGTAGAGTTTGATTAAGATTTTTTGGTGTTCACGGTCTATTACTAGTAATTTATTATGTTTTATTTCCTTCTTTAATAAATTTTATAAAATTTTATATATTTTTATGGTTGTTTATTTATTTTATGATGTTTATTAGGGTTTTTTATTATTTAGTGGTGTATATTGAGTGTAATTCCTCTCATTTTATTAACTTTTAAACCCTCACTGCTAGTCTCCAACTAATAGAATATTGGAGTATGAATTCGAGGGTCACACCCATATTCACTACTAGCTTTGGAGGGGTTATAGTGGTTGGGGTTCATAATAGATCAATTCATCAAAAATATTTTTAAATTGTTCAATTATTCATTTAATCACAATATTATCTAATAATTAGTTAATGCGAATGTTAGACCTAGATACTTTAGAAGAAATTTATCTTTATAAAATAAATGGTTTTGTTTTATTTTGAAGCACACAATCATGATGTTTTGAGAATAATGATTATAAACACTGATATTGAGAACATTATATGGTATATAACTCTTTAAAATATTTCCTAATTCATTTAGGAAATTCTATTGATCCAAAAAACTCTTTTGAATTATTTTTCATATGGGAATTGTTTTTACATATATGCACTATTTAAAAATTAATTAAATGTTAAAATTTTTAAAAAATAATTTTCACACAAGAATAAAATTAATCCATTCATTATCAATTGGTTAAAAATTAAAAATAAAAGCATTTGAAGATAAAATGTAATGTTTTTATGAAAAAAAACATCTTATGCACACAATGTTTTTTTATTTATAAACTAAAATTTTAAATATTTATGAATTATTTTAATTACATTTTATGATAATATATCCAGTAAAATAATGTTACATTCATTTAATGTTTTTTACTACGAATAAAATGGGAATAAATTCAGCATTTTATTTAAAAATACATTTTTCTCATAACGGTTTTCATTAAATTTTTTCATGAGAATTATAAAATGGATATATGAAACTTATAGGAATTTAATTTGATAAAATTGTTTCAAAAATTTTAATCATAATTTATATAATTTTATAAAATTTCACTTTCATTTTTGTTCATAATGAATAGTAATTGAGTTAAGAATTCCTTACTATGGAAAAGGTTTAAAGGCGTTAATAATGGATTAAAATAATAATATAATGGTTAAAATAACTAAAAAGTGTATAATTCCTATTTTTTAAGTATATTTCAACCTGATATTATATTATATTTTATCTTTTGTTGTTTTGGTTCCTCTTTATGTAACGCCCTGATTTTTTATGAATAAATTGTTTTTAGATGAATTAAATTTCATCGATGTCTTGCATTTCATGCAACACCATGTTATGATTTATTTATATGAAACACCAGTTTAAGCATGAAATATTCAGAAAATATTGATATTCTTATAGTACATGCAGCTGTTATTGGACTGTGTTTCACGAAATACCGAGTTCCAACGATATCTTGTGTTACATGCAATGCATAATTTTACTGAACTATAATATTATTTTTAAAATATTATTATAGTTATCACCTAACCATTAGAATATTATATATTAATAATATTAAATAAATTATGAATCTATGGTTTACACATGTTTATAAAATTAATTCCATGCTTATCAATTAATTATAAGTGAAAATAAAAACCAAATGAATATAAATGAAGTTATTTTATGAAAAAAACTATTTCTATGACCAGAAATGAATTTTATCTTAATAAATTAATTTAATCATTTAGAGTGAGAGATATTAAATAAATTTATATATTTTAAATTTAAATAAATTTATTTACGTTCATTAAATAAGTTTTACAGTCATAAAATAAGAACACATCCAAGTCCATGCAAAACAACAATATTTTTCTAAAAGGAAATTTTGCAACCTTTTAATTGAAGACTTATTTTAAAATAATTTTTTAGATTTTATAAATTTTATTTAAAAATTTTAACTTTATTTTTGAAATTTTAATATCAAAATTTATTTTTGGTGAATTTTTGGTTTTTTTTTGAGATGTTTAATTTTTTGATAAATCATGAAAAATACATAATTTTAATTGAAAACATCCTTTTAATATTATTTATTTATATAGAAAAATTGTATTTTTTTTGTTTTAAAGTATATTTATGTCAATAATACATCTATTAATCCAATTTTGGTCATTTTAATCAATTTCACATTGAATTTTGATATAAAAATATTTCAATCTTTTGAACATTTTCTCTTTAAAATCTCATTGTCTCGTCCCATTTGCAGGATTAATTTTAAATTAATTTATGCCACTTAGGTGTTTATAATTAGTAAAAATGGATCAAATATTTTGAATAATAATTATTTACAATTTCTAGTAATTTAAACATGGTTTTTGACAAAAATTATCAATAAAAGTAATTAAAATTAATTACATTGATTAGGTAAAAATGAGTTTACTTAGTGATTAATCTTTAACTTAAGGGGTAAAATAATCATAAAACATGTCCAAAATAAATTTTATTGAAATATGTATAATATTTACTCTCTTAAATATGAAATTTACCATTATTGGAGGCACATAATGTAAGGGAGAGCTCTCAATATTCTTTTCCTTTTTGTATTTACAAAAAAGTCACTCCTCCTCCACTATAAAAGGGAACCCCAACATTATTTACACCTATACAGACGTTTATATCATCCAAAACATCCCAAAATTATATCTCTTACTCATATAATCCTTTATTTGGTTATAAATTCAACCAACGAAGCCATTTGGTGTAAACAGAAATGAGTTACCCAAATAAGAGGTAACATCTTTCAACAAGAAATTTTGTTTTATTTGTTTATCCACACCCTAAATTACCCTTATTATTTTATTATATAATAACCTATATATCCTAAATATACTAATATGTTGTTATTTTAATTCAAATACCTACATTCATGAAAACTTCCATCAAATGGGATACACAGTCATTGTTCTTATGTATGGTGGACTACCGCCTCACAAACCGATGTCGTTCGTTCTTCCATTTCCACCTTTCAAGGTTAGTAATATTGATGATATTAATATTTTTTATGAAATTTATGATATATTTATTAATTAATAATTTTTATATAAAATACACATTCTTTCTTTGTATTTTGTGATAATATGATTAAATCATTTGGGGATGTGTGGACTATCGCATCCTCAAAGCAATATGATTCTTTCACACATTAAATGGAATATATTAAGTATGGGTTTATTAAAAATATTTTTTATATATGAAATAATAATTATACTAGAATTATAATATAAATATATATATAATTCACTTTTCTTTTTTCCATATAATAATAAAACGGAAACAACGTTCATGCATATGTACGGACTACCATCTCTATGAACATTGTATTTAATTTTATATTTGTATCCATTGTAGATTATTATAAATACAAATATGATGAATATATTTCATTTTATATATATTTTTACATTATTTAAATATTTAAATATTTAAATAATTATATAATTTATAGGATCAAGAATAACATGTCCAAACAAGTATGAAAAACAATGCAGTTATTATCGGTAACATAACTTTAACATAGAATTGTTAAAAAAACGATTGATATAAACTCATAAGTAAATATTATATGGTGTTATATGTATGAATATAGTTCATTAATGTTTTTATAATAAACTTATATTTATTATACATGATTTTTTAACAGGTACAATGAATTTCAAAACTTAAGATAAGGGTTCTGTCATCCCACTTTTATTTTTGTGAGATATATGTTATATTCCCCACATATTCTTATTGTGTGGTGGGTATACTGACCTATTAAATGTTATATCATGAATATATGTTATTTAGTGTTATTAAAAGTTTTAATTAATTTTATTCTTTTTTGGATATAATTATTCAAAAGTTACTCAAGTATTAAGAGTATTTCTAGTCTCACTTTTATTTCTACGAGACTTAGGAATTAGTCACCACTAGTTTCTTTTATGTGGTTTACATAATGAACATGAATGTGCGATATTATTATTATATTAAATTTATGTTTATTGAAATATCCATTTTATGATCAATATTTTATTCGAGTTTACGTTTCAAAAGCTACCAAATTGGTAAGGTAATTTTATTTCAATTTTCCTTCTTTGAGACATATGTTAAGTTGTACACTTAAGTTATTTTATGAGGTGTATAAAATTCCATTTTAAATGTTATATCATAAACCTTAATATTTTTATTATATTTTAAATTTCATTTAATCTTATTATTTCATAGGTATTTTGACTCAATGTTGTCATATTGTGACGATTTTGTTCCTATAATCTCATTGTTTTTGGGATTATTTATGATTTTGATTCTATTGATGAAATATAATGATCCAACTCTTAATAATTCTCATTAACTTTATTATCCTCTATTTATCCATGAAATCTCAAATTAATGGTGATATTTTTAGATTTTTTTGTACTTAAGATAATGAAGAAATTGTTTTTAATAAACTCCGACTTTATTTTCCTTTTCGGTCAGAAAGCATATTCTTCCAAAACCATGTTTTCTAAAAATACTTTCCAATATTTTAAACTATTATCCCACGATATTTAAGATGATTTTTTAAACTTATTTTACATTTTTAGAAATTTTGTTTTTAAAAAGGAATATTCTTGTCATTTTCAAATTGAGGCACTTTTCTAAACTATTTATAAGGAAAAATTAATATTCCAAATGTACGGATTTTTATCCGTTATGTCCTTAATTTATTTTAATGTTCCTTTAAAATATTTCAATATTATGTTTTTAAGAAAATTATTTTCACTAATGTTATGTACATTCATGATTTTAATTTATTTAAATTAAAAAGTTTTTCAAAAAAAAATTATGTTTATAAGTGTTTTAAATTATTTTCAATTATTCATTTATATGTTTTGAAATCTATTTTCAAAGAAAAAGTTTTTAAATTTTTTTATTTTAAAAATTATTTTAAATTATTTTAAATTATTCCTTTATTCATTTTCAAAAGGATACATTCAATGAAAAGGATTTAAATGATTTCAAAACTTATTTTAAAATTTTTCAAAGATATTTCAAAGAAAAATGTTTTCAAATTATTTTTTGTTCTAAAAATATTTTTTCAAAGAGAAAAGGAAAACTTCTTTAATAAATGTTTTAAATGATTTATAGATATTATTTCCTAATATTTCAAAGTTGTTTTCAGGGAAAATGATTTTTAAAAAATTTTTTGTTATAAAAATTGATTTTCTATGAAAGGTTAATTCCATTGATAAATTAATCAAGGGATATTTAAATATAATTCACCATCTAAGATGATATCCTTAGATATAGTTTATGATTTACTAGGGATATGATCCAAGAACACCATTATTATTCTATCTATATGATTAATATATCATGTTTTTTATCCGACATGTTTATCTTCCATATGTTATACCATGATAGAATTATTATGAAACCTTATTACTTTCAAGGGATATTAAATGATTATGAAACCAATATATTCTTCATAGGTTATGAAATAATGAAATGTTTATGATTCCGATTTATTTTCATGGGTTATGATATGATGTTTACGAAACCCATATCTTTTTATGGGTCATGAAATGATGAATTTTTTATTATATTATGGAACACATATGTATGATTTAATTATGAGATTTGTGGGACCTATATCTTCCTACAATACATTCGGTAAAGATTTATATCTTAGGATATAATCATTAATATATTGAGGAATAAACTTGGTTCAATAAAATACTTTTTCAGCTAAGATGGTCTTGTGAGTTAACCTTGACTACTAAGATGGTTTTAAGAGTGAACCATTACTATTAAGATGTTTTGGAGAGTGAAACCATTCCACTATAAGGAAAGGGTTTTTACTGGGAATGAAGATGTTTCCTAACTAGTAGATGTACCCCCCCCCCAATGATGTACCCTGATATGTTTAGGAAATTGTCCTTGTCTTATAGGGAATGATTTTATATGGTTATGTGTCTGCCAAAAATTTTATGTATTATTATTATATCATAGTCTCATGTCTCGTACTCTTGATTCCCTTATGATTATTTCCTTATGTTCTACAAAACATTAATCTATCACTGATGTGTATGATCTTTTATATGAAAGATATGATCCTCAAATTTTATTCTAATTTTTCCATACCCTAATATTCATGTTATTATTATGAATCTATTTTATTTAAATTTAATGGGATTCTATTCTCACCTTTTCATATGTTTCATTTCCCTAGATTTTGAAGAATGGTTTTTAGTAGGAGTATTGAAGGGGAATATATTTTTTTGGAAACATTGAATATATTTCACCAAGTGATATTATTATGTTCCATGTATTCAAAGACACTAAACTATTACAATCCTCAGGAATTTAAATTTATAATGTGTTGAATGTTAATCTAAAATGATTTAATATCATAGTATGTTAAGCATGGGTCTCTATAGTTAGTATAAAAGTAAAGGATTATTCAACCTTTGGAAACTAGAATGAAAAAACTCTAATGAGATCTCTACAGACATTTTTATAGATATGTCTAGGGACGACTAAGGATTAGTGTAAGGATGAATCAATGTTTATGAAATTGTCATAGAATTTTTATAAGTGATAGAGAATGTGGTTTTCTATAAATAAATTAATTTCTAGATTCTACAATTATATGTTGCTCTATTATAGATTTATATTGGAATAAAAATATCAAAAATGCTATATTGAGCTAGACTCGATCGAAAACCGGTATATAAAAACATTCCTTACTAGACAATACTTTTTACTATACAAGGGGATATTATTTTGAAATTATGAAACTCTTCATGAACCATAGTGGAGTATTTAAATATAATATGACTTTGACTAACTTATGGTGAACATAATGTGTTATAGAGTAAACAAGGTTTCAAAATTTAGACATCCTATCAATGATTTTTCATGATTATGTTGTTTTCTTCTTTGATAAGTGATCCTCACTCTATAATTTATCTTTTTATTAAATGGAGGGAACTATACTTAGTTAGATTAACATTTAATGTGATTGAAGTTTTTTTTATGAGAAATCAAATTGGATGATCGCTGGAGTGATGGATGTTCTTATCATTCCTAGTGAGTTTTTATGTAACATGACTGACAATATGTACATTAACTAACTCTCAAACTCACCAAATAAAATAAGGAAGGAGTTCTCTATTATTTCATGTAATAGAGAACATGGAGGAAAGAAGATTTAGTTTTCTTTATGTCGAGAATGTGGAAAGAATCACCTGAGTGAATGTATTATAGGAATGAGAATGTGTTTTGACTGTAGAAAAGAAGTACACAAAGAAAGTAAATAGAAAGGGAAAGTGAAAAGATCAGTTAATGTAAGGAATAATAATAATGGAATCCATAAGACACCATAAATGGTTTAATTTATTAAAATTGTAATGAATGTACATTATTCAAATATATTTTCTAAGTGTAAATCTTCCAAAGAGAATTAGTAAGGTGGTAGGAGTAATTGTTATTTTTTTTATGACAATGAGACTATAGGAGAAATGTGAAAGGAAAGACGTATTAAGTAATAGGATGAGGTATCCTTATTAATAGCTTAAGTATTAAGTCTAACAATCAAATTTTTTATGTATTTTGATTCAATAATTTTGAATTTTGAAATAAATAAGGATTGTTCAGTTTATGTTTTTTGCTAAGGATTTTCAAGAATATATTGAATAGTTCTGAAGGACTAGAAATGTGATTTAATAGAAATATAATATTTATCATAACCATGTGATTATGGGAAATATAACCCTTGATATTTTCCTAATTTTGAGATAAGTATGTTTATATAAATATATATTGGATATGAATGAGTAAATTGGATGGTACTTATTATCTTCAAAGTGATTAAGGATTCTTTCAAAAATTGGTTTACGCTATCATGGATGGAGTTTACATAATTTTTTGATTTATTAAATATATCCAACTAACTTTGTGATAATAAATAATTCATTTTTTCAATAATAATTTATGGTAATTAACATGTTTTAATACAATACATGATTAATTGATTCACATGTTTGGTATGTGACAACCAAGAGTTACTTTATGATATATAGGGGATCAATTATAAGATATTTATGATAAATTTAGTGAAATTATTTATAATGTTATGGAATTTCATCTTTTTTGATGGGTTACAAGGATAACAAATTATGAAAAAATTTATGTCAAACATCCGATGTGGTTTTAGAGATTAATGTATTATCTCACCATATAAGAATTTATTCATATTGGATAACATGTGCTAACTATTTTTCTATGATAAATACATATGGAATGACCTATAATTCTATTTTGGGATATCTTGATCTACTAATGATTCTTGAATGAAAAATTTAACATTATTTCTAGGAAAAAGAGATTTTGTGTAAATTGTTCCCGACACAAAAAATGGTGAGATTATACTGAAATCAATTAAGTATATCTTCTCGTGAAAAATCATCAACTTTATGGAATGTTTCATGAAATAAAATGTTGTTATGTTATTATCATTTAGTATGATATAAATAAACTTTTTCAAGACTCTTTGGTTTATGAATTTTTCATCATTAACTTTGTCCTAACCATTTTCTATATAACTTTCCATCAGAACATTATATTCATATTTATCTTCCATGTACTTGTTTTTTCTTTCCACCTATATTATCAAATGTGTAAACCTAGTTATGAGCTACTTTGGGTAACCGTTATGTTTACAAAATTAACTTTTTAAACAATGTTTTGGTATTCATTTTTATGATACGGGTTTCTATTAATGATATTTCATGTATTGAACCATTGATTACCCCAAATAATTTTGAGGGTGAAATTCATTTTATGTGGGATATAATGTAACCCCAGGAGTTTTTATGAATTATTTTTTTTCAAATAAATTAAATTTATTTTGAGGATTTCATTGAATTCTAAAAAATTATTATTTACTTATACACAACACAAATTCAAGAAACTATTATATTATATTGTGGTACAAGACACACTATTTTAGGATTGGGTTACACACAATGTCGAGTTCCTTCGATATCCTGTTTCACACACTTGAAAGAGTTTTACCAATATATAATATTATTATTCAAATATTGTTATAGTGATCACATATTCATTAGAATATAAGATATGAATATGATTAAATAAATTATGAAAATATTTTTTTCACATGTTTATAAAATTAATTCTTTGGTTAGAAATTAATTAGAAATGAAAATAAAAACCAATTGAATATAAAGGATGTGATTTTATAAAAAAATAATGTTTACCAAAAAGGTATTATATCATAAAAAATTATATTAATCCCTATTATTGAGAGATCTTAAAAAAATTAAATATTATAAATTCAGCCACATTTCTTAACATTCATTTAATAAGTTTTACATGCATAAAATTAGAACAAATCAAATTTTAGTCATAAAAGATACATTTTTCTAAAAGGATTTTTTTCCACCTTTTAATAGATTTATTGTTTTAAAAATATTTTTTCTAATTTTAAATTTTTTATCATAAATAATAAAATACATTTTTTAAATATTAATATGCATATTTACTTTGGGTGAGTTTTTTTATATTTTTTTGATAAGTTTCATTTTTTAATGAATTCTAAAAAATACTAAATTTTAATTGAAAATAAATTTTTTTTATAATTTATTTATATACGAAAATTATACTTTTATTTTATTTTAATTATATTAGGTTAATTATATATATTAATCCAATTTAGGTGATTTTAATCAATTTCACATTGACATTGGATATAAAAACACTTAAAAAATTTGATCATTTTCACTTTAAAACCCTATTTTCTCTCCCCATCGATGGGGTTAATATTAAATTTATATATTACACTATTTTATTATAATATTTAAAATTTGATTCCATATTTTGAATCAGATTAATTTATAATCTATACTATTTTAAATATAGTCTTTTACCAAAAATTTTAATGCATTTCATTAAAATTAATTAAAGTGATTAATGTAAAAAATTGTTGGCTTATCAAAACCATAAAAAACTAAGATAAAAAATTCCAATAAATCATCCTATAATCCTTCCATTGGTCATAAATACAATCATGTGATATTTTTGGTGTAAACCTAAAGAAGTTTCCTAAAGAAGAGGTAACAACATTTAATAAACACTGTTGTTTTATTTCTTTATCCACCCATCAATTATTATTATTCCCTGATTATATAATAATATATATATAATAAATATAATTATTTTAAATTATTTTATGTATATACTCTACAGTTACACACATTTCCATCAAATGTGATATGCAATCATTATTCTTGTGTACGGTAGATTACCACCTTGCGAACCAATGTTGTTTATTCATCCATTACCACCATTCATGGTTGGTGATAATGATGTAATTTATATTTTTATATTATATATATTGTATTTATGCTATTTTTAGGATTATTTAATTATTATATAACACATAACTTCATTCTTTCCATTTTGTGAGAATATGATAACATCATTTATGGACGTGTGGACTACCATCAACTCAAAGCGATGTGATTTATTCATGATTTAAATGGAAGGTATTAAGGATTGGGTTATTAGAAATATGTGTAATAAAATATATAATAATTATAACTAAATGAATATATAAATATATCATTTACTTTTCATTATTTTAATATGATAAGAAAATGGAAACAAACTTCATCAGTACGTTTGACCAACTGTATCCATAAATATTGTACTTCATTTCCTATTTATATGTTAATATAAATAAATATATGATGAATATATATGATATTTATGTCATGTTTTATATTTTTAAATATTTAAAGCGTAATTTAAGTAATAAGAACAAGAATAATAAGTCAAAACGTGTATGAAAAACAATGCGGTTATTATTTGAAACTTAACTTTCACATCGAATTGTTAATAAATAGGTATTATAAAGTTATAAGAGAATAATATAAGATATTATATATATGAATATGTATGTTTGATAGATTTATAATAAAAATATATTTATTATACAGGTGTTTTTAACAAGTATGATGAAAGTCAAGACTTAAGGTAATGGTTTTATCGTCTCACATTTATTTCTGTGAGATATATTCTATATTCGCCACTTATTATTTTTGTGTAGTTTGTGTAATTACCTATGAAATGTAATAACATTAATTTCATTTATTAAATTTTTTTTTAATTTTTTTAATTGATTTTATTATTTCATGGATCTCAATATTCAAAAGTTACTAAAGTAGTAAGTGGGTTTATAGTCTCAATTTTATTTTTGTGAGAATTATAAATTATTTACCACTCATTTCTTTTTGTTATATATATACATCCCATGAAATTATTATATTATTTTTATTCTTAAGTTTATGGGTATTAAAATATCAATTTTATTGTCTCAATTTCATTGGATTTTCAGTTCAAATGTTACCAAATCGGTAAGTCAATTTTGTCTCCATTCACCTTATTTGTGACATATGTTATGTTACACACATACATTATTGTATGAGGTGTATATAATTCCATTTAAAATGATAAATCATAAACCTCCCTAATTTAATAATATTTTAAGATCCATGTAAAATTATTGTTTCACATGTATTTTGACTCAATGTTACCAAAGTGGTAGGAGGTTATTACAACAATCTCATCGTTAATCAGGATTGTTCATAATTATGCTTCCATTGATTAAATATTATGATCTATATATTAATAATTATCATGAAATTTATTCTCCTCTGGTTATCCATTTTATTTACATGTAATTTAACCATATTTAAACTCTTTGGTATATAAGATAATTATGAAATACAAATTATGAAAATTATGCAGTATTTATCCTTTCAGTCAAAAATCTGTGTTCTTCCAAAACTATGTTTTCAAAATTGTTTTCAAAAATTTTATACTATTATCTTATGATATTTAAAAAAATATGTTCACCCTTGTTTTACATTTTAAAAAAATGGGTTTTAAAAATTAATCTTCTTGTCATTTTCTGATTGATGCACTTTTCTAAACATTTTATGATGCAGAAGGACTGTTTGCCATGTAAAATTTTTTCTTCCATCATGACCATATTTTTTTAAGCTTCTTTGCATGTTTACCAAATTATTTATTTAAGAATTTTTTTTCTAATATTTTTTACATTTAGTTTTTAAAGCAGTTTTCTATGAAAAATGTTTTCATAATTGTTTTATTTTCATTATTTATTTTAAATAATTTTCAAATGATATTTTATATGTTTTCAAAGATATTTTAAAATAAAATGTTTTTTGATAAAAATTTTGTTTAAAAACTATTTTAAATTATTTTTAAAGCATCCTTTATATTTTTAAATAATGTTATTTTCAAAGAAAAGGATTTTAATGATTTAAAATATTTTTTTATATGTTTTCAAATCTACTTCATAGAAAAAAATTCAAAATGATTTACATTCTAAAAATAATTTTTCAAATAGAAAATAAAATTTTACTCACGAAATTTTTGAAATGATTTTTAAATATTAATTAAAAAGTTTTTTAAGTGGTTAAAAAATGATATTTGAAATTTTTTTATATTCTAATTTTTTTTTTCAAAAAAAGGTTATTTCCCTTAAGAAATGACTCTATAGATATTTCATAATCAATCTCTATCTAAGATGACATCCTTTGATATAGTTTATTCTTTACTAGGGGTATGTTCCAAGGAAAACATTATTATTCTTTTATTATGATTATGACTACAAGTTGTTTAGGAAATATTTTTCTCTTCCACGAGTTATACCATGATAAAAACTTATGATACTCACTTCCTTTCATAAGTTATTATAGAATTTTGAAACCTTTCGCTTTTTTATATTTTATGATATGACTAAATGCTTATGACACCCATTTCATTTCACAGGTTATGATATGTTGTTTATGAAACCCATCTCTTTTTATGTGTCGTGATATTGGTAATGGGTTGTTGTCTTATGACACACATCTGTGTGATTTCATTATAAGATGGTTGGTACCTATATCTCTCTCAAATGCATTGGATAAATATTTATATCTCATGAGATCTACATGGATGGAACAAGGAGTAAATATGGTTTAGTAAATGACTATTTTAACTAATATGGTCTTGAGAGTGAACCTTAACTAATAATATTGTCTTAAGAGTTATCATTGACTACTAAAATGGTTTGGGGAGTGAAATCCTTACACTATAAGGAAAGGGATGTGACTCGGAATAGAGGTTTGTCCCTCCCAATAGATGTATCTCCCATGAAGTTCCCTGATATGTTTTGGAAATGATCCTTGGATTATAGTGAATGATTATATATTCTTATATATCTACCACAAATTATATATCTTATTCCAATATTACAGTCTCATGGATCATGCTCTTTATTCCTTTATTATTCATGACTTATGTTATCCTGATATTTAATTAACAAATCAGGTGTATGATAATTAGTACACATAGTATTATTTTCCAATGTTATCATCATATTTTCATACCCTTATGTTAATGTTATGAATACATATCTCCTTTATCAACCCTTATTGAGAATCTGAGCTCACCCTTTCTTGTGTTTCCTTTCTACAAGTTATAAATAATGGTTTCTAGAAGGAGTACTATAGGGGAATATTTTTGTGGTAAACATTGAAGATATTTCACCAAGTGAGAATATTATGTTCCATGTTTCCAAATAAACTAAACTATTATGGTCATCGGGAATGTAATTTTTGTAATATAGTGAATACTCATCTAAAATGATGTAATATATGTGTATATTAATCCTTCATCACTATAAATTCACTTTAATATGACTATTATATTTTAAGGTTTTAGGTATTTAAAAAAGTTCCAATCCCATCACTTATATATTGAGGTCATATACCCCTATCTCTCGAACACATTTTGAGCCATCTATCTCAGCCAGACCCTGAAAAAACACCATCTTAAATTCATTAATTTATAGGATATTTCACACAATCCATATTTATAGGGGAAAACATTTCATTTACCAGATGTAAGTGGTTATCCAATTTCATTTAGGATGATATAAAAAAATCACACAAACTAGGGTTCCACACTACAAAAACTAGAGTGGATGAAATTACCCTAATATTCTCAATTATTTATTAAGGAAACTAGATCGTACAATCAAAATATCAATAATAATATCAAATAATAAAAACATATGATTTAAACCCCTCCACATTCAATTTCAATTAATCCAATTCTTTATCATCATTAAGGAAAGTCAAAACTACCATTCAAGGTATGAAAAACATATCCATGATTCATGATGCAACTTAGAGAGGCATGAATGATACCCTTCCATGAAGGAAGAGGCTTTACATGATTATCTACAATAAAATAGGGGTCAATGCATAGGATGTAACCACTACTTGAAGAACTCAAACAAATAGTGGAAAAAGGGTATGATGACCCCAATGGAAAGGATCCAAAATTTCCCATCTCAAGAGAATGAAATTATGAATGAATTAAGTAATGATCTACCTTTTATAATTAATAGATAAGAAACGATTGAGATTTTAGATCACAAATTTTATTTAAATTGACTATTAATGAGGGTCTCATTAAATCAACATGAAAGATCCCTTGAAATGATATGTATTTTATGAACTATAGAATTAAAATATCCTCTATTTAAAAAGATAATAATTCCCTTAAATAATTATTTAAAACCATTTTACGTAAAAAAATATAATAATGAAAAAACTGTTAATTCTTGAAAAACATGAACTTGCTACTGTCAGGTGTAACTGCTAGAATATACCACTAGCATCTAGTTCCAGACTAGTTCTACTACCAATATCTTCTAACTATAAACTAATTCTATAACCTCTAGTATATACCATTATACTATGTCTACTACCATCAACATTTACCAACAACATCTACTTCCAGACTAAGTCTGTTACCACCAAAATCTATTATCAGAATCTACCTCCAGAATAAGTCTTCTACTAAAATCATATACCCGTAACACATACCTCATGACATATCCTAGTAATATGATCATATATATCTAGTATCTACCACTTGACTAATACTTTTTATTTTCATTATCTACCCTCAGACTAAGTCTGCAACCTCTAATAACTACCTCCAACATCTTAAAAACACATTTGGAACCCACATGCCTAGGGAAACTCAAGGGGAAGGTTCTTAGGAACCTAGGAATTTCATTATAAACCTTTTAAAAATTATCATCCTTCCTATTAAACCAAAAATAAAGATAAGGAAAGTAAAATGGGTCATATAAACAACCAACCTATGAGACACCTCTCAAGAATCTCATTATAAATGAAACACTACCACCAACCAAAGACTTAAAACACACGCTTCCTATATTACAAAAAAAAACACTTGAAAACCCATTTTATCCCACACAAAATCATAATACAATATTTTTTACAACCAATGGACATAAAATCCTCAATTAAACATATCAAGTAATTACATCTCTCATGTTTTGATAATATCCACTTTGGGATGCACTGACTCACCTGTAAGGTTTCAATCAAATCATGTTATAATGAATCTAATTGAGGAATTATTTTTTCCATTCTTCCTATGAATTTATGCTTTAATAAAACATCATATCAATAAGGAATAAGAATATATCATATAATATATAAAGTTCCAAACATCACATAATCAAAAATAACAATTAAAAACAATACAATATCAAAAAAAACTTCGGGTACTAGGTAGACATATGTATCTCATACTCTAATGTACACATCTACATGCCACAATTACTCCACAGATCACAAACTAAATAATGGTTCATACTCAAAACACCTTCTCTTAACAATCCTAGATCTCTTCTATCTTCTCTATGAATATCACTTTGTCCTCAATATCAAACTTTTCCAAGTCAATAACATGGGAGTCAATGTGAAGATACCGAAATAGTTGATAAAATAGAAGATTTTCTGAATCTAGTATATTCATGGTGGGAGTTAAAACCAATATTACATCTCATTAATGTCTCCCAACACCTCTAAGGGTTCAAAATCCAAGGTGATAGCTTAATATCACTACTAAACTTATACTTCCCACATCGAGGGGAGACTCTCACGAACACATGGTCTCTAACCTCGAACCCTAAGGGTCTATTCATGTGATTATAATAAGAATAATTTAGTTCACTTGATTGTTTTATTTACTAATTAAAAACCTTAACCTTCTATATCAATCCCAACACAACATTAGTTTTATGAACTATCATCCACCCAACCTTATCCATGCACAATGGAGAACAACACAAACTCTCATAAAAATCCTTGAATGGGGACATGCCAATGGATGAGTGATAACTGTTGTTATAGAAAATCTAAACCAATGTAATGTGCTTCACCCAAGATCCAATAATGTCTAATATGTACCCCCTCAATATATCCTATAGTGTCTAGATAGTCCACTTTGTCCATCTGTTCTACTAAGGGTGGAATGTAGTGTTGAGTCATAACTAAGTCCCAAATTAATATTGTAATCCATTCCAAAATTCCAAGGTAAAATTTGCATTCTAATTTAATATGATGGATATTGAGACTTCATGTAGATTCACCACCACATCCACATAGATCCTTACCAAAACATTCATGATGCCCGACAACTTGATCGCTAGGATGTGAGATGATTTCTTCAACTGATCCACGATTACCCAGATAGCATCACAACCTCATGGATATTTGGGTAATCTTGTGAATAATTACATTTATATGTCATAGAATTTATACTCAAGAACACGCATGGGATGCAAAAAACATCTAGTAATATGGTTCTCATCCTTTAACTACCAACAAACCAATCACCAAGAAATAAACTCTACCACCATCCATTTCATTTTGGGCCACCAAAACTACATCGTCAAGTCATAATTCATCTTAAAACCCCTTAAGCGTCCCACTAAAGGTGAGTTGTGAAACTCATTATGGAATCCATAATGTATCACTACCATAAAAAATAGACTCTCCTGAAACAACATATGATTCCAAACATCACCCTCCCATCCCCTGATATCATCATTACAGTCAACAAGATCATGCATCACCTCTTCCTATGAGTCTCCCCATTGACACTCCTCTACTTGGTGCATCAGTGAAGACCACACTATCACCTAGAATAAGTATTGTTGACCATAACCCACTATCTCATCCAATTATAGGGACTCCAACTACTTTATCACACTCCAAGAATCTCTAGACTACAAAACCACATCTTTCCATGACTTCCTTCTCAAAGCATCATCCAAAAAAAATAAATTTCCTAAAGTTTAGGATAAAAAATAATCATTATCCTGATGAAAATCCATCGAAATACATTTCTAAATATTTAGATAATGGGGATAAAAGATATACCAAAAACCCCTATTATTCCTAAAGACCAAAAATTTCTCTCAAATGGGGTAAGGTCTCCATAGAATCAGAAAAAACACAATTTATTATAACTTTAGATAATGGGTGACACAGATACAATCATGGGGGAATAACTAACTAGATCGATAAGAGATTAATACCTCCTTCTACATCAATATGCATCCCTATACCAAATGGGAATCATCACAAAACACCCCAAGCATTGCCCCATCCTCTAGAAACTAAAGCACTAGAGTACTAAGAAACATACCATTTAGGTTGCCAAATTCCACTTGATAATGATAATTCCAGATAAAACCCTAGTACTTCCAAGTCAAATATATTAATGTGGCTACAATCAATATAAAATTAGACATGAACATTTGGTAATAGCCTGAACGCCCTAAGAAGCAACACACCTCTGCCACACTATTGGGGGATTCCCAAGAATCCACTACCTTGACCTTTGATGGGTCCATGGATACTCTTTAGTAGGACAATACATTCCTAATGAAATGAATCAATAATTTCCAAAACATACAATTATAAAACCTTCCATAGAGCTAGTGTTGCATAAGAACCTGTAAGATTGCCCTGAGATGATCGGTACGCTGCTCCTCTGACTTTGAGTAGACTAATATATCATCGATTAAAATGACTACGAACTGTTCTAGGAATTAAAAACTCATATTTCATGAGTCCCATGAACACAATTGGTGAATTTATGAAACCAAACAGTATGACCAAAAAAATGATGTTTCCATACCTTCATCTGTTAGAATTATTTACGAAATCATCCTACTTCACCCTCAAATGGTGATATCCAGATTGTAGTTAGAACTTGAAGAACAAACTTTCTCCCCTCAAATTATCAAAATGGTCATTTATCCTCAGAAGTCAATATTGATTACTTATAATCACCAAATTTAACCTATAAAAGTCTATATAAAACCATAGGATACTATCTGCCTTCTTATAAAATAATATTTGAGCACCCTATGATGACTCACTAAGGAAAACCCCTTATGTTCCAAATAATCTATCTAAATCCTCAACTCCCACAACATAGAGAGTTTCATCTAATATGGATCCATCAAAATTTGGAGAAGCATAATGCTATAAATATATCACAAACTCTATATCAAATTTAGGGATAACATTACAACCTTATCATGAAGAAACGTCTAGAAACTTTTCTGAGTCTAGGAACCTCCAACATTCAAATGTACACTGATCCCATAGATAGATCATCCATCAAATAATAAATGGTCTCCCCATGCATTCTTCCCACCTAGAATCTATACTTTTCAATAAAAATCACACAATATCCATCCACATATGAGAACATGAATCCCTCTATAAGGAGTGGATAATAGAACACATATAATACAATCCTTTGATGCCAAATATGACGTCGTATGTCTACATATAAAGTAAAAAAAATAGTCCCCATGGGACTGATGTGGCCTCATTATTATTCTACACCACTAGAGCACATCAAACAAGATAGTTAATCTCTAGCTGACATAATAAATACCATGGAAATGATAATCCTATATACTTATTATCCCAATGAACAAACTATAGTAGTTGAAATAAATTATTGTGAAGCTAATAAATCAAATAAGGCACAAAAAAATATAATACATGCTTAGTATACCATTAATGATATGTGTCCCCTCTAGTGTATCCACTTATACTATATACATCTAACCATTCCCTTCTCTCTTTCCTCTCTACTAATGGACACCTCATGGCCACACTCATTTTGAGGGCCCTGAACATGAGGTACATTTTAAGGTCATCCTCTTCAATCTATGTCTCCTCTCGATGGAGCACAAGTATGCTACCCTTGCTGATAAAATTGATTGCTGGAATTTTATACTAAGTCAAATGTTGAACCTGACCTCCTCCCCCAAACTACGCTCAATAAACCAAAGGGTACTGATTCTGATAAAATATAAAAACCCAAGAGACAAAAAACACATGCCTAAATCCCCTAGTAAGATCATCAAAACAACTATCCCTATAGGTCTAGATGGTGTGATACTGAGGTCAACTCCCATCTAGTGAAAACTTTTTAGTCCAAAGCACCTGATACCTACTACTGAAAACTCTTATACTCGACGAACCCATTTGGTTACCCTATCACAATAAATCTCATTATGGTTTTATGCACTCAATCATATCATCCTTATTATAAAACTCTAGATATGTTAGAAACATTAAGGGGGTAACTATATACTGCAGATAAGGACAAAGTTTCTCCATAATATTTCGTTCATTGGAATCCTAATCTCAAAAATGGTCTGGAGAAATAAAAAAATATCCTTAAACTTTATTCCAATATCTTGCACAAACCTACTCCCCCTACTGAAGATAGATAAGCTCATGCCTCTTCACTTACATCATATTCTATGAATGGAACTCTACCTAAAACAATTTCTCTAATTTGGACCATGAAACATCTGCCTCATTCTTCTCTCCAGAATATAGTGTCCACCACTGACGCATAGCTCATCATATCTAAATAAATAGTACCAAAGCCAAGTACTTTTTTGGGGCTTGGGTCAAACTGAAAGTGATCACAATATCCTCCAACCAACTCTCTATCTATAATTTAGAAACAGAACCCTAGTACTTCCCAAAATATTTCTGTTGAATAGAGCACAACATCCTCTACCACAGATCATCCTCCTCAACTGGATTAACACTTTTAAAATCAATCAGGTCATAATGTTGAACCTCCATATACTGAACCACCTATGGATGATGACCAAGATCCATGAATGAAAGAGAAATAATAATTTTCCTAAGACTAGTAGTATTGAATTTCATTATGGTTAATTCCATTCATTTTAGCTTCTCCAAAACTACACAATTCCAAATATGAACACATGTTTTCAGGATGAATGTACCTATTTTAAGTCTCTACCCTGTAAATAGAACCACCTCACTTGGTCAATCATTAATATCATGTCCTTTATATCAAATCATAGGGAGCTAAAATCTCATGTCCTAGACAGTGTTGCATGTCTTATATCATACACCATAAATAAACTAACACAATTTCCCAACTAACCAAATGAAAACCTCAATCTTCCTAACACCAAACTATATCCTATCTCAAAACCATCAGCTCTGATATAACCATGTCATAACCCCCTCCCTCAAAAGATATAACAATGAAAGGAGATAGATAGTTCCCTTGATTCCTACCTCCAGTACTGATCAGATTAAAGAATAGAACCAATGGTATAAAAAAATAATTAATTGGATCCATTACCCTCTATAGTAAATTATGATCAGGAGATAGGAATAATCCTTGGTAAGTAACTCCTTGATAAAATATAAAAAAGAAACCAAAACAATCTCATAATAAATATATAAAATAATAAGATACCGATAAAAGTCTCTATAGTAAATACCCAAATGAAAAGATAAGGTAATATCAAAAAAATTGTCCAAAGGTCTAATCTAGTAATGTTCGGCATTGTCCAAGTACTACTCTTGGAAAATAAAAAAATAATTTTATATAAATAGGTTAATCAAACAAGTATAATCAGTAGGGTAATAAGAGTGTCTCAAAACCTGTGAAAGAGGAATACTACTAAATTAGTAATAAAATACAATAACCTAACAACACCTAAACATGTCAACTAACCCATCCCCATCCTCACTATGGAACACAAGAAAAAAAAACTCATCCATGTATACAAACATTATAAGAATCATAGTGAAAAAGGGTTCCCCACACTTATTTCCGTTGATTTTCCACCCTCACACCCCAAAGTCTTACATCCTGACACTTCTATCTATTTTCAACATCGCATCATACCAAGCATCCCAAGTACAACTAGTCATCACATCACATCACACCCAAAATAACCTTGTTTATCATTAATCATCATCCACAAACACAACCATTGTAGTAGGGTATCATGATCATAAAAGACACCAATCTTCTTCCCTCCTCCTACCATGAATGGCCCCCACCATAAGCCATATCATCACATAAAACATTTCTACATTTCACTTTTGACATCTATAAATCACAGTTCAGTAATGTAATCATATACATGAATATATAGTGGGATAGAGTAGGTAGTCATACATCTATCCTCACCACCATGATGTTGTTAAAAACACCGAAACCCCCACCATAAAATATAAAGGTTTCGGAACAGGGTACAATATTCGGGTGGGGTTCCCATATAAAATCCAATGAAACATACATGGAATATATATATATATATATATATATATATGTACACAAACCCAAACTATGGGTTCACAAAACGCACTATTTAACTCATAACATCACCACCCATCCTCAAAACACTTCCACTTTCGCTTCCACCACAAAGTTCACCACACCACACTACAAACTACAAGTCGTGATCCACCATTACAAATTAATCCATTTTAAAGATTACCAATATCTTACCCATTTCATTATCCATCTAGTTCATTCAATTATTCTTAACCAATAAATTTCACATTTATCTTTTAAATGTACTAAATAAGACTTCCCATTTTTAATTAATTCATTATCCATTTCCATCTGATTAACCAAACCAACTCATGCCATTCCAACTACAATATTACCATTTAATTAATTTCATTACTTCTTAGGAATCTATCATAACACAAGAGATTACAATAATATACAGACCATCATCCTCATACAAACAATCCCACACATCCACCATAAAATCCACAACCACCTCCTCATCACACCACCACATCAACACCACTTTACATCAAAACCACCCCAATCCATGACAACACAACTCATCACATAAATGCCCCACATCAAAACTACACTTATCTACCTAAAAACATGGACAAACAACCACACATCATATTCAAACATCCATTTTTTATATTTATCAAGTGGAATTTCATCCCTTTCACTTCATTAATTTAAAGGAATTCTCATAGGATCCATTATTTATAGGGTAAATCATTTGATCAATTAGATATATGTGGTTATAAAATTTCCATTAGGGTGATATCAAACTATCACACAAACAGAGGTTCCACCCCACAATAACCACAACACAAAAAAATCCCCTAACAATGATAATTGTTCAACAAGGCATCAGGACCATAAAATCATGATATTAATATAATATCAGACTATAAAAACATGAGATTTGAATCCCTCCTCCTTTAATTTCAATTTCAATTAATAAAGTTATTTATCTTCATTATGATGGTTATAAAACAACTTTCCAACAATAATGAAAACATACTTATCTAACATGATTCAACTTAGATAAGATGAAAGATCCCCTACCTAAAATCAAGAAGATTCTTACGATTTGTTGCACATAAAAGGGGTTCCACACATAGGGTAGAACCACTATAGGAAGAACATGAACCTATAGAAAAAATAGGTTTACTTTACACCAAGGGAAACACCCTCGAATATCTAGTCTTGAGTGAAACAAATTTGGAATTAATGAAGGAAATATATTACTTTTAGAATTAAAAAATATAAAATGATCAAGATTTTAGGTCACCTATTTGATTTTAATTTACCTTTGATAAAAGTCTCATTAAATATACATGAAAGATATATTTAAAATCTTTAGACATTTAAAAATTGAGGATATAAATATCCCCGTTTGAAATGACTCTTAATTCCCTTAATTTTATCTTTAAAATAATTTACGTCAAAAAACATAAAAAGGGAGAAATTTTAAATTATAGAGAGACTAGAACTTGATAATTTAGGTGCTACTTCCAACATCGATCATCAGCATATACTACCAAACTAAGTCTACTACCACCAAAATTTATCACCAAACTATTTCCACTACCCGAAGTATCTACTACCATCATTTAAGGTCAGACTAAACCTATTACTACCAATATCTATCGTTAATCTAACTATGATACCACAAGCGTCTATGGCTATTATGTACTTCCAAACTAATTATTCTACCACTAGCACGTACTTCTAGAATAAGTCTTCTACCACTTTTATCTACTAACAAAATAATTCTGATGCTTCTAGAATCTACCGCCAACATATACCACTAAATTAAGTTTGCTACCACCAGCATCTACCGTCAGACTAAGCCTACTACCTATAACATATACCAATGACATCTACTGCTAGAATAAGTCTACCGCCTACAAAATCTACCTCTAAAATCTAAAAAAACATTTTGGAAGCCACAATACTAGGAATACTCATTGGGAAAGATTCATAGAAATTATGGAATTAAACTTATGAATCATATTTTTGAAATGATAATGATTTATACCATGACTTGTAATTTATTATCAATTGATGATTGGGTATTAACATCAGAAGATATTATCATTATAACATACCATTATAATTATCTTAGGCTTGAATATAGTCATAAATTAATATATTAAAGGTTAAATGTTACAAAACATATGTGCTCCCCCCTTTTTTATGTTTTCATTTGCCTCTTGTTATGAAGAATGTTTTAAGTGGGATATGTCTAATAAAGGTAATATGAGAGAATAACGTTTTGGGAGATATTGAATATTTTTCATTAAATAAGACCACTGTGTATCTAATCTTCAAATACACAAAATATATATGGTTATGGGGTGTGTATTATTGTGAAATGTATTTAATATTCATCTAAACTAATTTAATATTTATTTATGTTATGCTTAGGTCAAATCAGTTGGTATTAATGTAATGTATAGTTATTTTTTGTAAATTTTGTTACAAATAATATAATTGTATAAAATAGGACAACTAATGAATAATTGAATGTCATATAGTGTTTTCCTAAAATTTTAATAGTATGATATGATGGTTTCATAATATAGGACATCCCAAGAATGATTTTCATGATTATATGGATTTTCAATCTGATTATTATAGAATGATTCTTACACTATTTTTTTCATTTTTAGTAAATGGTTTTAACTTTGAGGAGTCTAATTAATAATGAATTTGTCGATAATGTAATGATTATCCTCTTGAGAAACTGAATGACATGGGATTTGGAATAAAAAGTCTCATAAATATCCTTATGTAACTCTCTCATTCCATGAATCATGATCATCCATGAAATATGAAAATCATTAACCAATGAACCATTGAGTATTTCATGAGAAAATATCGACCTTATATCAGTGTTTACTCTAATACACTAGTTATAGAGCATTGGACTAATACCACTAAAAATATATTTCTTATTCTCTAGTTCTTAAACACTAAAAAAATTATCTAGGGAGTGTATTGTTTTTAAAGAGGAGCATACTAGTGGTGTGATATTATTAATAATGTGTGGAAAGAAGAATAAACTGAATCCACGTAATGGGATGAGTTATAGTGGGTTTTTTCAATAATTACTTTCCTTCAACTATTCACATGAAAATTGAATAGAAATTACATGATCATAGTTAGAAGAATGATGAAATTATTGGTAAATACAAGGAAACTTTTACAAGACCTATGAGGTATGATTCTAGTTTTTTCATCAAACCTAACAAAAAAATTGATCAGTTCATTGGATAATTAAAACCAAGTCTCTAACAGGAGCTATCCATAAGGGGATTATATAAAAATGAAGAAATAATTTGATACGATCTCAAGGTAAAAAAAGAAATTTTTGATTCCCATAATTATCATAGTTTTGATAATAAGATAAATATGGCGTTTTGAGGAAAATATAAAAATAAAACTAGTGGAGGAAAGAAAATGAATCATATTTTATGCTATAAATGTGGAAAAAATCATGGGAGGAATTTTATTATGGGAAATGTTAAATGTTTTATGTGTGGAAAAGATGTTAATCATGTAAGTTAATTAAAAATAGATATTAAGAGTTAATCCAATAAAATTAACATGGAGAGATATAAATTTAATGAACCACACACACTTAAATACTAAAGAATGAAAGGATTATAGGAATTACGGTTAAAAGTTATCAAATTCAAGGGTTAGTGATGATAATCAGCATCGATAACCTATTAAACCAAGAGATAAAGGGAAATATCATGAGATCACAACAACTAAGGTGGCTCAAAAGAACAATGTGGTGAAAGGTACACTTACTATCAATTCTAGGACTACAAATGTATTATTTTATACTAGTTCTACAAACTATTTGGAATCTGAATAATTTTTTAGGGTATAATATTACCACCTCAATGATTATATGATGAATTATTTGTTAAAACTATTAACAGTAAGATGATAACATATCAATTATATATCCCCTCTGACTGAAGTTTTTGGGAATGCTATTCGTATAAATATTTTAATTCTCACAATATTTGAATTTGATATGATTTTATGAATGGATTAGCTCTCTTTATATTGATCACGTATCAATTGTTGTGGAAGGGAATCCTCATTCGATATTCCAAATCAAACCATGAATTTTTATCAATACAATGTTGAATATGAACATCCAATTGAAACTGAATCGATTGTATATGTCATGGTTCCTATTCAGGAGGGATATCTCTCTCAAATGAATTTGGAGAAACTAAACATTGATGATATTTCTGTTATGATGGAATATTTCGATGTATTTACTAAAGTTTTTATTAGTATATCCTCTAATAATGAAGTTATGTTTTCAATAGAAATCATACCTAGTGATATGCCTATTTCAATTACTCATTTAAAAATTGTGATGATGGAGTTGAAGAATTAATGAAACAACAAGAAGAGAATCTTAGTAAGGGATTCATGAAGACAAGTGCACCACCATGGGGTTTTCTTATTCTTTTGATTAAGAATAAATATAGATAAATACATGTTTTTATTGGTTATCTAGAACATAACAATATTATTGTCATGAATAAGTATCTTATTCCCCGTATTGATTATGTGTTTGATAAATTGTGGGGAAGCCAATACTTTTTAAAGATTAATATTTGATCTAGATATCATTAGTTGAGGGTTAAAAATGAGGAAATATCCAATGATATATTTCATTCAAGGTATGGTCATTATGTATTTGTATTGATTCCATTTGAACTTTCAGATTCCACAACTACCTTCATGGATTTAATGAATAGATTTTTTAGAGATTATGTTGATCAATTTTTGGTATTATATATAGATTATATTCATATATATTATAATATAAAAGAAGATATTGAGGATAATTAGGGTGATGTGTTAAATACCCTGAGGAAGGATAAGTTGTATGAAAAATATGGTAAATGTGAATTATATCTACATAAATTATTATTCATGAATTTCATAATTATAAGTGATGGTATATAGGTGGATCCCATAAATATGAAAGTTATTGAACATTATTCTAGAAAAAACATTGTGACTGAAATCCATAGATTTCATTGGATAGAATGATAATATTGACTCTTTGGGAGAAGTTCCTCAAGGTTATAAAATTCACTAACCTATTTGACACATGAGGCATCCATGTTCCATTTGATTGATGAATATGAAGAAACATTTATATAACCGAAGAGAAGTTTAGTTATATCACCTATGCTCACACTAAAATTTAGTAGAGAAGGGTTTTTGATATATATTGATGCATAAAATAAGGGAGTGGGAAGTGTTATCATGAAGAATAAAATGGCAGTTTCTTACACCTCATTCCAATTGATGATTCATGATAAAATTACCTGAATCAAGATTTTGAATTCACATTGCTAATTTTTTATTTGAAGATTTGGAGGAGTTATGATTATTTTGAAAGGTGTGATGTATATACAGATCATAAAATCTTGAATTATATAATTACACATAAATATTTGAATATTAGTCATAGGATATTGTTTGAACTGGTTAAATATTATGACAAATTAATACATTACCAACCTAGGAAGGAATAAAAGGTGGATGATTCTATGTGTCGGGTGTACCATACTAATCTACCCTTTATAAGGATTGAGAGAGATAAAATTCAAAGATATTTATAGACTATTGACCTTGAATTCATTTTGAACGGTAAAAGATACTATCATTCCCATGTGAATATTCAACCATCTACACATGTGAATATGAAAGAGGAGTAAAAGGAATAAGTGGAGCTGTAAAAGAAATTAAGGATTGTTTTTGGGTTCAACATTGACCATGATAGAATGATTTGATTTAGGAATATATTATGTGTTCTGTAAATACTATAATTAAACATGGATCTATTATATTAATCCCATAATTCATTATTCTATATTCAGCCAATAAGTGTTAAGATTTTTATAGATCTTAAAGAGAATTTATAGTTTGATATCATACGGAGATATATTGAATAGTGTGCATCTCAGTACATGGTATTCCAACAAGTTAAGGCTATGATATATAATTATAAGGGTATGTTGTAACCATTACACATACCAAAGTGTAACTTGTAAAACATTAGTATGTATTTTTTTTGTGGGACTCCAGAGGAAAAATTATGGTCATAATTATTTTTAGGTTATCATCAATCACCTTATGAATTTACCATTTGTACATACTATCAAATAATATTTACCTCTTGATCATATTGTATGATTATACATCAAGGTAGTGGTAAGGTTACATGTAGTACCACTCTCAATCATATATGATTGTGATATGAGGGTTACTGTGAATTTTTGGGGATGTTTTTAGTAAACTTGGAATATAGATTTGAGATTTAGCACTACATATCATTCACAGATATAAGGTTAGTATGAGAGGAATTGGAGAACCATAACAGATATATTATGAGATTGAATTGTGCATTTAATAAAAGGTTGGGCTGAACACCTTCCTCTAGTTGAAGTTTTTTACAATAATATATTTCTCTCAAGAATTCAAAATTACCCTAGTGAATCCCTCTATGGAAATATGTGTGGGACTCTAACATGTTCAGATAATGTTGGGGAATGAAAAATATTGGAAAATCATATAGCTGAGGTAATATCAGACAATGTTAAATCCATTCAGAAAAGGGTATTTCAGAGTTGATAGAAAATGTATACTTATAATCATTGATAATATCTATACTTAAAATTTATAGATAATTTATTCCATTAAATATATCATTGGAATAAATTTTTTAGATTTATAAAAAAGGGAATTTCAGTCCCAAGGAATATCAGTCCATATGGTATTATTTATCATATCAAGATTATATATTGTCACTTGTAACTTCCTCAAATCCTATACCAATTTCATGATGTGTATTATTTATCTCTTTTGAGAAATTACAAACCAAATCATTCACATATATTGAACTCATAGGTCATACCATTGGATAATGATATTTCGTATGAGGAGAAACTAGTAGAAATATTTGATCATAGAGATAAAACACTAGAAAACAAGCACACTCATGAGGATAAGGTTCTCTTGAGGAATCATAAATTTGAGGAATAAATGTTGGAACCCAGTGATGTAATGAAACAAAGGTATCCTAAATTTTTTATATCAACATGATAAAATTTTGAGGTCAGTATTTTTATAATGGGGTTGTATGTAATACCCTGAGATTTTAGAATATTTTTATCCTTAATAAATAATTTTTTTCCAAAAATTCTAAATCAAGAAGCATAGAAATTATATGAATAGTTCTTTTGCATTATAAAATTATTCATATTATATGATATATAATTGTTGAAAATATTTTCTAATTCATTTAGTAGATATTATTGATCCTAAAGAATAGTTTTCAAGTATCTTTCTTATGTTCATTGTTTTTATCATATATATTTTATTGAAAAATTAATAAAAATTATAAAAATTATGACAAAATATTTTTCACACCTGAATAAAATGAATTAATTTATTATCAATTGGTTATAAATGGAAATTATACAATTTAAAGGTAAACAAGATATATATTTTTTTCTAAAAACCTATTATACATTTAATGTGTTTTTAAATAAATAAAATAAACTAATAAATATATATGAATGATTTTCATGAAATTTTAAAATAATATATTCAATAAAATAATTTAACATTCATTTAATGTTTTTTACCATACAAGGATTGAAAATAAATTCATTTTTATTCTTAAAAATTATTTTTTAAAAAATAGTTTCTATTGAGTTCTGTGCGCTTATTTTATAAAGAATTTCCAAAAATTATTGGAATTGGATTTGATAAAAGAGTTTCTATATTTGGAATAAGAATGTATAATTTTTTTAAAAATTATCAATTTCAGTTTTTTTATATTTAATAGCAACTGAGGTAAAAATTTATTACTACAGTAAAGGTCCAAAAGTATTAATGGGGGATTAAACTAAAGAGATAATGGTTAAAAAAATAAAATAGATATAAATAATATTATTTAATTTTATAAATACCAAATATTATATTAACTCATAATTTTGGTTACTTTGGTTCTATATTCACATGAATATGACTTCATTATATTTTATTGTTTTAGGTATTTATAAGAGTGTAAATCCCCTCAATTATATAAAGATGTATTATCCCCTCAATCCTTCACACAATTTTATCCATATAAAAAAATTCCAACCTAAATACCTTTCTATATTCCTTCACCATTTAATTTTTTTTTTCTTTTTAAACAACAGACCATTGAAGACTTAAGGTGTAAGTGAAATTAGGTTTTTAAAAGTAAATGTAATTGTCATTACTGGTCAATTTTGAGTGTCTTTCATCTTAAAAATCCTAAAAATAATATACAACCACATTAAAATGATTATATCAATATATTTATTACACTTAAATGTTATAATTTAATGATACCTCCATTTTATACCTCATTTACATCTTATGAAAAATGGTAATTTCATTCATAAATATGTATAGACTACCACATCCATGATACGATGTGATTTAATGTTCATGTCTGACATGAATGGATGATATTATGGATTTATTTAATGAATATATATTTTTATTATGAAATTATTATGATTTTTGAAGATATATTATTATTTATCTTTCATTATTTATATTTTTTGCAATAAGAAAACATTACTTCTTTGTACGTACAGACTACCATCTCTATGAATTGACATAATTAATTTTTCATCACCACCATAAATAAATAGTTTTAATAGTGAATATAGTAAATAAATATTATACATATAACTTACTAAGATTCTATATAATATGAAACCATAAACAGGTTTCAAGGAATGGAACCATCAAACCAAAACATACATGGAAAACATACCATTTTCAACCTGCATATTGATTTTAATAGTGAATTGTTAATAAATTGGTTATTGAAAATTATAAGGTAATGATATATTATAATCACTACTGAAAAATAGGTCTATACCCACGGTTTTTCAAAAAACTGTGGGTATAGAGATAGTACGTGACCCTATACCCATGGTTCTCCAAAACCGTGGGTATAGATGGCCTATACCCACGGTTCTCCAAAAACCGTGGGTATAGGATATTTTCCGAAGACCTATACCCACGATTTTGGATTACTGCGGGTATTGGTTTTTTTTGAAGACCTATACCCACGGTTCTTGAGAATCTTGGGTATAGCTTATGGCGGGGAATTAAAATTAGGCGGGACATGAAAAAAATTTGTCGGGGAAAATATTTTTTCACGGTTTAGTTTAATATATTTACAAAAATATAAATTTATATAATCAGAATTTCTATATCTCGGTTGGTCACTAGTGGAGGAAATGCTGTGACCCGCGTTCGATTCCAGCGGTCTGCAATTTTTGAATTTAAATATCCGATTAGATTATATTAATATATATATGTATATGTATTTATTAATAAAAATAAAAAACTGTATCCCAGTTGGTATGTTCTAGGTCTACGTTCAGGAGTTCCGACGAGCGATGCGAGTTCGAAACCCATTGGCGGTGCTTTTCAGGATTTTTTAGTACCACACGCGGATAAAACGAATATATATTTCAAAACCGTGGGGTCTGTTGTGTGCCACGCTGGAACAGCCATGGTTCAAAATTGACTCCCCTATACCCAGGGTTCTCCAAAACCGTGGGTATAGGTTGAGACCCCTATACCGACGCCATTCCAGCCCACGGTTCCCAAAACCGTGGGTATAGCCTATACCCACGGTTTTGGGTGCTATACCCACGGTTTTGAACCGTGGGTATATGTCATTTTTCCAGTAGTGAATATAAGTATGAATATGGTTCTGATATAGATTAAAAATAAATTTAAATTTTTTATATAGTAACTTATGTGTCACGGCCCATTCCCCAGGGTTCGTGTCATGACTACCCAAGCCTGCCTTCCAAAGGTTAGGGGTTTGCGACTAGTACCAAAGATGTAATTCCCTAAAACTGGGAAGGCATTGCCTTTATAACCAGTAAATGCACACAAAATATCACACAGATGGATACAAAACATTATTTAATCTATATAACAAAAGAGTGCTGAAATGTAAATGGGGCCAGAAATACCAGCCGAACTGTAAAGTACAAGGAACTGGAAGTACAACTACAACTGGAGAATGGAAAAATAGTTGTTGGGTCATCCTCTGGGATTCCTACTTGAAGCGTAGGTATAGATAGAATGATCTGCACTCCATATCTTCCAGTCTCCTCTGTGTATCGACTCGTCATAATGTTCACCTCCAGGTATCTTCCAGTCCTGGTACTCTCAGCCTCAGTCAGCACTATCTGTCGTCTACATCAAACACAACAAGGTGCGGGCATAGCCTGTGCAGGGGTGAGTACAACGATACTTACTAGGGACCCCGAGACCCTCATGGTCTCACAAAATCCAACAATGATAAACCACAAATAAAGAAATTAATAGATAACCCTACTTATGTATATGCCAATACATATACCTAAGTTATCAAGTAATCCATCTCAATCATGAGGAAAACACAAAATTACTTACTCAACTCAACCAGGATTTTTTTTCACATTATCAAAAACTCTTATGCTGGTAAACTCCTTATCAATCAAGTACAATGGGACTACTACATCACATATAGGCACTTCCTACTAACCTTGGACTGCTGAGTTACTCCTCCTGTCGAGTACCATGGGTCTGCTGTGTCACACAGAGGCGCTCCCCACCATGGGTCTGCCGCCACACATGGGTGCTCCACCTCATAGCCTACAGAGGCACTTCTCATGTCGAGTACCGTGGAGATTCCATGTCACCAAGAACACTCCTCCATTGTGGCTCTGCTTCCACAACCAAGCGCTCCCCACTGGGACAATCGAGTCACTCCGAGTCAAATGGTCAGCAGTCGTCAAGTCTCATCCAGCTACTAGGTTCCCACACAAAAGCTCGCTCATATCCAAAAGATCCACTCCACAAGATACTATTTGATTCTCCCACTGACCCGAAGTCCCATGAAGAATTATCTAGAAGGTTCTCCACGTCGTAGGGGTCTCAACTCAATAGACAGTGCGTCAATCGGACACCCGGTCTGTGAGTTATTAGCATTTTAGTTCCAGGGGACCAGTTAGATTCGTGCATGATCCAACCTGAATGTAACTCAACTATACCCAAACATTTAGTGGGGTATACTCAAAGGGACCTTCATGCCCCATGATTAACAGTGCCGCTGACGGTTTATCAAACGAACATCTGGTGCCAAAGGTATGGACAAAAGAAAGTAAAGGGTCGTAGTGGGCTCGGGTCCGGTCTGACCTCATCTGGGCCGACCCGGTTTCGGTCAACCCGGCCCGTTGGGTGGGCCAGTCTGTTGGGTTCATCTTGGCATGATATTCCAGGCCCAGCAAGCTGCGAGGGGCTTTGGAGAGCTGAGAGGGCCCAGACCGACCGCGAGGGCGCGGACCAGCCGCGGGTCGGCGTGAGGGAGGTTCGGCCCGGAGTGCGCTATGAGGGTGTGGGCCGGTTCGGCCGGGGTGCCACGAGGGGAATGAGAGGCCGGCTCAGAAGGGGCACTGCGAGGGGAGTAGGAATTTGGCTCAGTCAGGGCACCGTGAGAGGCATGGAAGGCCGACTCGGCCAGGGTGCCACGAGGGCGCGGGTTTGGCCAAGGGCTTGGGAGGCTAGCGGTTGGTGTGGCCTGGGCGGCTCAGAGCCTGGCGGCTGGCCTGCTGGTGAGCATGGGGTCAGTTCATCATGGAGGGATCCGCGAGGCTGGGGTGGTCAGGGCCGGTGGACAACGCGGCCAGGGTGGTGCTGCACGGCCTGGGGCGGCTTGGCTGGAAGGACGGAGACCGCGGGGGTGGTTCGGACAAGGCGCTAGAGCGTCATGGCGGCGGTGCAGGTCATTGAGGCCTTGGGGGTGTGGTCATTTCCTCCGTCGCTTTCAACACCATGGTTGCCTTCCTCCATTTCTAAGAACATCGTAAATCAATGCAAGGGTTACAGAGAGGGCGGGCCTTGTTAGTTTGGCATGCACTCTCCACATTAGAGTGGTAGAATGAGTTTCACCAAGAACATAAACAAGAACGAACATGGAAGATATTTTCAATTCCCATAATCCCTCTTTAATTTCTATTCCCAACCCAACAAGGAAAAATAGGGGAGAACATGGTAAATGTTAATCAAATAAGGAATATACCCCTACCTCAGGTTGATACGTCGACAGAGTCACGAAGAAGAAGATGAAGTTTTCATCATTCTTCACGTCCACCACACACCTTTAATTCCGAGATCAAGCATCAATTCATTGACAAAGATGATGGTGGAAGGTCAGTCGTTGATGACATCCCACGTCGGTTGCCTCCGCAAGATTCTTCAGAGAAAGAAGTCAAAGGAGGTTGTTCTTCGTCGGTGGAGCGTTCTTCATCGGGAGAGCATTCTTCATTGAAAGATGAAGTTCTTTGTTGGATACATTTATCTCTCCCAAGCTCTCTCCTATCCCAAATTCCACCAAAATGAAATAATTTCCTCAAAATAATAGAGTAATTTGTTGGCATAATATTTTAAATAGTTGAATTGATTAAGGGAGAGTTTTCACAATCAATTGGTGTGTTGGCATAATTAATGTTGAGGAATCTCAAATGGATCCTCCACATTAATGAGGGATTTCATAGGATTTCCTCTCGCCCCCCCCCCCATTAATGGGGGTCAGGTGGTCCCCACTCCAAAATTTAAATTGGGAAGTTTTGAGAACTCAGGTGGTCCCCACCATAATTAAACATGAAGAGGAGGTTTTGGCCTTGAGTCGTCCCAAACACCATAACCTCTCATGGGAGGTTAAGGTGTGGTGGTACCCACCTCCAACTTCAACATGGGTGGTTATAATAGATAAAATAAAATAAAACATGTGTTTATTTTATTTTATTATTTCCACGAAAAACCTAAAAACTAACTTTTACCCTCGACCAACTGATGTCGAGGTGAAAGTCATCTTAAGCGAAAACCAGAGCAGTTGTCACGACGCGTCCTCGGGGCCCGTGCCATGACTACCCCAAGCCCGCCTTCCATAGGCCAGGGGATGGTGACTAGCACCAATGGCGTAAATCCCAATAAAAAGGGAAGGTATTTCCTTTATAAAGTAATGAAAAACCATAGAGTACACAAGCTGAAGTAAACACTAAGTAAACTGAGTACAAAAGTAAGTGCTGAAAGGTAAATGGGCCAGAATACAAACCCAACTGAAAGTAAAGTACAAATGAAAGAAAGTACAGCAGCAGAAAAGTAAAGCAACAAAACTGAGCCATCCACTGGAATTCCCACCTAAAGGGTGGGTACAGATAGTCTCCTCGGCTCCTCAGGTCCGGTCGTCCGCTCCGTGCACATCACGTCTAGTGATTCTCTTCCAGGTACCATCCAGCTCCACGAGCCTCAACCTCGATCAGCGATGTCCATTGTCTACATCCAACACAATGTAGTGCGGACATAGCCCGTGCAGGGGTGAGTATACGATACTCAGTAGGGACCCCGAGACTCCCGAAGGTCTCCCAGAATCCACGAAGGATAAACCACAAAGGAAAGATACAATCACGAAGTATCAACCAACTCTACTTAGGTATATGCCCATACATATACCTAAGTCATAAATTCCAGTACTGCTCCAACTCACAAGCCCAAGTTCAACCCAGTCCACACAAGAAAGCACAACCCAATCCACACAGGATAGCAAGATCAATCATATCGAAGATAATTTTTGAAAGTCAAGACTCAGCTCACACATGTATACTATTCATGAAGAGGGGTGGAGATGATTGATGTAGCCTCTGATTCATCTCCCCTGCCGAACCCACGTAGGATCCAAGTACAGAAGTCGTCGCTGACAAACCCACTTAGGATACAAGTACAGTAACCATCACTGCCACACCTACGTAGGATCCAAGTACAGTCGTCATCACTGCCAAACCCATGGAGGATCCAAGTACAGTCGTCCTCACTGCCGAACCCACGTAGGATCCAAGTACAGTTTTCATCGTCGTCGCTGTCGCAGCTAGCTCTAGGGTTCCCGCACACAGCATGCTCGATTCCGGGAGGGTCCGCTCCATGAGACAAGGGGTCGATACATCAACTGTCATGAAGTCCGGAGTTTATGTATCACAAAGTTCCGTCTCATCAATAGGAACTCAACACAATAGATGGCACGTCAATCGGACGCCCGGTCTGAGAGTTATTGGATTTTTTGTCCTAGGGACCCGGTTGGTTTTTAAGCTAAAACCAACCTGACCGTAGTCTATCTACGTCCAAACCTCGAGTGGAGTAAGCCAAAAGAACCATATCACTAAGAGGAATCCATCAAAGTCGACGACATGTCAATCGGACGTCCAGAGCTCAGTTATAAGAATTTCCGCTCCGAGGGCCCGGTTGGTTTCATGTTTGAACCAACCCGGTTGTACCCAAAGTTCTCTGAAACCTTGAGTGTAATATACCGAAATGACCATATCGATCCAAGGATCCCTATGCAACTAACGGTGCATTGAACGGAGTTTTGTATCCCATGTTATGGGCATTTGAACGAAACTGCCTGAAAATTGGGGGTCTCGGTCCGACCCGGCCTGATACCCCCTGGGCCAGCCCGAACCGGGGCGACCTATCCCAGGTCCGGGTCCGGCCCGCTAGGGAATGGCCTAGCCCGGCTGGCGTGGCCTGGCCTAGCCGGCGCGGCCCGGCCTGGCGCTAGATTTCCAGCCCGGTGCAGGCGGTCCGGCCCGCTGCGGGCGGTTCGGCCCAGCGCGGGTGGCTCGGCGCTGGCCGCGCGGGGCAGCTCGGCGCTTGCTGAGCGAGGCGCAAAGGGGGCCGCCGCCCCTTGCACTGGCCGGGGGTTTGAACCCCCAGATTTTCTGGAATGACCAGCCTTTTAGGCCTGCCTTGTGTAACCATGGGACCCGAGGGGGTCCCGCCTCCATGTGGTGTCGGCGGCCAGCCGATCCCGGCAACCTCCTACTGAACCATCGCGGCCCTCATCTGACAAGTGCGGCATGACGGCGCCACGCCCTTCCACCACGGCCTGCCCTTGCTGCAGCCCCTTGGTGATCTGGTGCGGCTCGATGGCGCCGCGGCCCGCTCCTGGTCATGGCCTCCACATTCCCGCGCGGTGCAACGACATCGCGCCGTCTTCGCCACCTTCATCAATGATTATCAAAAAGGGAAAAGGGGTAGAGAAATCGGTCGTGTTTGTGCGGTCTGATCTCCTCCCGTTATGTCAATAACAAGCGGCCAAAATAATACATGCTTAATGATAGTACAAGCACAATTTTAATTGATTAAATTTGAACTTAACCCCTACCTTAAGACAAGTTTCCGAACGATGAGCGTCGCGGGAAATGGCATCGCGTGGTGAGTCTTTGTATACGTCGACGGAGAACGTCCGAGGAGGAAGCGACATCTCCCTTCCTTTGACGTGGAGATAAGATTGTATGGAATGATGTCGTTGGTGAGTTTTTGCATTGGTTCCTCCTCCTTTTTCATGGAGGAATAAGAGAACAGAAGAAACTAGGTCACTGAGTCGTTTCTCTTCCTCGGAGAAATAGCGTTCTTCGTTCAGGTGGGGACGGTCTTCGCTGGAGAAGATGAAGTTCTTCCAAGAGACAAGAGCTGTCCCTCTCTCAATTCCCAACACAATAAAACTAACCCCCCCAAAATAAAATAAGCTCCCCTTATTTTATTATACATTTCAAAGCCTTTCAAAATTTAAAATTGAATTCACTTAATTAATTAACCTTGAGTTGTCAAAATAAATGGGGTGTTATGTTGGAAAGATTTAATGAGGGAGAGAGAGAGAGAATGATTACTCACATAAAGGGGGAGTTAGGGAAAGTGAAGAGTTTGGGGATCGTGTGGGACCCACCTCACCTTTAACCTCTCAAGTGTAGTTAGAACCGGTGGGGCCCACCCCAACTCCCACACATAGGATTAAACCACTTAGAATAAGAAAATAAAATTGTAACACAATTTTATTTTACATTACATTTAATCCACATTTTTTTTAAAACCCCTCCGAAGCAAACGAAACTCCAGTAAAGGTCTTCTTAAGTAATTACCGGCGTTTTGGTTTCATCAGTGCCCTCAGATTTCGATTCCGAGAACTGGTTCAAAATGTTAGAAAAACCCACTCGTTCGTTCACTGAACGTACCCGAGCTAAAATTCAGAAATTTATTCCGGGCACACCGGGCCTCTGAATCAGGTGCCGTCTGAAACTGCGTACTCGTAAAATCAAAAAGAATTTAAGAAAAAAATTTCTTTGAAATTTACGAGTCTTTACATTACTCCTACCGCAGGGCTTTACGTCCCCGTAAAGATACATCACAAACTAGGGAAACAAATGAGGGTATTGTGCATGCATCTTAGCCTCCCACTCCAATGTGCTCTCCTAGAGGTTCCCATGCTGCCACCTAATGTGCACTAGAGTAATTGACCATCCATGAAGGACCCACTCCTATCGATCCTCGATCTCCACTGGAACCTCCACAAAAGTCGCCCCATCATATATGTCCAGCTCCCCGTGATCAATGATATGTGTCGAGTCATGCACGTATCTCCTCATCTAAGATATATAGAAGACGTTGTGCACCCGGTGCAACTGAGGTGGAAGATCTGGGTGATAAGCCACCTCACCTATCCTCCTGAGAACCTAGAATGGTCCGATGAAGTGCAGAGATAACTTGCTGCCTCGGCCAAATCTATGTAATCCACGCCGAGGTGAGACCCGAATGAAAACGTGGTCTCCATCCTTGAACTCTAGTGGTCTTCACCTACTATTAGCATAGGACTTATGTCAGCTCTGAGCAGTCCTCATCTGCTCTTGGATGATCTGTACCTTCTCCACCATGGCCTAGACCATCTCTAGTCCTACAAGTGTTGTCTCCCTAGGGTCTGTCCAGCACAGAGGTGATCTGCAAAGTCGTTCGTACAATGCCTCGTATGGTTCCATCCCTATGGTGGAGTGGTAGTTATTGTTATACGCAAACTCCACCAAAGGAAGATGATCCTCCCAACTACGACCAAAGTCGAGGACACGTGCACAGAGAATGTCCTCGAGAGTCTATATGGTCCTCTCTGTCTGACCATCCGTCTGTGGGTGAAAGACGGTGCTCAGGCGTAGCTGCGTCCCAAATTCCTCCTGCAACCCCTTCCAAAGTCGGGAAGTAAAGCGAGAATCTCGATTGGAGACGATAGTCGATGGCACACAATGAAGTCATACGATCTCTTGAACGTAGAGGCGTCCCAATCTCTCTACTGATCCCTTCTCTCTGATGGGTAAGAAGTGGGACGACATGGTGATCTGGTCGATAATCACCCAAATGGAGTCGTGAACTCTGGAAGTACGTGGAAGCCCTGTCACGAAATCCATAGATATTTGTTCCCACTTCCACTTTGGGACCTCCAAGGGCTGTACCAAGCCTGCTGGTACCTGGTGCTCCACCTTCACCTACTGACAGGTGAGGCATCTAGAAATGAACTCTGCCACAGCCTTCCTCATACCCGGTCACCAGTGCTGTCGTTTGAGATCCTGGTAAATCTTCTCCACTCTAGGATGTACTGCTAGAGGGGAAGTGTAAAACTCTCTCAACACCTATTCTCGTAAGGCAACCAGTACCATGGTTCGCCCCCTGAAAAGGATGATATGCTCTCCACCCATAGAGAATCCATCAGGTGCCTGTCTTGAGGATATCTGTGCATGTCACATCTCACAGTCAACATCCCCACGTTGTGCCTCTCTGACCCGCTGAAGTAGTGGAGGAGTGACTGTGAGCGACTGTAAAAAGGATAACCCATCTTTATCCATGAAGGATATCTGCAATGTGGCTAGCTGCTTCGTCGCCTCTCCAAGTAGTTGGATGCCTGACCTTCTGCTGAGAGCATCCACTACTACGTTATCCTTCCCTGGAGTATAGACTATCTCAAAGTCATAGTCTTGGAGGAACTTGAGCCAACGTCGTTGTCTATGGTTCAGGTCCTTCTGCGAGAAGTTGTACCTGAGACTATGGTGGTCAGAATAGACTGTAAAGAGCCTGCCCATCAGATAGTGCCGCCAAATCATCAGGGCGAAGTCCAC
Organism: Viscum album; assembly: GCA_963277665.1. Taxonomy (NCBI): domain Eukaryota; kingdom Viridiplantae; phylum Streptophyta; class Magnoliopsida; order Santalales; family Viscaceae; genus Viscum; species Viscum album. The sequence goes on from OY728121.1 coordinate 511,166,725, forward strand.
TGTTGCTAACTCCAAGTCATGGGTAGCATAGTTCTGCTCATTCTACCTTAGCTATCGTGATCCATAGGTGATCACTGCCCTCTCCTACATCAGGACACACCCGAGTCCAGTCCCTGATGCATCGTAGTAAACTACGTACTCTATTCCCTAATCTGGAAGCCTCAAGATGAGTGCACTGGTCAATCTCTGTCTCAGCTCATGGAAGCTCTGCTGACATATATCTAACCACACGAAGTGTTTACCCTTCTTCGTCAAAGATGAAAGTGGTGCTGTAACTCTGGAGAAGTCTGGAACAAATCTCTGATAGTACCCATCTAATCCTATGAAACTCTGCACCTCCATCACGCTCATAGGTGGCTCCCAAGCAAGCATTGCCTCTATTTTTGCAGGATCCACTACAACTCCCGCCTCAGAGATGATGTGTCCCAAGAAGTGGACCTCTCGAATCCAAAACTGGCACTTCGAGATCTTACCATAAAGCTGGTGCTCTCAGAGTGTGTCTATTACAACCCGCAAGTTATAGTCGTTCTTTTCCTCAGTAGTTGAGTAAATCAATAAGTCGTCGATGAAGACTATGACAAATTGATCGAGGTAAGGCTGGAAGATCCTTTTCATGAGACTCATGAACACTTATGGAGCATTGGTTATGCCGAAAGGTATAACCACGAACTCATAGTGGCCATACCGACACCTGAAGTCTGTCTTCTACACATCCTCGTCTCAAACTCTGAGCTGATGATAGCCTGACCCAAGGTCTATCTTCAAGAACCATCGTGCTCCCTTGAGCTGACTGAAGAGGTCATCAATCCTTGGTAGTGGATAATTGTTCTTCACAGTCACCTGGTTCAGGTGACGGTAATTGACACACAGTCGCAAGCTCTCGTCTGCCTTCTTGGTGAAAAATATCTGCGAAACCCAGGGTGAAACACTGGGTCAGATGAATCCCTTGCCCTGCAAGTCCTCTAGATGTACCCGAAGATCTTGAAGCTCAGCAGAATCCATCTGATATGCTAGAGTAGATATCGGGGTTGTCCCGGTGTACAGGTCTATATAGAAGTCTAACTCTCTGTGAGGAGGTAGTCCGGGAATGTTTTCAGGAAAAACGTCTGTATACTGATCCACCACAACAAGAAAACTTGGGCTTCGCGCGTCAACTTCTCCAAGGATGAGACTATCCAAATGATGAGTGATTGTTTGTCCTCTCCTCTGTGTGAGTCCATCCTACGTTGCAAAGGTTCCCTTCTCGCCGGTGAAGGTGAACCTGCTCCCATTGGTGCGAACACATCGCACCTTGCGCCTAATACAGTCGATCTGACCATGGACCGTAGATAACCAATCCATGCCCAAGATGAAGTCGTAAGGCCTCGATGTCGCTACAAGAAGATCCCAGTTGAAGCTATCACCTCCTAGAGTAAGCTCACATTGCCGGCACCAGTGTGTAATCGTCGAGTCTGCTCCATTAGGAGTCTCTAGCCGTAAGGATCGAGCCCACGGCTCCGTCAGAATCTCCGAGCTCCGAACAAGGACAACCGAAATAAATAAATGACTCTCTCATGTGTCTATAAGAACTACAGAAAGGGTGGAGTAGACATAGATAGTACCTAGAATCATCTCAGGTGTGCTGTGGTCGTAGGACTCCACTGCCTGAAGCTGAGCCTGCATCTGTCCGCCAGGTACCTATGGTCTGGGTGGACCTCCTATTGGTGGTGGTGGTAGATCCTCAAAGAATCGCCCACCACCCGCTGCTCGGCCAGCTCCTCTGCCACGTCCGCCTTCTCCCTGCGGACCGCCACGGTCGAACCTCTTCCTCTGCTTGGGTGGTCCCTCAACCGTCTGCTACTCCTCTGTATGGTGGGTCGGATAGTCACGAGCCATGTGGCCCTGTCCGCCGCATGCATTGCACTATCTTCCTCTCGAATGACTGGATCTGCTACGTGTTCCCCGCACCTCCGAGCCATTATCCTGAGGTCACCCACCTGATGTTATGGTTTTCTTGGACCCCTGTGACATCCGTTGACTTCCAGCTACAGAAGACTCCGCTGCGTGCCACCCTGCGGTAGGTCTCACTGCTGGTGTAGGATCAGAAACAAAGCTCTCTACAAGAAGGGATCGCTCCAGTACTCCTGCCTGCTTCGGAATACTGAGGGAGATCCTCAAAGCCCTGATCTCATGTCTCAGTCCCTGCTCAAAGGTCCGGGTCCGAAAGAATGGGTTTTGTACCATGTCCATGGAGTAGCGTGAGAGATCGGTAAATCTCACCATGTACAGGGCGACTGTCATGCTGCCCTGTCGCAGCTGTAGTAACTCATGAATGTGCATTGCATGGAGGGTGGCTGGAATGAACTCTGAGCGGAAGAGGCTCTCGAAGTCTTCCCAAGTAAGTGATGCCTCGTCGTGCACCTGGAGAATCAGGCTCCACCATCTACCTGTTGCCGCATGTAGGAGACTCGCTGCAAGGATTACCATGAGGTCTGCTGGTGTCCATACCAACCTGGAGACTCAAACGACAGCCTCCAGCCAATCCTCAGCTGCCTGAGGGTTCGTCTCCCTGCGGAACCTAGGTGGTCTCTGATGCTGAAACTCGTGCAGTGCACTCAGGCGACGTGCACCCTCAACTGCTGGGGCTGGTGTCATCGGTGGCTCGGCAGGTAGAGGTACTGTCGGTGCCTCCGCTGTAATGGGACCCTGCACCGAGGTTTCATCACTCCGTGGGCTGTTGTCTCTCACAAAGCTCTGAACCCTAGCTGGCTGCCGTCATGGGGCCATCCTGAAAAGAAACAGTTGCACCACGGTTAATACAGTATAACTGGTGAGCTGACACAAAGTAATCACAAAGAAAACTTTGAAACACACATGCAATCAATGTTTTCATGCACTGAGTCGGAAATCAGAAGTCAGGGTCCTGGTGTATGGATACGTCGGCCACCGCACCAACACTGGACTCCCTGGACTGATAACCACACTCAATACCCTTAACACTATTGGTTCACATATAAGAAATTATCAGAGTCCTGAGTTCTGCGGTAGAACCAACTCCTCTGATACCAATTTTTCACGACCCATCCTCGGGGCCTGTGCTGTGACTACCCCAAGCCCGCCTTCCATAGGCTAGGGGCTGGCGACTAGCACCAAAGGTGTAAATCCCGATAAAAATGGAAGGAATTTCCTTTATAAAGTAAACAAACACCACAGAGTATGAAAGCTGAAGTAAAAACTAAGTAAACTAAGTACAAATATAAATTCTGGAAGGTAAATGGGCCAGAATACAAACCCAACTGAAAGTAAAGTACAATTGAAAGAATGTACAGTAGCAGAAATGTAAAGCAGCAACACCGAGCCATCTATTGGAATTCCCACATAAAGGGTGGGTATAGATATTCTCCTCAGCTCCTTGGGTCCGGTCGTCCACTCCATATACGTCGTGTCTAGTGATCCTCCTCCATTTACCGTCCATCTCCACGACCCTCCACCTCCATCAATGTTTTACTTCGTCTGCATCCAACACAACATAGTGCGGGCATAGCCCGTGCAGGGGTGAGTATACAATACTCTGTAGGGACCCCGAGACTCCGAAAGGTCTCCCAGAATCCACTAAGGATAAACCATAATGGAATGATACAATCACGAAGTATCAACCAACTCTACCTAGGTATATTCCCATACATATACCTAAGTCATCAATTCCAGTACTACTCCAACCCACGAGCCCAAGTTCAACCCAGACCACATAGTAAAGCACAACCCAATCCACACAGGATAGCAAGATCAATCATATCGAAGATAAATATTGAAAGTCAAGACTCAGCTCACACAGACATACTATTCACAAAGAGGGGTGGAGATGATTGATGTAGCCTCGGAATCATCTCCCCTGCCAAACCCACGTAGGATCTAAGTACAGAAGTCGTCGCTGCCGAACCCACGTAGGATCCAAGTATAGTAACCATCGCTGTCGAACCCTCGTAGGATCCAATTACAGTCTTCATCACTGCTGAACCCACGTAGGATTCAATTACAGTCGTCCTCGCTGCCGAACTCACGTAGGATCCAAGTATAGTCGTCATCGTCGTCACAGTCACAGCCAGCTCTAGGGTTCCCGCACACAACATTCTTGATTCTGGGAGGGTCCGCTCAATGAGTCAAGGGGTCGATACATCAACTTTCATGAAGTCCAGAGTTGATTTATCACAAAGTTCTGTCTCGTCAATAGGAACTCAACGCAACAGACGACGCGTCAATCGGACGCCCGATCTGAGAGTTATTGGATTTTTCGTCCCAGGGGACCGGTTGGTTTTTAAACTAAAAAAACCCGACCACCCTCCAACTGCGTCAAAACCTAGAGCGGAGTAATCAAAAAGAACCGTCTCACTAAGAGGAATCCAATAAAGTCGACGACTCCTCAATCGGACGTCTGGAGCTCAAGTTATAAGCTTTTCTGCTCCGAGGGCCCGTTTGGTTTTGTGTTTGAACCAACCCGGTAGTACCCAAAGTTCTTCGGAACCTTCAGTATAATAAACAGAAATGACCATATCGATCCAAGGATCCCTACGCAACTAACAGTGCATCGAACGGAGGTTCGTATCCCATGTTATGGGCGTTTGAACTAAACTGCCCAAAAATAGGGGGTTCGGGTTGGGTCCGACCCGGCCAGATACCCCCTTGGTCGGCCCAAACCGGGTTGACCCATCCCGGGTCCGGGTCCGGCCCTCTTGGGCACGACCTGACCCGACTGGCACGGGCCGGCCCAACCGGTGCGGCCCGACCCGGTGCTGGCGGTCCGGCCCGGTGCTGGCAGTCCGGCCCAGTGCGGGCGGTCCAGCCCGGCTAGGGCGGTCCAGCCCAACGCGGGAGGCTTGGCGCTTGCCGAGCGGGGTGTAAGGGGGGGGGGGGGGGGTACCGCCCCTTGTGCTAGACGGGGGTTTTAACCCCCGACTATCTGAAATGGCTAGCCATTATGGTCGGCCTTGTGTAACAGCAGGACCCGAGGGGGTCCTGCCTCCATGTGGCACCGGCGGCTGACCGAGCTCGGCCGCCTCCTGCTGAATCACCATGGCCTAATGCCACGTCTCCTGTCCGACGGGCTCGGCACGACGGTGCCACGCCCCTCCGCCATGGCCTGCCCCGGCGATGGCCCCTTGGTGCTCCGGTGCGGCGTGACGGTGCCACGCCCCTCCACCGCGGCCTCCACGTTCCCACGTGGTGCAACGACATCGCGCCGCCTTCGCCACATTCATCAATGATTATCAATAAGGAAAAAGGGGTGGAGAAATCTGTCGGGTTTATGTGGTATGATCTCCTCCCATTACGTCGATAACAAGTGGCCAAAATACGACATGATAAACGATAGTACAAGCACAATTTTAATTAATTAAAATTGTACTTAACCACTACCTTAACACAAGTTGTCGAACGATGAGCGTCGCAGGAAATGGTGTCGCGGGGTGAGGCTTCGTATACGTTGACGGAGAATGTCCAAGGAGGAAGCGGTGTCTCCCTTCCTTTAACACAGAGAGAAGATTGTATGGCATGACGTTGTTGGCGAGTTTCCTTGTTGGTGCCTCCTCCTTTGTTGTGGAGGAAGAAGAGAACGGAAGAAACTGTGTCGCCGAGTCATTGCTCTTCCTCAAAGAAATTGCGTTCTTCGTTGAGGTGGGGATGTTCTTCGCTGTAGAAGATGAAGTTCTTCCCAGAGACAAGATCTCTCCCTCTCTCAATTCCCAACATAACAAAACTAACCCCCAAAATAAAATAAGCTCCCCTTATTTTAATTTACTTTTCCAAGTCTTTCAAAATTTAAAATTGAATTCACTTAATTAATTAACCTTGAGTTGTCAAAATAAATGGGGTGTTATGTTGGCAAGATTTAATGAGGGAGAGAGAGAGAGAGAAGGATTACTCACATAAAGGGGGAGTTAGGGAAAGTGAAGAGTTTGGGGCTCGTGTGGGCCCCACCTCAACTTTAACCTCTCAAGGGTAGTTGGAACTAGTGGGTCCCACCCCAACTCCCACACATAGGATTAAACCACTTTGAATAAGTAAATAAAATTGGAACACAATTTTATTTTACATTACATTTAATCCATATTTTTTTACAACTCCACCCAAGAAAACGAAACTCCAGTAAAGGTCTTCTTAAGGAATTGCCGTTGTTGATGTTTCATTGGTTCCCTCATATTTTGATTCCGAGAACTGGTTCAAAAGTTATAAAAACCCGCTCGTTCGTTCACTGAACGTACCTGGGCTAAACTTCGGAAATTGATTCCAGGCACGCCGGTCCTCAGAATCAGGTGCCGTCAGAAATTGCGTACTCGTAATATCCCAAATAATTTATGAAAAAAATTTCTTTGAAATTTACAGTTCTTTACAAATGAAATTTCAATGGTTCCCTTAGATTTCAATTCCAAGCACCGGTTCAAATGTTCGAAAAAATTTCTTTTACATTTAATGAATGTACCCAAAATAAACATTAGAAATTCTTTTCGGGCACTCTAGGCCTCGAAATCATGCGCCGTTAATTTTCACGGACTCATAAAATTCCTATTTAAATAAAAAAATACATGTAAATTATGGTTCTTTACATTCTCCCTACCTCAGGTCTCTACATCCCCATAATCCACAACTCAACTAAGGGAACAAGTGGTGGTACTGAGCACGCATCTAAGCCTCCCACTCCGTTGTGATCTCCTGGAGGTTCCCGTGCTGCCAGCGAATGCACACCAGAGGTATTGACTTTCCATGAAGGACATGCTCCTATTGATCCTTAATCTCTACTGGAACCTTTGTAAAAGTCCCCCCATCATCGATTTCCAACTCACCATGGTCGATGATGTGAGAAGGGTCGTGCATGTATCTACTCAACTGGGATACGTGGAAGACGTTGTGGACCTGGTGCAACTAAGGTGGATGTGCTAACCAGTATGCCACCTCGCCAACTCTGCTGAGGACCTGAAAAGGTCTGATGAACCTTGGAGATAACTTGCTTCCTCGGCCAAATCTCCGTAGACCTCATCGGGGTAAAACCCGTAGAAAGACATGGTCACCATCCTCGAACTCTAGAGGTCTCCATATCCTATTGGAATACGACTTCTGACTTCTCTGTGCAGTCTTCATCCACTCCTTGATGATTTTCACCTTCTCTGTGGTAGTCCATACCATCTCTGGTCCCACTACTGCTGACTCCCCAGGGTCAGTCTAGCACAAAGGAGATCTATAAGGTTGTCTGTATAACGCCTAAAAAGGTGCCATCCCAATGGTGGAGTGATAGCTGTTGTTGTATGAAAAATACACCAAAGTTAAGCGATCCTACCAACTACAAATAAAGTTGAGGAAACATGCACAGAGAAATTCCTTGAGGGTCTGAATGGTTCGCTTTGTCTGGCCATCTGTATAAGGATGGAAGGCGGTTCTCAAACGACATTGTGTCCTGAAAGCCTCCTGCAACCCATTCCATAGCCGGGAAGTAAAACATGTATCATTATTAGAGAAAATCATCGAAGGTACTCCATGTAGTCGCACAATATCTTCCACGTAGAGGAGTCCAAAGCTATCTACTGAACCCTGCTCTATGATCGGTAGGAAGTGGGCCGACATGGTGAGATACAACCCAACACCGATTTAGAAAATAAAAAAGAAAAGTACATGGTGTGTTCATTTAATATACATGTCGTGTACTAGCCTTAACTGGACCCTACTTTAGGTGGTCTACCATGTCACCTACATTTCCATGTACTTGACCGATACATGGCGAGTACACAGCTATAAGCGGAAACCAGTTACATGGTGTGTACTTAAAAGTACATGGCGTGTAATTAAAAAAAATTCATATCTTCATTTTTCCTCAAAAACATCCAAAATCAAGATCCATAACTGAAATGAAGATCTGGGTTCCTAACACCCCCCCATTAAAACAATTCAATTGAAAATTTACCTTCCATGTGTGGTGAAGATGAAAATTCAAAAAACTCTGGCCACTATGATCGTACGTCAACCTCCCTCTCCCAAGTCGCTTCCTGTACTAACCTGTGCTTCCATAGAACCCATACCAAAGGAACAAACTGGCCATGGAGAAACGTCAAGCTATGATCCATAATCCAAATAGGGTGATCCTCTATGGATGCATACACCTCCAACACAAAATCCTCTCATTGAAAATTGTGAGACGGGTCTGAAAAGTAACATTATAGGTGAGAAAAATGATAGATATCATGCATAGCCCGATACCTATGAGGTAACTGTAACTGATAGGAAACTGACCCGACTCTCTCAAAAACCTCATACAGACCAACATATCCTGGGGAATGCTTTCCCTGACTCCTAATACTCTTGTGTCCCAAACTTGGTGTAACATGTAGGAAAATATGATCTCTAACCTCGAACTTCAGTGGTCATATTCATTGATCAGTAGAAGATTTCTGGAGAGATTGTGCAGTATCCCTCCTTTTCCGAATCAGCTCAACCAGCTTCATGGCCTCCTGGACAAGAAAATATATCAACATAGGTGTCTCTCCTACCTCCATCCAACAAAGGGGTGATTGGCATGGCCTACAGTAAAAATACTCATAAGGTGTCATCTGAATCGTAGCCTAAAAAATGTTATTGTAGGAAAACCCACAATGGGTATGTTTCTCCCACAAGATCCCACAAAATCTAAGATGTTTGCTCAAATCATGTCCCCTAAAATGTGAATTGTATACTTAGACTGGCCATCTATCTAGGGATGTTAACCTGTACTTAGAAGTACATGTGTATCCAAATCCCATTGTAGTCCCTGACAGACAAGAGAATTAAGCTAGGTATCCATGTTTGAAACAATAGAGTGAAAAACCCCTTGAAAATGTACAATCTCTCAGATTTATAATCTTCTAATCACATCAACACTGAAGGTTTACTTAATCATCTATAAATTTGAATACTTCATGATTCTATCAACAACAACCCATAAAACATAATTTCTTCTGGGTGGCCTTGTTAAAACCATTACTAAATCCATCTTGACAACATTCCACTTCTACTCGAGAATGGGTAACTACTGTAAGAGCCCTATTGGTTGCTGATTCTCCTCCTTCACCTGCATACAGGTGGAAATCTCATAAAGAAACCAGCTAAATCCTTCTTCATACATGGCCACCAATACTAACTGTGTATATCTCGATACATCTTGGTGACACCAGTTTGAACTACCCCTGATGAGGAATGAAAATATCATAAAAGATCCTCATGTATGTCTATTGAGACCCATAAGTTTCCATGAAAAATAAAAACATCATCCTCACCTATAGTCCACCCAGGAGTAGGGCCCTCTCTCGTCACACTCTCCCTTAGGACTAGGCCTTCAAAATCTAATAGCTGCCTCATTCTCACTCAGTCCAGTAGAGTAGAGGTAACAACTATAGAATTAAGAAACTTCTTCCCATGTCTATCATGAACCTCCAAATTTATCTCAGAGAATAGGTCCATAATAATCCACTCACTTCTACCCTCCTGAACTACCAGTATCTATGTCCTCTTACTCAACACATCATCCACTGCATTTCCTTTCCCAGTCGTGTAGGAAAGCTCAAATTCAAAGGACTGAAGGTACGCAACCCACCTTATCTATATCAAATTCATATCACACTGAGTAAATATATACTTGAGGCTTTTATAGTCATTGTATACCACAAAATTCTCTCCCAAAAGATAATGTCTCCAATAGCGCAAAGCATGCATAGTTTTAGCTAACACGAGATAATTCATCACATAATTTCTCTCTTATGGCCTCAACTGCTAAGACTAATACACGATGAATCCTTCCCATTAGGAAGCACTACTCCTAGACAAATACCTGATGCATCATAGTAAATGGTGGAACTGTTTGACAACTCTGGAAAAACAAGTATTGGTTCTAAATCCAATCTGAATTTCAGCTCTTGAAAGGCTGAATCGCATGAACCTATCCACAATTACTTTTCACCCTTCTTAGTCAGTCCTTTCAGTGGTGCTAATAATCATAAAAATTCATGTATAAAGTGAATGTAGTAACCATACATCCCCAGAAAACTTTGTACCTCAAAGACATTCATAGAATGCTCCGTGGAAACTACAGATTCACTTTCTCTAGGTCTACTTATACACCTCTGTCTGATATGACATGACAATAGAAGTGAATTTGGTCCATCCAAAAGATGAATTTTTTGATATTGGCATATAACTGATGCTCTCTTAGTGTACTCAATACAATCTCAATATGAATTGCATTTTTCATATAGAGTGCTAGAGTACACCAATATGTCATCCACGAAGACTACCACGAAAGAATCCAAGTAATGATGGAACACTCGGTTAATATGTGAAATGAAAACCCTCGGTGCATTCGTTAGACTAGATGGAAAAACCATATACTCATATAGACCATACCTACTTTGAAACTCTATAAAACTTATGTATGCTGGTATAACATGCAACATATGATAACTAGATCTCAAGACAATATTTAATAACACTTCGGATCCTCGAAGCTGATCAAAGAGATCATCAATCCTTGGCAAGGGATATCAATTCTTAACTATCAACAAATTCAGCTTCTGATAATCCACACAAAGTCTGAGGGTATTGTCAACCTTATTTTCAAATAGGAAAAAACCCCAAGGATATGTATTGGTTCAGATGAAACCCTTTTTCTATAACTTCTTTAAATACTTCTTGAGTTCCTATATCTCTGGTGTAGCCATCCTATAAGGAGGAATGGACACATGTGCCACTCCTGGAACAAGCTCAATAGATAAATTAACCTATCTCTATAGAGTTAAACCTAAAAAGTCACCTGTAAAGACATCCCTGAAAGGATCCACTACTAGAGGAAAGTCTATCTGTGAAGTCCCCTGGTCATCTAGATATAAAATTAAAATATGGGATATTATTCCTCCCATCCCATGATACTTGGTTCCCTCTCTACTCGTCTGGACATACCATTCACCATTGTGCAGAAAAGACTCACCTTCTGGTGATGTGAAACTCACCCTGTAGTGATAGGAGTCAACAAATTCATGAATGGAGACCAACCAATACATTCATAGAATGAAATCTAAATATGAAATCTCTATGACATAGAGGTCCCATAATAAGTGAAACCCACCATCCCAAAGAGGTCACTCCTTGAACTATCGTACACTATCCATCATAATCCCTAATAGAGTATCAGGCATCATAACATCCTCATAAGTAAAAATCTAGATCCCAAGGTTCTCTACAATAGAAAAACATATAAAACTATTGTAATCCCCAATATCAAAAAAAAAGTAGAATCTAAAATTGAGGAAAATAGAATTGTACCTCTAGCCGTAGAGGGTTTGGGATCATCCTCTTGCGGGGTCTTCTCTATAGTAATATTCTGACTTGTACTCCATCCCTCCAACCGTACCTGACTACCCTGAGCTAATCCACCTTATTGTCACTGAAAACCTGTAGCCTGACTACCACGACCATGACCACCTTCTCTGCCAGAATGGTAGGATGAACTCTAGTTCCCTAAATGAGGGGAAACTGGTAGTCCTGATCCTGAATGTGGATTCATAACTAATCCCCTCTCACTGAATACTGGTGAGAAAAAACAGCAAAAATTCTAAAGATGAACCTTCTTACCGCAAGATAGACACTCAAATGGGTCTCTTGGGAACTAAGGCCTCATGTTACCAATCTTCCACCACAAGTAGCACCTCACCTAACTACCTGTAGATACATCCCTGCTACTGGAATCACCACATGAAGGATCCCTGCGGCCCTTCCTACTATCAGTCAAAGGAGTAATAGCCCTGGATGTTGAACCACCCTAGCTCGTAGCTCCCAACTCCCTCATTTTTCACTCAGTATTTAAAACATGATTTACTATAGTAGTCACTTAATGAAACCTAAAGACATTAACCTTCGATAAGATGTCATACCTGAGACCATCCTCAAACTGCCTAACCAAAGATAACTGTCACCACAAAGAATAGGTGTAAAGTGCTAAAGATCTATAAAATGAGACGAATAATCCATCGCTGAAAGAGAGCCCTACACCAAATTCATGATCTCTCGGGCTCGATCATCCCTAAATGTCTCGAGATAGAATTAATCATAGAAGGTAATGTGAAACTCTTCCCAAACCATATTCTGATAATGTCCTTCCTATGAGATAACATCCCACTATCTCTTGGCAGAATCACATAACATGTACATCGCGAGCTTCACCCTCCTCTTCAAAGGCATCTCCAGATGCTCGAAGATGGAAATTATGGCCTCCAACCATGACTCTACAGACTGTGGTTTTCCATCCCCTGAGAAAGTGGGAGGATCCTTCTACTGGAACAACTGTTTCAACTCTTCCATAGTTGGGGAAGGATGTGGTGCTCCCTGAAAATTATGCTTCATCCCCATAAAGCCTTCATGGAACTATGCATCAGCACCTATTTCTGGTATAACAGTTGGGGCTAGGATGGTCACGAGGGGAGGATCTGCTGGTTGTCCCTGATCTACAATTTCTCGTGTCTGATCATCACCTTGTACCTGGCGTACAACTGGAGGACGTCCTGGTGGCATGACTCTGCATGTTAAAGTTCACACCTTAGTTCATGATTATCAAGGATTGAAAATTAAATGTGAAAGAATGGAATAAGAGAAGTAAAACATTAAATTTTTACAAAATATGCTTACACATTGTGTATAACCACCACATAGTGTGTTTCATTTAAGCCTTGACATTGCGTGTAACTCTACCTATACTGGTCATGTAACACCCATTACACATGTAGTCTTCCTCCTAAGACATAGAATGTACTTCAATTTTTCCTCCTACCCATGTACTTTTTCATGGCTAGAACTACACAGTTCTCTCCTAGGTGAAAATATACGGTGTGTTCACCCCTGACACGATGTGGACCACTTAAGTTCCATCCACCCATGTCATTGTTCACATAACCAGATACATGGTTGATAATTACATGGTGTTTACAAGCTAGACATGAAATGTAAAACCTAAGTTTCATCCAGTCATTTCATTATTCACATGACAAGAAACACAATATTTACAACACTATGTTTACTCCCAGGACACGACATGTTCTACAAAAAACTTATCAACCTCGTGTCTCTGCTCACACAGTCAGTCACAAAGTTAAAGAATACACGAATTGTACATGTGGTATAGGGCATGTACATAAGAAAAGTTGTTTCTTCCTTAATATAAGAACATGTGTCGTGTGTTTATAACATCACACGCCATGTTGTCTAGGTTTCTAGATAGTAGGCCTCTGAAACATCTCCTAAAACATTAAAACATAATTTTTTTACAAGGCATGAAAAATTATGACCTGTGGGATCCCATACTCCCCACATATCAAAGTTTGGAATCCTTTTTCACATCATAACTTGAAAAAATTCAATTAATGTTCAAACATGATCCACCAAATTTTGATCCAAGAGGGCCTGTAACACCTCAAGGACCAATGTTTGGCTTCCATAAAATGTAACTTTATAGTTAGAAATACCTGAACAAAATAGCAGTTATTTGATCACGAAATCTATCACAACAACAAGCATATCTAGAACAACATCTATCACAACAGAATGAAACCAAAAATGCATCCTAAATGGAATGGAAACAATTCAAGACAGGTTATTTATAACAAGTGACTATATGATGCATGATATGGAATACCCTCATCTCTTCAGGTTTCCACATAAATATAACCACAATGATATCAATAATAATAGAAAAAAACATGTACGGCACCCATGGGTGAAATCAAATCATCTGTAACAATTGAAAAACTGGGAAAATTTCAATATTCAAGTTAAATTAGCTTTTCCATGTACACAGGTCAGCTACTCCTGGGCACATAATATTGACAACTACCTATTACTTCCCATCCTAATATATAGGTGCTGAATAGTAATGCAAATAAAAATAGAAATTAATTTTATACCACTTTGTAACATCCTATTTCGAATGATGCTCGAAGGTTCCCCAAACCCGGTTGGTCAAATAAACTCAAGCACATTTCCCCAAACGATAGAGAATGCTGACTAGCAGTGAGGGCCAAGGTATCACATTGGGGAAACAATGCCCTCTTTGGAAGAGTATACACATTGGAATAACAAATATTAAATAGTAGAAGAAGAAGTAATACCATAGAATAGAAGTAAACAACAGAAGACTAATATTATTATAACCACTGGAGCATATAGAAATAATGAATTTCACATTTTTTTAGGAAAGAAGCCAAAAAAACTCACAATGTTGGAAATAAAATAAAAAATCCAAATTATAGAAAAGAAATAAACTCCAATAGTATCACAAGCCTTAGCTTGGTCTCATTCTCTCCAAATCCAATAGTAATCAAGTACCTGATGATGATAGGTGCTTTCTCTTTTCTATACCTACAACCATATAATCAGTTTGGGTCCAAAAGCATGACCCAAATAGGGCGTGAGATGAATCCCAGTAGGAAATGACCAAAAGATATATTCCTATCTATCAAGGAATATATATAGCAGGTATATGAAGAAATGAATCAATAAACTAGGAGGTACTCAAAAGTAAAAAAATCCTACAGTTTTCAATTACACTAATTTACATTAGCTAATTATTCAATCTATTGAATAATGAAATCCTAGGATCTAGCCAAAGCTCTGTATTCCCCCATGTAATAGTAACAAAATAGATGTCATAGAAGACCATCTCAGCAAACAAGTAAGACTAAGTCGAAGCTTCTGCTTTGTCTTGGAAGACTCGTCATAATCATTCAATCATTCATTAACAACCCTCTAAGAAGGATCTGATGGTCGAACCACTTTGGATTAACATAGCACTAAACATTTACAAATGACCACACATGAATCTCTCATGGTCAATACCCCTAGGTCAATATGGCATCAATAACTAATAAATTACCTCCAAGTAGCTCTCGCAGTCAATACCCCATGGGTCAAATTGTATAAATAATCATAAACAACTTCTTGAGTAGCACTGACAGTCAATACCCTTGGGTCAAAGTCTACACCAAGTCTCTTAATGTCCAGTGTAAATAAACATGAAAACCCACACATTTTTCATGGTCCAAGGATCTCACAGTCCATGGAATAATAGAGTAAATATCTTAACAATCAATCACATGTAATCTATAACTACTAAATGGAAAACATTCACTAGAATAACACATGAAATTCATACAATCAATCATACTCCATAATAAAAATTCAAGGCAAGAAAACAAGGTATGCCTCATAGTCAACCGATTCCAAATGGCTGTAAATAGTCAAACTAGGGAAATGAACCCAGGGGGTGTCATGTAAACAAGGAACCTAACCTTACCCATATGAAACAAGCCCCTTTTGGTCAATTAAACCATAGAAAGTAAATAATTGGGTTTAATTCCACAACATACAATACCCCAAACATGGGTATTCAACACTTAAAGCATATATAATACGAAGATGAAAAAAAAGGAAAAATCCACCTTTTTTGATGTTTCACAATCAACAATATTGAACGTCAGGCCTGGAATAGGCCTAGTAAGACATAGATCTACAAAAAGGGTAAAATGGTCATCCATGAAATACTTACGAGAGAGGTGGAATCAGGAAGAAAGTCTATAGGGAAAGAGAGAACACACCGGTGGGAATCCAATGCACCTAAAGGCGTCTCAATTAGAGGTCGGATAAAGAATCGAGAGGGGTTTTGAGTTCTTTGGAATTCTGTCACTCTCATGTATAAAAAACAAGGAGAAGAAGGGTGTTCTGGACATGATACATGACCTTCACTGATTTATCAAATAGAAAGAAAGGTACAGAGTGTGTTTATTTAATGTACATACCATGTACTAGCCTCAACTGGTCCCCTCTTTAGGCGGTCTTCCAGATCACCTACACGACTATGAACTCAGCCATTATGCAGCTTGTACATGGTTGTACATGGAAACCGAGTACCCGAAATATACTCAAAAGTAAATGGTGCGTACATAGAAAATTTCCATTTCTTCATTTTTCCTCAAAAACACCCGAAATCAAGACCTATACCTAAAATGAAGATCTGTGTTCTTAATGTTTTGAAGACTAATTTTGAGGTCTCTATTTTTTTCAAATAAAATCATTTTATTGAAATTCTGAAATTTTTTATTTAAAATATTATCCAAATAAAAGAATATTTTTCTCATGTTTTCAAAGAAAGGGATGAATGTTCTTTTAAAGGTATCATTCAACTATATAAACATATTTTGATGTTTCTTATGAATAAATGGGTATTTTACCTAATTATACCATTCATGTTTTTTCATTGAATGGATTATGATTATATTATGTTGAAATATTTGTGAAACACATTTCATTCCCAATGATTATGTTATGATGAATGATTTTATGATTTTGTGGCACACATATGTATGGTTTTCATTATGTGATGGGTGCGTCTATTAAATCTCTCCAATTAATTAGGTAATAATTAATGTCTCATTAGATAATATAGATTATAATAGAGATTGAAACTATTTTGGTAAGTGAATATGTCCACTGTGGTCATCTTGGGAGTGAACCATGACTAGAAAAATAATGGAATGGGGACTGAACCCAATCCACTCTGGGGATTTTTCCACTATGATAGTCTTGGAATTGAATCCTATATAATGAAATTATTTTCTATGTTTATTATTGGGATGTTGATACAATGAAATGTTCTTATTCTTATCATATTCACTCATGAATTGTGATTGACTAATGATGATTCCTTACTCTTATGACTCGTGTAATTTGAAATGATAAATATTTATTTCATAACTTGTGATTTATAATCTATGACTGATTGGGTATGAAATTTTTTCGTTATGATCATTCTCTTATACCCTTATTCTTATCTTATTCTTACACATTATCATTGATATAACTCCCATGTTTACCCTTACTAATCATATGATCTCACCCATTATTATTCTTTAATGTTCCCTAGGTTATGACTAAATGTTTTAAGTAGAATATGTCTAATAAGGATATAGTGAGAGAATACATTTATACGAAATTTTTAATATCTTTTATGAAATAAGATGATTATGTATCTAGTCTCCAGATAAACTAATCCTTTATGGTTCTAGTGTGTGTGTTATTATGAAATTTATTAATTATTCTTATAAAATGATGTAATATTTCTATATTTTATTCTTGGGATTCCTCATTGAATTTAGAAAAACTCATTCATTATTAAACATACCCCATTTTAAAATTCTAGTTTGTTCTTTATGTTTCTTGACTATAACCTTTCTATATTCATAATAACAAAAGATACTTGACTTTCACTTGATATATTGATAATTAGAATTTATGCTAATGTAATAACTGCTAAATTGACTCGATCTTATTTATCTTAATCTATAACAATGGATAATCCTTAATATTTTATTCTTTATTTTTTTTAAACTTTATATGGAATTATTTATTTAAATAATTTATAAATTCACATTTGGATTATAATTATGATGCATATTTACCATTATCATTTGATTTCTTCATATTTGGTGTATATGGATTGAATGTAAATTTTTTATTTTATTTTTTAATGTTACAAGTTAAACATAAACTCCCTTTATGTAATATATTGGAAATGAATTTTTTAGATCTATGTTCTTAATAATGACCCCATTATATTACTTTTTATCTCTTCTAAATGTTCTGAACATTTTATATTCTTACATTCATTCCATGTTCTGGAAAAAACTTTGATAAGTTTTAATTTATCTCTATATATATATTTATTTATTTATATTTACTCAAAATTATCAAATTAAATATCCTAAAAAAATTAATTCTCATTTTCATTGAATCGGATTATAATAAGGAATGAAAATTGGGGGATATGGATGATATCTTAATAGTTCAAAACACAATAAATTCATTTCATTATTATTCAAAACCTAATTTGTCAACAAATTATAATAGTTTTTAAAAAATAATTGTATTTATTCTATTAAGAAAATATTCATATATTTTTAAATAAATGATAACAAAATTTTACATTCAATAATAAATCTAAAATACTTCACTATTTATGGAAAATTAGTTGTTAAAATAGAAAATTTACAAATTTAG
This sequence comes from Viscum album, assembly GCA_963277665.1. Taxonomy (NCBI): domain Eukaryota; kingdom Viridiplantae; phylum Streptophyta; class Magnoliopsida; order Santalales; family Viscaceae; genus Viscum; species Viscum album. Next base: position 511,184,812 of record OY728121.1, read on the forward strand.
AAAAAATATTATTATTTTATCACATTATATTTAAAAGATAAATTATTATAATATGATTTATTAAAAAAATCCCTAATTTTGGGATGATTTAAAATTGTTTTAGTGAAAATTTTTCCTTTATTCTTATATCTTTTCCCTATAACATGATGTATTTAAAATAAATGGAAGAAAGAGTAAAAATTATTTTATTTCCATTTCTTATACTTTCTCCAAAAATAAAATTTATCAATTGAATTTTTATAAAAAAATAAATTATCATTAATAAAAAGTTTTATAAATACATTTTAATAAAATTATTCAAATGAAACTTAAGAATATGTTTGTGATTTAAAATCCCTAAAAAATAAGAATTAAAATTCTAATATTTATTACTCATGTCAACAATTTGAATCATTCATTTCAAGATATTTCCTACTAATAACTCCATACCTAAGAACCATTATATTGGAGTAAAGTATAAAATAATTTGATGGAGATATCTATGTATAAATTCAGTAAATGAAAATAAAAAATAGAACTAAAATATCATATGGGAAAGGAAATGAAAAATTTAAATAAAAAACATAAACAAATCATATGTTATAGTTTATGATATATCTTCCATGATAGTGAGATTCATAGAGATCCCAAAGTAGAAATCAATTTAATCCCACCTCTTAAGGTATCCACCTATCAATGGAATCATGTAATTATTTAGTGGAACATATTTTCCCTCACATTAAGTTATATAACAACCTCTAATATAAATGAAAATATTATAATTAAAGAGAGATTTATCTTTCTTGAGAGTGATCTCGATGTTTATAAATGAGGCTCATAATATATTTTTGAATGGAAATTATTTATTTAATAAAGGTTCCACTTTAATTTCAATAATTTCATGTCTTGTGAAACTATAAAACTCTTTGAATCGATCTGTTATAACGTATACAATGGCAACCTCATTTATTAAGTGTATTCTTAAAATATTTAACATTCACATAACCACTAAATTTTCATCACAGACTGTCTCACAAGAAAATATTATGATAATAAATGTTTTTTAAGTAGTATAATGAAATCTTATTGCATTTATTAATAATATAATGACATGTAACAAAAGGACATATATATGTAGCAGAAGTGGTGAGAGAAATTACCATTTAAACCTTTTTGATTTAAGATCGATGAAGGGAACATAAATCCTATAATAGAACTACCAATTTGGAATTCTCCATGATATTGAAGATCCCTCATGAAGTTAATTGAATATGGTGGAGTTGTAAAGGACTAAATTGGTATTTAGTTGATATTTTATTTATCTATACATGGTGGGTTGGATAAATTTCAAAACACTATTTTATCCAGTGGTGTGGTGTATAAATAACTCTCACATTAAGAGAATTATTGGACTAGTTTCTTGAGAGGATTCATTCATGGGATTTTATTTTATATTTATTTTATATTAATTATAAAAAATTTCTTTAGAGATAATATTTTTTCCCAGTAAAATGATGAAATAAATAAAGGAATATTTTTGTATCCAAGCACTAAGACGGGACATGATTCTGGGGCCCTATGCACCCGAAAATAATTTCATAAAAATATAAAATATATTTTATATAATGTGTGAATTTTTTTAGGAATAATGTAATATTTCATAAATAGAGTCCCAAATTATAAATATGAGCCCATTTTTTAATCTAGATTGTGGTATTTACCCCATTCTCGACCTAAAGTTGTTTAGTGCAGGATGTACTAATAAATCAGTCGGTGACTACTGCACTAAGTGAATTAATTGATTAATTCATTAAATGGCCTAAAATGTATTCACTTTATATATATGTTCTTATATAGAATATAAAAAGATATAATCATTACACTTAGACAATTAAGAGTAGGAATCTATATTTATTTCTTGGTGAATTGAGATCTTACAATGACTGCCTTTCAGATCCAGGTGAATCGAGGAACAAAAAATGCAACAGGTCATATACATCATTGGTGAATCAATTTTTCCCCAACGATAAATCTGAATCGAGGTAATACTCATCATTTTTTAACTTTTATTATTAAATGGTTGAGAATGGTAAAAACCTTATTCTTCGATCATCATTAAATAATACATTGCATGAGCTCGTGTATCAGAATTAAATTGTTAGTTCAATTTATTATTCTCATTCTGCCATATTTATCACCCCAGATATCCAAAATTTAAATTCTTTGGACCATAATAATTTTTAAATGATTGTTTCGCCTTTGCCTTTTTTAATTCCCATCATTATTTTTCACATTCATCATTTTTTAGTCTACAGAGCCATGATTTGACATTTTTTGTGTGTTCGTGCATAATAGAACCCCTTAATTCATGGTTGATTCATGTGATATAGATGCTTTGATGAATTAAGAATGAATAGGTAGGATTCATGATATTTTTGTTATGGATTCATGGATCTAAGATCTGAAGCAGAGAGGGAAGTGGCATGAGAGAAGTTTCAATGCATGAAGTAGAATGAAATTCTAATTTCTATTCAATAGAGTGACGAAATTGATTTTTAGAGGTGTTTTACACTATTTTTTGGGTGTTTAAAGGGATGATTTGGTGTTCATAAAATAAAATATGAGGCACATGGAGTAGATCTAACTTTTTGTTAAAAAACCAACTACAAATCGTGTAGTTCGAAGAACACACACCGTGTATTCTGGTTTCTAAAAAGGCTAAGATTTCACAATGGAATTAAATATAATAGTCCATGTGGAGGGACCACACATTGTGTGAACCCTAGTTTTTAGACTCTGCATGTATAGAGAGTTCATTCCCAAGATCCCATATAGACCTACACTCTATGTAGGGTGGGGCACACACTGTGTACTGACACATGGACAGTGTGCACGAACATGGCTCAAATGACATGGGCATGGTTGTGAGAACAAGGCTCGAATATAGGAGGCCAAGACACACCACATATTACCAAACACACCATGTAGTAATACATGGCCAGTGAGCCATGTGCGGGAAAGGACACAGCCAGGTAGAGGTGTTGGGCCATATTTCATGTGGACCTCTAACACATTGTGTACCTCCTTTTTAGGATACTTCTACCTCTTGTATCTCATTAATTTTGGACTCATATTTTGTAATTTGGGTATCTAGTCATGAGTTTTTTTCAATGTAGAACATGTTGGTGGCCTTCAAAGTGGCATTTGAGATATGGTGAATGACGTTCCAAGTGTGACACATCATTAAGTGGTTCTCAATAATGATATTTATTAAAAAGGATCATCATAGAGTGGTAACCCTAATGGACTAGGTAGTGGGTCCTATATTGACTGAGTGGTACCACCCTAATGAACAAGGAAGTGGGTCCTCTATCTACTGGTTGGTACTTCCTATCATACTTGGTTTTGGGTCATATATCTACTAATCGGTACACCATGATGGACCAAGTTGAGTTTCCTTTATCTACTTAGTGGTACCCCCTAATGGAATAGGGTGTGTTACCTATATCTACTGAGCAGCACACCCTAACAGACTAGGGAATGGGTCTACTATCTTTCTACTAATTGTTACCACCTGATGTACAAAGACATGGGTCCTCTATATATTGAGTGGTGTCACCTAAAAAACTAAGGAATGGTTCCTCTATATTTCTACTAAGTGTTACCCCCAACAATATAGGGCATGAGTCCTCTATAATTCTACTGAGTAGTTCCCCCTAACACACTAGGGTGTGGTTCCACAACTTGGAAATTATTCCCCCTTGATTTTGAAGAACAATGGAATGGTTTGGGTCCTCTACATGGTTACATCTTTATATAGATGCATGAGATGCTAGGAATAGATGGTGGACATTTTGGAACTTTTTGTGGACACTTTTCCTTGGATGGATTGTGAGATATAGATCATGTTTATCACTCATCTAGGTTTCTTTTATGAGAATATTTTTATATGTTATTTTATTTCATTTCTGTATTGATATGGGTTGAGTTTTATACTTCTATTGTTTCACTAATTTCTCCCCCTCTGGTTTTTAGGGCATCCTATTGGGTATTTATATACTCACCCATGCTTGGGATTTTCCCACATGTTTCTTGTCTTATATAGATGATGGATAGGTCAGTGGTGATTTAATAGTAGCATAGGGATACCCTATTTTTTTGACAACATTGGGTGTTTGAATCTTGGAGATTTAAATATTTTCTCTCCCGTCATTTACATTTCTATTAATTTTTAGGTTGATACATCTTTCTAGATGGGAATATATATTTTCCCCTTTACTTTTCAAATTACGTTCTCTTAGTCTTGTATTCTCAAGAGGTAGTTATAGGAATGGTTGATAATCTAAATGTTACTATTTTATATATTTATTCCTTTTAACTTTTTCATACATATGGTTAGTTTTGTCCATATAGGTACATTAGGAAAATAAATCCCAGATTAGTTATGCCTTTCAGTTATTTTCTCCATCCCCTTTCCTATGGACGTATTCTTGGGTTATTTTTCGCTAGGCATTCAACTGGATAGTCAGGAATTGGTGGTTCATGTCATGACACATTGGTATAAAAATATCTTCATTTTTTAAGATGATTATTAGATTTCTTCCCTTATGATAATTTGTTTAGGACATATGGAAATTTTTTCAAAGGGTCTCGGGTGAATCTTTCAGACTAGGGAACCTAGTGTTGGTGTGGCAGATGACATGTCTATATATCAGGACTCTAACCACCAGCTTGTCGACCCAGTATATCGATACATTTGTTACAAGGAACATTGGTACATGAAACATATAAGATTGACTCTTTTCACTGTCCTTATTAAGTCGGATACTAATATATATATGCTCATATGACCATGGTATGATTGGATTACATTTATGATTCCTTCATGAAGGCAACTAACCATGTTAACAATTTAGGATCATGAATATAATACAATGAGATATGAGGCCTCTATTTAGGGTAAATCACATGAGATCTTTTCTACAGGATGGAAGGTAGTAGAACTACTACTTATCGAACTTCAGATTATACCAATGGAGTAGAATGATGATGTGAACATGCTTAGTGCACATTGAGAGTTCTATCCCGAGAGACAACTAAGGTTCCATGGTGAGCCAAATCCCTAGGAATCAAGTGATTTTATCGAGTTAGTGATATATTCTTTAAAACTTGTCCATACACCAAATGATTTGGTGGTTTCATTGGAATCTAACATTTTCATCTTAGCAGTTAGGCACTGGTGGATTCTAGTCACATAGATGCATGATGAGTCGACACTATCATAGTCTAACTTCCAATATCTATTTCATGATGAGTACTACCCATGATTATTATTATTATTATAGATTAAATATATTTTAGAGCTATAGTAGGGAGATATTATTGTTGTTGATTATGTTGTGAGGTTCGCTAACCTTATGCAATACTCCCTTGAGAAGATTTGGGATTTTTACTTTTCTGTGCGAAAGTTATTCTAGGGTCTCTGCAGAGACATTCATGCTGGTGTGGTAACCTTATTCATTCACACGTATGTTAGAGTGTTAGAGTGGGTTTTATTGATTAAGATATCCATATAAAAGGGAAATGGTACAACTAGATCTATTAGTGGGAATCATATGAAAGAGTCTTCTGTAGCATCTAGAATGTTCCAGTCCTAAGAGGCTTGTTTTAGGTGGTTCTTTGGTGTCCAGACTTAAACACATGGTCATCTGTCTTAGGGAATGTGTAGAGGATCAGGGAATCCAAAAGTGCTATGATGATATTCATGTGATGGGTGAGGTCTTTGGCATGTTATTTCCCAACCCAACGTACTGATTAGGAAAGAAACATAACAGATAAACTACCACTATAGGGGTATCACCATGATCAAGGTTCTCACAGGCATAACCATGGAATCCCCATAGAATGAAGAGTAGGTAGAGGAGTATTTGTGAATCTTGTATTATGATATATGGGTGGTGTAAGATGTTAGGATCTACTTTCATCACCATAATTAGGCAGACCATCTTATGCTTAGGGAGCTAGCTGACGGGTTTGAGGGTAGTTACAAGCTATGGAGGCTTATGGCCTTGTATTTCATAAGATGATTAGAGGTATGATATGTTTTTGTTATACTATTGATTAAATACTAGTATACATATGTGATATTCATTCCTTTATCCCCTTAATCCCAGTGAGAGAGTTGAGGATCGTATTTGAGAAAATGTCCTAGAAGTTTTGTCTTGATGTTCCTAAGAGGAAATCTTCTTTGATATCATTAATCTTCCAGAAGTAAAATCTATCTATTGGGATGTAGAGTTTTCCATATAACCACTTGGTCATCATGATGAGATCCAATAAGTTGTATTAGGTATGGAATTTTTTCCATGTTCTGAACCTAGATTGAATCTAACCAAAGACAAGTCAGATGCCTTCAGGATGATGAGAAGAGGTTCTGCATTGTGGGAGAGAGAGACCTTGTGACATAGTGAGTGGTTATTATGATTATTAAGATCAAACCCATCATACATATGTTTGATATTTTATCCTATGGTATATTGGTCACTTCAAGCATCTCAATTACTTCAATCATGGAGTATTATATAGATGTCTTCCCTAAGGGTGTTCTAGGACTACCTCAAAGGTGGGATATGAACCTTTACATCGAATTGAACCCTAGAACTACCCAGATATCCTCTGTGGAATATCAAATGGGCCCTATCAATCTTTGGTATCTATAGTTACCGTTGGGGTCCTTTGAGAGAAGGATTTTATCAAAACCAGTTTTCCCCTTGGCATCTATAGTTTTGTTTTTGAAAAAAGGAAGAGAGGATTTAGTGATGTTTTTTTATTATAATCACCTGAAATAGGCCAATATAATGAAAAAGTTAACCTTTATAAGGATTTATGACCTCTTTGATTTGTTGTAATTCATGATATAGTTCTTGAATATCAATATCAGTTCCATCTACCACCAGTTGAGAGTTCACAAAGTTGATTTTCTGATGTTGTAATTCTGATGTTGCTACAGAAATTATGAGTTCCTGGTGATGCCTTTTGGTGTGAAAAATTCTCTATATGTGTTTATGTATTTAATGGTATAGATCTTCTTGAAATACATGGAATGGTTTTTTCTTCTCTTCATTGATGACATACTCATCTACTCTATGTCAGAGGAGGAGCATGCAATGAACTAGGGGATGGTCCTCGACTTACTTTGGGAGAACCATCATTATAGAAATATCTCAAAGTGATCGTTAAGGATCCATGAGGTTCACATTTATGTAATTTAATATCTGATCTTGGATTAGTTTTGTACATGGTTAAGGTTGATGTAATTATTTATTTGGAGTCACCTAAGAGAATGTTAGATGTGTAAAGTTTTCTTAGCATTGTAGGTTACTACAAGAGGTTTGGGTCATAATTATCTAGGATTGCATCCCCTTTGACCTCTATAACATGGAATGGGAAGTTTTTCATATAGATAGATCAGTGTTAGAGATACTTTTAGAACCTAAAGGAAATGATGACAAGTTCTTCTGTTTTGAGACTACAAGAGGATGGTGTGGTTTACGTAGTTTCTTTCAATTCATCTAGAGCTAGGATTAGTAATCTGTTGATATAGAAACACAAAGTGATCACATATGGTTAAAGGTATTAAATATTCCATGAAAATAACTAAATTAATCATGACATAGAGTTGGGAGTGGAAGTGTTTTTTCTGGGGTTATGAAGGCACTATATTCTTGGAGATATATTTTTTATTTACTCAGGCCATAAAAGTCTCTATTATGTCTTCACACAGAGAGTCATGCACCTAATATAGAGGTTCTAGTAGGGGTTCATGTATGACTATTACATTGATATAGTCTATTAACCTGATAAGGTTTAAATGGTTTTAAATCCCCTTTATTGGAAGTCTCATTCTCATTCGATGGAAGAGGCATCCAAGTAGTTAGCTTCGTTACAGATGACCCCGATGGAGGATAATGGTTCGGATTTTAATTGGGTGATGGTGTTGGACAATTCACTTATCCAGCATGTGAGGGAGTCATATATGGGAGACATTGACTGTGAGTTCCTATATTTCCAAATAACCTTAGGAAATTCACCATATATATTTCTATAATGAGGGAATCATGTCATACTTTTCTAAGGAAAAATGGTAGTTCTAGTCAAGATGCGATAGGAGGTGATGAGGGAGTTTAACACTTATCCTTTGTCAATACATCCTAGTGTGGGGAAGATGTACCATGACCTTCAGTGGTACTTTGGGTGAGTTGACCTAAGGCTTATTGTGTCTGTGTTCATCTCTTGGTGCATCTCATGTCAGCATGTGAAGGTTGAGTACCAGGTTCTGGCAGGTTTTTGGCATCCTCTTGAAGGCCCAGAGTATAAATGGGTTGACATATCAATGGACTTTGTGATAAGGATTTCATAGATAGTGACACACCATGATTTTATATGGGTGATTTTTGATTGACTTACAAAGTCAGAAAACTTCCTTTCTATCAGGGAGCATAGTGTATGGGAGAGTTTGGGGATGTTTTATATGTGAGAGATCATATTAATTCATGGTGTTCCCTCAAATGTTGTCTCTAACTGTAATGTGAAGTTAACATCCCGATTATAGAGATACATGTAGGAAAAATTGAGGACCCAGATGAGGATGAATATAGACTTTCACCCCCAGATAGATAGGAAGATAGAGCACACTATCCAGATGTTACAGGATATGCTAAGGTATTCTATGTTAGATTTTTTCTTGATCTAGGAGGATCACTTATACTTGGAGAAGTTTTCTTATAATAATATTTTCCTATATGTAATCTACATGTATTTTTTAATTTACCATTAATAAAGTCCCTATAGGTCACCCTTATGTTGGACTAAGATTGGTGAGGCATATATTTTTATGCCAGGTATAGTGCATGTGATGATAGTTAAGGTCTAGGTGATCTTTAATCATATTAGGATATCTCTAAGGAGGTATAAATCTTATGCATATTGGCATCATAGGCCCATGGAGTTCGAGTAGGGAGACCATGATTTCCTTAGAGTCTCCCCATGAGGAGTATTGTGGATGTTTGGCCTTGGGTGAAAGCCCTCCCCATAGTTCATCAGGCCATTTGACATCTTTCCAAAGGTTGGTGAGGATTCTTACCATCTTGCCTTACCCTGATAGTTTAAGCAAGTACATGACATTGTCCATGTGTTGTGATAGAATAGATATGTGAATGAACCCATTGAAATTATTGAATGGGGAAGGATATACATTGATAATGGATCCACCATCATAGAGTACCCAATGGAGGTCAAGGATTTCAAGGAGAGGATCCTATATGGATTCACCATTCCTTTGGTTCTTATGATGTGGTATCATGGGAGCATGTAGGAGAGATATTAAAAGTAAGAGATTCAGATGTAAGATCATTATCCCCACCTTTTGGATTCTTTTTCTTTTTTAGAATGAAAATATTGAATGATAGAATAACTTTGAGACCCTGTTTTTTCCTTTTAAAACATTGAAATATATCATGGAATATTTTCATATCTAGGCGCTAAAACAGTTCATTATTCCGGGGCCCAGTGTGCCATGAATTAATTTTATAAAAATAATTCAAAAATATATCAAAAAGACACAATTTTTTATAAATAATGGTATATCTCCTAAATAGAGTCTCAAATCACAAATCTAAGACCACTGTTGAATCTAGAGCATGGGATTTACCCAAAACATGAATTAAATATGGTCAATGCAATGTGTTTAGATAAAGCGGTCTTTCACATGTATGTTAAGTGAATTATTTGTTTAATTAATTTAATTAATTCACTAAATTACCTAAACCATATTTCATTTATATATATTCTATTATGGATAATATAAAATGTAATTCACATAAAAATATAACCATTTAGAGGAGGATTCCACCACTCATTATTGGTAGATTGAGATCGGAAAATATCCGACATTCAGATCCAGGTGAATCAAGGTACAATGAATGCAACATGTAATCTAATTAATTAGAGACTATGTTCCTCACCAAAAATTGGTATGAATCATGTTTAGACTCATAATTGTTTGTTTCTAACCCAATGATTAAATTATTGAGCATGATCAAAACATTATTCTTCGATCTGTGTTAAATAATTTTTTGTAAGAGTCCATATATCAGATTGAAATTGTTTATTCAATTTATTATTCTCATTGTATCTTATTTCTCACACTAGCTATCCCCAAATTATATAATTTTTTAAATAATAGTTATCCAATTATTTTTTCACCCTTGTTTTTCTTCTTTTCCCTCAACATTCTTCATGTTCTTCACTATTGGCCTATGGGGCCATGGCTCGGCATTTTCGGGTGAGAGATCAAACAAAAAAATTCATTGTGGATTAATGTGTGATAAGAATTTTGAAAATTTAAGGATTAATAGGGATTAATATTGAGATATTAGTGATATATTTATGGATAGAGTATCAGAAGTGGTGATTGTAGTATCAAAGGAGATGTGTCATAGCATGAAAACTTCATGTGGGAGAATCAGATTCCGATTTCCAACCAACAGAGGGATGGAATCAATGGTGGAAGGTATCTTCCACATTTTAAGGGTAATAAAATGGATGATTTATTGGTGGGATAAATATATATGAGGTGTGTAGAGAAGATCTATCTTTCTGTGAAAAAAACTGACTATACACCATGTAATCCAAAGAACACATGCCATGTAGTCTAGTTTCTATGGTAGATAGGGTTTAAAAGTAGAGATAAATATCACACACCATGTGGAGGCCCCGCATTCTTATCTGAACCCTAGTTTTATGACTCAATTTTTATAGGGTGTACATGGCCAGAAGTCCATGTGGCCCTAAATGCCACATAGGGAGGGTTACACGTTGTGTTTTGGCACATGGAAAGTTTTCACAGGCATAGTGTAGCACCCCCACTTTGATATTTTTATCCTTTTTATTCCTTTTTATGTGTTTAATGTTCATGGGATGAGTGGGGTAGAGGTTGGGAGATTTTTTAATGGGTTTGAATAATTTTGGAGGATTTTCTATGGGCGCATGATTGGAGAACGATTAGGAAAATAGTGCGGGTTCTCCAAGTTACTGTGCAGGGGGAGACAATGGGTTTCACATAGTCAACACACAATTTTCCAAACCATGTGATACAACCATGTGGACCCCTTTTCTTGAGGTGGTGGTGTGCACATGGTTAGATCATGGTTTTCCAAACCGTGTGGTCTTCCCGTGCGGTCTAACTGTGCAGCCACTTAAAGAATGGGTTTTTAAATCGATGTTCACATGGTCTTGACTTATTTCACTCCAAACATCCTCCCACTCAAGACGCACTCTGGATTTTAGGTTCTCAAGGGTTCAAGGGGATCTCCCACTCATTTTGGAAGCAATTATAAGGGTTTTAAAGGTGGTTTTAATTTCGTTTCTCCCAGGTAAGTCTCTTCTCTTGGTTTCTCTTTGGTTTTCTCTAGATCTACTCTTCCCTCTTTCTCAGTTTTCTAGATCTACATCGATTCCATGTAGATATAAGGTTTTTTCTTCCTTGAATGTTGATATGAAGGATTTTGGATGATATGGATGGAGATATATAGTGGTTTCAGTTGATAATTTTCTAAATTTGTGGTGTGGTTGCTTGTGAATTGATTTCACTAGAACCCTAAAGGTAGGTGGCTTATCTATCAACTCCAGTTGGTTAGAATTTTTGTAATTGGTGGAAATTAATTTTCTTTCCTTTAAATTAATTGTGATAATGATGTGAGAATATTTTTAGAACCTCATTTAGTGATGATTTGGGGCAATTTGGGGAAATGGGTTACTATTGCAAAAAAGTGTCTATTGTATGATTTTAAAATTTTGGTTTTAAAATCATTAGTGGTTTATTTTTATAAAATGTTTGATGAAAGATGGTTTTCAATAAATAGGATGTTCATTGAAATTTGGTTGGGCATGGAAATTGGTTAAAGGGTGTTTTCAATAAATGGGTGATTTATTGAAGTGAATTGGAATGTGTTGGAAATGGTTGTGTGCTTGTCCTGCGGCCTTGGTGCTTTATTCTTATCAGTTGATTAATTTTTATGGATTGTGTTGATTGAGTGTAAGTGGGAACTAAGTATCACTATAAAAGGTGATGGATAATGGGTGGAAGGTCCGCCATTATGGATAGTGGTCAGGAAGTACAGCAAGATAGAAATGTAGTGAATGGGGTGGCCGAAAGTTCCACCATTTTGGTTGCCTTATTGTGTATTTCTAACAAGATGGAATTTGTTGGGATAATATGTGAAGGTTCTATGGATTATAACATGGTTTTTGCTTTCCATTATTTTACATTTCTTGGTAACGATATGTTTGGATTTTGGTAATGGTTTCACTATTTGATGTTTTATATAAACTATGTTATATAAATGTGATAACAGTTCGTTCCTAGTGGTGTGTGTAGTGAGGTCATTTGGGTAAATCCTACTAATTATTATTACTCACCCCTTCTTTGAAACTTGGGTTCTTTTGAAGATGTTGTATTTCGGGACATAGGCAAGGGGAAAACATCCCATTTTTCTAGTGGTTTGATAAGATTCATTGGTGATATTATGGTGTTGGGAACATGGAGCTTGGTGTGGATTAATGTACGGTGTCATAATTAATTTGGGTATCTTGTGTAGTCTTCAGCTTGACACTAAAATTTTTGTTTGATAGTATTGGTATTTGGGATTTATTATGGAAAAAATTGGTTGTATTTTGGCATTGTATGGTTTGGGTTTCTATGTTAGCATGCATCATGTAGTTTTGTTAGAAATGGTTTGTTTGGTTTGTTGATAAATTCAAAGGTAAAATAGTTCCCCAACTATTTATGAAGACCTCGACATTTATTTCCATCCTTTAGTGCCCTAGGAATGTCTCTTAAGTCCAAGTAACAATCCTCTACTCTCTCAGGCCACTGGGATGGAGTGAGATGTTACAAGTGGTATCATTTTGTTTGGTCCTTGGATTTCAAGTGATAGTAGTTGTTTAGTCCTTTGGCATTGACTATTGGTCTTGGTGTTGACATTAATTCTTGGTCTATTCCTTGAGCCAGGATGGTAAAAGGTCTAAGATTGTTAGAACATGGAATGTATATCATAAAAGGACCTTGTTAACCCTTTTTTGTTGAACTTCAAGTTACCATGGAGTTGAGTACATAAGTGTTTTGGAGACACTTATAGGCATCATAAATCTCATTGTCATGGGTGTAACCAATGAGATAAGCATGAAATGCATGGTAGAAATGAATTCCCACTAGGATGCATATTTCATTGGGGTATAATGATTTATAGTGTGATATGAATGTGTGGATTTTGAAAAATATGATTTGGGTTTCAAAACGTACGGATTTAAAAGATGGAACCATTTGATATTTTGAAAATGGGTTGATTTTCAAAACATTGTGGATTTTTTTAAATAGTACAACATGGGAAACATGAAATTATTAAAATCCTGGTTATGATAATTGTTTTTTAATTTAACACGAAAATTTTATACCCTTTCTTTTTATGGGAGTTGGACTTATGGGTTTTTTTGTATTGATAGAAATGGAACTGTTTAGGCATCGTAGAGACCAATCGGAGGAATCTACTAAAAATGTGGTTGCAACTGAGCCTCAGGTGAACCAACAACTAGTGCAGAGTATATTGGAAGTCTTCCAAGATGTGGAAAGTGGGAATACAGTGGATGAACCAAAGCATGTGTACCATGAAGTTCAGTTTAAAAAGAAAAATCCACCCATGTTTAGCAGTGATTCAGAGTTGAAAAGGGATAAAGCATTTATAAAGAGAATGAATAGGATATTTGACTTCTTGGGAACACTACTAGCGCTGAAATTGATGTTATCCATGTATCTATTGGATGATATTTCACTTCACTGGTGGGAGTTGGCAGTCCAAGCTGGGACGGACCAATATGTCACATGGATGGGTTTTGAGGAATTTTTTAACAAACAATTCTACCCTCATATAATCATAATTTATCGTACAAAAAATTTCTTCAGTTTGAAGTAAGGGAACATGGTGTTAATAGAATATGAGGCTATATTTATGAATATATTATGATTTTCACCCAAAGTGGTGGGTAGTACATCATTGAAGGCGCAATTTTTTGAAATGGGGCTGAGGCTGGAAATTCGTTCCAATATAACAGTGTTGTGTATAAAGGATTACACGGAAATGGTGAATATAGATACAATGGTTGAGCAAGACATTTTGTGTGATAAAGGTGGGGGATGTAAGTTGGTATCCATGGGGAGTAGTGGTAACTCGAATGCTTAGTTCAAGCGAAAGAGGGACACTTATTTCCAGGCTGGGAGTACGGCTCAGAATCCGACGACAGGACCAGTGAATCTTTCTCAGAAGACTTAGAGTAAGTCGGGATGTTTTTAGTGTAGTTATATAGGGAACATAAAGAAGGATTGTAAAAAACTACCTAGAGAATGTCCTAACTGTAAGAATACTGGGAATCTTTAGCATTATTATTGGAATTCTCTAAGGTCGATTGTATGTGACACTCCTCAGGGGTCACAGGGGTCTTATGCATTAATAGGGTAGGGGCAACATCATACCCCTCGGTAGTTGAGTAACGTTTTATATGGTGATTATAAAAATAAAATAACACCTCATCATGGTAATAATGATCAGAGTGTGGAAAGGAAGCATGTTTTCAGAGCTGAATAGGTGGTGATGGATGATTAGTCAGGACCATCCACGGTGTGAGGTATAGTTCTTTTAATTTCAATGTTGATGAAATATTTTTTTTATATGGGTGCTTTCCATTATTTTTTCGCTTCTCGTATCATTGATTTTTTGGGTTTACATGGGAAAATTATGCCCTCAGTTTTGAAACTACAAACTCTTCTAGGTTAAAGAGAGTGTCGAGCCTTCCTATGTAAAGCATGTTTCATAGTTGTGGATGACATTGAATTGATGTGGGATTTCTCAGTGGTTGATATGGATACTTGTGACCAAATCCTAGTTATATATTGGTTGGAAATGTTTAAGGCCCACATTGATTGCAATGTCTGAATGGTTAGTTTTATGATGGAGGACGATGTTAAACACCTCTTTAGAGGGGAGAAGAATGAAAATATGGGTGCAACATATTTGTTGGCACAAACTATTGCCACGATCTCATATCAGTTAGCATCTTTTCCATTGGAATCATTGGAAGGTTCTTAATATAGTGTTCTTCAGGAAGTTTTGGATCAGTTTATGTATGTATTTCATGACAAATTTCTTGGGTTTCCACCCATGAGATAAGTGGAGTTTACGATTTATCTCCTTCTGGGGACTAGTCCTTTCTCACTTATGTCTTAAGAAATAGAACCAACGCAATTTTGGTAATTAATGGAGTAGTTGGAAGAGTTAGAGAAAAGGGGTTTCATCTGGTCTAACATGTCTCCATGGGTAGCACCGGTTTTGTTTCTTGAAAGGAACGATGGAACTTTGTGGATCTGTGTGGATTATCGTAGACTTAGTCAAGTTATGATAAAGAACTGATATCCACATCCACACATCGATGATTTTTTTAACAAATTGAGGTGATCTCAGTGGTTCTATAAGATTTACTTGAGGTTAGGATATCATAAATTGTATTTAAGGAAAGAGGATATCCCCAAAATAGCTTTTAAAAGTAGATATGGCCATTACGTGTATGTGGTTATGTCCTTTGGTCTAACAAATGCACCAAAATTTTTTATGGAATTGATGAATTGGATATTTTAGAAATATCTAGATTATTTTGTGGTTGTATTTTTTGATGATATACATGTTTATTCTAGGGAAAGGGTAGAGAATGATCAGCGCATGGAGATAGTGTTTGGGGTATTGAGGGATCATTGGTTGTATTCCATATTTTCAAAGTGTGACTTTTGGATATAGGAGGTTTGTTTCCTTTGAAATTTTATTTCTAATAAAGTGGTATCCTTACTTTCAAAGTGTCATTTTCAACAATCTAAATTATATTACCATAACAAGTATAGTGCCAGTAAGGGGCCGATCTATAGAGACAAGGAGTTATTTTTATTTTTCTTATCTATTTAGTAATTTATTTCATGAAGTTTACTGAAATTTATATTTGAATCATTAATTTTTTATAAAAATGTGATTGGATTTTAATGTCTTAAAAAATTACTTGAAAGATAAAGAAAAACATAGAAATTTGGTTTTAATGAAAATTTGGAGAGAAATGTGTCAGGGCTATGGATTTTAAAGATTGTTATTAAATCAATTTTCTTATGAGGTTGTGTTGTTCATGATAATTCACATCTCTGGGTTAAGAATGTAAAAGAACCGCCTTGGTCTGGTGATTTTTGTTTAAATCAATAGAAACCAATTCCTTGGTCTGGAAATTGATTTCTCTTAATTTTATTAATTTCAACCCTTTTGAGATGATTAAAACACCCAATGTTCATGGATTTTTTTAATCGTAATTCCTTAAAATATCCCTCAAAATCTCGTTATATGTCTAATATGAGTTTTCTAGTGATATTTAGACAGAGTTAATAAGTAATTATGAGAGATAAGAATAAATAACATGATTAAAACAACACAATTGACAAATTACAACACATAATTGTCCATGGCCCCCAACACATAGAGAATTTAGCTACTCATGGAGTAGATAGTAACTAGAAAACTTGAAATACATGATTTCATACTCTAGAAATCTTTGGAGTGAAGGTCATCAGGAAGGTATCACAGGAGCACCTTCCCTCCTTTCTTCTCTCCTCTTCTTTCTCTCTTTTCCTCTCTTCTTGGCCATCTCAAAAGTACTTCTCCATGGAATATCATGGAATGAATGAATACAGAATCAATCCCAAACATTTTATGCATGCCTCTTATTTATAGGTTTTAGTTGTACACGGCGTGTACCGGAAAGAACATGGCGTGTACACTAGTCAACATGTTTTGGGTTTAGTTTCTCTATTGGTATGCGAGCTAACATGCCATCTTTGACATAGAAAATGGTGTCTCCTATTAGGTGGAATTACATGGTGTTTTTTACCACCAAACATGGCGTGTAATATCATTCATCAATCACAAACTGCTTCTAGAAGGGCCACATAGTGTGTATATGGAAAGTACATGACGTGTATGGTTTGGTCAGAAACATGGGCGTGTATCCAGTCTCTCGATCTGGGTCGTGGAAATAGTACACATAATGTAGTTTTGAATTTTTTTCTATCCTTCCTTAATTTGTGACTTTAGATGGAAAACTCCTAAAAATCCTCAGAATCACCAATAAAATGAATTTTATCCAAAAAATGATTTATATTATGTGAAAAAATGTTTTTATGGTCGTTAATATAAATGAAAAAGTATACAAAAATCGGGTACATCAAATTCTCCGACACTTAGTAATTTTCTTGTCCTCAAACAAGATCTCAACATCAAATCAATATAATCCATATTATAAAAAGGGAATATTTTAAATAATTATAGATGTAAATCATATATCCATAGTAGAAGATTTTAAAAGGTGAAAAATATATTTAAAGTCCAATGATATTCTAATCAGGACTCATATATATAATTTAATTAAAATTTTGCATCCTCTTTCATCTAAATTATTTAAATTTTCATAAATAAAAATTCCACTTGATGATTTACCTCACCAAAAAGTACCACACTCATCACTCAAGATTATTTAATCAGATTTATGCTCAATCTTATGTATATTAACTCTACCAATAATCTTGTAAGTGTTATCATTCTCCACTTTATAAATCAAATCACAAAAATCATGAGGGATTTCAAAAAGGTTCAAATGTTTTTTAGGCTAAGGGTTAGTGGGTAATGATAAAAATCAATCTCAGGGGATTTGAAAAAGAGGATGAATTCTTAAAAAATAATGCATGATATTAAAGATAAATCTTAATGAAAAAATGAACTACCAATAAAGATCTCAAAAAGTGTATAATCACCATGATATTCCTTTTCCAATATGGTCCCATAAACCATCAATAATATGTAATAAAGAATCTGGTACCTCTTTTTCATTTTTTACACAAGGAACACAAATAATAAAATGAAAAGTGGTTTGGAAAACCCTTCTTCCCAAATGAAAAAGTGATAAACTCCCCCACACCTAAATGGATGGTTTCTCACCAACATATACCATGATTGAGCAAAAATCCCTCTCTAAATCTCAAGTGAATAATCATGAAAAATTATAAAATAATTAGTCTTGGAAGGGAAAATAGGCTTGTAATGTGGCTTCTATCAAGGCAGATCATGGTTTCTAAGTGTTAACAGTGATTAGATGTAGGGTAGGTTTCGAGGTCAAAGGGGATGAAAAACAATCAAATGCCTCCATCATTTTAATGTGATTAAAAAATTGTCAAGATTTTCATAGAAAAACTATCATGTTCTAGTAGTTATGAATATCCCAAGAATCTCTCATGAAAATAGGGTATAAGAATGAATATGTCAAAAAGTATTAGAATACCTCTCGAGAATGGGAAAAATACAGGGGTAAATCAGGGCATGACATGAGTATAAACGATCAATTCTAATAAATGTAAATACCCAAGGCTTTAAATCCAAAATCAAACTATATCGGAAATCATTTTAAAATTATTTGAAAACTGAAATAAGAATTCACTATTAAAATTCCCTTTTATTCATTTATTATTTATAATTATAATTAATAAAGAAATATCCACAATTTAAATTATCTCAACTATTAATGATGTCTCCCAAATCAGTTTAAGGCAAAGACTAGTGTAATTAGAGACCCTCCCCCACACATAATGTAGCACATGGTCCCCCAAGTGAAATACTAAATAAGAGGATAGAATATGGGGAAACAATAGGCGTAAGACAAGGGTAAGAAGTGGAAATAGGAAACCCAATGTAGAAAGGAAAAATAGGCATGGAAAAATACTCCCCTCATGTTGAAGTGACAAAATGGGGAAGTAGTCAAAATAGAGAGGCCCAAGTCTCTCAAGTGTACCTATGACTGTTGAGGGAAGGGAAAAAATATGCAGATACATACATTATCACATCCCAAACTGAGAACAAAACATATATATATAGTGGAAAAAAATGTGTCCAAAAACTAGTCCCTGAGTCACCTTAGAAGAGGAATCATCAGAGATAAGAGGAGCTGGAACTGAAGGCTTGGGGGCACCAGTAGAGGCCGGAGGTATGGGATAAATACTCATATGAGTAGTCGTAGTAGTCAGAACCTCAGGAGTAGGACTCAGAGTGGGAGGTTCTTCAGAGATTCCCAGGTCGGCAGTAGGAGTGGTAGTATTTGGGCTAGTGGTGGAGAGGAGAACTAAATCTATAGTGAGAGTTATAAGTGGTAACTGCGAGGCCGGATGCAGATTATAAGACTCAGGAGCAGGCATTGGCGGTACCAATATTCCCATGTGTCGAAGGATGAGGCCCAACATCTTCTCAATCTGTGACTATTTCTGAATGATGGAAGCTTGGCCATGCTCAAGGATACCCAGATGGTGAGTGATCTCGGCTAGGTAGAGCCTGGTAGGAGGGTCATCTGAGGGTGGAGGGAAAGGTGGGGTGGTAGAAGGTATAGGAGAATAAGGAAAAGATTATGTAGAATGAAGTCTAATTTAAGTGGGGTGGGGTGGGGTGGTGAGGAGACATCTGCAGGTTGATGGGTGGATCCTGAGCAGCAAAACCAGTGGGAGAAGTTGGGTCATATAACGATCTTGTAGGATCTGTGGAATCCTACACATGCACAAAGCACTCACCCTGATGATCAATCAATCTCATGCGGATAAGCATGAGGAGGTCCATATGTTTAGGAGAAACCAAGTGGTCTTGAGGGAGAGATGGCTCATAAAATCCAAAATAATGTGCCAATTGGGTGGCATATAACCCACCATTCAGGTTTCCCTAAGGCTATGGATCATAGAATGAATGTAGAAAGAGTCAAGATAGTAGAGGTCTGGATAATCGTGCCATGAAATATAGGTAAGAAGCTCCATGTCCCATCTGGACACAATATCCATATCCACATGGTGAGAAAAAAGAATGGAGCTAAAGCACTGGTGAAGGAAATGAAGAGGAGGTTCAATGATGATAATCCTCTTCTATGATGTGGGGGTATACCTATGGTCAGCCACAGCAAGATCCCACCACATCACAACAAGATCAGAGCACTCAGGGTAGGTCATGGTGGATACAAGAGGTGGGGAGGAAGAATGGGGATAGAAGCTGCACCACCAACCAAACTCGACCATAATAAGGGAAAAGGGACATACTTTTAGTAGAAAAAGAACCTTGTGAGTAGTATCCATGGGTGTATGGGGGTATGTGGGCCTGCCGAACTTAAACATAGCCATAAACTCCAAAAATAAATCTTGAAAAGTATGATTTCTGACCTAAAAAGTGTCTATCAAATGAGTATGGCCCATAATCTCATAAATAACCTCCCATATTCCAAGGTGTTGTGGCACTGAATTATCAAGGAAGCAGCAGATCAACTGGATAGTGCGGTAGGAAAAGCACCACAACCGCACTGCTACAGGATGATCCTCAAGAAATATTAGGCATGGATGCGGCGGAGGGCAAACAGAAACCGGTGCTGGTGGTGGTGGAACAGCTGGTGTTAGATCATATGGTCTTTCCACTGAGGTAGAAGGTGTATTAGTGGTTACTAAAGACGGCTCAAAGGACTGGCCAGTAGGTGGAGGTGCTGGGTTAGTCAGGTCCACCACTGGCATGGAGGGTAGCTCTGAGGGAAGTGAGATGGAAGGAGTGGTAGCACCGGAGCTCTCGACCATAGTGGATGGGGCGGAGGCCAGCACTAGAGGATCAGTAGTATAAGGTTCCATAGGAACAACCAGATCATTAAGGGTCTCAAATGGAGGAGGCATTAGAAGAGGTGGTAGAGAGGCCAACGTTGGGGGATGGAAAACTGAGAAATCCAAAGTTGTCCTCTTGGAATGTCGAAGACGAATCCGATGGTGAGGAGGACACTCAACCTCAGTAGTTGAGGTGGGCCGCTTCCCACTCATATGATCTCTATCATCTATACCTGGAATAAAAGAAAACTAAACAAAACAAAAGAAGAAGAAAACAAAAACGAAGAAAATGTGAGAAAACTCAAAATATAGTAGAACACGATATGTAGTTCCATGGTACACGACGTATAGTAGGAGATGTCTAAGAACCCATGTACATGGGATAGACATGTCGTGATAGAATGTTTTGGGCAAAAAGAATAACAAGGCATGTATCATAGTGTACATATCGTGTACCCCAACATGGTGCGATGCCCATGTAAAGAGCCAGAAATGGCTCGACTTGGGAAGGGGAAAAGTGAAATACACACCGTGTGGAAACGTGAACACATTGTGTGTGTAAACATGGTGTGAAAGGTGTATAGACCATCCACAATGAGTCCTCCGAAGGGTTGAAGGAAATTTCATTTCCCGAACAGACATGCAGTGTATGGAGAAATGGGAAGGGGTCATGTCCTAAAGGACACGGTCTGCGCCTGATCGTCATGTGAGGCATGGTACATGGCATGTACCGAATGTACACGCCATGTATCAGCCAAATAGAGAAAAGGTGTCGTGTGTGGCTATGTATAGTATTTACATGTCCAGTTTTCTTTGTGCACCTCATGTGCTATGTAGGAAGCTGAATGGTTAGATGATCGGAAAAATGCTCTAAACACCTATGAAATTGGGAAATAAAGAGTGATGAACGAAGTACCTGATGCAAGGAGTTAAATGTGGAAGAAATCAGGACCCGAAACACTGAAAATATATGGATGGAAATTGGGGGGGAGAAGGTGTGTGGGAGAAGAAACAGGGAGGAGAGGGGGGTTCATGCGGCACAGCCTGAGGTTGGGTAGGGACCAGCTTTTGTAGCCGCAGTACATGACGTGTACCAGGACTCACACGTCATGTATCACAATGTTTTTTTAATAAATAATATAATATAATTATTATAGTAAACTATAAAATAATTAATATTAATAATTAAAATGATATATATATATATATATTATTTACCAAAAATAAATCTATACATGTAATGTATCGATAAACATATTCTGTGTTTTCTAAAATTAGAAAAAAAAGAACTACATCCTTCAACCTAGTGCTTGGGTCGTGATTCAAACCAGCGATCGGCCATTCCAAATTTAAGGTCTCAACCACTAGGGAAAATGTTTTAGTGCTTCCTATTAATAATTAAATTTAATATTTAATGTAAAGGTATAATTCTACATGGGATGAAGAAAAAAGCATGATGTGTGGTTTTAATTTGAATAAAAGGGATGAAGTAGAGAGATTAACCGAGTTCGAACTTGGGTATTTTAAATCTAGGCCCAAGACTGCCAATCTTCCAACTTCACTAGCATTTTTTCTTTTTGTTTTTAAAAATAATATTAATTTTCTAATGAAAACAAGGATCACACGATGTATATCGAAATGCAAGCCATGTTGTTTTATTAGAAGGACAAATGATGGAAATGGTTCAGTTGTCAGGATTCGAACATGGGTCTTTTGGAACCATTGTTTGACCCCGGAATACCTATCCATCCCAATCATGGGTTTTATTTTAATTATAAAAATTTATATATTATTTTGAAAAATACCACACACACCGTTTAGTTAGAAACAGGTATAAAAAGGATGAACCCCATACCGAAGGTAGGTATGGAGAGATTCTAACCGGTGATGGCTTAGATATATTCCAGGAACCTTACCTTTGGCACCTGTATGATCCTAGTTTAGTAACTTATTTAATCTATTTATTTATAATATTAATAATATAAATTAAAATGATAAGTACACACCATGTGTATAGGTGGTACACGGTGTGTAACCTCTAGGTTGCCTCCCAGGAAGCCCCTTTGTTTTAGGTCATTGGCTCAACATACGAACATCCAATTACCTGAAATGAAAGGCGGACATTTTACCCACCATATCTTCTTTGTGATGGAAAGGCTTTAAGTTTTGTCTATTCACCTTGAAAGGTTTTCCATCCTTACCATCAATTTCTACCGCACTATGGTGGAAATATTTGATCACAAGGAATGGTCTTGACCATTGGGACATCAAAATTCCTGGAAAAAATCTCAGAAGGGAGTTGAAGAGCAATACCAGAACAGTAGGTTGGAAGGTTTTGCACGAAACCATACGGTCATGGATCGCCCATGTCTTTTGTTTTCATAGTCTGAGGTTCTCATACCCCTCCCATATGATCTGATCAAGCTCTGGTAGTTGGACCATGCACTCCTCTTTGGTAGCTGTTAAATTGAAATTCAGGGACTTGATGGCCTAGTAAGATTTACAATCTGTCACTACTAGTTGGTTTCATAGAATCCCATAGACAAGGATGAACAAATACATCCACATAAGTGCATTGAAGGTAGTCTGGTATGACCATAAGGAATCATCAATATTTTTGGACCTTCCTTCCTTCAAAATCCCACCATTTTCTCTAGGATCTGTTTCAACTCATGATTTTATAATTCTACATGTCCGCTAGATTGTGATAAGGTGTTCACATGTGATTCTTCACCCCATTAATAAGTAACATATTCTACATTAAGGCACTGTCAAAATGAGTTCCCCTATTGCTGATCAACACTCATAGAATACTAAATCTGTTGAATATTTTTTTCATCAAAAAGGTGACAACTACTTTGGTTGTGTCATGTGATGTAGTAGTGGCTTCCATCCACGTGGAGAAGTAGTCCACATAGAGGAGTATGTAAGAGTTCCCATATGATGGGAGAAATGGCCCCATGAAGTCAGTTCCCCATACATCGAAGATTTAAACCTCTAGGATGGAGTGTTGAGGAATCTCGAATCATCATCCCATATTACCAGTCCTCTGACATTGATCACACCTAGTAACAATGTAACGAGAATCTTTCTGCATGGTAGGGCAGAAAAATACAGAATGTAGGATCTTATCTATTGTACCGTCTGGGCCATGATGCCCTCCAACAAGTGAGGAGTGAAAAAACTATAGAACTCCTTGAACTTCATTCAATGGGATTAAATGGAGAATCATCCCATTTCCACATGATTGAATGTGTGGAGGGTCTTCCCAGATGTACCTATTGACATCGAAAAAAACCCCTTATTCTACTGGTAAGTGAGATTGGGGTGAACTGCTCTTGTAACCAAATAATTTTCAATATCTACATACCATGCTCATGGTGTTCCTTTGATTGATAATAGTTTCTCATCTGGTTTGTTGTACCTAATGTATCTATCATCCTCCTTCTCCAAATGAGGCAGTTTCATGTAGGAGAGGTGGTCAGAAATAACATTCTCATTACCCTTCTAATCACAGATCTCCAAGTCAAAATCTTGAAGGAGAAGAACCCAATGGATGAGTTTCTTCTTCACATCCTTATTATTCAGAAAATACTTTAGTGCTAAATGGTCATTATATACAATAACTTTTGAAAGAACCAAATAAGAATGAAACATTTCAAATTAAAACACCACTTCAATCATTTCGTTCTCTGTGGTAGTGTAGTTCACCTATTCATCATTCAGAGTTCTCCTAGAAAAGTAAATTGGAAAGAAGATGAGATCCAGTTGTTCCCTAGTACTATGCCCACCACATAGTGTAGAGACCCAAGATTAATGTACATGGACATTACATTAATTTTATGGAATACTTAATACATAACAAATACAAACATCCAAGGACTGCAATAGTGTAGTGTCTTTTGAAACTCGGAACATAATCTTCTAACCATGGTGAAAGATCTTCAACATCTCCCATAAAGATATTCCCCTTTTTGTTTTTTTACCTAAAACCTTTCCTTATATCCTGGGGAAAAGAAAACATAAAAAGGGTGAGCTCAAATTCTCAGTAAGGGTAAACATAGAGAACATAAAACAATCCATAAACATTTGAATGCAAAAACTTGAACATAAAATCTAAACATCAAAATCTTGAGAAATGACATAAAAATTGCAAGTATGTATGGTATATATCATAGAGGAACATAAATAATGATAA
Organism: Viscum album; assembly: GCA_963277665.1. NCBI lineage: Eukaryota > Viridiplantae > Streptophyta > Magnoliopsida > Santalales > Viscaceae > Viscum > Viscum album. The sequence continues at coordinate 511,209,786 of OY728121.1, forward strand.
AATAGCATGGTAATAAAACATGTAATTGTAGAAAAACATTAATCACATGATATGATTTCCATTGTAGCCAAGGAATTACTGCCAAGACCATCATAGTGGACAAAGTCCATTACTGAACCAGGTTTACTTACCATTCCAGCCCTGTATTACTGAACCGGATTCACTTGTAATTATAGTCATGTCTATATCATGAGATATAAATCTTTACCCAATGCATTGGAGGGAGATATAGGTCCCACCCATCTTATATTGAAATCATTCTTATGTGTGCCACAACACAATCATAAATCATTCATCATAACCCGAAAAATAAAATGGGTTTCATGAAAATCATCCCATCATAACCTAATCCATATAAAACAAATGGACGTCATTTCATCATAAGAAAAATCAAACCATGTAACAAATTGAGAAATTATAATTGAAACATAAACATACTAAATTAAGTCATCTTAGTTGGAAAATATTTTTGATAAAACACTTGAAATGAATTCTTGAGGAAAATATCATTTCTTCTTAAAAATCATTTTATTTTCACAAAATGTCTTGTAATTTTAAAAGAAAAGGATTTTGTTGAAAATATTCATGAAATATTGTAGAGGAAGCATCATGAAAATAAGGCGTTATGAAAATTTAATAATCTGTTCATGCTGTATAAGTTAAAATAACATTCTTCTTCTACTTTTTCCAGAAAAGTCAAAAAGTACCTCGTATGGTATACAAAAGAATGATTCCTTAAATACTATGTAGTGAAAGTAAAAAAGGGGTGAAAATGACCTTTAAAATGCATGTAAATATAGTAAACACTTTATGGAAACATTTTTATAAAACACAGAAATGGATGATAAGTATAACCCCCGTAAATACTTACATATAAGCAATCTCAGATAAAAATGAGATTGCAAAATTAACTCTGACCTTATGTCCAATTTCTTTTATATGTATCCAAGACTCCTGTATAGTGGGTTTAAACATATTATTAACTTGTAACAGAACCATAGTAATATTTATGATATCATATATGATTCACTTATGACTTTATATTACCTGTTCTTTTGTCAATTCCATGTTAAAACAACATTTTGGTAAAATCGTTGCATTTATCGTATGTGTTTGGACTTTTTGTTCATGATATTATAACTTATAACCAGATTTAATTAATTCCAGAATGTAAAAAAATGATTTATATATAATATATATTCAGCATATAAATATATATGATAGATCGACAAATGAAATGAAATACACCATTCATGGAGACAGTAGGTCGTACGTACGCGTGAACCCTGTTGTCGTTTACTTATTGAGTTGAATGGAATTAAGTAAATGAAACATATATATACATAAATCCAGTATAATTATTATTTCATATCTTTCATGATTATTTATTATATATACTTTATAATCATTCTTGAATGGTTAACATAGAAAATGAATCTCATCGCGTCGTGGAGACGGTAATCCGTACGTACGCAAGAGCGGTGATATTTTTCTCATATTATTGAATGGTATTGGAGTAGATTATATAATATATCAGAATTATTATCATGATATAGTAATCATATATAGTTATTATTGACAACATTATACCGATCCAAGTAAGGTATTGGTGGAAAACAGATTACACCACGGCATGGAGACGGTATTCAGTATGTATGCACGCGCGGTGATTTCTTTTTCCGTAGGATGGTTAGAAGGTGAAATAGGGTTGTTTCATATTTATAATAAAATATTAGTATATTAGTGATACTGATGTTATTACTTTATAATGAAACAAATAAATAAGAGTAAGTAGAAGAAGAAATAAATTTTAAAGAATCGGTAAAGGATATTACCTCTTCTTCGATGGGCCTCTTCTAATCCTCCTATTAGGGCACTAAAGATGGTATTTTAAGAAGCCCAGGACCTCTAGTCTATTTCTAGGGAAGTGGAGAAGAGAAATTGGCAGGTTTTTTCCTAACTTGAAGGCTCAAAATGGTGTGAGGAGGAGAGGGAGGAGGTTCCCTTTTATAAGGGAGGAGAGGGTCACTTTTAGAAACCTAAAAAATATTAATTTATAATAAACCATAACCCCACTTAAATACTTCCAATGTGACTCAAATTAGGATATTAGAAAATATAGGGTTGTAATATAATCAACCAATTAATTTTAGACATGTTTTGATTTTATTTTAAACCTTATCATTTTGATTTATCCTCATTTAATTTATTTAATTTTATTTGTGGTAATAATGTTATAAATTTTATATGGTTTTAAATACTTAATTATGTGTTATTAATTATATTTAATTAGATAACTTATGACATGTTATATCATATAAATTTTAATTTGTATTTTTGAAAATATTTTTGTGATTTTTAAACAATTTAATAATATAAAATATCAATAGTGTCAATTTTGACACAATTCAGTTATTTGAATTTAAATAAACTCCACAAAGAAGATATGTTCGAACCAAAATATTTAATAGATTCCTAACATGTCATATGTATCAATAAAATTAATTTAGAACATTAATTAGTTCATATAATATTTATTTTAATGTTTTTAAAACTATTTATTTGATATTTCAATCAATGAAATAATTTGTACATCACAATTGTGTACTCATTAATGATAATTATTTTATCCCTAAAAATTATAAATAAATTATAATGATATATATAATTTTATTATATTTTTGGAGACTATTCATGTTTGAAGTTTCATGAAGTTTATCACTAAATTAAAATTATTATACTTATAAGATTTAAGAGACTGACATGTTGTCACTTTCTTTGGTTTTAATAATAATTAAATTATTTCCATGGTCAAAAGTTCATAAAATGAACCTATTCCGACCCTTAGGTGATATGGGTCGACTTTTAGTCATCCAATAGATTTTTTTCAGGTGGTAGGGTAATTTTATAATCTTATTTTTACCATTAATTACCCGATTTACCTTTAACTGCAGTAAAGAAAAATTACCGTAGTTACTATTAATAATATCAAAGAAAATAAAAGTAACCTATTAACATAATTTCGACCCAAAAAATTTAAATATTTAATCCATTTTTCAAAATTCAAAACACAGAAGTTTCAGTAATTAATTTAAAATTAATCTCGTTGTTTAGAAAACGGGTTTTAAAAGTTAAAACATTCCCAAAGATTGAAATGTTTTTACCTATGAATTCAATGTAAAATTAATGGTAATGACATACATTATATTAAATGGTAAAAATATATTCTATTTATACTTTATAACCATACAATAATATAATTTAACCATATAAAGTATTGCGATGAAAAAAGTTTTTTTAATTAAAATATAGCATTTTTTACTATTCATTAAAATATGAAAGTTATGAGAATAATATGAAAAATTTATCCAAAGTAAATTTTTATATCCTGATTCCAAAGAAGAATTTTATTTTGTCAATTTGAACTTATAAACATGTTAAAAACTAGATTTAATGTGGTTTCTCCATCAAAAGGCGGCAAAACTACATTTTTGGAAAAATTATTATTGTACCCGAAAAATTTATTTTGTTCTAATACCATGTTCTTTAAAATGTGTAAGATGAATAATAATGTTATAAAATTAAAAATTTAGTTAATACTATTCGTATTGGATATTCCATAATAATATTATACAATATATCATTGTTTAGTTAAACTCGTATTGCGTACAACACACGTCATCGAGAAAGGTCGTGATTGCATGTAATGCAAGCCAATTCAGGGATGCGCATAGTGGAAGCTTCATTTGGTGTTGCATATAACATAATCAAAACTTATTCCATTTATACATAAAACAAAATCAATACTTAATGTTGCGTAGAATAATTTATACAAAACAAACATGAAATTGTCTGTAAAACGAGCCAAGAATAGTGTTGCATATACTGTAAGTTAATACAGTGTTGCGTATAGTACAAGATAATCTTGGTTCAGTGTAAAACAGAAGACATAAAATAAATTAAAAAGAATATATCTCATGAAATCTCAAGTTGTTACATTCTACCCCCCTTAAAATGAATTTCTCCCTCAAAATTCGTCGGGGTTATAAATCGTTTACTACTTGAAAGTTTCATTCATAGAAACCCACATTATAAAAAGGAATACTAAAACTAAATTTTAAAAAGTGAAGTATGAAATATAACGGTTACCCAAATTAGCTCATCACTGGGTTTCTACAAAGGAGAAAATAGGTGAAAATATGGATATGGAAGATAAATATAACCATCATGTTCTGATGAAGACTAGTAGAGAACATGGCTATGAAAAATCCAAAAATCACAAAGCCATAAATTCTTGACGATCTTAGGTACCATATGAGTCAACAAAAATAACGGAACTAGGACAAAATTTTTGGTTTTCAAGATCATTTCCCAAATGTTGAAGAATTTTTGAATTAAAAGAAATACTTACTTGATTTTGGTACAATCACAGTATTGTTTGTGCCTTGAAAAATTTCCACTTCATCTCTTAAAGAAATGAAGTTGAATTTGTCTTCTGTAAAGTGTTAGCAGATCATGCGATAGAATGATAGGTCATTCCATCTGTCTCAAACATAAGGTTAGAAAATTTTATGTACATAAGTCAATATTATGGTGAGATTAACTGTATATGATTCCAAAAAATGGACTTATACTTCAAAATAAAACTAATTTATACTAACTAGGGACTTCCTGTAGGCCAATGGTAGGCAAGAAAGGCCCATCACACTTCAGTTGTGGGTTCGATTCTTGCAACCTTTTCCGACGCGACGGGTTGTCGCCCATCCTGCAGGTTTTCATTTTTCTAAAACTACACTATTATAAGATTACAGAAATAATATTGAAGCATTTTCTAGCCTTAAACAATACTATCTGATATCCAACATAATCCATTCCCATCTTTAAACTTATCCAAAATACATATGTCTAATATAATTGTATAAAGAAACTGATTACTAGAAAGGTCACATAACAAGCACGTGAATACCATCATTTATCCCCCATATATCATAAGATATATCTTGTTGATCGCATTCCAAACATGTGAATACCTTAATCATGTATTCTCTTGAAACATAATTTACCATATAACCTTAGTGAAAACATGAATGCTGTCAAAAGGTAACTCTTTCAACATACCAAAATCCCAAAATTTCTATATACTTGAACCATGATATCACTTTTTCCTTATATGAGTCATTAGCTCATTAATAATATCCAAAATATTATTTTCTCATTATCTATTCATTATGATCATATCATCTTCTTTCCAAAAATATCTGAATAACCGTTCATGGTTACCGGTACCATTCAACATATACTTTCAAATACTTTAGGAAAAACAATTGTGTAACAATCCTTAGATGTTTCTTTATTCCATAGTACCATTAACATAACTCTTGGTAAACAAACAATCATCCCACTACCTTCTTAAACCATTGACCGAGCTTCATCATTTTATTCATCAACACTTCTTTCATCTCATATATCATTTGTAGTTTCTTCACCATCATCAACAGAAATACTACTCATATGACCATGATGATTCTCATCAAGATATTTTCCCTTAGGGCATTGGTTTGCATAATGCCCATACATTCCACATTTAAAACATTAAACCATGGTTGATGTTTTAGAAATACCAGTATCTTTCTCCATTGTGTTAACTGAACCTTTTCCTTTGCAATTACTAGATTTGTGTCCTTCTATTCCACACCCAAATCATCTTCCAGTTCATTTGAAGCATTCTCCTTGATGCCTCTTCCCAAATTATTTACATGAGGGAAATTGAAATTTCTTTCCTCTATGATCATCATGAAACTCTATCTTTATCTTATTATCCGAGTCAGGAAACTTACCAATGTTGATATTATTGATCATATTATGAGATTGATGGTTAGGCATAATAATGATGTTTCACCTTCCAAATCCCATTTCATTTGGATGCTCTGGAATAAAATCATTACATTGTCCATCATATTCTCCATTAACATGAATATTCCTCTTTCCAGCCATTTTTTAAAACCCAAAAAGAATAGTGTGAGTGGTAAAAATCATGATAGGAAAACAAAACAATAAAGGGGATTACTTTCAATCTCTAAATTCATAGGTTTAATTCAATTATATTTAACTTAATTCTAGGTCTATAACCTATACTTATACTTAACCTTAGGGACATCCCTAGACATACTTTAGAAATATCTCTAGGGATCTAAAGTTTTCTCATCCTAGTTTTCAAAGGTTAACTAAACCTTTCCTCTAATACCAACTGTAGAGACCCAAACTTGATGTACATGGACATTACATTAATTTTATAGAATACTTAATATATAAAAAAACAAACATCCAAGGACCGTTATAGTTTAGTGTCTTTTGAAACTCGGAACATAATCTTCTAAGCATAGTGAAAGATCTTAAATATCTTCCATAAAGATCTTACCCTTTTTGTTTTCTTACCTAAAACCTTTCCTTATATCTTGGGGAAAAGAAAACATAAAAAGGGTGAGCTCAAATGCTTAGTAAGGGTAAACATAGAGAACATAAAACAATCCATAAAAATTTGAATGCAAAAACTTGAACATAACATCTAAACATCAAAATCTTGAGCAATGACATAAAACTTGGAAGTACGTGAGGCATATATCATAGAGGAACATAAATCATGATAAAATAGCATGGGAATAAAACAAGTAATTGTGTAAAAATATTGAGCACATGATATGATTTCCATTGTATCCAAGGCATTACTACCAAGACCATCATAGTTGACAAAGTCCATTACTGAACTGGGTTTACTTGTCGTTCCAGCCCTGTATTATTGAACTGGATTCACTTTACATTCCAGCCATGTCTATCTCATGCTATATAAATCTTTAACCAATTAATTAGAGGGAGATATAGGTCTCACCCATATCATATTAAAATAATTCTTACGTTTGCTAAAAAATAATCATAAATCATTCATCAAAACCTGAAGAATAAAATGGGTTTCATAAACATCATCTTATCATAACATAATCCATATAAAAAATGGATATCATTTCATCATAAAAAAATTAAACCATGTAATAAATAGATAAATTATACTTGAAACAAAAACATACTAAATAATGTCATCTTATATGGAAAATAGTTTTGATAAAACATTTGAAATGAATTCTCGAGGAAAATATCCTTTCTTCATCAAAATCATTTTCTTTTCACAAAATGTCATGAAATTTTAAAAGAAATGGATTTTGTCGAAAATATTCATGAAATCTTATAGAGAAGTATCCGTGAAAATAAGGTGTTATGAAACCATAAAAATCTGTTCATGCTGTATAAGTTAAAAAAACATTATTCTTCTACTTTTGCCGGAAAAGTCAAAAAGTACCTCGTATGGTAAACAAAAGAAATATTTCTTCCATACAACCTAGTAAAAGTCAACAAGGGGTGAACATGAATTTAAAAATTCATGAAATAATAGTAAATACTTTATGAAAAAATTCTTATAAAACACATACATGGATGATAAGTATAACCCCAGTAAATACTTTCGTATAAGCAATCTCGGATAAAAATGAGATTGCAAAATTATCCCTTACCTTATGTCCAATTTCATCCATATGTTTCCGATAATCCTGTATAGTGGGTTTGAACATATTATTTACTTGTAACAGAACCATAATAATATTTATGATATCATATATGATTCACTTATGACTTTATATTACCCGTTCTTTTGTCAATTCCATGTTAAAGCATCGTTTTGGGTAAAATTGTTGCATTTATCGTACGTGTTTGGACTTGTTGTTCTTGATATTATTACTTATAACATTATTTAATTAACTCCATAATGTAAAAAAATGATTTATATATTATATATATTCATCATATAAATATATATGATAGATCGATAAATGGAATGAAATAAACCGTTCATGGAGAAGGTAGGTCGTACATACGCCTGAACGTTGTTGTCATTTCCTTATTGAATTGAATGGAATTAAGTTAATGAAACATATATGTACATAAATATAGTATAATTATTATGTCATATCTTTCATTATTATTTATTATATATACTTTATAATCATTCTTGAATGGTTAACATAGATAATGAATCTCATCGCATTGTGGAGACGGTAATCCGTACGTACGCACGAGCGACGATATCTTTTTTATATTATTGAATGGTATTGAAGTAGATTATATAATATATCAGAATTAGTATCATTTTATAGTAATCATATATAGTTATTATTTAAACCATTATACCCATCCAAGTAAGGTGCTGGTGGAAAATAGATTACACCACGGCGTGGAGATGGTATTCCGTACGTACGCACGCGCGGTGATTTCATTTTCCATAGGATGGTTAGAAGGTGAAATAAGGTTGTTTAATATTTCTAATAACATATATTTATATTATTGATACTGATGTTATTACCTTATAATGAAACAAATAAATAATAGGAAGTTTAAGAAGAAATAAATTTGAAAGAATCGGTAAAGGATATTACCTCTTCTTCAACGTGCCTCTTCTAAACCTCCTCTTAGGGCACTAAGTTGGTATTTGAATAAGACCAGGACCTCTAGTATGTTTCTAGGGAAGTGGAGAAGATAAATTTTCAGGGTTTTTCCGTGATTGAAGGCTCAAAATGGTGTGAGGAGGAGAGGGAGGAGGTGCCCTTTTATAAGGGAGGAGAGGGGCACTTTTGGAAATCTCTAAAATATTAATTTATAATAAACCCTAACCCCACTTAAAAACTTCCAAAGTGACTCAAATTCGGATATTATATAATATAGGATTTTAATATCATCATCCAATTAAATTTATACATGTTTTTATTTTATTTTAAACCTTATCATTTTGATTTATCCTTATTTAATCTATTTAATTTTATTTGTGGTAATAATGTTATAAATTTTATGAGGTTATAAATACTTACTTATTTTTTCCTAATTATATATAATTTGATACTTTATGACATTTTAGATCATATAATTTTTAATTTTTACTTTTTAACATATTTTTGTGATTTTTAAACAATTTAATAAATTGTAATAAATTGAAATAACATTGCACAATTTTTAGTGGATTGATAGAACTCCTTTTTCTCAATGACTCTCCTCCTCTCAACTCTCCCTGACTCAAAACATTATGAAAAGTATGATTCTAGGAATGCATATCCAATCTCGTATGCACGAGTTTAAATATGGATTCGTAGGACCATATTTTGAATAAAGTTTCCAGGTGGTGACAGTTGTAAGAAGAAGACTCATCAACGAAAAGGAGGATCATTTGTCTGAAGGCTCATTTACATGCATCTTTTTCACCATGAAATCACAAAGAGGATATGCTCAGAGGTATGCTTATGCATTCTCATATGCATGAGAATGAATAAGTGTACCTCCGAGCAGATTCTTCATTATAATTTCAGTGTGAGAAATTTTCATGTAAATGAGCCATCAGATAAAAGAGTATCCATCAATCCTCTGGAAATTGTGTCGCTCATAATTAATGGTAATTATTAAGAAGTAGTTGTAATTATTTATCTTCTTTTTTTGGATAGTGTTGTTCTAATTTCAAATTATTCAAAAATAGTAATAATTTTATATTTTGTAGAAAATTTGGAACAAGGAAGTTGACAACAGTCATTATTAGATGATCGCGCTTGGATAAATTATTGAAGAAATCTAAACGGTTCTAGATTAAATTTTATATATATTGAGTGTGTTGAAGCTTTATTATCATTTGCATAATCAAAGCCATAATTTTTTTAATAAGTCACAATTAAGTGTCCTTGTAAAAAATGTGCTCTAAGAATGTTTGATGAATTTGAAAAGGTTGGGGGACATCTATTGTGGTTTGGTCTTCAACCAGATTATGTTTTTTGGTATCAACAAGGTGAACACAGTTCCAGAGAAGATACTAATAACTTAATTCTTAATCCATCACAGTTTCAAAATTTAGTACATGATGTTCCAGGTCCATCTATTCAACAAACTGAAACTCAAGATGCTATTGATTTAACTCCTGAGTTGGCACCATCCAAATTTTATTAGTTGTTGAGGTATGTGGAGGTCTGTTGAAGATGCATTATACCCTAGTTGCAAGATAAATAAATTTGAAGTGGTTGAAAAATTTATGTCTATTGAATCAGATAATTCAATGTCAAAAAACTATTTTGATCAAATATTTTCTTTGTTTAAATCACTATTACCTAAATCAAACGTGTTTCCTGTTAATTACTATGAGAGAAAGAGGCCGGTTCATAATTTGGGCCTTAGTTATCAGAATATTTATGCATTTGAAAATGATTGCATCTTATATTCTAGTGAAAATGAGTTATTGGATAGTTATCCCACATGTGGACAATAGAGGTATAAAGAAGATCAACTGGGAAAGTCTAGATCGATTCCTATGAAATAATTGAGATATTTCCCCCCTACACACAGGTTGCAGCATTTTTTTATGTCTCAGAACACAGATTCAATAATGTCATGGCACAAAAACAAGATTTCAACTGATAAATTCTTGAATTGTCCATCTTATGGTGATTCATGGAAACATTTTGACTGATTACATCCTTCTTTTTCTTTAGAAGACCGAAACATGAAATTGAGTCTTTCTACTGGAAGTTTCTTTCTGTTTGGTTCTTATGGTGGAAAGTATTAATGTTGGCCTTCCTTTATAACTCCATAGAATTTACCTCCTTGTATATTGATGAAGGAGCCCTATATCTTATTGACCTTATTAATACCAGGACATCCGAAAAAGAATATTGATCTTTATTTGAAACCATTTATTGAAGAGTTAAATTCATTATGGAGTAATGGTTTTAGTACATATGATGTTGCTGTGAAACAAAATTTCATATTAAAATCTGCATTGATGTTGAGAATTAGTGACTTCCCGAAATATGACATGTTATCTGGTTGGAGCAATCATAGTCCTAAATAATGTACTTACTATATAAAAGACAAAAAATCCGTTATGCTTTTCAATGAAAAAAAACATTTATATTTTGACTGTCATCGTTGATTTCATGCAATCGATCATCCTTTCCAGAGGAACAAATCTCATTTTAGAAAAGGCACAATTGATAGGGATGAAACTCCAAAAATGATCTCAAGTAGAGAGTTAAAATTAGTTGTATTTTCATTACCTCCCACCACATTTGGGCCAATTGTAAAACAAAAGAAAATTTATTTCTTTGGGAAATAACATAATTGTATAAAACAGATCATTTTTTGGGATCTTCCTTATTGGACTGATTTGTTAGTCCGCCACATGTTGGATGTCATGCATATTGAGAAGAACTATTTTGATAATTCATTTCTTACAGCTTTGGATAAACCTTGTAAGACCAAAGGTAATGTAAAGGCATGATTAGATCTTGCCCAAATTTTTAGATGGCTAAAAGTTGAACTGTTTCAAAATGTCAGATCATAGTGGTTAATGAAGTCAAAACCAGCTTATACACAATCCAAAGAGAGTTGTTATTATTTTGTCAGTGGATTGCAGAATTGAGACTTCTAGATGGTTGTGCTTCCAATTTTGACAGATGTGTTAGGAGTGGTCATATAACCAAATTAAACTTTCATGATTGTCATGTTATAATGGAATGAATTATGCTAATTGGATTCAAGTATTTTTTGAATTCTATGATTTGGGATTTGATAACAGATATATCATATATATTTTTGAGAGATTTTGGTGGTGACAACATAATATGATGTACTAAGTAAACTAGAAGAAGATATTGTTGTCATTATATGTTAACTGGAAAAAATATTCTCGTCTGCTTTCTTTGACTCAATAGAACATCTGATATTACATTTTCCACAAGAAGCTAAATGTAGAGGTCAAGTAATGTTTTTATGGATGTACCCATTTGAGAGAGATGCATAAACAAATTAAAGATAAATGTATGTAATAAAGCATCAGTTGAAGGCTCAATTGCTGAAGCTTATTTGAAAGAGGAATTTTTTTTTATACCCTCATTATTTTGAATCTGAATATCCCTCAAAACACAACTACATGGGACAAAATGAGGGGAATGCTGATGATTAAATGGAAAATCAAATATATGTTTTTAAATATCCTGAGCTTGGCTTCGATGGAAATCATAAACAATGGATTTCAGATGATGAACATCACAGAGCTCATACATATGTTCTTCTCAACAGTGAAGAAATGAAATCATTTGTACAATGAGTTCTTCTATCACATATTATATAATTTTTGTTATAGTACGTAAACTTATTTTATATGTAGGTTATATGATAATCATATTAAGAAACAGATTCCACCAATAAAAACAACTACTTTTGAAGAACGCCGATAGAAAAAATATTCTCAATGGTTTAAAAAACTAGTAACATAAATTATTGATGGTTTAACATATCAATTCAGTTTAATATTTATTATATTGATAATTGTTTTACAAATTTTCAGGTGTCTCAACATGCTGATAAAATTGATAAGCAATTGTGTATATTGAGTAACCCACCATCCAAAATGGTTAAATCTTACAATGCATATGTGGTGAATGGTTTTCGATTTCATACACGTGAATATGGGGAATAAAAAAATGAAAAGTGGAGTTTTCTTGAGAGGATTGCGTCATAGAGAAACTGATGTTGACTTTTAGGGAATTCAGGAGGAAATTATTGAATTGTGTTATCTAGGGAAAAATTACATAACAATGTTTAAATTTCGGTGGTTAGATACTGAGAGAGGCTTGCGTGTTCATCCGATTCATGGAATCTTTGAAATTAAATATAGAAGTATTCTTGCAGTAAATGAACCATTTTTACTAGCTCAACAGGAACATAAAATATATTACGCAAAGTACTATTATACTTCAATACCCCTGAGTGATTGGTGGAGCCTAATAAAAATGAAATATTGAGAAAAACAGTTTACTCAAACTGAATTTGGTTCCAATTAAATACAAGGAATTGAAATTTTCCAAGAGTCTCCTCAAAATCCATCTTTTTCACAAAGAGACATGAATATAGATGATGACACCCCACAATTAAGGTTCAATGGTGACAATGATGTTAATGATGTTACAAATGAATTTTTAATGACAAGAGATGATGAAAGTGAAACTCATATAGATATTGATGATGCTGATGATGAATATGAAGACATTGGCATTGTTAGATATGAAGATGATGATGAAGGTGAACATTGACATAGTTAAATGGTGGTTATAATCATAACTAATATATATCTATATATAAAATTTATCTTCAAGAATCTTCTAACGACAATTATTTTGTGTTTCAAATGGACCCTGATCTATTTTTTGGGTTGGAGGAGGCTGCGCTACCTTTGCATGAGGATTATTTGGGATCATCTGACCCTTAGACAACTGGTTGTTCAAGGTGTACCTGGAGGGGTCGTGGTCTTGCGCGACTTATGATTCCAGACTCTATCCCCGAGCAGCGTCCATATCTTGGTTTCGATCCACGCACGCAGATGTATGATAACCTGTTTATTTTAGTTAGCATCCATTAATTTATTTATATACTAATTATTTGGTTGTTTGTTCTTTTTTCAAAGTTTTACACATGTAGCTGTTGGACGGGGGAGTGCTACCATGGGAAATTATTTTTCTCAAACATTTCTCACATGGGAATAGATTCATGCTGATGTGTAGCTTGGAATGTTCAATCATTGGCTTGTAAATAAATAAATAATCTTTATTTAGATATCTATTTCATCAATAACTTGATATTATAAATTATTTTTAGGTTTTATGGTATCCCATTGAAGATAGCATGTGTGGCGCTATCCACGAGGCATGGGAGGTGTCTATGTTTGAGCATTTCTGTCTGTTTTTTCAGAATTTGAGAAAGAAAACCATTAAGAAAGTAGGAGTAGCAATATTTGATGAGTCATGTAGAGACCACCGAACAAAGTATATTTCATCTCACATTTGGGATGGATTATGTTCACACTGGTTGAGTGGTGGATTATAGAGGTGGTCTAAATTGGGCCGACAGAACTAGGGGAGAGAGGAGGGGACACATCGAGATGGTAGCCATACATTCAGTACACATAGAGAGAATCTGGAAAGTATCTTTTTTAAATATTTTATATAAAATTACATATAAACAGTTTATTATATATTCATATAGGCTATAGAGCATCCCGATATTATAGATTATGATGTTTATCGGAGGATGTATAGTGATCCAGCCACTGGAGTGATTAGAGGTGATCTCCAACATCAGATTTTGGTCAGTATTATTTATTTTTCAGTTTGAAAATTAAATGCATATAATATTTTCACAATTTTAATTTCAAATTAAAACTGAAGGAGTAATATGAGGTCGTGACCTCTCAGATACAGGCTAAGAGTCAGGCCGAGATGGCTGATCAGACTACTGCCAACCATTTTGATAAGGAGACATGGATGCAGGCGACCCAATCTACCTTCGATAAGGGCCGAGTAATTGGTATCATCTCTAATTTGACTCCTGGGACTTATTATCATATTTTTGTAATGTCGTTGTCTAGCTCAAGAGGATCTCATAAAGAAGGATCATATTCTGGCTCACAGTATCAGGGGAAGTTGCGAGATCAAACTGAGCTTATAGAGAGTTTGCAGAACCAGCATGAAAGGATGCATCAGCAGCAGTATCAGTAGAAGTAGGACATGCGTCAATGGCAGTAGCAGCAGCAGCACTTGGAAGACATGCGTCGATGGCAGCAGCAACACAATCAGTTGAAGCACATATGTCATTTGACTCGTATTTTAGGGATGGAGTTTCCTCCACCATCTCCTCCAGCTCCTCCAGCTCCTCTAGAAGACTATCCACCAGTGATTTTTTATTCTGTTAAAAACATTTGAATTGAACATTTGTTGTAATATGAATTATTTACAGTTTTTTTCTTTCATATTGGTGAAAATATTCTATGATTTTTTTTATATTTTATTATTTTATTATTTATTATTAGTAATATATTTTTTAAGGATTTTTTTATTTTAATAATAATAATAATAATTTTTTATGATTTTATATATTTTTTTCTGAATAATGAGAATTTTAATATTTTTTTATTTTTTTATAATTTTAATAATTTTAATATTATTTTGTTCATTAATCATAATTTTTTTATTTTATTTAGTATTTTCAAATAATTATAATTTTTATAATTTTTATTTTTTTATTAATTTATTAATATTAATATTTTTTTTATTTTATTAAGTATTTGTGATGGGGCATTTTGTGATGGGGGCTTGTCACAAATAGATTATATATATATATATATATATATATTAAATGTTTTTGCGACGGATTGATTTTCCATCATAATAACTTTTTTGTGACTATCCTGTCGTAACATGTTTATAACATATAAGCTATTTACGATGGGTCGGTGTCCCATCACAAAAACATTATGAAATGGGCCCATTGTGAAAGTTTCTTGTATATATAATCTATTTAACCAGGCATCTAATTGCGACAAGCCCGCTTCCCATTTCATGTAGTATTTATTCCAACGAGGCCATCACAAAAAATACTAGTTCTGACGCCATTTTCTTCAATGAGCTATTTGCGATGGGACCCCATCGCAAAAGGGTTTTTGCGACAGGCTCCTGTCATAAATAACCCGTCGCGAAAGGCCTAAATTCCAGTAGTGTACTCTTGTATTCCCTAGAGGATGTTACTTGAATGGTTGTTACTCTAGATGTTACAATATTTTATATTTATTCATATTAACTTCTCTATAGGGATGGTTGTGAGCATGAATATAGGTACATTAAGGAATTTCCTCATATATTAGTTGTTCCTTTTGTAAATTATTTCCATCCCCTAGCTTATGAATTTTGTCTTGGGGTATTTGCAGCTCAGACTTCTACCAGATAGGAAGGCCCCATTAGGTTAGTTCATGACTCACTCATTAGAGGTAATTCACCTGTGAAGGAATAGATAATTTTTGAGGTAGTATAAACCAAAATGTGGTATTTAGTAGAACAGATCATGGTTGGTGACATTGAAAATATCTTTTGAAGAGTTTGATAAAAATGACCATTACATAGATCATGGTTTTTTATATGTAATAAGATCTTTCCCAGAAAATGGTTTGTCTGGTCTACCATATATCTAAAAACCATTAATGATAGGATCACCATTTTACTTGAAATTAAAATAAATTTCGTTTCATTTCATTAATTCTATTGATTAATTTTCATTATTGGGTGTCTAAGAATTTTTTTTACTTATTTATATAATCACCAAGTTCCTTAGTGTCTGTAATAATATTCATATAATGTTTGTACTAAAAATGGAAATAATAATGTTGTATAGAAAAATTAAGTTTGAGCTAAATCCTAAGGGAAAATAAAATGTGAAAGAGAGAACTTATAATCCTGTAAAGGTTTATGAAAAAATAAGATTTCGAATCTATGGAAAACCCAATAAGAATATTTTGAGATGTAAAATTTTCATCTGATGAGGAGATTTTAGTTTGAAGGGAGGTTTTGGTATTTTAGAGTGAATTAATATAAAGAGTATAGGTATTTGTACAATTTATCTCTATCTTAATAAAATATAGTTTATGATTTTGTGGGGAGAAATTTTGAATACAGAAAAGGAAAAATAAGACAACATCTAAGAGAGCAGTTAAAATTATAAAATTAATTTGAAAATATTGAAGAAACATATGGTAGGTGTGATCAACCTTGAAATTATTCCAAAAATTGTAATGATAAAAAAAACAATGGTGGTTTAGTTGGATTACAAAACATAAATGATAAAAATCTATGGGTTTTGGAAAATGTTTTCTCACCTCACATGAACATAAAGAAAAGAAATTAAAAAATAATAATATATATATATTATAAAATACCTATTAGTTTTTGAAATGATGGTTTTTATAATGTAAAATGTGTTAAGAGAACCAAAATTATTGAAAAAGTTTTAATCAAATGATGGCCTCTCTTTTGGTGGGTTGATACATAATTTCTCAATTGTTTCTCACCTTTTTTGAGAATGTGAAGGAGGTATTTTTTAAGAATAATAGATATTTCATTATATGGATTATGGATAAAACAATCACCATGAAGTGATAATGGAAAATTTATCATCTATTCCAAATTTTAAAAGATCAAAATACTTATTATATAAGAATAAAAGAATAAAACATGCTATGGAAAATAACTCTTAGCCATTTTGGTAAAAATAACATAAGAAAAATTACCAAATATATGGTTGTTATGAATTTAATAAATATGAATCATCAAAGATAAAATTATTTTCATGAGTCTCACAATGTAGAAATTGTGAAAAATAATCATACGTTGGGGGAGTTTAAAATAAAGAGTCCTTTTGAACTTATTCATTTAGATTTTGGTCTTAATGAGATTTAATTAAATCACATGAGATAACTACTTTATTAATTATATTAATGATTTTACTTATATAACTTATCTTTATTTCATGAAATGTCGGTCACAACCTCTTAGAAAGTTTAAAATAATTTATGGATGTGATTCAAATACATTAGGTTATGTTATAAATTGGTTTTTATATTAAAATAGATCCAAATATAATAATATATCCATTAATAAATATCTTAATAAGTTTATAATAAGAAATCAATATATAATTTCATACATAACCCAAAAAAATAGAGTATTGGAAAGGAAGAATTGGAGCCTCATAGAGATTGGGATAAAAATGATATGAGAACATGGAACATTAAAATTCATATGCAGACATTCCAAATAGTGGATATCTATATCCTCAACTCAAACTAACTTCAACCAAATCTGATCAACAAGTATTATGATATAAAATTTGAAAAGAATTCCAACTTGAAGAGAATGATTCTATTCAACATAAAATGTTACATAAAAAATAAAGGAATATATTTTGTAAAATTTAACAAACATACTTGTGTATGGATTTTTATTAGACATAAACCTCATAAAAGGATTTACTAGTGTTGCAAAGAGATTTTAAGGAAAATTATTAATAATTATGATGCTATTATCATGAGGATTGTGGTACATCATGAACATCTTTTTTATTTGATGTTGAGATTAAATAATCTCATGGAGAAAAAATTGATTAGTAGTGTACTAACTCTTTTTTTGCATTAGGTTTATATAATTTTAAAGCTAATTTTAAGGATTCTAGTGATTAGGAATGACCAAAATTAAAAGCTTATTAGTTCTAAGGGATTAAAAAAAGTTGATTCTAAAAAAATGATTAGAGACAGTAGTAGGGGGTCAAACCTGATAAATATTGATAAATTTAAATCATAATATATTTGATTCATAGGTTGAACTTAATAGTGTTTATTAAGTCTTACAATATGAGGACTAGATCTATGATATGTAAGAGAAGCTAAATTAGATTGAGAATATTGATACTTTGGAATTAGTTCTATGTATCAAGGTGAGTAATGTGATTGAATTGAACTTTATTTTTTGAAATAAACACAATGAAAGAGAATAAATAGGATTAAAAAAATCTTTTCTTATTTATAAAGGTTATTCTAAAATTATTTATATTAAATTTTATGAGAATTTTTATCCATTAACAAGGCTAAAATGATTTATGATTTTCTTATGATACATGCTCATAGAAATTATTAATTTTCCTAAATGGATAACAAGTCATATTACTTAAATAGATAAATCTTGGTAGATGTAGTTATTAAATGATCAAAATATTTTATCCATCATGGGATGGTTCTCTAGATTTCAGGATGAAAAAATTTCTTTATTGGTTTAAACAATCCCCCAAATCACGGTTTTCCAAATCGTACAATAGTAATCAGATCATGAATTTCAATAATGGTATTGTTGAAAATAATCTATATGTCAAGGGACACAACACAAAGCCATTAATTATTATTTTTTATTAATTAAATAAAAATGTTCAAGAATGAAGTGATTAATTATGAGTAATTGTTTAAATGAATAATTTTTAAAATTGATAGTGATATGTGAGATGACACACTTTTTTTGGTTTTCATGTTATGAATTTATTAAATTTAATTTTTATTTTAAAATAAAGGTATTATAATTAGTTTTTAAAAAAGATTATAATTAAATATTTTAGAGAACTATCAATACTTATTTCAATTTGGACAAAGTTTACCTACATTTAATAAGGATGGAGTGTAGAATAAAATAAGTTTTGATGGATAATCAAAAACATACTTTACATTATAGTGTATATACAAAAGATTTTTTATCTTATTATACATTTTTATTGACTCCAAATAAACCCAAATGATTAAAATAAAACATAAATGAAAGGGATATTATGATATTTCAATGGAACTCTTAATTTTAAATTAAGGTATTATAAAAAAAATGTTTAAATATTTATGTTTTTTCTGATGATGATTGGGAATGTGATGTGGAGGATCAAAAATAAACTTCTCTATGAGAATTATTTATTATAATATGTGTGTTTCTTAACAATCTAAGAAGAAAAATTCAGCCACATTAAAGATTAAATATGCTTCGAACATTGGAATATCACAAAACATGAGTAAAATAATGTGGTTAAATTCTCTATTTTATGATATAAAGGAATAAGTCACATATTTATAGATGATTGACTATAAAACAAAAGTGTATTGATTTTATTAAATAATATGGTTAAATATTACAGGTCAATGTTTATTTATATCAAGAACCACATCATGAAGGATGATTTTGAATATAGTGAGATCTACTTAGAGTATGTTTTAACAAAGAATAATGTTGTGGATATCTTGAAAACTCCCTTAGGTTCCAGGTGTAATGGAATCTTGTAAAGCCTATGAAAAATGATGGTTCTTCAATGAATCTGATAAATAAATCAAAATAACATACATAATAAGTACATTTCTCTTGATTATATCTAAATAACCATACTAGAATAATTATAGAACTATGAGTTAGGGGTTTTATGTAAAATTAATAATTAATTTAACTAATAAGAAAATAACTTAATGTAGATAATTTTCTTTAATATAGATTTTGATCCTTTGAACATCAATTGAATTTTACTATCATTACATTGATAAGATATAACTTATAATCCCTTTGATAGTAATCCACATGTGATTATTGGTCTCAAAGCCTCATTGATGGTACTTATGGTGCTAGCATTGTATCACCAGTCATCTTATGTCACTCCCCTTTGATTGCAACATAATACATCAAGTTTGATGTATTGATTCCTTTTCTCTTCTTATTAAGAGGATGGAAAGAGGTGGACTAATTCTCTTCATATTGAGTGTAAAAAAACTAGAAATTTTAATTATGGAGATAATTCTATAGGTAGGAGCACATTTTTGTATAAAAAATATCCTCTCACTATCACAGAGAAGTGATATGACCATGTATATTTAGATCATTGTTTATAGAATGAATAAATTCATGATGGTACTTATGTAATATATTAATCCTTATTAAACCACACAACTAATAGTATTGTTATTATTTTTCATTGATATGTTAATGTCTTGAGGATAATATTAATATGAATAAATAAATTAACATTTATTTAAATGATATTTAGTATATCATTTCCATCTCTGGGAGTTAAATTTAGCCTATCCACCTTCCTTGGAATTTACTAAACCTCAAATAATTAATATATTATTCATTCAATAAATAAATAAATATTATATTGATTATATTTTCAATGAATATTTATTTAAATATTTATATAAAAAATATATATTTATTTGACAATAAATATTATTTCTTAGCCATTGAATAAATCAAGAGATAAATAAATATTTTATCTAATGGTATTGTGAATAACTATTTATTTAAATATTAAACTCATATATAAATAGTGAATGAATAAATATGACCTATAAATTCTAGATAAATATTATTTCTTGATATCAAGAACAATATTTATTCCAACCATTAAATAAAAAACATTAAATGAGATCAAATGATACACTAAGTGTGTGGCCCTCTAGGACTCTCCATTATTGGTATTGGGTAAGATTTCCTAAAGTCCAATATTAGTATCTAAGCACATGTAAAGGTACCCATAGAGGGGGAAGCTAATTTATAAATGATAAAAACCATGTATGGACACTAATTATGTAATATATTCCCTTTTTATCGATATTTCATCAAGAAGGATGAATACTCATTTCATCAACCTATGTGATCATTATGTCTTTCATTGAATATTTTAAATGAACCCATTAATACACCATGGATACATATTTTAGATTAAAAGTTACATTCCAATCAAGGGGTTGATATATCATCTTACATAAATATGAAAAGGTGAAATTATCTCTTAGTTTAGTCATTAAAAATATATCATTCACGATGCACTCAACGTATCCTACTTTCCATGAACATATAACATCATGGATTTGGAAAATACATAAAAGTGTTTGAGTCATGATATTCACAAATAATAATCATAATTTCCAAGGATCATTATACACATTCAAGGATATGAATATCCAATGACACATAACATGTGAAATTCCAATATATGTGTATTCCCTCAAAATTTCCCATCATGGAGATTACCAACTATAAACATTATGATCTAAAGTCTCATCTGTGTATAGGTTTCAAGAACCTGAAAGTGAACATGTTATTTATCCAATCATATAATTTTACTCTAAATATAGGATTATATACTGAAATATATCATAAAACATTAAAGACCTCATCACAGCGGGGAACTACAATGTCCTTTTGATGAAAAAATATCCTAGGGACATTATCTTATTAATGTAACATAAAAGAATAATCATCATATTATGAGATGTTTCATTAATATGCATTGAATTTTAATATATAAATAGTTAATCTAAAGTATCAATTATTTGTTTCTAGGTAACCAACTCAAATAGACTCCAAATTGAACTGTAACAAACTAATAATTACTTGTTAGTTCATATAGGTCAAACATACTTCTAAAAATTATTTCCATAGATACTAATATGACCGCGTTTCATGATTGAAGGTAAAATTGAAACATGTATTTAGCCAAAATTTTCTTATGGATACATTACTACACTGAGAAAATCCCTCAAGTAATAATATCTTCATGTATCCACATCTTGTTCCCTTTTCATAAATCTTACATCTTAGACAATACCGTAGTCAAAGAATACCATAACAATAATAATACTCTAAAAAAATTTTGTAGTAAATTTTTTTATAAAATGATTGAAAACAAATTATCAGATGGAAAAATAATGTAACATCCCATAAAACACTGGTATTATCATTTATCTTTTTACATGGTACACATCCAATTGTACATTATTAATATTTTATGATAGTTTTAACTAAAATTAAATGTTGTTATCAAGTTATTTTATATATTTTCACCCCATGAAACATGAATAAGTAATATCAAATATCAACACATATCATGGAATATTAGATATATTCCTAGAACACGTTCTTGGGGAATTCTAATCATAAAATCCTCCTTCTAAAGAGAGATTACATTCCATGTGATATAGAAAAAAAATTACTTTTATATTTTTTTAATATTTCTAAGGTATGTATTATGAATAGATTATATTAACATATAGATCAACCTTTTTAAATATCATTCCCCTAGAAATTTTTTTCTAATTTACATCATATTTGGATAAATTTATTTCTTTAATCCTTGAAAACCGATATGACTGACCATCTGTTTTCATATTTTATCATTATATCGGTCTTGAAAATATTATTTCTATTACTAACCTTTTATAGAAATCTTCCATAAATAAAATGACCTACCATTTATTCAAAATGTAAATTTTATGACCATTAAACATTATTTTATCCAAAAATAGATATGTTCAATTTATATAACCTTTTATAATTCATTGGTGTAACTAAACCTTTTGGTTGTGACATATTTATGTGTTCTATAGGTTCACATTAAGGAAACCATACTTAAAATAAAAACACCTTATATAATGATCATATAATTTTTCTATGAGAAGTGTAATTAAAATGAATTTTAGCATGATTATTGGAGTGAAGGTTTTGTCATAAACTCTGTCTAAGACATCATTCGAACCTTTTAATAATAAATTATATTTTATCAATACCGACTTGTACCATCCACATATAATTTATATTGAATAATAACCAGTAGTATCATGTATACAATCATAAAATATATAGATCCCATAAATATTACAACATCGATTCAATTATAAAATTCATAAATACTTTTAAATCATAGCATGTTCCCATTTTCTTCTTCTTTGAAGGAGGCTTTATTATTTTTGAATGATATATCACTAATCTTGGTGAATTTAATACCACCTATTTGAATTTAAATTCCTAAATTGTCGGTGTATCTTGGAATAACTCATCTCACAAATCTTAATGAAGTCTAAATTTCTATGAAAACTCAGGTGTATTTAGATCCTAAACTTCATTAAAGTTTAGTCTTCCCCCATTATCTCAGAATGAGATGTTCTTCACTTTTTTCAAAATATAGTCATTATTGAATAATAAAATATCTTAATATCCTTAGTGAATATATGCTAATTAATAAATATTATCTTATTATTTCATTTATGTTTGTTTGTATCTAAATCTATATTTTAAAAATCGGTTCTCATTAAACACTGGAAGTTGTACCTAATAGATCATATTGAAATTAAAATGATTTCCATTATTCAATATAGGAAGAACATGGTTATTTATTATTTTATTATATGTGAAACATTTCTTGGAAGAAATTATGGATGATTTTAAATAAATATATATATATAATACATTTTATCAATACTCTATTACTTGCATCAGAAATTTCATGTGTAAGGCATTGTGAGTTTGGTATTTATTTTATTACACATATTACCGATCGATAAATACACGATCATGATATGTTATAACAATCCCACCTAGAGTATCCTATAACCATTACCAAGTGTATTCATTTATTTATTTATTATTCCTAAAATATCTTAAATAAATCTCATAGTGTATAAAAACTTACCACTTAGCTTCTCCTCTATAATAGTTCATATGATTTTGGAGAACTTAATTTTGTAGAATTGTGGAATACCATTATTTATAATGTTTTTTTATTAAAAACAGGATAGTTTATTAGTATACCTAGTGTCATTTCTTAATAAAAACTATAACACCTTAATTGATATAAATATTCCAACTAATATTAATTTTACATGAAAAGAAATATTTTTCCACAATTAGTTATTCTAAGTCATGTATGATTATAAAATAACATTGAAACATGTTTTACTAACCCCTTTTATTTGTATGAAATAACATCAAAAAAATATTCCAAATACGAAACAATTTTTTATTGTGTCAAATTAGACATTAAAAAAAATGTTTTGCAATAATAAATAAAAAAAAATAGTTTAACAAGAATATATTAGGAAATATTAATTCTATGAACTTATTTATTTTAATCTAGGAATCACCATTCTTTGTATACTTATATAATTACTCTTAATTTTTTTAATTTTTATAGACTTACATGTTCCTTTTATTCAATTACATATATAGAAAACAATATTTTTTTTATTTCCATAAAATAAAACATATGTATTTCCTATAATGATGAATATTCATAAAGTAGATGTAAATGATTAATTATTAATCAATTAATTTCATATTTTATCATTTTTTAATGTTTTACTTCATGAGAAACAAATGACATAATATTAATTTTCTTTCCCATTGATACACCTCTTTATCGGGAATTTCATAGATTCCTCATACTTATAGTTAATCTTAGGGATCTATTCTTTGACCTTTATATTGTTCACCATAATTAAAAAATGTTATTCACATATCATATCCTTATATAACTAGAAAATTTAAGTATTGATTACAAGGATAGACGTCTCAATGTTTCTCATATTAAAATTCATAAAAAATTAGATGTTCTAAGTGAGTGATTCAAGTGTGATATCTGTTAAAATATTTGGGTACAATAATCCAAAGAATTTCTAGTTAATTAATGTATCTAATATTCTTCACTATGTATGGACTAGACAGTCCACTATATACATGTATTTAGATTAAGTTTTCCTTTCATATCTCATACTACTTCTCTCTAGACCTCTCCTGATAATTTTCACTATGGGAGATGACCATAGTTTACGTGTCTATGGATTTGTGTGACTTTTAAAGTTTACTAGAGATGAAGGATAACATCAAACACTATATATATACCACATCATCCAAGTTTTTATTATAGATAAATGTATCCTCATCACTCACCTTCTTAATAGGAAGATCAAGAACTAGGGGCTCCAATACATAAAGATTTTCCTCCTGGTATAGTAAATTGTTCAAGCCCTTGTACCATTCCTATAAGTTTCTATTGATAAGAAGGTTGTATTTATTTAGTATATATCAAAGGGATACTATGATTAAATAACTTTAAATTTTTAATTTTCTCACACAAAAATATATAATTATATATAATTACATTATATTAATTAGTAAATTATATGAGAAGAAATAAATTTTATTTATTTTATTTGTATCCCACTATTTTATAAAGTCTAAATAGCTCACACCATTGGACTCAAAATGTCCTTTCATATGGAATTTCTAGTTGAAAGGATCCATATTTTAATTAACAAACCCCCCAAAGGATATGAAAATTATAAGAAGCTAATTAAGTTGGTGGTCCAAACAAATACTAGTTTTTATTTTCTTGATCAGTTTATTTGACTCTCTGAACCTGATCTCCTGATTTGGATTTCCTCAAAACATTCCTCCAAATTTCAATTAAATCATCTAGATATTAAATAAAATAAAATATTGTTTAAGTATACCCACCATATTTGGTAAGGCTTACCAGTAATTAAAATTTACTCTGATGAAGGCATGAACTAACACATAAATTAGGGGTCTATCTTAACATAGATTATGGAAGCCTTTGAACATAATATTAACGTGATATATTTTGTTTATTATGTGTAAAATTTATTATTTTATCATTATTTATTCCTTTTTAATATTTTTTGGATTTTGAATAAATAATTAACCATGTTTCAAAAAAAATTACACAAAATCCATTTATTTTGATCTTTTATTACAAGATTGTCAATTTATTTATTTTACAGAATATGATATGGAATCCATAAAATTCATCATGAATTAGATAGAAATAAAATTAATTGATCATGATTTGTAAAACCACAATATTTTAAATGAATAAAATTTTATTTTATATTGTACGTGACATTAAACACCAAGCTTGAACAACCCATGAAATATATTTCTCTAAATTTAATATCGTCGATAGCTTATGAAACACACAACCCTGAGTTGAAATGAATCATAATATAGTATACTATTATAACATAAATTTTAAATTCTTGGGAATGAATAGTACTAAATAAATTATAAAAATTGTGGTTATCTATTGATTAGAAATAAAAATATATTCTTTTTAAAAGAATAAAGAAATGTTTTCTAAAAAACAGTCTTTTTTTAAAGACAGTGTAGCTGCATTTTGCACGCATAATTTAAAATTAATTTTTAAAAATTTTAGGAAATTTAAATTATAAAATTAACAAAAGTATTGAAAAAAATAATAATAAAATTATCTTAGTTTTAATTTTTATTATTATTCTAAAATATTTCATTTTTTGATAAATTGTGAAAAATACTGAATTTTAATTGAAAAATGTCTTTCATTTAAATTATTTATAAAGATAAATTGTTTTTTGAGTTGGTTTTAAAGTTAAATTAGTTCCATTATATATATATATATATCTAGTTTTGGTCATTTTTTTCATCTTCAAATTATATTTCATATAAAAACTTTGTAAAAATTTGAATATTCTATCTTTTAAAACAAGTTTTCTCATCACGTTTTTGGGATTAATTTTCAGTTAAAGTTTTCCACTTATGTGAATTAAATTTTAAAAAATGGATTTATTATTTTTAATTATAATAACTCATATTATCTAATAAGTTAAAATTAATTTTTTACCAAATTTAATAGTGAAAATAGTAAAAATTATTTACCACAGTAAAGATAAAAATGGATTTATCGAGAGGTTAAACTAAGAAGATAATGGTTAAAATAACCTCAAATCTTGTGAAAATATTATTTTATAGAAATTATTACACATTATATTTCCCAATATCTAATATATGTTCATTTTTAAGCCTTTTTAATGTGAATGAATTTATTATTTTGGATTCTTTTGGGAAATTACATGTAATTTCCAAAGAGGTCCCCTTTCCCCACTTATAAAAGGGAACTCCCTCCCCTCACTTATTCACACATACCAAGTCCTTTGGATCAACCTTACACTAAAATATCATCTCTTAAACACCCATATTCACATTATAGATCTTCTAGTCCCCCCAAATGACCATACCTAGGGTCCTTAATATGGAATCCAAAGGTTTCTCTTAGAGAAGGTAATTAGCTTTACAAATCTCTTTCAGTTTCCTTATTCTTCTTCCACAATAAATTATATCTTAAGAATTAAAATATAATAAAACCTATATATAACATATAATTATATGTTATTATGTTGATTTAATAATAATTATCCATCACCACTTCGACAAAATACAAAATGAAATCACTGATCGTGTGTACAGTGGACTACGACCTCACAAACTGATGTAGTTTGATTTCAATCACCAAATTTAAATGTTGTATATAATGTTGTATTTAACACATTTATATTATATTTATAATATTATTATAATTTTTTAATATATCTTTTTTATCTTCCATTTAGTTTCATATATGATAATGATGCTCATTTGTACGGTGGACTACCACCTCTTGAAGCGATGTGATTCATTTTTCACATACAGATTATAAGGAATGTAATAAAGATAAAATTAATGAATATATTTTATATATGTGAGATAATATTTTAAAAAAATGATATATCTCTCACTTCCTTACCCTATCACCCATTAAGGTAAAGATGTCATCACTCTTGTGTATATACAGTCTACCATCTCCATGAAGCAAAATGATTCATTTTCCATACACAACTTTTAAGACTCATTATTATAATGTATCTAATGAGAAAATATGATATTTATACCATTATAATAATTATGTAAATTAATTACTTATATCCTATGTATAATAGTTGTAACTTTCATTACAAAACATGCATGATAAAATAAGGAAATCAACAACCACAACAATGAAAATAATTTAATATTATTAACAAAAAAGTGGTAAAATGTTATAAGAGGATCATATATGTTATTAAAAATAATATTGTGGTTATATTATCAATTAATAACATTATTAAAACCATTATATAGTTAGTTAAAACATGTTCAACCAAAAGGAAGTGTGAGGTAAGGGACTTCATCTCAATTTCTCTTCATTGTGTGATATTGTAATGTTATGCACATAATTTATTTTATATGGTGTGTATACAAACCATTTGATGTGTCATATCATGATTCATTCATAATTCATGGTATTTTTACTTTCAATATTAATTATTTCATCCAAGAATATTTGACATGAAAATTTCCATGTGGTAAATAATTTCCTAACTCATTTTATTTTTATTAGGTTACATTAATTTATCATTATCTTTGATATCCTATTATTATGTGTGTATTTCATTTTTAATATATTATGTTTTATATATAATTATTTTATTTGGATTTACATTTGAAACACATAATAGATTCATAGGTTAATTACCACTTCAATGTTATGATCTTTGTAAGGGTTTATTTCATAATCTCATTTTATTCAGATTTATTTATACTAGAATTTAAATTGGAGGAAATAATTTAACATTAGTTAAATAAATTATTTAATTTTATTATCCTATGATTATTCCTTAACTTTTTCTAGTAATAATACCATTTTACCACTCATTGGTACTTAAAATAATAGAGAAAATGTTTTTAAGAAAATAAAAATCCATTTCTCTCTTTAGTTAGAAATTAATTTTCTTCGAAACCCATGTTTTCTAAAAAAAATTAATTTTTTTAACCTTTTAAAAATGAATTCTGAAATAAATTTTCATTAATTTTTTCATTTTAAAAAATTATTTCAATGGAATCTTCAAGTCTTTTTCAAAATAAGTATTTTCTGTCTTTTACTGAAAAGGTGTAAAAATCATTATTTTAATGTGTACGACATATACATAATTCCCAGACATTATAACCACTCAAGGATTAAAATATTCCATTATAATTATCAAGTGTTATTTTCAGAGAAACTTATTTTAAATTTTTTTGTTGAAAAATTAGTTTTAAATAGTTACATTCAAAATGAATATATTTTCCTCAAGAATGTTTTAATGATATTTCTATGGTATTTCTATTGATCAATGAAAACAGCCCTTAATTATTAATCTAATGGGTATATGCTGGATTTATACTATCCTTATTATTTATATGGATGTTTTATGTTCATTTTGACCAATGAAAGTATTGCAATTTCGTTTCTTGATTCTTTTTTTTGTTAGCAACTTTAAATTGCAATATTAAGTTACATATGATCATTTGAAATTAAATTTCCCCTAAATAAACAGATTAGTTATCATGGATATGTTTAATTGTTAAAATGTATATCATCTCTACATATAGTGTTCTGAATTGAATGTTATTTTTTATCTTGGAAAATATTGATATATCTATATTATATAATCAGTATGGAAATTTGATGACAAATCACATTTTTCTTGAATTAAATAGATTATTAAATATATGAAGAATGAAATGGACATGTAGATATTGGTGGGTCCTAATTATAGATGGCCTTTCAATTCATCAATAGTCTCATGAGATGAATTTTTTGGATATCCTTGGTTAAAAGGTTTTATAGTGTATAAATACTCATTAGTTTTAAACTATCTTGAAGAAGGATATTTATGTTTGAGGTATCAGGATTCCTTAGATCATGATATCCAATAATTAATAATTTCCTTCATTGAGAATTTAATTATTTTTTATCCATAAGATTTTCACAATGATATTATCTCTTCATGCATTTAATTATCTATTTATTGATTTAATGTAATTTTTTTGGGTTATATACCTCTTCATGTTATTTATGAATTATCTAATTATGATAGTGAATATATTCATTAAATGAAATTTGTGTTCACTTATTTACATTTCTATATTTGTTATGATTTGTATAATCATGATAGTTATATTTTTTAAATAGAATGTGTGTTCAGTTTTATAATTTTACATGGAGTTTTTTCTTATTGATTCATGATAGCTTCAATTGTAATTGACCCTTATAGATAATTTTTTCTCAGGCTTGTTTTTATCTTTCCCCACAATTCCATAAAGTTTAAAATGATTGATATGCAAGGATATTCTAGAGGGAATAATGTTATTCCCAAAAAATATATTGTTATTTGTGTTTTCAAATGTAATATGGGAATCACATATTTATCTATTTAACCATCACTCAAAACTATTAGGTTGTCCAAGATGATATTCCTTATATATCATGGAAATGTAATAATGTAGACACCAGATTCAAGAAAATGTGTTCGGGTCGCTAAATTTGGTATCAAAGGATTTTTAGCAGCTACCTTGGGAACTATATTTTGAAAAAAATAGATTAGGTAACATAAATATTAGGAATAATTTAATCATAAGTATATAAGAACCTCTTGAGCTTATGGTTAAGAAGAAATTATGTTGTTTTTTCTAGCAATATAACCCTGTATAGATACTAAAACTAGACTTGGTTCTAAAAAAGCTGTATCTAAGAGTAATAACTCCAAAAAGTGAGTGTTGATATTGACTCGGTCATCACCTGGTGTGTGACAATGGGCCTTAAGGCACACCTGGATTTATACTCTATAGGGATATTCGTAGGATAATTCACATTTTATATACTAAACATTATTATTTATTTAAATAGATGGTAAAAATGAATGACATACGATAAAACTAAAGTTTCTTATATTGAAAATAAATTTTCATGATTTATATATCCTATAAATGATTATATATTCTTCACACTATGATTACTTTATATAATACTATGGTTTTGGGTTTTAGTCAGTGTATAGAACGTGATGTAATCTTATTAATATTGAATATTAAGAACAAGGTGGTGGCTATGAGAAACCAAATAGGATGATTATAGGAGTTAAAGATATCATCATTATGCCTAATCAGTTATCCAAAAATATTATTAACAACTTATACCTTAACCAACTTTGAAACTCTCCAAATAAGAGAAGGATGGATATCATTAATAACATGACTGATAAAGGCCACAAAGGATAGAAGGCTCAATTTCCATCACGTGAGAAATATGAAAAGTTAATCTTGGGAAAGTGTCTCAATAAAATAGGAAAATGGTTTATGTGTGGAAAATAAGGGAATAAAGAAATTAATTTTTGAGGAAAAATGAAGAGTGAAATGGAAGGAAATTGATTTCATCCTAGTTACTCATTTATAGTTTGTTTTCTTAAATATGGAAAACTAGGAATTGTCTATGTCGATGATCTATTATAATGTTTAACCCTTAGTCCATGTAAGGTTATATATTGAAATAAAATGGTATAATTATTAATTTATTAGTATTAAAGAATTAAATTGTATAATTATTTTTTAAAATTTTATTTTTCTGATAATAATCATGAAATATATAATGATTTCATTTAATATTGGAAGCATATATATTTTCATTAACTTAAGTGTTATGAAGACCATAATAGGTTTATTAGTTTAAGGTTAATCATAAGTTCAAAATCCTAGACACCCGTTTTGAATTTTTTTCGGTAGGAATATAACTTGATTAAGGATTTTTTTGGAAAACATTTATGGAAATACAAGCATTGGTTTTGTATATGAAAATTTTATTTGAGGAAGAATTCCCTTACATTTTTCTGGATTAATGTTTAAAGGTATTGGTAACATTTATGGTTTATCATATATTTGATGTTATAGTAACTATGGTTTATCAATATTTTGGAATATTATAGGAGTTATATTAATATAGTTTTCGAAAATCAATAACCCACATATTGGTTGACAATATATCAGGTCTAGGAAGACCATGGGGATTATAACCATTACCAAAGGATGATAAGGGTTTAACTTCTATTATTATCATACATGATTTCCTAGTTAATATGTCATTTTTTAGTTAAACTATTTGATGAATAAATATTAATGATTAACCAATGATGTTACTGTTGAGGTTTATATATTAATGTATTATATTGATAACATTTTATGAAAATATTGGTTTGGGAAAATAGGTTGAGATAGACAGAAATATAGTCACTCATTTATATATATATTAAGATCCATTATATGTTCATTTTGGTGCCTTATTTAAGAAAACAATTATTTTTGGATTTTCATTTCTTACAGTAAGTTATTAATTGTAAATTTATCAAAGCACAACCAAATGATAAATTTTTTCTCATTAAATAGAAATGTATCATGTAAGTATATTTCCTTATTTTATTAGAAAATAAAATAATTCATCAACATTAGAAAAGTTTTCTTAAAAAAAAGTATGTTATTTACTTCATCTCTAATGAATCATATGGTCTTTTAAATCATTAAAGTTTAATAGTTTTGAATTCCTTAAATTTTTTATTTATCATTCACTTTATTGTGATTAATGACCTCTGTCATTCTCTATAATTATTTACACTTTTCTTCCACGTCTATATCATCACATACAACTAATGTTACCCTCCAAAGAAAACTAGTTAATTTTTATTTCATGTGAACTTTGAACATCCCTTTCTCTCTTATTAAGAGGATAATTTATTAACCCTTTTATGATGTGGTTTTTTCAATAATGGTATTTCAATATTCCAAACACTTGATTACCAAGATTATGTTTAAATTTTGTGGTTACAATTTATTTAAGGTAAGGGGGATGTAACATAGTGATATTTTAAAATAAAAACATTATTTTTTATAGAGTTTGTGACACACAAAACCAAGCTTAAACAACCCAAAAATATATATTTATTTATATTTAATCTCTTCGATATCTTGTGGAACAAACAACCCCAAGTTGAAGTGATCCAAAATATATTATAAATTAAAAAAAAACCACTAAATTGTAGTGTATGAATATTACTATTGTTTTTGAAAATTATGGTTATCTATTTATTATAAATAAAATAAAAAATATTTTAAATAAAAATAAATGTTTTTAGAAAAAAACTATTTTTTTCTAAAAGCTAATTTTACCGCATTTTGTACACATAATTTA
This sequence comes from Viscum album, assembly GCA_963277665.1. NCBI lineage: Eukaryota > Viridiplantae > Streptophyta > Magnoliopsida > Santalales > Viscaceae > Viscum > Viscum album. The sequence goes on from OY728121.1 coordinate 511,242,936, forward strand.
AAATTTTATTATTAACAAATTTATAAAAATAATAAATTGAAAGTTATTTTTTAAATAATAATATAAAAAAATCTTAGGGTGAATTCTTGCGATTGTTTTGAAATAATTTGTTTTTTGATGAATAGTGAAAACACTAAATTTTAATTCAAAACTGCGTTTTGGTATATATTATTTATAAAGTTAAATTATATTTTGAATTTATTTTAATGTGAAATTAGATATATATATATATATATATTAATCCAATTTTTGTTATTGGAATAGATTTCATATTTAATTTTGATATAAAAACTTAGTGTACTATTTAATATTTTCACATTGAAAACTCACTTTCTCATCGTGTCTGTGGGAATAATTTTAAATTAAAATTTTACAATAATATAAATGTAATTTTAAAAAATAGATGAAATATTTATAATAATTATAATTTATATTATATAATATGTTAAATATAGTTTTTGACTAAAGTTAATTGTGAAAAAAGTAAAAATTATTCACCATGGTTAAGAAAAATATATATTTTTCCTAAGGTTAAACTAAAAAGATAAGGATTAAAATGACCAAACATTTGACAAAATATTTTCTTATAGAAATATTTCTACCTTATCCTTAAACATTTAAAATATATGTTCATTTTTAATATTTTACATTTTAATGACTATCATTTTTTATTCTTTTGGGAAAGTTATATGTAATTTCCAAGTAGGTCCCCTTTCCCAACATATAAAAAGGCACCCCCTCCCCTCAATTATTCACACTTACAAAGCCATTTGGCTAAACCAAACCCTTAAGAATTATCTCTAAAACATCCTTAGTCTTGTTCAAGAGCTATTGTTTCACCCAAAATACCATCCCTATGGTCCTTAAGAGAAGATACAAAGGAGGATTGTCTTAGAGTATGTAATTATTTTATCAAAGACCATTTAAATTATTTATTATTTTCCTACATTCAATTATACATTAACACTTACAATATAATTACACCAGTATATTCCATATAATTATATGTTATTATTTTTACGAAATAATAATTATTCATTACCACATCCATTTAATGGGAAATGAAATCATCGATCATGTGTAGGGTGGACTACCACCTCATGAATTGATATAGTTCATTTTCCATCACCACCTTTCAAGGATACATATAATGATGGATTTAACACATTTATATGATATATTTTATATTTTTATACTTATTTAATTTTAATATAACCTATATCTATTTATGTTCTATTCCATTTCAAATATGATAATGGCACTCAAGTGTATAGTGGACCACTACCTGAGGAAGTAATGTAATTCAAGTTTCACTTACACATTAAATTGAATGTAATAAGGATAGATTTAATAAATATATGTGATATTTATGAGATTATATTCTTTCCAAAAAAATAATTTATCCTCCAATTGTTTACCATTTCACCCATTAAGGGAATGATATCATCACTCGTGCTTACGTATGACCAACTGTGTCCATAAAGTGATGTGATTCATTTTTTCATGACCATATTTTATGTGTGGTCATAATAATGTATCCAATGATTAAATATTTTATTTATAACATTATAATTATTCATTATATGAAATAATTAATTCCTATATATAATAATTATAACTTTCATTACAAAAAAAATGAGAAAACAAGGAAATTAGCACCCAAAACAATGAAAATAATAGAATATTATTAAGTAACGGGTGGTAAAATTCTATAAGAGGATAATATATGATATTATAAATATGAATATGGTTATATTATAAATTAATAGTATTCTTAAAACCATTATAATGTAATTTAAATCATTTTTAACCCAATTGAATAATGAGGTAAGAGACTTTACCTTAATTTCTCTTCATTATGGCATATTGTAATTTTATACACATAATTTATTTTATAAGGAATATATAAATACCCCATGAATTTTAATTCATGGTTCGTTAATAATGCATTGTATTTTAATTTAAAATTTTAATAATTCCATCCAATGGGGTTTTAATTTAAAATTACCAAGTGGTAAATAATTTCATAACTCAATTTATTTTCAGTGGGTTATATTACTTCTTTGTTGTATTTAATATCCTATAATTATCTATTTATTTACTTTTGAATATATTATTTTTTATATAAAATTATTTTATGTAAATCTAAATTTGAAACACATAATGGATTCATTGGTTATTTCTCACTTCATCTTTGTGATCTTTATAATGGTTTATTTGATAATCTCATTATAATAAATACTGTTTATACTTGAACTTACATGAAAGTAAATTATTTAATAATTATTTAATAAAACCATTAAGTTTATTATATTATAGTTATTAATTAAAATTTTCAAGTAATATAACTCTTTTTTCCACACTTTGGATCTTAGATTAATTGGGAAAACGTTTTTCAGAAAATATGACCTCCTTTTTCTCTTCGGCCTGAATTTTTATTCCTTCCACAACCATGTTTTCTAAAAATGGATACAAAATGTTTTTTTACCTTTTATAAATAATTTAACAAATAATTTTTTACCCATTTATACTTAAAAAAATAAATAATTCTTCATATCATTTAGAAAAATTTCCCATGTATATTTTAAAAAAAAATTGAATTGAATATTTGTTTTCACATGTATGGAATATATAGAATTTAAAACTATCATGAAAAATAAATTTTTTATTGATTAAATTATAATTTTAGGGTTTATTTTCAATTAAAATTATTTTCAAAATTTTTTGTGAACTTTTAGTTTTAAAAAAATATTTTCAAATGAAAAGTATATTTCCTTATGAATGTTTTAAAATATGTTTTTATGGAATTTTTATTCATCAATGCCAATAAAACTCTATTCTTACTTCGATGTGAATATATTGTATTATTACTATCTTTATTATTTCAATGGATGTTTTATTATCATTTTTACCAAGAAATGTATAGACATTACCTTTCTTGATTCATTTTTTTTTCATTAAATTTCCCTTTAAATATTCACTTTCCTGTGATCATTGGACATTAAATTTCACATAAATATGAAAATTATTTATAATTGATATGTTTATTTTGTAGACCATGTATCTTTTATACACATGGTTCTCTAAATTGATTATTATTTTTTTATCTAGGAGAATATTATAGAATTTTTATTCTGTACTCAATAAAGATATTTAATGATACGTCAGATTATTTTTGAATTAAATAGATTTTTCAATATATAAGGATGAGTTCGCATGAAGATATGGGTTGGTACCGGTTAAAGATAACCCCTTGGTGAATTATTTCTCTCATGAGATGAATTATTTGGTTATCCCTAGTCTAATGGGTTTCTGTTATATAAATACCCATCATTTTTAAACTATCGTGAGGAAAGATCTAGATAGTAGAGGTATCATGATGCATGAGATCATAACATCCAATAATTAAGCATTTTCTTCATTGAGAATTAATTATTTTTATCCATGATATTTTTTCAATGATATTATCTCTGGATTTATTTCATTCTATTTTTAATGATTAAATGAAATGTGTTTTAGTTATTAACCTTTCCATATTAATTATGCCTTATCTAATTATGATAGTCAAGTTATTAATTAAATGAAATGTTTGTTCATTTATTTACATTTATACATTAATAATTCCTTATAAAATAATGATATTAAAATTATTTAAATAGCATGTGTGTTTAGTTAGTTACCTTTACATGTCGTTTATTATTATGAATTCATGATATCTCCCATTGTACTTAACCCTTGTTGAGCATTTGAGCTCACCGTTATTTTTTTTCCTTTACCCATGATTCCATGAAGTGTACTATGACTGATATGTAATGATATGATAGAGGGAATAATTATATTCTCAAAAAGATTGTGTTGTAATTTTTATTTTCAAATGTAATATGGGAATCATGTATGTGTCTATTTTATCAAGGCTACTAAACTATTTTCTCCTTTGGGATGAGAATCCTTGTAGCTTTTAAATATTTAATAAAGCAGACACTAACTATGGGAACCTAGGTTTGGGGTCTCAACATGATTTTTATAATTATTTATTTATTGAGTGAATGATAATTCAACCAATGACCCTAATGGGGTAACACCTTTGAGTTAGGATGGGCTCAAGTTACAACATTCCACCATAAACCTTTGAATCTTCTTAGTTGCATTCACCTAGGATCGGGTTCTAAACTACCTCTTCCCCTTATAGAATCAACCATTACATATTTTAATCACTCACTGGTGAGGGGAACTAGGTGTATATGATATATAAAATTAACCATTGACACGTAGTCCCTACATAATAAATGTTTGATGGTCAACTTGCAATTCATCATATTTAATTTAATAAAACATTATCACATAATAAAACCCATTCAATAAAATTAAATTAAATAGAAATACAACACATATAATTTTCGTTAAATGATAAAGATCAATAACATACATGAAATGACTATGAATTCATATAAGCTATAATTTATTTCATACCACTCAATTAATTATGATGATTTTTTTCAGGAATTAATAAATAATGGTTTTATTAATTAATATATTATTTATAATAATTAATAATCAAAAAATTAGTGAATATACATGATATTTAGTCCACTATATTGTTTAATAAATTATTTTTTAAAAAAATTTACTTAAGTGCAAGATGTGTTCCTAGAGGCAATGCAGTATATACCCAGCTGAAGTACATGGTGTTTGGTTATCATCGTGTAATGTGTGCTCACACGATATATAACAAGCATGAAGTATCATTTAAAATTTATAGTTTATACTCTCAATATATGAAACATAGAAACATTTAAATTTACAAGGTATGTAGAACTTTTTATTCATTCAAAGTATGCAGCATTAATGATTATCATACATGGAGCATCGTTATGAATTTCACTTGGAAATTAATTATTCATTTAATATTATCAATTACTTTTTAAAAATAATTCACTATCAATTTATAACACATGAAACTTAGGTTAATTTATATTTATGGATAAATCAATTTTATTTCCATTTAAATTAATTTATATGGTGTACAGTATGGCTTAGTGTGTACACTGTTTAACTAGGTAAAATATTGCATGTATAATTATTATGCACCACATGGGTATATATTACACATCATGTGTTTATTAATTAGACAAAATGTGTGTATTAATTAATTATACACCACATGTGTATTAATTATATATTGGTTGTGTAATAATCAATTACAAACCTTGTGTTCATTAATTACACACCTCTTGTGTATTGATTATACATTGTGTGTGTATTAATTAATTAGACATTGCTTTTGTATTAATTAATTACACACTTCATTAGTATTAATTACACACCACATGAGTATTAATTATATACTAAATGAGTATTATTTTTATGGAATGAGTGAATTAATTAATTATATGCTACATGTGTATTAATTAATTAAAAACATTGTGTATTAATTACACACTATTTCTGTTGACCTCACAACCACCACACAGTGTGGGGTTACATGACATGTGGGTGAGTTGCATGTTTTGTAACTATAAAATCCATGTTCCACCTCTACATAGTATCTCTATACGTTCCTCACTTATTATTGGTTATAATAAGGGTAACAAATAATAAATTTTGACTATTGTATTAAAGAAAAAAAAATTGAAAACCAACAAAGAATTTCAAAATTGATCAACAAAAAATTAAATAATTATAAATTTAAAAGTGACCACTTTGATACAATATTTCGGTTATGACTGTAGAGGAATCTACCAAAGACCATTCCAAATTATGGTATTTCATTGAATATGATGAATAAATCATAAAGACAAGATAAATAATTACACATATTATTATTATATTTGATGATCCATAATGAGAGAATCTCAAAACTCTAATAAATTCCCTTATGTTAAATCTATAATTAATTTATCCAATAAAAAAATTCATTGATGTTGAGATCCTTGTCTGATGTAAATTTTTATCCTCTAAAAACCATTTTATTTGAATTATGATTCTACCAATAGGATTCTAAGTAAAATTCCCCAATCATTAAACCAAACATGATATTTGATCTGAAAGTTTAATTGATGGTGCTCCATTTTCTATTGTGGTGGAACTGATCATCTTGAATATCTCACCTTTCATCACAAAAGTATCCTTAAATTTTAAAGGATTGATTCTTTTTCTCCCATTATTTAGATGATGAATGGTGTAAGAGGAATTGTCTTCATCTAGAGAAAAAAATTAGAGGTTTTATTTATAGAGAGAATTCTCTAGTGAATAGAAATTTTATGTACAACAAAGGATTATCACATTGTGAATCATAAATGATCAATCTAGGGATATATTGTGATAGGTTTATAGAATTATTAACTGCATAAAGTCCCTTATCTTATGTAATAATCCTCAGAGAATATATTTCCTCATATTATTATTATTATAATATCATTGACACATGTAAGTCCTCAGGATAATATAAATATCAATAAATAAATTATCATTTATTTAATTGATATTTTTTATATCATTTTCATCAACAGGAATAAAATTAGGCTCATCCACCATCCTTATAATTTACCAATCTATAAATAATAATTTAATTATTCATTTTATAATTAAATAAATATTATATTAATGGTATTTTTAACAAATATTGTTTTAAAAATTCACTTGACTAAATACATACTCATTTAATAATAGAAACTAATTATTACCATGAAAATATGTCAAGATATAAATAAATATTTTATTTCATGAACTTGTGAATAAATATTTATTTAAATATTCAACTCGTATAAAAATAGTGACTAAATAAATTTTATCATTAAATATTAAATAAATATTATTTCTTAGTCTTAAGAAAAATATTTATTCCAACCACTAAATAAAAATAGTATTTAACAGATATCTAAAGATATACTATGTTTATGAACCTATAGGATTCTTTATTAGTGACATTAGGTGGGATTTATGGAAGTCCAATATTTGTATCTAGTAACCCATAAATCCACCCATAGAGAGATATGTTAATGTCATAACAAAAATATCAATATATAGATTATCATTGTTTTATAATATTCTTTTTTCTCAATATCTCATAAAGTAGGTTTCATACATGTTTCATTAGCCTATGTTATCAATATATCTTTCTTTAAATATCTAAAATGAAATCATCAATAAATTATAACCATGGATTTTATTTTCAAAATTGTATTATAATCAAAGGGATGAGATATCAAGTTCTATAAATAAGGAAGGGATAAATCCTTTCATAATTTATTCACTTATAACATATTATTCATGATGCAACAAATGTATCCTACTTCGCTATAAACATATGCCATCCTAGTTTTGGGAAATACATGAAAGTGTGTGAGTCTATATATATATATATATTAATAATAATACTAAATTTAATCAATCATTACATAGATTCACGAGTAAGATTATCAAATGACATGTGACCCATGGAATTCATGTTAGTGGGTTTGTCATAAAAATCTCAAATCATGGAGATTACTAAGTGTGAAATTCATGAAATGAAGTCTTATTCACTTATGACTTCCAAGATCCTAACAGTAAACATAATAAACATCCTATCATATAATATTATACTAATGATTGGTCTAAATACAATAATATGGCATAACACTTCATTGATATCATCATAGTGGGGAACTGTTATTTTGTTTTTGATTTGATAAATATCTCATTCATGTTATCACATTAATGTAATATTGAATAATAATCATCATGTGATAATATATTTCATTAATATTGAAATAATTGAATATATAAATAGGTAATATAGAGTAAAAATTATTTGGATCTATGGAACCAACTCTAAAAACCCTGACAAAGGATAACTTCAATCGTATAATATTGTTGTTGGAAGTTTGTTCTTTACCAAAATCCTTCTGAGTTCATTGCTTTATTTTCCATAATTAATTCCATTGAATTTATTAAAAGGTGGAGAATATATTAAGTTTTTACTTATAGATAATGGATTCATATATGGTACATGATATGAAAAATAGGGAGAAGGTTCTACTAATTAGGGGTTTTTATTGGAGAGACAAAAGCATATTGTTAGCTAAAAGTTCTTATTGGAGTTGAATTTTTTTTATAGTTATAACAAATAAAAAGGTGGATATTTAATATACCTTAGATATTAAATATCCATTATGAATTTTATTATCAAATTGGGAGATGTGAAGACATCATTTATGATTTATTCAATTTAGTATTGATCTTCGCCTAGAGGGTTGGGTAATCAATAAAATAATTATTTTATTCATTGTTGTGGTGTTTAGATAACTCTCACATTAGGAAAATAATAAAACTAGTTTCTTGGGTGGATTCATTTATGAGAATTTATATTGTTTTGTTATTGTAGTTAACATCCAAATGATCATGGATAAATGGAAGATTCATTAATGGAGAATAATTTGTAATGCGATGAATAATTTTGAGGTATCAAAAACAATGACATGGTGTTTATAAAAACACATCTTGGTTTTGGTATTTAAAAATATATATTGATGATTTTAAGTAAAATGGATATTTTATGGATAATATTTTCTTTTATATCTATAAGATGTTTATGATATGGTTTTTCTGTTTAAATCCCTAACAAAAAACCTTTAATAAAAATATCTTCCCAAGATCATAGAATCTTTTTTCCTTCTATGATTATATTTTTATCCATTCCATGGTCTATGGTGTCATTTTAATTTTTAGGATGGATTTTTTTAAGGTTATCTAATATTGAGTTTTATAGTTTCTTTTTCCTTTACTTTGTATTTTTTATGTGATAGAGGTGGTGGGATGAAATTTAGAGTGGAATTATGGGTGATGGAATGATTTTTTAAGCTCTGTAGGAAAACACATCATGGTTTAGTCTTCACCAAATAATGAATTAATATTTATTTTATGATTTTGGATCTCCTCCAAGTGGAGTGTTTGTTCTTATAAAGGTTATGTGTTTATTTTCAAGCAATAAATTTTTAAAATCTTACTACATAATATATTTTAAACTTTGACATGGTTTATGAGAGGTATCCCTTTTTAATATCATGGTTTGAATTTTTATTTTTTGGGAGATATTGGTTACCATGGGTAGATTTATAATGGTTATGTATTTTAGATTTCTTGAAAACATCATTGTTTGGAGAGCTTCCCACCATGGATTTATCTTGATTGTTAAAGAAAGTATGTTTTGATTTACAGACCCTGTCATGGTTTTTGATGATAAAAAGATAAGTATGATTCAAGTAGGAAAAAAATATTAAGAAACAATGATGTGTCCAGTTGATAAAAATGTTTGGATAATAATGTTAAAAAATCTTGTGTCATGCGCTATTTTTTCTCACTTTTTATCCTTCATCATCAAGTTTTCATGGTTTTGTTCATAGATCATATGATCTAACTAGAATAATAAAATTAGTGACTATTTGAAAAATAGTTTTAATGATTTCAAGAATAATGATAATTTTATGGATTATCATTTCTTATAGTCCTATAAGGTGGTAACAGGATGTCCAACCACATTATGGTTTATAACACATCATCATGGTTCTTGAGAGAATGATCATGGTTTTAGTGGTTGTGGTTCTTATAGAAATGGTGGAGTTGATGTTATGTCAGAATATACAAATATACACAAGAGGGGTGTGAATTGTGCATTTTCATCATTTTCAAAATCATTCACAATTATGCCTTTTGAAGTTTACTGATGATTATGTGGATTAGTAGTTTTTATCTTTTTTATGAAATTAAGAACAGTGGATAAAATAGAATTATAGAATATGGATATTTATAGTGGTTTGGGGAATAAATATCCCCTAGTCCACTCCATTAATTACCCTCTCTTTGATATTGGTGAATTTCACTAGTCAGGTCCTCATATCATAAGACCAATCCACAACCGAGAGCAATCAGTTGACAAATTTACAAATATGGATAAAAACAGAGCCTTTTGGTTCTTTAACAGAGAACTAAAAAAAATAACATAGATTGAGATGATAATAATCCATAACAACTGAGTACGAGTATTTGAAACTATCAATAAAAGGATATTGATTAAAAATGGTTTTGGTTGAACTTCACAGTTGAAATGGAATGTGACAGTAGAGGGATCTTCTTCTTCAGAAAATAGTTTCTTCAAGAAATAATAGTTTCGAAGTGATCAGGTTTTAATACATCTTTTAGTAAAAATATCAATGAATTTCAGTAACATACTTAATAGAAAATTATAGATTCAGAAAACATATATCTACATTGTAGCATCTTCTGTAAAAAACAGAGTCTGACTGATTATTATAGTAGATCTGTAAAATATCTTCACAAGAATGCAGTTTCAATATAAAAACATGTGTCGCAATATATGGCTCAATATATATCTCAATATATATATATATATATTCTTATTTAAATCATACACACATATACAAAACAAATACACAGATAGAATAAATAAATCAGATAGCCTTCCTTTTTAATTCAAGATCTAAGAAAATTTCCTGATAAATCCTAAGAATTCAAATTCCTAAGACAACTTAGAGTAGCCAAAAATTCTTTTAAGAAATAGAGATAATTTTTCTACAAAATATAACTCTTTAAATCAATCATAATGAGATATGAATCATTCTAAAATAATATTTAAATCATATTGATATTATGCAAAGACTGTTGCATGAAACTCTGATAAAATTATAAATTCAAATATATAGTGATGAAAATTCAAATGTACGGTTCCTTCACAAAACTACAAAATACCAAACTTAGGGTTCAACTACATAGCGTTCATTATCCTATTGAAAGGTTGAAAATTTAAGGTTGATCACAAAAGTATGTTTTATGATCCATACATTTTATTCTCAAACTTAAGGTTCTATACTTATGTTGAGTTCTTTAACCATACTTTTTCTCTTTTTCAAACGTAATGTTTCATCCAAAGGTAAGGATATTTATCCATATGTTTCTATCAACGTAGGGTTGATTAGCCATAGGAAATGATTTTTCTATATAAGGTTTAATACAAATGTAGGGTTTGTTCCTTACATTATGTTCTTCAACGTATTGTATGAACATTGTTCCAAGAACACGCTTAAGGGTGTTTCAAACACTTTGAAGAATATTCCACCTAAATAATAAGCTTGGATATAATTCCAAAATAAGGAATAAAAATAATATTAATTTCCTTAAATACATATAAATTGATATCATTAATAAATCAAACAATGTTATTTTTTGAGCATCAAAATCAAAATGATTTATAGTGTATTGTTGAGACAATACATGCCCATCAATCTCCCCATTTTTTATGATCACAAAACCCATAAAATTAAGAACATAATTTACAATTTTTTAAATAATTAAAAAATAATAATTTAAAACTTTATTTGATAGGATTATTTTTATAAAAATAAATTTTGTTTTTATCCAAATTTATCCCTATTTTTTTGAGATCAGAAAGATATTGTTGAAAATGATTAAAAAATATTTAATTTTTCACATATCAGTAACTGAATGTTATAATAATATTTTTAAATAAATAAGACTAGATATTTTCCTTTAGATATATTCATAAAATATGATGAAATATGGTACACATAAAATAAAAATAATAAAAATTTATTGATCAAAAATTGTATTGGTACAATAATCAGTATTGCTAGAAAACAAGTTTAGTCAATTGAAATGGTTCGGGTACCAAATATTGGGTAGGAGTTGGCTCGGTTATGGTTCTAAGGATTTTTAGTAGCTTCAAACATATCTTTCAACTCTGATTTTTTAAATGAAAATTATTCATTATAATTTCCCCAAATTTCATAATCAAACCTTTGGAATCTTGATTGATATGCAAATTCTCCACAAGATTGAATTTCAAAAAGTCATGAAAACTCACCTCTTACAGCATAAACTAGTCCAACTTTTTTGTGAAATTTTTAGCAGAAATATGATACTGGTTTCATTATGTGTTAGTTGGTCAAATAAATATTTTTGATTGTCCAACAGAACTGATAGAGGGTAACTATTTCATTGGAGATTTTGAAGATGACCATTCATATCTATCATGATATAGGTGATTGCGTAAAATCTAAAAATCAGATCTAGACTGGTAGTAGGAGTAAAGGTAGATGTAATGGTCTGACTGTAATGGAATGGACCTCTCCAGTCCATTACTTTGTGAAAGTGTGGTGTTTGAGGTGTTCCGGGAGGTCATGGTGACTTATCCCCAACACTTTGCAAAATTTCAAATTTTGTGAATCGTTCCATCGGTGAATAGTTCTATCGGTAACCAATAACGATAGGTAAATAGTGTTCTATCAGTAAGGTTCAGTGAATAGTTCTATCAGTGAGGTTCAGTGAACAATTCTATTAGTGAGGTTTTATGAACAGTTCTATCAGGGAGGTTCAGTGAATAGTTCTATCGGTGAGGTTTTGTGAACAGTTCTATCAGTGAGGTTTTGTGAACAGTTCTACCGGTGAGGTTGAGTGAACAATGATCTATCGGTGAGGTTCAGTGAACAGTTCTATCGGTGAGGTTCAGTGAACAGTGTTCTATCAGTGAGGTTTAGTGAACAGTGTTCTATTAGTGAGGTTCAGTGAACAGTGTTCTATCGGTGAGTTTTAGTGAACAGTTCTATCGGTGACGTTCAGTGAACAGTTCTACTGGTGGGGTTCAGTGAACAGTGTTCTATCGATGAGGTTCAGTGAACAGTGGTCTATCGGTGATGTTCATTGAACAATGTTCTATCAGTGAGGTTTAGTGAACAGTGTTCTATCGGTGAGGTTTAGTGAATAGTTCTATCGGTGAGGTTTTGTGAACATTTCTATTGGTGAGGTTCAGTGAACAGTTCTATCAGTGAGGTTCAGTGAACAGTTCTATTGGTGAGGTTTTGTGAACAGTTCAATTGGTGAGGTTCAGTGAATAGTGTTCTATTGGTAAGGTTCAGTGAACATTGTTCTATCAGTGAGGTTCAGTGAACAATGTTCTATTTGTGAGGTTCAGTGAATAGTGTTCTATCGGTGAGGTTCTAACGGTGAGGTTCATGAACAATGTTCTAAAGTTTAGGTTCATGAATTGTTTTTCCAGCTTCCTACAGTTTCACCCCTTTAGCATTTTCCTTTGATGTAAAATGAATTTAAAGCCTCATTTTAAGGACACTAATGTCAATTTAAAGGCCATAACTCCTATATTAATTATTCCCATGGCTCGGGATGTTTTTACTTGGTCAAACCGCATGGTTTAATATGATCCTCTTTTAATGGGAAATTAAGCGTATCTTAAACTGTCACCCCGTTAAATCTTTTAAAGGGAGAAGATATCTTCCTCCCTTGTTATTCATCTTTGTTCTTGGATATGAGATGCTAGAACCTTTCAATCCATCTCGTAGGAGTTGCACAATAAAACTTTACTCCCCAGATTGGTTCCACTTTATTTTGATGCAACCAAGATATATCGATCAACCTTCGATATAAGTTATGTTTCATCATTGTTCCTTTGGGGATCATATTCTTCTGTTTCTCCTTACCATGTTATAACATGTAATCTCTATACTTATAATGGGGTTTTTTTGGGGTTTGTTTAGTGCGGTCTCACCGTGGCATCCTCGGGTGGATGTAGTTGTCATGAGAGGAGGATCGTGACCTGTTGTGTGGATAAAGAATGTGAGGAACTGTTTGAGGTAGGGGATTCATTGCTTCTCTTTATTTTATGTGCAACTATATCTTTAGAATGTTTTATCCCACTGGATAACAATGGAATTGACATAATAAATATTTTAACCATATAAATAAATTGATATTGATCATATGTTATTGCCTCTTTTTTTTGCTAGATTGTGTGATATTTATTCTTGTTCTTGTTGGAAATTGGTATAGAACGTAAACTGGGATTAATTGATAATTTTTAGCTAAAGATAAAGAGTCATGAAAACTAATCTGGTTCTTATTGTAATTTTTTATTAATCAAATCAGTGCAGTAAGAATGTTTATTTATTTGCGATAACTTACTGGTTAGGTTTCCCGAATTTGGAACCAATGAATAATAAATTGATTAATCCAAGATGGATTAAAGAACTGGTGGTTGTTAAAAGTAAATTGCTTGTAGGGTTCTGAGTTACCCTCTTGTTTGTTTAAGGGCCAAGTGCCCAATTGTGAATATGTTTGTTTTAATGCTTCTTGTGTTTTAATATGAGCCTGGATGGTTGTGGAGATATGTGGAGGCATTGAGGACCTTTTGGTTGTGGTAGCATATGACACCGAGAGTGGCGAGATGCATCGGTTTATGCATGTGGGTGTCGTGGAGGACACCAGGGATGATGGAATGGGATGGATGTGATTGATGGATGATTGGTAGTTTTTATTGGTTGTTTATCTACTTTAATTTTACCCAATTATCAAGGCATCTGGTCTTACTTACCCTTCTTCTGAATGAGGCAATGACACGCGGGGTATGCCACGTGGTTTCCGTGTTTAGCTTCTCAAGGAAGGATGGGTATATGCTCTTGATATAAGCGGCAAAGACTCGATGGGTTGTACATCTATTCACCGTGTTGAGATCCCTTTTTTTTAGTAGTATATAATTTTTTTCTATAATGCCTGGGAATGTGGAAAATAATTTCTATAATGAATAATTGAATAAGTGGTGTTAACCCATGGGGATGGAGATGCTGTAACATAATGATGAGGTTGTTATTTTTCAAGGAACATTTGACTTTAGGTGTGATGCTATTGAAATTTAATGTGGAATTGTTCATGGGTAATTAATTTTTAAAGAATTAATTAACGTAAAGTGAAACTGATATAATGGGAATGATGTAATCTAATAAATCTCTTTAAATGGTTGTGTGCTTATAGGATACCTTACCTTAGAAGTAGCAGCCTCGAGTCTGAGATTCGTTAGCAGCAGTTATGTCAAATAATAGGTTATTCCCATAGTGTGGTTTTGAGTTATAGTATATTCTATACTTTTTTTGTTTCTATACGCTACTTAACCCTGTCAGTAAGGGAAACTGACACCTAGGGGATTTTGATCCCTAGGGGGTGTTTTCCCCAACATTCTGGTGGGAGGATGGATGGTTGACTACCCCCTTTGGCCCCGCTCTCTTCTCTTGGTAGTTATTTGTGCTGGAAGGCACATTGTTTATTTTTCCCCATATATGTGTATAGAGGGCTGTAATGGATTGTGGTTATTCACACACATATATTCAAGATATAGTTTTCTATGGACTACTATAGGTGTAATGTGTATAGGCTATGATGTATTGAGGATCCTTACTCAGTGTATGGGCTGTAATGGCTTGAGGTATAATACCTGACATATGATACACGTTATGTGGGATGTATTGGCTCCCGAAACCTACCTGGTTACATTGGTGTGTGGATGTGGTGGTTTTGTTGCCTGAGGTGCATATTGTGGTGCTCCACCCAGGTGTCTGCGGGCAATCCTTTTTTGAGAGATATGCTCAGGATGTGTGACGTTGGGGCAAAGTGGAAAACTAGTGGGGAAGTAGTATCAGGGTACCCTTGATATTATTTATTATATGATATATTCTTATATGCGTTACTTGGTGAGAGTTTCCATGGTGAGGCTGGGAACATAGTATACCTATTTAAGTGACGAGTTATTTTCACTTGTTATTCACTGTGCTTTAACATGCTTCTTTATTTTTTCATGAGAGGCTTCGGGGAGGATCCTACTGAGTATACTATTATACTCACCCTATGTATATATAAACTATTTTTCAGGTCACTTGGACTAGGTCGGAGATTAGGCTAGTGTTTACTATCTTGTGGTTGCAGGAGATGTTCGGTCTTGTGGTTGCTGCTATTTTTACTTTCATTTGGGTAATTACAGTTTTCCCCTTTCATTGGTAGTACTTTTGAATCACATTACATATGTGCACTTGGGTTTCTTTTATATTCTAGTTTTGAGTTGGAGTTGATTGGTGTCTATATTATCTCTCTCTTCTACATGTGTTCTTATATAGGGTAATGCCTCCCATTTGTGTGTTTATTATACCCTCGGTGACAGTCGCCAACCCAGGGCCTACTGGAGGCAGGACTCAGGGGTCATTATCTCCCTTCTCACATTACCGACCCATGAGTGGTACACTTTGTGGGGAGGGGGTCAAGACAGAGTGGTATCAGAGGTCTGTTTGAGGGATAGGATGGAGTTTGGAGTTAGGCACATGTGAGGCTGCATGGGATGGTAAGGAAACAGCAGTATTCATGTTTAGAATGTGAGGTAAACACTGGAGACTGGCTGAGACAGAGGTGTTTAGGGCCCCCCTATGATCTGATGTATGGACCATTATGTTTACAATGGATACTAAACAAGGTGATACCAGTTGCAGTGTAGAGACCTAGGAAAGGATCATGCATCATTCTTCCTTGTGCCTATGTTTTAATGTGTAGACCTTGAGATAGGTTAACATAAAATGAATAAAAGAAAAAAATTAATTAATTAATATTGAGTCTTCCATATTACAGGTTTAAGAGCTCTAAAAGTTTGTTATTTTACAGGTATGGCTCCAGGTCGACGTCCTCGTCTGGATTGCACAGAAAATGTTCAGCAGGCTATTCCAGCAGATTGCTGCAAGGTAGAGGTTGAAGACGACAACACTTGGAGGAAGACACTTCGAGAGTTTCAGCACCAATGCCTGCAGAAGTATGAGGGATCCGTTTTAGGTGAAGTCATAGAAGATTGGTTAGTGGAGGTTGAGATTGGATTCAGTTCGATTCGTGCTCAGAAGGAGTACTGGGTGTCCTTGGTTGTGACGATGATATGTGGAGCAGTGAGGAAGTGGTGGTTCTTATTCCTCAGGGATAGTGAGGAGTCATCGATCTCATGGGAGGAGTTCTAAGATAGGTTTAGAGTGGATTTTCTTTCTTCGACTGTGAAGGTGTCTAGTCACCAGGAGCTTCTTACCCTTCGATAGGGGACCTCTAGTGTTTGAGAGTTTGAAATCCATTTCTGGAACCTTTTACGATATGATTTGGACCTTTTTTCAGATGAGGAGGCCAGGGAGAGACATTTTGAAGAGGCTTTACATCCAGAGATCCAGTTCCAGGTCACCCCATTTATGCTGAAAACATATCTTGAGGTACTAGTGAGGGCATAGGTTGTCAAGAGGACTTTGGCCCGAACTGGATAATCACGAGAGGGGAATCAACATGATTCCTCACGAAGTAGAGCTGTGGTCCAGGGTTCCCGGTTCTTAGGGCATAAGAGTTTTCGTTCAGCCGGGGGTAGGTCCTAGCCCTTCACATCTCATTTCTCCAGAGGCAGTAACTCTCAGGATTATGCCAAGGGATCATGTACTTGTTTTTCTTGTGGTGGTCATGGCCATCAGAAGAGGGAGTTCCCAACCTTTCAGAGCGGTTATCGTACACCAGGCACTATGGTACAAGTTCCTCCGTTGAGGCAGTTCCAGCCAAGATAGCAGCAGCTGGTTTCCCCAGCTTTAGATCAGGAGAGGGTAGATGAGGTAGGTAGAGGATATCCCCATAACTCTCCCCATCCTCAGAGAGTAGAACGTGGCCACGGTGGTGGTCTTCATCAGGGTCAGAGAGTCCGTGGAGGAGGTCATGGTCAGCTTCATGCTCCAGCGTTGGCATTTCAAGGTGAGCCAGATGTCGTTCGAGGTACCCTTTTCATGTTTTCTACCTTGGTGTATGCCATGTTTGATTTAGGAGCGACACACTCTTTCATATCACCTACCCTTGTCCATGCTTTGGGACTTGGGGTAGAGAGGCTTCCAGTGCCCTTGGCGTTTACTACGCCAGTTGGAGGTCGAGTTGACTTGTTTGAAGTATGTAGAGACTGTGAGCTAGTGTTGGGGAAACACCGCTCTTGGGGAGACTTCCTATGTTTATGAATACAACCATATGATTTCATACACAACATGTATTGGTTGTATTCGGTGCAGGCTATCGTGGATTGCTTCAGGAAGAAGGTTGTTTTCATTGGTGCGGATAAAGAGCAAGTGGTGTTTTTTGGTGAGCGAGACCCTCAGATGGGTCATAGGCACGTTTCATCCTTATCATCTATGATGGCTGAGATGATGATGAGTTCTTCAGAGGTTCAGCAGCTGGCATTTCCTAGGGTCTTAGAGGAGTACCCTTATGTCTTTCCAGAAGAGGTTTTAGCATTACCCCCTCGACGATAGATCATGTTTGGGATAAAGATATAGCTAGGAGCATCTTTTATATATATGTCTCCATATTGTATGGCCCCTTATGAGTTACGAGAGCTACGTATACAGCTTGATGGTCTGTTACAGTGCGGTTTTGTTCGTCCAAGTGTGTCCCCGTGGGGTGCACTCATTTTGTTTGTAAAGAAGGCTGATGGCAGTTTGCGGTTGTGTTTCGATTATCATCGCTTAAACAAAGTGATAATAAAGAATTGCTATCCTCTTACATGGATTGATGACTTATTTGATCAACTGAAGGTTTCAAGTTGGTTCTCAAAGATTGAATTGCGGTCAGGATATCATCAGATGCGTGTGAAGGATGAGGATATCCCGAAGACTACTTTCCATTGTCGTCATGGGCACTATGAGTTCATTGTAATGTTGTTTGGCATGAAGAATGCTCCAACTATATTCATGGGATTGATTAATTCTGTGTTCAGTGAGTTCCTGGACAAGTTTGTGGTAGTTTTCATCGATGACTTCCTTATGTACTCCACATCTGAAGAGGAGCATGCAAAGCATCTACAAGCCATTTTGGGAGTTCTTCATTGACATCAGCTGTTTGGGATGTTTTCAAAGTGTGATTTTTGGGCTCGAGAAGTCTTTTTCTTGGGGATTGTTGTGTCCCAACATGGATTAGATGTGGATCCATTGAAGATATAAGCAGTTGTGTCTTGTGCAGCCCCCAAGACATTTTAAGAGGTGTGAAGTTTCCATGGTCTCGCAGGCTACTACAGGATGTTCATAGCCAATTTCTCACGAGTTGTGACTCCTTTTATAGGTTTGACCCAGAAGGATCAGGCATTAATATGGACTGATCAGTGTCAGGTAGCTTTTGAGTATCTAAAGGAGAAGTTATTAAGTGCTCCAGTCCTTTGTCTTCCAGCTGAGGGAGTTCAGTTTGATGTTCTCTACAATGCTTCACATATGAAGTTAAGATGTGTTCCCATACAGAAGAGGACATTTGTTTCTTATGGTTCATGGTAGTTACATCTCCATGAATGCAACTATACCACCCATGATCTTGAGTTGACAGCCGTGGTGTTTGCACTGATGTTGTGGAGACATTACCTAATTGGTGAGCGCTTTGTGGTTCTCACTGATCATAAGAGTTTGAGGTATGTTTTCTCCCAGCGTGACCTGAAATTCTGACAACGTCGGTGGATGGAGCTCTTACAGGAATACGACTTCAAAATATCATATACACCAGGAAAAGGGAATGTTTTAGATGATACACTGAGCCAAAAGTCATATAGTGATGTTGTGCGTGAATCTGGTAATTCATGGAGAGTAAAGGAAGAACTTTCAGCATTACATCTTGATATGGGAGAAGTTGGGGTTAGATGTTTCCTTTTTCATATGATGGTATATTCATCCCTGGTTCAGAATCAGGAAGAGTCCCAGTTGGGGGATTTGGAGGTGGAGGTCAGCAGATACTAAGTTGTTTGTGGTGAGTCCCCTGATGGTTGGTCGGAGGAAGAACAACACCGAGTGTTGTATCATGGAAGGATTTTTATTCCCTTGACTATGTGAGAGACAATTCTCAGAGAGTTCCATAGTTCACCTTTAGCAGTACATCTAGGCATGATAAAGATGTATTGATCCTTGAAGAGCTAGTTTTGGTGGCCCGGTCTGAAGCATGTAGTTGTGGAGTTTGTGTCTCAATTTTTTGTCTTCCAGAAGGTGAAGGCCGAACACCGTGTTCCTGGTGGTCTTCTCCAGCCATTAGATATTCCTTAGTGGAAGTTGGAGGACATCTCAATGGACTTTTTTACTGGTTTACCTCGAGCTCAGGGAGGAAAATATGATATTTGGGTGGTAGTGGACCGTTTAACAAAATCATCCCACTTTATAGCAATCAAGGAGACAGGCTTAGTGGAAGGTTTGTCGAGGCAGTATCTAGACGAGGTGGTGAGACTTGATGGAGTCCCAAGGATGACCATTTCTGATCAAGATCCTCATTTTACCTCCAGGGCGTGGAGAGGCCTCCAATAAGCTTTCAGTTCTCAACTATGCCTTAGCTCTACTTTTAATCCTCAAACGGATGGTCAGACAGAGCGAACCATCCAGACTCTTGAAGACATGTTATTCTCTGGTGTTCTTGATTTTGGAGGTTCATGTATGAGGAACTTACCCTTGGTGGATTTCTCTTACAATAATTGTTTTCACTCCACCATCGATAGGGCTTCGTTTGAAGCCGTGTATGGCCGGCCTTGCCATTCTCTGTTGTGCTAGACTGGGGTCGGAAAGTCAGAAATTCTCAGACCGGAACTAGTGCATAATACAACAAAGATGTTCCAAGTGATTCTTGAGCAGATGAAGACAGTTCAATATCATCAGAAATCATATGATGATCAAAGGAAGAGACCCTTAGAGTTTAATTTTGGGGATCATGTGTTTCTGAAGGTGACTCCCTGTCATGGGTAGTGAAGTTTTGGCCATGGAAGCAAGCTTTCTCCCCGGTTTGTTGGGACTTTCGAGGTGTTATCTCATGTTGGAGGTGTGGCATATCGAGTATAACTTCCCCACATATGAGTTTGATACATGATGTGTTCCATGTATCACAGCTCCGTTGTTATTTTCATGATGACTATCACATCATCAATTGGGGACAGATTGATGTTGATGATGATGCGACCTTCGAGGAGCAACCTATGGAGATCCAAGACCGCAAGGAGAATGTGTTGTGTGGTTATTCTATTCCCATGGTTCGTGTCTTGTGGAGACATGGTGGTAAGGAGGTGTATACTTGGGAACATGAGTCACAAATATGTGCTCAGTACAAAGAGTTGTTTTATGTTTATCTCTTTTCATGTAATGATGTTCCCTTTGTGGTTAGACTACTCATGTTTTAATATCAATTACTTTTGTTTCTTTTATGGATTGCTCTCTTTTGAGAGGTATCTCAATGGGTGGTTATTCAGACCCTGTTTCTTTTTTTTCTCTTTAGGCAGGTTTTGAATTCTCGAGGAAGAGAATGTTTTGATAGGTATCTGATGTAATGTCTCAGATATCTCTAGTCCATTACTTTGTGAAAATGTGGTCTTTGAGGTGTTCCAGGAGGTCAAGGTGACTTATCCCCAACACATTTCCAAATTTCAAATTTTGTGCACAGTTCCATCAGTGAACAGTTTTATCGGTAACCTATAATGATAGGTGAACAGTGTTCTATCATTAAAGTTCAGTGAACGGTTTTATCAGTGAGGTTCAGTGAACAGTTCTATTGGGGAGGTTTTATGAACAGTTCTATCAGTGAGGTTCAGTGAACAAATCTATCAGTGAGGTTTTATGAAGAGTTCTATCGGTGAGGTATTGTGAACAGTTATATCGGTGAGGTTTTGTGAACAGTTCTATTGGTGAGGTTCAGTGAACAGTGTTCTATCGGTGAGGTTCAGTGAGCAGTTTTATCGGTGAGGTTTTGTGAACAGTTCTATTGGTGAGGTTCAGTGAATAGTGTTCTATCGGTGAGGTTCAGTGAATAGTGGTCTATCGGTGAGGTTCAGTGAACAGTTCTATCGGTGAGGTTCAGTGAATAGTTCTATCGGTGAGGTTTTGTGAACAACTCTATCAGTGAGGTTCAGTGAACAGTTCTATCGGTGAGGTTCAGTGAAAAGTTCTATCGGTGAGGTTCAGTGAACAGTTCTATCGGTGAGGTTCAGTGAACACTATTCTATCAGTGAGGTTCAGTGAATAGTGTTCTATCGGTGAGGTTCAGTGAACATTGTTCTATCAGTGTGGTTTAGTGAACACTGTTCTATCGGTGAGGTTTAGTGAACAGTTCTATCGGTGAGGTTTTTTGAAGAGTTCTATCGGTGAGGTTCAATGAACAGTTCTATCAGTGAGGTTCAGTGAACAGTTCTATCGGTGAGGTTTTGTGATCAGTTCTATCGGCGAGGTTCAGTGAATAGTGTTCTATCAGTGAGGCTCAGTGAAAAGTGTTCTATCGGTGAGGTTCAGTGAATAGTGTTCTATCAGTGAGGTTTAGTGAACAGTGTTCTATCAGTGAGGTTCTAATGATGATGTTCATGAATAGTGTTCTAACAATGAGTTTCATGAACAGTGTTTCCAGCTTCCTAGAGTATCACCCCTTTAGAGTTTTCCTTTGACAGAAAATGCATTTAAAGCCTCGTTTTAACTAAGGCCGATTCAAAGGCCGTAATTCCTATATTAATTATTCCTATGGCTCAGGATGTTTTTACTTGGTTAAACTGTGTGGTTTAATGCGATCCTCTTTTAATGGGAAATTAAGCGTATCTTAAACCGTCACACCGTTAAATCTTCTAAAGGGACAAGATATCTTCCTCCCTTGTTCTTCCTCTTTGTTCTCGACTATGAGACACTAGAACCTTTCAATCCATCCCGTAGGAGTTTCACAATAAAAATTTACTCCCCAGATTGGTTCCACTCTATTTTGATGCAACCAAGCTGTATCGATCAATCTTCGATATAGGGTATGTTTTATCATCGTTCCTTTGGGGATCATATTCTCCTATTTCTCCTTCCCATGTTATAACATGTAATTTCTATGCTTATAATGGGATTTTTCTTAGGGTTTGGTTGGTTCGGTCGTACCATGACATCCTCGGGTGGATGCAGTTGTCATAAGAAGAGGATCATGACCCATTGTGTGGATAAAAAACGTGAGGAACGGTTTGTGGTAGGGGATTCATTGCTTCTCTTTCTTTTATGTGAAACTGTATCTTTAGCATGTTTTATCCTACTATATAACAATGGAATTGACATAATAAATATTTGAATTGAATAAATAAATTGATATCGATCATATATTATTGCCTCTTGTTTTTTCTAGATTGTGTGATATTTATGCATGTTCTTGATTGAAAATTGGTAAAGAACATAAACTAGTATTAATTGATAATTGTTGGATAAAGATAAAGAGGCATGAAAACGAATCTGGTTCTTGTTGTAATTTTATTTTAATCAAATTAGTTCAGTAAGCATGTTTATTTATTTGTGATAACTTACTGGTTAGGTTTCTAAAATTTGGAACCAATGAATAATAAATCAGTTGATCCAATATGGATTAAAGAACTCGTGGTTGTTAAAATATAATTTCTTGTAGGGTTCTGAGTTACCCTATTTTTTGTGTAAGGGCCAAGAGCCCAATTGTGAAGATGTTTGTTTTACTACTGTTTGTGATTTAATGTGATCCTAGATTGTTATGGTGATATGTGGAGGCATGGAGGCCCTTTTGGTTATGGTAGCAGATGACTCCTAGAGTGGCAAGATGTATCAGTTTATGCATGTGGGTGTCGGGGAGGACACTAGGGATGATGGAATGGGATGGATGTGATTGTTGGGTGCTTGGTAATTTTGATTGGTTGTTTGTCTGCTTTAATTTTCCCCATTTCTCAAGGCAGTTGGTCTTACATACCCTTCTTTCGATAGAGGCGAATACACGCGGAGTATGCCACGTTCTTTCCGTGTTTAGCTTATTAAGGAAGGATGGGTATATTCTCTTGCTATAATCAGAAAAGACTCTACGGGTAGTACATATACTCACCGTGTTGATACCCCTTGTGTTTAGTATCATATAATGTTTTTCTAGAATTCCTGGGAATTTGGGAAAGTACTTCTATAATGAATAATTAAATAAATGGTGTTAACTCATGGTGATAGAGATGCTGGAACATAATGATGAGGTTGTAATTTTTGACGGAACAGTTGACTTTGGGTGTGATGCTAATGAAATTTAATATAGAATTGTTCATGTTTAATTAATGATTAAAGAATTAATTAACATAAAGTAAAACCGCTAAAAATGGAATGATGTAATATAATAAATCTCTTTAAATGGTTGTGTTCTTATAGGATACCTAGTCTTAGAAGTAGCAGCTCGGAGTCTGAGAGACGTTAGCTGCAGTTGTGTCTAAGACTAAATTTTTCCCATAGTGTGGATGTGAGTTATAGTATATTCTGTACTTTATGTGTTTATATACGCTACTCCACCCTGTCAATAAGGGAAACTAACACCCTGAGGATTCTGAGCCCTGGGGGGTGTTTTCCCCAACATTCTGGTGGGAGGATGGATGGCTGACTACCCCCTTTGGCCCTGCTCTCTTCTCTTGGTAGTTATTTGTGCTGGAAGGCACATTCGTTAGTTTCTACCATATATGTGTGTAGAGGGCTATAATGGCATGTGGTTATTCACACAAATTAATTCTAGATATAGTTTTTATGGACTAATATAGGTGTAACATGTATAGGTTATGATGGCTTGAGGATCCTTACTCAGTGTATGGGTTGTAATGACTTGAGGTATAATACCCGAGGTACGATAAACGTTATGTGAGTTGTGGTGGCTCATAGAAACTACCTAGTTACTTTGGTGTGTGGATGTGGTGGTTTTGTTGCACGAGGTGTATATTGTGGTTCTACACCCAGGTGTTTGTGGGCAAGCCTTTTTGGAGAGAGATGCTAAGGACGCGCAACGTTGGGGAAAAGCGGTAAACCATTAGGGAAGTAGTAGCGGGGTACCCTTGATATTATTTATTATATGATATATTCTTGTATGTGTTACTTGGTGAGAGTTTCCATGGTGAGGCTGGAACATAGTATACCTATTTAGGTGACAAGTTAGTTTCACTTATTGTTCACTCTGCTTTAGCATGCTTCTTTACTTTTTCATGATACGCTTCAGGGAAGATCCTTCGGAGTATACTGTTATACTCACCCTATGTATATATAAACTGTTTTTCAAGTCACATGGAGCAGGTTGGAGATGAGGCTATTGTTTACTAGATTTTGGTTGCAGGAGCTATTCAGTCTTGTGGTTGCTACTGTTTTTACTTTCTTTTGGGTACTTACAGTTTTTCCCCTTTCAGTTGTAGTACTTTTTCATGGCATTACATATGTGCACTTGGGTTTTTTTTATATTACAGTTTTGAGTTGGAGTTGATTGGTTTATATCTTATCTCTATCTTCCACATGTGTTCTCTTAGAGGGTAATGCCTCCCATTTGTGTGTTTACTATACCCTCGGTGCTAGTCGCCATCCCGGGGCCTATTGGAGGCGGGACTCGGGGGTCATTATCTCCCTTCTCACATTGCTGACCCAGGAGCGGTACACATTGTGGGGAGGGGGTCATGACACTGACCAAAAATAATCATGATTGATTCAAACTAATATTCCATATACCACTTTAGATCAAAAATTTATAACTTAGAAACAACTTTAGGCTCTATCTCTCCAACTTCATCTAGCATCTCTCTCTTGAAATCATCAAATTCATTGTTTGAAAAAGAATTTTATTTATGATCATGTAAATTTTTCCTTACAACTTATAGCTCTTAAAGAAGATTTAAATTGTCTTCCGGATACTTATTAAACTTAATTATAGGCTCCTCAACCTGATTAGTTAGGTAATCATATGTCCCTTCATCTAGATGTTATGACTGACCAATGAACAAAATTCCTGAAGATCTTGAAGGAGACTTTTTCATAGACTTCTCCTCTAGATTTTAATTGATTTTTCCACTTGAAAAAGAGATAAAATAGTGAAATTAAATTTTTTTCATTAGATTTAGACTAATTTATTTCATCCACATGATCAAAAATAGAGAAAACTATGTTCCCAATAATTTTGTAGACACATTTTTAGATATAAACAACTTTTTCTCTTCCTGAACAGCTAACTATTGTTACTGGATACCTGGTAAAATGACATTTTGGATATATCTTATCTATATTTCAACCTATTGAAATTCCTTAATAATATTTTCTTCTAAATCTACTAACTTGGTAGCCTCACCTGATCCCATCATCGATTCTTCAATAGGTGGATCTACTATTTTCTGTGTTTTTACAACCAATTATTCTTTCATAGCCTC
Source organism: Viscum album (assembly GCA_963277665.1). Lineage (NCBI taxonomy): Eukaryota > Viridiplantae > Streptophyta > Magnoliopsida > Santalales > Viscaceae > Viscum > Viscum album. The sequence continues at coordinate 511,268,959 of OY728121.1, forward strand.
TTATTCCTATTCTTATTCAACAAATATTAATTTTATTTGGGTTGGTTTGGAAAGTAAATAACCTCAAGATACACCAATACCTTCATTTCCAATTTCACTTTACTCCCCCAGAGTAAAAGATCCTAATCTTTGTTGGTCATCTACACCAACTGGAAAGAGTTTTCCTTTTACTATAATCAAGTAAAAACCTAACTTCCTCAATGTTCCTGCATTGAATATATTATTTTGATGACATTTGATTCGAGAATATATTAAAGGAATCATTCTTTTTTTAGAAAAAACTCAAGATATTATCATTCTATAAGGGTAAAAAACTCATCCTAACATCTGGTTGACAATAGTATAAAAAATATCTAAACATATACATTGAAAAATTCAACTTTATTTCACTTAAAAATGGAAACATGATATACAAGTCTGGATATAAAATCTCCTCCATCTTAGTCATCCTTTGAGCAATTACAGTTTGAATAAACTTAACAAATACTTTCTAGTCTACCTCAAGATCCTTGAAAAACATTTTCCTAATGTTTGTTAAACCAAAAAAAATACATAATGTCATATGACTTATGCTACTTATCATTGATTGACCATAGATTGAAATGAAAAACTCCCTCATGAGGACAGTTGAAAATTTGAAATTTCTGTAGAAGAAACTAAAAAGTTCTTATCTTATATTCTTGTTAAAATTGTATCTTCAGAATCGCAAAAACTAAAATGACCACTGTTATAGAAAAATATCAATTCTACCTCATAATGGAACCCTGATTTTGCCTCATTAAACATATATTTGAATTCTTTAAAGTCTAACGCTTGCTTTAGGAGCTGATTTGTCTGATAGATCCATTCAAAAGAACTAGTTTTCCATGCAGGATCATTCATCTAGAAATTCACTAACACTTCAAGTTGGTGGCTTCACCTTCTTCGGTTCTCTTAGTTTTCATCATTTTTGAGAAACAGAATCTTTGAGTTTTTTAGGTTATAGGGTTTTTAAAGAAAACATAGGTAAACGAAGGTTGATGAGAGGTTCATTATTCGAAAAAGGTTTGATAAATAAAAGGGATAGGTATTCAAAACATATCTAATAGTGCCTTGTTTCTCGTGCAATTACATAAGATAATTATGATTTTTTTTGAAAAAATTTGGCATGAATAAATTTAAGGATAAAAAACATAACTAAAATATATAGAGAATAAAAAAAATATTAAAACAAATCATATTTAAAGTAATCAGTAAATAATTTTAACATAAATAAATTAGAATAAATAAATAAATAAAAATAAAATAAAATGAAATATTAAAAATTAAAAATATTAACATTTATTAAAAAATTAAATAAACTTAAATCCCTCTTAAGAAAATCAAAATTTATAGTATGAAGTGGTTTTGTAAAAATATCATCTAGTTGATATTCAATATTTATAAATTCTAGTGATATATCCTTTTTATGAATATGTCCTCTTATAAAATGATGTCTAATATCAATATTCTTAGTTCTAGAATGAATTGAAGGATTTTTTGAAATATTTATAGCACTTGTATTATCACATAAAATTGGTGTACTGTTAAAATTTAATCCAAAGTCCATTAGTGTTTTTTTTCATCCATAATACTTCTACAGAACAACTGCCTGTAGATACACATTCTTCCTTGGCTGTTGATAGGGAAACTGAGTGTTTTTTTTACATGACCATGATACTAAGGATTTTTCTAAAATGTGATAGATTCCTGAGATACTTTCTCTATCTAATATACAACCTCTAAAATTAGTATGTGAATATGATATTAAATTAAAATCATAAGTTTTTAGATAAAGAAGAGATTGAGAAAAATCCCTTTAAATATTTAAAAATCCTTTTGATATCAATAAGATGAGATTATTTAGGATTTTTTTGAAATCTAGATCATAAAAATATAAAAAAAATATATCAATTCAGCTAGTAGTAACATATAATAAACTACCAATAATACCTCATTATAATTTATTTTCCTCTGTTTTTCCTTCTTCATCTAAATCCAGTTTTATATTGGTACACGTGGGATTTTTATATGTATTGTTGTTCTCAAGACCAAATTTTTTCAATAAATCAGTAATATATTTACATTGGTTTGAATCATTTCCACAATCATTTTTATAAATTTTAAGTCATAAAAATAAGTTCAATTATCCCATCATATTAATTTCAATTTCATTTTACATATGTTTAGAAAAGTCATCACAAATATTTTTCATTGGTTGAACAAAAAATTACATCATCAACATAAATTTGAACTACTAATTTATTAGAACAATGATGTTTCTTAAAAAGGGTTGGATCTATGAATCCAACAGTAATTACGTTTTTCAAAATAAAAGAACAAAATCGTTCTTAACAAGATCTAGGTTCTTGTTTAAGTCCATATAGAGATTTAATATGTTTAAAAACCAAATCGTGTTTTTGAGAATTTTCAAAACAAGGAGGTTGTTCAACATAAACTTCCTCCATTAAATAGCCATTTAAAACATTAGATTTAACATTCATATGATATAATTTAATGTTCATATGATTGGAATAAGAAAAAATAATTCTAATTACTTCTCCTATATCTATAGGAGAAAATGTTTCGTCATAATCTATACCTTCTTCCGAATTTTATCATTTACCTACTAATCTAGCTTTGTTTCTAGTTATAATCCCTTGATCATCTTGTTTATTTATAAAGACCCACTTAGCTCCTATAACTGGATAATTTGATAGTCTTTCAAATAATTCCCAAACATCATTTCTTTTGAATCGGTTTATCTCATATTCCATTGCTAACATCCAACTCTCATCTTCTAAGGATTATTCAAAAGTTTTAGGTTCTAGTTGAGATAGAAAGGTAGAGAATTCAACTAGGTTTCTTATATTTCATCTAGTTCTTATTCTTATGTCAGGGAATCCTATAATAGTTTCTAAAGGATTATTCTTTAGGATTCTAGACTATCTAAGTAAAACACATTTAGGTTCATGAGTATAATTTTTTATAAACGAGACTGAATTTTATTTATATTATTTTCATAATCATTTTTTAGGTTTTCAAGTCTTATGTTGTCAGAAGAGTCAATAATTTCATTAGTTTGATATTTATCCTTAATAAAAGGGTCAGTTTCATCAAACATCACATGAACTGATTCTTAAATAATCCTTGAAATTTTATTAAACACTCTATAGGATTTAGAGGTAGTAGAATATTCTAAAAATATACCTTTATCATCTTTTAGATAGAAATTACCAAGATTATACTTGGTGTTCAGGATATACACCTTATATCCAAAAACATTAAAGTAATTTACATTAGGTTTTTTGTTATTTCAAATTTCATAAGGTGTCTTTTTGAAAATAGGCCAAATTATAACTCTATTCATTGTATAGCTAGATGTGCTTACAGATTATTCCCATAAGTAGGTAGGTAGTTTGTATTCATTCAACATAGTCCTAGCCATTTCATGAATAGTTCTACTTATTCTTTCAAAAAAATTATTTTTTTGTAGTGTTCTTGGTGCAGAAAAGGGGTTCTTAATACCTAAATTTGAACAAAAGAAATTGAATTCCTCATTCTAAAATTCTCCACCATGGTCAATTCTTAATGAAATTATCTTAAAACCTTTTTCATTTTGAACAATTTTATAGAACCTTTCAAAAATAATAAAATCTTCACTATTGTGTTTTAGAAAATAAATTCAAGTAAATCTAGAATAATCATCAACTAAAACATATAAATATAATATTCCAACAAAACTTGATACTCTGGATTGTCCAAATAGATCCATGTGGATGATTTCTGGAGGTTTTGATGTAGTAATTATATTAATATATTTGAATGAATATTTGTGTTTCTTTCTAATTTGTAATGAATCAAAAAAAATCACTATTAAATATAAGACTCGGTAAATTAAAAACTAACTATTTCTTTGATAATTTTTGTAAAGAATATATATTAAAATGACCAATCCTCAAATTCTATATCCAAGACTCATTTATTTTAGCAGTTAAACAATTCACTTTCTTTTTACACAAGGAATTTAACTACAATGTATAAACATTATCAGTTATAGGTGCTCTAAACTTAAGTAGTTTATATTTAAATACGGAGCATGAATTGTTAAAAAAAATAAACATAATATCTATCAGCAGAGAGTTGAGAGATACTTATTAGATTATGCTTCAGCCCTTTTACATATAGTACTTTGTTGATTGAGACTGTTTTTGGATCTCCAACTGTTTCAAGTCCAATTATCTTTCCTTTTGCATTATCACCAAAAGTTATTAGACATTCATCAATTTGATTCAGTGTATTGATGTTTGATGAGTTTCTACTCATATTCATAGAGAAGAAAGTGTCCATATACCATATATCTTTTCTTTTTATATAACCTATTTCGTACAAAGGATATTTAAAAAAGAGTTTGTTTTGATACCCATATTATCTTGGATCTATCAGTGTTATCTAACAAAGATCTAGGAATCCATATCTTCTTTTTTTTCCATAACTCAAATAATTTGATTATGATAATCTATTTTAAATAAATTACTATTTAATTTCACTTATTTGAGGATTTATTAAATAGTTGTTTTTTCTTATATGTCTTTCTATTCCACAAAAAATGACAAATAACATTTTTTGAGTTGGGAACAAAATAATTCTTATACAGTTCAGATTTTTCACCCTTACTCTCTATATAAAATATTTTCATTCTAACGAAATTTTTTCTAATAATTTTATACAGATAATTTTCTTCTTTTGTAAAGAAGAGATCAAAACATTTATAAGTTTCTAATTCTCCTTTTAATGATTTATTATTATATTCATGATCAGCATAGTTTGTGGTAGATGAGTTAGATTTTTTTATTAACCCTTAGTTTATTTTAAAAGATATCTTTCTTTTAAAATATCACTATGAATATTATTTTAAGATTTATGTTTCTTTAATAAGGAGTTGAATTTCCTTCTATCATTTTACAATAGGTAGCCAATTTATTATTTGAATAAATTGAATCAGAATCAGAATTATAATAAGATGAATAATAGGTTTTTATTTTATCTTATTCTTCCATTATTCACATATTTTACATTATATTTTATTATTGCTTACCTAAATCATATTTTGATGAGATTTTGAATTCTTCATAAAAACTCCAAGTAGTCTTCATTGATCTTCTATTTTTATGTTCATAATAATAATTTTCTGATATGTCTTTTCTATATTTCTCTGTTAACCATTTAACTGAGGACAATCAGGACTTATATGACTTGACTTATTGAATTCATAGCATTTGACATCCCCTGAGTCTTTCTCATCCCTCTTGAAGGGTTTTTTAAATCCACTTTTTCTCTTATAAAACTTTCTGAACATTCTGGATAATTGAGCCAGTCCCATTTCAGAATTAGATTTATATGAATTCTTTTCTTCTTGGACTTCTTACTTTAATAGTTTTATTTTCTTATGAGATGTTACCTTTAGATCATTTTTATCCTTTTCCACTAAGGCATTATGATCATCAACTTTGTCTTTCATTTCAACTTCATCCATCATTAGTGTCACAATTAATTCCCTCATTATCATATTTTTTTACAAGTAATGATTATCGAATTCAAGCTGATATACCATTCCATTTAGTAGGTAATACAATTAGTACATTCAAATATTGATCTTGTTGCTTGATAGGATCACCTAAGGATGTAATATTATTAATAATATATGTAATCCTTCCATTATTCCAAGTAATTAATTCTCTATCAAACATTCTTAATGTATCAAATTTCAACTTTTTTGTTGTATCACTCATTTGTCATAAATTGTCTATTCCTTCATAGGAAACTACAATGGTTTGACACATTTCATAAGCATTAGAAAATTTTGAGATCCAGTTTAATTAATCTAGTCTAAGACAACAAAAATAATTATTTATAACTTCAGAATTCATGTCATACTCATCCTATGTAGCAGTAGTCCATGTTGCAAGATTTTAAAGAATTATATAAGGAGTAATGATCTTAGGATAGACTCGGAATCATATATTCTTCAAATAGATAATCATCAGTGATTCTCAACATCCATAGTTTTCAATATTGAAATAAGGAGCACAAACCATTGATATTCCTTCTCTCTAATAAGTCATTTTCATCTTTGTATAGACCATTATACATTTAGATTGTTATATATATTTTTAAAATTTCTCCCCTGATACAAATTTTTATGTCAGAATATACAAATATACACAAGAGGGGGTGAATTATTTCCTTTCATCCTTTTGAAAATATTTCAAAATTCTTCTTTTTGATGTTAACTGATGATTATGCAGATAATCAGTGTTTATATTCTATACGAAATTATGATAAGCTGATAAAAAAATACAGAACACAGCTATTTATAGTGGTTTGGGGCATAAAGATCCCCTAGTCCAGTCCACCAATTACTCTCTCTGCAATTTTGGTGAATTTCACTAGTCAGGTTCTCATATCATAAGGACAATCCACAATCTAGTGCAGGAAGTTGACACCTTTACAAATAAGTCAAAAACACAGCCTTCTGTATCTTTAACAGAGAACTGAAAAACAACATCTTAGATCAAGAAGTTGATAATCCACCACAACTGAGTATGATTAGTTGAATCTCTCAATAAAAATATATTGATAAAAAGTGTTCTGGTTGAACTTCATAGTTGAAACAACAACTGACAGTAAGTGGATATTATTCTTCAGAAAAGAGTTTCTTCAAAAAAGAATAGTTCCAAATTGATCCGATTGCAATAGATCTTTCAGTAAAAAATCAATTAATAAGAGTAGAACACTTACATCAAATAATATATTCAAAACATGTATATGTCCATTGTATCCTCTTATGTAGAAAATAGAGTGTGACTAATTATTGCAGTAGATCTATAAAATATCCTTAGAGGAATGTAGTTTCAATTGGGAAATAGTTGTTGCAATACATTTCCTAATATATATATCAATATATATATTCTTTGTTGAATAATTTTCACATATATATACCAAATACATTTAAGTAATTAATAAAGGAGAGAGGCTGCCTTATTATTTCTAGATCCAAGAAAATTGCCTCATAAATCATAAGAATTCAAATTCCTAAAATAGCTCAGAGTAGTCATAGTATCCCTTATGAATCTCTAATTAATATGATTTTTTGAATCAATCATAACGAGAACTAAATCATTATAAAACAATCTTTATGTCAGCCTGATATTCTGCAAAGACCATTGCATGAAACTCGGATAAAATCATAAATTCAAATCTTCAGTGATGAAGATTCAAACGTAACGTTACTTCACAAAACAACAAAATACCAAATAAAGGGTTTAACTATGTAGAATTCATTCTCTAAACATAAGATTCAAAACATATGGTTGATCACAAAATTATGGTTGATGATCCAAACATTTGCTTTTCAAACGTAAGGATCCATAATTACATAGAATTCTTTAGCCATACTTTTTCTCTTTGAAAAACATAAGGATTCATCCAAAATTTGAGGTTAATTATACATATTTTTCTTTCAATGTAGGTTTTATTAACTATACACACTTATCATTCAACATAAGTTCGAATAAAAATATAGGGTTTGTTCCTTACATTACGTTCTTCAATGTACAATATGAACAATGTTTCCAGAACACACTTAAGAACATTCCAAAAACTTTGACGAATATTTCACGTGAATAATAAAATTTAATATAATTACAAAATAAGGAATATAAAGAATATTAATTTCCTGAAATACCCTTAAATTAATATCATTAATAAAACAAACAAGGGTATTTTGTGATCATCAAAATAAATAAGATTTATAGAGTATTATTGAGGCAATACATACCCAAAAATTTAATACTACCATAAGAATATAAAATGTTTTGGTATATTATCTATGTAATGGTGTAAATAAAATATACATTTTGATCATTTTTTTTAATGAATAAATTTTTGGATTCTACATTCATGGGGAAAACACCCTTGGTTGGCTGACCGAGGAGCTAGATACAAGGAAAATAGGTCATTGTCTACAAAAATGATGTCATGATCTTAGTAAACTAAATGTTCAAGGAAGTAAAAATATAATATGAAATTTGTGGATGATGGAAATTCCTTGCATTGGTTTCATTCTTAGAGTTAACTTGACAAACCATGTTCCAATTAATCTCAAAATGCCTTGGATTTTCTTAATTGTAATTAATATTTATAATTCTATTTGAAATGTGTCATTAAATGTTGAAGTAACTCACCAAAACTTATTGTGAGTGTTTTTATAGTATTTTTTATTGGTTTGAGGGTAATAATGATAGATTAATTTTTATTCATACTTAGAGTTACTTGAGAAGTGGTGAATAATATTGATCAATATAGTTGACACCTGTATTTTATATTTTGTTTACAAGAGTTTGCACTATATTTTTAATGCATATCACATGTTCTTTGTTGAAAATGAACCAAATATGTGTGAATAATGATCTCAATTTATAATAAACTAGGGAATATCCAATTAATAAAATAGTAATTGATCCTTGTTAAAATATTTAATTTAGTGTCACATTATTTCTCAATTTCTATCTCTCATAGTCATATCTTCTTAGTTCCATATACTCATACACTTAAACTAGATTGGGGGAAATATGAGAAAGTTTTTGGAAAAATGTTTCCACCCCCCTAAGGCTATATATGTTTTTATTAGGCCTATCAAATAAAAAATTTATAGTTAATTTTTTATATAAAATAATTACCTATATGGTTTGTTTTTTATTCAATTCTCTCAAATCATCAATTTTTCTGAATCGATTGTTGATTGTATTGAAATTTATATTCATTCTATAATACAAATAAATATTAATATTATTATATATATACATTATAAATTATTTTTTAGTTTTCTAAATTGATATCCTAGGTGGTAGCACAATGAAATAAATTACTTTTCTATTCTTGATTGACTCCTTATGATTAACTCACCTTTTTCATCTCTCTATAAATAGGGATAATATGGGAGAATTATTTTAAATAATATATCTAGATATTTTTTAAGATAATTAAAAAAATGATGATTCATTTCCATGACATAGAGAAAAATATATATATTTGTCAAATATTAAGGTAAACAACATTACATGAATTCACTTCATTAAACTTATAATAAATAATATACCCCATGTGGTGTTTATTTTTTTCAACCACAGGGTCTAAAGAACCATAATAAGAGGGTGAATTGAGGTGATCAATTTTCTTTTCATGACATTTCTTATGCTCATATTAAAAATAACATTGGAAACTATAAATTCAAAAAAACATATGCACCATATAATTATGAAAAATAAAATGTAGTGATATAATTATTTTACTTGGTTTTACAATAAGGGATATATCCATGGAGAATACACTGGTGATGTATCTATACACTAGGAAAAATAACTAACTAACTATTTTGATTGTAATTCATTTGGATAAAATCTCACATGTTTCTATACTTTAGTTGCAAACCAAATCTTCAAAAAAAATTAAAAGTCTTTAAAATCATGATGTTTCCATGAAAAATGCAATGTGGTTTCTTATTGAATAGATTGAAAATAAAAATAAAAACCACTAAATAATTTTACTCCATAAAACTAAATTATTTTATTATTTTAAATTTAATATCTACCATACAATATGACTTGGTTTATTTCACACTAAATTAGGGGTTTCATGAAATAGTTCTAGTTATCTTTATTTAACCACTTTAGAAAAATGGATTATACTAGAACCCCAACCAAGATCATCTTTCCCTTTTATTTTAAAAACCTCCAGAAACCACAATTATAACACCATTATATAAAATTTTATGTGTGGGTTATATAAAATACAAACCTAAACCATGACATTAATTATAGTGTAATTTATTTTTCTTTACTCATTTTTCATTCATTTGTTTGAACCATGACTAGTTACCCTATTGAGACCATGATAAATTAATATTTTATATTAAATCATGTTTACCAATATGATGTAGTTTTATTTATCATGTGTTTTTTATAGATTATTTGAATCTGTATTCTCTAAAACCGGTGACCACTATGATGGTTAATTACAAACTATTACAAGGATTATGGAACTAGGACATGGTTTCTCCTTATGTAATATAGTAACATCAACTCTCCTATCATTATCCTATAATGATCATGAATTTTAATATTTAAACTAAACATTAAGTGGTTTTATCATCTTTAAAAAATAATTCTACAAACATAATCAAACCATCTTCGAAAATAATTATGCCCTTATAAACCCTATAATTAATTATAAAAGTTTAAATTCAAATAAATTTATTAAACTTTGATCATGAATCAACATTTAATTTTTTTTAATATAATTCATTCTATTATTCTCTTCTCAATCAATCCTAGCTCTAAAATTCACCCCGTTGGGTTTTTTAGAAATCCAAATTCATCTCTAAGAATCCTCACTTTTTAAAAAATAAAAAAAGTATTAAAAATCTATCTATCACTCTATTTTTACATGAGAAATGATCGATATAGAAAAAGGATGTTTAAAAATATTTATATATTTTCCTTAAACCATTATCTTTATTATACACTAACATTAAATTACTCTTATCTCCATCAAGCACTAATTTCAATCCTAATGGATTAAACCTCCTCAAGATTTTTGTAGGAAAAATATACCCCACAATATTATATGTCACCCCATTGATTTGAGAGTCAACTTTTCTCTATAACCACGTATATAAATCATTACTCAAATATCCATGACCTTAATGTTCTTTAATTTGTACAATTTATCCCATTTCTTCCCTTTTTAAAATAAATACAAAGGGTGAAATACCTATCATAAATGAGAAACAAAGTTAAATTAGAAATGAATATAAGTAGAGGTGATCCACCATTCCCTATAATGATTTAAGAGGTGGTTTAAAATCTATGTTTAGCTAATGGATTTAAAGTTCTAGTGTGGAAAATAGTTTTATGAATATATCATCTATTTCTTAATTCAGTCCAATGTGATCAACCTTGATTACTTCTTGTTCTACAATGAAATTAATAAAGTGGTACCATATTTCAACATTCTTTACATGTAAATTCTATACCATATTTTTCATAATTTTGATGGTATTTTTTTGAATAATATCACTTAAGTCATTTTTATCTCTTCATTATGATCCTCCAACTATTTCTTCATCTAGATTAATTGGGTGCATTCCATTGTTTCCAAAAATATACTCTACTTCAACAATGCTATGTGAAATGATTTATTACTTCTTGGTAGAAAAACTAATAAAATTTATTCCAAAAACTAATTCTCCACCACTTTTATATTTTCTATAGAAAAAATCTTCACTCAATCCACATAAAAATATTCCATCAAATATTTCTCTTTTCTTGTAGCATAAACCAACCCATAATCAAGGATATCGGGCACATTCAATATGCTTTTTTTAAATCTAATGAAATTTTTTTATATATTTATTTGAAAATATGCTTCCAAACCATTTTCATAATTTTTTTTGGAATTTTCTCTATCAAATATAGTATACTTCTAATTATTATCAGAAACAATTTTCTGGTCAAAATCATTCATGTCATCATGCTTCCCTATTTTAATTAAAAATAGTTTGAAATTGATGTTGAAACCATTTTTCAATCATATATGTATTTTTTTTCAAACACTCCTATACATTTTTTTTATTTAAGGATAATGGTATAGTCAAATTTTTATTAACATTTAGGCCAAGAAAATATGTGATTTCTCCAATCATTTAAACTTTAACTCTGATTTCATCAATTATATAGATTTTTTTAATGTTTTATTTTTATTACCAAAAAATATGATAGCATCAACATAGATGAGTACCATAAATTTTTATTCTGTAAAATTTTTCACATGGTTATTGTGATCAACACCACCACTATTTAACTATAAATTTAAAAATAAAAACAAAAACAAACATACCAAGATTTTTATAACTTATGTAATCCATATTATACTTTCTTTAAATTATATAAAAGTACTCCATCATCACTAAGAATGAATCCCACTAATTTTTCAATGTATACTTTATACATGATCATGCTATTATATAATTCCTTCTTCACATGCATTTGGAATATCATAAAACCAATTTGAATTGAAACAAAAAAAAATTCTAATTGATTTAAGTATTTCCACTGGTATAAATATTTCCTTAACAACAATGATGATTGAAGAATATAATTTAAAAACCCAACATGCATTGTTTCAAATCACAATACCATGCTTCATATTTATTTCATCCACTCTAAAAGTTACCAAGTTTGATCATGCTCTTTATTTATGTCTTTTACTCATGATTAATTTTGTTCTATTTGATAAAATTATATTGGCTCTAAATGAGTACTCATATCACCAAGGATATTAGACTCTTAAATTTAATTTTTCCTTTTTCAATAATAATTTTTCGACTCATTTAAAGACTGGAATAATTTTATTAGGTAATTATCAAAGGTAAAATTTATATATATGCTATCTATATAGGGAAATGATTCATGAAAATACAAACTTGCATATTTCTCCATGATCATATATCAATGTGATAAGGTTTTCCATTTAAATATACTATGAGGTTTTTTTATCTTAAATGGTTAGTAGAGGTGTGTCCAACCTAACACATTGGTTCATAGATTCAAATGTATAAAATAATCAAACATGGTTTATAAACTAGATGGATAATGGATAATCCTCAAAAAGAAAAGTTATATAATTTTTCATTTGATCAAAATATGGAGGAGTCTCATGTTGATGAAATGATATATATTTTTTGTGGTGTTATCTCAATTTATTCAATGATTTTTATTTCTTAGTTTCATACAAAACAATCACATTATTCTTTACCTATGTTTATAGTATACCTTTTGGGATTAAATGTAGAGATAGTGTAATCTATTTTTTGGATTGATGCCCTATTGAGTTAGATAATTGGACAAAGATTTAGATGTCCACCATGTACTATTATGGTAGCTAATGAAGAAGTCTAATGATGATTTTTTACATAGTATAAAACATATTACCATATTTTTTGGGATCTATTATTTTGTTAAGTAAAAGGATAGAATCAGTTGTTATACTCTAAGAGTTATTTTTGTTTCACTGGATGATAATATTCATATATTTTGATGGTAATGATATATTAATATAAGTAGAGGTATTATAATTGTTTGGTATGTTGGGAGAAAATATTTTTAATTAGTGTGTTTAGTTATTTAATCTATAAAGATAAAAAATCTACTCAAGCTTCTAGTTGTATTTGATAGTTTTCTAAGTGTATTTCTTGAGGACTTATGAAGAATACCAGCAAAAAGAGAAGTGGAATTTTTATTGACAATTTTCATAGAAAACCTTAGTATTAGATTGAAACAATGATGTTTTTGGAATTGAAATGTAGTTGTAATAGTTCGATAATAATGGAATTATTCTAACTATAATTTCACATTTGATTGAACTGATATATTTTCTATGAAGATAAATAGTATTTTGGTTTTTTGTATTAACTATAAAAAACTAAATTAGGTAATGATAGAGAATATGGACAATTTTCCTTATATTTATGACCTATTTAATCAACTAATGGATCTGAATGGGTTGTAACATTGTTATTTTCTTTATATATCATCAATTAAGAATAAATAATAAAATCATACAAATGATGAATTTGCAATGTCATTATGTCCATTATGAATTTCTAATACTATCATTTAGTGTAACTAATGAATCTATAATGTTCATAGAATTAATAAGAATAATTTTTCACAAATATTTATAAAAAAATCAATAGTATTCATGTTTGATAACTTTATTTACTCAATATTAAAATTAAATCATAAGAGATATATAAACATTATTTTATAAATTTTTCTTGAACACAATTTGTATGAAATTTTTTTAGAATATTACTTTTTAAATCATAAGGTAATTTTTACGAGGAATTTAAATTTAGATAAAAAACTCTCCATTGATCCTGAAAAGTTAAGGTTGTGATGTATTTGAATATTATCAATAAATTATTTGTGATTCATAGCTTTATTGGATTTGTTAGGCATTACCTAAGGTTTCTTAGGGACTTCTCAATGTTTTATTTACTAATGTTAAATTTGACTCATATAAGAGATAAATTTTAATAGATTTACAGGTTCTAAAACTTTTTTTTATGAATTAAATAAAATACATCCTTATGGAAAAAAATTTATATTGTTAGTAAAAGGTAATGGTTGTGAACAAGTTTGTAATACTTTAGGTAAAATCTTTAGATATTATTTTTTGTTAGAAGGTCATGTCATGGTGTGTGGATAAATAAATTCAAAACTAAATTAGATGAAATATACAATAAATGAATTTTTATTAGTTATTATGGTTAATGAATTTAATATCTAGAGATACAATATCATTTATGATAATATCATGATGTGTACTAATAATAATATTTTAAATTATATTTCCTTATAGTATGATCTAAATTTGAGATAATGAAGGTGGATGGAATATTTTCAAACTTTTATCTTTGAACATTCATATACTCTAGTAAAGGGAAATGCTTTGGTTTTTTCTTTGAGTATAATTATTCAAAATCAATTTATTAAGCAATATAAATACTAGTGATAACTACTTGTTATGTTATTGTTTTTCATTGGAAGGAAAATTAAGATGAAAAATATTTAGTTTTTTCTTGTTACAATGTGACTTCTGTATTAATTGAGAAATTTAAATATTCACAGTTCTCTAACATAATGTGTAAGCTTACATGAGACATATTTTATAGTGTTGAGACCTCTAATGTGTAGATAACTAAATAATACATAACTCTATATTATAGTTAGTGAGTAGTTTTCTTTATTCCTTTGAGGGAGGAAGTTATTAAAATCTTTCATCATTCAATTTGTTGAGTGCATCTCAGGGCCACAAAGTAATACCATGATATTAATAATTTTTTGGTGTAGCTAACTATAATTATGGAAATTATGGGTTATGTATCCTAATGTTTACTTTGTGAAAAAATAATGTCAATATATCATTGACCAATTGGTTTTCAGAAACCTTTACCGATACCAACTTAGAACAGGGGAGACATTTCTAGGGACATTGTGGTGGGGTTACCTAAAAGAAATTTTAATCATAATATTATTTGAGTTATGTTGTATCAAATAACATATTTGATACATGTATTACCTATTTTTGTGATATATTCATTTAAAGATATTCTTGGAGTATATACTAATTAGATTTTTCAACATCATTTAGTTATTAAGTCTATAATTTCAGTGAGAGACCCCAATTTAATAGTTATATTATAGTATTATATTCCAAAATATTTGAGTACTTATTGAGGATAAGTATGAATTATCATCCAAAAAGGATGGAAAATGGAATTTGTATACAGGTTTTGGAGGATATGTGTAGGGAATGTGTGATTAATTTTAAAAGATCATGGGAAGATTATCTATCACTGATAGAATATTTATATAATAATATTTTTTAATATTAAATATATATGGAACCATTTTATGTGATATATGTATGGTCTTGTCAATACAAATTCTGTTAATTGGAAATATATGAAAATTGACTTGTTGGAACAAGTTTGTTACAAAAGATAATAGATCATAATAAAGTGTTCTAAAAATGAATGAAATTAATATAATATTAACACATTCCATATATTGATCAATGATGATTAATTTTGGAGTTTAATGTTATTTATGAATTATTTTTTCTAGTTTCTCTATGTTTAGGAATCTAATGACTTTTAATGAAAGGAAATACATAACCGTGATATTTTATTCCATTTGAGATGTATAATGAATTAGCGAACTAGTGTGTTAGATAGAATTACCACTATACATGAGGTTAAATCATGTACGACCCAAAGAAAAGTGTCAGGTAAGGGATTTAGTCTCAATTTAATTTCATTAAATCATTTTGTAATATTATACACCTAATTAATTTTATATAGTGTATATAATTACCCTTGACATATAATATCATAAATTATTAATTATTTTTGGTATTTTATGTTTTAATTTTAATTATTTAATCCAAGGGGATTTGATTTAAACGTTACCAAGGGGTGAAGAATTTCATAACTCAATTTATTTTCCTCGGTTGATATTACATCCTCTTTGTTGTTATTATTCTAAGATCCCATGTGTAATGAATTTTTGACAATCTATTATATTATTTCAACTTTTTCACGACCCGTCCTCGGGGCCTGTGTTGTGACTACCCCAAGCCTGCCTTCCATAGGCCAGGGGCTGGCGACTAGCACCAAAGGCATAAATCCTAATTAAAGGGAAGGCATTGCCTTTATAAAAGTAAACATACACCAAAGAGTACAAGCGGAAGTAAAACACTAAGTAAAACTGAAACAAGCTATGCTGAAAGTAAGTGGGCCAGTATATAAACCCAAACTGAAAGTAAAGTACAACTAAAAAGGGAAAACAGCAACTGAAAAGTAAAGCCGCAACGTCGAGCTGTCCACTGGAAATCCCACCTGAAGGGTGGGTACAGATAGCCTCCACTGCTCCTCGGGTCCAGCCGACCGCTCCGAGTACATCCCGCCCAGTGGTCCACCTCCAGGTATCGACCTGCTCCGCTAGCTTCCACCACGATCAGCGATGTCCGTCGTCTGCAACCAACACAACGTAGTGCGGGCATAGCCCGTGCATGGGTGAGTATAAGCTGCTCAGTGGGGACCCCGAGACCCCCGAAGGTCTCCCAGAATCTACAAAGGATAATCCACAAAGGAAAGATACAATCACGAAGTAACAACCGACACTGATTAGGTATATTCCCATACATATACCTAAGTCATCAATTCCAATACGCTCCAACCTCTGAGCCCAAGTACAACCCAGTCCACACAGGAAAGCAAACGTAAAACCACACAGGATAACACAACATAATCCACACAGGAATGTAAAACAGGATTCAGCTCACACATGTATACTTCTACGATAGTCGATAGAGATGATCACTGATCCATCTAAGTCGTCGGACCCACAAAGGATCGATAGGTACTAACCCCCGCAATGAACCACACAGGATCGTACCCACATTGGATCTGTAGGCGCTGACTCACACAGAACCGCTAAGAGATGACCCACATAAGATCGGACCCACACAGGATCGGTAGCACTAATCCACACAGGATTGCTGAGTGTTGTAGTCGTCGTCGTCGAATCCACTGAGGATCTCTGCATAATCCTCGTCACAATCACAGTAGCAGTCACAGCCAGCACTAGGGTTCCCACACACAGCAAGCTCGTTTGGGAGGGTCCGCTCCACGAGCCGAGAGGCTGATACGTCAACTGACACAATGTCCAGAGTTGATGTATCCAAAAGTTCCGTATCGTCAATAGGAACTCAACGTCACAGACGGCGCGTCGATCAGACGCCCGGTCTGAGAGTTATTGGCTTTTTCGTCCCAAGGGCCCGGTTGATTTTTAAGGAAAACCAACCCGACCGTACTCCACCTGCGTCCAAACCTCGGGCGGAGTAAGCCAAAAGGTCCGTCTCACTTAAAGGAATCCATCAAAGTCGACGACATTTCATTCAGACGTCTGAAGCTCAAGATATGAGCGATTCCGCTCCGAGGGCCCGGTTGGTTTCGTGTACGAACCAACCCAGACGAACTAAAAGTAATCTGAAACCTTGAGTGCGATATAACGAAACGACCATCTCGATTCAAGGATCGCATCGCAACTGACAGTACATCGATCAGAGGTCCGTAGCCCATGTTATGGGCAAAAGACCAAAGACGGTCCGAAAACGGGGGTTTCGGGCCCGGACCGACCCGACCCGAGACCCCCCCCCCCCGGTTGGCCCGAACCGGGTCGACCCGCCCCGGGTCCGGGTCGGCCTGGCCCGGCGCGGCCCTGCCCGGCCTGGGCACAGCACGCCCAGCGCACTGGCCAGCTCGGCCAACGGCCGAGCCGTTTGGCGGGGGGGGGGGGGCAGCCCCCCCTGGTGTAACCGCGGCCCCCCTTTAATGGGGGTCGTTTTGTAGGCTGGACAGGGGAATTAATTCCCCCGGTTTCCCTTTGTCTGTCCGGCCCGCACCGGCCAGCCGGTTCTGCCAACAAGGACCGGCGACGGCGAGTCCTTTCTCCTTCGCCGTCACCGGCGGCCCAGAACCGGCCGCCGGTCACCCTGCTCCGCCGCGGACAAGAACTGGCCACGGCTTGGTTCGTCCGGTGCGGTATGACGACACCGTGCCCTTCCACCGCGGCCACGCTCCGGCCGCGGTGTCTTCGGTTTTCTTCGACGCGGCACGACGACGTCGCGTCCTTGTTCAACTTCACGGCGCGGCGCGACGGCGCTGCACATTACTTGTCGTACGATCCCACGTGGTGAGATGGCACCACGCCATTCCGTCCCAACCACAATGAATCAAACAAGGTTAAAGGAGGAGGGCCGGCTGTGTTTGTGTGATCCGGCCCCCTCTCGTTAAACGATTTCAATTGGTCGTATAACTACGAGAACGACAAACTAGAAATCACGAATGAAAATAATTAAATAAACCCCTACCTTGATAAAAGAGATGACGAACGTCGGCGTCGCGAAGCGAGGATTCGAAGACATTGATGGAGATTTCGTCGTGGAAAACCGTTGTGAAAAGAGACGTCGCGGAAGAAAAATGTCATGGAAGAAGACGTCACGTCGCGAGTCGGTGTCGCGGAAGACGGTCTCCGAGGGCTCGGCGCTCCACGTCGGAGATCGTTCGTTCTTCGCGTTCTTCGTCAAAGAGAAAGAAGAACTCAAGACTTCCTTAGATTTTTCTCCAAAGGCTCTCAAACAACTAAACACCAACCCAATAAAATAAGTTCTTAACTTATTTTATTAACACATCAAGGCTTTTGAAATTCATGTGTTTGAATTCCACATTAACTCTCCTCATTAATTCCATAAGTTTAATAAACTTAAGTTAACAACATTAATGGGAGTTGAGGAGGTTAGAGGATATGAAGGGGTGGGGTTCGTGTGGGCCCCACCACCCTCATAAACTCCCAAGGGAGGATGGGTAGTTACCTAACTTCCATCCAAAGGATTAAACACTTAGAGTAAAAATAAAAATTGTTGTTAAATTTTTATTTTTAACCTCCACAATTTTTATCATCAACTCTCATGAAAACACAACTCCGGAATAGGTGTTCCTAAGAAATTACAGGAACTATGGTTCCATCGGTGTCCTCGGAATTCAATTCTGAGTGCCGGTACAAAAGTTAGAAATTCCCGCTCGTTCGTTCACTGAACGTACCCGAGCTAAACTTCGGATAGAAATTCCGGGCACACCGGGCCTCGGAATCAAGTGCCGTCTGAAACTACAATCTTGTAAAATCCCAAAGAAAATTAAGAAAAAAATTTTCCTAGAATTTTACGGGTCTTTACATTACTCCACCCTCAGGGCTTTACATCCCCGTAAAGATACATCATAAACCAGGGAAACAAATGTGGGTACTGAGCACGCATCTGAGCCTCCCGCTCCCAAGTGCTCTCCTGGAGGTTCCCGTGCTACCATCTGATGCGCAATAGAGGAATCGACCGTCCACGTATGACCCGCTCCTGTCGATCCTCGATCTCCACCGGGACCTCCGCAAAAGCCGCCTCATCATCAACGTCAAGCTCCCCATGGTCAATGATATGCGTCGGGTCATGCACGTATCTCCTCATATGAGATACGTGGAAGACGTCATGCACCCGGTGCAACTGAGGTGGTAGAGCCAGGCGATAAGCGACCTCGCCAATCCTGATGAGGACCTGGAATAGTCCGATGAAGCATGGAGACAACTTACCGCCTCAGCCAAATCTCTGTAATCCTCGTCAAGGTGAGACACGCAAAAGACGTGGTCGCCATCCTCGAACTCTAGGGGCCTCCGCCTCCTGTTAGCATAAGACTTCTGCCAGCTCTGAGTTGTCCTCATCCGCTCCTGGACGACCTGGACCTTCTCTGTCGTGGCCTGAACCATCTCCGGTCCCACAAGTGCTGACTCCCCAGGGTCTGTCCAGCATAAAGGATATCTGCAAGGTCTTCCGTACAACGCCTCGTATAGTTTCATCCCGATGGTGGAGTGGTAGCTGTTGTTGTACGAAAACTCCACCAAGGGTAGGTGGTCCTCCCAGCTGCGACCAAAGTCGAGGAAACATGCGCGGAGCATGTCCTCGAGAGTTTGAATGGTCCTCTCCGTCTGACCATCCGTCTGAGGGTGAAAGGCGGTGCTCAGACGTAGCTGTGTCCCGAACGCCTCCTGCAACCCCTTACAAAGCCAGGAAGTAAAGTGATCATCTCGATCAGAGACGATAGATGATGGAACACCATGAAGCCGTACAATCTCCTGAACGTAGAGACGTCCCAAGCTCTCCACTGAGCCCTGCTATCTGATGGGTAAGAAGTGAGCCGACTTGGTGAGTCGGTCGACAATCACCCAAATGGAGTCGTGACCTCTGGAAGTGCGTGGACGTCCAGTCACGAAGTCCATAGATATCTCGTCCCACTTCCACTCCAGGACCTCTAAGGGCTATACCAAGCCTGCTGCTACCTGTTGCTCAGCCTTCACCTACTGGAAGGTGAGGCATCGAGAAAAGAACTCTGCCACAACCATCTTCATGATCGGCCACCAGTGATGTCGCCTGAGATCCTGGTACATCTTCTCCACTCTGGGATGTACCGCCAAAGGAGAAGTGTGAAACTCCCTCATCACTTCCCCCCATAAAGAAACTGGTACCAAGGTACATCCTCTGAAAAGAATGGCAGGCTCTTCTCCAAAGGAGAAGCCATCAGGTGCCTGTCCTGAGGATATCTGTGCACGCCGCATCTCACAGTCAGCATCCCCACGCTGTGCCTCTCTAACCCGTTGTAGTAGTGGAGGAGTGACTGTGAGAGACTGAAGGAAGGCTGCTCCATCTCTATCCACGAAGTATATCTGCAAAGAGGCTAGCTGCTCTGTCGCCTCCTCAAGTAGCTGAATGCCCATCCTCCTACTGAGAGAATCAGCTACCACATTCCCCTTCCCATGTGTATAGACTATCTCAAAGTCATAGTCCTGGAGGAACTTGAGCCATCGACGCTATCTCAGATTCAAGTCCTTCTAAGAGAAGATGTATCTGAGACTCTGATGGTCAGAAAATACTATAAACCGCTTGCCCATCATGTAGTGTCGCCATGTCTTCAGAGTGAAGACCACTACTGCTAACTCCAGGTCATGGGTAGCATAGTTCTGCTCATGCGGCCTCAACTGACGTGATCCATAGGCAATCACTGCCCGCTCCTGCATCAGGACACATCTGAGCCTGGTCCCTGATGCATCACAGTATACTACGTACCCTACTCCCTCTTCAGGCAACCTCAAGATAGGTGCGTTGGTCAATCTCTGTCTCAGCTCCTGGAAGCTCTGCTGGCATCTGTTTGACCACACAAAGGGTTTCCCGTTCTTCATCAAAGCTGAGAGTGGTGCCGCAACTCTGGAGAAGTCTGGCACAAATCTCCGATAGTATCCCGCTAGTCCCAAGAAAATTCGCACCTCCGTCACGCTGCTGGGTGGTTCCCAAGCTAGAACTGCCTCGATCTTCGTAGGATCCACTACAACTCCCACCTCAGAGATGACGTGTCCCAAGAAGTAGACCTCACGTATCCAGAACTGGCACTTCGAGAGCTTACCATAAAGCTGGTTCTCTCAGAGTGTGTCTAGTACAACCCGTAAGTGGTAGGCATGTTCCTCCTCAGTCGTCGAGTAAATCAAAATGTCGTCGATGAAGACTATGACAAATCGATCGAGGTATGGTTGAAAGATCCTGTTCATGAGGGCCATGAACACTGCTGGTGCATTGGTTACGCCGAAAGGCATAACCAAGAACTCATAGTGGCCATACCGACATTTGAAGGACGTCTTCTGCACGTCCTCGTCTCGAACTCTGAGCTGATGATAGCCTGACCTGAGGTCTATCTTCGAGAACCACCGTGCTCCCTTGAGCTGATCAAAGAGGTCATCAATCCTCGGCAACGGATACTTGTTCCTCACTGTCACCTGGTTCAGGCGATGATAGTTGACACAAAGTCGCAAGATCCCGTCCTCCTTCTTGGCGAACAAAATTGGGGAATCCTAGGGTGAAACACTGGGTCGGATGAACCCCTTGCCCTGCAAGTCCTCTAACTGTACCCGTAGCTCTCGAAGCTCAGCGGGGGCCATCCAATATGCTGGAGTCGATATCGGGGCTGTACCGGGGTACAGGTCAATATAAAAGTCTACCTCTCTGCGAGGAGGAAGCCCTGGAACGTCGTCGGGGAAAACGTCTGCATACTGATCCACCACTGCAGGAAAACCAGGACTTCGCACGTCAACAACTCCTAGGATGAGGCTAGCCAACTGGTGAGTGATGGGTTGTCCTATCCTCCGCGGAAGTCCATCCTGTGCTGCAAAGGCTCCCTTATCACCGGTGAAGGTGAACCTACTCCTGTCGTTGCGTACACATCGCACCTTGCGCCTAATACAGTCAATTTGTGCATGGACTGTAGACAACTAATCCATGCCCAAGATGACGTCGTAAGGCCTCGACGCCGCTACAAGAAGATCCCAGCTGAAGATCTCGCCTCCTAGTGTAAGCTCACACTGCCGACACCAGTGCGTAATCGTCGAGTCTGCTCCTGTAGGAGTCTCTAGCTGTAAGGATCGAGCCAACGGCTCTGTCGGAATCTCCGAGCTCCGAACAAGGGCAGTGGCTATGAAATAGTGACTCACTCCTGTGTCTATAAGAACTGCAGAAAGGGTGGAATTGACACAGATAGTACCTAGAATCATCTATGGCGCATCGTGGTCATAGGCCTTCGCTGCCTGGAGCTGTGCCTGTCTCTGCCCGCCAGCTCCCTTTGGTCGGGGTGGACCTCCTGGTGGAGGTGGTGGTAGGGTCTCAAAGCGTCACCCACCACCTGCTGCTCGGCCAACTCCTCTGCCTCGTCCACCTGCTCCCTGCGGACTGCCACGGTCGACCCTCTGCCTCTGCCTCGGTGGTCCCCCAACCATCTGCTTCTCCTCGGCATGGTGGGTCAGGCAGTCCCGAGCCATGTGGCCCTGCCCGCCGCATGTGTAGCACTGTCTGCCTCTCGAAAGACTGGCTCCGCGTTGTGTGCCCTGCACTGCTGAGCCAGTCTTCTGAGGTCGTCTGCCTGAGGGTCTGGTCTGCCTGGACCCATGTGTCATCCGTCGACTGCCTGCTACAGAAGACTCTGCTACGTGCCACCCTGCGGTGGGTCTCGGCGCTGGTGTAGACTCAGCAAGAAAACTCTCGATCAAAAGGGCTCGCTCCAGTACTCCTATATGAGTCGGAATGCCGAGGGAGATCAACGATGCCCCGATATCGTGTCTCAATCCCTGCTCAAAGGTCCGGTCCCGGAAGAATGGGTCTCGTACCATGTCTGTCGAGTAGCGCGAGAGATCAGTAAATCTCGCCGAGTACTGGGTGACCGTCATGCTGCCCTGCCGCAGCTGAAGAAGCTCCTGGATGCATACCGCACAGAGGGTGGCTGGGACGAACTCTGAGCGGAAGACGCTCTCAAAGTCTGTCCAGAGAAGAGATGCCTCATCGTGCACCTGGAGTATCAAGATCCACCATCGGCCTGCTGCTGCGTGCAGTAGGCTCGCTGTGAGGATCCCCATGAGGTCTGCTGGTGTCCTCACTAGCCTGAAAACTCGTACAACTGCCTCCATCCAGTCCTCGGCTGCCTGGGGATCTATCTCCCCGCGGAACCTGGGCAGTCGCTAGCGCTGGAACTCATACAGTGCACTAAGGCGACGTGCATCGTCAGCGGCTGGGGCTGGAAGCATCGGTGGCTCGGCGGGTAGAGGTACCGTCGGTGCCTCAGCTGTCAAAGGGCCCTGTACTGAGGCCTCGTCGCTCGGTGGGCTGTCGTCATGCTCAACTCTCAGAACCCTAGCTGGCTGCCATTGTGGGGCCATCCTGAAAAAGGAATAGGTGCGCCATGGTCAGAATAGTATACCTGGTGAGCTGATACAAAGTAATCACAAAGAAAACTTGAAACACACACGCAATCAATGTTTTCGTGTACTAAGTTGGAAATCAGAAGTCAGGGTCCTGGTGTACGGATACGTCGGCCACCACACCAACACTGGAATCCCTGGACTGATAACCACACCCAATACGCTAAACACTATTGCTTCACATAGAAAATTATCAGAGTCCCAAGTTCTGCGGTAGAACCGAACTCCTTTGATACCAATTTGTCACGACCCGTCCTCGGGGACCGTGCCGTGACTACCCCAAGCCCGACTTCCATAGGTCAGGGGCTGGAGACAAGCACCAAAGGCGTAAATCCCGATAACAGGGAAGGTATTGCCTTTATAAAAGTAAACATACACCACAGAGTACAAGCGGAAGTGAAACACTAAGTAAAACTGAAACAAGGTGTGCTGAAAGTAAGTGGGCCAGTATACAAACCCAAAATGAAAGTAAAGTACAACTAAAAAGGGAAAACAACAACTAAAAAGTAAAGCCGCAACGTCGAGCTGTCCACTGGAAATCCCACCTGAAGGGTGGGTACAGATAGCCTCTACTGCTCCTCGGGTCCAGCCGACCGCTCCGAGTACGTCCCGCCCAGTGGTCCACCTCCAGGTACTGTCCTGCTCCGCAAGCTTCCACTACGATCAGCGTTGTCCGTCGTCTGCAACCAACACAACGTAGTGTGGGCATAGCCCATGCAGGGGTTAGTATAAGCTACTCAGTAGGGACCCCGAGACCCCCAAAGGTCTCCCAGAATCTACAAAGGATAATCCACAAAGGAAAGATACAATCACGAAGTAACAACCGACACTGCTTAGGTATATGCCCATACATATACCTAAGTCTTTAATTCCAATATGCTCCAACCTCCAAGCCCAAGTACAATCTAGTCCACACAGGAAAGCAAACGTAAAACCACATAGGATAGCACGACACAATCCACACAGGAAAGTAAAACAGGATTCAGCTCACACAAGTATACTTCTATGAAAGACGATAGAGATGATCACTGATCCATCTAAGTCATCGGACCCATAAAGGATCGATAGGTACAAACCCCCGCAATGACCCACATAGGATCGGACCCACACAGGATCTGTAGGCGCTGGCTCACACAGAACTGCTTAGCACTGACCCACACAGGATCGGACCCACACAGGATCGGTAGCACTGATCGACATAGGATCTCCGAGTGTTGTAGTCTTCGTCGTCGAATCCACTGAGGATCTCTGCGCAGTCGTCGTCACAGTCACAGTAGCAGTCGCAGCCAGCACTAGGGTTCCCGCACACAACAAGCTCGTTCGGGAGGGTCCGCTCCACGAGCCGAGAGTCTGATACATCAACTGACACATAGTCCAGAGATGATGTATCCAAAAGTTCCGTATCATCAACAGTAACTCAATGTCTCAGACGGCGCGTCGATCGGACGCCCGGTTTGAGAGTTATTGGCTTTTTCGTCCCAGGGGCCCGGCTGGGTTTTAAGGCAAAACTAACCCGATCGTACTCCACCTGCGTTCAAACCTCAGGTGGAGTAAGCCAAAAGGTCTGTCTCACTTAGAGGAATCCAAAAAAGTCGACGGCACGTCATTCGGACGTCCGAAGCTCAAGATATGAGTGTTTCCGCTCCGAGGGCCCGATTTGTTTCGTGTACAAACCAACCCGACCGAACTCAAAGTAATCCGAAACCTTGAGTGCGATATACCAAAATGACCGTCTCGACTCATGGATCGCATCTCAACTAATGGTGCGTTGATAGGATGTTCGTAGCCCAAGTTATGGGAAAAGGACCGAAGACGGTCTGAAAACGGGGGTTTCGGGCCCGAACCGACCTGGCCCGAGACCCCCCCCCCCCGGTTGGCCCGAACCGGGTCGACCCGCCCCGGGTCCGGTTCAGCGCGGACCGGCGTGGCCCGGACCGGCTGGATGCGGCGCGGCCCGGTTCGGCCGGTGTGGCCCGGCCCGGCGCAGCCCGGTTCGGCCGGCGCGGCCCGGCCTGGGCACAGCGCACCCAGCGCACTGGCCAGCTCGGCCAACGACCGAGCCGTTTGTCAGGGGGGCCTACCCCCCTGGTGTAATCGCGGCCCCACTTTAATGGGGGCCATTTTGTAGGCCGGCCGGGGGAATTAATTCCCCCGGTTTCCCTTTGTCCGGTCGGCCCGCACCGGCCTGCCGGTTCTGCCAACAAGGACCGGCGACGGCCGGTCCTTCCTCCTTCGCCATCACCGGCGGCCTGGAACCGGCCGCCGGTCAGCCTGCTCCGCCGTGGCCCATAACCGGCCACGGCTTGGTTCATCCGGCGCGGTGCGATGACACCGCTCCCTTCCTCCGCAGCTCGCTCCGACCGCGGTGTCTTCGGTTTTGTTCGACGCGGTGCGACAGCGTCGCGTCCTTGTTCAACTTCACGGCACGGCGCGAAGGCGCCGCGCATTACTTGCCGTACGATCCGGCATGGTGCGATGGCACCACGCCATTCCGTCCCAACCACAATGAATCAAACAAGGTTAAAGGAGGAGGGTCGGCCATGTTTTTGCGGTCCGACCACCTCTCGTTAAACGATATCAATTGGTCGTATAACTATGAGAACGAAAAACTAGAAATCACGAATGAAAATAATTAAATAATCCCCTACCTTGATAAAAGAGATGACGAACGTCGGCGTCGCGAAGTGAGGATTCGAAGACGTTGACAGAGATTTCGTCGTGGAAAACCGTCGCGAAAACAGACGTCGTGGAAGAAAAATGTTGTGGAAGAAGACGTTGCGTCGCAGGTCGGTGTCGCGAAAGACGGTCTCCGAGGGCTGGTGCTCCACGTCGAAGATCGTTCCTTCTTCGCGTTCTTCGTTAAAGAGAAAGAAGAACTCAGGACTTCCTTAGTTTTTTCTCCAAAGGCTCTCAAACAACTAAACACCAACCCAATAAAATAAGTTCTTAACTTATTTTATTAACACATCAAGGCTTTTGAAATTCAAGTGTTTGAATTCCACATTAACTCACCTCATTAATTCCATAAGTTTAATAAACTTAAGTTAACAACATTAATGGGAGTTGAGGAGGTTAGAGGATATGAAGGGGTGGGGTTCGTGTGGGCCCCACCACCCTCATAACCTCCCAAGGGAGGTTGGGTACTTACCCAACTTCCATCCAAAGGATTAAACACTTAGAGTAAAAATAAAAATTGTTGTTAAATTTTTATTTTTATCTTCCAGAATTTTTATCATCAACTCTCATGAAAACGCAACTCCGGAACAGGTGTTCCTAAGCAATTACCGGCGCTATGGTTCCATCGGTGTCCTAGGAATTTGATTCTGAGCACCGGTTCAAAAGTTATAAATCCCCGCTCGTTCGTTCACTGAACGTACCCGAGCTAAACTTCAGATAGAAATTCTGGGCACACCGGGCCTCAGAATCAAGTGTCGTCTGAAACTGCATTCTTCTAAAATCCCAAATAAAATTAAGAAAAAATATTTCCTTGAATTTTATGGGTCTTTACAGACTTTTTTATGTGTATTTATTATTGATACACATTATTGAATCATTGGTTTTTTCTCACATCAATTTCGTGATCTTGAAAAGTTGTACATCACAGTCTCATTTTATTCAAAAAACATTACACATAAATTTATATTTTAGGAAATTATTTTATTATTGTTTAATAAACCCTTAAATTATATTTTCATCTTGTTATTTGGGATTATTTTCAAGTAATAATACCATTTTCCCACACTTTTGTACTTAAAATGTTTTAGAAAATGTATTTAAGAAAACCAAACATCATTTCTCTCTTCAGTTAGAAATCTATTTTCCCACAAAAACATGTTTTTATAAACATATTTTCAATTTTTTTAACATTTTCAAAATGATATATTAAATACATATTTACCAATTGTTTTTTTTAAATGTTTTCAAATGAATCTTCTTGTATCTTTGTGAACATGGAACATTTCTATCATTTTTTACAATGAAAAATGAATGATATTTTACCTTTCAAGACATGTATGGAATTACCCTCCACCATTTCTTTTAATATTCCTTTGAAAGTTCATGAATTTATTTTTCAATAATTTTTTAAAGTGATTTTCAATTAAAAGTATTTTCAATATTTTTTTCAATATGAAAATGATATTTTCATCAAAAAAAATTAAATTTTACTTTTTTGTCATTGATAAAACCCCTTATTCTTATTCTATTGGTTATATATCCTGTTAATACTTTCATTATTATTCCTCGATATGGAATATGATTATTTTTACCAAGGAAAATATTGGCATTCACTTCTTTATTCATTTTTGTAGTCATTAACTTCCCCATGAATAATTCACTTTCAAATAACCATTGACCATTAAATTTCACATATATTTCCACATTATTTATCATGGATATGATTATTTCTTAATATATATACCATTTGTAAATATGTTTTTTACGTTGAAATTTACTTGATTATTTAGTGAAATATTAATAAATATGTGTTCTTTACTCAGTATGGATTTTTTATAAGATGCATTGTTTATTTATTAAATTTATTATTTGATACATGTGGAATTATTTGTATTGGTATGACATGGGTTGGGGATCATTTAATGTAATACCATCAATGCATTGGTAGTCTCATGGGACAAATTAATTGGCTTGCCTCAACTAATGGGTTTTCACCTATTAAGTTTTAAACTCTCTTATAAAAAGTATTTATTGTAAAGTTTTCATGTTTCTATGAAAAATGAAATCAGATAATTAATAATTTACTACATTCATAATTTAGTTAATATTATCTATGAAATTAGGACTATGAAAAAATATATGGATGTATTTTATTCTCAGCTTATTGATTAATTTTCAGGTGTGTTCATTTTTTCGATCACACCCTGGTTTTTATTTTATTTTTTTATTTTGGTTTATCTTTATGTCTTTGGATTCTATGTTGTGTTTTGGAGGTTTCAAATTCAAATTTTGAGTATCGGGTAGTTTTTATTCTATTTCTTGGTTTAAGTTCATGGTAAAGGTATTAGCATGAAATTCCCTGATGTCGATACTCCTTTATAGTTCATTTTGAACTTTCAAAGTTTTATTTTCATGGTTAGTTCATGGTTTGATCCAAATCATGTGGCTCCTAGGAAAAATCTTGTAGTTCTTGGGTGTATCTGCTCAAGGGTGCACTACTTGATAATTCTTATCCCATACCATGTGAAAATCATGTATGAGGATCTATATTTTATTATGTAACCAAGATGCATGTTTGGAACATAGTTTTCTAAAATGTCCATAAAAAAAATTTGGGTGTCCAGTGTGTCCATTATGGGGTGCTTGTTTTCCCAAACCTTCTAACCAACCCTTGTGTGGTGACCATGTTCATTAAAAATGTGAATTATTCTTTTATCTCCCCTCTATTTTTAACACCAAAACACCTTATCTCACACTCATTTGGTTCATGTGACCCTGTGGTTATTCTCCCTTCTTCCTCTATACTCCCCTCCTTCCATGGTGATTCCATATTGATTATTCATGGTTTTCAGTTAATTTTTAAAGGTATTATCCACCTCCATAACTTCTCTTTCTTCTCTTATAATTTTATTTTAAGTTCCTCTTCTTCCTTAGTATCTTGGGTCTAGGATAGATTTTTTTTGAGCTTAAATTTGGGTTATTTTTTTTTACAATTTATCTTAGATTATCTTTCATTCTTGTACCCTTGTGGAGTTGTTCCAGTTTTTCATTGTCGAAGTGGCTTGAGTTTGAGGTAGTTTTCCATTTTCATTTCACTTAAAATTTTGAAACATTGATTAATTTCCTATAGAACTTATATTTTATACTAACAAGTGATTTATAATTTTCATAATAATTTTTCTACAACAAATGACGTAGTTTCCACATTTTATTAAAATTTTGTAAAATTATTTTGTTAAAAAGTTCACACAAATTGTTTTAAAATATTCCTAGTTTTCCTTTACAATTTATTTGTGTTTCTTAAAGCATGGTTTCAATTTTTAAATGTCTTTAAATTTTAAAATAGTGACTTGAGTTCCTTAAATGGGTTTCTAAATGGTTTTGGTTTCACAAATGGCGTCTTTATCCATTTTGGAAAATGGTGTGTCACTCAAAGATTTCTTGAGGCCTGAATGGAACAGTTAAATTGATATTCTTCTAAAAACTATTCATGGGGTGTAATCTATTCCCTATGAGGTTCTAAACATGAGATATTCCTCATGTGCTGATGATTTTAAGTAAATTTTATATTCATTGGGGTGATTCAAGGGTGATTCCTGGTTGTGTGGCTTATGCAGTGGCTTATTCATGTGATTTGTATGTGGTTGATTTTTTGGATCACCCAATATTTATATATGACATGGGAACCTAGAATAAAAATTATATTACCTGATAACATTTTCTACACTGATTTAGAATTACAATTCGGCCAGTGTCCCCTATTATGGACCTTCCTCTGCTATGGGATTATACCCCTCAGTTAGGCTATGTATGGTAAGACCGAGTGATTATGTTGGTTGATAGAATTAGGTTAGGTGAACCTATCGGATGAAGTAGGTTTTATTATGTTATATATTATCCACTAACCTACTATGTACTCCCATGTTCCCCTACAACTTATTTATCAATAGTGGATAATTTAGGCGACTCATCTAGTTTGGTCTTCTGTGTGGTGTTTACCATTGAACTTGTTGTGTGATCATTTCTCATGCTTTATTGTATGGTGTAACTCTTTTTTAAAGGTTTCTAAATGAGTTATTAAGTGTTTTAGAAAAATTTTAAACCCTTTTTCCCTTTATAAAGAATTCATCATCCTTTCTTTAATTCATTAAATTCCAAATCCTTCTTCTCTTAGAAAATAATCATTATTTAAATGAAAATGGAAATGGACCTTGAATTGTTCTTAATAAAATATAATTTTAAAAACCTACTTTTATATATTTTTTTTCAAACATGAAATTGATTAAACATTTATTTAAAATAAATTCATTGGTAATAGATTATTTTGGAATTCCTACTGAGTTTTAATACTCCCACTTATGCTTCATTATTTTTTTATTCTTAGGTGAAGGTTTCATCTTTGTTTGATAACTATGGAGGGATTTAATGTTCTACATTTGGTGAGTGACTAGTGGGGTCACATGTAGATCTTTCTAGTCATTTGGATTGGATTGGTTTTATTTTAGTTTTTTTCTTGTTGTTGTTTTTTGGTATTTGTTTATTATTGGACTACTCCATCTATTTTCTACTTCCATTATTATATTTTTCTTTGGAGTAATCATTCCAATCATTTCTTTGTGATTCCCTAGTGCTTTTGGCCACTATAGGGTTATTGAGAACATGCCTCGGGGATGTCATGATCCGACTCGTGTGATAGGTTTATGGTCAACCCTGGTTGGTTTGTGAAAAACTAGTATAAGATCTTAGGTTATTTATAGGACATGGATTTTATAGGTCCCTGTGTTATTTGGGATGTAAAATTATATGGAGTAGGATTTTTGGAAAATGGGGTGTAGGTTCGAGTAATTTTATGGCCAAAAATTTCTATGTCGAACTAATATTTTCCATCGGAAGTGGGGTTTTGAGCTTTTGTCAATTTATTTTTTGTTATAATTTGGGAACAAAATGGGATTTGGACTATTGGTTCTTAGGATATTTCAATGTTTTGAAATTCATTTGTAGCCTAGGGACATGGTCATTAAAAGACACTTTGTAATGGTGGTGTGATTAGAATGTGGCCACCAACCAATTATCCAAGTCACCCATCGACACTACTTTCCCCCTCATTAGTTTATTTTGGGTGTCCATGATTTTGAAGTTGTCTTGAAAACATTGATTTAAATTATGAAATCCTAAATTTTAAATGGTTGTGTATTTGTTTTTGGAAATGATTAATGGGTTTTAATATTTATTCAATGAAATTTTTTAAAATATATTAAAAAAAGTATTTTTTTATAAAATGGATTTTGAAATAAATTATTTTTTTAAATGAGTTTTTTGTTCTAAATTATGGAAGTGGTTAAAATGGAAAATCTTAGGTTTCTTGATGGAATTTTGGAGGCTTTTGGTGGATTGAAATGTATTAGAGTGTAGTCTTTGAAAATGGATTTTAATTTATTGGTTAGAGATATATTTGAAAAAGGTTTTTGGGATTTGTGGGTTGGTTTCCTTTTATGTTTATTGTCTGCTTGTGGTGAGTTCTTGTTGATGAGTTGGTTTTTATTGAATTTTTTTTTAATATTATTTTGTGTACACCCCCACCAAATACATGATGGACAATCAAGGTGAAGCTACAGGTGGTTCCCCATTAGTAGACCCATCGATTGATCAACCAAAATACTTCCTACAAAAGTTTTAGTTGTTGAATCATCATATCATTTATAGTGAAGATAATTCTCTTGAATAAGAATACTAAATGAAAAAATAGAGAGGAAATTTGGTTTCCATGAATTTACCATGTCTCTAAAGGTTAGGTTCACTATCTTTATAATCGATGGTTCGAGTTGGAAGTGGTGGAATTCATTCATTAGAAACAAGTTTTTGGAATACCTCTTTTGGGAATTCTCAAAGGCTTCATTCATCTGATAGTACTTCTCTGATGGTATGAATGTGTAAAAGGAAACAATGATATGCTGCAATCAGCAAGGTGATATATTGGTGGTCATATTTTCTTGGACCTAGTTCCCTATCTTCTAGAGTGGGATGGGGATGATTTTTGGAAATCCTGAAATTTTGAGAATGGGATTCGTTTTGATTTACATTTGAAGGTGTCGAAGTTCGGTATAATCTATTTCGTCAGAATGGTGAGGCAAGCTATTCATGTTGAATTTGTGTGGGTAGGGATACTTGAGGAAAAAATAAACCCTTATTATTTGGAAGTGATGAAGGGAATTCCATGTAGGAGATTAGAAATAGACTGGAAGCTAGTAGTAATAGTGGTATAATTAAAATGCCTTTTGATCTTTCATCATCTCATTCTTAGAATAGAACCCTAATGTTCCATCAATGTGGCTAGAAAAGTCATAAGAATTCGTCGTGTCCAAATGCTCTAAAGACTGGAAACACAAGTGGATGTTTGGGTTGCTTGCAATAGTTTTTCAGGGGTGTTACTAGTAAGAGATGCAGATCTATATCTTCCCCTTATGAAAAACATCCAATCCCATTCACATGACTATGGTGATGATCTGGATTCAGTTTAATGTTCCTTTTTTATGTAAATATTTTCTTCTTTGTAATGGTTATGCTTGGTGGGGATATCTTTTATGAGGAATGAAAAATTAAGTGGAACATATTTAGAATATCTATTCTAATAGAAGTGACTTTCTAGAAATTATTAATTTTATTGTTGCTATGTGAAGCATGTCTAATCATGTTTCAGGATAATTTTATTATTTATAGGGTTGGTGGGTGGGTTTTCTATTTTTGAGGTTCGGTGTTGATGGATGGTTTTAGTTGTACACTCGATTCGAACCATAAAATAGTGGGGGATCCACCAGTGCCTTCCATGTTTATTTACGTAATCTCTCATTAATGTATTGTTATTTTATTTATTTTCCTCTAAAGTTTTTTTAGGAAATTTCCATGTCCTTTGGGGTTATCTAGTTTTGGATTATCTTCCCCTTATTGAATGTTGTGCCCTTGGATTAGGCCCGATGGTTTTGGTTTTGGTATGGTGTTTAACTTCCATTTTGGGGGGTTTTCATTGTCACGTGATTAATGATTTGGGTCTAATGGATTATTTTGGGTAAAAGGTGTTACTTTTTTGACATGGTTTAGGTGTTATTTGGTTTTAGGAGTTAAACCATGTGAGCGTGTGAACCTTTTTATTTTAGCTGATCAACTGGAAACATTAATGCCTTTTGGGGTCGAAAAGCGTAATGGTGTGGAGAATTGTCATGCCTAACATTTTATTTTATTTTTTTATTTTAGTTTGTCTTTGTTTATTTGTATTATCTATTGGGTTTTGAAGGTTTTGGATTGAAATTTTGAGTCCTGGTCTATTTTTTTTTCTATTTCATAGTTTGTGTTCATGGTTATGGGTTAACCATGCAAGACACTTATTTTTATCCTCCTTTATAGTTTATTTTTCACATCCATGGTTTGTGTTTCATGTGTAGTGCATGGTTTGATCCAAACCATGAAACACTAGAGAAAAATCTTGTGGATCTTGGGTGTCTCTGATGAAGGGAACACGATTTGAGAATGGTTATCTCAATCTATGTAGAAATCATGCATTATACTCTATAGTTTATGGACAGAAAAAAAGGTGTAGGTTTGGTGCATGGTTTTCCAAATATTGAGGCCAAGACTTATAGGTTTCTAGTTTTCTAGTAAGGGGTGAATGGTTTCCCAGTAAAATTGTGGGGCATAGGTTCATTAAAAATATAATTTTTTCTTTTTCACTCGTCATTTTATATCCCCAAAAGACCCTATCTCTCTCTAATTTGGCTTGTGAAACCCTAAGAGAGATATCCATTCTCCTTTAAGCCTCCCTTACTTTATCCATTGTGATTAAAAGTGGATTATTCAAGTTTTGGGAGTGATTTATCAAGGTATTATCCTCCTCTATTCCTTCTCTTCATTATCCTCAAATTGTTTCTCGAGTTCCTCCTATTACTTTGTATATTAGGTCTATTTTTCATGTATACTGGAGTTTAAATTGGAGGTTTTGTATTTTTATCTTTTCATTGGGATGTTATTTTCTTTTTATACCCCTATGGAGTTGTTTTGGGTTTCTGTTGTTAAAGAGAAATGAGTTTGAGGTAGGTTTCCCTTTGCATTTGGCCTTTAAATTTATGAAAAATTCATTTTTTTTCCTTTAGATCCATTATTTTATATATATATAGTGATGTATAATTTTTAGAATAATCATTTTATATGAAATAAAGTGGTTTCCTCCTTTTATTAAATTATGTGAATTTTTTTGTTTAACATCACACAAAAATTGTTCAAAAAAATGCCGGATTGGACATTACATGTGATTTGTGGTTCTTAAAGCATGTTTGAATTTTCAAATGTGTTTTTATTTATAAATTGTGGCTTCAGTTCCTTAAATAGATTTCTAAATTCTTTTTGATTCAAAAATAGTGTGTTTGATCCTTTTTGAGAATTGGGTTGTCCCTCAAAGATTTATTGAGGCCCGGTTGGCACTTTCAAATTGATTTTACATTGTAAACACTCCTTGGGGTTTACTTCTTTACTTGTTGGATGATAATGGAAATGGGAGTTTTATGGTATGGGAATTCCCTCATGTGTTGATGGTTTGAAGGTTAGTGGACATTCATTAGCGTGACTCAGTGGGTGATTCTTGGTTGTGTGGCTGATGAGATTTATTATAATTGTCATTTGTATATGGTTTATTTGTTTGGATCTTTGTGAATTTAGATATGACATCGAAACCTATCATATCTATTTAATAATCAATAAGTTTTGTTCCAATAGTTTTTAATTACATTATAATGTGTGTACCTTGGTATGGACCTTTCTTTTCATGGGTATTATGCCCAATGGGTCGGCTAGGTAGGGTATAACTGAGCCTTTAAGTTGGATGATGGCATCATGTTAGGAGATCCTATAGGATGAATCAAGTTTCAGTATATTCTATATTATCCCCTGAGCCCCTAGTCACTCCCATGTTCCCTTGAGACTTATTTATCTATGGACGATAATTTAGGTGCCTTGTCTAGTTTAGTCTTTTGTGTGGTGTTTCCTATTTCCTTTATTGTGTGATCATTACTCTATCATTGTCTTATAGTGTACTTAATTGATAAAAGTGGTTAAATGATTTTTAAATTTTTTTATAAAAAAATTAAGAATTTTTTACACCTTATTTCCATTTATAAAAAAGAACACCATCCTTCCTTTCTTTTTTTAAATGCCAATTCATCATTATCTTGTAAGATAAGCATCTTTTTAATGAAATGGGTAATGGACCATGAATTTTTTTTATTGAAATAAAATTTCAAAAACCGAATTTTATATATAATATTTAAAACCTGAAATTGATGAATATTTTATTTAAAGTAAATTCATTAGTAATAGATTATTTTGGAATTCCAAGTGAGTTTCAATAAACACACCTATACTTCATTATTTTTTAATCCTTAGGTTATATGTTTATCTTCATTTTATTTCTCTGGAATTATCTTGGGTTTTTTGTTAGTTGAGTGGCCAGTGGGGTTGCACAGAGATCTGTTTAGTTATCGGGTTCGATTCGGTTTTACTTTAGTTTATCTCTTCTTGTTTTTATTTCATATTTTTTTATTTTTGGGATGATCTATCTATTTTCCAATATCTTATATTATATTTATCATAGGATAAATGTTTTCCACTATTACTTCATGATGATCGGGTTCTTTTCACCACCCCATGGTGATTGGAAACGTGCCTCGAGGATGTCATGGGTAGGATCTGGTGACCATTTTAGGGTCAACTAGGGTTGGTTCTTGACATATTTTCCTTTTTATATTTATTATCCCTTATCCAGTTATTTAAATGGAATGTGTTTTATGTTATTTACCATTCCGTATTGATTATTTGTTATCAAGTTATTTAAATGGAATGTGTGCTCAGTTATATACCTTGGCATGTTGATTATTCTCATTGATCTAGTATTTATTATGATCTACTTAACCCTTGGTAAGAATTTGAGCTCACCCTTATTTTTTTTACTTTACCCATGAATCCTTAGAGTTCACTATGGATGATATTAGGGATTCCATAGATGGAATAATTTTATTTTCAAAAAAAAAATATGTTGTAATTTTTTTCATTCCAAATGTAATATAAGACTCATGTATGTATTTAATTTTCCCAGACTTATAAATTGATTAGTATGAAGGGATGTGATTCATTATATCTTATGAAAATGTTATGATAGTGTGCACCAGCTTATGTATTTTGGGGTCATAGTCTCTACAATTTTTTTATATAAATTTTAATATAAATCATGAGAACTAGATTTTGGAAAACATATATTACGGATCATAACTCTAAGATAACTGGAGGATAATTATAGAAGAACATACTAAAGCCTCAATATGTTAGTTATTGTGTTGTTTTTTTATTGAAATATATACCAACATAGATACTACAAGTGAAATTTGTTTTGGTATAAAAGTATATGTGGGTAATAACTTCAAAACATGTGTCTGGTTTGACTCAAATGTAATCTGGTACATGATAACAGGTCTTACTATACACCTGGTTTGAAACTCACAAGGGATATTCTTAAGATAATCCACATTTTATTTACAAACCATAATTAAGTATTTTAATATATAATTAAATTGAAAGGCCTATGTTAAACCATGGACCAAGGAAGGTCCTGTTTCGAAATAAAATATATTAAGTATTTGTATATCAGGATTAAAGAGTTAAATTTTAGAAGTATTTTTCCAATGGTATTTTGGTATAATAATTATG
Source organism: Viscum album (assembly GCA_963277665.1). Classification (NCBI taxonomy): domain Eukaryota; kingdom Viridiplantae; phylum Streptophyta; class Magnoliopsida; order Santalales; family Viscaceae; genus Viscum; species Viscum album. The sequence goes on from OY728121.1 coordinate 511,306,419, forward strand.
AAAAAATCTAAGGATTTTGATAAATTTTATAAGAGCATGTGTCTTCATTAAATTAATAGATATGTATATCATTATTGGTTTATCATTTTATGGATGATCATAAGTTTTAATTTTTAAAGACATGTTTTAGGATTTATGGGATGGGTATCTACCAATATTAAGGATATTTTTGGAGAAATTTATGGAAAGTATATGTTTTAGTGACAGTTTTATTAGAGTAAAAATTCAATTACATTTAATATAAATAAGTTTAAAAGTACTTATGAACATTAAGTTTGATATAAAAATAATATTATTAGACTTTATGGAAAAAATAATTGTATTGAAAACCATAGTGAAAAAGATATTTAATGGATAAATTTCAAGGATGTCTATCATATTTCTTTTAGAAACTATATTACTATTATAAATCCCCAGCCTTAAACCTTACTTAATCTTGAGTTCTTACTAGATTACACATTGAGGATCTTTTCAGGTTTAGAGTTTTAGAGAATTAGATCATAAAACTTGCATTACATTCCACATTTAAACAAAGTGGTTACATAAAAGATAGTATTCATTTTTTCCATCAACGGAAACATATTTAAAATAAAACATGGATTCTTTCTTGACACTTCCTTGACACTATCATCATATCTTGTACCCTTCCCTTGACCTGTAAAAAACATTTCAAAAACATTGGATGAGCATAAAAAGCTTAGTAAGGGATATAAAAATATGGAAATGAAACATGAGTACATGTATACAGAAGAATGAAATAATACTTTACCCATAAAACATAAGAACTTTAACATACCTCATAAAATCATGAATAAATCATAAAAATCGTAAGACAAAAAGGTAACTTGAGGGATTCATAACATTCCTACGTAGGGAGTAACCCTCTTGGTTACATTTGGAATACCCATCACAATATATTCCCTAAATCTCTCCGGAGAAACCTTAATGTTTAACCCCTTCGCGTTACCTAATGCATTGGAGAGCTATATCGGGCTCACCCGCCCTTAGTTTATCACGGAACCACCCGTCTTCATAATAATTCCCAAGAACCATAATATAATCATATCACATAAAACATACATAAAGGAAACATAACATTTCCACATTTCAATCACAAGATATCAATAAAACACATTGATATAATAAAAAAATTATGAAAACAATTTTCAATACCAAAATAAAAGAAAAGTAAAATAGGGTATTAATTTTTCTTTTAAAAAAATGGTATGGCTTGTAGAGGAAGCCGAAACTCAAATAATGGTCACGGCGGCGGAGAAGTCGTTGTCTCCGCATACGTACGACAAAAAAACATTCCCTTTTGTCGTTTAGTAAATGCTTCGTATAAAAAATATTCCTTTTAATAAACGTAAAAGTAAAAGGGGTTTATACACCGTATAAAAGAAGGTTGTGTATAAAACAAAATATACCTCAATGAAAGGAGATTGAGACGAAGTCCCATACAAAGACGATATCCTTGGATTAAGGATAAATCAATTACATAATTATGTGTGACAAACTAATACACCAAATATAAGTGGATATTAAGTGTAAAACAATCAGAGGTTATTCACACATATTCATAGAACGAAATATTCAAGGAGTAAAAGCTTATCCCAAAGAATCAAAATTGGGTTAAGAAGTTCCCTTACAAAAATTTGACAGCCTAACGGCATCACTACAAAATTCAGAAAATGAGTTGATGAGAGATAAAAAGGGTATATCATCAGTTGGACATAAAATTTAAATCAATAAGGATATAGAAGAACATATCCCAACATAATTTTATGTTAATTGAAAGACATAACAAAAGAAGTCTTTTAAAAAGAGGAGGGTGAAAGGTTCCCTTACTAACATGGGTATCTTTCGAAACATACACCCTGTGAAAGAAGGACAATACAACATTGATGTAAATACTCATAAATGAAATTATATTACATAATGAGTAAAATAATGGGTAGTACATACACCACTCAAAGGAAATTGTGGCAAATGTAGCATAAATCTCACGGGAATAAAAGTGAGATGAAAAATCCCTTATGAAAACTCGGCAGCCTAACGGCGCCACTTAAAACTTCCAAAAATGGGTTGATGAGATCAAATGGGGTCTCTCATCATATTACAATAAAATATATAGAAAGAGGAATATAAAATAACATCCCCCATGATAACAAATAAGAGATTAAAATAAGTGACATAAAGGAGAGTACTTAAAAAGAAAGAGAGAGGTTAGATCTCTTACGAAAATTCGGCAGCCTAACGGCGCCACTCAAAACTTCCAAAATGGATTGATGAGAGAGAATAGGGTCTCTAATCATATGAAAATAAAAATTACAGTAAGAGTAATATAAAATAACATCCCAATCACAATAAATATGACCTTAAAAGGAATGATATAAAAGAGTGTACTTAAAAAGAAAGAGAGGAGTAGGATCCCTTACCTCGGGTCCGACATGACTCGATCGTTCTTTAACGTCCTGAATAATAAATGTGAGTTAATTTCTACTTGATTAAGAACCTTTTTCAAGTTAATTATTCCTTTTATATCACTTACTGTCATGTAATAAACATTATGTAATAATTTAAGTTAATAATGTTTGTTTTGTCGATATTTGGTTCTTAAGTCGAAAGTGGGCTTCTTACAATTACATGTTGTTCGTGTGGTCAAAGGTTCATTATATCCAGAATGATATTAATGATTTTGATATCATATATATCATATATATCCATAATATACATGTATTTATAATATTACATAATCATTTAGAGGTAATAAATGAAATTCACCGTTCATGGAGACGGTAAGCCGTACGTACGCATGAATGCTGCTTTCATTTCTATGTCATATTAATGGAATTAAAACTAAATGAGAGGTATGTATATTTTAATTAGAGAATTATATTCATCATTTATATGTAACATACATCATATATAATAACTTTAAATCCATCCTTTATACATCCCACATATGGCATTAACGAATCAAATCACTTTGAGGGGGCGGTAGTCCGCACTTCCTAAAATGAAATTATCGTGTTTACCCACAATGGAAACCATAAAGGTATGCCAAAAAAGAAAAATAAAGAAGCTTAAGTAAAACATAAACATATTATATATCATATATAAGTATATTTTCCTCTTAATTTCCACCTTTTAATGTGTTATTTGAGTGTTGAACAATCATCGTTTCGTGAAGCAGAAACTCGCCATCCATAGAAACAGTATGTTCTTTAACCATTTGATGTAGGAGTGTGTAAGTGTAGCTCGAATTATTCTTATAACAACATCCTATTATATTGAAGATAATGTAGTTGTTACAAAATAAATGAATAAAAAGAGTTTAGGGGGTTGGAGAAGCAAAATAAAACAAAAGAACACAAGTGAAGACATTGCCTAAAAATCGGGTAACTCTTTTTGATTTGAGCTCAAAGGCTTCCTTGAGAACAGTTCTGCCCAAAGTGAGGCTTCTAGGAGTAAGAGATGGATGTGGAGAGGAAATATTATCAGAGTTTGGCCGATCCAAAGGCTTGAGAGGTTTGGGTAAGGAGGTAGGGGTGGGGGCCTTTTATAAGAGGAGAGGAGGGGCACTCTTGTAAAGTAAAGAAATGTTACTTTATTTGAAAATGTGTTTCAGATTTAAAAGGTCCCACATTGATATAATTCAAGGATAAGGTGATAAGGTTTCTAAATCCACCAATCCAATAGTTTTTGGACATTTTTAGGTCATAGAGTTTACATTATCTTTTCATTTTATTTAAATCCTTTATTAATGAGGTAATCGCTGCATCATTATGATGTCATAAATAATTTTCTTTATTTAATGTCTAAAAATTATAAAAAAAAATATCATGATGTAGGAAATCTTTTTATATTTCCAATGAATATTTATAGTCAAAAATATGACTTGTATAACCCAATTTAAAAATTGTTTTAGTGAAACACTTCATGCTTGTGACATTTTTATTTTAACTTTAAATAAAAAGTTATTTATGTCATTTTCCAACCAAAGTGGCTCCATGGGGTCCCCAAGTTGACCTATCGATTGTCTTGGTCGGCCATGAAACATCCAATGAGGGTAGGACATGTGTCTAGGTCATTCCACATTATTAAAACATTATTTTTACCTTAAATTACACTAATTACCTCTAATCACGATTAAGAACATAAAAGTTACTATTCACCAAAAAATTATTTTAATCCCATTGAACCACATTTTACTTCATAATGACAACCATGTATGTATGATTTTTGAAATTCAAAACACAGAGGTGGAAAAGTTTCATTTAAACAAAAAATCAGTTTCTTTAACTACCACTCAGTGGTTTCACTATTCATCAAAAATTGATGTTTTTCAGAAAAATACCAAAAACTCACCCTAAGCTATATTTGATATTCCGAACTCAAAAATGATGTCTATTTTAAAAAATTCAAAACATATAAGTTGCATTAATTAATTGAATAATTAATTCTCGCTGTCAAAACAAATAGCGTATTTTTATGAAACAATATCTATTAAAAGATTGACACTAGTTTAAGTCCAATTTCAAAGTGAAATTAATTCCAATGACCACTATTGGATTAAATGGTAAAAATATATTATAATTTTAATTTAAAAACAATTCAAAAGATAATATAATAATATAAATAAATTAGATTAAAAAGAGGTTTTGAATTAAAATACAACATTTTTCACTATTCATTAAAAATTGAACTTTATCGGAAAGATACCAAAAATTTACACAAAGTAAATTTTGATGTCTCTATTCTAAAGAAGAATTTTATTTTGTCAAATATAACACATAAAATTGTCAAAAAGTGGATTTAAAAGAGGTTCTCCATCAAAAGACGGTTAATCGACTTTCTAAAGAACATTAGAATGTTTACGCTTAAAAAATTGAATTCATTTACATTTTTAATCCTCTAACATTTATTGTAAAAAGTAAAAATATTTGACAAACATATATAATAATTTTGTAGTTAGTTCTGTTCATTCCGGCCATTACAATGGCTAGGCGTTAACTACTATTTAAAATAATATTATTTTATTATTAGAGTGCAACGTAAGATTCCCAAGAAACTCGTTGTTGCGTATTGGGTACGCCATCGAGCATAGCATCCCCTTTAAAGTAATATTAATATTTTATTCACAAATATGGATAAATATAAAAATGTCATATTCTTTATTTACCTGGGGTGTTACATCCTTCCCCCCTTTTGGGAATTGCGTCGTCACAATTTTTAAAATTGGGCTTGGAAACATCATTGAAAATCCCACATCGGAACAAGAGTCAGTAAAATTGTCACTTTAAAATAAAGAAAGTGAATTACAAAGGTCACCTGAGTTAACCCATACTAGGATTCCGTGTAGGAAAACATGGAGAAGGAAGAAAAAACAAAGGGTCATGTTCTGAGGGAGAGTGATAATAAAATTTTCTAGGAGAAAGTTAACCATAAGAAAATCACAAACTGGTGGTGGGTTAAACGGTATTCGATTCTCCAGTAGGAAAAGTTAACAGACAACATTTTTGTTTTAAGTTACTCTTCATTGAGGAATTTATTTTTGAGCTTAACTAAATCATAATTAAACATACTTACTTGTCACGTAGACTTTCAACTTTTACTAGATTCCTTAATCAAACTCATATTTTCTCCAAAAGATGAGTATTTAGGAAGACTTGTTCACATTAAGAGTACTATAATAAACTTCTTGAGAATCACCTAATCCACGAAAGAGAACTATATATTTCCCATGTCTTTAGAAAAAATCCCAAACCAAAATTGTTAGCATGAGGTCATAGAATCCGAAAAAGTATAATCCTTTATAAAAAAGAAAATCTATTCTTAATCTCCAAAATTTGTCCAACAAAACCTAAAGTTCAACGAGGACCATTTGATAAACAATTTTTCCATAAAATTATTAGAAGTAAACCAAACTAAGATTGAAAACCAAATATTTGAAGGATTTAGTCACATAGTCTTCCAAGGTATAAATTAACTTTTATCTATAAATAACATCAGTTGCTCTTAAATTCTCATATTGAAAAGTAATTAACCTAATTACGTATCCTCGATGATAGGTTAATCATTTCCATAGATAACCCAAAATAAACTTACTCTTTATTCCTAAAATCATCTAACTAAAAAGAATTAGTCAAACTAACCAGGGACTTCACGTATTCCAGTGGTAGGCGATAAATACCAGTCGCACTTTGGTTGTGGGTTCGATTCCCGCAGCTTTGTCTGACGCGATGGGTTGTCACACGGTCTGCATGTTGTCCTTTTTCCAAAACTATATAATTCTTAAAACATTCCCCATAATGAGATAAAATCTTCAAAAATGATCATAACAAATTTTAACCTCAAGTTTGTCTCATGCCTTTCAGTTTCCATCCTAACATATAAGAACCCATAATTACCTCAAAAGTAAGGATCTTATAAACTCTAATGGTTACCTTTATAATTATTACCCGAACATCCACATCAATTGGTCATCTCGTACATGATGCATTACAGATCATACCAAGGTTCAAGTGGTTGATCATGACTCCTTGATAGTTGGTTTAGAACAACCACGAGTTTCCTCATTGAATCCCCCATTTTATCTAGTATCTTAATCAGAGAACCACCACAGTTTCCTTCAAACCTATTTTCACTTTGGTGCCTATTAGATCCATCCATTCACTAAAAACAGAAATGCCAGTGTGAGAATATCAAAAAAACCATCATGTACTAAAGAGGAAGATAAACACTAAGATATACTTACTCATTCACTTTATCTAAAACTAGGACTCTTTCTGAAATCCTAACCATTATGGTAATGTCACTTGTGCTTAGAGAATACCCTAACCTCTAAAGTTATCTAAAATGACCTTTGATACCAACTATAAAGCCCTAGCCTTAAACCTTACTTAATCTTGAGTTATTACAAGATTACACATTGAGGATCTTTTCAGGTTTAGAGTTTTAGAGAATTAGATCATAAAACCTGCATTACATTCCACATTTAAACAAAGTGGTTACATAAAAGATAGTATTCATTTTTTCCATCAACGGAAACATATTTAAAATAAAACATGGATTCTTTCTTGACACTTCCTTGACACTATCATCATATCATGTACCCTTCCCTTGACCTGTGAAAAACATTTCAAAAACATGGGATGAGCATAAAAATCTCAGTAAGGGATATAAAAATATGGAAAGGAAACATGAGTACATGTATACATAAGAATGAAATCATAATTTACCAATAAAACATACGCACTTTAACATACCTCATAAAATAATGAATAAATCCTAGAAATCATAAGACAAAAAGGTAACTTGAGGCATTCATAACATTCTTATGTAGGGAGTAACCCTCTTGGTTACATTTGGAATACCCATAACAGTATATTCCCTAAATCTCTTCGGAGAAACCTTAATGTTTAACCCCTTCGCGTTACCCAATGCATTGGAGAGCTATATCGGGCTCACTCTCCCTTAGTTTATCACAGAACCACCCGTCTTCATAATAATGCCCAATAACCATAACATAATCGTATCACATAAAACATACATAAAGGAAACATAACATTTCCACATTTCAATCACAAGATATCAATAGAACACATTGATATAATAAAAACATTATGAAAACCATTTTCAATACCAAAATAAAAGAAAATTAAAATAGGGTATTTATTTTTCTTTTAAAAAAACTATATGGCTTGTAGAGGAAGCCGAAACTAAAATAATGGTCACGGTGGCGGAGAAGTCGATGTCGCCGCATACGTACGACAAAAAAACCATTCCCTTTTGTCATTTAGTAAACGCTTCGTATAAAAAATATTCCTTTTGAATAAACGTAAATGTAAAAGGGGTTTATACACCGTATAAAAGAAGGTTGTGTATAAAACAAAATATGCCTCAATGAAAGGAGACTGAGACAAAGTCCCATACAAAGACGGTATCCTTGGATTAAGGATAAATCAATTACATAATTATGTGTGACACACTAATACACCAAATATAAGTGGATATTAAGTGTAAAACAATCAGAGTTTATTCACACATATTCATAGAACGACATATTCAAGGAGTACAAGCTTATCTCAAAGAATCAAAATTGGGTTAAGAAGTTCCCTTGCAAAAATTTGACAGCCTAACGGCATCTCTTCAAAATTCAGAAAATGAGTTGATGAGAGATAAAAAGGGTATCTAATCACTTGGACATAAAATTTAAATAACTAAGGATATAGGATAACATATCCAAACATAATGTTATGTGAATTAAAATACATAACAAAAGATGTCTTTTAAAAGGATGAGGGTGAAAGGTTCCCTTACCGACATGGGTATCTTTCGAAACATACACCCTGTGAAAGAAGGACAATAAAACATTGATGTAAATACTCATAAATGAAAGTATAGTACACAATGAGTAAAATAATGGGCAGTACATACACCACTAAAAGGAAATTTTGGCAGATGTAGCATAAATATCACGGGAATAAAAGTGAGATGAAAAATCCCTTATGAAAACTAGGCAGCCTAACGTCGCCACTTACAACTTCCAAAAATGGATTGATGAGATCAAATAGGGTCTCTAATCATATTAAAATAAAATTTAAAGCAAGATTAATATAAAATAACATCCCCCATCATAACAAAGAGGAGCTTAAAAGAAGTGACATAAAGGAGAGTACTTAAAAAGAAAGAGAGAGGTTAGATCTCTTATGAAAATTCGGCAGCCTAACGGCGCCACTCAAAACTTCCAAAATGGATTGATGAGAGAGAATAGGGTCTCTCATAATATGAACATAAAAATTAAAGTAAGAGTAATATAAAATAACATCCCAATCACAATAAATATGAGATTAAAAGGAATGACATAAAAGAGTGTACTTAAAAAGAAAGAGAGGAGTAGGATCCCTTACCTCGGGTCCGACTTGACTCGATCGTTCTTTAACGTCCTAAATAATAAACGTGAGTTAATTTATACTTGATTAAGAACCTTTTTCAAGTTCATTATTCCTTTTATATCACTTATTTCCATGTTATAAACATTATGTAATCATTTAAGTTAATAATGTTTGTTTTGTCGATATTTGGTTCTTAAGTAGAAAGTGGACTTCTTACAATTCAATGTTGTTCGTGTGGTCAAAGGTTCATTATATCCATAATGATATTCATGATTTGGATATCATATATATCATATATATCCAGAATATACATGTATTTATAATATTACATAATCATTTAGAGGTAAGAAATGAAATGCACCGCTCATGGAGACGGTAAGCCGTACGTACGCATGAACGCTACTTTCATTTCTATGTCATATTAATGGAATTAAAACTAAATGAGAGGTATGTATATTTTAATTCAAGAATTATATTCATAATTTATATATAACATAAATCATATATAATGACTTTAAATCCATCCTTTATACATCCCATATATGGCATTAACGAATCAAATCACTTTGAAGGGGCGGTAGTCCACACTTCCTAAAATGAAATTATCGTGTTTACCCACAATGGAAACCATAAAGGTATACCACAAAAGAAAAATAAATAAGCTTAAGTAAAACATAAACATATTATATATCATATATAAGTATAGTGACATCTTAATGGCCACCTTTTAAGGTGTTATATGAGTGTTGAACAATCATCGTTTCGTGAGGCAGAAACTCACCATCCAGAGAAACAGTATGTTATTTAACCATTTGATGTAGGTGTGTTTAAGTGTATCTCTAATGATTCTTATAAAAGCATCCTAGTATATTTAAGATAATATAGTTGTTACAAAATAAATTAATAAAAAGAGTTTAGGGGGTTGGAGAAGCAAAATAAAACAAAAGAACACAAGTGAAGACATTACCTTAAAATCGGGTAATTCTTTTTGATTGGAGATCAAAGGCTTCCTTGGGAACACTTATTCCCAAATTGAGGACTCTAGGAGTAATATAGGGATGTGTAGAGGCAAAATTAGCAGGTTTTGGCCGAGCCAAAGGCTTGAGAGGTGTGGGTAAGGAGGTAGGGGTGGGGGCCTTTTATAAGAGGAGAGGAGGGGCACTCTTGGAAAGTAAAGAAATGTTACTTTATTTGAAAATGCGTTTCGGATTTAAAAGGTCCCAAATTGATATAATTCTAGGATAAGGTGATAAGGTTTATAAATCCACCAATCCAATAGGTTTTGGACATGTGTAGGTCATATATTTTACATTATCTTTTCATTTTATTTAAATCCTTTATTAATGAGGTAATCGTTGCATCCTTATGATGTCATAAATAATTTTATTTATTTAATGTATAAAAATTATAAAAAACAATCATGATGTAGGAAATATTTTTAGCTTTCCAATGAATATTTATAGTAAAAAATATGACTTGTATAACCCCATTTAAAAATTGTTTTAGTGAAACATCTCATGCTTGTGACATTTTTATTTTAACTTTAAATAAAAAGTTATTTATGTCATTTTCCAACCAAAGTGGCTCCATGGGGTCCCCAAGTTGACCCATGGATTGTCTTGATCGGCCATGACACATCCAATTAGGGTAGGACATGTGTCTAGGTCATTCCACATTATTAAAACATTATTTTTACCTTAAATTACACAAATTACCTCTAATCGCGATTAAGAACATAAAAGTTACTATTCAACAAAAAATTATTTTAATACCATTGAACCACATTTTACTTCCTAATGACAACCATGTATGTCGGATTTTTTAAATTCAAAACACAGAGGTGGAAAAGTTTCATTTAGACAAAAAATCAGTTTCTTTAACTACCACTTAGTGGTTTTACTATTCATCAATAATTGAAGTTTTTGAGAAAAATACAAAAAATTCACCCTAAGCTATATTTGATATTCCGAACTCAAAAATGATGTCTATTTTACAAAATTCAAAACATATAAGTTGCATTAATTAATTTAATAATTAATTCCCGCTGTCAAAACAAATAGCGGGTTTTTATGAAACAATATCTATTAAAAGATTGACACTAGTTTAAGTCCAATTTCAAAGTAAAATTAATTCCAATGACCACTATTGGATTAAATGGTAAAAATATATTCTAATTTTACTTTAAAAACAATTCAAAAGATAATCTAATCATTTAAATAAATTATATTAAAAAGAGGTTTTGAATTAAAATACAACATTTTTCACTATTCATTAAAAATGAACTTTATCGGAAAGATACCAAAAATTTACACAAAGTAAATTTTGATGTATCTATTCTAAAGAAGAATTTTATTTTGTCAAATATAACACATAAAATTTCCAAAAAAGTGGATTTAAAAGAGCTTATCCATCAAAAGGCGGTTAATCGACCTTCTAAAGAACATTAGAATGTTTACGCTTAAAAAATTGAATTCATTTACACTTTTAATCCTCTAACATTTATTGTAAAAAGTAAAACTATTTGACAAACATATATAATAATTTTGTAGTTAGTTCTGTTCATTCCTTCCATTACAATGGCTAGGCGTTAACTACTATTTAAAATAATATTATTTTATTATTAGAGTGAAACGTAAGATTCCCAAGAAACTCGTTGTTGCGTATTGGGTACACCATCGAGCATCGTGTCCCCTTTAAATTAATATTAATATTTTATTAACAAATATGGATAAATATAAAAATGTTATATTCTTTATTTACCTGGGGTGTTACAACTATAGCTTATAAAATATTAATACATATATTTTGGGTGAAAAACCATTAGTCTCGACAAGGAAATGGGGTTTGAACACATGACTGAACAAAAATAAGGGTTTCACACCTACCACTAGACTACATAATGTCATATTTAATGTTTTAATATTTTAGAAAAAAAATAATTTACATATATTAATGATAAACCAGTGGTATTAATTTTTAGTTTTAGAGATTAATGTATTAACCATATTAGAGATTTAAAATATTTTGGGATAGATAGAAAAACTTGTTACTCTTTTATGGATCTTAAAATCCATTAAATGTAAATTTGAATGCATTAGGAATTGAGAAAAAAATCATTTTTGGACACTTATTTCTTTGAATAAGAAATTAGTTGAAAATTGATCGAAGAACAAAGGATGAATTTTTTCTTATGAAATAAAAATATATCAATTAAGTATATTTCCTTATATTCATAGATAGTAAAATAATTACTTAACTTTAGAAAAAGGATCTTGACATAAAATTTTATCCTAATACAATCATTTATGATGATATCAACCTTTTCATACCTATTATATTTAATGATTTGAGCCTCTCAAAATTACATTGATTGTTAAATTGTTTATGATCAAAGACCCCAATCTCTATTTATAAATATTTATTCTTTCCCACAATGTCCATATATTCACATTCCAACAATTTTCTTCTACATGGAAACCTAGTTATGGGTTTTTTCATGGGACCTTTTTACTTCCCATTATCTCTTATTAAGAGGATATTTTATTAAATATTTTTTGATGTGGGATTTAAAAAAAAATTCTAAATTTTTATACCCTTGATTTCCAAGATAAATTTTAAATTGTGAGGATGAAATTTATTTAAGTTGGAGAGAATGTAACCCCCTGAAAATTAAAAAAGAGTGACATTCTAGTTGATAGGGTGTATGAAACACAACAACCAGTGTAGAAAGGAATATAAAATCTAAAGAATTTATGATATATTTACCATTTTAAATAAAATAAATCTATTATGTAACTTTCAATTCATGAAATCTCACATAACAATGATTTTCTTCAATAGCATTCATTATATACAAGACTGAGTTCTACTGAATAATATTAATTTTCTTATTTAAAATGAAATTTATCTCATAGTATTTATATTGGTAGTTATAAAACGGGTTAAATAACTTAAAAACTATATGGTTGAATTCATTGTTTACCAATTAATAATAATCTAATAACTAAATCAATTTAATTTAAAGGAAATGTTTTTATAAAAAATTATTTTTATGCGCGAAAGGAATTTTATCTTAATAAATTAAATAAATTACTAAGAGTGGATTATATTAATTAAATTAATCGATTAAATATTAAATCATATTAATAAGTTCATCAAAAATATTTTATAGTCATAATATAAGAAAAATATATAATTTTATGCATAAAAACAGGAATTTTTCAAAAGGTAGTGGTTTCGTCTTTTAATGGTGCACTTTTTTTAAGACTGAATTTAGAAAATTTTAAAATATTATTTTAAAAAATAAAATAATTTTTGGAAATATTAATTTCAAAATTATTTTAGGGTGATTTGATTGTATTTTTAAGAGTCGATTCATTTTTTCAATTAATAGTGAAAAATAATGCATTTTATTTGAAAACTGGGTTTTCATCTAAATAATTTAAAATGCTAAATTATATTTTTAATTAGTTTTAAAGAAAAAATTGTAAAATTATAAATCCAATAACTCAATTTAGATCATTTTAATCAATTTAATATTTAAATTGGATAAAAAACATTGTAAAATTGATAAAATTTTAACTTAAAAAACACTCTTTCCTATCATGTTTGCATAATTAATTTTAAATTAATTTTCACCACATATGTGTTTTGAATTCATAAAAATGGATTTACTATATTGAATCATAATAATTTATTATTTCTAAAAAATCTAATAAATTTTTTTACCAAATGTAATATTGGAATCAATTAAAATAAATTACACCGATTAAGAGAAAAAGGAGTTTACTGAAGGGAAAAACTTTAAACGTAAGGGGAAATTTACAAAAACTTTTGTCCAAAACCCATTTTATGGCCATATTTAAACCTTATAACTTATATTATATATTTTTTTGAATTATTGGAGACACTATACACATGAAAAACATGGATGTAATTTTATCTTTCAAAATATTACATGTTTTCCACTCACCCCACTTATAAGAGGCCTCCCCCTCTCCTCTCTTCAAAAATGTAAAACCCTTTATATCATAAAAGACCTACCGGATTCACTTATCCACTTCCCTACCAAAATCCTATAATCCATATTATTGTAAAATCACCGCCTAGGAAGGCATTAGTTATCACCTAAGGTGGATACCTAAAGAAGAGGTAACGTTCTTCTAAAGGCATTTTTATTTTATTTACTTATACCCCTACATAAATTATTATAATATCAACCTTATATAATAACCCCATTATATTAAATATACATATATTATTTTAATTTAAGTTTACTACCTACAACCACACACACTTCTATCAAATTGGTTAAGAAATCATTATTCCTGTGTACCGTAGGCTACTGCCTCTTGATCTGATGTCTTTCGTTTTCCCATTACCACCTTGCATGGTTTTTAATATGAATGGAAATAATATTTATATATGATATTTATTATATTTATGATTTATTTATTCATATTTAATTATTATATAACATATAACCTCATGCTTTCTATTTTTTGGGGATATGATAATGTTGTTCATGTGTATGGAAGACTACTACCTGGCTAAGCGATGTGATTAATCCATGATTTACATGTAATGTGTTAATGATGGTTTTAATAAAAATTTATGTTATATATGACTTAAAAATTATAATATTATATATATATATATATATATGTATTACTTTTCATTCCTTCAATATAATAAGAAAATGGAAATAGTGTTCATGCGTACATACAACCCACCATCTCCATGAATTAAGTATTTCATTTATTATAAATAAACTTAATGGATTTTTATAAAAATAAATATACTAAAAATATATGATATTTAAATAATGTTTAAAATTGTCTATATTAATTAATAATGATCTATGTAATAGTAATAAAAAATAACAAGTCAAAATATACTCAAAAAAAAGAAACTTATTACCCAAAATTATGAAAATAATTATACATTATGAATGAAAGGTTAATATATTTTATATAAGGATCATATAATATTTAATTAATATTAATATGGGATATGATAATTTAATTAAATTTTTAAAATCACAATAAATGAGTTCAATGAAATTATTACCAAAAATATAGTATGAGGTAAGGGATTTCATCTCAATTTATTTTCATTAAAGAATATTGTAATGCTATGCTTCTAATTACTTTTATATGGTGTATATAATTCACTTGACATGTAACATCATGAATAATTAATTATTCATGGTATTTTGAATTATTTTATCTAAGGTTATTGGAAATAAAAGCTACCAAGTGGTATATAATTTCATAATTCAATTCCTTTTAATTGAGTTATATTACTTCCTCAATGTCATTAATATTATCATATTATGTGAGTCATGAATTTTGACTCTATATTATTTTATTTCCACTTATTTCAATTTTATTTATAGTTTATACACATAATTTATTCATTGGGTGATTATCAATTCAATGTTATGATCTATGAAAGGGTTTACTTTACAATCTCTTTTTATTTCAGATTGTTTACTATTAAATTTACATTAAAAGAAGTTGTTTGATAATTGTTTGATAAATCATTTAATTTTATACTCATCTAGTTAGTCATGATAATTTATAAGTAATGGTACTATTTATACACTCTTTTGTATTTAAATTTTTTTAGAAAATGTTTTTATGAAAACCCGACTTCATTTCTCACTTTGATCGGAATTCTGTTTTCCCTCAAAACTAATTTTTATAAAAAAATTCAAAAAAATTTTTCAAAATTTTTCTAACTGATTTATTAAATACATGTTTACCCATTTTGTATGCTAAATTTTTTTTCAAAGGAATATTCTTATCTCTTTCCAATTAAGGTATTATTCTAACCATTTTACAATGAAAAAAATGTTATATTACCTTGTATGGAAAGTATAGAATTAACCATGTTCATTTATTTTAAGATTACTTGGGATATTCTTAAATATATTTTTAATAAATTTTGCTAAAATTTATTTTCAAATAAAACTAGTTTTTAAATGTTTTTTCAAAAGAAAAAAAATTATTTTCCTCAAGCATGTTTCTAAAGATCATTTTATTTCATCAATGAAAACAATCCTTATTCTTACTTTAATGGATATATATGTCATATTGATACCATACTTATTATTTCTCTAGATATATTATGATTATTTTGAATAAGAATAGTATTGGAATTCACTTCCTTGAATAATTTTTTTATAGTCATTAACTTCCTCTTGAGTTATTCACATTCAAATTACTATTGAACATTAAATTTCCCCTAAATATCAAAATTATTTATCTTATATTTGATTATTTCCTAAACCATATACCATTTTAACATATGGTTTTTTACTTTGATATTTACTTGATTATTTTGGGAAATATTTATAAACCTATGTTCTCTACTGGATAAGGATATTTGATAAGGCATAATTTTTATGAATTAAATCAATTATTTGATGTATAAGGAATGATTTGGACTGGTGTGACATGGGTTGGGGACCATTTAATGTAATCCCTTTGGTGCATTGGTAGTCTCATGGTATGAATAAATTGGTTATCCTCAGCTAATGGTTTATCACCCATTATGTTTTAAAATTTCTTATGAAATGCCTTGATGGTAAATCTTCAATGTTCATGGGAATCATGGTGTCTAATAATTAAGCATTACCTACATTTAGAATTTTGTTATTATTATAAATGAAATTTTCACAGTGAAAAAATCTATTCATGGATTTAATTCTTAACTTATTGATTAAATATAATGTGTGTTCAATTACTTATCTTTTCATATTGATTATTAATTATCCATTTATTTAAATGGAATGTGTTTTTAGTTATTTACTTTTCCATATTGATTTTTCCCTATTCAGTTATATTAATTTCATGTGTATTCATTTATTTACCTTTCAATATTGATTGTGATCATTGATTCATTATTGTGTTTGATATACATCACACTTATTAAGCATTTGATCTCAACCTTTTTTATTTTCATTTACCCAGGAATCCATGATGTTTACTATGACTGATATGCAGGGATTCTCTAGATAGAATAAATTTATTTTCAAAAAAAAATTAATTTTTTCATTCCAAATGTAATGTAAGACTCATTTATGTATCTATTTTTCCTAGACTACTAACTAAATGGTCTTTTGGGATGTGATTTATTATATATTATTCCAATTAAATAGTAGTACGCCCCAACTATGGGCTTCTGGGGTTCGGGTCTCTACAATTTTAACATCTGTGTTTTTAGTTATTTAATAAATATGGATAATATCTTTAGTTTTTTTTAATAAAGTGTTATTTTATTGGAAAAAGTAAAAATATCCTTATAAATTTTTATTTTTTAATAATGGGATAACTTTTAATTTCTTTCCATTGATCAATGATTATTTGATTTACTTATTATAGAAGATATTTTGGATGATTACTTTGTAAATTATGTATAGGAAATATTTAATTATATATTTAAGGTGGAAGGATTGAATTGGTATTTATTATGTTAAATTATGTAGACATAGATAAATATGAGATAGATCTAAATATGTAAAATTTTGGAAGTATACTTTATTTTTAGCACAAATCTCATCAAATCCACTCCTCTCATTAGAATTTTCTATCTATCATTTCTATAGTGGTGGATATTTTATTGAACGGTGAATGAAGATTAAATATTTTACTAGAACAATCAAGGTATATGGAATAATTTTATCAATAAATTATATATATATAACTATTTGATGATGTGTTAATGTTTGAAAACTCATATTTTTTCAATCACTATTGAAGTATTAAAATAACACTTTTTGATTTTTTACATAGGTTCATACCACATATTGGTCATTTATTATTTTTTGTTTATTCTTTAAAATCATTAATAGTGAGATACATTATAACACCCCCATCTTTAAAATAATATTTTGTTTGATATCTTATACAATATGTAATAATGATCTTAAATGAACAAAGAAATATTAATATTTAAATATGATTATTATAAACAAGTCACTTATTTGGGGGGTATAAATTGTGTTAACAAAATTATGAAAAAAATTAATGGTTTTAAATAATTTATTTATTAAAAAATAAATAAGTACTTAATTTTCTGAAATCATTTTATACATCAAATGTAATGACTGAGGTATTTATAAAATACTACATTTTCTTATCAATTAATATTAATGAATATGATATTAATTTTATTTTAAAGAGGACACTTTGTCTGATAGTGTACTCAACATGCAACAAAAGGTTTCGTTGAAATCCTACATTGCACACGACTTTGAGTTATACCAAAAAAATTTAATAATGTTATTATTTTGAATGGTAGTTAATGCCTAGCCATTATACTCACAGGAATGAACAGAACTGACAAAAATATTATTATACATGTTTGTTAAATGTCTTTAAATTTATCCAATAAATATTAGAATCATAAAATAAGAATGAATCTGATTTTAAGCATGAAATACTCTAATATTCTTTAAAAGGTCGTTTTACTGCCTTTTAATGGAGAACCCTTTTTAAATATAGTTTTTGTCACTTATATATTTCTTATTTTACCAAATAAATTTATTTTTTATAATATGGTCATCAAAATTTATTTTGGGTAAATTTTTGGTATTTTTCTGATAAAGTTCATTTTTTAATGAATAGTAAATAAATACAGAATTCTAATTCAAAACTGCCTTTTAATCTAATATATTTATATAGAAAGATTGAAATTTTAATTGTTTTTAATATGAAATTAGATTATATTTTTATCATTTAATCCAATTTTGGTCATTGAAAATAAATTCACTTTGAAATTGGACATAAACACATGTCAATCTTTTGGTAGTTTTTACTTCTAAAAAACACAATTTTTATTTTGACAATGGGAATTAATTTTAAATTAATTTCTAAAACTTATGTTTTTTGAATATGGAATTTTTTTTTCAATATTTGGAATCTGGATGTCTAAATTATTTAAAAATGTAACTTTTATTTTTTTACATTATGAATAGTAACTTCAATAAATATTTTATTTACTATTGCTAAAGGGTAAATCTGGTAAATAAGGGTAAAATATAATATTATAATAATATTGAATTACCCTAACACGTGTTATAACACTATTGGATGACAAAGTTTGGACCATGGGAATCCTTGGGTTGATTTTGCGACCACATGAAGCCACTTTTAAGTGAAAATGGTATTTTATAAAAATTAATTTAAAGTTAGAGAAAATGTAACATAAACATATATCTTTTAATAAACAATTTTTATATGAAGTTATATAAGTGATGTTTCTAAATATAAATATTCATTATCAAGATAAAAATATTTCATATATCATAGTATTTTATTTATAATTTTTTGACATTAAATAAATAATTTTAATTATGACACAATGGTGATGCAGTGATTGCTTCATTAAAAAAGGATTCTAATAAATGATATTATAAATGTTAAAAAAAATTAATTTTGTTGTTTTTATGTCATAAAAGAATTTTTTGGACTATATATACATTTTATATTTGTATTAATCAAGTTTTTTCGAATCAATCAGGTGGTTATGGATTTTTAAAATGTTGTGATATGAATAGTGTCAAAATTGACATAATTCATATTTAAAATATAAAATATTTTATTAAATATTTTAAAATTCAATAAAATATAATATTCATCCCAATAGTTATAAAAACTGTAAAAAAAATTTAATGACTCTTTATTTGGATATTTTTCATGTTTTAATAACTATTTTAATTCTCAAAGTGTTAAATTCTTGATAAAATCGTAAGAGTAAAAAAAAGGGTTAAAATAAAAAGATAAGGATTAAAAAATATCCAAAACCTGACAAATTATTATTTTATGAATTTATTGAGATTTATATGCATCTTATATTCTAATTTAATGATTTATAGACCTTTTTTAACCCAAAATCATTTTATAATAATGTAATACTTTCAAACATTCCTAAAGAGCCCATCCTCCATCTTATTAAAGACCACCGCCTCTAACCCATTACACACACCTCTTAAGCCCCATGGATCATCCAAAATCTTATAAAATAAGATCCAAACATCCCTCTATTCCTCATAGAAGATTTTACCTAGGAATAAGGCAATTCAAAAGTGCCTTTTGGATCAAATAAAAAGAAGTTACCTGGTTTGAGGTAATGTATTCTCTCAAGTTTCTATCCATTTTTTTCCTTCTCCACTCCCTATGATCTTCATATTCTTTGTTTATATAAAAAAACCAGTTCCTAAAAATGATAGGTTGTTTTTATGATAATTAATTTAACTACACTCACACACACCTCCATCTAATGGATTTAGAACATACTGTTTTTGTGGACGGTGAACTACTGCGTCATAAAATAATGATTATTCAATTATCTCATAAGACCTCTCATGGTGGACATTATGATGGAACTATAATTATATATGATATTTATGATATTTATTTTATCTCTATGATTTTTTAATTATCATTTATAACATACCTTTATGCATTTCATGTTTTATAAATACAATAATTTCATTTGAGAAAGTGCGGACTACCGCCCCTCAAAGTGACATGACTCATTCATGTTATACATGAAACATATAAAGGATAGAATAAATGAAATTATGTAACATATAAAAAATATATATTATAATATATTTATAATATACCTATGTATAATTTGGTTTTCATTCTTTTAAAAATGAAAAAAAGGAATGAAAGTAGCGTTCATTCGTACGTACGGCTTACCGTCTCCATGAACGGTGCATTTAATTTTCATATATACAAATGATATGGATTATTCTAAATAAATATATAATAGATATATATTATATCTAAATAATTAATATAATTTTTTAAATAAGGGACTTTTGATCACATGGGAAATTTTTAATTATAACATGTTTATGTTTTACTCAAGTTACAAACATCGACAAAATGTATGATATGAACTCAAATAATTAACAAATTTTTGTATAAAGGTAATAAGTGATATAAAAGGAATAATAAATTTAAAAATGTTCCTAATCATGTATAAATTAACTTAATTTTATTATTCTGGAAGAACAAGGACCATACTAAACAAGTCGGATTGAGGTAAGGGAACCTTTCACCTTCCTTTTTTAGTCAAAGACTTCTTTTATGTTATGTCTTTTAATTTAAATTTTATTATGTGGGGATATGTTATTATATATCCTTATTTCCATAAATTCTATTCCCATGTCATGAGAGACCCTTTTTTCTCATCTACTCATTTTATAAATTTTTAAGTGACGTTGTTTGGCTACCGAATTTTTATAAGGGGACTTCTTAACCCAATTTTTATTCTTGGGGTTAATATTCTACTTTTAATTATGTCATGATATGATTTTTTAAGAAATAAATTTTTATTTTATATATTTTATTTTTAAATTAAATATGTGTACCTATAGTGAATACACATAATCGGTCTATTTTATTTACAACATGATCTTTGTAAGGGACTACATCTCAATATCCCTTCATTGAGGAAGGTAATGATATTGTGCACATTTATTATCCAATAAGGTGTATATGCTACCTTTTGACATATTATATCATGAATCTAATTATTGTAATGATATTATAAGATTTGTTTTATGTTATTCTATAATTATTTTTATCCAAGTGTTTCTTATGTGTTATAAGACTCTTTCACTAAAACATCATATTAAAATTTTTAGAGATTTTTTTTCTAAATCATTCTCATTAATGTACATGTTTTTAAAATGGTTTTAAAGATTTATTTATATGGACATTAAAATTTTAAAATGTTAATTCCTTTAAAAGATTCAATGTGGTATGAGACACTTTGATTCAAAAATATTCTTTTTAAATGTTTTAAATGTGTCTTTTAAATTAGATTTATTAGTCAACATCATGAACTCATATATTTTGATTATAATGTGGAACGGTTATCTTTCCTTCATGGTTATTTTATGTGTTATGATTATTTCATGGTTCTTGGGAAATGTTTTCATATATGGGTGGTTTTGTGATAAACCTAGGGTGGGTGATCTTGAGATAACTCTCTAATGCATTTGGTAAAGTGACAGAGGTAAACGTTAAATTTTATCCTAAGAGATTTAAAGAATATACTGTGATGGATATTCCAAACATAACTCCTTGTGGAGATTTGAAAGCTATATTGTAATTATGTTATGGATTTCACAAGTTACCTTTATAGTTTGTGATTTCTATGTGGTATTCATAAATATTATGATTTCATGAGGTATGTTAAAAAGATTATGTTTTGTATGTATTGATGGAATAATTTTTTATTTATTTATTTTATAACCCTTACTGAGATTTTTACTCTCATACAATGTTTTTGAAATGTTTTTCATAGGGTATAAGGAAGATTAAGAAAAAGGAAGAATTCCGGAAGATTTATATCAATAAAATAATTCTTTTTCTCTCTTAAGAGTTTTTATTTTATGAAAAAAATGGATACTGAGTAAAAGTGTCTACTTTGTAATATCTAAGATGTAATGTAATAGTTATGGCCTGATTCTCTAAAACTCCAAACCTAAAAATATCCCCAATGTTAATTCTTGATTTAACTCAATATTAAGTAATGTTTTAAGGCTGGGTCTTATAGTTGGTATCAAAGGTTGGTTTATATAACTTTAGAGGTTAGGATGTTATTTAAGAATAAGTGAAATAACAATAATGGTTAGTATATTAGAAAGAGTCATAGTTTTTTTAGATAAATTAAATGGGTTTAAGATAACATGAATAAGTATATCTTAGTTTTTACCCTCGTTATAAGATATTATTTGATTATTTTACTGATATACTCACACTAACATTTTTTTTAATAAATGGTTGGATATAGTAGGCACCAAAGTAACAATGGACGTGAAGAAAACTGTGATGATTTTCTGAATAAGAAACTGAATGAAAGAAGAGATGCAATGAAAACTCTTGGGGTTATTCTCAAAGAACTATCTGGAGTCATGATTGACCACCTGAAATTTGGTGATTTTTATAAGGCATCATATATGAAAGAAACAAATCCTAATTGAGTTAAGTTAATAACCATAAAGGTAAGTATATTCAAAAAAACTATGTGTCCCGGATGTGGAAATAAACACCTAGGAAAATGGTTCAAATGGATTGAAAGATGATATAGATGTCGTAATTAAGGTCATCAACCAGAAACATGCCATAGAAAAAGGAATCATCTAGTTGACTATAAGAAAGTGAAATAAGTTCATTCTAAAGGATTAATTGAATGCTTTAAATGTGGTGTGCATTGTCATTATGCAAATAAATTTCCTATGCAAAAGGTTCGAGTATGGGATTATCAGGATCATATGAATATATGTTTACCAATTCCTAAGGCCATTCCAATTGGAGATGAGGAAACTAAAAATAACCTATGAAAGGTATGGATTATTTTATAGCTAATGTTTTTACATTACTGAAATCTTAGAAAATTATGCATTATTATTTTGTAAGAAAGAAGTACAAAAGAATAAGATAGAAAACATGGATAACGGATCAAGAAGAATGTTCGATTATTATGATGTCTACATTTTAGGAATTGAAGAGTTATGTTGGATCTATGGATGATGGTATGTTTAAATGTAGTAATGATAGGATTACTTTGGAAGACATTTTCTAGTATGTGTAAACCTGATGTTTGATATGTGAAAATGTTATTCAAGTAAGAATTATCTTTTTTTGGTGTAGTTATAAGGAACCATTTGGGTTTATATGATCCTTGAATTTGAGCTAATTATAGGTTATTACATTTTGGGATGAAAATGTGAGGTATGAGATAACATTTGTGGTTAAAATATTTCATGGTTATTTTGGAGTAATTTATCTCATTTTAGGAATGTTATAAAATTATATAATATTTGAAAAAGGACAACATGTATACCATGTGACAACTCATCTCATCTAAAAAACTATGGGAATCAAAACCACAACAAAAGTGCAATAGGGATTTATCGCCTACCACAGGCCTACATAAAGTCCCTTGTTAGTATGACTTATTAACTTTAGTTAAATGATTTTATGGATTAATAATATGTTTATATTGGTATCTTATGTTTTATAAAATGTATATCCTCCGTATATGAACATGATTTGGTGATTAACTGATAAAGGTTGTTTTGGAAGACGTTTTCTCTTTTGGGAACACTATATTCCTATAGAACACAGAATACTGTGGGATTTCATTTGATGAGTTTTGATATAATTTTATTTTGGAGTAATCTATGTTTTTATTGGTGAAATATAGAGATTCAAGTTATTAATATAAATAATTAACCTATCCTAGAGAATATATGATTAGGTTAATTACTTTTTAGTATTATACTTTGAGAGTACCCGATTTTATTTGGAGATAAATGTTAACATTTTTGTGGAAGACTATGAGATCAAATCCTTTTGAATTTTGGGTTTCGAACATAGTTTATATTATTTTGAATAATTTTAAGGACAATTGTGTATTTAATGATATTTTTTGAGATTTGGGTATTATTTTTTTAATTTTGGAGATTAAAAGTAGTATTTATTTTTATAAAATATTATCCTTTTTTTGGGATTATCTTATCTTGTACTAATCATTTTGATTTTGGTTAATGTCTAAAGATAGGGAAAATATATGGTTCATGTTTTTTGGATTATGTTATTCTATAGAAACTTATTATAGTGATTCAGGTTTGACCAAGGCATCTTGAAAACTCATTGTTTGGAGAAAATATGAGTTTTTCGTAGAAACTTATTAAAGGATGAAAATCTAATTTAAATGTAAGTATTTTTTCTTATGTCCTTAATCCATACTGTAAATAAATTACCCGAATTTATGAAATGTAACTTAAAAAAATGTTGTTCATTTACTTTCCTACTGGGAAACCAATGACTGTTTAAACGATCACAAGTTTGAGGTTTTCTTGTTGTTAACTTTCTCCTAATCATGTTTTCTATCACTCTCCATCAGAACTCAACACTTAGTTTATCTTCCATATCCATGCTTTATTACATGGAATCCTAGTATGGGTTATATCAGGTGACCTTTTTAATTATCTTTCATTCTTTTAATTTAATAGTTTTATTGAATCTTTTTCTGATGTGGGACTTTCAATGAAATTTTTATGCTCAATTTTGAAATTCCAAGGACGCAATTTCCAAAAGGAGGGAAGGATTTAACGACCCAAGTATTTATAGAATAATACATTTTAATATCTATTAATATTTATGAATAAGATATTAATTTTATTTTAAAGAGTACACTATGTTCAATAGTGTACTCTACCTGAAACAATAGGTTTCATTGAAATATTACGTTGCACAAAACTTTGAGTTATACCAAAAATAATAATATATTATTATTATTATTTTGAATGGTGGTTAATGCCAAGTTGTTGTACTGGCCTGAATGAACATAACTAGCTAAAATATGATAATACATGTTTGGTAAATTTCTTTACGTCTATCCAATGAATTTTAGAGGCTTAAAAATATAATGAATTCGATTTTAAGCATGAAATGCTCTAATATTCATTAAACGACCATTTTACAGCCTTTTAATGGAGAAACTTTTTTAAATATTTTTTTTCACTTTTATATGTCCTATTTCACAAAATAAAATTATTATTTAGAATCATAACATCAAAATTTACTTTGGGTAAATTTTAGGAATTTTTCTAATAAAGTTTATATTTTAATGAATAGTGAAAAAATACTGAATTTTAATTCAAAAACCACCTTTTAATAAAATTTATTTATATAGTTTGATTGTAATTTTAATGGGTTTTAAATATTAATTAGATTATATTATTAGCATTTAATTTAATTTTTGTCATTGAAAATAATTTCACTTTGAAATTGGACATAAACAAATGTCAATCTGTTGGTAGTTTTTACATCTTAAAAACACAGTTTTTGATTTTGACATTGGGAATTATTTTTAAGTTAATTTCAAAGAAGTATCTATTTTATATTTAAAAAAATGGATTCCATATTTGGGATCAAGATTTATAAATTTTTTAAATAGTTAACCTTTATATTTAGACATTAAGAATAGTAACTTTAGTAAATATTTTATTTACCATGGTTAAAGGAAAAATATGGAAAATAAGGGTCCAAAATATTATTATAATAATATTAAATTTCCCTAACACTTTTCCTAAACCTATTGGATGATACATGTCCGACCATGGGCATCCTTGGGATGATTTTGGGACCACATGGATCCACTTGTAAGTGAAAATGACATTTTATAAAAACAAATTTAAAGTTAAGGAAAATGTAACATAAACATATATCTTTTACTAAAAAAATTATATTGAATTATATAAGTGATAGTTTATAATATAAATATTAATTATAAAAGTAAATATATTTAACACATCATGGGATTTTATTTATAATTTTTAGACATTATATAAATAAATTTAATTATGACACAATAGTGATGAAGTTATTGCTTCATTATTAAAGGATTCAAATAAATGATATTATAAATGTTAAAATAAATGTAATTTTGTTGTTTTTATGTCATAAACGAATTTTTCTAATTATATTTACATGTAATATTTGTATTAATTAGGTTTTTTTATAATCAGTCAGGTTGTTAGGGATTTTTAAAAAGTTATGATATGAATAGTGTCAAAATTGACATAATACGTATTTTAAAATATAAAATATTTTATTAAAAATTATAAAATTAATAAAATAATATTCATCCAAATAGTGATCATAAGTTCCAGGTTTTATGAATGACTATTTATTTAGATATTTTTCATGTTTTGGTAAATATTTTGACTCTCAAAGTGTTAAATTCTTGATAAAACGGTAAGAATGATAAAATGTTAAATAAAAAAAATATAAGGATTAAGAAATATATAATACCTTTAAAATTATTATTGGATGAATTTATTTAGACTTATATTCATCTTATATTCTAATTAAATGAGTTTTGGACCATTGGAAACCGAAAATAATTTTATAATAAAATAATAATTTCAAACTTTCCTAAAGAGCCCATCCTCCCTCTTATAAAAGGCCACCACCTATAACCCATTACACACACCTCTAAAACCCATTGTCTCATCCAAAATCTTCTCTAAGAATCTCCCAACATCCCACTATTACTCCTATAACCTTTCCCATTGTAATAATGAAATTCATGAAAGCATTTTGGCTCAAATCAAAAGAAGTTACCTGATTTGAGGTAACATCTTCTCTCAGGTTTCTTTCCATTGTTTTTCCTTCTCCACGCCCTATGATCTTTATATTATTTTTTTATATAACAACCACAGAATCCTAAATATAATAGGTTGTTTTTATGGAAATTATTTGAACTACACTCACACACATCTATATCTAATGGATTTAGAACATACTGTTTCTGTGGATGGCGAACTACAGCCTCACGAAATGATGATTATTCAATTATATCCTACGACCTCTCATGGTGTCCATTATTATGGAACTAAAATTATATATTAAATTTATGATATTTATTTTATCTCTGTTCTTATTTAATTATCATTAAGAATATACGTTTATTCTTTTCATGTTTTTTAAATACAATAATTTAATTTTAGGAAGTGCGGACTATCACCCCCTCAAAGAGATTTGACATGTTCATGCTATAAATTGAACATATAAAGAATTTAATTAATGAACCTATGTAACATATAAAATATATATATATTATACTGGAGTTATAATATACCAATTTATTTTTTTTCATTCCTTTAAAAATGAAAAAATATATATTAAAGTAGCATTCATGCGTACGTACGGCTTACCATCTCCATTAATAGTGCATTTCATTTTCATATATCCAAATGATATGGACTATTATAAATACATATATACTGGATATATATGATATAAATGATATCTTAATCATTAATATCATTCTCTATATAATTTAATTTTTACCACATGGACAATTTGTAATTATAACAAGTTCATTTTTAACTTAAGTTTCAAACATCGACAAAATGTCAGATATGAACTCAAATAATTAACTAATTTTTGTAGCAAGTTAATAAGTGATACAAAAGGAATAATAAACTATAATAATTTTCTTAGTAATTTTTAAATTAACTTAATTTTATTATTCAGGAAGAACAAGGAACATACAAGACAAGTCAGACAGTAGTTAAGGGAACCTTTCACCTTCCTATTTTTGTCAAAGACTTATTTTATATTATGTCTTTTAGTTTATATTTTAAAATTTTAGGATATGTTATTATATATCCTTGTTGTGGTAAATTTTATTTCCATGTTATGTGAGACCCTTTTTTCTCTCATCAACCCATTTTCTAAATTTTTAAGTGACGTTGTTTGGCTACCGAATTTTTGTAAGGGAACTTCTTAACCCAATTTTTATTCTTTGGGTTAATATTATACTTTTAATTATATATTTCTATGATTATTTAAGAAATAAATTTTTAAGTCCTATATTTTATTTGTATATTAATTATGTGTACCTATAGTTAATACACATAATCAATTTATTTTTTTTTCAAAATAATCTTTGTAAGGGACTACGTCTCAATCTTCTTTCATTGAGGCATGTCTTGATATTGTGCACCTTTATTATCCTATAAGGTGTATACACTAACCTTTGACATATTATATATTGAATATAATTATTCTCATGATATTATGATATTTATTTTATGTTATTTTGTATCTATTTTTATTCAAATGTTTCTCAAGTGTTACGAGACTCTTTCACAGAAACATCATTTTAAAAGTTTTGGAGATTTAGTTTTCTAAATAAATTTCATTAATGTACATGTTTTTAAAATGGATTTAAGGATTTATTTATATAGACATCAAAGTTTTAAAATGTTAATTCCTATAATAGTTTCAAAATGGTATGGGACACTTTTATTCAAAAATGTTCTTTTTAAATGTTTTAAATGTGTATTTTAAATTGGATTGATTATATCAATATCTTGAAGTGGTATATTTTGATTGTAATATGGAAATGTTATCTTTAACTTATTATTGTTTTATGTGTTATGATTATGTTATGATTATTATTTAATGTTTACGTATACAGTTGGTTACGTGATAAACCTAGGGTGGGTGACCCCGAGATAGCTCTCCAATGCATTGGGTAACATGATAGAGGTAAACATTAATGTTTATCCTAAGAGATTTAGGGAATATAAAATGATGGGTATTACAAAAATAAATCCTTACATATCTATGAAAGCTACAATGTAATTATGTTATGGATTCCAGAAGTTACCTTTATGATTCGTGATTTCTATGGGTTATTCATAAATATTATGATTTCATGCAGTATGTTAAAGAGCTTATGTTTTGTATGAATTGATGGACTAATGTTTTCTTTATTTATTTTATAACCATTACTGAGATTTTTATGTTCATCCCTATTTTAAAAAAAATCACAGGGTATAGGGAAGGGTAAGACAAATGAAGAATTCAAGAAGATTTATATCAATAAAATAATTCTAATTTTAATTTAAGAGTTTTTATTTTATGAAAAAATGAATACTCAGTAGATGTGTCTACATTGTAATATCATGATGTAATGTAATATTTATAGCCTGATTCTCTAAAACTATAAACCTAAAAAGATTCTCAATGTTAATTCTTGATTTAACTCAAGATTAAGTAATGTTTTAAGGTTGGGTCTTTATATCAAAAATACTTTTCTTTAAAAAAATTGTTTTCTCTGCATTTTGTGTGTGGGAATTATAATTAATTTATAAAACCTTTATAAATTTTAATTTAAAAAATGAATTTAATTTTTTTAAATCAATATATCAAAATTGACTTTCGGTGGAATTTTTGTATTTTTTTTGAAAATATTGATTTTCTAGTGAATAATTAAAAATATTTATTTTCAGATAAAATAATATTTTTTTTCAAGCATTTAAAAAGTTAAGTTTACTTTTAAAATGAATTAAAATTAAAATTAATTATATTATATTTTTATTAATCCAATTATTTTTATTGGAACAAATTTTATGGTTTAATTTAATATAAAAGAAATTATACTTAAAATGGAATTTCTCTAAAAATTGTTTTTTCTTTCCATTTCATGCTGTAATACTAAATTATTTTCTTCCAATTATTGAAATTTAATCTTGAAAAATGGTTTCCATATTTTAAATCATGAGTTTCAAATTTCTTAAATATTCCCCTTTTATTTTTGGTTATTATGAATAATAACCACAGTAAATAATTGTAACCACGGTAATGGTAAATTGAGTAATTAAGGTTAAAAATAAAGTGATAAGGAATTCAATATCAACCTCACACTTAAATTAATCTAATTTAATGATTCTATTTATTCCATAATAATTCATACTATTAAATAATGGCCTTTATCCATTTGGATATTATTTTAACCTATTTAATATTTATGTGAGAGATGAAGAAACAAATGTCACTTTTCTTCTTTTAATATCTGTAAAAAATTTAAAAGGGAAAAATAAAAATTATATTCCGTTATAAAAAATTATATAAAATCTCATTGAATTATTTTATCATTTTAATTTATTTTAAATTTTTAATTATAAAATAATTATCTTAAATGCTTATGCAATGTCGACTTAGCATTTATTCAATTATTAGAAAAATAAAATAAATGAATTTAAAAATATTAAAATTAATACACATTAAAAAAATTATTGAGTTTTATGACTATTATAGATACATATTAGATTATATTCATATATTAAAGAATTATATTCGAATTACCTATTTTTATTGATGTATTTAATATCAAATTAAATGAATTGTGTCAAAAATGACATTATTGATATTTTATAATAAATAATATTTTATTAAATGATTTAAAATTAATAGAAACATTGTATTTTTTAAAATTAGTGTTTTATTGTTGAAAAAATTACCCATTTTCAATTTATTTACAGTTTTTCTTTTTTAAAAATCATTCTTTACCCTTAAAGGGAAGAAAACATTAATATTGCATTAATTTTCAAAAGGGTTAAAGGGGGGTTAAAACTAAAATATAAGGGTGATAAAATAAAAAAACATGTCTAAATTTTATTATATGAGATTATTTTGTTTCATACTCATATTATTATAAATTTTATTTAATTTTTATCCATTTTTCCTTAAAAATTATTTTATATTAATTTAGTACTTTATTAAATTCCAAGAATGATCTTCCCCTGACGTATAAAAGGATATCCCCTATCACATTATGTTACTCCCCATTGAGTAAAATTGATATAAAAAACTACCCAATTATATTATAAAAATATTTATCCATGTTCTAGAGTCTATTTCCCATTAAAAATATCAACCATAGGTCCTTTGAGAAGAGACGTAAATGAATTCTACTAAAGAATTGGTAATCATATTTACTAGATTTTTCATGTTTATTTCTTCTTCTACTTACTCTTAATTTTTTTAACAATACTAAAATAATAACTATATTATATTCAATATATAAATATGTTATTTTTATACTGGTACAACTATATTTTATCAATTTTTATCCTATAAAACATGAAAACTTCTCTTGTGTGTACGTACGGTTTACCGTCTACACATAGTAGTGTAATCTAGTTTTCATCACCACTTTACATGGATGGTTATAAATATATAAATAATCAATATATTTGATATTTATTAAATAAATAATCTTAATTATAATATATTATATTCCTTCTTACCATCCGATCCTTTGAAAAATGTTAGCATCACTCGTACGAACGTGTGGCCTACCACCTCCACGAAGCGATGTGATCTATTTTTCATGTTCTCTTTAAATGTATGGTAATAAGGTTAAAATTAATAAATATATATTACATATATGATATAATTATGATTTTGTTAAGTTTATTTATTATTTTAATTTCTTTCATTCTATCTTATGAAAGGTGAAAATGGTGTTCATGCATATGTACGACCCACCATCTCCATGAATGGTGAACTTCATTTTTTCTATACCTAACTTTTATATATGACTCTAAATATATATATGTATATCTAATGATATTTATATCAGTAATAAAATTATGGATATGATGGAACCCAGATAAAGACGCACGGGATGAAACTACCAAATCAAATCATACATGAAAAATGAAGTAGTTAACACTCAACAAAATGATAATAATAAAAGATTATTAAAAAATGGGTGATAAAATGTTATTAATGGATCATATAAGATAATAAAGATATTTATATGGTAATATTACATGATTATAATAAATCACAATTTATTATATATGATTTTTATATAAATTAAGTGGCATGTCTACTGTGAGGTATGAGATTTCATCTCAATTTTCACTTTATTAAGACATATTTGGAATTATACACCTATTTACTTTATATAGGTGTATATACATACAATTTTAAGTATTCAACAGTAATATCTATTTATTCATTAATATTAGTGATTCAATTGAAGTAACTATTTCAATGTGAATGTTTACAAAAAAATTTGATCTTATTTCTCTTTTGAATGGGTATATTTTCTTCCAAATCCATATTTTTTAAGATTGTTTTTCAAATGAAAATTTTATTTACTCAAATAATTTATCAAGGAAATTATATAATTTTTATAAGGTTTTGAAGGAATATTTATAATTCTTTTATGGAAATTTCATTATCTTTCTTTATATAAAATCAAAAGTAATTTTTTCTTTTTAAAGTTTACAAAGTTAACTGAATTTCATGCCACCATGATTGTTTTATGCCCTATAGATTCTTTTACAAGTTTTTGAATGGTTTTAAAAATAAAAATATTTAATTAAATATTATTTTAATATTTCAGTTTGATTTTCCTAAATACATTATTTTACTATAAAACCTATATTTATAATGAATTGAAAATCATCTCTCATATCTTGAATAATTTTTTCTGCTTAACTTTCTCTTGAAACATTAACTTTCTTATAATCATTTTTAATTTCTCCTAAATATAAATATCATTCAGCTGATTATTTACTAAACCTTATACAATTTTCATATATGGTGATTTTTAATGAAAGTTATTTGATTGACTTGGGAAATTTTTCTTTTCCCTATTCTTTAGTCAATACATATTTTTGTTTATAAGTCATATTTTTATGAATTAAATTCAAAATATGAGAAAAGAATTGGAAATATAGTAATGGGTTGGGCTCAGAACTATAGAGATCAATGATGCACTGATAGGTCTTATGAAGATAAATCATTTTTCCAAATTAAATGGGTTTTTTGTGTAAACCTACACATTAATTAAATTCCCTTGTTGTAAGGTATTGATAATATATATATATATATCATGATGTCTAAGATAATGAAATTCAATATGAATCATTTTCTTTATTGAGAATTTAGTTATTATTGTCCATGATATTACTCAATTAATATTATATATTTATTTTTTTGTTCTAAAGTTATTGATTAAATAGCATGTGATTTTAGTTTTTTACATTTACATATTGATTATGGATTATTTAGTTATAATATATTATGTTGTAAGTAACCCTTACTGAGTATATGATCTTTCCATTTTTTTGTTTTCCTTTCCCTATAATATAAAGAAGGAAATTATAATTAATATCATGGATTTAAGAATTCTTCTTATGTGTTGGCCAGAGTGTATATCTCAAGAAGGAGGTGAATTAAGTACCTAGTAAATATTTTTTTTAAAACAATTTAAAATAAAATCCCACAATTAATTTAATAAATACTAGTTAACTAAAACAACTAATCGATATAATACATGAACTTTTAAAATAAATCAAAAAGATCGATTAGTTCTCAATTAAAACAATATATAATTTTACTTCAACCTTTGAAATGAATTTACTAAATAAAAAACTTATATTAACACTAATTATGGTTAACTATTAATTTAGTGGTTTTTGTTTGGAGTTTAAAACAAATTCTGTTTTATATCATAGAAATTAAACCAACATAACACACAATTGAAATTAATTCAAGAGGTTTAGTATCAAGATTTTACATAGTACTCTCCTCTTGGGAATAACCTAATTCAAAGAAGTTTATTTAAAAATAAACATTGATCCAAAACCTGGATTGGGCATACAACAATAAGAAAATTATCCAAGACACACAAGGACCTCTTCCACGATAATCATGAGATTAAAAAAGAAATTAATCCACATAAGAATTTATTTCACCATAAATATAGGAAAGAGGAGTATAGTGTTTTTGATAATATATCTTGTGTCTTCCAGTTTAAATTAGGTGACAATGTGTGTGTATAAATACAGAGTATACACACATTTCTTAGCCTGTAAAGATAAATAAAATATAGAGAAAGTAAAAGATCTAGAAAGATGGTTCTTCTATGTATGACATATTTAGAATCTTATGACTCCTTGAGTGTAGTTAGAAATTATTCTTGAGTTGAGTTTCTAATGTTTTCAGTATAACAGAGCGGTGTAAACTCTTTGTTCTAACTATAGGATCTGAATATTTGTTATGCTCCTATTGAGTAAAAATTCCTCAAGGTAACATTGCCTAATTTTTTGGTTGGTTGTGTTTGTTTACAAACAAGGTTTTCATGGTGAATTATATAGTTCCATAGATTTTTTTTAACAATCCATGTTGACAAAGAACCATGAAAATGTAATGGAAGAACTAGAGGTGGTAAAAAAATAATAGATACAAGATGGCATCATTTTCTAGTGTTTTCCAAATTTTGGGGGTTCAAATTTTGGAGTTTCGTGAGCATTGAGAAAAGTGGATTTCCTTGAAGATATCATAAAAATATGTAAAAGGCTTGAGTTTTGAGAATATGGGCTTAATGAAGTGAATTTTTAAAATACATGAAGAATGGTGATGATGTTCTTTGTGATTATAATGAGCTTTACGAATGGAAGATATGAAGAGCATTGCGAGGGAGCATTGCGACAACGGCACAAAGGGATTAATGGAATGCTCCATGAATATGATGATATCTACGATAAAAAAATGTATTAGTGATTTGAAAAGGTAATATGTTCCATAGATATGATTTTGAATGATCCAAAAATCATGCTGGAAGAAGCAGAGCTCCACATTCGACTGCACCTATAAATAAGAGGCGACCCCTCTTCATTCTGGATGATCCTAAGAGAGAAAATCTATATTCATTTTGATTTCACAAAGCAAGGGTTTTCCACAAAGAAAGGTTTCAAATAAAGGATTGATATTTGAGAAAAGGATATACTATTCTTGACCTAAGTCAATGCTTCTATGTATTGAGTGCTTTGTGAAGAAGAGGTGTTCTATGATGGCTCAGTGAGATTCGTGAAGGAAGTCTGTTTGTGATGGCTTGAGCTCTGCGCCATCCTAAGCTCTGTGAAGGCTTGAGCTCTATAAAATATCATGCTCTAAGAAGTAGTTCGCTCTAAAAATTAGTGATTTATATGAAGGTGTGTTCTTTGTGAATAATCAAGGACTTTGCGCAGGCTTGTTTGAGATTTGAGAAATTTTGAGCTTTATGAAGTAGGGGGATTTGTGAAGGTATTTCCAAAGGTTGTTTCCCAGTGATCAATGGAAAATTGGTATTCATCAGTGGATGAAAATTTGACTTCAATAGAGCATATAAATATAATGGATGATTCATTCTTTAATGATAATTAAAGTACCTACAAGTCTTTAAACTATGAGTGGATCCTCTGAAGGAGCAGTGAGAATACATAAATTGAGAGAGTTGTGAGCTTTCAAATTGTGATTGGTTTTAAAATAGGAGGAACCGTGAGTCCTCTTCGAACTTGTAAATAACAATGCACTTATTGTGGATTTGGTACATTGGCACATCACCGGTGTAGGCTTCTTGGATGTAGGCTAGTGAGGGTGAACCAAGAAAAATTACTCTATCCTGTGCATGATTTAATATTTGGTCACACATTCCAATGGGATGGGGAGAGAAGAGAGTTTTTTAACAACAAAACATTATCAAAAGGGGTTGTTTTTTTGATCTTTCATACCCTGATTCACCCCCCTCTTACGGTATCTAGCCTAGTGGACCTAAAAATTTCTATTATAGTGAAAGATTGATATCAGTGTTTCTCTCTCAATTGAGGTCACCAATCATAAAGGGATTTTGATCTTCGGGGGGAATAATTTTCAATTATGGAATAATATAATGCAACACTAATTCGGATCATTGATAATGGATGCGTTTACAGTAGAAATGCATGGTATCTCATTCTACATCAATAGAGGAGCTTTATCAGAAGATGAAATAAGGGAATTGGATTCTAATGACAAGGGAATCAATTCCTTAGGGGGATTCCTATCTAATTCTATCTATAATAAGGTAATTCCATGAAAAAAAACACATACCATGTGGGAAAATCTATAGAAAATATATGAAAAAGATGCAAAGGTCAGAGAGGAAAAGATGCAAGTTCTATGGAACAAGTATGAAGATTTGGTAATGAACTAGAATGAGTATGTTGATGCATTATTTGACAAGGTAAATATTATTTTTGAAGACATGCGATGTCTTGGAGAGGTTATTAAAGACATATATATTGTGAAGAGAATCTTCTGAAAACATCCACCTTGGTTTAATCAAAAAGTTTCAATTTTTGAAGATAAAGACCCGAAAGAGATGATATTGGATAACCTTCATAACACCCTTGTTGCATATGAAATGAGAAATGATGAAAATAATGTTATAGAAAAGAGGAAATATAAAGAGGTGTCATTCAAGGCCAGGAAGAAACTCACCATTAATGATTCTCAGGAAGATGAAGAGATAGATGAGGTGATTTATTTCCTTTCCTCAAACCTACAAATAAGAAAATGAAAGATTAAAGGAAAACTACCAATTATATGTTTTATATGTTGAAAGGTTGGAAATCTTGCAGAATGGTGCCCCAAGAAGTTTCAATAAGATTATGAGAATGAATTATAAACTCCCAATAATAAGTATTTAGCTCATGTGAAAGGGAAAAACAATTCAAGAGAAATTTTTCTGAGAAGAAGAATCTTCTTTCATAAGAGTGTGATAGTTTATATGATTCTAAGGTTTAAGAGGTAGAAGAGGGAGAGTACTACCAAGATCATGGAGAGAATGCTACGGTGGCTATTTTCAGTAGTGATTAGGAAAAATAATAAACCAAAATTGATGAATAAGAAGAAGTTTAAGGATCAATTGACATGGAAGCTGAATTAGAAGCAGCACTTGAAGATATATATGTTTGGAGAAAAAAATGAAGAAATATGACAAGGTGGTACATGATGACAAACTCAACATGAAACAGTAGGAAGAATAGAAGTCTGAGTTGGTAAATGAATTTGAGAAAAATATGTATTCTAGTCCTGAGAGATCAGAAAATGTTAATGGACATAATCTTATCATTGAAGAACAAAATGGGAGATTGATGTCTTGAATAAAAAAGTGAAAATAAAATCAAGCGTATCAAATAACTTGAAGAATATGTCATAAAACTATGAATAAATGTTAAGGATAAAGGAAAAATATTAACTCCCAATATGACATTATAAAATAGATCGCTCAAAAGGAAAAAATAGAAAGTAAAGAACAGAGGTCTAGAAAAAAAGAAGCAACAATCGTGTTCGGATGTTAAGACTAATGTGGGGATTAACCGAAAACAAAAATCTATGAATGTTGATGTCAGACCACCAGTACCCATTCCAATATTGAAATTTGATTTAGTCATAAAGAAGAATCATAATATTCAAAGATCCCAAGGGGAAACTAGAAGCACAGAAGTGACCTACATGAATGCACCCTATATCGGGTGTTATTGTTGTTGAAATATAGGACATTCACAATAGGTATATTCCATAGCCAAGAGATATTTAAGGTCACCAGAATAATAGTAGAAGCCAAACAGAGCTACATATTATAAAACATCCTTTGAGGGACATTGTTTTTGGTGCATAGATTTTGGGCACATGGCTAGATATTGTACATCAACCATGCAGAGGAATGTACCAAGGTAGAATCAATGAAGTCACAAGTATCAAACCAACAAAATAATAGGCGTGTTAAAAATTCAAAATCGATTTGCAACTTTGAAGGATGAAGCTGGTTCATCGCACTCTAAGGAAGATCAATATTTTCAAACTACACTAAGTGTGAGGTCAAAGACATGGATCAAAACAAAAAAGGATGTGAATTAAGTGGTGGTAGAAATTTCCCTTAAATTATCAGACCGTTTTGGTGTATGGATTCTTGACAGCGGTTTCACATCCCACATGATAGGTAGTAAGGATCTTATTATAGGCATAAAATATGACAAAGAAGGTATTGTAAAGTTTTTATATGATGAAGTCCTAAAGATAATTGGCTTGGGAAAGGCCAATTTTGGGGGCAAAGAAATGAGATATGATGATGTCTAGGTATTATAAGGTCTCAGTCACAATTTTATTAGTGTCAATCAACTATGTGACTCAGGTCATTCTATAAGGCTAACTGAGAAGAAGTGTATAATAAAAAAAGATATACTGTAGTGGTTCTACAGGGAAAAGTAAAAAATTAAAATCACTACCTTCTATGTGGGGAAGAAGATATGTGATTTTTTGAGAGGAAGAAAACAAGATATGGAATAAACGAATGGGTCATCTATGCCAACCATCCCTAGAAAATCTAGTGAAGTTTTATATAGCTACAGACCTCCCTAAACTATCATGTGATCATAATCATACATCTGAGGCATTTCAATAAGGAGAAATAATTAGATAAAACATACAAGGCTATGGAAAATAAGTCAAAAGGAGTGTTTGAGTTGGTGCATGTAGATGTTTGTGGACTTATATCACCAAGATCCATTGAAGGGAAGAGTTATTTTATTATTTTCATTGATGTCTACTGTTGAATGGAATAGGTATTTGTCATTTCGCAAAATTCTAATGTGTTCAGCTTCTTAAAATAGTATATAATGGAATCAGAAAGGATGATTGGGAAAAAAAATTTGAAGTTTCGTACTGATAATGGTAAAGAATTCACCAAAAGTCATGTAAAATACTATCTCGAGAAACACAGGATAAGGCATCATGTTTCTTCAGTGAGAACACCCCAACATAACGGAGTGGTTGATAGGATAAATTAGATCATCAACAACGTTGAAGAAATGATGCTTATTGAAAAAGAATTACCAGAGAAATTTTAGAAGGAAGTAGTTTTGACATCGGTCTACATTTGAAACAGGGCTCTTTTGTGTCCAAGGAAGGAAATACTTTACATGAGATGCAGTATGGAAAGAATCCAATAGTGAAGTAATTTTGAATCTTTTGAAGCAAGTGATTTATTCTCAACAAAAAAACACACGAAATTTGAATCACGTGGAGATGAGGGGATATTCCTAGACTATTCAGGAAAATGAAAAGCATATAAATGATTTAATATGAAGATAGGAAAAGTATTTGAGAGTAATGATGTCACTATATTGGAGAATGAAGAGAATATTAAACAACATTGTGAACAAATTGATGATGAAAGTGATGATGACACAAGAAACATGGGGGGTACAGAAGTTGTAGATAATAATTCTGAAGAAGATACTAATGATGAGAATGAGGAAGTCAAATTTGTATCTACCCAGAAGCAAAAGAGTCAAGATGAAATTGACAGGAAAAATATAATTGGAGATCCGATAGTGCATGTTCAGACAAATAAGAATGAAGTCACTTCCACAAACATCATTACTATCTTAGGTAGAGCATAAATATTTTTCTGAGCCAGCTGAAGATGAAAACTTGGTTCAGGATATAAATGAAGAGCTAGATTAGATTGAGAAGAATCAGATGTGGGGGATTGTTTTGAGGCCAGTAGATAAGAATGCTATCGGGACTAAATGGGTTTTTCTCAACAAGATAAATGTAGATGGCATAATGATTTGAAAAAAATCATGACTAGTGTGAAAAGGATACTCCTAGATAGAGAATATAGATTATGATGAGATATTTGCATTGGTTTCAAGGATAGAGACAATAATATTATTCTGAGCCATTGCAGTTCAACAGAAGTTCAAAGTGTTCAAGATGGATGTCAAATCTGAATTTTTATCGGGGTTCTAGGGGAGGAAGTTTATATTGGGTAGACAGATGTTTTTTTCATTCATTAGGATGAGAACAAAGTTTGTCAATTGAAGAAAGTGTTATATGGGATTAAACAAGCACCAATTGCATGATAGTCAAGGATTGATTAGAATTTGGAGAATCATTGTTTTTATAATGGTGATGTTGATTAAAATCTTTATTTCCACAATGATAATAATCAAAGGATGATGGTGTCAGTTTATGTCGATGATATAATATTTAGAGGATCAGATGAAGCTTAGTGTAGATAGTTTTCCAAATTCCTTAAAAGTGAGTTTGAAATGTCAATGATAGGTTGAGTTTATTTTCCCTAGGTTTATAGGTAACATATGGAATAAATGGCACAATCATTTCTCAATCAAAACATCCTGATGAGGTTATGAGAATATTTGGAATGAAAAATTCAAAGGAGATGAAGACTATGATTGCTACCTGGATGAAATTATTGAAGGATGATGGTGGAAAAGAGTTAATATTATAGAATACCTGAAGATTATTGGGATTTTACTGTACCTAACAGTGACAATACCAGATATTTTTTTCACCACATGCCAAGAAGCACGATATCAATGAAATCTCAAGGAAATCCACATAATGTTATTGAAAAGAATAATTCGGTATATCAACTGAAATATGGATTTCTATTTTATGTATAATGAAAAATATCTACCAGGTCTGTTGGGATATACAGATGCAGATTGGGTTGGTTCAGCAGATGATAGAAAATCAAAATCAGGAGGTGCTTTATATCTTGGTGGATTGTTTATTTCTTGTATAAGTAAGAAGCAAGATTTAATTTCATTGATCACCACAGAAGATGATTATATTATTCCCACTCAAGAATGCACACAATTATTTTGGATGAAACAAAAACTTGATGATGTGGGATTTTAAGTGAAGTCTTTGATCAGAATCTAGTGAGATAACTCAAGTGCTATCAATCTTAGCAAAAATCTAGTCCATCCCTCAAGGACAATGCACATTGATATCAATTGTCATTTTAATAAGGAGAGGTGGATCAAAGTTTAGTGAAGTTTTAGTACATACCTGTCACGACCCGTCCTCGGAGCCCGTGTCGTGACTACCCCAAGCCCGCCTTCCATAGGCCAGGGGCTGGCGACTAGCACCAAAGGCGTAAATCCCAATAACTGGGAAGGCATTGCCTTTATAAAAGTAACAAAACACCACAGAGTGCAAGCGGAAGTAAACACTAAGTAAACTGGGTACAACAGAAGTGCTGAAAGTAAAGGGGGCAGGAAATACAAGCCCAACTGTAAAGTACAAGAAAAAGAAAAAATGGCTGGAAGGTGTCAAGATGCTCCTGGATTGTCCTCTGGAGTCCCTACCTGAAGGGTATGTACAGATGGCCACCTCAGCTCTGGGTACCGTCTCGTCGTAACGTCCACCTACGGGTACCGTCTCGTCGTCACGTCCACCTCCGGGTATCATCTTGTCGTGAGGTCCACCTCCGGGTACCGTCTCGCTCAGCAAGCCTCAGCCTCAACCAGCGCTGTCCGTCGTCTGCAACCAACACAACGAAGTGCGGGCATAGCCCGTGCAGGGGTGAGTATAAGCTACTCAGTAGGGACCCCGAGACCCCCAAAGGTCTCCTGAAATCCACAAATGATCAACCATAGATGAAAGATGCAATCACGTAGTAACATCTGACACGGCTTAGGTATATGCCCATACATATACCTAAGTCATCCATTCCCGTTCGGCTCCAACGTCCGAGCCCAAGCACAACCCAGTCCACACAGGAAAGCAAATGTATACCCACACAGGATAGCACAACACAATCCACAAAGGAGAGTAAATGGTAAATCCACACAGGATAGTTCAACACAATCCACGAAGGAGAGTAAACAGTAAATCCACACAGGAAAACTCAACAGATAACTCTCATAGGTATATGCCCATACATATACCGAAATTATCAGTCAACCCATCTCAATCAAGAGGAAACACAAGGACAAAAGTCTCAGCTCAAACCAGGATTTTCATCATCGAAACCGTAACTGCTGAAGAGCTCCGTCTCTGGAGTGTACAGTGGTCCTGTCACAACTCTGAGGTACTGCTCACTAACTTAAGATTGCTGTAGTACTCCACCTATCGAGTATTGCGGGCCAGCCGCTACCACCAAGTGCTCCCATGTGCCGCTAAAACCAAGTGCACCACTGTCGTGGGTCTGCCGCTACAACCAAGCGCTCCCCTGTGCCGCTACAACCAAGCGCACCTCTGTCGTGGGTCTGCCGCTACAACCAAGCGCTCCCCTGTGCCGCTACAACCAAGCGCACCTCTGTCGTGGGTCTGCCGCTACAACCAAGCGCTCCCCTGTGCTGCTACAACCAAGCGCTCCCCTGTGCTGCTACAACCAAGCGCACCTCTCTCGTGGGTCTGCCGCTACAACCAAGTGCTCCCATGTGCCGCTACAACCAAGCGCACCTCTGTCGTGGGTCTGCCGCTACAACAAAGCGCTCCCCTGTGCCGCTACAACCAAGCGCACCTCTGTCGTGGGTATGCCGCTACAACCAAGCGCTCTCATGTGCCGCTACAACCAAGCGCACCTCTGTCGTGGGTCTGCCGCTACAACCAAGTGCTCCCATGTGCCGCTACAACCAATCGTACCTCTGTAACACACCGAGTCGTTCGATCAGCAGTCATCGGGTCTCAGTCAGCTACACGGTCTCCGTGCTCCGCCCGCTCGTCTCCGGGAGGGTCCGCTCCACGAGCTACTGGTCGATACTCAAAGTATCACAAAGTCCCGCAAGGAAGTATCTCAAAGGACCACCTCGTCATAGGGGTCTCAACGCAACAGACGGCGCGTCAATCGGACGCCTGGTCTGTGAGTTATTAGCCTTTTTGTCCCAGGGGCCAGGTTGGTTTCGTGAGCAAACCAATCCCGTCCATATCCCAACTGTACCCTGAACTCTCCTAGGGTACACCCATAGGGACCGTTTCTCAAAGAGATCACCAACGCCGCCGATGGTTCGTCAAACGGGCGTCCTGTCTGAAAGGTATCATCTTTTCCGTTCCAGGAGCCCGGTTGGATTTCGGTACGATCTAACCCGGCCAAAATCCAACTGCGTCCAAAACTCGGGTGGAGTATGCCAAAAGTTCCGTATCGTCAAGAGGAACTCAACGCAATAGACGGCGCGTCAATCGGACGCCCGGTCTGGAAGTTATTGGTTCTTTCGTTCCAAGGGCCCGGTTGGTTTTCGTGAGCGAACCAACCCGACAGCACTCCGACGGCATCCAAACCTTGAGCGGAGTAAGCCAAAAGATCCGTCTCACAAAGAGGAATTCAACGAAGCTGATGGCACGTCAATCGGACGTCTGTAGCTCTAGATATGAGCGTTTCCGCTCCGAAGGCCCGGTTGGTTACGTGTACGAACCAACCCAGCCGAACTCAAGGTGTTCCAAAACCTTGAGTGCGATAAACCGAAACGAATGTCTCGATCCAAGGATCGTGTTGCCGCTAACGGCGAGTCGTTTGGAGGCCCGCAGCTCAAGTTACGGGCATTTGAACGAAGACCGTCCGAGGACGGGGGTCTGGGCCCGGGCCTACCCGACTCGGCCGGCCCGGCTCGATTCGGCCGAGAGACCGAGCGGCCGACGCGGGAGGGAGCCGCCGCCCCGCGTGACACCCCCGCGGCACCCGCGGGGTGTCGGCCAAACACTCGGGGGGCGCAGCGTGACACCCCCGCGGCACCCGCGGGTGTCGGCCAGACACTCGGGGGGTGCCGCGTGACACCCCCACGGCACCCGCGGGTGTCGGCCAGACACTCGGGGGGCGCCGCGTGACACCCCCGCGGCACCCGCTGGGTGTCGGCCAGAGACTTGGGGTTGTCGCGTGACAACCCCGCGGCACCTGCGGGGTGCTGCCCTGGACACCCGGGGGGCGCCGCCGCCTCCGGCCGCCGGCGCCGCCTCCGGCCGCCGGCGCCGCCGCCGGCTTCCGCGGGCCGCCGGAGTCGCTCTGGTGGCCCGTTTTCCTTCCCGTCTGCGCCGTTGCTCCTCCCGGGACTCGTCCTTCACTGCGGAAACATCAAACATCTGTTGCGGCACATTCCGTCATCGCCCGTAAAATCCGCACAAAACGAAGAACGGCGGAGGGTCGTCGGGCCCTGTTCGTTTGGCCTGCACCCTCCGCGTTAGAAATAATCGAAGGGAGAAAATAAAATGTTCAACACATGAACCAACAATTTTAAAAAAATAAAATTGTTTCT
Organism: Viscum album; assembly: GCA_963277665.1. Classification (NCBI taxonomy): domain Eukaryota; kingdom Viridiplantae; phylum Streptophyta; class Magnoliopsida; order Santalales; family Viscaceae; genus Viscum; species Viscum album. The sequence goes on from OY728121.1 coordinate 511,350,543, forward strand.
TTGATTCCGGTTCATTAATTTTTAAAGAACGTTCACAGGAATATAAGGAGGGAGATTTCCAAAAATATAAAATCCCTACCTCGTTGATCGTCGCGCGCGGGCGTTCTTCGCGGAAAAGCTCGTCGCGGAAGATAGGGATCGTCGCGTCGTCGCGGGGAGGCGTCGCGTCGTCGCGGAATCCGGCGTTGAGTCGGCGAACTCAAGCAGCCGATCGAAGATCCGTCGCGGAGGAAGAGACGTCGCAGAATAACGTTGTCGGCATCGCGGATCACGACATCGCGTCGTCGATTTCCGGTTTCGGCGTTCTTTGCGTTCTTCACGTTCTTCGCGTTCTTCGCGAAGGAGGCTGAAGGTTCAAGGATCCTCTCTCAACAATTAATCCTCCAAAAGAAATTGGTTGGTCTTATTTTATTATTATGCCAACACACGAAAAAGGGTAAGAAACGACCCATCAATTCATTGAATTAATTCAACGAAAGAAACAACTCATTTAATTTACGAAATAAACCGCCCAATTAAATGGTCTGTTAAGAATTTAGAAAACGCGTCAGTTGACTTTCATAATGACGGGTTTTTGCGGGTGCGTTACTTAGCGGAAAGAAACGGCGGGGCTCGTGCAGGCCCCACCTCACAAATATCCTACAAAGGGGGTAGGATATTTCTGGATAGCATCCTATCCGGTTCAACTCAGTTCAAGCCGCCTTTAAGTTGCTTTAAGTGGCTTCCAAGTGGCTTAAGTGAAATAAAATAAAGTTGTCGAAAAATTATTTTATTTCTTAACTTTAAGCCCGAAAATTAAAAACCACACCCGAGCAAATGCAACTCCGGAAGAGGTGTTTCTAAGAGAATACCGGCACTGCGATTTCATCGGTGCCCTTAGAATTCGATTCCGGGCACCGGTTCAAATGTTAGAAAAACCCGCTCATCCGTTCACTGAACGTACCCGAGCCAAACTTCAAAAAATGATTCCGGGCACACCGGGCCTCGGAATCAGGCACCGTCAGAAGCTGCGCTCTTGTAAAATTCCATAGAAAATTAAGAAAAAAAATTTCCTTAAAAATTATGGGTCTTTACATTACTCCCACCACAGGGCTTTACATCCCCGTAAAGCTTCAACACAAACTAGGGATACAAAGGCAGTACTGAGCACGTAACTGAGCCTCCCGCTCCCATGTGCTCCCTGGAGGTTTCCGTGCTGCCATCTGATGCGCACAAGAGGAATCGATCATCCACATTGGACTCGCTCCTGTCGATCCTCTATCTCCACCGGGACCTCCGCAAAGGTCGCCCCATCATCCATGTCTAGCTCCCCATGGTCAAAGATGTGCGTCGGTTAGTGCACGTATCTTCTCAGCTGAGATACGTGGAAGACGTCGTGCACCCGGTGCAACTGTGGTGGCAGAGCCAGGCGACAAACCACCTCGTCAAATCCCGCAAACCACGTCGAGGTAAGACCCACAAGAAGACGTGGTCACCATCCTCGAACTCCAGTGGCCTCCGCCTCCTGTCAGCATAAGGCTTCTACCGGCTCTGAGCTGTACTCATCTGCCCCTGGATGACCTGGACCATCTCAGGTCCCACAAGAGCTGCAAGATTTATTCTTTTCCGATAAGAGAAATCTGGTCCCATCCCCTGGATGAACCACATTCTTTTGCCTAATACAGTCATTCCTGACTTGGGTGATACTAATCCATACCAAGGATGACGTCGTAAGGCCTCGATGCTTCTGCCACGAGATCCAACCGTTACTCTCGCCTCCAAGGGTTGAGTCACACTGTTGGCATCAGTGTGTGGTAACTGGGTCTCCTCCAGTAGATGTCTCACAAGTGAGGGTCAAGTCAACAGTCTAAACCGTAACCTCTTAGTAACAACACAAAAGAGGACAGGAAGGAAAACATCACAAAGGTAAGCGTCTTTTATTATTGCAGCTCATATTACAAGGACGCTACACAACAGCAACAAGGAACTAGAAGTACAAAAGATGTATCCCCTAGTTCCGCTCCTGTCCAAATGCTCCCAGAGCTCCACGATCGAAGGCCTCAGCTGCCTGAAGCTGAGCTCTCCCATGTCCACCAACTCCATGCGGTCGGGGTGGACCTCCTGGTGGTGGTGGTGGCAACACCTCGAAGTTTCTCCCACCATCGGCTACTCGGCCAGCTCCACTGCCTCGTCCGCCTGTACCCTGCGGACCACCGTGGCCAAATCTCTGTCTAGGAGGTCCCTCTACTGCCTGCTGCTCATCTGTAAAACGAGTCGGGCAGTCTCGAGCCATGTGACCAATCCCGCCACAGGAGTAACACTGCCCACTCTCAGCACGCCTGGCTCTGACTCCACGCCGGCTCCCCCGCACAACTGAGCCTGAGTCGTGCAGTCGGCCACCGGTAGGTCTGGCCCTCTTGGACCTCTGCGCATAGAAGTGATGCCTTGTCGTGCACTTGGAGCATCAAGCTCCACCATCGGCCTGCTGCTGCGTACAGTAGGCTCACTGCGAGGATTACCATGAGGTCTGCTGGTATCATCACTAGCCTGAAAACTCCCACCACAGCCTCCAGCCAATCCTCAGCCACCTGCGGGTCTGTCTCTCCCCGGAACCTGGGTGGCCTCTGGCGCTGGAACTCGTGCAGTGCACTCAAGCGACGTGCATCGTCAGCGGCTGGAAGCATCGGTGGCTCGGCGGGTAGAGGTACTGCCGATGCCTCAGCTGTCAAGGGGCCCTGCACCGAGGCCTCGTCGCTGGGCGGGCTATCGCCACGCTCAACCCTCAGAACCCTAGATGGTCGTCCGCGGGGAGGCATCCTGAAAGAAACAACATGATACGGTCAAACGATAAGAACCTGGTGAGCTGACCTGGTTTGAGATGACTTTTAAAAACTGCTGGAAACACACACCCAATCAGTGTCTTCGTGCATTAAGTCGGAAATCGGAAGTCGGGGTCCTAGTGTACGGATACGTCGGCCGCCGCACCAACACTGGACTCCCTGGACCGATAACCACACTCAATACGCTAAACACTATTGCTTCACATAGAAGAAAGATCAGAGTCTGCGGTAGAACCGACCACCTCTGATACCAATCTGTCACGACCCGTCCTCGGAGCCCGTGCCGTGACTACCCCAAGCCCGCCTTCCATAGGCCAGGGGCTGGCGACTAGAACCAAAGGTGTAAATCCCAATAACTGGGAAGGCATTGCCTTTATAAAAGTAACAAAACACCACAGAGTGCAAGCGGAAGTAAACACTAAGTAAACTGGGTATAACAGAAGTGCTGAAAGTAAAGGGGGCCGGAAATACAAGCCCAACTGTAAAGTACAAGAAAAAGACAAAACGACAGGAAGGTGTCAAGCTGCTCATGGATCGTCCTCTGGAGTCCCTACCTGAAGGGTAGGTACAGATGGCCACCTCAACTCCGGGTACCGTCTCATCGTAACGTCCACCTCCGGGTACCGTCTCGTCGTCACGTCCACCTCCGGGTATCATCTCGTCGTGAGGTCCACCTCCGGGTACCGTCTCGCTCAGCAAGCCTCAGCCTCAGCCAGCGTTGTCCGTCGTCTGCAACCAACACAACGAAGTGTGGGCATAGCCCGTGCAGGGGTGAGTATAAGCTACTCAGTAGGGACCTCGAGACCCCCAAAGGTCTCCTGAAATCCACAAAGGATCAACCATAGATGAAAGATGCAATCACGTAGTAACATCTGACATGGCTTAGGTATATGCCCATACATATACCTAAGTCATCCATTCCCGTTCGGCTCCAACGTTCGAGCCCAAGCACAACCCAGTCCACACAGGAAAGCAAACGTATACCCACACAGGATAGCACAACACAATCCACAAAGGAGAGTAAACAGTAAATCCACACAGGATAGTTCAACACAATCCACGACGGAGAGTAAACAGTAAATCCACACTGGAAAACTCAACAGATAACTCTCATAGGTATATGCCCATACATATACCGAAATTATCAGTCAACCCATCTCAATCAAGAGGAAACACAAGGACAAAAGTCTCAGCTCAAACCATGATTTTCATCATCGAAACCGTAACTGCTGAAGAGCTCCGTCTCTGGAGTGTACAGTGGTCCTGTCACAACTCCGAGGTACTGCTCACTAACTTTAGACTGCTGTAGTACTCCACCTATCGAGTATTGCGGGCCAGCCGCTACCACCAAGTGCTCCCATGTGCCGCTACAACCAAGCGCACCACTATCGTGGGTCTGCCGCTACAACCAAGCGCTCCCCTGTGCCGCTACAACCAAGCGCACCTCTGTCGTGGGTCTGCCGCTACAACCAAGCGCTCCCCTGTGCTGCTACAACCAAGCGCACCTCTGTCGTGGGTCTTCCGCTACAACCAAGCGCTCCCCTGTGCCGCTACAACCAAGCGCACCTCTGTCGTGGGTCTGCCGCTACAACCAAGAGCTCTCTTGTGCCGCTACAACCAAGTGCATCTCTGTCGTGGGTCTGCTGCTACAACCAAGCGCTCCCCTGTGCCGCTACAACCAAGCGCACCTCTGTCGTGGGTCTGCCGCTAAAACCAAGCGCTCCCCTGTGCCGCTACAACCAAGCGCACCTCTGTCGTGGGTCTGCCGCTACAACCAAGCGCTCCCATGTGCCGCTACAACCAAGCGCACCTCTGTCGTGGGTCTGCCGCTACAACCAAGCGCTCCCATGTGCCGCTACAACCAAGCGCACCTCTGTCGTGGGTCTGCCGCTACAACCAAGCGCTCCCATGTGCCGCTACAACCAAGCGCACCTTTGTAACACACTGAGTCTTTCGATCAGCATTCATCGGGTCTCAGTCAGCTACACGGTCTCCGCGCTCCGCCCGCTCGTCTCCGGGAGGGTCCGCTCCACGAGCTACTGGTCGATACTCCAAGTATCAAAAAGTCCCGCAAGGAAGTATCTCAAAGGACCACCTCGTCATAGGGGTCTCAACGCAACAGACGACACGTCAATCGGACGCCCGGTCTGTGAGTTATTAGCCTTTTTGTCCCAGGGGCCCGGTTGGTTTCGTGAGCGAACCAATCCCGGCCATATCCCAACTGTACCCCTAACTCTCCTAGGGTACACCCATAGGGACCGTTTCTCAACGAGATCACCAACGCCGCCGACGGTTCGTCAAACGGACGTCCTGTCTGAAAGGTATCATCTTTTCCGTTCCAGGGGCCCGGTTGGATTTCGGTATGATCTAACCCGGCCAAAATCCAACTGCGTCCAAAACACGGGCGGAGTATGCCAAAAGTTCTTTATCGTCAAGAGGAACTCAACGCAACAGACGGCGCATCAATCGGACGCCCGGTCTGGAAGTTATTGGTTCTTTCGTTCCAAGGGCCCGGTTGGTTTTTGTGAGCGAACCAACCCGACCGCACTCTGACGGCATCCAAACCTTGAGCGGAGTAAGCCAAAAGATCCGTCTCACAATGAGAGATTCAACGAAGGTGAAGGCACGTCAATCGGACGTCCGTAGCTCTAGATATGAGCGTTTCCGCTCTGAAGGCCCGGTTGGTTTCGTGTACGAACCAACCCGGACGAACTCAAGGTGTTCCGAAACCTTGAGTGCGATAAACCGAAACGACCGTCTCGATCCAAGAATTGCGTTCCCGCTAACGGCGAGTCGTTTGGAGGCCCGCAACTCAAGTTACGGGCATTTGAACGAACATCGTCTGAGGACGGGGGTCCGGGCCCGGGCCTACCCGGCCCGACCCCGTCCGACCCGGCCCGACCCGGTCCGACACGGTCGGACCGGTCCGGCTCGGCCAGACCGGCTCGACTCGGCCGCGCGACCGAGCGGCCGACGCAGGAGGGAGCCGCCGCCCCGCGTGACACCCCCGCGGCACCCGCGGGGTGTCGGCCAGACACTCGGGGGGGGGGGGGGGGGCGTGACACCCCCGCAGCACCCGCGGGGTGTCGGCCAGACACTCGGGGGGCGCCGCGTGACACCCCCGCGGCACCCGTGGTTGTCGGCCAGACACTCGGGGGGGCGCCGCGTGACACCCCCGCGGCACCCGCGGGGTGTCAGCCAGACACTCGGGGTTGTCGCGTGACAACCCCGCGGCACCCGCGGGGTGCCGCCCTGGACACCCGGGGGGCGCCGCCGCCTCCGGCCGCCGGCGCCGCCGGAGTCGCTCCGGTGGCCCGTTTTCCTTCCCGTCTGCGTCTTTTCTCCTCTCGGGACCCGTCCTTCACTACGGAAACATCAAACATCCGTTGCGGCACGTTCCGTCGTCGCCCGTAAAATCCGCACAAAACGAAGAACGGCAGAGGGTCGTCGGGCCGTGTTCGTTTGGCCTGCACCCTCCGCGTTAGAAATAATCGACGGGAGAAAATAAAATGTTCAACACATGAACCAACAATTTTAAAAAAATAAAATTGTTTCTTTGATTCCGGTTCATTAATTTTTAAAGAACGTTCACAGGAATATAAGGAGGGATATTTTTAAAAATATAAAATCCCTACCTCGTTGATCGTCGCGCGCGGGCGTTCTTCGCGGAAAAGCTCATCGCGGAAGAGAGGGATCGTCGCGTCGTCGCGGGGAGGCGTCGCATCGTCGCGGAATCCGGCGTTGAGTCGGCGAACTCAAGCAGCTGATCGAAGATCCGTCGCGGAGGAAGAGACGTCGCAGAAGAACGTTGTCGTCGTCGCGGATCACGGCGTCGCGTCGTCGATTTCCGGGTTCGGCGTTCTTCGCGTTCTTCACGTTCTTCGCATTCTTCGCGAAGGAGGCTGAAGGTTCAAGGATCCTCTCTCAACAAGTAATCCTCCAAAAGAAATTGGTTGGTCTTATTTTATTATTATGCCAACACACGAAAAAGGGTAAGAAACGACCCATCAATTCGTTGAATTAATTCAACGAAAGAAACATCTCATTTAATTTACGAAATAAACCGCCCAATTAAATGGTCTGTTAAGAATTTAGAAAACGCGTCACTTGACTTTCATAATGACGGGTTTTCGCAGGTGCGTTACTTAGCGGAAAGAAACGGTGGGGCTCGTGCGGGCCCCACCTCACAAATATCCTACAAAGGAGTAGGATATTTCTGGATAGTATCCTATCCGTTTCAACTCATTTCAAGCCGCCTTTAAGTGGCTTCAAGTGGCTTCCAAGTGTCTTAAGTGAAATAAAATAAAGTTGTCGAAAAATTATTTTATTTCTTAACTTTAAGCCCGAAAATTAAAAACCACACCCGAGCAAATGCTACTCCGGAAGAGGCGTTTCTAAGCGAATACTGGCGCTGCGATTTCATCAGTGCCCTCAGAATTCGATTCTAGGCACCGGTTCAAAAGTTAGAAAAACCCGCTCGTCCGTTCACTGAACGTACCCGAGCCAAACTTTGAAAAATGATTCCGGGCACACCGGGCCTCGGAATCAGGCGCCGTCAGAAGCTGCGCTCTTGTAAAATTCCAAAGAAAATTAAGAAAAAAAAATTTCCTTGAAAATTACGGGTCTTTACAATACCTACAGAGATACAGGTTGTAGAAATTTAGACAAAGGACTTACCCAAAGAAGATTTTGAGGGACATCAACTAGCTCTAGGAGTCCAATCTACTCCTGCACTTGAAAAAAGTGTGGATGTGCCCCCCTCATCTCCCCGAGGTATGGTGTTTTTTCCCTAATGTTATAATCTATGTTCTATCCAATGATGAAGAACACAAAATAGTGAATTTGGTTTCATTGAAAAAGGGGAAGAAAGAGTGACCCCTAAAGGGGGAGAAACAATTGCTAAATAATAGAGAAAATTTCTTAGTCAAAGACATGGGTAGAAGCTAGCAGGTGGAGCGACGAGATAGGGGTAGAGCAGTGCGATGGACGGAGAGTTTTAAATCAGACGATTCTTGAAGTGATCTATCAAATAATAGATATAATTAAATTTTACGTTCATGATGAAATTATTTTATTCATATTAGTATGGTATTGACAATTCGTGTAAAAAATGAAGTAATTCATTGATGAAATTATAATAATACTCCTGTTTCTCAGGCTGAGTATTGATCATGTGGGCTTAGAGTATGTGGTGAGTGAATCAATGGTTATTATCTAAATCACAAGAGGTAGATGATGGTAGATGATGGAAGTATCTTCAGTGAGGTATCAATGTGCTGAGAATCATTATGAGAAGAGTTTTCAACAAACCTAAAGGGGGATATTGTTGGGAAAAAATACCACAAGGTTACATTATAGCATTTTTGGGTTGGTTTTGTTTCTTTAAAAAGTATATTTTCATGGTGAATTTTTGAGTTACAGAGATTCTTTTGACAATCCATGTTGACAAAGAACCATGAAAAATTAATGGAATGTTTGGAGGCGGTACAAAAAATTGAATACAAGATGGTGCCATTTTCCTGTGTTTTCTAAATTTTTTGAGTCCAAAATTTGGAGTTTGTTGAGAATTTCAAAACATGGATTTCCTTGAATATCTCATAAAAATATGTAAAAGTCTTGAGTTTCTCAAATATGGGCTTCATGAAGTGGTTTTTGCAAATACATGAAGAATGGTGATGGTGTTCTATGTGATTACAACGATCTTCGTGGATGGTAGAGATGAAGAGAATTGTGAGGGAGCATTGCAGTGATTGAGGAAAAGGATTATTGGAACACACCATGATTACGATGATCTCTGTGATCCAAAAATTGTTATGGTGCTTTGTAAAGGGAAGATGTGTTGTAGAGATGATTTTGACCAATCTAAAAATCACACCGGAAGAAGCAGAGCTCTGTGTTCGACCGCGCTAATAAATAAGAGGTGTCACCTCTTCATTAGAGACAAGCATAAGAGAGAAAATCCGGAGTCATTTTTATTTTTTAAAGAATAGTGTGCTCTTCCAAGCAAGGTTCAAGTAAAGTCTTGAGTTTTTTTAAAAGAATATCCGAGTCTTGGCTGAAGTCAATGCTTCTATATATTGAGAGCATCTCAAAGAAGAGTTGTTCCCCATTGGCTCAATGAGATTTTCGATGGTAGTATTTTTGGGACGGCTTGATCTCTAGGGAATCCTAAGATCTGCAAAATATTGAGCTCTACAAAGTAGTGTGCTCTGTGAAGTAGCGTGCTCTATAAAGCAGTGATCTCTTCAAAGGTGTGTGTTTTGCGAAGAAGCAAGGACTCTGTGAAGACTTGTTTGAGCTTTGTGAAATTTGGAGCTTCGAAAAGTAGAGACATTTGTGAATGTACATCCAAAGGTTGTTTCCCAGTTATTAGTGGAAAAGGTTTATTCATCAATGGATGAAAATTAGACTTCAACAGAGCATCTACATATAGTGGAGGATGCATTCATTAGGGATAAATAAAGGACCAAAAAGTCTTTAAACTGTAAGTGAATCTTCTGAAGAAGTAGTGACCATACTTTAGTTGAGATATCAATGATCTTTCAAATGGTGATTGATTGTAAACCAGGAGGGACAGTGCATCCTCTTAGAACTTGTAAATATCAATGCACTTCTAGTGGATTTGGTACATCATCACATTGTCAATTTATGCTCCTTGGACGTACCCCAATGAGGTTGAACCAAGTAAAATTGTTGTGTCATGTCCATGCTTTATTATTTGTTAATACTTGAAATGGGAAGGAGAGAGAAGAGATTTTTGTATAACAATGAAACAAGATAAAATGGGTGGTTGTTTTAATCTTCCATACCCTGATTCACCCCCCTCTCTGGGTATCTAACCTAGTGGAAGTAAAAGCTCCACTCTCATAGTCATGTGCATGAAAAATGAAGAATATTTGTACTTCATATGTTCTTGCAACAAGTTCCAACTCTTGTGTGTGTTTGTTTTAAATTTGTTCATATACACTCCCTCTACTCATCATTGCACATGGGAGTCTACTACAACTTTTAACTGTAGTAGCAGAAAATAGAATCATATGGATCTTTTAGTCCTCATACTTCATGCTTGATATAAACTTTTGTGCTTCTCTGTATGAAATTTAAGGAACAATCAGTAAAATAATAAATTTCATTATTTTCGATAATGTAACTATTAGAATTACTTAATTAAAAAATACAAACATTTGCAGTGAGTATTTTTAATGGAGACAAGTCTCTAGAGGTGACTTGATATGACGTTGACTGAGGCTGTTGGTGACTGAGGCCAACGATGAGTCATGTTGGTAGTAGGTCATACCAATTACAACTTATCATAGTTGTGATCCATTCCAACAATTAAACAAATCTTCGTACTAGTAGCAACTCATCCATAAATATTATAGATAACTAGTGGTAAGTGATTTCTATAAATGATTTTGGATCCCAGTAGTGATTTATCCTTTGGTAGTGATGCATTCCATAATTTACAAAATTTGTGTTATGGAAGTGACTCATAAATGATGGTGAGTGTTACCGACACTTTTCCATTTTTCACATTGATGGTGAGTTTTCCTCAATGGTGACATTTTATGATGGCGATACTTTCTTTTTGGTGATACATACTTGTATGTGACTCAATTGCAATAGTGAGTCAAACTTATCCAAATTGCTCCAAGATACATTATAATGTAAAATTATATCATAACACATAAATCTCATTAATTAAATAGCAAAAATTATTTGTTTATCATTAGAATAAGGTTTCCAAAAATATCCCCCTTTTGATGAAAATAAATAATGTCAATTTATATAAAAGGAATTAAAGGTAATATGGGACATTGTATACATATGGTATCATAGGAAAATAAAGAACACATAGAATTAAAAATAATTAAACATGGAATCGTATCATTGGAAAAAATAAAATATCAATGGAAATTAATATGAATTATAGGAATAGTATACTATCAATGGAATACTAAAATAAAAATAAATTACATAGAATGTTCTCCCCATTTTGGTATGATAAAAAGGTATAAATATAATAGGAAATGTAGAGAAACAAAATTTGAATAACCAAGATAATAATAAACAAATATTTCACATTAGAAAATTCATTTAATGTACACCTAAAGAGTTTCAAAAAAAGTTACACAAAAAACATCTCATAAAAGACCAAAATTCCAATGATAAATGCTTCTCATGCTGAGATGGTGGATTCAGATGTGATTTTTCCTTCCCTTTATCTGAAGTAGAAGGTGCAATAGGATCTGTGGGAGCTCAAGGGTTGGTTTTAAGAACATAATTTAGATAAGGAGTCTCTCTGATGATTACAGCTCATAGGTTATGATCTAACTCTAAGAGAGAGAGATAGAGAAAGGCAAGAATTTGGATAGAAAAGGTGAAAGAGGATCTCTGGTCACCCCAGGACCGAAATACTCTAGAGTAGTTGTAGGAGGGGAAATGTGTTGTAATTGGTATGACATCATGATCCCCAACAACATTTCCCTAGACATAAAGAAATTTTTTCAAAAAATTGAGAATGTCTAAAATGATGTTACCACCTCTCTTCATAGAACTAATGAATCCTTTCTTCTCTTACATAAATAGATTTAACAAATTATTCATAACATTTAACTGGTTGAATTTCTCCTTAAAATCTTGGGTCATTGGAGGCACTCTCAAATTCTTAGCTAGATACATAAAATGAGTGTTCATGTCATGCATGGTATAAATAGCTGAGACATAATACTTTATATATTTGGTGATGATTTATCTATCATCCTTGATGTATTTTTCATACTCTTTAACCAACATAATTACATGATCACTATTAAATATGATTTTTCTTAATGTTTCTTAAGGTTGGGAAGCAGCATCACTTAAAGCAATGCTTAAAATATCTTGAATTTATTGTCTATTAACAATAATAATTCAATCATAATCAATATAATGGGGTGTAGAACTAGACAATGAAACTATATAAGTAAGATTATCCACTCTCTTAAGTAAGGAATCTATTGAAGTAGCAAAGGATGAATACATTCCTTCCAACACAGACTTCACAGACTTCACAGACTCCAACTCACTGGAAAGTATTCTATTATCAATCTCTACATCCTGAATGTGGTGCATCATTTTTGGTTGAATGTGTTGAATCACCAGCTCAAACAAGTACCTTGCATCCTTTTAACTTAACTTAGTGAACTAAGGAATTTTATTTCTCAACAACAGACTAAATTTAGAGAGCATTCTTTCTCTAAAGGATTCCAAATCACCTCTTCTGACAATATCCATTAGAACAAGTGGAAAAACTGGTGAAAACACTCTCTCAGAAGTGAATCACTCCAAAAAACTAGAGACAACAATATTATTAACTAATGATCCCTCATAATCTCCTTCTTATCAATGATCAAAAAAACCATTCATTGGTATACCCCCATGAAACTTTTCACATTCCCTAGACATTAGGTCTATATATCCTTCATAATTCTTAATATGAATCTCAATAATTAATGCAATAAAAACTATAGAAAACACCATAGTAGGTACACCAATTAAAGTATCAATTGATCTCTAAAAATCATCTCTTAGATCATTAGTATTTGGTCCAACTCCCAACTACTTAGAAACTAATTGCTAAACAACAATAACCACCATCACCTGATCCAACACTGTCTTTTCAAAAATAATATACTCATAACCCATCTAAACATCTCTTTTAGGAATAAAACATATCACTAATTGAAAATTCAACAACATTACTTTCTAGAATTTGGGTTTTCTCCCCCTCAACTGATACATCTCTCTATTTTATAGTAGCCAGATCCACTTCGCCAACTAAGTTGGGTTTGTCTTATGATTTATAAACAGAACCTCTATGAGAAGGAACATGATCCTGAGGTATTTCCACATTCTCATATATAATTCTTCCTCTTGGACCATCAGGGTCATATCCTCAATCATCATCACTTCCATCACCGTTCTCTCTGTCATCTTCACCTTCTTCTTCTTCATCATCACCATTTTCATCATCAAATTTAGAACTAATCTTGAACTATTATTTTCATGAAACTTATATCTCTTCTTAATCACTACCTTCTTTTAAAAGATTCTCTCTTTTAGGGAGATAATTATGGGACTAGGTGCTCCATAGGTAATAGGAGAGTATTATCATTACAAATAAGGGCCACTAACTTCATCCACTGGAAATTAATCATATTTATTTCTACTAACAGCACCCTCTTTCTCCTCATCAGAATCAGAATATTCAACTATTTCATCTGGTTCCAAATCAGGATCAACAAGTAATTTTAGTCTTGAAGGATGGAAAAGAGGGTTGAAATCAATATATAACTTTTCATCATCAACCAACCATTGTTTTTTTATGGATTCCAACTTATTCTCATCCTTATAAAAATAATCATAGTAATGGAAAAACCACCACAATCCCCCAAGTATTAGTAATCTTGAAAAACCAAACCTTGCGTTTATAAATTTTTAAAATAAACTAATGATATATCAAATAAATTGATCTAGAGTTAGGCTTACTCATTTATAGGATATGATGCATCAAGTATCTACAAAAATTGATATTCACAATTATTCTCAAAAGGATCATGAGGTAGATATATTGGAATATAAAAGTGGAAAAGTCTCATCTTTTAGGACACATAAGGTGATGAATGAACATAAAAAGCATCTTGCACTGACCATCAGGATTTGATGCAATCATTCTTCAAACTATTCCATATCCTATCAACTCAGTAATGAAATATGCATAAACAGAATCATTATTATCATCTGGAATAATTCCTTGATAATTTTTTTCTACTCCTTAATGTGGAACCTTTTAACATTCTTCCCACTGAATTGAAGGAAATACAACCTAACATCCATCTATTCAAGTTCAAACCCAAACATTATTATCCTAGAAGTTATAGTCCACAAACTGGTAAAACTTGTATACCAACCAAGGAATGAAAGGTTTCTGAACATAAGATAACCAATCCACCATTACTTGGTTCTGTATAACTTGTTGTACTAACGAATTAATTCAAATCATCCACTCAACATGAAATTATTTTTCAGGTTCTATAACCCTCTTTGAAAGATCAAGATTTAGATGTTATAAAGTAGTGGAATGACTAGATTCACCTTTCTACTTCTTCATGGAACAAGACTCGTCTGGTGAAGACTCAGAAGATCACTTTATTATAACCATGTAGATTAGATTGATAATTTTGGTCAAAGGAGAAGGAAGGTAAATAGTTGGGGGATAAAGGGTCAAAATAGGTCTCGAGAGAAAAGGTTCAAGATGTTGTGTGTTTAAAAGAGACAAAGCTTCTCATTTATATCATTTTGGATTTTAGGGATTCAAAAAAACAAAATCTAAATAATGAATATAATTTTGAATAAAAAATATAATTAAAAATAAATAAATAATATATAAAATAAAATTTTAAAATATTAACTTTGGATTGAATAAAAATAATCAAAAATTGAAAAGGGTATGAGATAATTTTCCAATGGTGAGAAATATCACAATAGGGAGAGGTGTCAATGGTGAGACATATTAATGGTGAGAAATTCGATAGTGTGAATTTCCAATGGTGAGAAATATATAATGGTGGTAAATATATAGTGGTGAGAAATTTAACAGTGAGACATTTAATGGTTAAACATTCAACTATGAGACATTCAACAGTGAGAAATTAAACAGTGAGAATTCTACAATGGTGAGTCCCAAAAAATTAAACTTAACTGAAATTAGTCATATGTAACTCATGTTTTATGTAATTAATTATCTAATAATTGAATGTATTAGTAATGATATCATAATGATGATGTTCAGTACCAGTGTACTCAAGAGTTATGTGACCCTTTTGAAAATTATCTCTCAAAAAGATATGTATTCCATAAATATGCTTTTTTCTAGAATATGATACCATATGTTTGGAAATACTTGTAGAAATTTTATTGTCACATTTCATAGGGACATGTCAAAATTGATATCCATAGTCTAGTAATGTGTGTTTATTCCACAAAATATTTGTACAAAAGCTACCTATAACTATTTATTTAACTTTAGAAGTAGATAGTTAAACGAAATTTTATTTCTTACTACACCAAGAAAAAATACACTTTCTTAAAATGTGAAGTGTTCCAGAAGTTCTTTTTATATCTAACTTACTTCCACCCAAATATATATAGTAATAACTATATAAGTCAAATTATTCTCATATTTTATATAATAGTCTTAAATTAGTAGTTTATTTTAGGTATTTTGAAAATTCTTTTTATAGAAACCAAGTGTGACTCTTTTGGATTTTCATGAATATGAGCACACTTACGCACACTGGACATAATATCAGGTTAACTAGAAGTCAAGTAGATAAGACTTCCAATAATACCTCTATAACTAGTTTGATCCACTGGTTTCTAGTATTAATCAAGATATAATATATATGTAGTACTCATAAGATTATCACAAATTTTAGTGTCATCCATGATAAAACATTTTCAAAGACCCTTTGAATATTTAATTTTTTTCAATATAATTCATTTATTTTGAAAATTCTAAAAACCATTAAATAATTTTAGTTCACCCATAATAATCATTTCAAATTCGTTTTACATCAGTTTTAAAAACTCAATACATAAGGAATTTCTTAATCATCCAAAAATAATATCATCTACATAAATTTGTACAACTAAAACATATATTGAAATTAATTTTATAAAAAGGGTAGGATTAACTATACCTTTTGAAAAGCCTTTTGAAATAAGAAATGAGATGATGCTATCATATCAAGAACTGGGGGCTTGTTTCAAACTAAATAAATCTTTTGTTAATTTAAAAATGATATTTAAAAATTTGGGATTTTGAAAACCATGGGATTTTTAAAAAAAAACATCATCATTTATATTTGCATTTAAAAATGGACTTTTGAAATACATTTGTTAATGTTTTAAATATAGATGAGATACACAGGTAAGCAGTATTCTAATGAATTAATGTATAACTACTTGTGAAAATATCTCTTTATATTCTATTCCTTATTCTTGATTATATCCTTGTACAACTAGTCTAGCCTTGTTTCATACAATAATTCTTGATTCATCTACCTTTATTCTAAACACCCATTTAGTACCTATTATTAAGGTTTAATTTTTTCAATCTATAATTTCCCATAATTTATTTCTTTAAAATTAATTTAGTTCTTAATTCATTTCCATTACCCATAATTTCTCATTGTTTTATTCATTGATGTTCTTTGGTTCAAAATGTGATAATAATGCTTGATGTTCAACTTAATTTCTTAGAGAATCACTTGTCTTTGTACATAAATATAGTTCTCTAAATAAAAAATCTAAAGGATGGAACTTATTGGTCCTAACAGCTCTAGACAAAGAGGGGTTGGTCACCTCATAATTCTCTATAGGTTCAAGTTCATGTTCTCGAAGTTCATCGAAACTTGGTTATTTCTCTTCTTTATTTCAGCAGAATAAGAAGGTTTGAAACTTATGTTCAAATAATAAAAATCATATTAAAGGATTTATAATACATTATTTTTCCAATTTGGATACGTATCTTCAAATTTGACATAAATAGACACTTCCAAAATCTTGTTACGTTTATTAAAAACTCTATAATATTTTCTAGAGGATGAATTACCAAGGAAAATTCCTTAATCACTTTTAGAGTAATGTTTTTCAAATTATCCTCAATGTTAATACTAAATACTTTTCAACCAAAAAATATAAATTAATTAACATTAGTATTTCTAGTATTCCAAATATAAAATGGTATTTTATTCAAGATATGACCAATTTAAAATCTGTTGATTATATAAAAGGTTGTGTTCAAAACATCTATGAAAAGGTAAATAGGTGATTCATATTCATTAAGTAGAGTTTGCGCTATCTATTTACATGTTATATTCCCATATTTCACTTACATCATTCATTTGAGGGGTTCTGGGAGTAGAGAAGTTATGACTATATACATTTCTTTAGAAAAATATTCAAATTCATGGTTTTAAAACTCACAACCATGCTCACTTCTTAAAGTATTAATTTGTTGTCCTCTTAAGTTTTCTATAGATCTAGAATACGATGTAAATTAATAAAAGGTTTCACTCTTGTGATCTAGAAAGAACACCCATGTATACCTATAAAATTCATCTACTAGTACATAAACATAGTGCTTCCCATTTAGACAATAAAATATATATAGTTCAAATTAATGCATATAAACCAACTCTAGTGGTTTAGAAGTTGAAAATTCATTCTTTAATTTAAAATAAATCTTGTGAACCTTCCCTTTTTAACAGAGTAATATACATCATCATTTAAGACCTCTAGTTTGGGTATATCCTTGACTAGATATTTTCTATTATGTTTACTAAGTGATTGAATATTACATATTTCTAGTCTCATATGCCAAAGCCAAGATTTTTTATGAAATAAAATCAAACAAGAAATATTTTTAGAAATAAAATAATTAAGATCAATAGCATAAACATTTTCATTCTTTAAAGTAGAAAAAAATAAAGCGTATTTACAATAAAAAACATTAGATGTATTACTTTCAAATTTAACATGAAAACCATCATCACATAATTATTATATTCTAATACAATTGTACTTTAAATGATCAATAAATAGTAATTTAGAAAATAAAACAAAATTTGTGTTACAAATTTGTCCATGGCTGATGATTTTCCATTTAACATTATCACCAAAAGTGACATGTCCACCATAATACTTTATTATGATTTTTAAGAATGAGTAGAATCTTGTAATTTTCCTTGAACATATGATATCCAAGTACCATATAAATTTATTGGACGTATTCAAGAAGAATTCCTATAGAACCGAATTTATACAAGGAATGATTTTGGTACACAAATTGTTTGGGTCCAGATGTGTTAGTAATCAAGGTTTTAGGAACCCACATTTTTTTAATAAGTCTCATATAAACAAACTATAATATTTTTTGTTGAAAAATAACTAGGAGTAGAGTTTTTATATTTATACTTAGGTAAAAATGTGATATTAATTATTTTTCTCAGTCCATGTTGGCATCTTAAACCTATAACACACTTCAGAGAAATTAGTTTTCCAAATATTTGAATTAGAGTTTATATACCATTAGTAAATCATTCAACATAATTCTTATGTTTTTAATTTGATAATTTAATTTCATTATTCACCTTTAACAACAAATAATTCTTCACTTTCTCTACAATGAGGTCATATTTAGTATTAGTAGATAAAGCATTCTATTTTGTTAGAAATTTATATTTTTCATTAAGTTATTTAAAAGTGTCCTTGTGCATATTAAAATATTAAAACATTTCTTATTGATACATATCATCATCATTGTGTTCAAATTCATAGTCTTTAGAATTAATTATAGATAAACTATTAGATACAACATGTACCTCATAGACTTTTATCAGGTAGAAAATGTTGGTTTGGTCAGAATTCCCTTGAAAAGTAAATCCTGAGTTACTAAAGCTATATTCATAGGCACTGTATGTTTATTTCATAGATTTATTTAATTTTTTATCCTTGTCCTCATATTTATTTTTGTATTTTAATTTTTGAAAATCTTTTTTTACATTTCCTTTACACATTCATTCATAGTAGGTTATCTCATTTGTATTATCATCCCTTTTTCAATCATTAATACAGATGCCATTGTTATTATACTTTACTTTATAACAAGGATTCTTCAATAATTTCTTCTTCTTATAAATGTTTTTGAATCTTATAGAAAGTTGAGGCTCCTCCTCATCATTGTTAGGTGGTGACTCACTATCACTAGAACTTTTAGCTTATTTCTTCTCCTTTTCCTTTTTTTTCTTTGAATTAAATATATTTGAAAGCTACAGATTTTCTATTATCTCATCATACTCTTCTCTACTAAATTTAAATTCTTCTTTATATATCATTAACTTACCAATTAATTCCTTAACTATTATTTTTCTAATATCGCAGGATTCTCTAATTGACATTGATATCTCTTTGCATCATTCTAGAAAACACATGAGTAGTCTCCTAATATGATCTTTTCCAGATACATGATTTCCCAAAGAGGACATGGTATTCAATATTTTGTTGAACTTGAGATACATGTTATAAATTAATTCATCAGAATTCATTTTAAAGGTATCATATTGAATGGTGTAGGTATTAAATCTCAACTCTTTTACAATTTTCATTCTTTCCTATAATATATATAATGTATCCCATATTTCAAAAGTAATTTTACAAGAAGAAATTATATTGAACTCTTCATCTCTTATAGCACAATAAATATAATTAATGGATTTAAAATTATTATTATTGGAAATTTTGGTAGAATCTGACAACTCTTTAATAGTATTATTAGGTAACTCAAACATATCCTCAATATCAGACAATATTTTAAATCTCATAATTTCAATATTCATTTTCATTTTGATCTTCCACTAAGAATGGTTATTTCCTTTGAAAAATGGAGGTATGTTAGTATAAGAACCTTTCAGTCTATTGTCCATTTAAATAAATAAATTTAAAACTAATAGAAATTTAAAATCATAGGAAAACTAAAATCACAATTGAAAAAGTTTTGAAAACATTGATAGCAATGACTATACATTTTATAGAATTTTTTTGATTGTGTATCTCAAGAAGGGGTTTAATTTAGTACATAAAAATAATTATATTAAAAAATAGGTTAAAATAAAATCCCCCAATTAATTTAATACATTCCAGTTAACCAAAATAGCTGATCAATATAATAATTGACCAATTAAAATAAATATCAAATATCCATTAGTTCTCAGTTAAAAAAATATAACATTACATTAAACTTTTAAATAAATTTAATCAATCAAAATCTTATATAAACATTAATTAAGATTAACTATAAAATTACTGGATTTTGTTTTCATTTTAAAATAAATTTAGTTTTAAATATTAGAAATGAAGCCAAAAAAACACACAGTGGAAATGAATTCAAGAGGTTATGTCTCAAGCAGAGACATAGTCATCTCCACTTTGAAATCACCTTCATCCAAGAAGGTTATATAAAAATAAACTCTGATATGCAACCAGGATATGGTGTACAACAGTATGAAAACTATCCAAGAAACATAGGAATATCTTCCCTTGTTATCATGGTAGTATAAAATATAATAGGCCACATAGGGATCACTTACACCGTAATCATGGGAAACATGAGTAAATATTGTTTGAAAAGATATCTAGTATCTTCTAGTTTAGTGTATATGTATAAATTCATAGTATAGACACACTTATCATAATTTAATGATAAATAAAAAATAGAGAGAGTAAAATATATAGAAAGATCATTTTGATTTGTATGATATGATATGCAGCTTCTGACTCCTTGGGTGTAGTTGTAAATGAGGCTCGAGTTGAGTTTCAAATTTTTTCACCATGATAGAGTGTCATAAAATCCTTATTCGAACTATAGGACCCAAATGTTCATTATTCTACAATCTCATAGTCATGTGCAAGAAAAATGAATCATGTAGGTACTCAGAAAGTTATTTCATTAAGTTCTAGCTCTTGTTTATATTTATTATAAATCTAGGCATATGCACTCTATCTACTCGTCACTAGAGGAGGGAGTCTCCATCAACTTTTAATAGAAACAACAATAAAGATAATAATATATATCATCTTCTCCCTATACTAAATGTATGAAATGAACATTAATGAATCTTTATCTAACATTTAAGGAAAATAATTAAAATAATAAATCATAATAATTTCGATAATTTAGTCGTTAGAAATATTTAATTCAAATTTAACATAAACACTGGAAGTGAGTCTTTTTAATGGTGGAAAGTATATAGTGGTTTCTTTATCTCATGTTGACTAAGTCTGGGGGTGATTGAGGCTTAAAGTGACATAGGATGGAGGTGATTCGTTCCAATGATGACTCATCTTGATGGTAGTTCATTCCTACACTTAGGTTAATCTTAGTTTTGGTTGTGAAATGTCCCCAATAGTGACACGTATCTGATATAAGGTAATTTCCATAGCTAATTTTAGATCCCAAGAGTGAGTTTCTCTTTATTGGTGATTCATTACATACTTTACCAAATTTTCATTCCTGTAGTGACTCATAACTGACGATGAGTGTTTCCAACACATTTACATTTTTTCACATTGATGGTGAATTATTCTCAAGGGTTACATTGTCTGGTGGTGATAATTTCTTGCCAATAAGGCATCCTTGGTAGTGACTCAACCTCAATGTTGAGTCATACTTATCCAAATTTCTCCATGTATCTTTATAATGTAAAATGATATCATAAAACATAATTCTCATTAATGACATAACAAACATGATTTAATGATAATTAAAACAAGGGTTCCAATATTATGTAATATATTTTATATTTCCAATATAATATTTGAGTCATGTATATATCTAGTTTTCTAGTACTACTAAATTGATTGATCCTATGTGGTGATATCCCTTATATCTATAATATTGTAATAACGTAATCACCATCTCTATGTTACTCAAGTTGAGGTTGTTATATTTTCCATCATATAAAGTTTAATATAAACCATAGAAACTATATTTTAAATAAACATAGATAACATTATAATTATAATAATTTATTATAGTATTAGATAATTTTTACCATTATATATACTTTATTTATGGGTCAATATTCAGGATGATTATAAGCTAACTCAATGTGTTCCATTATTTAGTGGTGAAGCCTAATGGGAGAAGTGGTTCAAACCCCATAGACAATGCATGTGTTTTTACAGAGAAAACAAATATAGTTGGTTTTGGAACTGAGAAGATTAAATAAATTTTAGGCTAGATGAATCAAGTTATGATAAATAACCTTTCTCATATGAAATTGTATGTTGTTCCGTATTAAGATTTACCTTTTTTGGATCATTACATGTGGTAAAATCCTCTACATTTTAGTTGAAATGCTAATCTATTGGTATTTGAACAATGGATTAAGTCCCTAAAAAAATATTCCTTTCATTTGGAAGTAATGAAAGTGAAAAAGTTATTCTAGTAGTTTATTATATGAAATGAGATGTCAGTCAATGGTGGTCATTAATTTAGATCACTAAAAAAGATAATAAAATAGAAATCATGGAATGGAGAACCATAAATGTGGTTTTCTTTGAGAAATAATTCCCTCAAGAAAATAAAGTATAAATGGAGAGGGAGTTCCTAACTTTAAACAATAAGGATAAATAAAGTGATGGGAAATAAAAGGATAACTTAAGAATATTATCTAAGAATTCTTCAAACAACATAAAAAACCAAGATATAAATATTGACCATTTCTTTGATAGGCATAAGTTGAGTATCCAAAGGGTAATAGATTCTTGAATGTTTTCATCATATGATGATATAGTATTAAATTTAATAAATACATAGCATGGATTTTAAGTGTCACGTATCTTCAATTTAAATGAAGAGAATAAGATGCCAAATGAGCACCAATAAAGGTATAAAGCATCAAATAATAAGAAAGGAAATTAGTAATTTACATCATGTGAGAAATATGGGAATAAATATCCTTGAAAATAATTTATGTGAATGGAAATATATTAAAAATATAGAGATAAGGGTTATATATAAAACTAATGCAAGGGTAAAAATGAAATCAATGATGTCTAATTATTCAACTATAAATAAATGGGGAAATATTAAAACTAGTGCCTCAAGTATTACAGGAACTTACCACAGATGAATCCAAATAAATAAGGCCAAGTTTAAACTATTAATATAGCTAATGTGTAATGATTCAATTTTTTATGTATTTGGATTCAAGAATTATGTTGTATAAGTATATTATCTATGATATTTTGGTTAAAATAATCATGAAACATATATGGACTGTAATATAGTAGTTCTGATTTATGTATTTGAAAGTATATATTTAATGGTACCAATATGAAAGAAAAGTGATAAGGTGATATTTTTTTAGAATACATGAAAAAAAAGATAAATAAAACATAATATGTTCATGATGTTTAGTTAATATTGTTTATTTGGTATAAAGAACACATTTACATTAAAGAAGTAATACAGATAGTATTAGTGACTATGAAAATGGATATTGATTTAATGAAAAGTAATTTAGGATAGAGTTTACTAAATTTTTGTATTTAAGGGTATAAGGAATAAGGAGAGAGTTATTTTTTTAGATATAGATATATTTTCAATGATGTTTTATAGTGATTCAGATTATTAGTATATTTTAACAGAATATATGATCAAAGAATTCACATATTTTTTATGTGACACTCTGAGATACATTATGTTTTCTAGGAATAAATGTTTGATCAAATATTTCAGATTTTATGGATTATAATTTGGTTAGGAATATTTTAGAGGAGTCTTAAGGTTAACTATTTTTGAAATGTATTAAGCCGAACTTTTGGGGTTATTTTTGTTTATTTACATATTAATTAAATATTATATTACTTGTGCAAAACAATTCTTTTGGAAAATATCTAGGTATATGAGGAATACATATTCATTATTTCATTGATATTATAATCCATTAAAAGTTAATTTTGTTGCTTTAGGAAATAAAAAATCACCATGAATATTCACTTTTTGGGAAAAGGATGAGATATGTTGAAATTTGATTAAAGCATGAAATTATACTTGGTAGGAAAGTATATTTAATTATTTTCTTAGAATATATTGAAAAGTAATTTATAAAATTTAGGAAAAGGATCTTGAAACAAAAATGATATTCTATATCATTCATTTCTAATGAATTGATGGACTTTTCACCCATCAAGATTTATTGTTTTGTGGTCACTAACTTTCTCCAGACCATGATCACTATCACTCTATAGGAGTCATTTGGCATAATTTGTCTTTTCCATATCCATATTTTTACTTTCCACTAATTTTATCCTATAAATATACCTATTTTTTGTGTTATTCCAGATGACCTTCATATTTTATTATCCCTCTTTTAAGAGGTTGTTTTATTGACCCTTTTTACAATTTGGGTTTTCTATAAAGAAATTTTTAAATGTGAAATCATTGTTTACCGAGAACAAGTTCAAATGCTGAGGATTTAATTTATTGAAATCGGGTAGAATATAACACTCTATTATTTTTTAAAGATAAATAGGTTCTATAGAGCATATAATATGCAACATCGACCTTAAACAAACTGTGAAATATTATTATTTAAATATGATAATTATAACTAAGCTATTGAATTAGAGGGTATCAATAGGGTTAAAAACATTATGAAAATATTTATAAAGTTTTTATATATTCTATTTATAAATAATAAATATGTACTTAACTTTTCTATAAAATCATTTTATGTTTTAAAAATACATTTTCTCCAAAATGGTTTATCTTTGCATTTTGTGTGTGGGGATTATAGTTAACTTCTAACACTGTTATAAATTTTATTTTATAAAATTAAAATAAATTTTAAAATATTCATATAAAAATTAAAATAGGTTTGTGTGAACGTATTATATTTTAATTACCTCTCTATTTTGAGTTATTTAAATTTAAATTAATTGAATAGTGTCAAAAATGACATTAATGATATTTTATATTAAATAATATTTTAATAAATTATTTAAAATTCATAAAAACTTATCCTCAAAAAAATTATTAATATATGGTTGAAAAAATAAACCATATCCCTTTTTTGGGTCGTTTTTCTTTTTATGGTGACATTGTTTACCCTTAAAGGGTAGAATGCTTTAATATTATAGTAATAGTCAAAATGGTTAATGGGGGTTAAACTAAAAGATAAGGGTGAAAACATAACAAAAACTTGTCCAAATTTTATTAGATGAGACTATTTAAAATCATAATAATCATATATACGAATATTATATATTTGGATCCATTTTTTAAATAAAAAATAATTTAAATTAATTTAATAATTTATGAAATTCCAAAAATTCCCCTCCCCTCACTTATAAAAGGACACCCCTTATCTCTTTTCATTACACCACTTTTAGAAAACTAGCTCAACCAAAACATGCCCGAACAAATTATAAAAATCCTTATACAAGTTTTAGAGGTTATTTCCTTTCCAAAAAAACAACCCTAGGTCCCTTGAGAGAATATCTAAAGGAAGTCTATTGAAGAAGAGGTAGTCGTCTTTACTGAGTCTTTCATGTTTATTTCTTCTTATACTTAATATTAATGTTATTTTAAAATACTAAAATAATTAATATAGTATAAAAAATATAATAATATGTTATTATTAATATGTTACAACCATATTCCATCTCTTTTCCATCCTATGAAAAGTGAAAACATCACATGTGTGTAAGTACGACATTCCTTGTACACATAGCTGTGTAATTCATTTTTCATCACCACTTTACAAGGATGGTTAGAAAGATGAAAATAATGAATATAAATTATTTTTTTCACATAAATATTCTTATATAATTTTAATTTCATATATACCTTATTACCTTCCAATTCTTTAAAAAATGATAACGTCACTTGTACGTATGTGTAGACTACCACCACCGTGAGGTTATGTGACACCTTTTCATTTTTATTTACATGGATGGCAATAAAGATAAATTTAGTGAATATATAATATATATATGGTATAATAATTATTATATAAAGTTTATTTATTATTTATATTTCTTTTATTATAACTTTCAAAATGTGAAAACTATGTAAATCTGTACATACGACATATCGTCTCCATGAACGATGTAATTCATTTCTCTGTCTCTACCTTTCATAGGTGACTATAAATATATATATATATATTTAATATATATGATATTTAAATCATTAATAGCATTTTTTATAATATGGAACCTAGAAAAATATTCAAGGACAAAAATTACTAAATCAATGCATACATGAAAAATGAAGGAGGTAACACCCAAAATAATGAAAATATTAAAAACAAATTAAAAAATGGGGGATAAAATGTTATAAATGGATGGTATATGATATTATATATATTTATATGGTTCTATTATATAATTATAATGAATAAAAATTTATTATATAGGAGTTTAAAATAATTTCTGAGGAAATTTGAATGCGAGACAAGGGATTTCGTATCAAATTCTACTATATCGAGACATATTTGGTATTGCGAAACTATTTACTTTATGTGGTGAATATAATTCCCATTTTTAGTATTTAACGTGAATATATATTTATTCATGATGATTAATTAATTAATTAATGTTACCCATTCAAGAGAAATTTCTCAAATAAAATCCAATATTATTTCACTTTTGATCGGGCATATTTTTCATGCACATCCATATTAATGAAAAAATGTTTTACAAAAGTCCTTTTTATTTAATAGATTGATTTATCTATCAAATTTTTTAATTTTTACATGTTTTGAAATGAATATTTACACTATTTTTCTAAAAATTTAATTTTTGGATTTTATATAAAAATTCAGAAGGAATCATTACTTTTTAACATATATGGTGTTATTGGACTTTCTCAACACCATAATTGTTTTACACACTCTAGATTATTCTACAAGTTTTAAATGTTTTTTTAAAATCCTTAATGAAATATTATTTTAATATTTCTCTTCCATTTTACAAAATTCATTCTTTCTAAAAAGCCTATATTTCAGACAAACGGACTGAAAACTCTCATCTCTTGATTTATTTTCTGAATGTTAACTTTCTACAAAAATATTCACTTTTTGTGATCATATTTCATTTCTATTAAAAATTAATATCATTGATGTTATTATTTACTAAACTATATACCAATTATATATATATATATATTTATTTATGAATGTTATTTTATTGACTCGGGAAATATTGATTTTCCATATTATTTAAAAAATATAGTTATTAGTTGATAAGGAATATTGTTATGAATTAAATTCAATATATGAAGAATTATTTGGGCATGTAGTGATATGTGGGGGCCAAAATTATATGTCCCCTTGATGCATCAACGGGTCTCATTAAACAAATATTTTCGAAAAATTTAATGGGTTTTTATACTAACCCATCGATTGAACTTTTTTGGAAAAAAAGTATTAATAGAATAGATATCATGATGTATACGATCATGGAATCAAATATTAACCATTTTATTCATTGGGAATTTAGTTATTATTATACATGATATTACTACATTATTATTATCTTTGAATACATTTTTTATCAAGTTATTAATTAAATGTAATTTTTTTATGTTATTCACCTTTCTATATTTATTATACCTTATTTACTCATGATATATTCAATTGAATATAACCCTTACTGAGTATATGACCTCTCCCTTTTATTTTTTTCTTTACCCTGAATATGAAGAAGTATTATAAGAATAAAATCAAGGATAAAATAATTCCTCTTATACTGCATATTTTATATATCTAATACAATATGGAAATCATGTATGTATTTGTTTTTTCAAGATTGTGAAATTGATCGATCTTGTGTGGTGAGATCCCTTTTATCTATGTCAATATAATAAATTAAACACCATCTATGGGTTAATGGAGTTAAGGTATTTACATAAATTGGGGTCATTCTAAGTTTTATGTGGTTCATGCCACTTATAGTGGGTTGGGTACTCCAAAATTAGTGAGTTATATAAAGGAATTCCAAAAAAATCATGTGTAACCTCCCTGGTATTCAAGCATATTATTAAATTTTAATAAATATATTTTTTTATAATTTACTAATACAAGTTTTAAAATAATATTTTATGGAATTAAGGTAATTTTAAGAATCAAGATAAATCTTTGAACATAAATTATTCAAATACAAAAATATTTCTAATTAAAGAAATATTATATTATTTTCTTAAATGAAAATATATTATTTTTCAAAATGAATTGGTTTTAGCTAAAATATTATTATATTTAAAAATTTGATTATTTTTTTAAAATAAAATATTTGCATAACTAAATTTATGTGATTTCTTATCAAAAGGTTATTTCAAAATTAAATGATTATTTAAAATTCACATTTTAAAATGAAATATACATATGTAATGAAATGTAATTATCTAATTTATTATTTAAGATAGTAATTATAATTAAAATTTATCATTATTTGAAATAAATAATATTCAATATATTTTCATATAACAATGAAATTTATAATTTGTTTTAAAATTTTAATTATGCATTTAGTGGCCAGAGGGCCTTAGATATTTATATATTTTGGATAATACCCTTTTTAACTGGGTTGAGAGGGATCCCTTACATGAACCATAGGCCTAGAAGGACAAATTCCAATACATGATCCAAAGGCCCAATGACCCGACTACACTTGGAAATACCCATCCCCATTATATTCTTTATTGATGGCATCTAGCTCCCCACATTGCATGGATGATCGGCTAGAATTGCTACGTGAAGAGCTTCACAGTGCCTAGTACTGATGTTGGTTGTCATACCCTCTCATTATTCCAATCAAGGTTGCTCTATTGGTGGATTATACTGCTCTGATTCCTCTTCTAGGGAATTCATCCATGTGGGATGATTTCATTCCATTGCCTAAAGGCCTCGTGGCATAAAATCATTTAATCGAAAGAAGGCCCGACTACATCAATATGTCTAAGGATTACACCCTTCCATACATCAGGCATGTGTCATTACCAGAATGTGTCATCCCTAAATCACTGCATCATCATAAATCCCCTAAAAGGGATGCTCATATTCGATCATGGGTGTTTGGGAGGCCGAGTAAGAGTGTGGAGACCCCATTTGAAGGAAATCCCTTATATGGGTTTTATTTGGGTAGAATTGAAGTAAAATCATAGAGAAGATGTTTTGAGAATGGTTGAACTATATGGTTTTCAGATATGGATTGAGGGGTCGAGGTCAAATGGTGGTTTGACTATGGATATGTTTCTGAGTTCTTATGAGGATTCCAATCATGGATGAAGGAGATCTACTTCTGGTAGTGGTTTGATTTGAGGACCAAAGTTAAGTGTATTTGTTTTATATTTAGGGATTATGAATCTAGTATAGTGTTGACTTGTTTTATTTTTCTTTATCTTGTTTGACATGTCATTAATTTTTAAATGAATCCAAATCGATTTTTAAAAATTTTAGTTGGCATGTTCTGGATTTTCTTCCTATCATTTTTGGATGTCCATTTCTGACATAGTAATGAACTCAATGATTCATTTTTTCAATTATTTTTGTTGTATTTTTATTCATTTATCGAAGCTTCACTAATAAGGATGATTAATTTAATGAAACAACAATATTCTATTTAATTAAATACAGTTTGTTTGTTTTTATATTTCCATATCATTTAATTTTGGCCAATGGCTTCGCTCTTCATTGATATATATATATATATATAATTTCATATATTCATAATTGGATCCTCAAAAATTCATCTTTTTATTATGCAATTAACATTCAATGATAATGTTCTGACTTATCTTACACAGGAAGGAACTACAATATAAGAATACATATAATTATAGATATAAAATTCAATAATTGGCTATATAAGAAACATTACCACCCTATTTCACTAATTATAATGCCCTTAATGAGTGTTACATTCCCTATTTCACACCCTGCATGAGTGATGCTCAACCTACATGACACAAATAAGCGAGAAATAGAGTGAGATAGAGTCTGAAGGAGAAGGAAACATACTATTTTTAACTATGATTTTTCTGCAAATCAAGGGGAAGGGACTATTAAAAAAAATATTTTTATTTTTTTATATGTAATAATTTTATTTTAAAATTTATAGATATATATTAAAAATAATTCTTCTATGTAAATTTTCAAAAGAATATTACTTTTTTCTTTATATTCTGTTTAAAATCAATGTTTTTGTGAAACGTCTATGTATGGGATTATTTTTCATATATATATACATATAATTTTACGTTTCAAATTTATATGTAAGTATGAATTTCTTATCTAATGTTTACATTTTAAAAAATTATATTCTTTGAATGAAATATTTTTATTTTCAAAACATGATTATATAAAAAATTATAATATTCTATTTGAGTCATTTAATAGTTAAAATTATTCAATTTATAATATTTATTGTAATGAAAAGTGTTTTATATTATGTATAAGTATTATTTTAAAATTAAATGTGTATATTTCAAGTTAACAAGGAGTATTAAAGTATATTTTATAAAATATCATTTCATGTAAATTAAAAACTATGGATGTCACATATGCATATATAATAAAAATATTATTCATATTAATTACATTCCATGCATTCAATAAAACTTCTATTTTTAAGTTATGTATGAAGTTTGTTTAAATTATACCTATGAATTCATTAAAATTCATCGATTTAACCACTCTCTAAAGTGGTTTATAAAAAAATGGCTTTTGAAATTGTTTTAAAAATGTAAAATTGTTTTCTGCATTGAAAACAATTCAATTATATTTTTAAAGGTATTTAATGGGTTGTTAATGAGAAATATAACACATCAATAAAAAAATATTTAAAATTAAATTTGGTGCTTTCATATCATGTAAGAAGTTAAGAAATGTTGAGTGAATCCCTGACTTCAATGTGATGTTTACTAAGTGGCCACAATGGTTTTATAAGACATATCATGTATCATTTTAATCCACAACTGTATTATTATCTTCAAATAATTTTCAAGGGAAAAACTACTTTTTTCAAGGATTATATTTTAAATGATATATATTTTTTGAAAATATTTCAAAATTATTTTCTATATAAAATATTTATATTTGATATAAGTGGTTCTAAAATATTTTTTTAATAAATAATTATTGAAGTGTTTTTCATTGGTTTTTTAAACCCATTACTGGGAAATTTTATACTCATCAAATGTTATTAAAATATTTTTCACATGACTTTTATAAGTTTTAATATGGATGAATTTTCTTATGGAGTTTGTGCATGTGAAGACAATTAGTTATTATAATTATTTTTGTAAACTCTGATAAATTGTAAGTTATTTTTCTATTTCTCTAGAACCTATACTGGAGAAGTCCTCAATTTTATAAATAAATATATAGTTTTTAGTTAGATTTTATTAAAAAAATATACATGATGTTTTAGTGATGAATCCAGATGTGTGGATTTGGGATGTTACATTTGGTATGAGAGTAATAGTCTAGAAAACTTTTGAGATTAAGTGATGTCATTTGAGGAATGAAAAATCTCTAATATAGAACATTATTTTGAACTTATAGGTAGTTAAAATACCCTTATGCATATATATGTTTTGTTATTATAACTCTGAAGATGGAAATTAAAATTTTTCTTAAGTCTAATGAATGAATTGTGAGGGTGAAATTCATTTTGAGGGTATAACATCCCAGGTATTTAAGAATTTATCTACGATTAATAAATATATTTTTTAGTGATTTCCTAATAAATGTTTTAAAATAATCTTTTATTGAATTAATGTATTTTATATAATCAAAGTAAATTTTGATTATAAGATACAAAAATCATGAAATATTTATGACTAAAGAAATATTATCTTATTTTATAAAATTCAAATTTATTATTTAATAAAATGTATCTTTATAGCTAAAATAGTTTAATATTGAAAATTTTGATTATTTTTCTTAAAATATAAGATTTGAATAAATAAATTTAGGGGAATTATTATCAAAAGGTTATTTAAAAATTGAAATAATTATTTAAGAATTTCATTTCAATATTGAATATACATATGTAATGAAATGTTAATATCTAATTTAAAATTTAGGACACAAATTATAATTAAAATTCTATCATTATTTGAAATAAATAAAATTCTATATATTTTATTATAACTGTGAAAATTATAATTTTGTTTCAAACATTAATTATGAAATTAAATGTATTGATGTCAATAATAATAATAATTAAAGGTAAAACATATTATTTTAAAATAAATTATTATTATTATTAAGGTAATATATTCCATATATGAAAATGTAACTATTATAAATTGTTTTATAAAATTTTGAAATTATAAATACATTATTAAATTGAATTATGATAATTATATTATTATTATAAAAACTGAATTTGATAAAAAAATGAATGAAACTTTGAAATGAAAAAAATGATAAGATGGAAAATTATGGGGGGCCAAGTGCATCAACCCCATTTGGGGGAAATCACTTTTGTGGGTTTCATTTTTTGGAGAACTGAAGCTGAAGCACGAAGAAGAGGTTTCGAGCACAGCTCGACTGTAAGGGACTCAGATGCAGATTGATGTGTCAAGCTTAGATGGGGGGTTCAAATATAGATAAATCATCAAGTGTTGATGATGATTTTAAACATGGATGAGGGAGATTCCTCACCCATAGTGTTATGATTTATAGATCAAAGTTAAGTGTATTTTTTTTTCTTCTTAAGGAGTTCAAATCTAGTTTATTAGTGACTTATTGGATTTTTATTCATCCTATTGAAATGTTGTTAATTTTTAAATGCATAAAAATTGGTTTTCATGAATTTTGGTTATAAAATTATGTATTTTTCTTTCTATCATCTTTGGTTGTCCCCGTTTTGCATAGTACTAAATTCAATGTTTCGTTTTCATAAATGTTTTTTACTAATTTTTTCTTAATTAATTAAATATTCACAAAGAATATTGTTTAATTTAATGAAATTTTAACAACTAATTTAATCAAATATAGTGTTTTTTTATAGATTTCAAAATCATTGAATTATTTCCAGTGGATTTTCTCTTCGATTAAATATATATAAATATATATTTATAGATATATATTGATAATATTTTCATATATTCATAGTTGGATCCTCATAAATTCATCATTGGATTATTAAATTAAAATTCATTAGTATTTTCCCCACTCATATTACACCATAATGAACTAAAATGTAAGAATACATATATTTATAGCTATAAAATTCAATAATTGTCTATATAAACAGTATTTCCTCCCTATTTGTCCAATTCTAATGCCCTTCTTGAGTGATGCATTCCCCATTTCACACCATTATTGAGTGTTTCTCAACCTTTGAGAGAGAAATATAAGATAATGGGAGTGAGATACTTTACCAAAAATATATTTTCATATATAAAAATTACATAGATTTAACGGAATGCTTAAAACATTATACAAAAAGACTCTGAAAGACCTTATTATTTTAGTGCCTTTGGAAACATAGAAACATAAACATAGCTACATAAGATAGCTACATTATCTCCCACTATGTTCTTCATTACTATAAAATTTATTATAAACATCATAATTAATACATATCTTCATAACCTGGGAAAGGAAACATAAAAAGGGTCTGAGGTCATAAGCTCAGTAAGGGTAAATAGGGGGAGACAAGTAAGCATAAACCTGAGTATAGGGTAATAAGAATAAGATCATAAAAGTATAAGATCATACCATACATATCAAAGATTATAAATTGGAATAATGGCATAAATATTGTCCATACATGAGACATGAATCATAAGTAAATAAGAAACATAATCCATGAAATCATAAGTTAAGAATAAAACATGGAATTTTTCAAAACACATAAGTATATAATATGATTTCCATATTAGTCAAGTAATCATTTCCAATTCTATATTAGTAGTATGGGTTCACTCCCAATACCATCTTGGTAGTCATGGTTCACTCCCATGGTCATCTTAGTAGCATGATTTCACTCCTCATACCATCTTGGTATTCATGGTTAACTCCCTTGGTCGTCATAGTAGTCATGGATCACTCCCAAGACCATCTGAGTCAATTTCATAAGATATAAATCATTACCCAATTAATAAGAGGGAGATATATATCCCATCCATGTCATTGTGAAATCATAAATATATATGCTGCAAGATCATTCAAAATAAAATCAAAACCAAAGAAATGAAATGGGTATCATAAACATTTTATCTTATCCTAACATATAGAAAAATATACAGGTTTCATAATCATTTCATCAAAAGCATAACCCATGAAAAGAATAAGGTTTCAAAAAAAATATAACCAATGAATGATAAATGGGTTTCATAAAACATCATTTTATAAAAACATAATCTATCCAAATAAATATTATGAAAGTAACCATTGAATAATTTTCTCAAAAAGGAATAAATAACACCAATATATGTCATATTATATGGGAAAGAATTTTGAAATACCTTTTAAAAACATTTCCTGATGAAAATATATTTTATTATTTGGATTTTTTCAAAACATAAAACCTTTTGAAACCCATTTTCGTGAAAATAAACATTGAAATTTATAAGAAAACCTTTAAAACAATTTGAAATCCATTTTCCTTACAAAATTATAAAAGAAGCTTGAAAAATTTTTGAAAACCATTTTCATTGAAAACATATAACATAATATTGAAAAGAAATTTAAAACCATTTCATTTGAAAATTTATAAAATAATATTGAATACATTTTTAAAATCATTTTCTTTTAAAAAATGTAATATAATCTTGAAAATGTTTTGAAAAAAAATTTCCTTGATAACATATAAAATATCTGGAAAATGTTTTGAAACACTTTTACTGTGAAAATAATTTGAAGTAATGAATTTCTTGAATATTTGGGAAAAAATAAATTTTTAATCATATTAATGAATACTCAAGGGAATTTTGGTCATGACGGTAGAAAAAATCTATACACACTAAACATTCCATTTGCTCCGTAAAAATTTTAAAAAGTTGCTTCAATCATAAAAAATGAGAATATTAATTATTAAAATCCATTTTATTCAAAAAGGTAAAATAGGGGTTAAATTTTCTTTGAAAGATCATATGTGAATAATATAATATATTTTTGAAACCTTTTAGAAGACATGGTTTTGAAGGAACGTGGATTTCTAACTTAAGAGAGGGTAAAGTCAAACTTTCTTAAAAAACATTCTTAACTATCTTATGTACCAAAGAGTAGGAAAATGGTACCAAATAATGAATATATATCGAAAAAACTGATTAGAATAAAATTTATTATATTTTTTAACATATTAATCATAATATTTTATCAAATTAAACATAATCATAAACAATCTTGAAAAGAGATGACATTGTTTCAATAAAATCTTACCACTTAGTAACTTTAAACCATACTCCCCATGAAATTACATGTAGCATAAACTATCATTAAAATAAGAATATTCCTGATATAACAACTAAAATTGAATTAAATACACCTTGAAAAATAATGTATGTGCATAAAAAACATGTGCCGCAAAGAAGGAAAATTGAGACAAAAATGTCTTACCTATTTGGTATCTTTTGAAAAATTAACACTACAAAAGAAAGATAATAGAATGGATATGTAAATAAACATAAAATTAATAATAATAATCATGGAATATTTTTATGGGAATTATATAAACCACACAAAAGAAAAGAGTCATGCCTAAGTGATGTATCATGCAGAAAGAAAAAGTGATATGAAATTTACCATACCTTATGTCATAACTCTCTTCGTACTCATACAAGATTCCTATGTAATAAATGTAAGTTTATTATAAATATTTTACTTAATAATATTATTTTATATAATACCAAATATGGTTTTAGTATGACTATATATTACCCACTTGTTAACAATTCTATGTTACAGTTTCACTTCGGGTGATATCTGTTTTGTTCTTTGAATGTGTCTTAATTTGTAATATCTTTGGTCCATATACTTATATCACGATTCCAAGAATGTATACCAAGATATAAATTTAATTTATATATATTATATTTCATTATAATTAGCTATCAGATATATATGTGTGAAATGGAATACACAATTCATGGAGACAATAGGTTGTACATACACATGAATGAGGTTTCCGTTTTATTGTCGTTTTTAAATAAAGAGAGTAAATGAAATACTTGTGTATATATATATATATGAATATATATCATTATTAAAGTATGATTATTATATAATATATATATAATATAATTTCACTAAATCAATCCTTAATACATTTCATGTAGTGTGTGACCAAATCACATCGCTTTGAGGGGGCGGCAGTCCACAATTCCTCAAATGAAAATATAGTATTTACAAAAAATGGAATGAAGAAAAATATGTGTTGTAAAGGAATTATAGAATCATAAAAACATTATAAAAATCATATATATCACGTATAAATATATTTTATGTCATTATGACCACCATTAGAGGTGGTAAAGGAAGACCAAACAATCATCATTTCATGAGGCGGTAGTTCACCGTACATGTAAACAGTATGTTCATTGCCCATTAGAGAGAATTTTGTGTAAGTGTAGGTTGAAACATTCTCATAAAAACATCTTATTATATTAAGTATACTATTGTTTTTATATAATAACTTAATAATGATATTTCATGGGGTTAGAGAATTGAAATAACAAAAAATAACTTGAGGAAAAATGTCACCTCTTATTCTTGTAACTCCTTTTGGTTTTCACTACAGGAATTAAAAGGATTTACTTATGCCCATTGGGATTCTTATAGTATTAGTGGATGGATTTTGAGGAGCTATTTTTGTATATCATGGTCTTTCCAAAGTGGTTTGACTATTTTGAGGAAGTAGTAGGATAAGAGGCCTTTTAATAGTGGAGGAGTAGTGATGTTCTTGTAAATTTTGGGAAAGGGAATTACACCCTTGTTTTTCGCATGTAAATTGTGACCAATAATGGACCAAAGTAGATAAAATTGATTATAGGGTCTAAAAATATCTATAAAATTTATTTTCAACATGTTTCTAGTTTAGTTAAGCCCTTACGTTTAAGGTTTAGTCCTTAGGTAAGAATAATTTTATCTTAATCAATGTAATTAATTTTAATTACTTTCATTAATATTTTTAGTCAAAAATTAAGTTAACCATTTTAGAAATTATAAACTATTCTTATTCAAAATATTGAATCCAATTTTCTAAATTATAATCCCAGAATTATCAAAAATTAATTTACATTTAATCCCATGATCGGGTCAACAATACTTGTTTTTAAAGTAAAAAAGATCAAAAGTTTCCCATGTTTTTATATTCAATTTCAAAGTGAAATCGATTAAAATTATCTACATTGGGTTTATTGATAAAAATACTATCTAATTAATCTTTTAACCCAATATAAAATTTAATTTACCATTATAAATAAATTATATGAAAAAGCAGTTTTCAACTAAATTTCAATATTTTTCACTTTTCATTAAAAATGCAAATTCAAAGAAAAATAAAAAAAATTAATATAACCTAATTTTTAGGTTTTTCATTTAAATTTGAATTTTATTTTGAAATATTATATTTATAAAATTTCAAAAATTTATATTTAAAATATGTTCTCTTTTAAAATGCGGTCAAACTGCTTTTATAAAAATATAGGTTTTTATGTGTAATATTGGTTATGATCACATATTATTCATATAAAATAAATTGTTTGAATATCAATTTTTTTTGAATATATGAAATCTATATTTAATTAATATAATTCACTGGTATTTATTGATTTAATTTATTAAGATAAATCATTTTTTCAAATGAAAATAGTATTTTATAAAATCATTCTGTTTATATTAATTTGGTTTCTATATTCTCTTTTAATAAATAGGTAACCAGTGAATTCAACTATATGTTTTTTAATCATATAATCATAAAATTAATTGTTGTGTTGTATATTATTAAATAATAATATTTTAAAAAATAATTATCATTTAGTAACATCAGGTCTTGGGTGTTTTTCACACCATCGAGGAACGTCAGTCTTTCATATAACATAAGTTAACCTCAGTGTTCCATGTAGAGAAAACTAAAATTATTGTTACGTGTAGTGAAAAATTAACTTGGTTTTGTGTATAACTCAAGTAATAAATAGTTATTTGATATAAAATGAACTATATTTATAGATGCATGAAATTTATAATTTTAAAAAATTAATTTATTTTCAAAATAATAATTCCCAAAATCATGGGGTGTTACATTCTACCTACCTTGAAAGTTCCTTTCATATAAACTCACATAAAAAATATGAACACTAAAACATCTTTAAAAAATGTAATGGTGAAACCATAATGGTTACCCAATGTATCATATAAATGGGTTTCTATATAGGAGAACATAGGTGGGAAGTGAAAACAAGGACTTAGAGGAAAATTTTAAATATTCACAGAGAGTAATTGAGGCCATTATTCAATAGAAAGTGAATTATCAATGAAAATTTTAAGGATTTGTAGTCATAGATATATGATGATATAAAAGTCCATTGGTTAAAAAAATTAAGGTATTAGGACAACATTTTATTTATAGATATTTTTCCAAAAGTTGAAGAATTTTCATAAAAAGATATACTTTGATGATTCAATGAAAACCTCACCCTTTATTGTTCCTTGTTCACCTTTATCTCTTCCAAAAAAAAGGAAGTTGGATATTCCATTCATAAATTAGTAACAGATCATGATATCCATGATATACCATCCTTTTTTCATCATTTATGATCAACACAATTTTTTTATAAATCCTCATTTAGAGAGATACGACTTTAATATTATTGAATTCATCTAAAGTTTAATATAAAATTCCTATAAATATTTAAAATTATAACCCTTATGAATGATGAAAATAAAAGTCTTTAGAAATAATGACACAAAATCATATTAACATTTATCCCCCATATATTACAAAGTTCTCTTGGTTGTCACATTCCAAACATGTGAATACCCTCATCATATATTCTCTTGAAACATGGTAATAACCTAAATTTACATAAATACTTTTGCAAGACATGTATTCTTAATTTTTCCAAAGTTTAATGGATATATTACATATATTTGATAAGTTGTAAACTTCCCCCCATGATGACATATACCGCTTTCTCAATAATCAGTTCCAGGGTTATATGTACCATCCAATTTACTTATTCATATCCAACATATCTTTATCCCAAGACCATTATCTCAACATCATGCCTTAATTTACGGTTACCATATTATAAAACACTTTTTTATTTAATATCTTATTGATAATAAATGATAAAATTTTCTCACAATGTTTTAAATAAGTTTATTTATAAAAATATTTGGGATTAGATCATTCATTTGAAAATTTGATGGAAATTCCAGTTTAACCCTTTATAGTGCATTTTAGTATTTAGAAGAAAAATATTGTAATATTTATTATTTGAAATTGAAATTTTGTAACTTTGTTCCTGACATAATGGGATACAACTTTTTCTTTAGGAAATTAGAGCTAAATAGTTTATTTGGTTAGACTGAATTGACCATGAAGTCAAAGGAGGGTTGAGCCCGCTAGATTGGAAATTGGTTATGTATTTGGGTCATAACGTCTTCATCCAAGACTATATTGGGCCCAAATTTTGGGAGGATCTTTCCGACACAATTGTGCACAAATCATTATTCCGGAAGAATAGTTATTTCACTTGTTTTATAGGTCAAATTTTCGTTTCAAATTGGATTAAAATATTTGGTCGAGATTCCCCATTCACACTTGAAACCTCTTTAAACCTAGCCTCCCCTACACTATATAAATTAGTTTTTTTCTCATTTTTAAGGATTTATACATGAATTAGGAAGTTTGGGATAGATAATAAGGGGATCCACTCTAATTATCCAACCATTTCAAAAAGGGAAGCTCTTGAATCAAGGATCCCTTCGACGAAGCCTTCTTCTTCATCTTCGTGTTGTAATGATTTTGTTTGTGTAATAAAATTATTTTTTATTCTTTTATTTGTTCTATTTTCTTATATTTTGTTCAAATTTATTCTTCTCTTAATCTTTCTAATTAGTCTAGAATCAATATTATAAACTAAATTGGGTTCTATACTCTCTAAAACTTTGCAAATGAAAAACGTTTCTACGATGACTACACCGCCCATGGAAGAATAGTTCTTTTTAGTAATAGATCTATCTCTCACCTATTTCATTCATTTATTTTAAATCAACGATCTAATATAATTCATTTAATATGATATATTAAGTGTGTTTTTAATTTAAATGAATCTAATCATGAAATTGAACAACAAACACAAATCACATGAGGTCAAGAATTGTGTGAATTGTGATAGTGAGAACTTAATTGGTAATTCAAAACCACACGGGATAAATTTGTAGTGTTTAAATATAATCCCTAAATTCAATTAATTATAATTTATAGAGAGGATATGTAGCTTAATTTACCACTTACCATAAGATAACCCTATAACATCAATCAAAGTAGGGTGTTGCGATTGCTTGATCTGAAGTTAGCCTAGGGTTAAATTCACTTCATATTTATGGTAAAGTTAATTCTCGTAGGGTTCAGGATTTAAAAAATTAAGGGATAATAATTAATTGAATATTAATTTAAATGATAATTAATAAAAAAAATATTTAATATGTATAGTTAGATTGATTATGCCTTTTAAAATATTTTCAAAAAAACATCTTCATGTTGTCTCTTTTTAATCAAACATTATTTAAAAAAGAAAAAAAAATATATAATATTATTACATAAAACATTTTCTAGGTTTATGAATGGTAAAAAAACCCCACATCCTTTCAAGTAGTGTTATTATTCCATTTTTATGTTATTTCTAAAATACCTTTAATAAGTTGTCAAATTTACTTCTCCATTAAGAGACGACTTTGGTCAGCCACTCTGCTACACCTGAGTACCCAAAAACCACTAATAATTTGATGGAGCCCATGATATTGCCTTTAATATTGGATCCTTTATTGGGGAGGAAAGTAATTATTTCATCAAATTAGAGTTATGTATTTGATTTTATGTTTTATTCTCTTCTTCTCCTCTTTCTTCCTTCTTTACCCAATCTGATTTTTTTCTTCTTCTTTTATTTTCTACTTAATCATTTTGGACCATCAACTCAACCTTCTCAATTTTATTTTACTATATTAAAATTTCCTTATTTTCATTTTTATTTGATTTATTAAATTAACTAACCCTAAGTATCTTTTAGATCTTGATCTTGAGATTGAATGTAGCCTTCAGGATTGAATCAGACATTCTGAGTCTATGGGAAGTTTCAACATCCAAGTAGTTGGAGAATTCCTCCACTCTCAGAGCATTGAAATTGGATGAAATTCAAATTCAACAATAAAATAAGAACCAGTGGCTGAATATAATGGAAATTAACTAAATAGAACCATTCGATAATTGGTTTCACCTGATATTAATAATCAACCAAATTGTATTGCATACACAAATCTCGAATCAGACATTGAACTGAAATATGGGTTAATTCACCTTCTTCCAATGTTTCATGGTTTATCTAGTGAGGAACTAAAAAAACCTTAAATAATTTAATGTGGTTTGATTAACCCGAAAACTAAGAAATGTATCTGAAGATCAAATCAAACTAAAATCATTCCCATTCTCACTTGATGGAGCTGCGAAAGATTGAATGTATTATTTACAACCCGAAGATGTAACTTATTAGAATGATTTGAAACATATTTTCTTGTATAGATTTTTTATAGCCTCAAGAACCACATCCATTTGGAAGAAGATCTTGGAGATCAAGCAATCCCTAGTGGAGTCAATGTATGAGTACTAGGAGCGATTCAAGAAGTTGTGTGAAAGTTGCCCACATAACCAAATTAAAGAGAAAATACTCACCCAATACTTCTATAAAGGACTCACACCTATGGAGAGAGGCTTGGTGGTTGTCACAGCTTGAGGAGAATTAGTGTAAAAAACACCAGTAGCTGCACGTGCATTGATTGATAAGATGGCCTAAAACTCCCAACAATTTGGCGATCGAGGTACACCACATGTCAGGGGAGTGCATTAGGTAATTACTTATTCTCTTGAGAGTAATTTTATTGATACCAAGTTAGAATAATTGAACTCATTGGAGAATCAAATTGGTTTGGATCAAAAGACATCTCAACCCACTCCTTCAAGGCCTTGTGAAATTTGCACTGAGAGAAGCCACCCAACTGACTGTTTCCCCCAACTACAAGAAACTGAAGATTGTGCGATAGTGTTTCCTAGGATACCATATCAGTAGAAACAACAACCATATACATGAAATAATCTTGATTCCTTTTCAACAACATTCAACCAAGTATGTAAGGATCAATCAGACGTGAGGTATGCATCTGGATAACAACAAAGGCCCCCCTTTCAACAAAACTTCCAGCAGCCTCCACCCTACCAATAGGGTTTCCAACAACCCTAAAGATGATTTGATGCTCAAGCATCAACAATTAAACAACAAGGTAACTCTTAACCAAAGGTAGATTCTAGCACTGAAGACCTTTTGAAGCAAATTGGTATTAATCAATAGAATGCGCTGAAGAGTCAAGGTTCAGAGTTGAGGGAGTTGAAGACTCAAATGAGCCAGATTGCTACCGCCATCCATGAACTGGTAAGTAATAATTATAAAAATATACCTTCCAAACCTACTCAAAATCCCAAAAGGAATGTTAGTTCCATCACATTGAGAAGTGGGAAGAAAATGACTGATTCATCTTCACTTATTGTTCCACAGGGATTAACCTCAACTCAGTATAAGACCCATTCAAAACCAGCTGATGATCAACCCAAGAATAAATATAAAGGTATGAAAAAGATTGATGATGTTCCTCATAATCCCCTTCCATTTCCAAACAGGGTTGTACTAACCAAGAAGATGGATAAAAAGGAAATGAAAAAAGAGTTTTTGGACACATTTAAGCATGTGGATATCAACATCTATATACTTGAAGCTATCAACTAAATCCTAAGGTATGTAAAATTATTAAAATAATTTTGTACCAATTAAAGAGGGCTCAAGGGAAATGAGAGGATCAATCTCGAAAGGAATGTGTTAGCACTCATTACACCAACTCCAGCAATTCCAAAAAAGTACAAGGATCTCGGGACATTCACCATCCCATGCACCATAGGGGAGTTACACTTTTATGATGCACTTTTTGATTTAGGAGCTTCCATAAATTTGATTCCTCACTTTGTATTATCTTTTTTGTAGGTTGGTGATTTGAAGATGACAAGTGTAGTGGTGCAGTTATAAAATAGAGCTACAACATATCCAGCTGGAGTCCTTAAGGACGTACTTGTCTAGGTAAGAGACATGATCTTTCCGGTATATTTATAAGTTCTTAACATGGAGGATGATCAGGTAAGTTCTCATGCTCCCATTATCTTAGGTAGACCCTTCCTCAAAACTAAAAAAACTATCATAAATTTCAATGAGGGTACACTTTCCATGTATTTTGGAAATTAAGTTTTGATATTTAATATTATGGACTCCATGAAGTACCCCTCAGAGGACCATTCTACATTTGATATCTCCCATTTTGAACCACAAAATAAAAAACCCATGGAATTTTATTGTCCTATTCTTATGGAGATTATTATTATTGGTTATAGATTAATGAATAAGAGTACTTCCACACCATTTTCTAATGCACTATAATCCCTTGGATTTTATTTTCAAGTGGATTCATATTATGA
The DNA here is from genome assembly GCA_963277665.1 of Viscum album. NCBI lineage: Eukaryota > Viridiplantae > Streptophyta > Magnoliopsida > Santalales > Viscaceae > Viscum > Viscum album. The sequence goes on from OY728121.1 coordinate 511,393,727, forward strand.
TTTTGATCATGTGAACTCTGATTATGACATGGATATTAATTATACTGATGGATTTTATTCTCTATTCTCTGATTTTGATGATTTATATTCTGATACTGATGTTCATTAGGCGCATATTTCAGTTCCTTCAATTTCTCCATCCATACATCACCAACCCTACATTGTAACTCAATCCATTTCCACCTAATCTCAAATACTCATACTTGTTAATTGGTGAGAAATTGCCTATTATAATTACTAACAATATCCATTTTGAACATGAAGAAAAACTTTTGAATATATTAAGGGAGAACATTAATGAAATTGGGTGGACCTTGGATGACATATCAGTTATTATCCTCTCTATTTTCATGCATAGGATTCCTTTGGAGGATGAGGAAAAAGCGGTTAAGAATCCACAAAGAAGACTCAATCCAACCCTCCTAGAAGTTGTTAAGAAGAGGTTGAAAATTTTCTCGAGGCAATTTTAATTTATCCCATTTCAGATTCTTAGTGGGTGAGTCCTATCTAGGTTGTTCCTAAGAAAAGTGGTGTTACAGTTGTTAAAAATTAGAAAGATGAGTTAGTTCTAATGTGGGTGAAAAATAGTTGGCATGTGTGTATTTATTAGAAGAAACTAAATCAAACCACTCACAAGGACCATTTCCCCCTCCCATTTATTAATAAAATGATTGAGTGACTAGCTGGGAAGACACGTTATTGTTTCTTGGATGGATTTTTGAGATATATTCAGGTCTCTATTGGTCTGGAGGATCTTGAGAATACCACATTCACTTGTCCACTCGGTACGTTTTTCTACCGAAGGATGCCATTTGGACTTTCAAATTCCCCAGGTACCTTCCAGATATGCATGGTGATTATTTTTTCAGATTTAAATGATTCCTATATGGAGGTATTTATGGATAATTTTACAGTGAATGGGTCTTTATTGGATGATTTTATCTCTAGTTTAGGAAAGGTTTTCAATCATTGAATTGAGAATAATCTGGTCTTAAACTTTGAAAATTGTCATTTCATTCTAGAGCATGGGATTCCCTTAGGGAATGTAGTGTAAAAACCTGAGATAGAGGTTAATATATCTAAGGTAGATATCATTTCATCCTTACCCTATCCTTCATGTGTGTGTGATGTTAGATCTTTTCTATGGAATGCATGATTTTATTGGCACTTCATCAAATATTTTAGTAATATTTCTCTTCCTATTTCATGGTTTCTTCAAAAGGATTGTGATTTTTGGTTTGATGATTATTTCATAACTTCTTCTAATGAGATAAATAAGTTTTTGACCACTCCACCTATCATACATCCCCCATGGTGGGATATTACTTTTGAGCTTATGTTTGACACCTCCAACTTCACAGTTGGGGATGTCTTATCTTAGAGGGTGGATGGACATTCACATGTGATTTCATATGCATTAAGGACACTGGATTCAACCTAATCAAATTACACAACAACGTAAAAAGAGTTTATGAGTATCATATTTTCTTGAGATAAATTTCTTTCATATTTATTAGGGTCTAAAGTAATTGTTTTTTTTACCATGCCTCTCTGAGGTACCTCTGGAAGAAGCCAGATGCAAAGCCCAGACTTATTTGATGGATGCTCCTTCATCAGGAATTTGATATTCAGATAAAGGAAAATAAGGGGTCAGTAAACCTAGTGGAGGACCATGTGAGTAGGATCACTCACACACTAGAGGATGACACTTTGGACCAGGAACCACTCCAAGACACTTTCCCAAATGAGAATCTATATTCCATATTAGGTACGCATCTTAGGTGTGCTAATTTAGTAAACTTCTTTGTGTCCTCTGAAATTCCTACAAATTTAAAGAAACATCAAGTCTAAAAAATAAAGAGTGATTCTAGATTTTATGTGTGGGATGATCCCTACTTATAGTGCATGTGTAGTAACTATGTTATTAAGAGGTGTGTTCCTGACCATGAGTTTGAGTCTGTTCTGCAATTATATCATACACATTCTTATGGTGGGAACATTGGACCCCAACACACAGCTAGAAATTTTTTAGACTCTGGATTGTATTGGTCAAGTTTATTCCATGGTTCTCATGTGTTTTTTAAGTCCCTCTCACATAGCCAACACACTGGTAATATTTCTATGCGACACAAGATTCCCCAAGATCCCATATTATTATGTGATATTTTTGATGTATGGGATATATATTTTATTGTTCCTTTTCCTAGTTCATTCAAGTTTTTGTATATTTTTGTTTCTGTTGATTATGTGAGTAAATGGTTGGAGGCTAATGTCACAAGAACTGATGATTCTCATGTTGTAGTGGGCTTTGTCAAGATGCATATTTTTTGTAGGTTTGGAGTAACAAAGGCCGTCATCAGGGACCCAGGGACACACTTCTGCAATCATAATTTTTCTTCCCTCCTCAGAAGTATGGGGTGACCCACAAAACATAAACACCATACCACCCCCAATAAAATGTCTAGGCTGAGGTTTTAAATAGGTAGTTGAAAAAAAAATTGGATAAAACTATGCATGTAAATAGAAAGGATTGGAGAAAGTGCTTGGATGATGCATTGTGGGATTATAGAAGACCATACAAGACCCCCATTGGTATTTCTTTATTTCGGATTGTTTTTGGGAAATAATTTCATCTACCTGTGGAAGTTGAGCATCAGGCTATAAAGAAATGTAACATGTATTTGGAACAAGATAAAATCCAAAGGAAGAGGCAAATTCAAGAGCTTGAGGGGATTCGATTGTCTTCATATGAGAACTCAAGGCTCTACAAGGAAAGATCAAATGAAGCTCATGACCAAATGATCCAGAAAAGAGAATTTCAAGTAGGAGAGAAGGTCTTACTCTATAGTTCACAACTGAAGCTGATGCCTGGTAAGTTGTGTTCCAGGTGGTTAGGTCCTAATGTTGTGACTAATATTTTTCCTTATGGTGTATTGGAGATTGAACAAGAGGACACTAGAAGGAGTTTTAAAGTCAATAGGAAACGTTTGAAGAAATACATTGAGGGACTTCCTACTGATGCAATGGATTTCATCAAACTGCATAACCCCATCATCACTTGAGCATATCAGGCTGTTCCCTACCCTTTCACTTTTATATTATTTTTCCTAATTAAAATTATAAATTTCATGTGTATATAACATATCATAGGTTCACATTGAGTACAATGTAATATTTTATGTGTGGGGGAGGGGACAAAATTTTGGGGTAGATATTTAATATTTTCATTCGTGTGTTTCATGTGTATTTCTATTAAGTTTTTGGTTAAAATTTTCAAAAAAATAACAAAAAATCAATAAAAAATAAAAAAATATATCTTGTAACATTCTCATGTAGAACATATAAAAAATTAATGTTTTTAAAATTCATTTGTATAAATATAAGCATGATTAATATTTCATCATCAAGGGTTGACTTTTTATAAAAATTGAAGTCGTAGATGATATGAATGGTTGTGTCATTATAAAACCTTATAAATTTTGACATCATTATTAGTGATATTTGTTCATGGTAAATTATGTCATTTATTTCTCCACACAATTTTTCACACAATCAACACTTTTGAGTTTCTCATACCCAATTGAATGTATATTCAGGGTAAGTAATCATTTTAAGCTTATAACATGGTCTTTCCATACATTCGTTTCTCTTCCGATCATTTCCATCACTATACCAGATTGACCTATGTGTGGTAACCTAATATCTAACTATTGTAAGACCTAAAAAATCAAAAAAAATAAAAAAAAATAAAAATAGTCAATAAAGATGAGAGTGATAAAATTTACAACATGTGGGGATATTTAGGTCGGGAGCTCATGGTTTGACTTCTGGGAATGCTTAAATGAGTGGGTTTTGGAATTTTATTACAAAGGATGTTGACCAGGTTCGATGGAATAGAATTAAGTAAGACTAAAAGTTTTTATTGACCTGAATATACTAGACAAGGGGTGGAGAGACAGGTTTGGAATGGTTGGCACACACACAAATGGATAATTAGTGGCATGGTAGACCCATGACATGTTCTGCTATGATTGGTATTATGAATCTCACTAGATTTTGTTTTGACAAAATTTATGAGACAATGAATTTAAAATTTATTGATATTGACTCTTTATTTGATTCTTACTTTTCCTATATTTGCACTGTGGATTGAGATATTTGAATATGCATACCCTGTCACAATTTTTTCGATTACATGATATGAGGTTTTTCCTAGAAGTGCGAATTGGTAAATGTGGGGGACTTGATAAAACACATTTTTATTGAATAATTTATTGATAATAAATGATGAAATTTCCTCACATTGTGTTAAATATGTTTATTTATAAAATATTTGTGATTAGATCATTCATTTGAAAATTTAATGGAAATTCCAGTTTTACCCATTATAGTGCACTATAGTAATTCAAAGATAAATATTTTAATCTTTATTATTTGAACTTTAACAGTTTTAATTGTGTTTCTGACTTAATGGGATACAGCTTTTTTTCAGTAAATTGGAGCTGAATCATCCATTTTATTGGACTAAATATACCATGAAGTCAAAGGTGGTATGAGCTAGCTAGATTGAACATTAGTTCTGTGTTTGGGCCATAAATTCTTCATAAAAACTTTTATTGGGACAAAATTTTGGGAGGATCTCTCCAACCCAATTTTTCACAAATCATTCTTCTGAAATAATAGCTGGTTCACGAGTTTGGGAGGTCAAATATTCGGTTCAAGTAGGCTTAAAATATTTGGCTGAGATTCCCCATTCACACTTGAAACCTCTTTAAACCTAGCCTCACCTCCACTCTATAATTTTTTTTTTCTCATTTTGAGGAGTTGGGATGGGAATTAGGAATTTTAGGAAGAGGATAATTGGATCCACTCCAATTTTCCAACCATTTCAACAAGTTTATCTCTTGAAGGAATGATCTCTTCAATGAAGCCTTCTTCTTCTTCTTCATGTTGTAATGCTTTTGTTTGTGTAATAAACTTCTTTATTCTTCTTTTATTTATTATATTTTCTTCTATTTTGTTAAAATTTATTCTTTTATTAATCTTATTAATTGGTTTGGAATTAACAGTAGGAATGATATTGGGTTATACCAACTCTAAACCTTTCCAAATGAAAAACGTTTCTATAATGACTACACCACCCATGGAAGAGTAGTTCATTTTAGTAATATATCTACCTCTCATCTCCTTAATTAATTTATTTTTAATAAATGAGATATTTTAATTCACATAATATTCTATATTAATTGAGTTTTTAATTTAAAATGAAACTAATCAATCAATTGAACAATAAACACAAATCACGATAGGTTTATAATTCTGTGAATTTTGAGAGCGCAAACTTAATTGGTAATTCAAAACCACACGGAGTCAATTTTTAGTGTTAAAATATAATCCCTAAACTCAATTAATTATAATTTATAGAGATTATATGATCCTTAATTTACCAATGACCATAATCTAACCTTATAATATCAATCAAAGTAGGGTGCTGCGATTGCATGTTCCGAAGTTAGCCTAGGATTAAATTCACTTCATCTTGGTGGTAAAGTTAATTATCGGAGGGCTATGGATTTAACATATTAAGGGATCATAATTAAGGGGATATTAATTTAAATGATAATGATTAATAAATTATTGAATAGATAGAGTTAGATCTATTACTCCTTTTAAAATATTTTCAAAAAAATATCTTCTTATTGTGTCTTTTTAATCAAACATTATTTTTAAAAATAAAAACAAAAGAAATTATACAATATTCTTTGTGAAAAATTATTCTATCTTTATGAATGGTAAAAAACCCCCCATATCCTTTCAAGTAGTTTTATTTTTATATTTTTATGTTATTTTCAAAATAAGTTTAATAAGTTGTCAAATTTACTTCCTCCTTTGAGAGACAACCTTGGTCATCCACTCTGTTGTACCTAAGTACCCAAAAACCACTAATCATTTGAGGGTGCCCATGACATCTCCTTTCACCATCCCTTAAAAACAATATCACCTTTCCATTAAATCAAAATTATGTATATCCTTTTCAATTATTAATAAAAATTATACTAAAAATACTTAAATATTTCATGATTCGTATGAAATAATCTTTGAACTCAAAAACCTAAATAATTCATTCATCCAACTGTATTCTTAAACCATTAATCAAGATTCTATAATTTATTCATTAATAAAACTTTCCTAGAATGTGAAATATGAATCATGTCTTAAGTTTTCTCACCCTCAATCCAATAACAATTCTTATTTTTAATGTAAACAATTCTGGAAGAACGTCACATACCTTTCACATATTGTTTTCAGTCTCTTTATTTGCAGAAGTATAAAAAATACTCATAAAACCTCCCTGATTAGATTTAAACTTAAGAAATAAATTTTCATAATTATTATACATTATAAATATGAAACATTAAATGTTATCCATTTTCCATTTAGTTGTCTCCATTGAATAAAACCAGAAATCACTAGGTGAGAAACCCATATCATTGAAGAAAACCTCATAATCAAGAAAAATTACTTATAGGATGTATAAATAATGAAACCTAATTTTTAATCAAATAAAAATCATATTCATCCGAGGTTATTCATAAAAAAATTCTACAGAAATTCTTCATGATGGTTTGTGAAGAGTGTGAATTCCCAAATCATATCCCCTAGGAGTGTCAAACTAGGTGTGCAGTAAGGCCCATTTTTGTGTACCAAATTACCTGGAGTTAGGCTTAGGACATATCGTTGGAGTTTTTACCTCTAGGAACATATATTTCAAAGCCACATACACTTTTAGTTTTCATAAAGGTATGTATTTCTTGTAAACCACTTACTCTATCCGTTACCAAAATTTCAGGACATTTTTATAAAATTTAACTCATCCTTAAACTTATCCTTAGAGACATCCCTAGAAATATCTTCATCAATATACCTAGGGATCCAACTAAAATTTTATCATCCCAGTTTCTAAAGGTTAATTAAACCTTTTATTTGATACCAAATATAGTGGACTAGTCTTAATATATATAGTTATTACAAAACATTTTATGAATAATTAAAACATTATACAAATAGATGACCAAAGACTGTATTTGTTTAGTGACTTTCGAATCCTAGAAACATAAGCACTGGTATATAAGTGAGATAAATTATATCCAACTAGTTTCATCATGACGATCACCCTTCATAGAAAAATAATTCATAATACATGTCTTTATAACTTGGGGAAGGAAATATAAAATGGGGGTGAGCTCAGATGATTAGTAAGGGTAAACAAGGGAGACATTTAAGAATAAATATGATAATATTATTATGAGAATAGGATCATGAAAATAGAAGATCAATACCTGTATATCAAAGATCATAAAATGGGATCAAGGCATAAATATTATCAATTCATGGGATAGTAATAGTCAAGAAATAAATAACATAATCCATGAAAACATAACATAAGAATAAAACAATGAATTAGGGCAAACACATAGGCATGTAATATTACTTTCATAGTAGTAAAGGAATGGTTGCCAAGGACATATTGGTAATATGGGTTCATTCCCCATACCATCTAGGTAGTCATAGATCACTCTCATGGCCATACTAATAGAAAGAGTTCACTCCACATACCATCTTATTAGTCATGGTTCACTCCCATGGTCATCTTAGTAGTCAAGGTTCACTCTAAAAACTATCTTAGTCTATATCACGAGATATATATATATTTAATTATTGAATTGGAGGGAGATCTAGGTCCCACATATATCATAGTGAAATCATATATACATGATCCACAAGATCAATAAAAATAATATCATATCCCATGAAATGAAATGGGTATCATAAACATGTAATCTAATCATAACCAATGAAAAAATATACAGGTGTCATAATCATGTCATCAAAAGAATAACCTGTGAAAAAAGCGGGTTTCAAAAAAATATAAACCATGAAATAGAAATTTTTTTCATAAAACATAATTCTATAAAAACATAATACATTCATATAAAGAATAATAATGGAATCATTGAATAATTTCCCCAAAAATACATGAGTAACACCAATAGATGTCATCTTAGATGGGAAATAATTTTCAAATGACTTTTTAAAAACATTTCTTGATCAAAATATCCTTTATTATTTGTAAAATTAATTTTAAAATTTAATAACTTTTGAAAACTATTTTCTTTAAAATAAACTTGAAATCTTATAAGGAATGTTTGAAAACATTTTGAACCCCATTTTCCAAAAAACGTATAAAAGAAGTTTGGTATTTTTTGAAAAAAAGTTTCTTTAAAAACTTATAAAAGAAACATGAAGACATTTTTATATTAATTTAATTTTAAAATTTATAAAAGTATCTTGAAAACATTTTGAAAATTATTTCTTTAAAAACATAAAAAATAATCTTGAAATTTTTTTTAAAACATTTTTCATTTAAAAGTTATAAAATATCTCGAAAATAATTTGAAAAAGTTTTTATTTGAAAATAATTTGTAACAAATAATTTATAGAATATTAGGGAAAATTAATTTTTAATATTTTAGATGAAGCTTCAATGTATTCTCGATCATGACGGTGGATAAATCTTTACTCGTCAAACATTTATTTTTCACTGTAAAATGTTTAGAAAGGTTCCTCAACCATAAAATGAAGAGAAGACTCATTATTAAAAAATATTTTCTTTAAAAAGTTAAAACATGGATTAAAATTTATTTTAAATATCATATTATAATAGTATAATTTTTTTGTAAACCTTTTAAAAGACGTGGTTTTGAAGGAACATTGATTTCAGACCAAAGAGAGGGTAAAGTCAGGCTTTCTAAAAAATACTTTATTAACTATATTATGTAAAAAAGAGTAAAAAATGGTACCAATTAATTATGATATAGTTAATAACCAAATGATAATAAATATTCTTAGTTTTCTTTAAATATGGATCATAAGATTTCATCAAAGGAAGCATAATCATAAATAATCACAAAAAAAAGATAGGATTGTCTCAATAAAATCATACCACTTGGTAACATTGAACCATACTCCCCATAAAATTACATGAGGCTTAAAATATCATTAAAATAATGTGATTCATTATTTAAAATTTCAAATGGAATTATATACACCTAAAAACAATGTGGGTGCATAACAAAACATATGTCTCAAATAAGGAAAATTGAGAGAAAACTGTATTACTGATTTGGTTACTTTTGAGACATTAACCCCATGAAATAAAGATCAAATAATGGATATGAAAATACCCATAAATTAAATAATAATTATTATAGAATATATTCATGGGAATTATATACACCACACAAAATAAAAAGAGTGGTTTTTAAGGCATGTATCTCACTTAAATAAAATGTGATATTAAATCTCTATTACCTTGTGTTTTGACTCTCTTCATATTCATACAAGATTCCTGTATAATAAATATAATATTATTATAAATATTTTACAGAATAATATTCTTATATATAGTACCATATATGGTTTGATTATGACCTTATGTTACCAGGTTGTTAACAATTCTATGTTAGGGTTTCACTTTGGGTAATATCCTCTTTGTTCTTCGCATATGTCTTAATTTGTTATATATTTGGTTTTTATACTTAAATCAGGATTCTAAGAATGTAGAACATGATTTAAATAGAATTTATAATCCTTATATGTTTATTATAATAACCTATAGTATATAGAAGTATCAAATGGAATAAAGTTTTTATGAAGACGGTAGGTTGTACGTACGAATGAACGATGTTTCCGTTCTATTTTCGTATTCAAATAGAGAGAGATAAAATGAAATATATGTATATATTTATATATATATCATTTATAAAGTATAATTATTATATCGTATATATCATATAATTTTACTAAACCCATCCATAATACATTCGATGTAGTATGTGAATGAGTCGCATCGCTTCGAGGGGGCAGTAGTCAAGATATCTTCAAATGAAAATATCATATTTACAGAAATTTAAAAGTATAAATAGATGTGTTTTAAAAGAATTAAATAAGCTTAAATAAATTATAAATATCATTTATATCATGTATAAATATATTCTCCATCGTAATGACCACCATGAGAGGTGGTAATGGAAGAACAAATAATCATCATTTCATGAGGTGGTAGTTCACCATACACGTAAATAGTATGTTCGTTACCCATTAGATGGAAGTATGTGTAATTGTAGGTTTAAAAATTACCATAATAACATCCTAGTATATTTAATATAATGTTTTCATACAATTATGGAATAATAATATTTTAGGGCGTGGATAATGGAAATAACATAAAAGAACTTGAGGACCAATGTTACCTCTTATTCAGGTAACTCATTTTGGTTTTCACCAAAGGAACTCATTGATTTTATTTATACCCAACTGGATGACTCTATTATTAGGTTAGGTATGTTTAGGAAAAATTTGGGTGGATATTTTTTGAGCCAATGTTTCTTGAGAGGTGTGAGGAAGTGGGAGGATAGGGGGCCTTTTATAGTAGAGGAGTGTCACTCTTGTAAATTTTTGGAAGGGGAATTCCACCCAGGTTTTTCACCTGGAATGTGGGTCCAATAATGATCCAAAGTCTATCCAATTAATTATAGGGTATAAATATGGAAATAAAATTTATTTTGGACAATTTTATAGGTCATTTAGGCCCTTAAGTTTAAGTTTTAGTACTTGGTTAAGCTTAATTTTACCTTAATCAATGTAATTAATTTTAATTATTGTCACTAATATGTTTGGTAAAAAACTATTTTGACGTTATTATAAATTATAAATTGTTATTATTTAAAATATTTAATCCATTTTTCTAAATTTCAATCATAAAAGTGGAATAAATTAATTTTAATTTAATCCAGATGTCGGGTTGACAATGTGGGTTTTTAAAGTAAAAACGTTCAAACATTTTCTGTGTTTTTATATTCAATTTCAAAGTGAAATTGTTTCCAATGACCCAAATTGGATTTATTTATAAAGTATTATGTAATTAAACATTTAAACCATTTTAAAATTTAATTTAACCATATAAATAAATTAAATGAAAAGACAGTTTTGAACTAAAATTCATTATTTTTCACTATTCATTAAAAAATGAAACTTCATAGAAAAATACCAAAAATGTAATAAACCAATATTTTATGTTTAAAATTAAAATATGAAGTTTATTTTGACATATTAGATTTATAAAATTTCCAAAATTTAGATTTATAATATGTTCGCTATTAAAAGGTTGTAAAACTTCTTTTACAAAAATATAAGTTTTTATGTATAATATTCTGTCTGTTCTCATTTTATTCATATAAAATAAATTGGATGAATATAATTTTTTTGAATATATAAAATATAAATTTAATTAATATCATTTTCTTGTAGTAATTAATTTAACTTTTTATGATAATCATCCTTTTCACCTGAAAATAGTCTTTTATAAAATCACTCTGTTTATATTCATTTTGTTTCTATATTCTTTTCTAATTAATCGGTAAATAATGTATTCATCTATAAGTTAGTTAATAATATAATAGTAAATTTAATGGATATGTTATATATTTTTAAATATTAATATTTTAACAATGAATTATTGTTCGGTAACACTAAGTCTTTCATGTTACAGAAGCCATCAAGGAAAGTTAGTCTTGCGTGTAACATAATCTAACCTTAGTGTTCCATGTAGAGAAATATAAACTTTATACTGTGTTTAGTATATGATTAACTTAGTGTTGTATATAAATAAATCTACAAAAAGTTCATTAATAAAAAAATAAATTATTCTCAATGTTGCGTGGAATGAAAAATATAAAAAAGATTAAATTAATTTGAAAAAAAATAATTCAAAAAACATCAGGGTGTTAAAGATAGTGTTTGATGGAGAAAGAAACATAATTTTTTTATCTAGTATTTTTCTAAAAATAAAAGTTGAGTTATTATTTATTTTAAAATCTATAAATTGTTTTTATTTTATCCTATGTAAGAATTTTATTATAAAAATTTATATTTATATTTTTAAAATTACACTTCCATATACATTTTCAAGAGAATACTACTGTTTTTATTTAGTTTTTTTAAATATATGTTTTCAAAATATCTATATAAGGAATTAGTTTTCAAATATATATGTGTGTGTGTGTGTTTGTGTGTGTGTGTTTGTTTGTTTGTGTTTGTACTTTTATGTTTCAAATTTATATATAAGGAATAATTTGTTTTCAAAAATTTATGTCTTTAGAAAAAATATTTTTTGAAATAAATATTTTATTTGAAAAAATTGATTATATGAAAATTATAATATTCTATTTAATTCATTTAATATTTGATATTATTCAATTTATAATATTTTCTTCTAAATAAAAACATTATATTTTATGTATAATTATTGTGTTCAAATGGATTTTGTATATTTCATGTTAACAAGGTGTATTAAATCTTATTTTATATTATCACTTCATATGAATTGAAAACTATAGATGTTTCATATTAATATATACTGGCCATTCATTATGAATATCGATAAAATTTCATGAATTAAATAAAACATTTGTTTTTAATTTAATTATGAGGTGTGTTTAAATTATGCCTTTGAGTTCATTAAAATTAAAGGATTTCTCCAAACTCTAATGTTTTTTATAAAAAAAATTAACTTTTGATAAAGTATTGATAATATAAAATTATTTTATTATTTTAGAATAATTCAAGTATATTTTAAAAAGGTTTTTAATTGGTTGTGAATGGGAAAGATGGATCTTTAGTAAAAATTTTTACTTATAAATTAATTTTGGTTCTTGCATATCAAATGGAAATTTGAGGAATGGGGAGTGAACCCACAACCACAATGTAATGTTTCCTTACTGGTGATACTGTTATGTGGCCACAAAAATTTTATAATATATTTCAAGAATCATTTTAATCCATAATATTATTATTACGTTCCAATAATTTTTTAGTTGAAATCCATTTTTTTCAAATATTATTTTTGAAATGATAAGTATTTTTTGAAAATTTTCAAAAATTAGTTTATATATCAAATATGTATATTTCATGAAAAGTGTTTTAAAATAAATTTTAAATAATTATTTATTAAAGTGTTTTTAATTTGTTTTTAAAACCCCGTACTGGGAAATTTTCTCCTCATCCCATCTTTCAAAAATCTTTTCCAAAAGTCTTTTACATGTTCTAAGATGGATGACTTCGCTTAAGGATTTAGCGCACATGAAGAAAATTAGTTATTTTAATAATTTTTTAAAACAATTATAAATTTTAAGGTATTTGACTAATTTTATAGAACCTAGACACTAAAATGTCCTCAATATTATAAATAACTATGTATTTTTAAATTATCTTTAATTAAAACAATAAAAAAACATGATTTAGTACCGAATCTGGAAGTATGGGTTCTGGACATTACAACATGAGGCTATGCCAAAATGGAACTAGGCTATACCAAATGTAAAAATAACTTACCATTATTCTTTAAAAGATATATTTATTTATTTTGTTTATAAATGGTCATTTTTAGAGGAACCATGATGATAATTTTTAGTGTTTCATCACATTGAGATCATTAGATTGAAGATGTGTAGAAATTAGGAGGAAAAATATATAAGTATGTGGTTCTAATCTATTCCTATATCATGACAGTAATTTTATGAGTTATTAATATATTTTTAAATAATCATCATTTATAATTTATTTGTTATAAACTTTTTTAATTTTTTTTGGAATCATTATTTAAAAAAAGTTTGATTTTCATTAAAATGTAGTTTCTGTATTCTTTATGATTATTGACCAGATCTGGGTTTTATGATAAAATGTGTGGATTTTTTTAATAATTTGGTTTTTAAATAAATTATTCTAATGGTGAGTTTTTTTATTGAATTCCAATTAAATTGAGTTTTTTTAAATATTTTTTTCCATATATTTTTATATAAAACATGTGTGTTTTTGGTTTTATCTAGTAAAATTGTTTTTTATTGTTTTTTATTGTTTTCTAAAAACATTTGAATATATTTCCATTTGTGGGTTTTTTTATTATTGTATATATTATGGGTTACGATATTTTTCTTGAGAAAATAGTTTATAACCGGGTATAAAAAGTCAATATTGTTACTTTAATATATATGGGTATTAGTAATATATGGTTATATGCATGTGTTTATTGATCTAAAATGACTTTATCTGTATGATTATTTACAAAAATGGTGGTTCATCATAGTTGGGATTAAATTTCTCGATAGTATATTTCCTTGGGGGTTGTGGGTACGTTAGATCATAATAATCCTTTGGTAACCATATATATTTATATAATATAGTTATTGAAGAAAATTATTTATTTTTTATATGTTGAGTTTATTTTTATTAATTATTGGTGTTATGCATGATTTTCAATCCTTAGTGGGTGACCAATTTTTTTGAATTTTTAAAGGAATGGTTAGTTTTATTTAAAAAGTGGATTTTATCCTATGTTTTGATGGAATAAGGAGATATTTTCTTGAATTTTGTTTGATATAATATTTATTTAGAATTTTTTTATAAACCTTATATGGAAATTTCATGGTTGGATTAATCACAAATTGTATTATATTCTAGTAATTTGTGGAATTATATTGTGTTTATACTCATTCCCATGGATGAGATCTTCATTGGAGATATAGATATTTAGGTATGTGGTGTGATTTAAAGGAATAATTAATTCTTCATCAGTAACAATTCATTGATACTTGATAAATATATGGCACAAGGTTTTGGGTAGATTGGTACATGATACACTTCTATGTCAGTGTAATTCCCCAGTCCGGCCTCTTAAATGGGGCATGAGCATGGGTACACTACATGAACTCAAGTGTGCCTCCCCACATGCCAGAGGCTTCCATCTAGTGTAAAGGTCCAAAGAGAGTTTTGGTGAACCTATTACCTATTTTAAAATTCCTATGGGTCATGCCTAATTTTATTTAAAATTTGGAATAACCCATCTGTATAACAAATATCTAAAAAACACCCAAAGTCATAAACAAAGAATCATACGGTCCCTCATATTCTAGAATAGAAATTAGTAAATCTACCTATCTTAGGAATCAACCATAATAGGGAAATAGAATATAAGCATGGAATAATATGAATCATATATATATATCACACTAGATGGTACATACTGAACAATAAATGAAATAAAAATATCCTTTATCCTAACTCACATGATCCAACTAGCTGAAAAATATGCCTCTAAAACCTATTAGATCTTTATACAATGCCTAACTCTAAGAAGAACGTTTTTCTTGACATAAAGTAGAAAGATATACCTATGTAAATCAAAACCCATATCATGTACATGGATATGGGGTGAGTCTAATGACCGGGTAGGAAATCCCCAATGCTTCAAAAATAGTTAGTATTTTTATAATCAAGTGGATGTAGATTCAATATATACATAAAGAGTGTTTTTATGCTCATTAAATATACCCGCCCATATATATAGCATGAAAGAATGAAAAATATAAATTTTGAGTTATCAGGTGTGAGATGGACCACCTTAAACCCTGACTATACATGCTTTGGCTTGTGTTAGATATCTATGTCCTTAAGTAACCACTCAGGGTGGAACCAAGTATTACCCTAAAACCAATACTCAATATCATACATGCTTCATCTGGTGTGAGAGTGTCTTTGGTCATGTCAAAGGGAGAATTTCATCCAAATATCTGGCCTTTAGATTATCCAGTAGTCTCATTTTCAATATACAATTACTATGACCATATCCTATGTAATCTAAAACACTCCCATGTACAACATGGAAGGGTCACATATATTATATTGATTCAAAGGAACATGTCCAACTAATTCTAAAACACACCCATAGGCCAAATAGAAGTGTCAAATCCCCTTTCCTGATTCCAATTAACTTTTCTAAGGTAACATGAACTAGTATTAGGAACTAAGGATGGATCTAAAGACCTATTCTATGGAATCCCATTTACCTCATATACATCTCTATAGGTGGTGTGTCCAACCCAAACCATCACATGTAACATATTTTTATGGGATTTACATATGCTTGAACACATACATGATCAAAAATTTCAACCTCTCAAGTTCATGAATTGTCATTATCTTAACCATAATAGGCACACACATATAATTTGTTTCCTAAGGTATCTCTCAAAATAACCTATACTTTTCAATCCCATACAACTTCTTTATTGTCAACATAGCATTGTGGAACCCATCAAGGCCCTTTGATCCACATCACTACATAGACACCCTACTTGGGTTCCTCAATCACACTTTCATCTCTCAATCTCAACTCATCCTTATAGAAATAACATCTCTCAAAAAAAAATTGGGCCCTCCAAACCTATCTCTACCCCCAAGGGTTTATCACATCTATAGGGATCAAACCACTACATCGATACCATAATAAATTTATTACAACGGAAACACACTCAAAATCAATCATCATGGAACATGAAAAATCCATAATAATTGAAAAATAGAAAGCAATCCAAATGAATCGTACATTAAAATAACTGGGTATTTCCCTCACAATGTCAAATAGACCAAAACATGTTAGGCAAATCCCTTCAAGATTTACTTTAAAAATAAACACATAGATATTAAAAAGGAATATTTTACCATTTTACCAACACAAGTCCATTATCCAAAATCCCACTCAAGAGTTATTTTAAAAACACATCTCTGTTTTGAAATCCCATTTCAAAAATCAGTTTGAAAAATCGTTATTTTCACTTAAATTTCCATCTGATTCAAAACATGTTCTAAAAAAATAAAATTAAAACCAATACTATATATGAAAACCAACTCATTCCACCAATAAAATCATAAAGGTGGAATCTAGCACAAGTTTGGCCAAGGTGTTTCCATTAAACTATTAAGAAAGTTATATAGTTCGTGTTGACTATTAATTCTATGAAAGCCCATCCCAACCTTATAAAGGAATCACAGAGGTCATGTGATATGCATAAAAATATAATAATGATATCTCATAAACATAAAATCACTAATATAATAAGACACTTGGTAATTTAAAGGTCACCCATGACAATTAAACCATTTCCTTTATTTTATAGCTCGACTATAACTTCTTAGGCTAATCCAAGAATCTCTTAGCTCCCGATGAACCTATATCAAGACCCAACAACAAAAAACAAATTATGAATAAATTATAATTAATTATCAAATTTAATATCTATTTTTTATAATTAATTTTAATTTAAATTTAATTATGAGAAAATCTCAAACTTGCACCCATCTATGACTATTTTCTTGAATCTCAAGACACTGGGTGCAGTTCTCTCCAGATAAACACCCAAACCTAAGTCACTCCCTTAAATAATTAATTATATCAATTATAATTAATTAAAAATAATAATTTTAAAATGAATTATTTTTGAATTACTCAATAGGAAACCCCATCACACCAAAATAGTGTCCAACCACATGTAGAGGGTCTATAACACACTACCAACACTAATTCAGGAAAAACCCCAAACAAATAATGTTTATTCCATAGTCAATTTAATTTAATTTAAAACAGTAGCCCTAAATTAACATGCGGTGTGGCATACCTATATAAAACAAGATAATTTGTGGATTGATTTCATCCTCTTAGAACATCTTCTACAAGTTTCACTTAAAACACCTAAGAAGAGGGAATATTTCCACCATGATCCCATGGAAATTTTCAGAACCCCTAACTAGAGGAATCCAAAATCAAAGTAAAATAAAGAAAATAGGAATATAGGATTTTAATAGAAGAAACATATATTTAATACCTAAAATAATCACCTAGAAAAACCCAAAATTAAATGGGTTAAAGCATGAATAAGAGGGAGAGGTGAGATGAGAATGATTGTATGAGAGGGAGGAGGAAATGGGATGTTTTTTATTAAACATTTAGTTCATATAATCATAATTTTTCACTTTTATTAACTCCATGGTTTAGCTACAGAGTTTATCAAACTATTTGATAATAGTGTGGTCATCACTACCTAAGAACACCCCTCTCACATGGTTTGTTTTCATGGTTTATCAAACCATTATATAGTAATGTGAAATGTTTCTATACACATCTATACCTTTTCAAATAGTTTTTCTAAAAATGTGTGACAATAGTATGCCAAGCACTAAGTCCAAACCAAGACACATATTTTATCCTAGAACCTCCATAATTTACAATGAACCATCCACTAACCATGAACATAAACCATTATATTTTGAAAATGAACTAAAAACTATACTACATAAGGATAAATGTGTAGTTTTCCTTAAATCTTCCAACCCAAACCATGATATGGATTAAAAAACATCCAAAAATTCCAAATTTAACCCAAACCTTCCAAGAATCTAATAAGTACTCATGGATCCTCTTGTTCCTCAATCCACATCCATAAATAACATATCAATATGTTTAGACTCATAAATTCCTAATCTAACCCCTATTTCTCCAAAAAAAACCTCTCACAAAACTCAAAAATTTAACATTCCCAAAGAATAACCTAACTCAAAAGAGGACCGAGATTTAAAACCTCCCCATCATATCCCTTATCATCCTTGAGGATTATTAGAAATCATCCAAACATAGGTCTTAGCCTATTCTGATTACCAATTCATGTTCAGATTTTTTCAAGATCTATATCTAAATATAGACCATGCTTCAACTGTTCAACTTAAAATACTAAGCCTAAACACACCATTATTCCTTTGAAAAGCACATTTTGATCATCAAACCACCACAAAAATTTTATAAATGATTCCCTCGATGTATTTTCCACCGTAATTCATCCCATTCTATATAGAATCACCATTAGGACCTATACTAGATTAATTTCTTAATATTCTCAGTCTATCCCTTGGATGCACTACCACTTTCTCGACCATAATGCCTTAACATGTAAAGGCATCATAAAAATGTTCTAGGCCCACAATTAATTCCATAAATTCCTATCTAGGTAATATCATATTAAGACCCTTAATTGATCCATTCAACTATCACACTTTGTCCATGAGCATTTTTATATCTTAAATTCAACTCATTCTTAGACCCGATCAATTTATATCAAGTATATCACAAACGCACTGAATATATATGAAATCAACCCAAATCCTCAAATTTAGCCTATTATTTAACTAGAATACCTCTACCATTATGACCATATATTAATTGATATGATTATATCATAAATATAGTGTCATTATTATCTATCTGTTAAACCCAAACATATGATCATGAAACCACAAGATGGTTCCCAACCATATTCATTCATTCTAAACCATTGAAGTGTAAAAAATTAGATGATCTCATATATTATGGTTCTCCCTACCATAGTAATAATATAATAAAACAAAAAATCAATCTATCCAAAGCCATAAAACTATGAAAAACATGAAACTGGATACTTTACGATGTCATCATATATCCACCTCACGAGATCATTACACACAAATCCATCAAAAACTCATAGAATAGTTGAAAGTTTCATGAGTCAACCATTAAGTTTATTCCCATTAATTAACTAAAAATACAACATACTAGTCCACACAGGAACCCATTTATCTCTATGCACCACCTCAATCAAGTTGAACACAATATCCAACCACAATTGGTGGTGTCTATGAAAAAAAAACTTATCAACCAAACACACAATTCAATTATCTGGTTCACCCTCAGTTGAGCATAATGAAAATCAATAGTTTTTTCACCCTAGTCGAGTATAATAAAATAAAACATATTTGTTATCTTGTATATGAGAATAAGAAAAACAAAAATAATGGTTTTCTCTGGGTCAAGAATAAGAAAAAGAAAGCATACCAAGCTATATATGAACCAGTTACCAATTTTAAGGTCATTCCAAAACATATTTAAACATACCAAAACTCAAATGAGTTAAAAAACATACTTTTTAATCTAATAAATTTTCAACAAAAACCGAAATCACTAAAATCCATAACCTAGCTAGAATTTTTCACAAAAAATAGATCTCATTTCCAAAATTCACTTTAAAAATTAAATTCTATCCCCAACATAAAATATAGTTTCTAAAAAAATTCATTTCTTTTCCTAATATCTACAAGTCCCAAACCATTTAGAAAACAACAGACCCAATATATATTTCAATTAAAAAACACATTCCAAACCATTTTTCATACACTTCTCATTCCACCACATGAGTGCTCATTTAAAAAATAAATTTTTCTCAATAAAAACCATCCATTCGAAAAACAATTTCCCTATGATGTCCAAGAAAACACATCATAGTCATTCAATCAAGACTCTAATATACATATTAATCTAGTCACACCTTATAATATATTCTAGAAAATAATTATTATATTATAACTTTCATCAATTAATATGGATTCATATAAGGTTTCTGGTTAAATGAAACCTCCCATAGGCAGATGTATCATTTCCGAAACATGCCACTATCAGAATGAATGGACAACACACTAGTTCCCAACCAATACATATGAATCATCCTAAATCTCACACATCCTGTATCAGGTTTCTCAATCTAAACCAATACCTCACTCATCACAGAGTTCTTTCTTCAAAAAAAGAATAACCCTTGAAAACTTGGGTTTCAACCAATGCCATGTTATCCAGGTATGCACTCTATATACCTCTCAAGTTTCAAAAAATAAATCTACCTCTATCTAACATTATCCTATACCGAAACAGATCTGATATCACTTTTTAAAACCCTGTATTAGGGCTTCAGAATGTCACCTGAGTGGGGGGTTGCTACTTTAATTATGGCATGCTTCCCTATAAACCAGAGGACTATGAAAAGTGGTGATGGACTAAAATAATTTTGGGGATATTATTTCCTATAATATAAGGCCCAATGGTATATAATTATTCTAAAATAAATTTGGAATTACCCATCCATATGAAAAATATACCAAAAATACCTATAGACATAAACAGGGATCCCCATGAACCCCCACAGTTCATAATATAAAGCAATAAATCTACCTATATGATGCATCAACCATAATAGAGTTTAAGAATATAAACATGGAATAATATTAATTATATATATATAATCCATGCTTTATAGTATTTACTTAACAATAACTAAAAATAAAATTGGCCTCTATCCCAACTAAAGTGATCCAACCTACTAAAAACTCAGCCTCCACAGCATGTTAAATCTATCTCCTGTTTCTAGATCTAAGAAGAACCTAAGAATTTAGAGAAAACATGATTATCTACACATGTAAATTTAAACCCATTTCATGTTTTGATTAGTGGATAAGTTAAATAACCCATTAGAAAATTCCCCATGCCACAAAAATACTGAGTACGTTTATGATCAATTGGATCTACATGAAATACATATATAAAGAGATCATTTTTTCTCATGTGACACACCCAATGGAAAATATAATATTCTAGAATATCAAATAGATATTTTGAATCATCAGGTCTCAGACAAACCACCTCAAACCCCAATTATACCTTCTTTTCCCACTGTTATATCTCTCTATCCATAAATTACCACTCAGGGGGAACTAGATCCTACCTAAAAATAGTGCCCAATATCATACCTACTTCAATGTGTTCTAATGTTTCCTTAATTATGTCCTGATGACTATTCTATCCAAATACCCAACTCATGGACAATCTAGTAGTTTCATTCTCAATAGAAAATTACTAGGAGGATTTACTTGGAAATCAAAAACATGTGCATATGCAGCATGGATGGGTCACATATACAGTGAAACAACATTTTCACACATGAAAATTACAAAACTTCTAATGTAAATAACATAATATTAATACATATAATTTAATGCTTTGATATCTTAAGAAAATTAGGTTCATACATCATCAGTACGTAATAAAACTTAAACATTATTTAAATAATTCATCATAGACCTCCTAAAATATTTCATATTCTAATTATTATATTTATTCCCATGAGAATACATATCAAATAAATGGGTGATCTAAAATCCAGGTAAAGGGGGTTATAATATAGAAGTAATAAGATACATGAATCAATAGTACATGGGTGAGCATAATCATCATCATATCATAATCATATTATCATCATTATAATCCTAAGGGAATAATTTGAAAATAATTGAAAGTGGAATATAAATAATATTGAAAATCATAACATAGAATTCAATTGAAACATATAAATTGGGAATAAATCTATCATCATGTTCACATATAAAATATTCGTATCAATCATAACATCATAATTGTGAAAAAAAATATAGCATCATGTTCATTCATAATACACTTAATCTCATGAGGTATATCACATTACCTAATGAATTAGAGAGCTATATAATTTTGGACCCACCCAATATATCATAAAATGATCATAATCATTCATTCCACATAGAAATGGGACATATTGTAATGATAAACATGAAATAAACCAATGTAAATAGAATTTGTTCCTTAAGAGTGTTGTGAATAAAATATCAATGAATAATATATTAGGTTCCTAAAAGAAGAAGATAAAAACAAAATTTTAGACTTCAATGTTTTTTATAAATGAGTATAGTTCCTATTGATATGAAGAAAAGTTTTAAAAGGAATCAATGATATAATTAATAAAATATGGTCTTTTGGAAAATCATTATAGGTATCTTTGAAATAATATCTATGATGTAGAAGAACACATATCCCCAAGAATAAAAAAGGGAAATAAAATTTAAATGGTTTATTTAAAATAATTTATAATAGTCTATAGTAAAAATAAAGAGGTAAAAGTGATAAACCCAAAATTAAAGAGTTTGGTTCAGGATTTCCTTACCTTAGGTACCAGGTTATTTTGACACTTTTCTAACTCCCATATAATACAATTATGTTTAATAAAACATGAAACAGCTTTTAAATTATGTTCATATTTATCACTCATTATTTGTTATAATCATTAAATTTTAATCTTCTTTATTAAATGTGATTTTTTTGACATTATATAGTCTATAAAATATCTCATCTTTCTTAATGATAAAAATTTATGAATTAATAAAATTAACCATATAAGATTATAAATACATATATTTATGAATTTATATATCATAAAAAAATTTATTATAACCATCTATAAAGGTGGGGATAAAAAGAGAATTGGCAACATCTTCATTGGAGATTAACCGGTCGTTAATGAGATATTGTCCAAAGAGGAGCTCAGAGATGTATAATATAAAATATATTGAAAAATAAATCATTAATATATTTTTTCAAAATTTAAATGTTCTAAAAATAAAACACAATTAATTTTATGAGGTTTTGGGTAGAAAAAATAAAAGGATTGAGGAAGAAAATGGGAAAATGGGAGGTAAAGGCAGTGGAATCGTGCCTCATTCTTAATATTGGTCCTTTGATACATCCCTTAACTAGTTGAATTATTGTAGTTATATGAATATTGAAATTATATAAGTATTATAAGTGGATTAAGAGAGGAAATTTGGGTATATTTTTTTCTTGGATACGTGTAAGAGAAGTGGTTTTCCAAGGGGAGGGAGAGGGTGTATTTATACTTGAGGGGAGGGGTGTTTTAGTGTAAAATAATAAATAAAATAATATTTCCATGTTAATCCTTGTAACAGTGAGAAACTATAAGTTATATTTGATTAAAAATATATGTTTTTAAAACTCACAAAGCTTTTAGAATCTAAATTCATGAGTATGTTAAAAATGAAATTAGAAAATGAAAAAAATAAATGGAATACTTTAGACTTTAGATTTTAGAAAATACATTTTAGGTTTTGAATATTTATTTCCTTAATTATTAACTTATTAAAAAAAATTGATTCTCAAATTTTATAATTTATTAGTTCTTTGTTACATATTTAATGATGTAATTAAAACATGCTGATTTGGGAAAAACTATTTTTAATATTCAACTAAATATTAATATTTTTATGAGATTTAACAAAAAATCACCCATATAAAATTTTTACATGATAATTATAAAAATAAAATTCAATTGTTCAAAATAATTTTATAACATATGATATTTTAATTATTAACATAAAAAAATTAACAAATACATTGAAATATAGTTTATTAAAAATATACTTAAATTTTATTTTAGTTTTGAATATTAATATTTATTTTATGGAATTAAAATATTTATATTTTCTTAAATTTGTTATGCCGAACATTATTTATATGAAATTTTACTATTTTTATGTCAATAAACTATTCCAATGAGAAGGATATTATTCCCAACGGTCATGTTACTATTTATAATGATCATGTTACTATTCCAATGGTCATATTAGTTTCTATATATACGCTTTAATTCATTCATTTATTATTCTCCTCAATTACTATCATTTTTCTAAAAAAATTATAAAATTTCCATTGTATTATTGATGTTCAATCACTTTTGTAATTGTATTCCTGAGTGAGATAATTCTATCTGATCAACATGATCCACATGTTCTAATTCTGCTTTTTTTTGCTTATTGTCCCATTATTTGAATTATTATTTTCATGGATATATTTATTCTATAAATTAACTTTTCACAATTAAGGAAATAAATAATTACATTTCACATGTTTTTAAAATATATTTTATACCTAATTATAAGAAACATAATAAAGTAAATTCAATAAAATTTTGTGTTGTTACATTCTTCCACCATTAGAAATTTCATGCTAGAAATTTCAACCCATTTCATCGGTTTAGAACATATGAGGGTTTTTTTCATTTCCTCCTTAGGTTCTTATATTTATTCTTTATACTTTTTATTTCATTAAATAACTTTAATGAGGTGAGTGTACTTATTGCATAGAACATTATCTTTATGGTCTAAGGACTTCACCTGTTACTCCTCATAAGAGAGGTCATGATATGAAACCTCTAGATTCAATATATGATATGAATTAGATATTTAATTAATCAATAGAGATTTATGGAACACATCAGGACCTTGTTCCATGTTTAGTGGAAGTACAAGTGGATATTTCACTACTCCTATGTGATCAAGGATTTCAAGGGGAATAATGCACCTTGGTTTGAGATTTTATATCTTTCCAAACTACACTAATCTCTTCTATGGTGATATTTGAGGGAATAATTTTTCTCCAAATTCAAATTAAAAATACCTTCAATGATTATTAGTATATCCCTTTTGTCAACACTAAGTGGTGTTAATGTGTTAATAAATAGATTTAACCTTGAATATCATTTCTTATAAAGGATCGGGTCTAAGTAGCTATCACTCATTGACTTTGTTCCAATATGTAGGATTTATACATTGATTCTAATATAAAGATTTATATAGGTCCATTTTAATACTTGCATGGAAGCTATTATTGTATGAGAACTAAACCAGTGGCAGATATTAATCTCACCCAAATTTATATTCCATTGAGAAATATCGCATCATGTCCTTGATTGTTTCAAAATTCACTACTGGAAAAACGACCTATACCCACGGTTCAAAACCATGGGTATAGCCCCCAAAACTGTGGGTATAGCCTATACCCACGGTTTTGGGAACCGTGGTCTAGAAAGGCGTCGGTATAAGGGTCTCAGCCTATACCCACGATTTTGGAGAACCATGGGTATAGGGGGAGTCAAATGTGGCACACCATGTTCCAGCATGGCACACAAAAATCCCCACGGTTTTCAAACCGTGGGGTATTAAATTCAAAAATCACGCACCCAGGGGGTTTCGAAACCACACCTCCCACTGGGCATCATGGCAGCGCCGCAACAACTGACCAACTGAGATGTGATTTTAATATGTTATATACACATTTATCTAAGAATATATATTAATATAATCCATGATGCGTATTAAAAAAAACGGCCTCTGGGTTTCGAACCTGCGCCTCTAGCTGCACCTCGTGCCAGCACCCCACAACGAACCAACCGAGCTGTTATTTTAATCTATTATAGATACATATATCTGCGCATATATATTAATATAAAAGGTTTTTAACTTAAAAAAATGCGAACACTGGGATTCCAACGGTCTTATAACACTGCGCCTCAACGCTGCTTTTCACTGGGGTACCAATCGATCTAACATTGTTATTTAATATAAATACATTCATCTTCTTATATATATTAATATGATCTGTGAAAAAATGTCTCCCTGCCAAATTTTTTCTGTGTCCCACCTAATGTTTTCCCCCTCCATAATGCGGGAAATCTATACCCACGGTTCTGGAGAACCGTGGGTATTGGTCTTCAAAAAAAACACGCAATATCTACAGTTTTGAAGAACAGTCGGTATAGGTCTTCAAAAAATACCCTATACCCACGGTTTCCTCCAAAACGATGGGTATAGGTCTTAAAAGAAAATAATACCCACATTTTTGGCACAACCATGGGTATAGGTGGCCTATAACCATAGTTTTGGAAAACCGTGGGTATAGGTTCACATATTATCCCTATACCCATGGTTTTTTGCAAAACCGTGGGTATAGATCTATTTTCCAGTAGTGATTCCTTCTAGATTGGATATCATTTTGGGGGTGATAGGGCACATTAAAGTTTAATTAATTATTCATATCATGTTTAATACTTCTCCAAAATTTAAAAGTGAACCTTAGATCATGATAAAAAGTAATCTAAATCAGTTCCCTGTATAGCCTCACCACTTTATTTACATATATATTTTCATGTTTTTCAAGAGAGAAGTATTCTCATATAGTGATTAAGTTAGAGGACTTGTTGATTCGATCCACAACAACCCATATCACAATTCTCCATTTGGATGTCTTCTAGATACTAGTGATAAAGTATAAGGTGAATTTATCTCATTTCTATGTGGGTATGGGTAATGGTTCCATCATATCATTTTATGTTTTGTCTCAATTTTTTAAATTTTTGATATATAAATAACTTTGAGGTGTACTAAGGAATATCCTTCTTCATGTTATCCCACTATATGTGCTTTCTATGATCACAGTACATCTTTTTAATTCCAAAGTGGATGAAGATGGATGAGTTATATATATTATCCAATATATCATTATTTATCTTAGGTGATGGAAAAACAAAAAGTCTAGTACCAAAATATAAGACACCATCTTTATTAATATTTAATTTTGGAAACTTCCCTTCCTTTTATACTATCAAAAATTTTAAAATATCCAAATCAACCCTTTATTAATTGTTTATATTCTCTTGGATATATAGTTATTAAATCATTTGGTAAAGGTAGGATATCTTCTATACTGCAATGATTTCTAGATCCAAACATTATATATCCGTGAAGATGGGGTATTTCTCAATATGTATCATGGTTAGAGTAGTATGGTATTTTCTTCTAAGATAATCAACTACCATATCCATCTTTCCAAGATGGTAGTGAATAGAGAAATCATAGTTCATGATCAGGTATAACCATATTCATTGCTACATGTCAATCCCTTTCGTGTAAATAATACTCTTATGATCTGTATATATGTCATACTTCTCACCATAGAGGTAGAATCTCCAAATATTCAATGCATATATTACTCCATACAACTTTAGATCATGTTTCCTGTAGTTTTTATTATTGATATTAAATTTTCATGAGGCATAAATTATCACTTTACCATTATTTATGACTATATTGTTAGGTAGGAATATACAAATATACACAATAGGGGGGTGAATTGTTTCTTTTCAAATTCCTTTACAATTATACCTCTTGATGTTGACTGGTGATTATACAGGTGAGTAGTGTTTTCCTTCAGTATGAAATTATGAGCAGTGGATAAAAACAAAAATATAGAACACGACTATTTATAGTGGTTTAGGGCATAAAGATACCCTATTCAACTCCACTAATTACTCTCTCTATATGTTTGGTGAATTTTACTAGTCATTTTCTCATATAATAAGACCAATCCACAATTGAGGGTAGACATTTGACACCTTTAGAAACAAAGACAAAAAACAGAGCCTTTTGGGTCTATAATAGAGAACTGATATACCATAGCTTAGACCAAAAAGTTGATACTCCACCACAACTGAGTACAAAGAGTTGAAAGTCTTAATAAAAAGATATTGATTAAAAATAATTTGGGTTGAACTTTATAATTAAATAACAACTAACTATAGATGAATATTCTTCTTGAAAATATAGTTGTTTAGGAAATTTCGGTTCTGAAGTGATCCGGTTGAAAAATAAAAATAGCAATGAATAGCAGCATTAGACTTATCAAAAATACAAAAATTGAATATGTATATTTCCACTCAAGCCTCTTCTGTAGAAAAATATAGTTTAATCTATTGTTGCAGTATATCTGTAAAATATCTTCACAAGAATGAAGTTTCAAATGTGAATACGTGTCGCAAAATATGGTTCAATATATATCTCAATATATATCTTTTTATTTGAATCATAGACACACATATATATAGAACAAATACACTAATATAAGGAAAATAGAGATCATGTATTTTAATTACAGATCCATGAAAATATTCTAATGAATCGTAATAATTCAAATTCCTAAGATATCTCAGATTAGTCTTCACTTTCCTTAAGAATATTAGATAATCTATCCACTTAATATGATTCATTTAATTAATCATAATTTTATTTGAATCATTCTAAAATTAACTTTAAACTGCCCTGATATTCCGTAAAGAGCGGTTCACAAAACTCAGATAAAATTGTAAATTCAAATCTATGGTGATGAAAATTCAAACATAAGGTTACTTCACAAAATGAAAAATACCAAAAGTAGGGTTCAAATATGTAGTGTTAATTGTCCTAATGTATGTTTGACAACATCATTTTGATCACAAAACTAAGGTTGATGATCAATACATCTTCTTCTCAAACGTAAGGTTCTTTACTTACGCAGGGTTCTTGAACCATACTTTTTACCTTTGTCAAACGTATGGTTTCATCCAAACAAAATATTCTTTATCCATATATTTCTATCAACTTATGGTTCAATAGCCATACATATTTATCTTTGAGCATAAGTTATAATTCAAACATAGGGTTTCTTCCTTACATTATGTTATTTAACATATGATATAAACAGTGTTTCCAGAATATGGTTAGGAGCATTTCGAACACTTTCACAAATAATCCACATGAATAATATGCTTGAATATATTTCCAGAATAAGGAATATAATGAATACTAATTTCCTTAAATACACTTAAATTAATATCATTAGTAAAATAAACAAGGGTATTTGTGAGTACAAAAATCAATAATATTTATAGAGTATTATTGAGACAATACATGCCCAACACATGAAAAAAAATACATTATTTAAAGCATCATAATATATCGTAAACCCTTATTTATTTAAGGGTAACATGAGTATATTTACAGTAATTACACTCTTATTCTTCTCTATAAATATTTCCTCACATTTATCCATTCATATATAATTTACCACCTATTGTGTTAACATGGGTAGTGTTCTAGAAAATCATGATAAGTATATTACAACCCTTCAGTATCACCAAACTAATATAATAAAACTATAGATTTATGTGAAACATTAGGTTCTAGGACATTTCAAAATTTAATTTTTCTTTTTGGGGTCTATATAAATTCCCTCACTTTTTATTACATGCCCAGATAATTTTAACCACTTCATATAGAAATCACACTTATTGATCTTAGAAATTATTTTAACAATTCTAAATGTCTCAGTCACAATCCATAGATTCTCTTTGTATTCCACATTTATTTTGGAGTAGATATTAATTTGCTAAATAAATATTACCCTATATTTTTTTAAGGTAGTCTCTAAATATTATCCATCAAGTCCATGAATATTCGAAGGGAATTAGTAAGTCTTAAAGTAATCACTATAAATTCATAGTGTCCATATATCATATGGATGGTTAACTTCTAGATATACTCTCTCTTCACATGTAGTCAATGATACCTAAAATAAATTTTTTCTTTTGAGAAGTATAGATATACTTTAATTTGACAAATAGGTCAAAAATCCTTGGTTGGGGATAATTTTATTATGGTGATATTTTCAAGCTCCCAGTAATCGATGTATAGCTGCACAGATTTATCCTTCTCCTTAACAAAGAGCACCGGAATTCCTCAAGTTGATGCACTAGGGTATATGAACCATTTTCCAAATACTATTGTAGTGGTTTCATTAACTCCAAAAATTCTTTCAAGGTCATCCTATAGGAGAAGTTTTGGATAGGATGGTCTCTAGGAATAATTTTCACTGTGAACTCAACCTCGCAATATAGGTGATTTCTAGGAAACACATTGGGAGATACCTTGGTGAACTACATCATAATGGAAATTTATTCAAAATTGATCCATTATTTTGACTCAATAATTTTATAAATATATTCTTCATCACAAGTTATTAACACCCACACTGTTGAGTGATTTTCCAAATGAGATTCATGGTCACCTTTTTATTGTTATAGGTGCATGGAATGGTTTGGAATATTTAAAAAGATTTCTTTTTCCCAATGGTTGATATGTGATCTATATAAATATAGTTAATGTATTCAATGTATCATATCAAATTCCACCAAGGGAAGGATTATGATATTTTCTGGAACACTATTCCCAAAATGTTAACATTAAAAGAGTCCAATACTTGGGTTACAATGATTTCACTATTAGGTGTTTTCATATACACTTCTACTTTAAGGTATCAGGGATTTGATTAAATAGTTATAGAAAACATTCAAGATATAAAGAAATTTTTAAAACCATAATCAACTGAATATTTTTTCATTAGTGAGTGAATAGTTAGTATACCTTATATTAATTCATTTTCATGCTCAACTTCAATGGGGGTGATGGAATATCATTTCCCTTTCTTTCTTGGCATGGGTGTTTACTGACTTTGATTTCCCTTGAATACCCTTGGTTTAGTACACTATCTTTTATAGTGTCCTTGTACCTAAATTTTGAATCATTTAACCATGGGTAGGGAATTATTTGATTTATTTATTTTCTCTATAGAATTGGTCAGATTCTCCATGTAATGTCCCAAAATCTAACACTCTCTCACATGGTCGGAAAGGGTTGGTTATTGGACCTCAAGCATTTTTTTACGTATGCTAGAGGATAACGACTAGGAGTGGGGGTGTGAGTAGTATAGTGGGGATATTATACCCACATGTATTATTTGTTATAGATTAAGAAACAATTCACAAATAATTATAAATAATTAGATAAAGACAATGCAGAAGACATCAATAAAAACCAACCAAATAATTCATTAAATAGATAAAGAACAATGTAATGATGTGTTGGAATATAACTAAATGACATGATAGAAAAATGAAAGAAAAGAATTAAAAATCATATAAAAGACTAAAAGTCCCAGGTCTCAAACCCTATGTCATCCCATATCCAGACTATATCCCAACAGCAAACAAACAGTCAAATGTTAGGTCATTTTCCCTTGACCAAGACTACATCCATGAAATCTTCTCGAGTGCCAAACTACATCCCGAATAGGCTGTGAGTATAACTATTTAGGTCAATACCGCCATGTCTAAACAAAACTAGTTTGATAAAAAATTGTATGAAATAAATAGATAAACAGTTGTATCAATTAATTCAATGATTAATAAAATAAAACAATAACCTACTTCAACTACATGCTATAATATCTATGAGAATGTCTTATTATTATTCCAACAACAACCATATAACCAAGGTAAACAACCTACTTCAGCACCATTCTGGAATATCTCTAATCATTTCTTACAACCATTCCAACAACAACCATATACTCATTTTATAGTCCCAACAATCAATCTAGTTAAAATCCCAATAAGTATTATATCATATTTTGGTCAAAGACATATAATAATTACAACATTTTTGAGTCAAATGCCTATAAGAATTATTGCATGGTACAGGGCAGAGAATGATCTATATAATAATTAAAATATATACAGGTGAAATTCCTTGGACCTAGCCTGTTATATAATCATCTCATCATGAAACAAAAATACAATCATATAGAATGGTTTCACAATATCACATTACAATCTTCAATGATTAATTATGAAATTTAACATTCCTCTTTCCTATTCCACATGAAATCTAATTCACAATTGATTAACAATTATATCAATAAGAAATAAAAAATAATTTAGGGATTATATAATAAGAAATCACCCTAGGTCACATGTCATTCTAAACATACTTTAATCCATTATCCAATTACAAATCCATTTGAAAACAATGTAATTCCAGGGATAATCTGATTCAATTATTTAATTAATTTTTTCACACAGAATGATGGCCCCATCATGATATCCCATAAACATGACAGTAATAAAACTATATGGTTAATATTTAGACCCCCTAACTTTAACTAACGATCAAAAAATGCTTCCAACAGACGAATTCCATCAGTAAGAAGGTTAGGATTATTGTAAAGAGGTTCCTATATCAAAATTGATCAAGATAAAAACCATCAATCCAATTGTACAAAGGGTTTCACCATAATTATTGGAGAACCAAAAAGAATAAATAATAAACTTAACTGATGAAACTTACTTGGAATTTAAGACACAAATAGAATGTCTAGATGGAAGATTGGAACTCAAAAATCAGCTGGAGAATTACCTAGGGTTGATTGGAGAGATGTTTCAGTAAAAATAAAATGAATTTCTTCCAAAATACATGTTCAAAACTCTAGGTCAATAATTTACATTTCATGTAAAATGATTACATGCCGTAAAAATGTTTTTAATGGTATTCTCTATAAAACCCATCACCTTAAATTTATTTTATTAAAACCCATGAACAATTACATGACGTGTAATACCATTACATGATGTGTAAATGTTCTTCGGTTGAGTTTTCCATCCATTTTTCCATTAAATTTCGAAACCTCCTTTAAACATTCTCAACTTACCAAGAACCAAAATTAACACTTAGTTCCATTTATAATCAGACTCCATTAATTTAAACAAGCATAAATCCCTAAAACTTAGGTCATTTTCTCTGAAAAGGATCTCTATATATGAACAAGACTCAGAGAGAAACATACTAGGAAAAATATGGGATCTTATAACTTCCTGACCTTAGAACAGCTCATCCTCGTGCTACTCAAAGAATCACTGTGAGGTCTCATAGAACAAGTCAAGCCATTGTTTTCTCATGTATTACTCCCTCTAGAAAGTCTCCTCCTGAAATTTACCATGCTACCACTATACTCAAACCAGCAGTGTAGTCCGACCCTAAAGATATTTCTCACTACAATCCACAACCTGTATGGATACTGCTCAAAGGATGCATCAGCACAAAGCTTAATGTCTGTTTCAACTATCACATGGTAAGGTTCTAGATGATATCTTCATAGTTTAAACATGTGGAACATTTCATTCATGGAATTGTAGCATTGTGGAAGGGCTAGATGGTATTCCACTGAACCAACCCTTGACACTATTTCAAATGGCCTGACAAACCTAGGAGCTATATTTACCTATTTCTTGATACGACATTTCCCCAACCTTGGTGACACCCAAAAGGAAAACATTATGATAAACCTCAAATTCCATAGGCCATCTCTGATGGTTATAATATGATTTCTATCTACTATGCATGGTCACCAACCACTTTTTGATCAACTGAATTTGTTCAAATGTCTCATGCACGAGACTAGGTCCAACAACTACTGACTCACCAACCTCTAGGAAACAGATAGGTGAACGACATGGCCTACCATACAAAGCCTCAAAATATTCCATTTTTATTTATTACTATAAGATATTATTATATGAAATCTTCATGAGTTCCAAAATTTCCTCCAATAAACCACCAAAATCTAAAACATGGGATCGTAACATATCCTCTAGAACCAAAATATTCCACTTAGATTGAACTGAAATATATGGACGATAATTTTTGGTTAAAAGAACTCATGATCCAAGGGCTTTATGAAGACCCTTCTAAAAACATTATATGAAATGAGGATCTCTTTCTGAAATGATACTCCTTGGAACACCATTCAAATGAACCACCTCACATGCTTAAAGATATCCCAGATCTTCAACTGTGAAGGTTTCTCAAATAGGTAATAAATGGGATACCTTAGTAAATCGATCCATAATAAACCCATACAACATCATTCTTATGGGTTTTCATGGGTATTCAGGTCAAAAAAACCCATCATTACATAATCTAATTTCCAAAATGGGATTTTTAATGTATACAAAATCCTAGATGGACTATGATGTTAGGATTTCACCTACTGAAAAGTGAATAATATATCCACAAATCATTCCATTTCCTTCTTCATTCATGGACACAAGTATTATCTACAAATATCACAATACATCTTTGTTAAAACAAGATTCACCGCCCATTTAGAAGCATGAAACTCCCTCATTTTCTCCTCATGTAAGCCCCTATGAACCCATAATTGATCAAAAAAAGAAGAAAATTGACACTATTTAGAGACCATCATGATGGTGTCTCCCCAGCATATAATATTTATATCATAACTGGGCACTATATATTAGAAAAATACTCAGTCTTAGTCTATTCCAAAATCAAAAGTATAACAGATGATGACGTCAAAGCTATTAATCTCTGAGATTCTGGAACACACAGATACATGTCTGTAAAATAAAAATTATTAAATAATCATCCCAAGACTCCCATTCCACTTCTATCTGTGTCTTCTGGCTCAAATAATTGATAACAATTTTTCCATTTCTTGGTGTATAATCCAATTTGAATTTGATAGATTGAAGATACTCGACCCACCTCCTCTTTTGAAGGATAAGGTCTGGCTGAGAAAATATTTATTTGAGGTTCTTAAAGTCCACCTATACCAAAAACCTCTCACCAATTATATAGTGCCTCCAACATCTTAGGGAATGCACCAATACTGCTAATGCCAGAACATTATTAGGGTAACTCCTCTCATGAGGTCTCTGCTTCCAAGATCTATAAGAAACCATTCAATCCTCTTGCATTAGAACTGCTCCAAATCCAACTCTGGATGTGTCACAGTACATAGTATATGATTTACCCAACATAGGTAATGCAAGGATAAGATCTGAGGTCAACCTTTATTTTATATCCTAAAAATATCTTTCACAAGAATTAGACCAAACAAACTTCACCCCTTTCTTGGTTATCCTATACATTGGTTCTTCCAAATGGGATAAATCTTGGGTAAAATTCACATAATAAATTGTTAAAACCAGAAATATCTAAATTTCAACGGTTTTCATGGGATATTCTTAATATATCATGTTTGTGACATTATCTGGGTTCACTAACACTCCTACCTCTTAGATTTAGAAGTCCAAAATTTCACTTAATTTATCTAAAAACTGCATTTAGTTAGGTTAGTGTAAAGGTGGTATTATTTCAATGTACTCAGAACGATGTCAATACATTTGGAATGATCTTCTACTGAATAGGAGTTAACTAAGATATAAAGAATGAAAACCAGCACAAAATGATCAAAAAAAGGATGAAAGATCCTATTCATTAACTCCATGAATACCACGGGCACATTACTCAACCCAAAATACATCACTAAAAATTCATACAATCCATAGCCACTCATAAAATTAGGTTGAGTTATGTTTGATAGTATCACTCTTAATTGATGATATCCTAATCTCAAGTCAATCTTGTATAATATCTCAACACCTATCAACTTATCAAAAATATCATCAGTGCTTGGAAGCAGATACCAGTTCTTGACAGTCATCTGGTTCATCCTCTAATAATCCACATATAAGCAAAAATATCCATCAACCTTTATAGAAACGTGAATCAGAGAATCCCAAGAATATGTACTCAGCCAAATAAATCCTTTATAATTTAGATCTTATAAAAGAAAATTATACTCTAGAATCTATTCTGATGGAATTCTATAAGGTGAGATATAAATTAGATTTGCTCCTTACACGAACTTGATCGTGAACTCAATCTCTTGCTCAGATGGTAAGAAATATAACTCATTAGGGAAAACATTCCAATAATAGTTCAACCACTCGAGAAAAATAATCATAAAATATTCCACCATAATTTAAATCAAGACTAGTGATTTGAGCCATGATAAAATGTAATATACACTAAATTGGTCTTTCATGACCAGTCTAAAGATCCGAATCCCCCAAGTGAGAATAATTTCTTCCTTATGGAGATAAAATGGTAACTATACTGCTATAATAATCAATATGATAATACTTTATAACAACCAATCCATAATAATTATCAAGTTTAAGCATGTCATTTCCAGCATGAATGGTTCCCAAAAGAAACGGTAACCATCATTCCCTAGAGAACACACCTTACAACATTTGATATCATTAGAATACACTCCCAATGGTGGTTCAATGGTTAAAAAACTATGTAATATTTACAAATCAAAGACCAAGCCATTTTTTAAAAGATTAGATAGAAAATAATGTGATGTGATTGTATCAAACAAAACTCAAGCTAAGGTAGATGATGCAAGAATTTTACCACTGACGATAGATGGCCTTGCATCCATGTTAGTTAGAGTAGTCTCTATAATATGA
The DNA here is from genome assembly GCA_963277665.1 of Viscum album. NCBI lineage: Eukaryota > Viridiplantae > Streptophyta > Magnoliopsida > Santalales > Viscaceae > Viscum > Viscum album. The sequence continues at coordinate 511,430,185 of OY728121.1, forward strand.
ATATTACTTATCCCTCTACCTTGGGATCCATTCAGATTACCCTAATATATATCCCATTCTTGGTATTGTTTCCCAGGCATTAGGGAACTACGTACCCTCCCTCGATCTGAAAAGCCTATTGATCTATAGCTATCAGCCTGCTGAGGGGTAGCTGAGCCCCATCCTGACTATAGTTCTTATCTTGATCCTCTACCTTTAGTATAATGTGGAATGTTTAGACCTAACCTCTATATATGGCTCAATCTATCATAGATATGACACTCGACTGTGGGTTAAGGAAACTACGTGTTCTTGTGACCAATCTTTCTACACTGATAACACTGGATCCAAACACGGCCTGGAGATGGTTTTTCACTTCCCTGAATGATCTACCAATTACTAATTAGGAGGAAAATTTTATAATTATGCTTCTAACCACTCTAATAAAAACTTACATATCTCCCTGCTAAACAAACTTGGACACTTCTCAGGGCGTATTTCAGATTCCCTTCCATGATAAGTGCCTAATTCATCACATCTTCAAAGCTGTTTAATAAAAAAAATACCTAAAACCTAATCTCAAAAAGAAGACTGTCCTAGAAATGTATGCCCATAGATATCTCATCATCTTCCAAAGATGATGGAAATCACTATAGGTTAGTAAAAAATCCAGCATTTTCCAACACCGATAAACCCTCATGCTTCAGATTTATGAACTCGTGGTATTTTTCATCCCTCAAGGTTTCAAGATAAAAATGGTTGAGAAACTTCATGTCAAATTACTTCCAAGATATCTCATCTTTCTTCCCATTTTCTTCCATAATATCCCACTAATGCTTGGCTGGTACACAAAGAATATACACATCATGTTTTACCCTCTTATCTGTGGGTGTCTCGTGGTGCTTGAATATTTTTAAGACTAACTCAATCAAGAACTTGAATGTTGTGGGTCCCCCTTCCCTAGTAAATAAAGGATGATGCTAAATCTAAAACTTTCTTGTCATCTTAAACATTGATATAATGGTATAAACAGTCTCCTTTTCCATGGATCACATGACCCTTAGGAAGATATTTCAAAGAAAAACATCCATATAATCCTTAGGAACTATGGGAATCTCTGGTTCAACTGTGTTTTGAGTATATTAATTTCCACTCTCCTGTTGGTTATGTTGAATATGAAAAGGATCCATTTTCTCTACAAGACATATTAGAGAACTGGATAGCAATAAGGTCAACCCAAAAGGTGACTGCAATAGAGAACCACTAAATCTTGGTGTCTCTAGACATGACTTACAAGTATTTTAGCATGACATGAAAAATGATTTCATTTTTCTAATGAAATTGATATCTCATATATTAGTTTTATAGGAATTTATGTATCACATACAGAAATACATATACCCCTATCATGAACAATTAATGTTAATATATTCATATGAGGCTATTATGATTCATGTATTCTCATCTAATGCTATATTGTGACATGGGTACGAAAATCAAGAAAAAATAATGTCATAAAAATATATCCTCAAAAATCATGTGAATCACCCAAGGTGAAATAACATCTACTATAACAAGAACACACCACAATTGTAATCCCAACACTAGATACTCTAATTTTCCCTCGTAAATGGGTTAGCTTCTCCCATGAAAAATCTCATTACCAATCCCCAAAACATCCTAGTCTTCTTTATATATTTTTTCCAAATTGTAAAGAATAATAAAATATAATCTAATACTTTGAAACCACTTTGTAACATCCCCAAATTATTCACTCTATAACATGGCCGGAAAGAGTTGGTTATGATACATCAAGTGTGCCTCCTCGTACACTAGAGGATGTCGACTAACAGTGGGGGTGTGAATAGTATATTGGGGAGACTATATCCCCTAGTATGAAGTGTCATAGTGGAAGAAAAAATTCATAAATAAATGTAAATAGTCATAGTAAAGAAACTATGGAAGGCAATAATAAAAACCAAATGGATAATCCAAAAAATAGACAAGGAACAATGTAATGACGTGATGGAATATAACTAAATGAAATTATATAACAATACACAAAAAGACTAGAAGACTAAAAGTCCAGGGTCCCAAACCCTATTTCATCCCCATCTCTAGACTCTAGCACAACAACAAACAAGCAATCAACAACAAGGTCTTATTCACTTTTCCTAACCTATATACATGAAATCTACTTAGGTTCCAAATGGTAGACTAAATACGGTATGAGTACAACTCCATAGGTCAACCCTAATAATTCTAAAAAAACTAGGTTGATAAAAATTTTATGGAATAAAGTGATGAACATGTAAATTAATTAATTCAAAAATTAATAAAATACAACAACAACCATCTTTGGCTCTGTTCTGGAATATCTTTGAGCATATCGTTTGACCATTACAACTACACTCATATAAACAAGGTAAAAAGCATTCTCTATCACCGCTCTAGAATATCTTTGATAATGTCTTATGACTATTCCAACCACAACCATATACCCTTGGTAAAGTTACAAAAATAAATATGGGACAAATCCTTATAAGCATTAAATCATTTACAGGTAAAATCCCTATAATAATTTCATCATCTTTAGGACAAATACCTATAATCATTATATCATAGGACTGGTTCAAGCCCACTCTCTATAAGTATTACAGAATATACATGTACAAGTGCATGGGCCTAGCCCATTATATAAGCATCTCAAAAAAAAGCACAATTCTTTTCATATTGTATGGATATCACAATATCACATCACAATCCTAAATGGTTAATTATGAAAATTACCATTCCTACTTCATAATACACGTGAAATATAATTCAAAATTGGTTATAAATTATATAAATAATAAATAATCCACAATTTAGGGATTCAATAACAAGAAATCACCCAAGGTCACATGTCATTCTAAACATAATAAATCTATTATACAATTTCAAATAAATTTGAAACTAAAGAAATTCAAGGGATAATATCATTCAATAATTTAATTTATTTTGGAAAACTTATTGTGGTTGAAATAATGATATTGCATAAACATGACAATAATCAATCCATAGGGTTATGATTTAGACCATGTACCTTTAACCGATGATCCAATAATGCTTACAATGGCCAAATCCCCTGAGGAAGATGGTGATGATGATTGAAAATAGGTTTCTAGATCAAAACTGATCAACATAAAAACCCTTAATGCAATTGGACAAAGGGTTTCAGCACAACAGTTGGAGAACCAAAGGGAATAAAGAAGAAACATAACCAAAGAAACCTACTAGGGATTGAAGAGACAAACAGAATGTCTGGAAAGGAGATCAGCACTCGAAAATATCCTTTAGAATTACTTAGGGTCGAGATTAGAGAGGTTTTAGTGAAAATAGAATGAATTTCATCCATAAAACATTTTTAGAACTATTGATCAGGAATTTACATGTCATTTAACTTGATTACACGCCGTGTAAATTTTTTGAATGGTATCACTGAAAACCCATCACCTTGGATTTCTTTTATTAAAACCCATGATAAATTATATGATGTCTTATCCCATTACACAACATGTAAATGTTATTTAGTTGAGTTTTCAACCCATCTTCCCTTTAACACTCCAAACCTCCTTTAAATATTCTCAACTTAATAAGAACCTATATTAACACTCAGTCCCTTTTATACCCGAATCTCATTAATTTAAATGAGAATAAATCTCCAAACATTAGTTAATTTTCTCTAATAAAGGCTCTCCATCTCCAAATGGGACTCATTCACTAAGGCTCAAATAAAAAACTCAGAGAGAAACGTACATAGAATAATATGGAATCTTACACTTCAGGTCACTTTGACATTTATGAGCTCAATAACCTTCTCTTATACACTTATATAATTTTCTCATTCCTTTGAGGAAATTACCAAGATGATTAATTCCATATGTTTGATATGTGGGTGGTTGGATATTCATTCGTCATCTTTTATTGGATCCTTAAACATGAAATTCCATCCCTTATTTGTTGTCTCCATTCCCATGGGACCAATAACCAAAATTAATCCTTACTTTTAGATCACATCAAACTATTTCTTCATAACTTGAAAAGTCTCAGATGGTTAGAGATTTTTTATTATGTGGTTTTAAAACACTAAATAGTCTATCAATTTTACTATCATTATTGATAAAAAACGTGATGCATTCCTTGCATGCCTTTTGAAATTTACCCCATAAATTATGATATATTTACTCTCCTTTTTCTTAAGATCTGAAAATTATCTTTCCATATTTTTTCCAAGAATTTGATTGAAATAATTTTTAATAAATTTCTTCTTAAGGTATTCACACTCCATTTCTTCCATTTCATCTATCATATTTGTATTATTGATAAATTACCACTATCGATTAGCTTCTCTATCTAAAAGATAGATGACCAAAGTAAATTTTCACTTATATGAATAATGAAGCATAGAAAATATATTTTCCGATTAGTTATCTAATAGTTCTCTGATAAGTGGATTGAAAGATCCACTAAATTTCCATGACCATTTACATATAAATAACTCAATGAATAATTTATATTTCTTGGTTGAAGGTTGACATTCCACATGTTTTAGGTTTTTATTTATATGTTAATAAATTTTACGAGAGTACCTCCATGATGTTTCTAAATCCACCCCCATCCCAATTGAATTTGGAATGTCATTCCGACAATTGTTTCATTTTCCCTCATATGGGTTCTTGGTTTGGTTTCTCCTAGTTCCAACCATTTTATAAAATATAAATGTTTTGAATAAAATTTAAGTTAATAAAGTAGGAATAAATAAATTATTCTCATCTAAAAATCAATTCAATATTTATATCCTATGGGATTATTAAGTTTATAAAACTTCCCAAATGATACTTCTAGGATCATTTAATTTAATATTTTCAAACATTAAAAGAAATAATTAATTTTCTATATATCCATTATAATGGTTTGTAAAGAGAGTGTGAATATACGAAGAAAATTTCTCTGTGAGTGTAAAAATTGGTGTAGTGTAAGGCCCACTACTCATACCCAGGGTGAATATCGGGTGAATACTCAATAAAAAAATTTCAGGGATATTAACCCAAGGTATATCTATGATATAACTACATAAACCTATAGTATTCAGAAAGGTATTTCATTGATTTGAGACCAAACACACCTTAATTTACAAAAAATTATGATATTTTACTTTACATAGACATATCATTAGTGTTTTTCACTAATTTTTTCAAGTCATAATTTCAAAATTAACTAATCCTTATGATGATATAAAATATAGAAACCCATATTTTTCACAAATTAAAATTAAATAATTTCTAAAATAAATAATATAATATTATCAAAAAATTGAATTAAAAGGATTAATATCTGGGGGAAATTAGGTTCATACAACATGAGTACATATTAAAACATCATCATTATTTAAATCCTTAATTATAGTCCTCCTAAAATATCTAATGTTCCCCTTAGTAAATTTATTTAAATAAGGATGAATTTCAAAGATAGGGGTAAGTTAAAATCTTAGTAAGGGGAAAAATAAAATAAAAGGAATTGGAGACATGAATCAACAGAAAAGGGGTGAGGATAATCATCATCAACATATCATAAGCATAGGATCTTCATCATAAGAATGAGGTAATAATTTGAAAATTTCATTGAATGTGGAATATTCATCATAATGAAACATCATAATGTAGTGCTCAAATACCACAAATAATTTATGAACAAATATAGCACCATGTACACTGATAACATATGTGTATAAATCATAACACCATAATTATGAACAAATATATCATTATGTTAATTAATAATACACATAGTATCATGAGATATATCACATATCCTAATGAATATGAGGGATATATAATTATAGGCCACCATTATCATTATAAAATGATCATAATCAAGGATTCCGCATAGAAAGAGAATATATTGGAATTATAGATGTGAAATAAACACATAGAAATAGAATGGGTTCATAAGTGTGTTTTGAATCACATATCAATGAATAACATTTGAGGTTCCCATAAGAATAAGGGGGAAAATTGGATATTAAATTTTTTTACAAATTATTATAGGTATTGGTGATAAAAAGAACCATTTTAAAAGGAATCATTGAAATGTTTCAATAAAATAAGGTCTTTTGAAATATCATTAAAGGCGACTTAAAAATAATCTCTATGAACTAAAATAATTCATATCCCAAAGAAATAAAAATTTAAATTAGATTGAAATGGATTCTTGTAATGAATTTATAAGAATGCCTATTGAAAATTAAGATGAAAAAGAGATAAACCTAAAAAGGATTTAGGTTTAATGTTACCCTTACCTTAGGTCCAGAGGTATTTCATCACTTTTCCTCCACTTGAATAATGAACTTATATTTAATAAAACATGAAATTAGAAAAAAAATGTTAATTTTTCACTATTTTTCAATTATAATGATGGGATTTAATTTTTTTAGTCCTCTTTAAAAATGGAAGAATGTTTTGATATTGTATTTCCATTAAAATATCCTATAATTCTTCAATTCCATATATGATATGGTTTTATTTCAATTTATACATTAATAAAATTAAATCTCTAATATTATAAACACATATATTTATTCATTTAGATATCATAAATAATTTATTTTAACCATCAATAAAGTTAGTGATAACAATAGAATTGGAAATTCCCTAGTTGGTGATTCACTCACTATTAACGGGAAAATGTCCAAAGAGGAGTTGAAATATGTGTAGCATATAAATTTGTTAAAATCAATAATTATAGTAATTTATTAAAATTCAAATGTTATTCAATTTATAATTAATTAATTTTAGTAGCTTTGGGATATAAAAAATAATATATTATTGATTAAGAGAAAAAAAATGAAACAAAAAATATGAAAGGATCTTACTTCCTTTATGATTGTTTTTTTTTATTTTCCAATTTTACTATTTTTAATTTTCATGGTTATATTTATTCAAAAAATTTAATATACCAATTATTGAAATAAATAATTATTTTTTTTGGTTGTTATAGTACCCCTATCCAAATTCCGAGGAACATGTCCAGGGAAATCCAAAACACACTCATAGGCCACATGGAGGGGTCCCATACCCAATCCCAATACCAAGGAACTCTTCCAAGGTAATCCATACCAGTATCAAGTTAGAAGGTTTGATCCAAGGAGCCATTCCATGGCATCCCATGTATCTCTTATATATCTTGGTGGGAATTGAATCTCACCCAAACCATCTCATGTAATGTATTAAAATAGGTTTCCTTTCTATTAGAACGCATACATCATAATTTGGTTTAGCCTCTCAAGTGCATGAATTACCATAAATTCATCCATAACAGACTCACACTTCAAATTTTTTTGTAATGACCCAAGATTTCATTATACAATTTTTTCCATTAAATAAAACCTATGTTTCATTTATTGTTCCACATGAAATTCCTAACTAAAAAATCCAATAAATATTAGATAATAAAATTATAATAATAATAAATCCTATTGTAAATTAAAAAACAATTATAAATTCATACCAAAAAAGATTAAGAATACATAATGTTTAAAGAGGTATTTTTTCAAAAAAATAAGTTTTTCATTTATATATTGTATTTTTATTTAAAATATAAATTTTATAATTTTATAATTTCAATTGAAAAAGAAAATTAATTTTGGCCTTAGAATAAAAATATTATCTAAGGATAAATTGTTTGGATTTTCTTAAAAATTTGAATTCATAGGTGAATGGTAAAAAATATTGTTTTTACCAAAATTGTAAATTTTATGACTTTCTAATGGAGAATTAAAAGGTTATAATATATTTTAATTATCAAAATATTTATTTAATAATTAAAAATATAAATTTTAAAAATCCTATCTTGAATTTAGGAGAACTATGATCAACATTTTAGGAACATAAATCATATTTCCAATAAAAATATTTTCAATATTCTTTTAATTAAATAATATTTTAGTAAAATTAGGTTTTATATTTATTTGAACACCACATAAACTTTATTTATTTTATAAAAAATTATTTTATTTCATAAAAAAAATACATTGATAATTTTACCCTACACACAAAGTTTAAGAGTATAAATACACTTTTGATGAAAATTTGTTTTTACACATTATAAGCACTAATGTTAAAATTCATATTTCTTACACATAGAAATTTTATTAGAAAAAATAGATTTGGTATTTGGAATCAGTGGGTCTAAATTATGTCATATGGTTCAATTCATTTTTAGTATGTAAAACCAAAAAATGGTAAAAGTGATAATTCTAAGAGTAATGGAATTAAAAAAATTATGATAGATGTTAAAATAATTTTTTTAAGGATTATAGACATTATCACATCCCTCAATAAATTATTATCCATTTTGGAAACTTTTTGACATGTGAAACATTTTTATTCATAATATTATGTTGAAATATTTTAAAAAATTCCATTCTCCCCACATATAAAAGGGAACTCTCTGCACCCCTTCAAAATTAATCTAAAAATTTCGTTTACACTTGAAAATATACCATTTTTACTTTTCCTATAATCCCATTAATTTCACTTGAGCCTATAGTCATAAAATATTTTCTTAGTCCCTCCATTTCAATGGAGTATTATAAGGGAAAACCCATGTCCTCAAAGTGAGTACTTCTTTCCATATTTTTTTCATTCTTATATTACAAAATATAATTTTATAATTACTATATAATTACATTAGAATTGTTTGTATTTTGAATTTTATTATTCTTAAGAAATAACTATTAAACACTTTTACTATTTCTATTAAGAAAAATGAAATCTTGATTCGTACGTTGTGTGGACTACCACCTCCATAAAGTGACCACTTCTGTTGTTTCACCACTAACTCTCTTCACTCATTATAAGATTGAAATTGATAAATAAATATGAAACATATAATATAATTATGGTTACAATGAGATAAATTTAAAACATCATGTTTTTATAGGGGTTTAGAGCTGGTGAGGAATTTGAATTTTCTATTTAGTGAATGGGTAAATTTTTGTTTTAGGGTTCGAAATGGAGATATAAGAGTTTTGGAACCAAAAAAATATGTTGTACTAAAAGTAATGAAATTATATGGATGTATTAGGGGATCAATAGGTACCTAGAGAGGTTAGGGTATGTGTTGCATTCTTGGATGTAGTAATACACTAGCCAATTGGTGGTTGCAGATAGCATTAGAGTGGTTTGTTGTAACCATTGGTGGGCCATTAGTCTTTACCATCTCATCGAAGGGGGAATTAAAGGATCAAAATAATTATTTTCACCCTTTTTTTATAGGGGTTAGGTCCTACCTCCCTCTTATTTTCTCTATTAGGTAAGGGGTACAATCCCCTTCTTCCCCCTTTATCCCCCCTAACATGGGAGTGGATATTTAGGAATTTTCATAATGATTTAAGGTCGGCCTAATCCATTAATGATTTTTTTATCTTATTCATTCCCAAATTAAAATTTTCAGTATTATGGTTTGGTTTTTTGTCCTGATTCCATTAAATCATGTTGGAATCAGATTCCAATGACGAGGCTCCAGCCTACTTTAGAAGAGGGTGTCCCGTGTTGTTTTCTGCATGTTGTAGCATTCTGTTTTGGTGACATATGTTACATAATTGTCTTTTATAATCTTTTTGGCTTAAATTAAATTAAATTGAATATTTTTTGTCATTCCAAAATAGGTATTTTTATTAGAATCAGGATGGGTTATGACATAGGTAGTTGAAAGTTATTTAGTTGTGGACCTAGTGTGGTACGATGACCAAGTGTGTTTGTTCCAAACATTATGAGGTTTAATTGAGTTAATAAATTAATTATTAATATTATAATTAATTAATAATTGGTATTTAGTTTGAGTTAGAAACATAATCTATTGAGATGGATTATTGGATCAAGGATGAGGCTAGACAGTCTTGGACTGGTCTTGGAATCCATGTCCATCCCCTTAGAAATAAAAGTGGAAATCTCTTTTATCTTAGGTAGTATTAAATGCTTTCCCAATGGATTATGAATTTTTTTTATATCATTAAACTTATAGAATATCTACATACAGATAGGACCATTTAAATAAATGATTTATTTTATTTAAATTGTATGTTTAAATTAAATTAAATGGTTGACATAGACTAAATCCCTTAGATGACTAGACTAACGCACCTTGTCCATGTTGGACCTAGTGTGCTAGCTTGATTCCTTGGATGTCGAAGTATATGGACTATATTAGAGTGTTCATTGTTACCTCTATAACTTTTAGGGGATTGGTTAGTTTAATGGATAATTACTGGTCCTAGTATAGGATCCTTTATCATCTCTTGGGTAATGGGTGTTGTGACATTTTACAACCAACCCAAGAGGGTTATACGAGACCTTTGAGATACCTAGTGTATTATAGATGAATTTATGTGTGAGTCCAAACTTCGTTCATATTCAACGCCAATGTATATCCCTAGGTGGATGGACCTTAGGTAGAGTTCGGATCAATATAGTTGAGCTGTCCTACATTGAGTGAACTTTTAGATAGAGATGGACCATGGTCCATCCCTTGATTGTAACCTATATAGAGAGATCGTATGTAGCTTTCAAGTTCATGCTACTAGGTTGATGATGTTAAGATATGTGGAACCATAGAGTATCAGGTGTTGAACATGGATTATAACCAAGAATGTGAACCAATGTGAGGGTTTCATTATTGTGATGAGACCCAAGGGATGCCTCATTGATAAACCAGGCCAAAGGGATGCAACAACCTAGAGTATCGGTTGTTGAACTAGGATTATAACCAAGAATGAGGACCAATGTTAGGGTTTAATTATTGTGTTGAGACCAAGACAACCCAAGGGGTGTGCCATTGATTGACTAACCCTAATCAGTTCATGTGAGATGGTAGCGGGTTTCACTATTGAACTTGTACAGGAATGGTGAGTCAAGAGGTTGGTGGTGGTGGTATTGGTTTTGGGTTATTGGCCAACAGTCTTGTTGTATTTTTTTATAACAGTTTATGGGTTTGTCCCTTGGGGAATATGTGTATGGTTGGGTTACATGTTTTGGATCCATATATATATGGGATATTCCATGAATATTTTTTATAACAGTTAGATTGGCCTTAGATTAGGATCTTGATATATGGTTATGGCATCTGAGATTTGGAGTCGGGACTTTTGTGGTAGACAGTCATGTGCTAGCCTAGATGGGGTCTTATGGTAGGGACATTTATCCTACTATCTACTGAGGGCCTACTATCTATGGAGGCATGTCTATTCTGGTATATCGATGTGACATTGTCTCTGATTTTGTGAAACTTATAGGCTTATTACTGGAAGATAAAACCTTTATAGAGGAGAATTATAATACTTACGGGCCTATTCCCTTGAAGAGGAAATACCTATAAGGGGTGGTTAATGATGAATAATAAATATGTTTAAAGGTTTAGTCTGTGATAACTTAGGGAAAAAATACACACAATAGGTGATTGTGTTACTATAGGTCGGAATGGTCTATGTGATGTGTTTAGTGGTAGTCTAACATCAGTCCTAAGTAGGTATGGTCAATCAGGGTCATTTACCAAGGATTAATGATGGTTTTTTTATTTTAATAATGGTGTTTTATTTTTATCAAAACATTTATGTCACATACACATCTTACAACATTAATGATATAATATAGGAATTGACAAGTAATTCCCAACTAAGTTTTGTACTAACAACCATTATTATCTTCTACTATAATTGGGTACCTGAGAAGATTTCACTTAGTTGTAGGCATAGGTTGGGTTGATTTTGATCGAGCAGTATGGCATGGATGTGTACATGGATCATAAGATTATTTCCCCACTAGGATGTCCTAGAGCTAGATGTTTTTATTATTTTAGATTTTGTACAGGTATGTATACATAACCGGGCAAGTGGGAGACTATTTGTTGTATGAAATGGCTATTCAGGACCTTTTGAAATTTCATTTATTATTTTTGGGTGTTTTATTTACCATTTATACTTAGATTCTTATTGATATATGATGATTGTTTATTTACTTGTCTTACTACACACTCAGATAGAGGGGGTATAGTCTCCCCACATTACTACTATAGACTATTGATTCTAGTAATAATCCTTTGTAATATGGGGTGGTTCCCCTAAGGTATAATGGAGATCATTGATCTAGGTATTAATTAGTGGTCCAGAGTAGTGGGACGTTACAAAGTGGTATCAAAACTATCTTTTATTGTCTAACTATTTTAGGATTTTGTATACTATAGTTTTAGGAATGTGTTGGAACTTATGATGGATATCATAATTGTGCTTATAGAACACATGATCTTGTAGAAATTCCAAATTACATAGGATGGGATTAATATTTTTGTTTATAATGTTGTGAATTTATGGGATTCTCACCTTGATATACACACATGGATATTTGAAGTTATTAAAATATTATGGATTTTTGGATCTTGGATATTTGTAAATAGGTAGTTGATTTAATTTCAACTCTTATCCTATAAATTAAAGAGTTATCCCATGAATCATATCAGGCACAATGTATTCACATGAAATGTGGTCTTGATAGTGTGTGGTATCACTAAAAATTAAGGCTTAGTTATTTAAAGTGTCAAAAACATCTCATACAAAATTTTCTGTATAAGTACTTGGGGTAATTCAACATAACTATGATAACTTTTATATGGATTCCCTTATGATGGTATGTTATGTGGGTATATGGTGAGATACGTTTTGATGATGAATATGATGATGCATTCTATTTTCATAAGAGGTGCAGTGACCCTTGTGGGTCGATATGGCGTTGGATGGCTAACAATAAACCCCTTGTGGGTGTTTTTTATTTCAGTTTGATTATTTAATGTTTTAGTAACAACCTAAATAGTATTTTCTTGTTTATTTTGGAATGTAATTATTCTTAAATAAACCATGTTTTTTTGTTCCCATGGTTTGTTTCATCAAGGATGGTGTCAATGGTTATGGTAAGAGTTGACTGATGAGACACGATCCTCCAAGGAGTAGTACAATTGGTGGATACTCATGAGGCTGGGTTCCTAAGTTATGGGAGGTGGTAGAAATGTGATTTTATTGTATGTGATACCCCATGAGTGGGTTCTTTCATGTTGGTGCCATGTATTGAGATGGGATCATGTATGACATCTCGTAAGACATGAACTTAGATAGAGACTCGACTGGTAGTGCTAGGTGGGAGACCAAGAGACCCAATGTTTTGACATGGACCTTAGTAGGTTAGTGGTTTATATTGTTGGAGGGAAACCTGTGAGAGGGGTTAGTTGGGTCTAAAGTATCTTTGAGGTGGAAGCACATATAGGGTATTTTGGTTATGATATTGATGAACATGAGGTGGTCAGGGTTTACAACAAAGGTATGGTGATGTATTTGGATTCTTAGGAAGAACATAGAGTGTTTGGGTATTGAGATTAGTTTTTATTAGTAGTATTGTTAGGATGTATGACCCTAATGACCAGTGGATGTGCTTTTAGTAGCATGGTTAGAGCACGGGTGGAATCTCATGATTGGAATGTAATCTGGTGGAGGCTAAGCATGTAGATGAGGTTGACATGACTTGGTCTAAGGATGGGAACCTATGGTGCTAAAACAACACTATGAGGTCGGCGGTCATTTGATATATCATGGAATTAGTGAGGTTCTTGATTTTAGAGAGGAGATCTAAGGGATCTCCTAGCATGATGAGACTGGCAGTTTTTTGAGAATTGTCAGCATGGCCTTGGAGGCATGTGACATAAAAGAGTAAGATGAGTTATATTCATGGGTTGTACAAGAGCTCAAACCCATTACATTTATGGATCTAGAGGTGGTACATACTGGTTATGTATGGTTTCAATGAATTATAAATCGATTTTAGTCTTGAGTGGGCTGAGGACTAATGGAAATTTACTGGTTTGTTTTTTGTATTAGTAGCACAATAACTTGTTGAGTGTGGCTTGAGGGGTGACATGTGTGGTTGGATGTGAATCTTTTGAGAGTGATCTTAAAAAGTTGGGTGAGTATATCCATGTTTTAGGAAATTATCCAATTAATGGTTGAGTGTGGTGGACCTCTTTATGAGTTTAAATTTAGTGGATTTCTTGTAATTTTTATTAGTATGTGGGAATGGGTGATAAACAGGTGTTGTGAATTAGTTCTCAGAAATGAGAGGGTTTCCTTATTCCATTTGTTATATCCATTGATTTATGAGGCATATGGTATGGTGATAATTATATTTTTATGATTTTCTGAAGGCAAGAATGATCCTAATATAGGGTGTGGGATGTCAACTGTGATCATGGGACCCTCACATGATAAGGGTCATGAGAGTGGGACCAATTAGTGGATGGTCATTTTTTGTAATTATGATTTAATTTCATAAATAGACCTAAATACTACTATGTACCTCAGTTAATTCCAGGTACAATATTGAATATGTAATAGGATGAAATATGTTCATGGGTGGAGGGTGTGAGTTGGTTTGTGTTGATTTGGAGGTGTTAAATCAGTGATACATCAGTGCTCATGGAAATAACAAAAAGGGATCTGTTGATTGGTGATAAAATGATGGATTTATACTATGATTCAAGCATGGAATGTAGTGAGTGTGTTTGGAAAGACAATGGGTGCATCCTTGAGCACGAGCACCAAGGTCTAGTTTTTTTAAACAAGTTGAAAGTGGTAGCCAGGAATTTCCAAAAAGGGTTAGACATACGAGTTTCAATCAGTGTTTTGGTGTAATATGGAATTCTATGAGATGGGAACTACATAGATTACATCATATAGTATGTGACATAAGTGTTTTATAGATCATCTGATTATTTTCAAGTAAATATTGATGAAATTGGTTTTTTACCTTAGTTGAGTAGAGTTTTATAATCTTATAGTATAATCGAGAACTGGGAATGGTGTTCTCATGTGTGATTGTGTGAAATGAATTTATAATCAAGTTGATAGTGTAGTTATAACAGTAGTGGTATGTATTGGTAAAAAATTCTAATGGTGGAAGTTCAAAAATGATAGAATTTTAAATTTCAACCTATGCCTATGTTGGGTATTTCCATGGGCCATGTGATATATAAAATGATTATATGGTCATGTATCAGCTTAAAATGGCTCGAGTAAGTTTCATATCGGTGTTTCATGGATGGATATGAGAATTGGATCATTATTCAGTGACATAAGAACATTAATTTTGAGGTTATGTTTTAGAAGGTAATTTAGTTTTTGGAGTGGGAACATGAAAGTTTGATAGAAAATGTAAAACCAATATAAGTCGTGGTGTTCTACTTAGAAACCCACTAAGACTTCCTAGGGTCAAGAAGTGATAAGGTGGGGAGGTTGTAAAACCTGTATCTGTTGGGGAATTAGAAGTTGGTGGTAAAATTTAATTTTCTAGATATTGACCAGGTAAATTATTATTTTGGGATTCAGAATCATGCTCTGAGTGTTTTTTCACCTCAAAAATATGTTTTGGGGAAAGGAATAGAGTTCGGGGGATGTCCAAGAGGCTTAAGAGTCACCCTAGAGTGGTCTAGGAGGTCATTGCAGCCTAGCATTAATAGTAAATTGACTAACTGGTAGATGCAGATAGTAGTTAGGTGGGATGATGTAACCACCATCCTTCTTGTGGTCTATACTGGCTACCTGGTGAGGGCATTAAAGTGTCAAAATGACCCTTTTTCACCCTTGGATTTTTGAGGAGGATAAAACATGCATCCCTCATATTTTTTTCTTTCACTATAGGGGGTCTAATCTCCTTATTATATCATCATCCACCTTTCTTATAAGGGGTTTATTGGGAATTTTCATACTGATTTGATGAATGCATAATACTCTAGTGATCTCTTTTTATCTTCACCCATCCAAGTTTCAAATTTTGAGTTTTTAGGTTAGGTTTGTTGGTCATGATTCCACAAGATCATGGTGGAATCAGATTCTAATGATGGCACATCGACTCTACCTTGAAAGAGGGCGTCCCGAGATGTCATATCCACATCGCCATGCATCGTTTCAGTTAGGTATGTCACTATAGTGTTTCTTATAATATGTTTGGATTAAATTAAATCAAAATGGATATTTTTTATTAGTACATGAAAGGGATTATTATGGAATGAGGATGATGGAATTCTATATGCATTTAGAAAATGTTGGGTCATGAACCTGGTACAGCGTGACAACCCAATGACGATTCTTAGAATTTACCATGTTTAAATTGAATTGATTAATTAATTATAATTTTTTTAAGTAATTAATTTTTGATGTTTTGATTGATCTAGGATATCAAAAAATTTATAAGGGTTTGATGTATCAAAGACGTGGTCAGATGTGACTATAAGGGCCTTGGAATCCATCGTTGGACCCTTAGCAATAAAAGTGGAAAGCTCCTTTAAGTTAGATAGTATTATGTTATTCCCCTAAAGATTTTGAATTCATTTTTTCAGAAAATGTGTGGCCTCTATAGATTATGTGAGTCCTTTTTTAATAAATGGTTTATTTTATTTAAAAATAATGTTTAGATGCAATTAAATTGGTGACATTGATAGAATCCCAGAGAGGACAAAACTAAAGTTCCTAAGTATTGTTGGCCCTAGTGTGATGTCTTGACACCCTGGCCATAAAAGTTCGGGCCCTAGTTCATGGTGTTTCTTGTAACCTCTGGATACCTAAGGGGAGTGTTTGGGATAGAGGATACATAGTGTCCCGGGGCTAATAGACTTGATCAACTATTCAGGAAGGGGTGTTTTGACTTGAAACAATTATAGACATTGTGATGCCTAGTGGATTCAAAATATATTTAGGGGAGTGTTTGGAACTATTTGGGATTGTACATCCATGTATAGGCTTATAAATATAGAGCTTAGGAAGACACCAGATCAGGATGGGTGAGTGGACCTACCCTGACCAACCATGTGATCTGAGATGGGTCATGGGCCACATCTTGATTGTCACCAATGTGTTGAGAGCCCATGTAGCCAGAAAGGTTGTGTTACTTGGTTGATGACATCATGGGACATGATGATTTAAATTAGTGGGTGTTAACCTGAGGCTATAACTAAGACAGAGGACCCATGTGAGGGTTATTTATCTCTTATGAGGCAGAGGGGACCCATTGGGTTCTCCATTGATAGAATATACTAGGGTGATTCAGGTTAGATTATAGTGGGTGTCACTATGAAACTCATACTAGACTGGTGATTTGAGAGTTTGTGGGAAGTGGTGTTGGGTGTGGGCCTTTTTCTAATCCTCTAGTTTTATTTATTTATGGAATGTTATGGGTTTCTCACTTGGGTAATATTTCATATTGTTGGGTTATTGATGAAGCTCACATTTTCATATATTTTATACTGTAAATCATTGTTTATAATCCCAAAAAAGTGTTATTGGATGGGTAATTGTAATGTTTTTAGGTTTTAGTGTTATTTTGAGCCCAAATGTGAAAAATGACTAATTCTGGATATTTGACAGATTTTTACGTCAGGGGTATTTTGGTCATTTACGGAAAAATAAAATTCAAATTTTCTGATTTAGATTTTTTAGAATACTTATTTTATTTCCTTCATTTTTGTCTTCTAGACCATAAGCTGATTCGGTCATCTAAAGGGTCTAAAAATTCATTGAAGTTGGGAATTTTTCCGGGCGGACAGCGTGGGCCCACCCAACGTAACAGACATCAAACTCGGCCTACACATATCTAAATTATGTGTTTCCACCTGTGATACCTCTAGGACAGATAGGGACGTCTCTAAAATAAATTTGGATGATGTTGGAGGTCATTAAAGAGGATATTGAATGACATACTTTTGGAGGAACCTTCCTGGAAGCTTCGTCCAGAAACATAAACCGAGAATGAAAAATTCATAACTCCTTCATACGGTTTCAAAATAATCTGAAATTTGGAAAGTATATGGCCAAGATATTTATGAACAACATTAATTAAGGGTAGAACACATGAATAGGTCATATATGGGGCCTAAAATGAAAAATCTTTCGGGGGTCGAATTCTTCCTATAAAAGGAGGCCCTCACCTCCTTCCCAAATCATCCCATTCTCCATCCATTCCTTTAAGGCACCAAGGAGAAGATCTCCACCGAGGGAGTCCGGCCGCAAATATTCACCCTTTCTTTTTATTTTATTTCTTTTCTTTATTTTTAGTTTTCAATTGTAATTTAGATATCTAATAAATTCATGCATTGTTTTTATTTTTGTGTCCACCGATTCACCCTCTTTTCTTCCTCTCATCTGACCATCGTGAACTATAATACTCAAGATAATGAGTAACTAATAAGAGGAATATCCCAAGGGAGTAATCAGGTTTTTGAACCCAAGACCATCCTTTTAATATTCTTTGAGTTAATTCTAAGGATAATTTATAGTGGGTGTAATCCTCACTATGGTTGTCTAAAGGTTAACTTCTTAATCTACAACCATTTCCCTCGATTGAGGAGGTGGATGGAGGGTGTGCCTGGCGATCTCTAAGTAGAATTTTTATTCACAACCAGGGTAGAATAAAGTGAGCACACATATGCTGGAGTGTGTACACTAATAATATTTGAAGTTGGCCAATGAAGGTACTCCCTGAATATTCTCTCGGGAGAACTTCCTTTCTTCCCTCATTACATTCTATTTAGCAATGCATGGTAATTTAGAATTAAATTTTAGTTTCTTATGATTTATGAATTTCATTTATTTTATTAAATTACATTTATTTCATAAAATATTAAACGACAAAAAGAATTAGATTAGGTGGACTATAAGTAGTGATTTATTAACCACAAAATCTCCTCAAGAGAATGACCTAGGTCAGCCACTGTGCTGCATTTAGTATAAATATTTTTGAGAGTTCACATGACAACGCTTTATCAGCTACCTTGATTTAAATATAGATATGCATGAGAGAATCAATGGATATTTATCTCAATTATTGTAGACACCTTGTATTTATATTTCAATATATAGTTGTGGTTGTTAAGATTTGGATCTTGGATATTTGAGGTGGACTATCACATGCCATCCCAATGGGGGCGTTACAGTGCGGGATTGGGGCCTACTATCTATCGAGGGCCTTTTATCTTCTGTGGTGTGGATGGTTTGATATACCAGGGCGACCATGAATCCAGTTTTGTGGTACTAATAGGGATATTCACTGATGATAACTCTTATATATGGGAGGTTCATGATGTTTATGGGTTTATACCCCTGATGTGAAAATAACCATAAGGTTTGGTCTATAATGACTAAGAAAACTCTCATAAGGGGATTATTTATACTCTTTCTCAAAAATACACCTAATGGGTGGTTGTTTTACTGTGGGTTCTAATTTTTATTGTGATATGATCAGAGATAGTCCAACATTAGGCCAAAGCAAGTATGGTCGATCGGGGTCATAGACAAAGGAATGATGATGTTTTTTATTTTATTGCTAAATATTTATTTATTTTTACCATATCACATCACATGAATATATAAAAACATTTATAATATAATATGAGACATTATTTTTATTTCCATACTGAGCTTTTTATTGAAATCATACATAGGCCTCCACTATACTTGGGTACCCAAGTAGATGTTCACTTGGTTATAAGAACATGTTGGCCTAAGGTCCTAGTTTGATCGAGTGGGATGGGTAAAATGTGTGCATGGATCTTTGAATGAGTTATGGATTGGGTATTTCATGCATTAGAGTCTTTTATTATTTTCCCTTTTATACTGGTACGTATACTTAAATGGCCCAATAAGAAGTTAGTTGTTGTATGATTTGGTTTTTCAGGCCTCTGTAGCATTTCATTTATTATTATTCAATGTTCTATTAACCATTCAAACTCATATTTTTTGATGAAGAATTTTTGGTTATTTATTTCTATTACATCACACTCAGACAGAAGGGATATAATATCCCCAAACTACCACCATAGACCACCACTTCTAGTTAGAAGCTTCTAGCATATAGGGAGGAATTCTTGACGTATAGTGGAGACTATTATTCTAGGAACTGATTAGTGGTCTTGGGATTTGATATGTAAAAAAAATTATAATCCACCTTATATCCCTATCATTTATTGAGAAATGAAAAAGTTAACAATGTATTATGTGGATTACAACCTCTATGAAATAATGTATCTTGTTTTTATTAAATTATCTTTTTTATTTACTCAAATATTTCCAAATATGATTCAGCACCATATAATTATCTAAATGATATCATTATTCTTCTATATTTATGATATTATTCCAAAATAAACCACCTTAATAATCATAATCATCCATTAATTATGGTATGTTCATGTTTAGGTACATCTAACCACTTACTTTAAAAATGTTTTAAAAAAATATCATGGACGACTATGAGATCTTAATTATTGATAATATATTATAAAAATAAGAAAATAAATATTTTATTTTGGTTCTATAATGGTAAAATTTATATTAAACTCATTAATTAATATACCAATTTCCATTTGTTAAAAACCATCAAAACATGCTCATTGCCAATTTCATATTTAAAGATCACAAACAAAACTCCCATAGATTTAAATTTTAAAATTTTAAAATACTAAATAACCATATATTATATTACCTCATGGGATATATAAATTATTAAATTTTGTTTAATTTTAATGTCCCGACCAGGGATCCACTTAACTTATGCCCCAAGCTGGTGGGTCACATGGCCTCAAGCATGCCTCCCCATATGCTAGAGGCTGTCGAATAGTAGTGAGGGTATAAAGTGGTATAGTTGGGAGAATATACCCTTGTATTAGAGTGTCACAACTGGTAAATTAAAAAAATGGACAATAGAGGAAGCATATTAATAACTAATAGAAAATTGGAAACAAACACTATAATAATATGACTAGTAAACTGCCATAGCAGAAGCATGATATAATAGAATGACACAATAGAAAAATATGTTAAACTTTAGAAACAAAAATAACTAAGTGACTAATAATATCAAAATACAATAGTTTCAATCATATACAATGATTTCATGTCATGAAGATATATAAAACGGGTAAATTGGGGACAGGAATATTCAAAATTCTATACAAAAATAAAAAATCTACAAATGAATGTTCCACTAGAATCACAAGAATATGTTTGGTCTCTTCTTACATGCAACATTCTATAATAAAAATGAATTAACTATCTATATTTGGGTTCTTTCCCTTATCCATATCTCCATACAAGTAATCAACTCGGTTACAAAGGTATCCTGAGTAGGATGTGAGGAAAAATACCAGTAGGCCACCTGAAACAGTGTATAGGAATAATCCAAGTAGTGTACTTAGATAAACAGAGTGTAGGTATAATGATTAATAATCAAATATTAATAAATAAATACTATCTGGATTAAGTATCTATATGACAACAAGATTTCTCTACCAACTTCAGCATGGACCAATATAAGAGTCTCATAAATAACTATACATATATATACAAATTAATAATATATATACATATAATATAGTTATATACCATATACACAAATATAAAATGAGTATGTGAGGATATATGTAAGAATATACATGGATACAATGTGTTGGATAGACCTAGGGCATAACTCAGGCATCCATAACCATTCTAACGAGATATTGGCTCAATCAGATTGAACATTCCCTAAATCTAATGATGATTATGAGACATCATGATCAAAAATCAATATATGTGGGGTGAACATCATTCCCAACACCCGATACAGAGGAACATGTAGCATCATTCCCATCGCCCAGAGAATAGTGTAATAGTGAGAGTCATCATGCTTAACACCTGATATAAGAGAGATTGAATCATCTTTCTCAACATGTCCCTTAACCATCCTTCACCATCCATTAGCAATGTAATAATAATAATAATAATAATAATAATAATAATAACTGATGTATCACATCATAAGCATCAAAATCGTCAAGACACAATATATAAATGGGTGTCATAGTTCTTATACATCATATAATAAATCATTCTTCACATGGCATGGCCTTTACACCCATTATCATTCATTTTAAAAACAATCCATTTAATATTTCATGGTAAGAGAATTCATGTTCAAGGTAGCACTTATAAGGTGATTTAATCAACTAGAAATTACACAAGGAGGGAAATACCATTTATAAACCAATCCAAACACTTAGAAGGTGTTTATTAATTTTAAATGATTATATATAAATAATAATTTCATTCAACACACCCAAAGGGGTGGATAAGGTTGAGTTCTATATCCTCTAACAACTTAACAATGGTCCACTATAGTATAATATCACACATATAATTAATTTTTAAGAAAGAACACATTTTAAGGTAATGCACGAAAAAGGTATGTGTGCATTACAATGAAGATATATGAAATCAACTACACTTTTAGGGAAAAAACTAGAACACCTACCTTAGGGTTTTAGATGAATCATCATCCAGTAGCAGCTTCATATTTTAAATAGATCAGCTGAAAAATAAAGAATGGACCAATACCATAAAAATAGGGTGAATGAGCTCACACCAAAATAGTTAAAGAGAAGGTAAGAACATCTACTAAAGGAAGAAAAAGGATTCTAGTTATTATCGATGCAGATATATTGTGACCGATGGAATTTGAATTGGAGTCTAGATAGAATAAAAATTAAGATCCCTAGTTTATAAAAAGGAGTCATTCACGGTACAGGGAGGAGAGCTTCAGCCACTGGAAATGGGATAATGAAATAAGGGTTGAGGTAATATCTACATTAAGGTAAAATTATAAAATAACCCTTCCAAAAAGGGTCACATGGTTTGGAAACATAGTTGGCCAAACCATGCACTAACTTTCTGTCACACCACTGCCTAAAGAGGGACCCCACGTGGTCTAGGTGCACAATTTAGCTAACCATGTGCAAATCATGTGCAGATACATGTCCAAATACTTCTAAAATCTAGATTGATGTGTTCCTATTCCCACATAGTTGTATACAAACTATGTGGCCTTATGTAGGCCATTGAGTTCCCCACATGGTTACCCCGCATGGTGATCACAAACCATGTTTTAACCATTCAACTCACACTATTCACACAATTCAAAGATCTTCAGGCTCTGAAAAAGCCCTAGACACTCATAAAACCTTCCTTAGGCCATATAGAACATTTACCAATGTTAATAAATGATTGGATCTAATAATAGAATAGTCCATATCCATGAGAAAATCTGGGTCATTGCAAAATCCCCACCTTAAAGAAGCCCACCCTCGAGTTAGCATTTTGAGGGTAAAGAGGCATCATTATATAATATCTCTATACACTGAGCTCATATATGAACTTCCTACTCCCTGGTCTCGTCTCATACTATGTTGTTCTACCATAGAACCCATACTAAAGTATTTATCCTACCTCAAAGTTTCTATGAAATCTTATCCACAATACACAATGGATAGTTTTAAGAAGAAGAATCTATATCAAACTCAACCTCATCAGGATGGAATAAGTGCGATAGGTCTGGATAATATCAAATAAGATGAGATATTTGAAATACATCATGCATAGAGTGGAATCTATGAGGGTGTTATATCTGGTAAGTCACTGTTCTGATTCGTTTAAAAACCTCAATGGTCCAACTAACCTTGTTGAAAACTTACCCTGCCTCTTAATTCATCGATGGGACACCCTGGGTGAAACTCATAAGAAAACATAGTCCCATACCTCAAACAAAATAGGTTATTAGTATAGATTATCATATGACTACTGTCTAGACTGAGTTTCCATCTTACACTTCATGATCAACTAGAACTGCTCTATAGTCTCCTGGATGAGACATGGTCCAAGGAAAGTTGTATCCCCTACCTCAAACTAGAAAAGAGGTGATCATAAAGAAATTACATATAAATATTCAGAAGGATCCTTCTGAATGGTAGCCTAAATGCTGTTATTATAAGAAATATCAATAAGGGGTGTGAATTTCTCCCAAGAACCCCTAAAGTTAAGGGCACATGCATGGATTATATCCTATAATACCTAAATCATACACTCTTATTTTTCATCAGTATGAGGGTGATAGATCGTGATCAAAAGAACTTGTGTACCTAAGGTCTTCTTCAATGCCTACCAGAATTGATACATGAATCGGGAATCCCTATCAGATCTGATAGAATTTAGATATCCATGAATACATATGACCTCCCTGACATATACCCTCCCAATATTTTCTATCAAGAATGTATCTCAAATGGGTAAAAATTATATGATATTTGTCAAACAATCAGAAAATACACAAACTCATTCATTTCCATGAGGTGATTTGGGTAAACCAATCACAAAATCCATAGAAACATCATCTCATTTTCACTCAAGAATTGACAATTTCTATAAAAGTTTGGTCGATCGCTAATGTTTTTCCTTCACTTGATTAAAGGTGGAAAACTGAGTGACTAAGAAAGTAATATCCCATATCATACCATGTCACCAATACTAGTGATTTCAATATCAATACATCTTGGTGATACTGTTATGTACCACCCAAACAGAGGCACGAAATTCCTACATAATCTCCTCTCTGATGTCATCTAGGACGCAAAAAATCCCATGATAGAATAGGTTGTCATCCTCATCCAATGTATAACTAGATGATGAATCATTATCTAAGATACTCTCCCTCAAGACTAGGCCATCTAGATCTAAAAGATACATCATTCTTATCCATTCAGGAATGGTAGAGGTTGCTACTAAAGATAAGAGGATATTCTTCCCGTGATCCTCTTGAACCCCAACATTCATCACTAAAAACAATGTCACGAGCTTCCAATTTCCACTAGCCTCATGATCTGCCTATTTATGAGTCTTCTTGCTTAGATCATCAAAAACAACATTGCCTTTTCCAGATGTATAGGAATGATCAAAATCAAAGGATTACTAGTATTCAACCCATCTTCTTTGTCTGAGATTTAGAACACATTGTGTAAAGATTTACTTGATTCTTTTATGATCAGAAAACACAAAGAAACCCTATAGAAGTAAATAGTTTTTCCAAAAGAATATATCATTAATAATTGTAGGTATCTTGAGGTTGTGTGTTTGATAATTCTACTCATTAAGCCTCAAATGATGATACTCGTGCATGAAGACCCACTCATCCTGTATCAAAATAGCTCCTAGAATAATATCTAATGCATCATAGTAGACTGTATAACTTTTATATAGATCTATAATAATTAATAATAGTGTTTAATTCAACCTTCCCTTCAAATCCAAAAAGGATGCTTCATAAGCATATGACCATATGAATTTTACACCATTTTTAGTTAGACTAGTAAGAGGAACTGTAAGGTGTCAGGTATCCTGGATGAATCATTTGTAAAAAATGGAAAGCCCCAAGAAAAAATGTATATAAAATACATTCTTGGGATATTTTTAGGAAACTATATCTCTCACTTTCATTTTAATGAAAACCCATAATATGTGATGATATGACCTATAAAGTTAACTTTGTACATCCAAAAGTGGAATTTTTTGATATTAACGTAAAGTTAGTGCTCCCTAAGTGTATTCATCATGATTTTAAGATGGTTTTCATATTTGTGTTGAGAGTGATAATACACTAAGATTTCTTCTAAAACTACTACCATTAATAAGTCTAAATACTAGAGGAAAACTAAATTCATTAGATCCATTAAGACCATAGCTGTGTTCTTGAGAGCAAATAGAATAACCAAGCACTCATAGAGACCATACATGCTCTAGAAATTTTTGTGAGGTATTTATAATGACCTTACATGAACCTTATGATAGAGTGACCTCAAATAAATATTTTAAAACACTATATCTCCTCATATATGATCAAAGAGGTTTCCTATTTAAGGTAGTGGATACTAGTTCATTACAATAAGCTAGTTTGACCATCAATAATCAATGTAAATCCCAAAGGTACCATCCATATTCTTTGATAAAAGGACCTATGAACCTTGAGTTGAAGTTTTGGGGAGTATAAATCCTTTAGTCTCTAGATCCTCCAAATGTTTCTTGAGCTCTAGATTCTTCATAAGTTTTATCTTGTAAGGAGGAATGGACATCTGTGTTACTTCTAAAACAAGATCAATGGTAAATTATACCTATATCATTGAAGGTTTCTTAGAAAATTCATCAGGTAATACATCCCTAAAATGATAAAATATATGAGGAAAATTGGATGGTTTTATCCCTTGATCATCCAAGAAAAGATTTATAGTATAGGATATCACTCTACCTGGTCTCTGATACTCATTTCCTTCTCGAGTCAAAAGAACATACCATTATCCCTTGTAAACATACCTACAGTCCTCTGGTGATGTAAAAAACACCTTATGATAATAGAAGTCAACATGATATTGATATAGATCTAACATTTCCATCTGTATGATTACATAAAACACTTCCATGTCAAGGATGAAGTGATTCCATATAAAGATATCTTCATTTATCCTAAGGGTATAATACTTACAATGGGGTACACTCACTGATTGGATACCAAATGGTTTATTGAGAATCATAAATCCCCAGAACTGTTCGATCTCAAGGACCAGAATCTCTAGAACTGTATTATATATAAAGTAATGTGGCACACCTATATAAAATAAAGTAGACACTAAAGTAGAGGATTCTATAATAGTACCTCGAATAGTATAATTTCTATCCCTGTACTCCTCCAGCATATGATACAATGAATTTAACTGGCATGTACTGTGGCCCTGAGTCATATCTTGACTACCCTAAGAAAACACACTCTACTAGTGAAGAGACCCTAGAGTTTTATTACCTATTCCTTAACCACCACCTCAGCTTGAGTGATCAGTGGTATTCCAGCTGCCTTCCTGGTGAGATATTACTGTCCCCGCTCTAGAATGTGGGGTAAGTGTAGATCCTCAATCATTATTAACTAATGTAAAAGTCCTAAAAATGTATATATATTACCCCATCCTATCACAACATCCTCGTTCCAATATATTCCTCACATAGTGAAGTTTGGTATGCCACGGTTTCCCGTATTGATAATAGATAAGAAATATTTCAGTCTGAGCTACCAGATTGCTACTACCCTCATGAGAAACCACGAAGCATAATTTATCCCACATGAAGAAACACTAATATATTTTTGTGATCAACTTCCCCAGTTCACACTATCATCTTCTCTTAGATTCCTATCATTAGTGACAGACTAGTTGATGATCTCAGAAATTTTTGTTAGCTGAAAAACATTGACCTATAATCTAATAGTGTCTACCAGCATATCCTCAAATCACCTCACACTCATAAGATCATCACTAGATAAAGTAGGAGTGAAACCCTTAAATTTAGTGAAATGATTAAAATATTCTATGACACACATGGATCCCAACTAGAGGTCTATAAACTCTCTTTCTTAGTCATCTCTTAGAGTCTTTGGAAATAATTTATCATAAAAGATCATCTAGAAACATTCTCAGACCATGTATTTATATGATATTCTTGGGTAAGAACATCCCACCATTTCTTGGTAGAATTACATAGACTATAATAAATGAGTTTGACCCTCTACTCTAGAGGCATCTCTAGATTCTCAAGGATCGAAATCATGGCCTCCAGAAAAGAATCTATAGTATGTGGTATGTCTTCCCCCAAAAAGGTTGGAGGATAATGTTACTATAACTCCCAAGAAAAATATACTAGAGTTTGGGAAGTTTGAGCAAAACCTTGCATATTTCTAATCATATGAACAAAAACCTCTCAAAACTGGGAATCGGTTCCCATAATAAGAACAACAGGTGGTTCCCTAGGTGTCACTATAGGTGGTATAACTGGTAGATCAGGTCTCACCACCTCTGTTGCATGGTCGACCCATCTTTATTAGAATATGACTTAAGGATATCATGGTGGAATGATTCTAAAATGCCAAATGAAAACCTCTTAATAGAAACTAACAGTTAAGAGACCATATATAGATAACTATGATATATACATAAACATCATATGAACAAATCACACTTATCTTCCGGCTTTAGAATCTTGGTCTAGATAAGACTAAAGATCATAACATTCCATAATAACCTTAAGAGACAACCCAACTACCCAATACTAAGATTGGGTTGGGTCAAGGTCTTGTATCGCATGTATAATATGACCATTTCATTCTAAAAGTTTTATTAATATTAAATTTCTATTCATTTATGTATGTAAATATTTTTAAATGGTTGAATTATATGGGTCACCATTTTTAATTTAAAAGGGCCTATACACATTATAAATTTTAATGTGGTGTCCACTTAATCTTGAACACAACACATTCTTCCCTATATGACCAATGGTCTATAGATAAATGTTCCATAACTGACTGTTTAAGGTGTCTTATTTAACCTATGTAGGAAAACATTGTTAGGTTAATTAATACACTTTAAGTTTCAATTATTTTTTCTCATCCCTACTAGAAATGTTAGCACATTTCCAACAAATAATCTAAGAACTAACTATATTAAATATGAAATACACATAGAATGTAAATTTGACATGGAACAATATAGGGAATATAAGTCTTATTATGCCTATAATGATGCATGAAATTACACTCCATCATTTTTTCATGTCCAAGTAATAGAAATTTCATTGTAATCAAACCAATATTAATAGCATAATAAGATATGTGTGTAACTTGATGGTGAATTCATAATAACTATAACGGGCGTAGTCAATAACACTAATAAACCATCCTAGGTAATTTGGGTTTTCCCTATACATGGGTTATCAATTTCCATGCACAGGCTCATTAAAAAATTCCAATAACTCCTAGTCTCTTATATGATACCCAAACAATAATACAAAGGAAAAGAAACACCTATGATACCACTTTGTAAGGTCCTGGACTGGGATCCACTGAACTTGTTCCATGAGCCAGTGGGTCAAATGGCCTCAAGTATGCCTCCCCATACTCTAGATGCTACCGACTAGTAGTGAAGGTCTAAGGTGGTACATTGGGGATACTATACCCTCATATTAGAGTGTAACTTCAGAAAAAGTAAATAAAATTCAATAACAAAAATATATGAAGAACCAATAATAATGTGGAAAAATACATTATAATAACAGGACTAGTAACTCACAGTAGAGGAACAATGATATAACAGAATGGAAAAAGGTAAAAAAAATGAAAAAATGTGAAAAAATAAATAAACAAGTGACTGTAGTAATATCAAAATCCAATAGGATGATTCATATACAATTATTTTAGGGCATATTGATATACAAAAAATGGAAATAGGGGAAAAACATATAAAATATGCTATATAAAAAAAATGCCAAATTAATACTCCACTAGAATCAAGAGAATATGCTCGGTCCTCATCTCCCATTCTCCATACTATAATAAAAATGAATGAAACATCTATATCAAGGAACTATTCCTTGCACAAACCTATAGAAAAGTAATCTAATGGGGTACCAAATGCGGCCCAAGTAGGGTGTGAGATAAAGTCCAAGAAGTCCTCCACCAACGGTATCTATAAATAATCCATCTAGTTTATATAACTAAGAAGTATGTAGGTGTAATGAATAATAGTCAAAGATGAATAAATAAATACCATATAACTCAGGTTCTAAAAGGACATGTGTCTAGCTCTACCTACTTAATCATGGGATGGTATAAGAGTTGGATTAATAACTATACATATATATATATACATAGTAATAATATATATATATATATAGTATAGTTATATAATGTATACACCTATATGAACTAATTATGTGAGCACTTATGTAGGAATATACAAGGATACTAGTTGTTGGCTAGACATATGGTGTAATTTAGGCATCTTTAACCAGTCTAACAAGATATAAGATCAAGAAAAGGGTACATTCCTTGAATATCATGATGAATTCTATACGTCATTCTCAACACTTGATATAGGTTGGGTGAGATGTCATTCCCAACACCCAATATGGAGTAACATGTAACACCATGCCCAGTGTGGAGATAATAGTACAATAGTGAGAATCAGCATGCTCAAAAACTGATGTAAGAGAGAGTGAAACAACATGCTCAAAAATTCCCTTAAACATTGTTCATCAACCAATAGAAATGGCATGATAATAATAAAAATAATAATAATTGAGGTATCAATTCATAAGAATAATAGTCATCAAGACTGAATATATAAATGTGTGTCACAATTCATATCATTTGTATAATAAATCATGCATCACAGGTTGTGGCCTTTCCACCTATTATTATTCATTTTAAAAATTGTCTATTTAATATTTAAAGTTATGGAAATTCATGTTCAAGTTTAACCAAGCATGTAGATGGTTATTTTATCAACTAGGTAATTACACAAGGATTGTAATTTGATTAAAAACAAAAGAAGAAGACATATAACGTGTTTGGTCCATTTAAAAAATTATATATAAAGAATAATTTTATTTTTCACACAAAAAGGGGTGGATAATATTGATGTTGACATCCTATAACCACTTAACTAGGGTCTATATAAGTATAATATCATGAGTATAATTAATTATAAAGAAGGAACACTTTTTAATGAAACATGTGGAAAAGTTCAAGGTGTGGAACAATGGAGGAGCTATGAAATCAACTCAAATATAAGTTAAAATAGTTATACCACCTACCTTAAGTCCATAGACCATTCATCATTCAATATAATCTTCATATTTGAAGTATATTAGAAGAAAAATGAGGAATGGACCAACTACCTAAATATAAGGTGAATAAGCTGACACATAAATTGGCACAATAGATGGGGTGAACAACTATTAAAGGAAGTAAAATTATTCAATTTCATACTAACATGGATCCTACATGATAGAAAATTTTATTTGGTGTTCATATGGAAGAGAAATTGATATTTCGAGGATAGGAAAAGGAGAGATCCAAGGCAGATAGAGGAGAGACGAAGCCACTATAAATTGGAGGAAAATAAAGAATGTATGAGTTGTTAAGCTCATTAATGGAAAAAGTATAAAACTACCCTTCCAAATAGGGTCTCATGGTTTGGATACATGGTTTGATAAACTATGCACCAACTTTGTTCCACACCACTGCCTAAGGAGGGACCCCACTTGTGCTAGGCACATAGTTTGGCTAACCATGTGAAATCCATGTATAGAGAATCTATATCAAACCTTATAAAATCCACAAGGGTGTGTTACTAGGAACACATGTTTTCACACCATGTTTGAGTCCTCCTTAATACCACTGAGTTCCTTGCAAAATTACTATCATGGTTAGTACTAATTGTTCTCTAACCGTGTGGCTCACTCAATTTTCCCAATAATTGAATATACGAGCTCTGAATAAGCCTCTGATGCTATCGGAACCATTCATAGGCCGTAGTAAATGTTTAAAAATATTAAGAAAATGATTCAAGCCAAGAAATAAATGATCCTTACCTTTGAGAAAATTCGGTTCAATACAAACACCGCTAATATGAAACTAGTTCAAAATGATCAATATTACTCACACTAAAAATTGAAAATAGATAATAACTAACTAATATATGTGTAGTTAATAATTATAAATTAATTTTATAAAAGTTTAGTAATATGAGAAATTTTCTGAAATGAATGATTATGATATTTATTATAGTTATATAGGATCTTTTATTGCATTTCACTAAGCAGGGAAACTGGGTAAGGATTTCTTATCTCAAATTTTCACCCCTTGAGAGGTATTTATTATTATACACCGTATTTTCTTTAGAATATGGTATTTAATAACTCTTTAGTATTATGTATCTTGATCTTCACATTTTTCATATTATTTAATGTCTCATTTGAAATCATATTCTTCAATGTGTTTTGACTCTAAAGTTTTTATGGTTGTAAGGGTTTTTTCTCAAATTTTGTTCTTTGAATTACATTTGTATTATGAACTTGATTTTATATGATGAATATTATACCTATTTTAATCATTGAAACATGAAATTTCATTCATTTATGGTATTACATGTTCAATTTGAATCTCTTTCTCTTTCAAGGGGTATTGATTTAAATGTTACTTGTGTTATAATAATTTTATAGACCCAAATTATTTATCATTGAGTCATAAGTTCTCTACATGATTATGATCCTTTAATCCCAATTTATCCTTAAATTTTTATTTAGCAATGGTATTTTCTATTTTTATCCAGTGAAGTTACTTATTTTCATCAGATTCATCTTCCTTGATGAAATACCTTCTTAAATAAATGTTTGATGTTGTAAATAATAACTAACATTCATTCCAATAGATCTTTTACTCCATGTATATATTTTCCTTCTATACAATGTTATCCTATCATTTTGGAAACTCTAATACAGAATATTTAATTTATTTATCATAATTATCTTTAAATATTTATAAAAAAAATATTATATTATATTTATGATGTGGGATTTCAAAAAATTCTCTCTCAAAATATTAAATAGGTTTTCCATACTTTGAAAATAAAATGTTCTATCATCCACCACATATTTCTCTTGATAACCTTGATGTCTATTAAGGGATCTATCATTGAAGTTTATTTTTAAAAAGTAAAATTTTTGTAATGTTTTCACTACACTATTTTTTAAAATAAATTTTTAAAGTGACATGTAACTTTGTCTTTTTACAAATATGTTAAAAATGTCTTCCAAAATATATTTTGAATGATTTATGATTGATTACATATTTCCACTATAGTTTTATATGAAAAATTATCTCTATGTTTCCATGGTTTTTAAAATAAATTATTATTATCCAAATTTATAAAATATTTCTCTTTAAATGATTTCAAAAGATCAAGGATATTTATTGTTTCAAATGGGGTTATACTAAAACTCATAGAAAGATTTTTTTTAAAAATTAATTATCCTTCGATATATCTTATGATTGATTGAGGATATTCTTCTAATGATATCATATAACTTATTTATCAATATGTATTATGAAATGTTTTTTTATCATAGAAATGATTCATCGATAGCTTTTTCTTGCATAGTAATTTTTGTTTTATAGACCTA
This sequence comes from Viscum album, assembly GCA_963277665.1. NCBI lineage: Eukaryota > Viridiplantae > Streptophyta > Magnoliopsida > Santalales > Viscaceae > Viscum > Viscum album. The sequence continues at coordinate 511,463,150 of OY728121.1, forward strand.
TTTTCTCTTCAAATTTCTTCCTTTATAAATACTATATTTTCAATCTATTTAGTTAAAGGGTGATAACCTAAATACCATAAAATGATTGATTTGATAAATTATTGATTTATCCAAAAACCCTTTATCTATATAGTGTAAATATTATAGGCTTTATTTTTTAATTGAATGATATTTACTTATAAGTTACTTAATATCATTTGATACCGATTAATTTTCTATGGGTACGTCATGTTACAATTATTTAGGGTATTATGAATGTTTTACTTATATAATTTCATTTTAAAGTTCTATGAAACTCATTTTATTTCATTGGGTTTGTTATAATGATTATTGATTTATTAATTAACACATATGTAATGATGATGATGGTTGGGGTCTTATATCCCCCTCTAATGTATTGATTAAAATTCTATATCTCATGACATGAAGTATTTGTAAGTATGTTTTAGTTTCTTGTAAGAATGGGAACTGATTATGTGCCTCATGAGAGTAATGTTCCATATAATAATGTTGGTTCTATATTTGAAAGACTTTATACATTATTATATTATTCTCTCATGGTGTGCCTCTTAAAAGTAATGTTACCTATACTAATGTGTGTTCCATATTTAAAATATGATCGATATTATTATCTTCGTCTCTCATTATGTGGATCATGAAAGTAATGTTCCTAATACTAATGTATGTTCCATATTTTAAGGATGTTCTTAATTATTATATTATTATCTCATATTTTGGATCATTAATGTAATGTTCCCTATAAAATTTTTTGTGACACATTTCCAAGTTATCTTTATATTATGCTCTCATGGATCATGTTTATTGACTAAAGTTTCTACACTATTTTGAATCATAATTTTTTCCTTATGAAATGAATTATGATCTATTATATATTGGTTGTAACATTAATATGTATCCTAATTATATCCATATGATCATCTTATTATGACTTATTATATTTGATTATTATCACCTATTTTTACCCTTACTAAGCATCTGATATCACACTTTTATTTTGTTTTCTATCCCCATGATATAAAGAAAAGTAATACGTAAGATATGTATATAATTTTAACTTGCGAGGATTATTTTTTCGATATATTTATGACTTTTTATGGATTAATTATTTTCTTATATATTGGAAAAAGTTCTCATTTGTAAAGAACATGACTTCTACTAATTAATTCTTTTTCCAGATTCTCTAAAAATATAAGCCTAAAACATTATTATTTTGTAAATGTTAAATTATGTGTGAAATATATTGTAATTAAGGATGTGAATCAAATATAATGTGTAAAATATGTTGTTTTTAGAACCATATATAGGAGTGAGGGTTTGGGGAACCTTATTTAGGAAATGTGGAACCTGTAATTACATATAATCATATCTCATATGCACCCACTTTGGGGTCAACATAACACAGGGGTACCAAAAGGGGTCCCCTAGGTCACACCAATAAAGAGTCACCTTGAATTGGTTCCTCAATAACATGTCTATCTATCATTCACAACTCATGCTTCTAGGAATAATTTCTCTCAGCAACTATTAGTGTCTTTTAGATCCTACTCTAAACTCTAAGGGTCTATTACATCTATAAGGATCAACCTACTAATTTAATAAAACATGTATGTTCTCATAATTAAACATAAAAAACACACATCATCATGCAATAAATTAATTCCAAAACCAATCACAAATGGTAAGCACCACAATGAAATCGTACTTTAAAAAAATAAGGTCTTTCACCCATGAGGTGAAATAGACTAAAACATGTAAAGAATGTATTTTCCATATTTCATTTAAAAGTTAAACAAAAACCATTTTCACAAACCATTTTAAGAAATTAATCACCTATCATTATACCTACACAATTCCATTTTTTAAAATCCCACTCAAGTGTTCTTTAAAAACCTCACCACCATTTTGAAATCAGATTTTAAAAACTCATTTAACATATCATCATTTTTTCCTTAAATTTATATCTAATTCCAAACTCATTATTAAAATAAAATTTTAAAAAAGAAACCAATTTTAATATTTAATAACAAATCACACTACCAAGAAAACCATAAATATGGATAAAAGGACTCATTAGACCAAGGTTCCATAATTGGACCATTTGGAAAGCTATATGGTCCATGTTGGCTGTTAGGCTATCTTGAGCCCACCCCAAAATTATAGAGGAATTATAGAGATATTGAAATATGTATCAATATATAAAAATTGGGGAACAAAAAAATAAAATCAAAAACAAATCAAGAAATTTATTAATTAAAATTCCACCCATATCAATCAAGACATTTCCTTTATTTCACAGCCAGACCATCACTACCTTGGCCTGTTTACGCAACATTAATATCCTATAAAAACTGTATCAAGCCATAAAAACACATAATTAACTATAAATAAATTATAATTAATTATAAAAAATAATCACCACATGTTATAATTTATTTACATTTTAATTTAATAAGGCTAAAATCCCAAAATTAAAACCTAGCCATAACATTTTTCCAAAATTTAGATCCATGAGCTGTGGTAAACACTATAAAAACACCCAACCCTAAGTCATTCCATAAATAAAACAGTAATATAAATTATAATTAATTGAAAAAAAAATTAAATTTCAAAAATTACTAAATTAATTACCGAAAAAACCTTATCACTCCGAAATAGCGATCAACCACTCACAAAGTGTTCATAACACACTCCTAAAACCAATATAGGAAAAATACCTAACATAAAATATTTATTTAAATTTCAATTTAATTTAACATAATCCAAAACCCTAAATTAACCCACAATGTTACATACCTCATGTGAAATAATGATTGGCGTATTGATTATAACCTCTTAGGACCTCTTCTATGAGTCTCAATAAAAACCCCCCAAAAGTGGGATTATTTCCAATATTCCTTATTGGTAATCATCATAAACCCAAAAAAAGATCCCAAAATCAAAGGAAAATAGGGAAATAAAGGAATATATTAGAATGGAGGAAGAAACATACCTTGAATCATTAAAAGAATCACCCAACCAAAAATTGAAGGGGATGAAGTTGAAAAGACTGGGGTAGGATAGATAGAAATTCATAGGTGGAAGGGGTGTAAATGGGGTGTTTTAGGTTAAATGGTTGGGGTATAATCACAATTTTACACTTCTAATGAGTCTCATGGTTTTTCCTCATGGTTTACCAAACTATGAACTAATCGTGTGGTTGTAAGTTTCCATGAACACCCCTCTCACATGGTTGGTATACACAGTTTACCAAACAATGCACCAGCAATGTGAAACATTGATATACCACTCAATAAAGTTTTTCATAATTTTTCTATAATTGTGCATCAACCATGCACCAAGAAATTATTCCATACCAATCTACTCATTTTCTCTTGGAATCTACATTTTTTCCTATAAACTATTCACTAATAATGTACATCAGTTGTGTTCCTTATAAAATGAACTAAAACCACTATTATGTAAGGTTAACCATATGGTTTTCCCTAAACAGTGCGACCCAAAACATGCACCAGAGAAAAATCCCTTCTAAAATTTCAAACATAAACCTGAAGATATTGGGACTCCCCTAATCAACCAAAAAAAACTTTTTGGGCCTCAAACTATATTCAAAAACATAATCTTAAGAGGCTTGAACTCTCAAATTCTTGATCTAAACCTTTGTTCTCCAAATTAACCATTCACCAAGCTCAAAAATTCAAATTCCCATATAATTTCATAACTCTAAAAATTATGGGGTTCTACATTCAGTATGTTCTATTTTTTTTGTTTTATAAAACTTAGATAATTATAAGATTATGTTCACAGAATCATTACAAAAGATTTTTATATCCACTATAATTTTTTTTCTACTTTTTTATGGATTTCAATAAAAAAATCCCCAATAGATTATTTTTATACATTAAGTCTATATTTCTATATTTACTGATCAAGTAACACACTTGAGGCCATATGTAAATCAAGTTTGGGTTTCGATATTTGGGTCCCTATGTGAGATAGTTACATAAAAACATAATGTTTAGTAGATTTATATAAATAATATACCTTAATTTACTTAGAATAACTAATAAATATTTATCTCTCTAGTTTGGGTTCAAAATTATCAAAAAACTAAGCATCATGCATATATTTCATAACCCAAAATCCTAAAAAAATTGAAAGGCCTCTAAATCCATAATTTATATGGTATCGATATAGCTTATTTTGATAGAATGTGGTTTGTAATGAATGTTGATACATACAAATCATATCCAAAAAATGATATAAGATATTTTAACTGACTCATTATCAATAAAAACCTTTTTAATGAGGTATTATTTCTCCTCCCAAACACACTGTTTTAGTGTATTGATCTAGCAGGAATGATTTTTGAAACTATTCTCCACTCTCTTAGATAATCAATAAATTACTACTTCCAATATTTACAACCCAAATTTATCAAAAAATATTAATACTTTTCTGAGTTGATTATATCCTTTTTTTAACTCTTTTAACTTATAAAAGGTTTGAAACTCATGTCTCATAAGAACACATAACAATCTACACTAAAGTCATTAGTCTAGGTTATGAAGTACTTATACCCATGACTTTCTTATATACTCATTGTTCTAAATACATCACTACATATTGGTTTTAATAGTCTCTTAACCCTTTCAATTTTTCTATAAAAATTATTTCAATTATTTTTCCTAATAAAAAATATTTGAAATTATTGAAAGATTCATAATCGAAAAGTTTTAAAAATCTGTCCCTATCGATTCTTTCAATTTTTTCACATTTATATGCCTAAGTATGTAATGACAATAATAATATATAATATAATAAAATAACCTAAACATATTACATTGAATATTATAAACTCTATTATCCATATCCATAATGTATAAACCATTCTTAATATTCCAAAATTTTAAAAGACATTTAATTTATGTATATAGAAGAACTCTTATATATAATCATTAATGAAATACTATTTTTTCTATATAAGATGTATAAATAAAATTTCTATGTTTGGTAAAATAATTGTAACCATTTTTTAATTCTAGAATTAATACACTAATATGATGTAGATCATCAGTGACTACAACCAATAATAAACACATCAATCTACTTCTCCTTTAGTCAATTATGTCTTATTTTTTAAATCTATACATATAAAAACAATTTTTTTATACACACACAGTCTCCACTACCCATGAGTCAGAATTAGAAAAATTGATTTCTATGATATTCACAAATTGGTTCATAGAATTATTCTACTTGAGAAAGCATTTCATTTTTAAAAATAAATCTATTAAACAATTTTCCAAACCTATAAAAAATATCAAAATGATATTTACATTACAAGATATAATCTACATCAAGAAATATTTATTAGGGTAGTATAATATTTTATATCAATTAAGTAAGGAATTTTATTCAATGTACTCCCACTAAAATGATGACCCCATACATCATATCATTTAGTTATTCAAGATCCATATTTCAGTAAAAATTGATATATTTGTATGATCCCTCCAAAATTTACTTATTTTGGCTGATAGTCATACCAATCATATCACATATGACTCTTGGATAGTTAGGTGTAAAACCCCTTCCAAATTGATCATATGAGTTATACTAAATATATTCCTTTAAGAATATAATCCTATTTTGATGTCCCATCTATGTGTAACCCAAAACATAAAATTAACTATGGGTGTCTATATCTATTAGGGTCACCCATAACCAACATTTATTACATTAGATAATCCATGGACACACAAATTTGAAATAGCCTAACCATATGGAGGATTGATGTCAAAGAACTTGAGGATATTGAGGAGCTCTCAATGAGACTTAGTCAGCATAGTAATTCTATTTACATCAAGAGTTTATGTTCTCTTATAAACACTACTCTTTCTAGTAATGTGGTGTTAAATGAATTTTTTATTAGAGGTTTACTATGAATTGTTTATTGAGATATTCATTCACTATCGAAGTATTATTTTCATGTTTTATTTATTTTCAGTATGATTATATATTTTTTGATGTTTTATTTGAGTTGTGTATAAGGAAGAGGAATGGAATTTTTAGGATTTTGTAAAACCGGCCCTTGATGAGGACAACATTACATCACAATGAAATGTCTATGGAATGATTATTCAAATATGTGAGACATTATGGAACAATATATTATAGTTGTTATATAGTTACTCCATGAGGTTTAGAAGTTTTATATACATGAAAATTACAAATATAGTATTTGAAATGATTATATCGCAATATTATGATTTGATTTGCATCGATGAGGTTGAAACTTTTTGAAAATTTTGAATGTTGAAGATGTTGATATGGATACATGGTTCATAATTCATAAGAATATTTCACATCATAATTTCACTTATTACACTGTATTACATAAAAAAGAGGTGTGTACTAGTTTTTCTAACATTATTTTCAATAAAAATAAAATAAAACCCAAATATCCATATCAATTTTTATACACTAAAAATAAAAAATTTAATAGTTTTTTGGTTCATATTATAAAAATTATAAAAAATTAATATAATAATTATATTAGTTTGGATTACAGAATTACCTATTTTTTATGCATGCATACTAGATACTTATCCCTAATATTTTATAATTATTGGATGAAAATTTGAATATAATTTATTCATAATCATTGATATGGTCACATGATATCATCCTTTTCCTTATATAAAAAATAAATATTTTATATATAGTGTAATTTTTCCTAAAATTAGATATCATGATTCCAATAGACACAAAATTACTTAATCATAAAAAGGTAAAAATCGGTTTGGTTTGATTAAATGGGTGGGTTTTTGGTTTTCACTAAAATTAAAATGAAAATCCATAAGGGCCTATTCAATATTCAGTACAAACCAAATCTGAATAAAAACCCAGTATTGTCTGTTTTTTGTCCATATGGTGGTTTCATTCATTTTAGATGGTTTTTTCACATCAATATATAATTATGTATCATTCTATATGACATAATAATTTGTTGTAACTACTGGAACTGAATTTCAAAGAGTCACACAACTATTATTCCATGATACATAATAAATTTTTGGAGTTTAACTGAGATTTATAGGCCTATAATTAATTTGATCATGATTAAATTTATCATATGTATTTTTTTCATGATTTGAATTGATTTTAAGGATTCAATTGAATATTTTTTTGAGTTATTTATGTGTTTCAATACTTATTTTTTATATATGAATTTCACTAATGATTTCTATAAAATATAAAATATTATACCACGAAATATGATTTCTATATTTTTTTAATTTTCACTTATGGAAGAAAGACAAAAAATTAGATAGCCACTGAAACATTATAAATAGTATTATAAATAGAAAGGGGTTAGTGTTAAGGAGAATAATAAGGTGAACCGCCATCCGCTTATTAGAGATAATTGAGGAAGGAGAATAATATTCATTTAATCTTTCTCCCACACTTTGTTGTTCATATTCCATGTATCGAATATTTATTAATTTTAGATGTTCTAGAATATATTATTTCTACATATATTATTTATTAATTGGTAATAAAATAAAAACATGAAAAGTTGGGTAACAAACAGCTAAAAACCAAGGACATAAATAATCATATTTAGTCAATGAACATGTTAGTCCCATATAGTCATGAGTTATTATTTCTCTAACATTATATCTCCCATCATCATTTTTTATTTCTTTATTAATGATTCATTGTACTAACTAACTTGGTAATATAATATATTCTATAGGGAGAATTTTTGGTGCACTGATTCACCTCACCCAGTGCTTCTCACATTATTTCCTAGGAGCAACAGTTGGTAGACAAGAACATAAATTAGTGTGATAACTTAATTTTGTATCAAATTTAAGTTTCCAAGTTCACTCTTGAAGTTATTCTCTTGATATTTGATAGAATATCACTCCTTATAATTTTTGTTTGTTATCTTATACTTATACAATTTTAAGTTAAAAAAATTTTATTGAGATTATGAATTATATTAATAATAAGGGATTTCCATTACTTGATAGAAATGAAATTCATATATATGGGAATATTTTGGTTATATATTTTATCCCATTCAGCTTTTTCATTATTTATATCATGTAAAATGGTTATTATTTACCAAAATTTTGAGCAGGTTTTACTTTAAGGGACAGAAAAAATTTTGTTGTATAATGGAGAGTTCATAATTAATTGCACTCAACACTCTCTAATAAAAAATTATCTATTTGTAAGGAGGTTACATAATCAAATAAAAACATTGATAAATATAATTTCCAGATGGATCTAGAAAACAAATCTATGTTTTGGTGAAATATTAGTGATCTAAATGACATTATTATTAAGAGAGACAAGATATGTGATTTTTAGAATAGAAAATTTTATTTCAAATTAAGAAGTGGTTAGGTGTATTGGAGTAAAAATTCAGAAAGTTGGGAGTTTATTAAATAAAATTCAAATTAAATTAAAAAAAATCTATTAATGTTGTTAGGGAATCCATTAAATTTTCAAATAAAATAACCAGAGTTCAAAAACGGTAAAAGTAAACAATCAGTTTTTAAATAAAATAATTTTTATCCAATGATAAGATTTTAATTTTAGTAAAGTTTTTGGTTATATGAAGTATATTTTTAAAATGAATACATTTTTGGAATAACATATCCTTTTTATCTAATAGAATCTATGATTCTAGGTGAATACATTTTTAAAATACTAGAAAAAAACCAATACAATAACCTAAAGAGAATGTGAATGTGAAAAACTTCTTTAGTGCACTTATGAAAAATTATGGTGGGTGTTTAAAATAAGTAAATACCACTTATTAATTTATTAAAATTAATTTGATACAACTAAAACAAAAACTTAACCATAATATAAGAAAATAAGTGATCAAAAACATGTAAGGGTAGTTATGGTTGCATTCAAATCATATAAGGGTGAATAACCATGGATTTTATATAGTTTTTATTTTCACATATGGTCAAAAAAAATATTTTAATAAACATTCATTAATATTTTTTAGTTTTTGTTACATTTGTAAATGATAGTTACATAAATTTATAATCCATTAAAATAACTCAAATAGGTGAGATGAAGTTCTCTTTAACTGAGTTTCTCTTTATTTATGGGTTTAGACATAATATTTTGAGTGTGTCTAAACAATGTTAAAATGGGTATAAGGTGTTTTTTATTATAATAAACATGTTTTAAATATATTAAACTATTTTTAATTTATTATGTAATGAAAACTAAAAAGTCTTAATTTCTTTTAAAAAAATAATGAAAAAAATACCATATAAATGTGAAGGAATAGAACGAGTTATGTAATCAAAAAAATGGTCACTATATAAAAAAGAATATGAGTATTATTTTCAAGTATAATTACATGTAAAATATTTTGAATATAAATTTGTAAATAATAAAATCATTTGATGTTTTTCATAAAGGTAATATGGTGAACAAAAGTAAAAAATATATTTCCATCAGAATAAGGAGTCCACTTAAACTTATATATATATATATATAGATGTATGTGGCTATATGATTATAAAATAATTCAAAGAAGATAATGATTAATTAATTTTAATAATTATTTTACTTCTATGACTTGTGTCTATTTCATAGTGAGTAATTCACAATATTTTGATAGGATCAAATATTACCAATGAGATGTCAAAAAGAAACAAGGCTTTTCATTCAAGGTATTTAAGTGAAAAAAAAAATCTCAGTTCACCAATTAATATTTTAAGTTATATATTCTAAATCCAAGAATGAATAATTAATATAGAACTCCATACATTCCTCAAAAAATTGAATTAGAAGAGTAAAATATCCTTATCTTATTTGAAATGGGAAAAAATTTAGAGGAGAAAAGGACATAAAAATTCTCTAAAAGGAGAGTTTTAAATATGATTTTATATATACAAAATCAATAATTACTTTTATAAAATTTGATAAACATTACTTATGAGATATTATTTTGAAAGAAAAATTTTTTTAGGAGATTGAATGTGTTAGGTAGAACATGTTTTATCATGATTAATGAAGTTTATTTTTTAAAAATTTGATGAAAAAGTTGATGAAGGTATTATCGCTAGCTACACGCCCAGAGGAGAAATTTATTAGTATTTGAATAATAAAATAAATAATAAAATTGAAATTCTATTTACTTTTAAGGAGAGTCACGGTACTTTATAAATATCCTTGTAGTTTAATTTTGAGATTTTATAATATCAAGGAGGAAGAGATTATTGGTGAGTTAAAAATTTAATTATAAATGCAGGTTTACCAAATGTGAAATATGATTTTTAATTTCTAAGTGATGAGGATGGCCAAAACAAAATAAATCAAAGTTATAAGGACTTATAAAAAATATAGATCCTAAAAACATTATAAAAGACAGTAGTGAAGGTGTTCAACCCTGAATAAACATTAGTAATTCAAAATTAAAAAACCTTACTCTTAGAAGTGAAACAAAAAATTGTTAAAGAGGATTTATTCAATATTAATTAAGTAAAATTAAGAAAAATGATACTTGGAAATTATTTTCATGTCTCAAATAAAAGAATTTAATGCATATAAAATGGGTTTTTCATAATTATCCTAATGATAAATGATAATTGGTATGGAAAAATATTTCCTTATTTTTCAGGGATACTCTAAAATTGAGGGAATTTAATTTGATGAAATTTTTTATCTTATCACATGGTTGAAATGATATGAATTTTACTATGATATATACTCATAAATCAATAAGGTTTTCTAAATGGATTTGAAGTTAGAATTATTGAATGAATATTTGGATGATGACTCATATAATGAAAAGTTTTGATAATTTATTGTTAATAGTGATGTCTCAAGAATTTATAATATGAATAAATATATTTATGTACTTAGATAAGAACCTAAGACATAGGGATGTAAAAAGGGTAATTTGTTTCCTTTCCCTATATATTTTTCCCAATTGGGAACGAAGATGGTAGTTTTTTTACCCCATGGAGAATTTTTTTCCCCATAATAAATTTCATGGTAGGGAAATTTACACTACCTAGCCCTAAAATGCCTAAAAATAGTAAAATTACATTATTATCCTTAATACTCAGTATATGTGTAACACCCTCATTTTTTTTATTAATTTCCTTTTAAATAAATATTATGTTTAATATATTGTATCATATAAAAAAAATTTGTAAAGAAAACCTTGATATACTTTATCACAAAGTATGTTAAAATATTAAAACATAAAGAGAATACAATGTAACACCCTAAGAATTTGTAATTTATTTTTTTAAATAAGTACTTTTTTATATCTTTCTCCACAAACAATTTTGAATTTTATTGAAAAACAATGATACATTTAAGATAAAAAAATAAGTACTAAATATAACTTTTTAAAAACTAGTCATTGAATTAGAGGGTATGAATAAGAGTAGACACATTATAAAAGATGGTTATAATCATAATAATGTCTATTTTAATTATAATGAAATTCAATTAGTATAACTAAAATAATTAAGAAAATTGTTTTATGCTTAAAAATATATTTTTCTAAAATCAGTGTCTTATTTAAAGAAACTAAGTATATTATAATATAATAATAATTTGAATAAAATATTTCAGATAAATTAATTATTAATTAATAATAAATAATAATAAATAATAGTTAACATTTTAATAAGTAATTTTCCAACATGACGAGTTTACCACTACATTTTTTATTTTTTATTAAAAATTAAATTTTCAAATTTTATAAATTTAATTTCAAAAAATTAACATCATTTTCAGACTAACAATTATAATATAATCTTAAGATGATTTTTTTATATTCTTCTAAGATAATTTATTTTTAGGTGAATATTGTAATACACCATTTTTCTAATATTATTGATTTTTCCCCTTATTATTATATAAGTATTTATCATAAATATAAAAAAAAGTTTTTATAATACCAAATATGTATTTTATAAGTGAATTTATAATTTTAAAAAATATATTTTTAATTTGTAAACCCATGTTTGACATTTTAGAATTTATTTTACATTTTTCAAAATTTTGTTTGCAATGTATTATAAATTTAGTATTTTAAAATTTAATTTTACCACATTTAAAAATTGAAAAAAATTATATTTAAAATTTATAATATTTTTTTCCAAATTATATAATAAATAAAGTTATATTTTTGGGCATAAATGATATATTTTCTTGGTAAAAACTAGTTACCATGGTTAAAAGTAAAATGCTAAAAAAATGATTAACCTTACTCTTAAATAGCCTAACATATATAAATAATAATAATTTAATATTAGAGGTATTTAATGACCTTATCTCTTCTCTAATCCATTATTTCAAAATTTTGGTACTACTTTCATTGATAGTGACTTCCCATTATTGAAATATTTTTCGTATTAAGAAAAATGTCATTCCTTTTAACTTTTTATAGGGGAAATCCTCTCCTCACATAACCTGACAAAAAACCCATTAATTTCAGTTAAATATTTACTAAAATATCTCCCACACACTCCTATAAACCTTAATTAGGTTATTTTCTTCTAAAAATGCCATCACCTAATTCTTTAATCCCCTTCGTAAAGGAGATAATCCAAGAAGTGAGGTATAAGTTCCTAACCCCACTTTTTTCTATTTATTTATATGATTATATTCTTCATAAAATTTATTTTCACCATATTAATATGAAAACATAAGTATAATTATTATAATTTTGTTTTATTATAATGTTTTCGCAATAATTAACCACCCTCCCCTTTTCCATTAACTAAAAAAGAAAACTAGAACTGTGTGTTATGCATACTACTGCCTCCTTAACACAACATGTTTTTTTCCTTAACCACCTTAAAAGGATAGTATTAATAAGAAATTTAATATATAATTATGATATCTAATATCTATTTTATTTTCTGAAACTATAAAAATTATTACTCCTTTCCAGCTTCTATTGGAAATGAAATAGTCATCCATGTGTACGTGTGGAATACTGCCTCCAAGGAACGATTAATTTACATTTTTAATTTCATATATTACTTTCATGGATGGTCATGAGAATGGTTTTATAAGATAAATATTATTTTTATGATATCATTAAGTTTATATTATAAAAATATTTATAACCAATTAATGATATGACCAACAAATATTTGTTGTTAATTTAATCATTTGAAACAAGCATACTAATAGGAAAATATTTAATTCAAATTCTATAGTATTTAATATACATTATATATTCTTATAATTAATTTAAAATTATGATATATCAAACTAATAAGCACTAAATTATATCATTATTCCACTATTGTAATTATATTTTAACTAAATCACCTCATAATCATCTGTTAATCATGGTATGTTCATGTTTGGGTCGGTTTGACTACCTCCTTCAAGAATGTTATGAAATTATATCATGTGTGATTATGAAAACATAATTACTAGTATAATATGATATAAATATATAAATTATCATTTTATTTATTTATATTATGGATACATCATTATTTAACTGATTACTTAAGAAAACGCCCATCATCGGCTAAAAATCACAAAAAAATATTCATTGTTGATTTCATGTTCTAACATAAAGACTAAAGTAATAATGAAAGGAAATTTAAACATCATAAATAATTCTAATTCATAAATTATGGTAACATTAATGAAATTTGAATATTTAACCATGGAATAAGAATGAATACCAACACCACTCCTATGAAACTACAACAAACGGTCAAAAACTATAAATACCTCATGTTGGAAAATAGGTACAAACATAATAATATACATGTAGATGATAATTAAAAATATAAATTATAAATATTTTTATGTATGGATATTTTTCTATAATAGTATATTATGATATTTATGTTTGTATAGGATTCAAAATTGTGTTTGACTAAGCTAGAATAAAGGTTAGGGGTTCTTTGTCTCAGATTTGATCCCCTTGAGACATTTTTATACTATACACCATGTTTCCCTTTCAATTACGTAAATACTACCCCATTTTCAATTTTTATAATTATACTCTTATATGTTATGATATTAAATATTATATTTAAATTTATACCTCTCATGGGGTTTTGATTCAACTATTACAATGGTTATAAGGGGCTTCCATGACTCAAACCTTTTCCATGGGTCATAATCACTCTTCTTTTCCCATTCTATTTCAAGATTTATCTATTATAACATATTATTATGTTATTTTGTATTTTGAACTTATTTTATATGGAAATAATGTTTCTCACAGAGTCTTATTCCTTGATGATTATATTCTTTCGTTAAAATACATTTTTGTTATGAGTAATTATCGTTTCATTTAAAGGTTTTTTCTTCTATATACATGTCTTTAGTTCCCACCAATGTTCTCCTTTCCCTAGTGGAAACTAAAATTTTTATCTAAAATTATCCTTTTACTCTCTTTTATTTTTTTAAACATATATTTTTTTCATTATTTTAATAATGTGGAATTTCTATAAGGTTATTTTAAAAAGATCAAAAGGTTTTCCCATAATTTAAAAATAAAACTTTTATGACCCACTCTATAGTTTCTATAGAAAACCTTTATGTGTTTATAGTGATATTTTATTTTTAACTATTTATAATACTTTTTTCAAAATTATTTTTTTCCCTTCACAATTTTTCTTTATAAATTAATTTTTCAAATGTTTTTTTAAAAAATATTTTCTATTTTATTTACACTACATGTTTTAACTTTCATGAATGATGTTTTGATCACCATATATATATTATTATGATATGAATTATTTTTGAAAATAGTGGTTTTTATTCTATTATTTCTTAAATTTAATGTTATTTGATTTTTTAAGATGTTATAATCTTATTATTTTTCTATGGGTTCGTTAACATAAGTTTATGAATGATTTTAAGTTGAATACATTTGTATGGTTGATTATGGGTGTGGTCCTATATCTTCCTCCAATTAATTGGTTTAAATATATGTCTCATGATATCAAAAGGTCACATGGGAAGATTTATCCCAATCCAAATGGTTCATGGGAGGATTTACCCCAAGCCAAAGGGTACCAAAGGGTATACGATTGGATTTATCTAAATACAAAGGGGTAAAAATGAGTTTTTATCCCAAACACAAGGGTATACAAGAGAATTATCCCAATACTAAAAAGGTACATGTGTTATTAGACCAAGCCTATTATATGATGAATGTCTTGGTGGGTAGCATTGACATATAACTTATATACTTATGTTTATAACATGCTCTTTTTTCATAATCTTATGTCTATGATTATGCTCCTTGACTCATTATTAATGTGTAATGATTCCATACACTTTTTCTATGATATATTTTTATTAATTTGAGATTAAATTTCCTTCAATCATTACTTATTGAAAATTATTATAGGTCCATGTTCCTTTTAATAACAAATTTCTCCACTAACCATGTTTTCTCATAATCATATGATATAACACTTGATGAAATGTTTTGTAACGTATTATTACCTAATTTTAGGTTCTCTATGATTCTTGTTTTGATACCCCTTTTCTTGAGTCTTTTATTGGGGTGTTCCCAGTGAGATTTAGAAAATTTTGGTTTCCAATGGGGAAGCTCATGGTTGGTGCATAGGTAGATAAAACCATGCATTTTTTTCCTCATAAACAATGTGGCTAATGATGATGCACTAGAATGGGGTGCACGTTTTTTCAAACCCATGCATCCACCCCTCAATATTATGAATCCTTGTATAGTGAGTTTTGCATAATTTACACATGGTTAAAGTAATTGTGTGGCCAAATCATGCACCCCTCATAGAATTATAGTAGGGGTACTTGGATACTACTAACTATGTGATGTCTCCAATAAATATTTCACATGGTTTATAATTCCCCAAAAACATTTATTAAAAATATCAGGACCCTGATTTAAGATTATGAAAACACCCATTTGACCCTAATATGATTCATTGGCCCTTTAAAGATCTCAATATATGAAATTGACTCCTGGAACCTATTCTATATTTGAATCAAAGTGTTGGTGATCTTATTTTGATCTCCTCCTGGTAAGTAAATATCCTCTTTGTGTGGTTCCCCCTGATATTATTCCCATCTATTATTTAGTGAGTGATATATCATCTTATTTTTTATCTAATATATGTTTTTATGGATCTTGATTCATGTTTTTATTCTGTGATCTCATACACCTTCATTCTTCATTGGGGGATCTCATTATATTAGTTTTGTGGATTATATTGCATGATTAAAAGTAGGTAGTTTCATAAGGATTTGACCTATAATTGAAACTATATATTTCATGATCTATTTGAAATGTGTTTTTAAATAATTTAAAATCCTGTATTTGATATGTTTGATGTTTGATTTTGAAAAGGAAATGGAAATTGGGAAAACCACCCAATTTTAATGTAATTTAAACTGTTAGGTGTATTTGATAAAATTGATGGCTTGATTTAGAAATTGATTTAATGAAATTATTTGATGATAAACCTTGAGATAAATAGATTAAATTTAAATATTATTTGAAAAGACATGAAATGATGAAAACCTATTATTTGGTACTGAAATCAGAAATACATGTTAAAAAACTAAAATTGAGAATTTTTATTTTTATTTTATTCAAAATGTTTTATTTTCCCATGGGTGATTGATTGATTAATTAAAGAATATGAGATCCTTTAAAGTTAGTGGGTAATTAAGAAAAGTATGCTATGATATGACCCGTAGAGATGGATTGAGGAAGAAAACACTGAAATACACTTACTGCAACATTATTTGCCTAATGGGGAGTAGAGTCCCGATGGCCTGGGCTAAAGGGAGTATGAACACATTGATCTAGTATTACTAATTTAGTATTGTGAGGATCCAATTACCAGAAACAAATGCACTACATGGTTTATTACATGGTGTTGAGATATTATTTCAATTGATGATTACATGTCATTTACTATAGAACTGTTTATTTTTTGCTACTGATTTATATAAATTTTTTATATAAAATGTTCATTTAATATTATTTTGATAAAACTAAAATATTTTTTATTTTAAATCAGGTTTTTTAAACAATGTAAATTCCATCTCATTCCTTGTTTTATATAAATTGAATGCATAATATAGAGACCCGTATTTTTCTTCAATATCTATTACATTATTTTAAAAATAAATAACATAAAAGTGTTACACAACTAGGTTCAAAAGGATTAGTGTCTTGGGAAAATTAGTACTATACATAACTTTTACATAATAAAACAAAAAACATTTATTTGACTCCTTATTCTCTATCTTCTTATTTAACCTTGTGTTCTCCTTAGTATAATTATTCACATACAGATATATATAAAAATAAGGGGTGATCTAAAAGCCTAGTAGGAAGATAAATAAGATACATGAAACATGGGTGAGCATAATAATCATCATCATTATATAATAAAAGTTTCACAATCATAATCATAATCATGAGAGGAAACATTAGATAATGGCATTGAATGTGGACATTCATAAAAATGAAACATCATGCCTTGGTGGTCAAATACCGAACATAGTTATGAACAAAGATGGCATCATGTTCATGCATATTTCACTTTATCTCATGAGATTAACGACATTAACGAATGAATTGGAGTGCTTTATTATTCCAAGTGCACACACCACGTCATAACATTTACATGCACTATATATTTTTGGGTACACCCATCACATCATAAAGTTTACATTATCATGCATGCCACATAGAATGTATATAAATCATGGAAATATAGTAACCCATGGAAAGGAATTGGTTTTATTTCATAAATCATTCATTTATAAACATGGAGGCACCCAAAAATGGAATATGATTCTTAGTATCAATATTTATTGAAGAATAAACAATCTCATGAGAAGTAAAAGATGTGTTTTTTTAGAAATAAGAGTTATTTTGGAAAAGTATTTGTATTTTTCATAAAAATAGATTGGAAAAATGTATATCCTAGAAATTAAATTTTTTTTAAAAAATAAATTATATTTATAGAAAAATAAATGAATGCCCATACTTAAAATACATTGAAATAGAGAAAACCCAAATAAAGATAGTTAGGTTTGTGAATACCCTTACCTTACATCAGAATTATTTCTTCACATTAATATCCTAGATAATATAATGCTATTCGGTAACATGGTATGAGGAAAAATCATTAGAAAAATAGTTAATGAAAGTGATTTAATTTATTTTTCAGATTTTACGACCATCATGAAATCGTAACATTTTATTTAATATCATGTTTATATATTGATTTCATAATATTATATAACTTATAGTATTTATAACAAAATATAATTTAACCATAATTATGGTTTTATAACCTGCCATGGAGGTGGTGGTGAAAAATTAAAACTCGTTCTCCACGGTGGCGGTAAATCGACACACCACAGACTATATTTTCATTTTTAAAATAAAAGGAAAATAGAAGATATTAGAAGATAAATTATTCCATTAACACAATAAAATTATATTATATAAAAGATACAAGATTTATAATTCCTCTTGGATCAGTGGAGGTTAGTAGAGATTAAGAAAATAAATGTAATTGAAAAGAAATTAAAAGAAAAAGAAATAGGGTTTTACTACTAGAAATTATCATCCTTGATAACCGCGTTTGGACAAAGGGTTTGGTATTTTGATGAGACCAATATCTCATAGACATGAGGGAGGGTCTTGGGAAGTGTATTGGGAAGAACATGGACAAGGATAAAATCTTGGAAGGTGTGAGGAAAAGGGGTGGGGAGGGTTGTATTTATAGGGGAGGAGAAGGGTGTTTTCTCATTATTTTATTCATTGGTATGTTATTTTGGCTCAAGACGATGAATTTTTTGATAATTTCCACAAAAATATTAAAATAATTAATGAAATTTTTGTGATTTTTGCCCCAAATTATCCTTAAATAATATATGACACAATAATTTATGTACTTTTCTTTTATCATAAATTATCGTATTTCACAATTCACCAAAAATACATGTTTTATATAATAATCCCAAAAATTTACCGTAACCAATTTTAGATGTGTAGAATTTTAAAATGAACTACATTTTATGAAAATAATTTTTAAAATATGAGAAATTTATTTTTTAATTAAAATCATCATTCACTTGGAAAATAACAATTTTAAAATTTTAACTCAATTTATAACACTTTGAAATTTTATAAAAGGTCTCATAAAATTATATTATAATCATAAGACCACAAAATTTTAATTTATTATTATATTTTATTGAAATAATATTTAAAATAATTATATTAATTATAAAATTTTAAATAAGTATTCATGTTGTATAAAAATATCAACACATAAAAAATAATTTTAAAATTTTTTATTTACTAATATTGTGATATAATTATATCATATTTCTATTTATAAGATTCTTAAGATTTATTTATACTTTCATATATGATTTTACTATTTTATTGGCCTGTTTACTATTTATAATGGTCATAATACTATTCAAAGTTCATGTTACTATTCCATCGGTATAGGTTCCTTAATTTCCAGAAATACCTATTATTCATTTATTCTTCATTTAAATTTTTTTATTGTGTTATTTATGTAAATTTATATGATTTATAATATATTACATAATTATAAGAATGTAATTCCCATTTTTAAATATTTTTTCATTACATTATTCCCCCTAATGAAATTTCACCCACTAAATTTCGTTTTATGTACTTTGGTGAAAACAAGTGAGGGTACTTCTCCTTCATCTATTCCTCTAGTTACCATATTTCCACTTCATACATATGGTTCTTCCATTGTACTTTTACCAAGTGGGTAGTCATGTTTCTTATAACATTGTCCCTGCTGTCTAGGATCTCCATTGGCTTCTCCTCATGAGAGAGATCATTTTCCAACATTGTAACCTCTAGATTCAAAACATGTGAGGGATTTGGAATGTAATTCTTCAAGAGGGATACACGAAATAAATTGTGTACTTGAGACATGGTAGGTGTAAGTTTCATTCGATAAACTACAGCTTCAACATGATCAAGAATCTCGAAGGGGACAATGTACTTGGGACTCATCTTTCCTTTCATCCCAAATTGCATGACCCTCTTCCATGGAGATATACGGAGGAATACTTTTCCTTCATCCTTAAACTTCAGGTCCCATCAACGATTGTCTACATAGCTCTTTTTTCAAATATGGGCTGCCTAGATGTGATTATGAATGGTTTTCACCTTTCCTATCATTTCTTTGACCATTTCAGGGACTACAATATTACGTTCACAACTTCATCCTTTCATGATGGTGTTTTTCATCTTTTCCCATAAAGGGATTCATATGGATCCATTTTGATGCTCGAGTGGAAATGGTTGTTTTAAGAGAACTCAAAAAGAGGCATATTATGATACCATCCTCCATTAAAGTCCATAAAAAATTACCTTTAAATTTATTCTAGTATATGAAGGGTTCACTCGTATTGGCCATCAGTTTGAGGATGATAAGACCAAATTAAGTTCAGATTAGTGTTTTGAGTTTGTTATATATTTTTCCAAAAAAAATTGGTGAATATTGGATCTTGATCGGATATAATCTGTAATAGTATTCCATATAGCCTTACCACTTCTCTGTTGTTTATCCATGAAATTTGATCAAGTGATAATTACTCTCGAATTAAGATGAAGTGAGTTTTCTTTATAACATGATCCACAATAACCTATATATAATTGTTTCCTATGGATTTCTTTAGATGTCTATTGAAAAATTAAATGGTGATGTTACCCCATTTCTATGAAGGTTTGGGTAATGTTTTCATCAACCCCTTAAACTTTTTTATTTTACCCTTAACTTATTCAAATAATATTAACTTTTTTGTATAATCAGTAATCTATTTCTTTGTATTGTCCCACCGATAGTTCTCTCAGAGATATAGATACATCTTTGTGCTCCCTCAGTGAAAAAATAATGTTCATCTATGTGTGTCATTCAGATGCTCCTTTTTTATCTCTATATTGGATAGTGCACATAATAACGATACAAATATTACAGATCCTTCCTTGTCAATTTTAAACTATGAAAATTTACCCTTTCTCATAGCTTCCATATTCTTCTAAATTTCCACATAATTTCTTTGAGAATCCATTATTTTCTCCATGATTGATGTTTGAGCAATCATTTTTGAAAGTATTGATGATTTTGCTTCGATAATGATTCCCATTTACGTCCATTGAAAATCTAAGAAAATTGGATCCTTCTCAATTCTCATCATTGATAATGTTTCATGATCCTTTCTATATAGAACATCCACCACTTTATTCTCTTGTCCAATATGGTAGTGGATTTTGTAGTTATAATCCTCGATAATCTCTAACCATCTTTACTAGAGAATATTAATCTCTTTAAGTGTGATTATATATTTGAGGTACTTATAATCAGCATATGTTTCACATTCCTCCCCATAAAGATAATTATTATAGATATTTAATGTGAAGATCACAGTTTCTAACTCCAGATCATGTGTGGAATTTTTTTGTCATGGATTTTCAACTGACTTGAGGTGTAGGCTATCACTTTATCATTTTTCATTAGTATATATCCTAATCCATTTGTTGAAGAATTTTTGTATTATAAAAATAGTTATGTACTTGTTGGAAGTATGAGTATTGGAGTAGTGATAAGTTTCTTTTTAACTCTTTAATGTAATCTTCACATTCACCAGTCTAGACAAACATTTCTCCCTTTTCAGTCATCTTGGTTAGTGGGTTAGAAAATCATGATAATTTCTTCACAATTCCCTAGTAATACCCAAATAGACCATGGAAACTACATATCTCCATTACAGATGATTTCTTGTGACACTCTTTGATTGCCTTTGTCTTATAAGGGTCCACATATATTCCTTTGTTTGTGATAGCATTCCCCAGTAATGGAAATTTGTCACGAACCAAGCTAGGTCATCATCCGACCCAGCGCCCGACTCGGTCCACGACATGGCCCAAAGGGCATTCCCAATCCCCACAGGCTGGAAACCAGTTCCGGGCATCGAAACAAAGCAGTTGGGAACGATTTGTCCCATAAAAAAGATAAATAAACATAAACTGAACAAGAAAATAAATAAAGGGAAATAGAATGAACAACATGGTAGCAGAAAAAGGAATAAACAAAGCAACGTGACATACCTCAGGTGACCATGTGGATCACCACGGTACGTAAACTACACTCGCTCCCAAAAGCGATCCAGGACCGAAACCTGCAACTAAAAAGTAAAGTAGGCGTGAGCACTGAGATGCTCAGTAGGAATCCCAAAATATAACCATGTCCTATGCCCCCCGACTTTAGTAAGAAATCCAATTATGCCAGTTTGAAAATAAGATATAATAAAATAATGTTTCTCCTTCTTTTAAAATTCAAGTAACGATTTTTCATTTTCAGGTAAACCATTTCACTCCTAATACATTTTCAAAATAGTTTCCAAGCATGCATTAATGTTTCAAAAATGAAAAGAAACTAGTTTGGATTAAAATATGTTTTTCACAAACAAACATCAAGTATGAAACAACTGAAAAGAAAGTTACATCACAAGAAGCATGTCACCAATGAGAACCATGGTAATCCCTATAGGTATCTATAATAAGTGTGAACCTAGAGACCTCGTACTTTAGTGAAACGTGGCTTAGAAACCACAACCCTCAGAAAAATGTGCCTTAGAAGACCACGACCCTCAGAAAACATGGCTTAGAAGACCACAACCCTCAGAAATTCATATGTTTAGTTAGTGTTGTTGCGTCAATCCTGCTAGAAAAACAAGGATGAACCCCTGCTGTGTCATCTAGAGTACTATTCCTAGTCACCCACCTAGATACCCATGGTTTCAATTGTGCTCTATTTCAATTGGTGGTGAGTTTTCTTTATCAAGAAAACATATATATACATAAGACATTCTTTATCCAAAACCCATTAAACTGCTCACCACTGTTCTCCCTCTTAAAGAACATTCCCCCTCTTTCACGTCACACAATGCATAAGCTTCAACATTAGGCACATCATAACACTTTCAACATACAAATCATTTTCTAAAACCAATGGGGCGTGCCTCAAGAGAGGTTTTTCTTTTTCATAAAACATTCTTAAGGTTCCAAATGGGATTTATTACATAAAGGGAATACTTTTTTCAATTAACCATCCAAAAGGCCAAACACATTTGGAAATACACATTATCAATTCATAACCACTTAGGAAAATTAATTTTTTAAGAAAAGTCACTTAAGACTGATAGCATTAAAAATACATTTCAATAACCAAAACAAATTCATAATCATTTCAAGAAACCGTATCCAAATTTCATATCATGTGTATATATCATAAATGTAAAACATACTTTTAAAACAAGCAGGAAATTATGAAATTCAAGTTAAAGGCATAGGCATGGGGGGCCTACCTCAAACATGCCGTTATTTGTCGACGACCACTCGAACTGACCCTACGCACTTCCATGCACATGCATTATACATATATATATAAATAACCCTAACTTCATTGAACATATTCCCCGCTCCATAAGGGAATATGTACAAAGAGATCATTTATAAATATATATACCTTACCTTATGCATGCACATGTAGGCATTCTTGACACCCGCAACTCAAAACCATCGAAGCAAGGCCCAAAACACTACACATATAATTTAATAAAACAATTTAAACATTTAAACAATCTACAAAACATTTCAAAATAACACATCAAGGGTTTGAACCAAAAGAAAAACATTCAAAATCCCCTTTTTAAGGAAAAGTTCCCAACAAAACCACACACAACCAGATTTCGCAGCCGTAATGTCCTTAAATTAATCAATTTCAGAATTCATAAAACAACCACGAATAATGCAACATAGGACACACCTCAAAAACTCCCAATTTCATTTTAAATTTCTACTTTATAACTAACCACCCGACACAGATGCATAAAAACATGATTTTCACCACCAATATCATTCAATAAAACATTTGAAAATTTATAAAAATAGACCAAAGAAGAACTACATGGCCTCACATCAAAACACACCCAAGTTCCTTTCCTTTTTAAAATCAAATGCACACTAAAAACCTTTACAATCATCATTCGCATCACTTACATAATTTAAATAACCAATTTCAGGATTTATAAATTGACATCAAATAACACAACATGACCTACACATGAAAAATAATCAATTTCATCTAAAAATGCTACCATAAATTTAAATGCATATCAAACCATTATAAAAAAAATTCACACCACACCTATAAACTAGGTAACACATTAAATTAACAAAGAAAACTAATTATCCAAAAATTGATTATGCTCGGAAACACCAAACTTGAATGCTAAAACCCCCGAATTTCATTGTGAAACTTCAATTGCGCCATATTCTCACCAAAATGGACCAAGGATGAACCCTAAATCATTAAATCGAACAAAAATTACAAATATTAAGACACTAATTTACACCCTAAATGCTGGAAAACCCAAAACCCCCAAAAAAAGAATGAAAACCTTGGCCATGGGGAAAAAGGGACTACCCGAGGGTTGCTCCGGAGGTGAGAAATGCCGGTAATAGAAGGTGGGGTCACGCCGTCAGCATGGTGTTGTGCCAGAGGTGAGGGCACACAAACTGAGTCGATCGGGGCTTCTGTGCGTGTCTGGAGTAGGAGGCATTGGGCCGGAGGGTGGCGTGCATAGGTAGAGGGCCGGACGGAAGAGAGCTTGGCACTAGCTGGAGGGGAGGTCGCACAAGGGAGAGTGGACTAAGGGAGGGGAGGCCGTTGTTTGGGGGTGTGCATGAACAAGGATGGTAGGCAGCACGAAAGGTTTCATGGTGGGCAATGTGCCGCGTGACTCCCAGGGAAGAAGAGAAAGAGGGGGGAAAGGGAGAGAAAAAAATAAAATAAATAAAAATAAAATAAATAAAAATTTAATAAATAATGATAATATTAATATTCATAATAACATAACAATAATTATAGTAAATTTGATAATAATAATATTATTAACCATAATAATAATAATAATAAGATAAAAATAATTGTAAATAGATTAATAAGAACAATATTGATATTATAAATAATAATCATAATAAAAATTATAATGATCTTAATATGATATTAATTAACCTTATATACTTAACAAAATTAATATAATGTTAATAATAATAACATAATAATAATAAAATTTTATTAATAAAATTGGTGAACATAATAATAATAATAATAATAATCTTAATCTTAACTTTTTTATTATTATTAAAACAGTTCTAAATAATTTTATTTTTCTTTTGCGTTAACTTTATTATTCATTTGGTTAATAAATTAACTAACTACACATTAGGAAGGTCGCACGGTGGTCTGGCGAAGCCACAGGGCTTCATCTATGCCCTTCCTATGTGTCGGACATTGCGAAGCCAAAACAATCACTTATCGGAAAAAGCGCACAAAATTCAATTCGGGCTCAGCTCGCAATCAAAATCAGGATTGAAATAGTTAAAATAATTAGAATAATTAAATTATTTAAATCAGGGTGTGACAATTCTCCCCACCACAAAACTTTCTGCCCCCATAAAGTCACCCAGCCAAACGAGAAACCAGACTCGAGTTCAAAACTGAACGAGGTCAACAAAAACACGAAATTGGTGTGACTTTTCACTCCATCAGTCACACCCGACCAACTCTGAGGGAAACTGAAAATAGAAGAACTATCAGGAAATGATGAGGGTTCTCCCCACCACAAAAACCTGACTAGAACAACCAACATTGAGACTCATCATGGGATAACTCTAGAACTGCTAACTTGATCCAAGAGGGAACCACCACACAGACCAAACCTCGAAGAAGGCACGACAAGATTCATAGTGGGTCTCCCCACCATTTAAGAATTGAACAGCTTAAGCCAATTAGCACAAACCAATACAAGAAACCTAGCACAAACCGACCCATGAACTATCCACATCAACCAGACCCCCACCACATGGGGTCATCAATGAAAGGCCCCAAACCGAGTAGCGGACCAAACCCCTATTCATTATTTCCCAAGACGCATGTGTCTTCAAAACAAGTACATTCTAAAACAAGAATGGGTAACCAAAGGAGATAGCCACATGAGAGAGATAATCATCTTGATACTCACAGCCAAAAAGAGACAACTCCAAAGCTCATATTTGAGGAGGCACAACTACTAGAATTGCAAAAAACAAGATCCCCACGCCTTTTTACAACCACAGTGGGGTATTCAAAGAACAAATACCACAATGAGAAAAAGAGACCTTTATTCCACTTACATCAAAACAGAACATTCAAATATGAGGGAGATTTAATAGAGAAATTTAAATCATCCCTATTTCAGGACTGGAGACAAAAGTTAGACCAAGGTGCCCCACACCCAACGATTCCTAACTGCGTGAAGAGATTCAATCTGAGACCTGTGGCTGGAGATCTGATGTATTGAAGCATCTGTTGCCCCATAGTCAGGAGCTGAAATCCTTCGGTTGAGAATCCTGCTGACAATGCCGCTAGTGGAACCTCTCCAATTTTCCCAAATGTCCACACTGACGGCAAGCCTTCAAAGGATGATAACAAGGCGACATAAAGTACCCAAAATGAGCACACTATAAGTAAACAAGGGGTGGACCAACTAATATAAGATGGAATTGACAAGAATAATTTTCTGAGATAGGTTCCTCTTATTCTCTCTCGTCACCGGATGGGGAACCTTCCCGAACACAAAAACAAACAGTCCTGGAACCCGGGATGAAGACCCCACACAAGAGAATCTTTAACTGATTCCGTGACGCAACCTCTGGAGAAAATGGAATCAACCCCTTGGAATGCCCCCCGTAGGCCTTCACTGCTCATTGGACTTACTCAACACCCACTAGATCTACCACTTTCATCGCCTTCACTTCCTTGGGTATAAACCATCGGATGAGAGTGGTCTTAAACACCTTCCAATATATACCATCATGTAACGACACTGGGATTATCTCCTCCACCAATCCAAAGTTGCACCTTCAAACGGACCTAAACCAACATAGACTCTCATAGATTTGGGAGTTACCAATAACTTGAAAACACCAACAATTTTACCATGCCAGTATGCTACCTTCGATTGATCGCGATCACCATGGAAGTTGGACAACAACTGAAAACAATTCAATTCCACCACCTCGCTAAGAGTTTGGGTAGAACCAACAACTAGAAGAGGCTCACTAGAAACTTCTGGGACTTTTATGGGAAGCATACTCAAAAACAAGAGGCACAAATCCGAATCAAAACTCATCATAAATCAAAATTCCACACCTCAATCAGAAACGAAATCTCAAACTCAAATCACTATTCCAACCACAATTCAGTATGTTAAAACCAAGAACCCACAAAAAATGATACCAAACATGAAAATATAACACTAAAAAATTTATCACTCACTTTTCTAAACATTTGAAAAATCCTTTTTGAAAACCATTTTTCTTTAAGCAAACAAAACAACTTAAATATCCACCATTGGTATCCCATGAAGTCTCTCACATATATATCCATGTTCTAGATTAAGCACTCATCCACTCACATCACCAATTTATCCACTTTCCACATGCGCACCTCAATGTATGTGATAACTAATAGGAATACCAAGGGTCAATTCAAGACACTTATCATTTCCAAAACATATCATTCAACACAAAGCAAAAATTCCCAACCAATTTGTGAAAGTCACTTATCATTAAAGAAACACATTTCTAAATTCCAAAACATTTTCCATTTCAAAAACCATTTTCCACTCCGATAACCATATTCCCTTTTGAAAACACCTTCATAAAAATCCATTTTCATTTTTGAGATCTACTCACACCAACCAAAATGAAGGTCAAACAAAACTCACATCAAAATTTCAAAAAAAAAATAGGGGACTAGTGGCCATGCCAACCCGGTAACATGGCTTAGCAGGCCATGTTCCGAGCGGGCATCCTCCATAGGAAGTATCTTGAACCGTGCACTCGGGCTGTACATAGGTCACTAATCCATGCAGGCTCATCGTGTAACACCATATCACTTCCCTTGTCATCCCTCATCCACACAGACCAAGAAAATAAAAAACTCAACTCCCATACTACCCCTGGAAACTCGAGTCTCGGGACGGGCAAGGGTTCATGACATCCTTCCCGCACCTACCTCTCGAGTCCTGACACACCTAATCACCAAGATACTTGACACCCAAAATAACAAGAACATCCCTCTGATACCAAATGTAACAACTTGTCCAGCCCCAACTACCTGTTGCCCTGCAGACACGTGGTTCCCACCATGGAGCCCACCCACATACACGAACGGGTCATATGACTAATGATTGCCCCCACAGGACAACACATGTCCTTTCTAGTGTGCTTTGTCCTCACTTTCACACATCCTAGAAAACTTCCTATAAGGTCACCCATCATGATCCCTACTCCAGGCCAAGCACGTTTAACTTTGGAGTTTTAATCAGACAGGCTCCTGAAAAGGAAGGTGCACCTTGTTTTTCGAGAGCCTACCTGGTTAGAACTCCACAGTTAAGCGTGCTTAGCCTGGAGTAGTGATCAGGATAGGTGACCTTCTAGAAAGTTTCTCAGGGTGTGTGCAAGTGAAGTCAAAGCACACTAGAAAGGACATGTGTTGGCCTGTGGGGACTATCATTAGTCAGATGACCCATTCGGGCACGTGTGTGGGTCGTAAGGTGGGGACCACGTGTCTGCAGGGCAATTGGTGGGTGGGGCCCAGTTGTTACATTTGGTATCAGAGGTGGTACCCAGCCTTAAGTGCGGTGCACTGCCTGAGTTGAGATGTAGGGCCCACAATGAGGACGTTGTTCTCTAAAAGGGGGGTGATTGTAACACCCCAAAATCATAAAAGGGGGGTGATTGTAACACCCCAAAATGATAAAGGATTAAATAACTTAATGATAAGACTCATGTCAACAAGTTGCACCTTCCTTTTCAAGAGTCTACCTGGTTAGAACTTCACAGTTAAGCGTGCTTAGCCTGAAGTAGTGATCAGGATGGGTGACCTTCTGGGAAGTTTCCCAGGGTGTGTGCGAGTGAGGACAAAGCACACTAGAAAGGACATGTGTTGGCCTGTGGGGACTATCATTAGTCAGATAACCCGTTCAGGCATGTGGGTGGGCCCCAAGGTGGGGACCACGTGTCTGTGGGGAAACTGGTGGGTGGGGCCCATAATGAGGACGTTGTGATCTAAAAGGGGGGGTGATTGTAACACCCAAAACGATAAAGTGTTAATTGACTTAATGATAAGACTCATTTCAACAATGTGCACCTTCCTTTTCGGGAGCCTACCTGGTTAGAACTCCACAGTTAAGGGTTCTTAGCCTGGAGTAGTGATTCGGATGGCCCGTGGGGGCATGTGGGTGGGCCCCAAGGTGGGGACCACGTGTCTGTGGGGAAACTGGTGGGTGGGTCCCACAATGAGGACATTGTGATCTAAAAGGGGTGGTGATTGTAACACCCAAAACGATGTAGTGTTAATTGACTTAATGATAAGACTCATGTCAACAAGGTGAACCTTCCTTTTCAGGAGCCTACCTAGTTAGAACTCCACAGTTAAGGGTGCTTAGCCTGGAGTAGTGATCAGGATGGGTGACCTTTTGGAAAGTTTCCCAGGGTGTGTGGGGACTATCATTAGTAAAATGACCTGTTCGGGCATGTGGGTGGGCCCCAAGGTGGGGACCACGTGTCTACGGGGCAACTGGTGGGTGGGTCCCATAATGAGGACATTGTGGCCCGTGGGGGCATGTGGGTGGGCCCCAAGGTGGGGACCACGTGGATGTGGGGAAACTGGTGGGTGGGGCCCACAATGAGGACGTTGTGATCTAAAAGGTGGGGTGATTGTAACACCCAAAATGATGAAGTGTTAATTGACTTAATGATAAGACTCATGTCAACATGGTGCACCTTCCTTTTCAGGAGCCTACCTGGTTAGAACTCCACAGTTAAGGGTGCTTAGCATGGAGTAGTGATCAGGATGGGTGACCTTTTGGGATGTTTCCCAGGGTGTGTGGGGACTATCATTAGTCAAATGACCTATTCGGGCACATGGGTGGGCCCCAAGGTGGGGACCACGTGTCTGCGGGGCAACTGGTGGGTGGGTCCCATAATGAGGACATTGTGCTCTAAAAGGGGGTGATTGTAACACCCCAAAATCATAAGGGGGGGTGATTGTAACACCCCAAAATGATAAAGGATAATTGACTTAATGATAAGACTCATGTCAACAAGGTGCACCTTCCTTTTCGAGAGCCTACCTTGTTAGAACTCCACAGTTAAGCCTGATTATCCTGGAGTAGTGATCAGGATGGGTGACCTTTTGGGAAGTTTCCGAGTGTGTGTGCGAGTGAGGACAAAGCACACTAGGTGAGGACCACGTGTCTGCGGGGCAACTGGTGGGTGGGGCCCACAATGAAGACGTTGTGCTCTAAAAGGGGGGTGATTGTAACACCCCAAAATCATAAAGGGGGGGGGTGATTGTAACACCCCAAAACGATAAAGTGTTAATTGACTTAATGATAAGACTCATGTCAACAAGGTGCACATTCCTTTTCGGGAGCCTACCTGGTTAGAACTCCACAGTTAAGTGTGCTTAGCCTGGAGTAGTGATCAGGATGGGTGACCTTTTGGGATGTTTCTCAGGGTGTGTGGGGACTATCATTAGTCAAATGACTCATTCGGGAACGTGGGTGGGCCCCAAGTTGGGGACCACGTGTCTGCGGGGCAACTGGTGGGTGGGGCCCACAATGAGGACATTGTGCTCTAAAAGGGGGTGATTGTAACACCCCAAAAATCATAAGGGGGTGATTGTTACACCCCAAAATGATAAAGGTTAATTGACTTAATGATAAGACTCATGTTAACAAGGTGCACCTTCCTTTTCAAGAGCCTACCTGGTTAGAACTCCACAGTTAAGCATGCTTAGCCTGGAGTAGTGATCAGGATGGGTGACCTTTTGGGAAGTTTCCCAGGGTGTGTGCGAGTGAGGAAAAAACACACTAGAAAGGACATGTGTTGGCGTGTGGGGACTATCATTAGTCAGATGACCTGTTCGGGCACGTGGGTGGGCCCCAAGGTGGGGGCCACGTGTTTGCGGAGAAACTGGTGGGTGGGGCCCAGTTGTTACATTAATTGTCACACCCCGATTTCAATAATTTATTTATTCTAATTATTTTAACTATTTCAATCCTCATTTTGATTGCGAGCTGAGCCCGAATTGAATTTTGTGCGCTTTTTTCGATAAGCGATTATTTTGGCTTTGCAATGTCCGATGCACGGTCAAGGAACAAATGAAGCCATGTGGCTTCGCCAGACCACTATGCGGCCTGCCTAATGCGTAGTTAGTTAATTTATTAACCGAATGAATAATAAAGTTAACGCAAAAAGAAAAATAAAATTATTTTGGACTGTTTTAATAACAAAATACAATGTTTAGATTATTATTATTATTATTATTATTATTATGTTCACCAAGTTTATTAATATAAGGTTATTATTATTATGTTATTATTATTAACATTCTATTAATTTTGTTAAGTATATAAGGTTTATTAATTTCATATTAAGTTCATTATAATTTTTATTATGATTATTATTTATAATATCAATATTGTTCTTATTAATCTATTTACAATTATTTTTCTCTTTTTATTATTATTATTATGGTTAATAATATTATTATTATCAAGTTTACTATAAGTATTATTATTTTATTATGAATATTAATATTATCATTTTTTCTCTCCCTTTCCTCCCTCTTACTCTTCTTCCCTGGGAGTTGTGCGGCACATCCCCCACCATGAAACCCTTCGTGCTGCCTCCCATCCTCGTTCGCGCACACCCCTGACCAACGGCCTCCCCTCCCTTCAGCTGCTCTCCCTCACGAGGCCTCCCCTCCATCTAGTGCCAAGCTCTCTTCCATCCGGCCCTCTACCTTTGTGCGCCAACCTCCAGCCCGATGCCTCCTGCTCTGGAACGCAAAACAGCCCCGATCAACTCAGTTTGTGCACCCTCACCTCTGGCAAAACACCCTGCTGATGGAGCGATCCCCCCCCCCCTCTCTTACTGGGGTTGCTTACCTCCGAAGCGACCCACGGGTAGTCCCTTCTTCCCCCTGGCTAGGGTTTTCATTCTTTTTTTTTTGGCTTTCCGTTTTTCTAGCATTTAGGGTGTAAATTAGGGTCCTAATCATGGGCATTGTTGTTCGATTTCATGATTTAGGGTTCATCCTTAGTCCATTTTGGTGCAAATATGGTTCAATTGAAGTTTCGCACCGAAATTCGGGGGTTTCAGCATTCAAGGTTGGTGTTTCCGAGTATAATCAATTTTTGGCTAATTAGTTTTCTTTGTTCATTTAATGTGTTACCTGGTTTATAGGTGGGCTGCGAATTTTGTTTTTATAAAGGTTTGATATTCCTTTAAATTTATGGTATCATTTTTAGAAGAAATTGAGTACTTTTCATGTGTAACTCATGTTGTGTTATTTGATTTCAATTTATAAATCCTGAAATTGGTTATTTAAATTATGTAAGTGATGCGAATGATGTTTTGAAATGTTTTTAGTGTGCATTTGATTTTAAAAAGTAAAGGAACTTGGGTATGTTTTGACATAAGGCCATGTAGTGATTCTTTGGTCTATTTTTATAAATTGTAAAATGTTTTATTGAATGATATTGGTGGAACAAATCATGTTTTTATGCGTCCATGTCGGGTGGTTAGTTCTAAAGCAGGACATTAAAATTAAATTTTGTGTTTTTGAGGTGTGTCCTATTTTCATTATTCGTGGTTGTTTTATGAATTCTGAAATTGATTAATTTAAGGACATTACGGCTGCGAAATCTGGTTGTGTGTGGTTTTGTTGGGAACTTTTCCTTAAAAAGGGGATTTCGAATGTTTTTATTTTGTTTCAAACCCTTGATTTGTTATTTTGAAATGTTTTTTAGATTGTTTAAATGTTTAAATTGTTTTATTAAATTATATGTGTAGTGTTTTGGGCCTTGCTTCGATGGTTTTGAGTTGTGGGTGTCAAGAATGCCTATATGTGCATTCATAAGGTAAGGTATATATATGTATAAATGCTCTATTTTTACATATTCACTCATGGAGTGGGGAATATATGCAATGAAGCTATGGGTATTTATATATATGTATAATGCATGTGCATGGAAGTGTGCAAGGTCAGTTCGAGTGGTCGTCGACAAATAACAGCATGTTTGAGGTAGGTCCCCTATGCCTAATCCATTAATTTGAATTTCATAATTTCTTACTTGTTTTAAAAGTATGTTTTACATTTATGCTAGATACACATGCTATGATATTTGTTTGTGGTTTCTTGAAATGATTATGCATTTGTTTTTGAAATTGAAATGTATTTTTAATGTTATCGGTCTTAAGTGACTTTTCTTAAAAAATTTATTTTCCAAAGTGGTTATTAATTGATAATGTGTTTTTTCAAAGGTGTTTGTCCTTTTGGCCTGTAAATTGTAAAAAGTATTCTCTTTATGTAGTAAATCCTGTTTGGAACCTTAATAATGTTTTATGAAAACGAAAAACATCTCTTGAGGCATGCCCCCTTGGTTTTAGAAAATGTTTTATATGTTGAAAGTGTTATGATGTGCCTAACGTTGAAGCTTAGGCATTGTGTGATGTGAAAGAGGGGGAATGTTATTAAGGAGGGAGAATGGTGGTGAGAATTTTAATGGGTTTTGGATAAAGAAAGTTTTATGTACATATCTGTTTTCTTGATAAAGAAATCTCACCACTAATTGAAATAGGGCACAATGGGAAACCTGGGTATCTATGTGGGTGACCAGGACTAGTACGCTAGACGATACGGCAAGGGTTCATCCTAGTTTTTCTAGAAAGATTGACGCAACAACACTAACTAAAAATATGAATTTCTGAGGGTCGTGGTCTTCTTAGCCACATTTTCTGAGGGTCGTGGTCTTCTAAGCCACGTTTTTCTGAGGGTCATGGTTTCTAAGCCAGGTTTCACCAAGGTACGAGGTCTCTAGGTTCCCACTTATTCTAGCTACCTATAGGGATTACCATGGTGCTCATTGGTGACATGATGCTTGTGATGTAACTTTCTTTTCAGTTGTTTCACACTTGATGTTTGTTTGTGAAAACCATATTTTAATCCAAACTGGTTTCTTTTCATTTTTGAAACGTTAATGCATGCTTGGAACCTATTTTGAAAATTTATTGGGATTGAAATGATTTACCTGAAAATTAAAACTCATTACTTGAATTTGAAAATAAAAAGAAACATTATTTTATTATATCTTATTTTCAAACTAGCATAATTGGATTTCTTACTAAAGGTGGGGGCATAGGACATGGTTATATTTTGGCATTCCTACTTAGCATCTCGGTGCTCATGCCTACATTACTTTTCAATTGCAGGTTTCAGTATTGGATCTCTTTTGGGAGAGAGTGTAGTTTATGTACCGTGGTGATCCACAGGGTCACCTGAGGTATGTTACATTGCTTTGTTTATTCCTTTTTCCACTGCCATGTTGTTCAGTCTATTTTCCTTTATTTATCTTCTTGTTCAATTTATGTTTATTTATCTTTGTTATGGGCCAAATCGTTCCCAACTGCTTTATTTTGATGCTCGGCACTATTTTACAGCCCGTGGGGATTGGGAATGCCCTTCAGGCCATGTCGCGAACCGGGTCGGGCGCTGGGTCGGATGACGACCCGACTTGGTTTGTGACAAAATTCCTCCATCCAAAACTCACATTTACTGTAATTAGCATAAATGTTATCCCTTATCAATGTATTTATCACATAATTAAAATTCTCCTCATGTTTCTAATTTATCATGGAGTATATCATAATACAATAAATAAAGACTACCAAAGACTTTTCAAGGTAATTTATAAATACTCTATTAATTAATTCCATTAATGTTGTTAGATCATTAGTGAGTCCAAAAGGAGTCACTATGAACTCATAGTGTCCTTACCTCATTCAAAAGGAAGTCCTGGGAATATCTTCCTCACATTTAATTGGTGATATCCTAACTAAAGGTCCACCTTAGAGAAACAATTGGCCCCACATAGTTGATCGAATAAGTCATCTATCCGTGGAAGGAGATACTTTCCCTTTATCGTGTTTTTTGAGCACGTCATAATCAATAAAAAGGAAAATTGATCCATTATTATTCATGTTTAAGAGAACTGGTGAACCCCATGGTGAGGCACTCAGGCATATAAAATCCTTGTCCAGATTCTCTTATAACTGCTTCTCCAGTTCCTCTAACTCAATGGTGGTCAATATATAAAGTTTATTTGATATAGATAGATATTTGGTATAAATTAAATTGAGAAATAAACTTCTATGTTAAGATTTAGTCCATAAAATTCATTGAGGAACACATCAGTGTAGTCCCTCATAATGGGAATGTCTTTGATCACGATTTTCTCCTTTATCTCAATCATTTGATCCATATATTCCTCTTCATAAGGAAATAATATCCTCACTTCATATGATGGATCCAAAGAATATTCATCATCAACCTTACACATGAATATAATTGGAGGATGCTTCGGGGTGTGAAGAGTGATCTCCCTTTCCTGATAGTTGATGTTGTCTTTGAATAAACATAACCAATCCATGCCCAAAATAGCAACAAACTACACCAAAGGATGTAAGATAATATTTTTTGGGTTGTTCAATCAAAAAACTTTAACCATGGAGTATTTATATAATTTGGATGCAATAATTTCCCTATTTTTGATTCTCTTAGATAACTCAACCTACATATTTTGATGTGGTGTTTAAATAGTTCTACTAAATATAAAAGATATGAAAGAATGTGTATAACCATAATCAAATAGTATGTTCAATATTATTTAATGAATAACCAACGTACCTATCACCACATAATTTTCAGGCTCTACCTCAGTAGTAGTGATGTCATGAGACTTCCGTTGCTCTATTGGATTTGGTGACTGATGACGCTGATTACCCTCAGGGACTCATGGTTTAGTTCTCTAGATTTAATGGTTACCTTGCTCCATATATTTGAATCATCTAACCATGGGTGGTTCTCTCCATTCCTCCACCACATTATCTTATTTCATCATTTCTCTTCGATATTCATGTTCTTAGTTTCTTTTCCTCTCACACTTATATCATTCTCCTACCCCTCTAAGGCAATTCCCATGATGCTTATTACAACATTTTTGACATGTGGGTGGTTGATTTTTCTTTACACCTTTTTCTTTAGATCCTCCAACTTGAAACTCCATCTTTCATTTCTTATCACTATAGCCATGAGAACATTCAACAAACTCCATCTCCGCATTGAGAGAACATTAAATAATTTCTTCATAACTACCAAAGAATCTAATTTCTATAGCCTTTTTATGGTTTGGTTTTAAACCACTAAAGGTTCTACCTATTTTTCTACAATTATTGATAACAAAACACAAATAATACCTTAAAATCCTTGGGAAATTTTCATCGTAGGTCATGATAGATTCTACATCCTTTTGCTTCATCTCTATGAATTATCTCTCCATATTTGTATGAATAATTCAAGGGAAGTAATTATTAAGAAACATTATTTTAAATTCTTCTTGCTCCATATCTTCAGTTTCTTCCTTCTTCTTGGTGTTATTAATAAACACCCACAATTGGGGGGCCTCTCCATCTAAAAGATAAATGGCCAGAGTCACCTTCTCTATCTCATAATAGTGAAGCACATAAAAGATATTATCCATTGATTTGAACCACTATTATATGATGAGTGGATCATAATATACGATAAATATTTGTGTCCATTGCTGCATAAAAGACTCGATATATAGTTTCTCTCTCTTAGGTGAAGTAGTATGTTCCACATTATTTAGGTTATTATTAATATCCTGATACATCTACGTAAGTATCACCAGGAAATTTTGAACTCCAGCTCCCAAGGAATCAGGGATGTGGTTTGGAAAATCACTACATTGACCCTTACATGGGTTGTTGGCCTATTTTCTTTAGGTTCCCACTATTTTATAAAATATAAAAGGATAGAACAGAACATACGTTAACAAGTCATGAATAAATAATTTATTCCTTTTTACAATTAAGTCTAAAGGAATATCTTTTGGGAACTATTTGGGTTACATTTTCTAAAATAAGTCTTCTTGAGTGCTTACATAAACTTAGTCTCGTACTAACGGTTTTCACTAACTTCACTAATCCTAATACCCAAATTAACTAAATCATGCTCTAATACCAACTATCATAACCCTAATTTTTCTTGCATAGTAATTAAATTATTTTAAAGACAAACTGCACAAAATTGTTACACAAATTGGTTCCAAAGGTTTAGTGTCTTGGGAAAATAAGCATCATACATAACATTAAATAATAAAAAATTAACATTTATTTAATCTTATCTTCTCTAGCTTCTTATTGGAACTTGTGTTCTCTTTAGTACAAGTCTTCACCTGTGGATATACATCAAAAGAAGGTGTGAACTAAAATCCTGGAAATAGGACAAATAAGAGACATTAAACATGGGTGAGCATAATAAAAATCATCATAGTATAATAAAATGATAATAATCACAATCATGAAAGGAAACATTAGATAAATTCATGGAATGTGGCAATGCATAAAAATGAAACATCATGACTTATTGGTCAAATACCACACATAGTTGTGAAAAAATATAGCATCATGTTCGTGCATATATCACTTTATATGATGAGATTTTTTAAATTACCCATTGCATTATAGTGGTATATAATTCTACGTTCACCCATCACATCATAACATTTACATGCGCTATATAATTTGGGGTGCACCTGTCACATCATAACATTTACATTATCATGCATGCCGCATACTATATATATCAATATTGGACATAAAGTGACCTATGGAAATGAATGGGATTTATTTCATAAATAATACATTCATAATATTTGGATCTCCCAAAATAGGGAATAATATTCTAGGTATGAATCTTTATTGAAGAAGAAACAATCTTATGATAAGTGAAAGATGTGTTTTTTAGATATAAGGATTATTTTTTGAAAAATCATTGCATTTATCATAAAAATAGATTCGAAACATGTATATCCCAAAAAATAATAGGTAAAAAAATTATATTTATATAAAACTAATGGTGCATCTGTACTAAAAATGGAGTGAAAGAGACAAAACTCAAAGAAAGAGATTTGGGTTCGATAATCCCCTTACCTTATGTCTGAATGATTTCTTCACATTAATATCTTGCATAATCAAATGAAATTCATTAATTAAAAAATATAGAACCTTTTATAAATTAATTTTATTCATTATAGTTTTATTAAGTTCTTTTTTGGGATTTTAGATGAGCTATATAGTTCAATTTCATTGTTTATAAGTTTTCGTTTTCTTGGTTTTCATGGTTGGTTTGCTTGTATATGAGAATGGAAGTTTATGTAAAATTTGAATGATTCATTAGAATTGAAATTATATGTTATTAATGAACATAATAAAGTTTATTTGGTATTATATTTCATTTTTTTATATTTTATTAGGATTAATAATTAGATAAATTAGTTAATGAAAATGATTTAATTTATTTGGATGATTTTACGACCATCACAAACTCATATCATTTTATTTAATATCATGTTTATATGTTGGTTCCAAAAAATTATATAACTTATAATATGTATAATAAAATACTATTTAAACATTATTATGGTTTTATAACCAGCCTTGAATATGGTAGTGAAAAATAAAAATGCATCCTCCACATTGGTGGTAAATCGACACACCACGGATGATATTTTCATTGTTAGAATAAAAGGAGAAGAGAAGATATTAGAAGATGAATTATTCCATTAAAATAAAAAAAAATATAGTATATAAAAAATAATATAGTTATCATGCCTCTTTTATTGTTTGAGGTTAGGATAGGATAATAAAAGAAATGAAATTAAAAATAAATTAAAATAAAAAGAAAGGGGGTTTTACCTCTCGAATTTTTCCTCCTTGAGAAACTCATTATGACAAAGGGTTTGGTCTTTTAGTGAGACCAATATCACTAAGAAGTGTGGGACGGTCTTGGGAAGAGTAATGGGAAGAACTTGAACATGGATCTAAGCTTTAAATGTGTGAGGAGAAGAGGTGTGGATGGGTGGTATTTATAGGGGAGAGAGGGGTGTTTTCTCATTACTTTATTTATTATTTTATTATATTTGCTCAAGACTATTAATAGTTTGATACTTGTCGCTAAATATATTAAAATAATAAAGCTAATTTTTGGATTTTTTTCTCACATCAGCCTTACATCATCTATGACTTTATAATTCATGTATTTAGATTTTATCAAAAATTATCGTATTTTACTATTCACCAAAAATTCAAGTATTTTAGAAAAAATCCAAAAAATAAATCCTAACCATTTTTTGATATTTAGAATTTAAAAATTCACTCAATTTTATGAAAATTGTTCTCTATATATGACAATTTTAATTTTTAATTAAAATCGTCATTTACATGAAAAATACAGATTTTAAAATTATAACTGATTTTATAACACTTTAAAAAAATAAATCATGGTATCATAAAATTTTCTTATAATAATAAGATAAAAATTTTAATTTATGATTCAATTTTATGTATAAAAAATTTTAAATTATTATATTAATTATAAAATTATAATAAATATTTTTGTTCTAAAAAATACCAACACTTAATCAATAATTTTTAAAATATTTATTTACATATAATATGTATAATTATATCATATGTTCATTTATAAGATGAATAAATTTTATTAATACTTTTATAGATGAGTTTACTATTCTATTTTTTTACTATTCTTAATGGTCACAATACTATTCCAAATGTCGTGTTACTATTCCACCAGGATGGGTTCCTTTAGAAATACCTATTACATCATTAGTTCATAATTTTAAATGTTTTTATTGTGTTATCTAAGTTATTTTATTCAATTTATACTATAAGAAATAATTATAAGAAGGGAATTACCATTGATAAAATTTTGGGTCACTACACATAAGTCGTTTATTGTTATTGAATTTCTTATAGAAATATTGGTGAGACCCTATTAGGTTATTTATATAAAACCCTACCTTTAACTTCTAGTGTTTGTAGATTGTCATTTTCTATGTCCAAGAAAAGGGAAATCTCTACATGGAGGTGTTGTATTTTCTTGATCATTGGGACCCGGAGTAATAGAGGTGATCAGTGGAGATGTGGCCAACCTATTACATGGGATTTCTGAGATATTTTCTTGACAGATTTTGAGTCAGCTGATGTTATAATGTTTTGGGTATTGTTTTACTTATTTGATTCTAGTAATTTCTCCTTTAAAAGAGTTGAAATAATGACTTGAATATTTTATCTTCCATTTATTTTTCAAAAAATCATTCCCACTTTATTCTTATGTGATTCCAAGTGATAGTTTCTAACCCGTGTGGATTGGGAATTCCCCTCAGGCTATGTCAAGACAAGTTTGGGTATCATATTAAAAGGGTATTCAGGTTGTCTTGAGATAATGTGGTATCAAATGCGTAGTTTGTGCATGTTTTTATTGAATTCGGTTTACATTTGGGTTGTCCATGTAGATATGAGGTAGGATTTATGGGACTTATGTGGTAGTTACAAGTGAGTGTATAGACATATCTTATTGCAACGAGCCTTAGGTTACCATGTTCTTTTTAGAAAAGGGTCTTTGAAGAATGTATTGATATTATTCTATCCTTTTCCCTACTTTTAATTTGATTATCTGGAAAATAATAATGTTGAATTCTATTGTAGGAATACATTTTCACATAACCCTTGATTGAGTTGATGATTATTGTATCATTTCTAATATTTTAGTGTTGTATACTAATTTCCTATAGCATAATTCTTCTAAGGATATGATTTTATATGTCATATGGGGGAGGCAAACCATAGCAACAGAATCCTATAGTTAACTAAAATCCTGTTGAGATTATGGTGAATGATGCCCAAGATTTGGGATACGTACCTACACTCATTCCAGTTTCGGCTCCAGTTATGGAACCTCAAAGGGATGAATCAAGAGATCATGATCAATAGTTTCTTTATCTGAATCCACTAACTTTATAAGACTATAATTATTCTCAAGAGGCTAAGTATTGGCTGAAAAATATAGGGTATTTTTTGAGTCCTTTGAGGTTCTTGATTCGATTAAAGTGATGTGTGCTAACATCAAAATTTATAGATATAACAACCCATAATTTACATACATTTTTAATACTTCAAAATTGAAGCACACTTATTACAACATATAACAAAACTAGGAAAGGACCGTATAGGTATAGTGTCTTTAGAAACTAGGAAACATAAACAACTGGTTCATAAAGAATCTACATTGTATCCCATTTATTTCATCATATCTAGAGTCCCTTTTGGAATATACTACTTAATAACCTTCTTCCTGACCTGTGGAAAGAAAACATACAAAATGGTGAGCTCAAATTCTCAGTAAGGGTAAACAAAAGAAATATCAATCACATCATATTCGTAAGAACATAACATTTTGGAAATCTTAACCTGCAAAAGAAATCATAATTTCATAACATGGGATAAATCATAGAAGTGAAATGTAATCCCAATAATCATAACTTAAAACATGAAACTTTGTATAATACACACATAATCATAGAGAATAATTTCTTATTAGTCAAGACTCATTTCCAAGACTATCTTAACAGACAAAGTCCATTTCTGAACCGAGTTCACTCCTCGTTTCAGTCCTGTTTCACTGAACTGGTTTAACCTGCCATTCTATCCATGTCTATCTCATGAGATATAAATATTTACCCAATTCATTGGAGGGAGATATAGGTCCCACCCATATCATAATGATACCATTCTTACGTGTGCCACAAAATCATAAATCATACATCATTGCATAACCCAAGTAATACAAATGGGATTCTTAAACATCGTGACATCATAAAACAATTCATATAAGATAAAGGAATTCATAAAAATAATTCCATCACAACATGATAAAATCGATGTAATAATAGGGATAGAAACAGAACCATATATTATCTTAGATGGAAAATAATTTTGATAAAACACTTGAATTCCATTCTTGAGAAAAATATCCTTTCTACTTCAAAAACATTTTCCTTTCTTAACATGTCATATAATTTTGAACTAAAAGAAGTTGTTTAAAAATAAACTTGAAAACTTTTAAAGGAATCTTCATGGAAATAATTTTCTAAAAATCCATTCATATCGTATATGTTAAAAAAAGACATTCTT
Organism: Viscum album; assembly: GCA_963277665.1. Lineage (NCBI taxonomy): Eukaryota > Viridiplantae > Streptophyta > Magnoliopsida > Santalales > Viscaceae > Viscum > Viscum album. The sequence continues at coordinate 511,505,478 of OY728121.1, forward strand.
CTCGTACTTTTGTCAGAAAAGTCAAAAAGTACCTCGTACAAAAAATGAAAAAAGATTCCTTTCATATCATTTACTAAAAACTCACCGAAGAGTAAAATTGGATATAAAAAATTTTATAAGGATATAAATATTACATATTGAGGAAACATGGATGTGGATGATAAATATTCTCCTGTAAATTCTGAAGTATAAACAATCTCGGATAAAAATGAGATTGCGAGATTTTCCCTTACCTTAGGTCCGATTTGCTTCGTAAGTGTACGAACCTCCTATATACTGATTTAAATAATGTCATTGACTTATTCCAGAATCATACTCATTGTTATGATATCATATATGGCCATATTCTTAGCTTCTTATTAGTAATATTTCATTGCTACTTGTTATTCAGATGTTTATTACTTTTTGTTCTTATGTGTGTTTTGTCGAATAAATTAATATACTTTTCTTTAGGTTATAGATACCTCATTTCCAGAATTTTATTAGTGTAATATATATCATATTAATTCATTCAATTCATTTATATAATCATTATATAATGAAGATCATGTAGAATTAGTCGCATCACATCATGGAGATGGTATTCTGTACGTGCCCACGAGCGATGATATTGTTCTCATGATCGTGGAATTGTATTGGAGTGTATGTATACTTTTTCAGAATCCATATTACTTTAAAATAATCATATATAGTTATTATTTACACCATTATACCCATCCAAGTAAGGTGGTGGTGGAAAATAGATTACCCCGCGGCGTGGAGATGGTATTCCGTATGTACGCACGCGAGGTGATTTCGTTTTCCATAGGATGGATAGATGGTGAAATAGGGTTGTTTCATACTTATAATAACATACCAGTATATTATTGATACTGATTTTATTAATTCATAATGAAACAACTAAATAATAAGAAGTGGAAGAAGAAATAAATTTGAACGAATCGGTAACGAACATTACCTCTTCTTTGAAGCGCCTCTTTGAGACCACCTCTTAGGGCACTAAAATTGGTCTTTGAAGAAGAGCAGGACCACTAGGATGTTTCTAGGGAAGTGTAGAAGATAAATTGGAAGGGTTTGGCCGAGCATGAAGGCTCAAAGTTGTGTGAGGAAGAGAGGGAGTAGGTTCCCTTTTATAAGGGAGGAGAGGGGCACCATTGGAAAAACTAAAAATATTATTTTATTATAAAGTCATATTCAGTTTTTAATATCTCAAAATTGATTTATTTAAAAGATAAGGTGGGTATGGGTTGAAATCCTCTAATACAATAGAATTTAGACAAGTTTAGGTTTATATTTTAACCTTATCATTTAGATTTAACTTTAAGTTAGATAATTTAACTTTTACCGTGTCTTCTTGTTTTCTTACACTATAAGGTTAATAAACTTACTATAAAAAAGAAAAACGAACCCCAAGTTGTTTATTATTAATATATATAACCTTATCTAAGTCATTTTTCCAAACCGTATATTTTTAGGAATAAAATAACAATTAATAATATAATATTTGTTTTAAAAACTATTTTATGTCAATTTTGACACTATTTGGTAATTGATTTTTTTGAAACTCAAAACAGAAATATTAGTTCGAAAAAAGTTAATTAAATAAATAATAAAATGTAATATTAACTTATAAAATTATTTGAATTCATAAAAAGTCTCAAATTACATTTATTTGGGTATTTATAATATCAATTATGTCAATATTTCATTAATAAGATAATGACTGCATCATCATTGTGTCATAAATAAATTAAATTATTTATTGTATAAAAATTAAAAATAAAATATAATTATGTAGGAAATATTTTTATCTTTCTAATGAATATTTATAGTCGAATATATCTTATGTATAACCCTATATTAAAAATTATTTAGTTATTAAACGTTGATTTTAACTATTTTAACCCTTCTTTAAATAAATTAATAATAAATGTCCTAATCTAATCCAAGTGGGCCTAAATGGTCATATTTTATTCCTAAGGTTATTTTTGGTCGAATTACACTTATCCAATAGAATTAGTACATGTTTTAGGGTAATAATAATAACATTTTTACCCTTAATTACCCTATTTACTTTTAACCGTGGTAAAAAAAAGAAAAAGTTACTATTCACCAAAAATTATTTTCATCTCATTAAACCACATTTTAGTCTTTGATATTAACCATGTCTCTCAGATTTTTGATATTCCACTCACAGAAGCGGTAAAATTATGTTTTATGTAAATTTGCAAATTTTCCTAGGAGGTGGGTAAAAGACAGTGAAAAGTTCAATAAAATTTTTATATATCTAAAATTATTATAAAATGACTCCAATGAATTGAATTGAACTTATATAGGTATTATGTATCTATTTTGACCAAAAATAAATTTGAAGAAAATAAATAATTATTTAAATAAAAAGTCGGTTTTTAAATAGTAACCTAGTGTTTTCACTATTCATCAAAAATTGAACGTTTTCTGAAAAATACCAAAATTTCACCCTAGGCTAATTTCGATATTCTGAATCCAAAAATGAATTCCATTTTGAAAAATAAAATTTAAAAAATTTCAAAAAGTGGTTATTACTATTCTTAATGGTTGGTTTTAATAATATTTTAATAGCATATCGTTGTTTAGTGAAACTCGGTATTGCGTACAACGCAAGCTATCGAGGAAGGTCGCGATTACATATAAAGCAAGTCAAGCTAGTGTTGTGTGTAGTGAAAGATTCCTTTGATGATTTATATAACATAAAAACAAAATATTTCTCATAAAATTCTCGGGTGTTACATTCTACCCCCCTTAAAATGAATTTCTCTCTCGAAATTCGTCACTTTGTAACAAATAGATGAGGATACCTCTCCCTCATCATATCCTCAAGCTCCCATGTAGATTCTTCTAATTGGTGGTTCCTCCATACAACTTTTACCAAGCAAGTGGTCTTATTCCATAGGTCTTTTTCGCTGCGATCCAGAATCTCTATTGGCTATTCTTCGTAAGAAATATCTTGCTCCAGCGGTACAACTTATGAGCTGAGTACATGTGAAGGATCAGGTATGTACTTTCTCAGGAGAGATACATGGAACACATCATGAAATTTGGAGAGATTCTATGGAATCTCCAATCGGTAAGCTACCTTCCCAACATGATCCAGAATTCCAAAAGGACCAATATATCTAGGGCTCAAATTTCCCTTCTTTCCAAATCTCATGACCCTCTTCCAGGGAGATATTCGTAAGAACACTTTATCACACACTTCAAACTCTAGATCTTTTATTCGGTTATCGACATAACTTTTTTGTCGACTCTGAGCAGCTCTAATGTGTTGTTGAATAGATCTAACCTTTTCTATCATCTCATCAACAAGATCAGGTCCTAATAGCTTTCGTTCCCCAACTTCTTCCCAGCAAGTTGGAGTTCTGCATTTCTTTCCATAGAGATCTTCATAAGAATCCATCTGAATACTGGAGTGAAAGCTATTATTATAAGAAAATTATACCAAAGGTATGTGTTGATGCCAACCACCTTTGAAATCAATATATCAAGCTCTCAATATATCTTCTAGAGTTTGAATTGTCCTCTCAGACTGACCGTCTGTCTGAGGATGATAAGTAGTACTGAAACTCAACTATGTATCCAGAGTATGCTGAAGACTTCGCCAGAACTTTGAGGTAAATCTCAGATCCTGATCAGATATAATGGAAAGTGGTACTCCATGAAATCTTACCACTTCCTTTACATATATCTTGGCAAACTGATATAGAGAGAAATCCTCTCTAATAGAAATGAAGTGTGCAGACTTTGTAAGACAATCAACTATGACCAAGATAGCATTATTGCCTTTGGATGATTTAGGAAGTCCGGTGACAAAGTCCATAGTGATGTTTTCCCATTTCCATTCTGGTATGGGTAATGGTTGTAACATCCCTTTAGACTTCTGTCTCTCTGCTTTAACTTGCTGACAAACCAAGTATCGAGAGACATATTCAGCAACATCTCTTTTCATGCCATCCCACCAGAAGTACTATTTCAGGTCCCTATACATCTTCGTGCTTCCAGGATGAATAGAGAATGAAGAACTATGAGCTTCATCTAGCAGCTCCTTCTTTAATTCTGGGATGGGAGGAACACAAACCTGATTCCTGAACTTTATTATCCCATCACAATCAAGGTTGAATTCAGGAACATTTATCACCTTCTTTTATAACACTACATCTTCTTTTTGTGCCTCTTTAATCTTCACATGTATAGATTGTTGAACATTCAATTGATAAAGATATGATTTTTCCCCTTCCATTATAATTCCAAGATCCATCCATTGTAAATCCATAAATATTGGATCTTTTGTGATCCTCGTCATGGATAAGCTAGCATTGTCTTGTCAACTTAATGCATCTTCCACCATGTTTTCTTTCCCAGGGTGGTAATGAATTGAGCAGTCATAATCCTTAATCAGCTCCAACCATCTTCTTTGGTGCATATTCAGATCCTTTTGTGTGAAAATATACATTAAACTTTTATGATCAGTATAAATATCACACCTTTCTCCATAAAGATAATGCCTCTAAATCTTTAATGCAAATATTACCGCAGCTAACTCCAAATCATGAGTAGGGTAATTTTGCTCATGGATTTTCAACTTTCGTGAGGCATAAGCTATCACCATATCATTTTTCATAAGAACACACCCATCCCCTTCTTAGATGCATCATTGTAGATCACAAACCATTCTCCACTACAAGGAAGTGTGAGTACAGGTGCACTGGATAACCTTCTTTTCAACTCCTTGAAATTCTCTTCACATTCCTCCATCCAAACAAACTTACCTCTTTCCAAGTCAACTTGGTGAGTGGATTAGATAATCGTGAAAAATCTTTCACAAAATGTCGATAATATCCAGCCAACCCAAGAAAACATCAGATCTCGGTTACTGTTGTCGGTCTCGGCCATCTTTCGATAACCTCTGTTTTTGCTGGATCCACAGATATCCCCTCTTTTGAGATTATGTGACCCAAAAATGCAACTTTTTTAAGCCAAAATTCACACTTGGTAAATTTGGCATAAAGCTTATCCTTTCTCAGGGTCTTCAATATAATTCTCAAATGATCTTCACGTTCTTCCTTGCTCTTTGAATAGAAAAGAATATTGTCTATAAAGACTACCAAAAACTGATCAAGAGAGTCTCTAAAGACTCTATTCATCAGATCCATTAAGATAGTAGGGGAATTAGTAAGACCAAATGGCATCACTATAAATTCATAGTGTCCATACCTTGTACGGAAATCAGTCTTTGGTATATCCTCCCTTTTGACCCTTAATTGATGATACCCTGAACGAAGATCAATCTTGGAAAATTATTGAGCTCCACGTAGTTGGTCAAATAAGTCATAAATGCATGGGAGAGGATATTTGTTCTTGATAGTGATCTTTTTAAGTTCTCAATAATCAATGCAGAGTCTCATTGATCCATATTTATTCTTAACAAACACAACAGGTGCTCCCCAAGGTTACGCACTAGGGCGTATGAATCCCTTTTCAAGATTATCTTGGAGTTTCTTCTTCAATTCCTGTAACTCAATTGGGTTCATTCTATAAGGTGTCTTTGAAATAGGCAAATAACCCAGTACGAGTTCTATTGAAAACTCAACTTCACGATTTGGTGGAAGACCCGGAAATTCCTCCAGAAAGACATCATCAAACTCTCGTACAATGGGAATATTCTTAATCGTGAGTTTCTCACCAACCATTTGAGATAAATATCCTTCATTTAGTGGAATCAAAACCCATAAGATGGAATAAATTTCCACTGGAAGGTTATGTTCATCCTTGCATCGATAGACGATCATAGATTGATCTGGAATATGAAATGTGACTTCCCTTCTTTGGCAATTGATATGAGCTCCATATAAAGAAAGCCAATCCATGCCAAGAATCGCATCAAATTCCTCTATAGGAAGGATCACAAGATTTTTAGGAAGCACTTTCCCACAAAATTCAATTGGAGAATAATTATAAACTTTTGATGCGACTATTGTTCCATTAGGGGTTGTCACAGCTAACTCAACATCTAATTGTTGAGGTAATATGGTGATACCCTTAGAAAATTATTCCGAAATAAAAGAGAGGGTGGATCCAAAATTAAATAAAACATTTTCTACTTTAGAGTGGATAGTGAGTGTACCTTTCACCACTTCGTTATCGTACTCCACATCGCTGATAGAAATTGCATGTGACATTCCTTTGTCATTAGCCTTAAGAGTTTTTTGATGTCGATCATCATCAACAACCATTGGATTAGGGCATTGATTGGAATAATGCCTCATATCCTTTCACTTGAAACATTGAAGGGTAGTAGGTTCATTCTGTGTATCCCTTCCTTTGTTTGGATCATTAGACATCTTCTTCCCATTATTTGGACATTCAATTTCCTAATGACCTTATTTTCCACACATATAACATTTTCTTGTCCCCTTAAGACAATTTACTCCATGTTTCTTTCCACGCTTTGAGCATAAGGGAAAACTCATCTTCTTTTCAGTGTGGTCTTTATATTTTCCTTTGAATTCCATTTTCCTCTTCTTATCAAACCCATGTGACTGATTGGTTACACCAATCTCCATCTCAACCTTGAGAGCACATCGAACAATTTCCTCGTAGCTATGGAAGTCCCTTATGGATAACGCCCTTCGAAGACATGGTTTTAAGACATTAAAGAATCGATAGATCTTACTCTCAGGTTGGATAATAATCCCAGAAGCATACCTTGCAAGTATTGTAAAATTTGCTTCGTAGGTACCAACAGATTCATCATCCTTTTTCTTTAGTTCAAGAAACTCCTTCTCCATCTTTGTTCGGGGAATACGAGGGAAGTACTTATTGAAAAATAAGTTCTTGAACTCGTCCCATTCCATGGACTCAATTTCATCACTTTTCCTCGTATTCTTAATAAGATTCCACCATTCATCAGCATCACCTTCCAAACGATAAACTGCTAAGATGACTTTATCATGTTCAGAACATTGAAGAACTGAAAATATATTTTCAGTGGTACTGATCCATTTTTCAGCCACTAATGGATCAAAATACCCACTGAATGAAGGTGGACGCTACCTCATGAAGGATTCAACAGAATGTTGCTCCTTCCTTTTCTCGTTTGGAAGTCCTGAATGATTCATAGCTTGAGAAAGTTGTGTGAGCATGCCTACAAGATTTTTCATTCCAACTCCAATAACGTTTGGTTACTCAGGGGGACAATCATTGCATTGCCCGTCGCATTCTTCATTAACACGAATCCTTCAGGTTCCAGACATTGACTAAAACCAAGAAGAATAGTGTGAGAAACACTAATTATAATAGGAAAAACAGATAATCAGTAATAAAATTTCACACTTAAGGTCTTATCATAGGTATTTCATGGCCATTTCTAAAACACTAAGATTGTGTTCTATGATTAGACTTATCCTTAGGGTTCTTACTAAGTCTTTCACATCCTAGTTTCCAAAGGTTGACTATAACCTCCCTCTGATACCAACTATAATGACCCATACTTTACATACATTGTTAATACTTCAAAATTGAAGCACACTTATTACAACATATAACAAAACCAGGAAAGGACCGTATATGTATAGTGTCTTTAGAAACTGGGAAACAAAAACAACTGGTACATAAAGAATATACATTGTCTCCCATTTATTTCATCATATCTAGAGTCCCTTTTGGAATATCCTACTTAATAACCTTTTTCCTGACCTGGGGAAAGAAAACATACAAAAGGTTGAGATCAAATGCTCAGTAAGGGTAAACAAAAGAAATGTCAATCACATCATATTCAAAAGAACATAAGATTTTGGAAATCTTAACCTGCAAAAGAAATCATAATTTCATAACATGGGATAAATCATAGTAGTGAAATGTAATCCCAATAATCATAACATAAAACATTAAACTTTGTGTCATACATACATAATCATAGAGAATCATTTATTAATAGTCAATAGTCATTTTCAAGACTATCTTAGCGGACAAATTCCATTTCTAAACCGAGTTCACTCCTCGTTTCAGTCCTATTTCATTGAACCAGCTTAACATGTCGTTCCAGCCATGTCTATCTCATGAGATATAAATATTTACCCAATGCATTGGAGGGAGATATAGGTCTCACCCATTTCATAATGATACCATTATTATGTGTGCCACAAAATCATAAATCATACATCATTGCATAACCCAAGTAATTAAAATGGGATTCTTAAACATCGTGACATCATAAAACAATTCATATAAGATAAAGAAGTTCATAAAAATAATTCCATCACAACATAATCAAATCAATTTAATAATAGGGATAGAAATAGAACCCTATATTATCTTAGATGGAAAATAATTTTGATAAAACACTTGAATTCCATTTTTGAGGAAAATATCCTTTCTACTTAAAAAACATTTTACTTTCTTAACATGTCATATAATTTTGAACTAAAAGAAGTTGATTAAAAATAAACTTGAAAACGTGTAAATAAAGCTTCATGGAAATAATGTTCTAAAAATCCATTCATTTCGTATAAGTTAAAAAAATACATTCTTCTCGTACTTTTGTTGGAAAAGTCAAAAAGTACCTCGTACGAAAAACGACAAAAGATTCCTTTCATATCTTTCACTACAAACTCACCGAAGGGTAAAATTGGATATAAACAATTGTATAAGGATATAAGTATTACTTATTGAGTAAACATGGATGTGGATGATAAATATTCCCCAGTAAATTCTGATGTATAAACAATCTCTGATAAAAATGAGATTACAAGATTTTCCCTCACCTTAGATCTGATATGCTTTGTAAGTGTCTGAACCTCCTGTATAATGATTTAAATAATTTCATTGAATTATTCTAGAATAATACTCATTGTTATGATATCATATATGGCCATATTCTTAGATTCTTATTAGTAATATTTCTTTGCTACTTGTTATTCGGGTGTTTATTACTTTTTGTTCATATGCGTGTTTTGTCGAATAAATTCTTATTATTCTCTTTAGGTTATAGATACCTCATTTCTAGAATGGTATTAGTGTAATATATATCATATTAATTCATTCAATTCATTTATATAATCATTATGAAATGAAGATCATGTAGAACGATTCGCATCACATTGTGGAGACAGTATTCCGTACATACGCACGAGCGATGATATCATTCCCATGATCGTGGAATTGTATTGGAGTGTATGTATACTATTTCAGAATCAATATCACTTTAAAATAGTCATATATAGTTATTATTTACACCATTAAACCCATCCAAGTAAGGTGGTGGTGGAAAATAGATTACACCACGACGTGGAGACCGTATTCCGTACGTACGCACGCGCGGTGATTTTTTTTTCTGTAGGATGGATAGATGGTGAAATAGGGTTGTTTAATACTTATAATAACATACCAGTATATGAGTGATACTAATTTTATTACTTCATAATGAAACAACTAAATAATAAGATGTGTATGAAGAAATAAAGTTGACAGAATCGGTAACGGACATTACCTCCTCTTTGAAGCGCCTCTTTGAGACCTCCTCTTAGGGCACTAAAATTGGTCTTAGAAGAAGACCAGGACCTCTAGGATGTTTCTAGGGAAGTGGAGAAGATAAATTGGCAGGCTATTTCCGAGCATGAAGGCTCAAAGTTGTGTGAGGAAGAGAGGTAGGAGGTTCCCTTTTATAAGGGAGGAGAGGGGCACCTTTGGAAAAACGAAAAAAAATTATTTTATTATAAAGTCATATTCGGTTTTTAATAGCTCTAAATTGATTTATTTCAAAGATAAGGTGCGGATTGTTCGAAATATTATCATACAATAGAATTTGGACAAGTTTAGGTTTTAATTTTAACCTTATCATTTAGATTTAACTTTAAGTTAGATAATTTACCTTTTACCGTGTCTTCTTGTTTTCTTACAGTATAAGGTTAATAAACATACTATAACAAGCCAAAAGAACCCCAAGTTGTTTATTATTAATATATATAACATTATCTAAGTCATTTGGACGATCCTTAGATTTTTAGGAATAAAATAACAATTAATAATATAATATTTGTTTTAAAAACTATTTTATGTCAATTTTGACACTATTTGGTAATTGATTTCTGTGACACTCAAAACAGAACGATTAGTTCAAAAAAAGTTAATTAAATCAATACTAAAATGTCATATTAACATATAAAATTATTTGAATTCATAAAAAGTCTCAAATTACATTTATTTGGGTATTTATAGAATCAATTATGTCAATATTTCATTAATAAGATAATTACAGCATCATCATTGTGTCATAAATAAATTAAATTATTTATTGTCTAAAAATTACAAATAAAATACCATTATGTAGGAAATATTTTTATCTTTCTAATGAATATTTATAGTCAAATTTATCTTATGTATAACCCTATATTAAAAATGATTTAGTTATTAAACATTGATTATAACTATTTTAACCCTTCTTTAAATAAATTAATAATAAATGTCCTAATCTAATCCAAGTGGGCCTAAATGGACATATTTTATTCCTAAAATTGTTTTTGGTCGAATTAAACTTATCCAATAGAATTATTACATGTGTTAGGGTAATAATAATAACATTTTTACACTTAATTACCCTATTTACTTTTAACCGTGGTAAAAAAAAGTAAAAAGTTATTATTCACCAAAAAATATTTTCATCTCATTGAACCACATTTTAGTCCTTGATATTAACCATGTCTCTCGGATTTTCGAAATTCCACTCATAGAAGCGGTAAAATTAAGTTTTATGTAAATTTGCAAATTCTCCTAGGAGGTGGGTAAAAGACGGTGAAAAGTTCAATAAAATTTTTATATATCTAAAATTATTATAAAATGACTCCAATGAATTTAATTGAACTTATATAGGTATTATGTATCAATTTTTACCTAAAATAAATTTAAATAAAATAAATAATTATTTAAATAAAAAGTTGGTTTTTAAATAGTAACCCAGTGTTTTCACTATTCATCAAAAATTGAAAGTTTTCAGAAAAATACCAAAATTTCACCCTAGGATAATTTCGATATTCTGAATCCCAAAATGATGTCCATTTTGAAAAATAAAATTTACAAAATTTCAAAAAGTGGTTATTAATATTCATAACGGCTAGTTTTAATAATATTTTAATAGCATATCGTTGTTTAGTGAAACTCGGTGTTGCGTACAACGCAAGCTATCGAGAAAGGTCGCGATTGCGTGTAAAGAAAGCCAAGATAGTGTTGTGTGTAGTGAAAGATTCCTTTGATGATTTATATAACATAAAAACAAAATATTTCTCATAAAAGTCTCGGGTGTTACAATAGACCTAGAATGATATGGTGGGATTTGATGGGAATAGAAAAGAAACATGAAGGATTATAGAGAAACTAATTTAGAGATATTTTCAAAGATCTATTCTATATATAATCAATGTTCTTTTAGAAATCTATGGAGTTTCTCAACCTCCAGCATACTAAAAATACCATGATAATGAATGTGAACCATTTTTATGATCTTGTTCAATTTTCTCCTGAGGTGGTGATGAATGAGAAAATAAAGGATTTGAGGTTCAATAATGGTCTTCAATCTTATAACAGATCCTAGGTTTTCATGTTGAATATCACTTCATATGTAGATGTGTTGGATGGAGTATTAATGACTAATCTTGATCTGGATGGTATGTTAGGATTGATAGGGGTTCTATTTTCTATTATTGGTATTTCGATGAGTTCCTTTAAAGGAAATAGAAATCGTGATGTGTATCATGGTGTATCTCAATATGAGGTATTTTATGGACCTCTGATAGGGGCTAGATGAGTCCCTTTAAATTACTTCCTTTATGTCAATGTTGGGAATTTGAAACAGGATTGTAATGAGGAACCCAACATATGTAGTTTATGTGGATACTCAGGTCACACTCAGAAGTTATAACATATATTTTCTTCTCCATAGAGTGGAACGAGATCATCATCTCCAAAAATAACTATACTATAATCATATGCATCAAAAACTAAGGGTTTTCGAGCCAAATGAATCTATAACAAAGCTTATTCACATAGTGGAAGAGTCTACAGAGGAAGATGATGTTGGGCCAGTAACTATAAGAGGTACCATCATTGTAGCTCCATATTTAGTGAATTCTATATTTGGTACTGGTGAATCTCACTCATTTATATTTCTTATTATTTTAAACTATCACGACCCGCCCTCGGGGCCCGTGACGTGACTACCCCAAGCCCACCTTCCATAGTCCAGGGGCTGGCGACTAGCACCAAGGCGTAAATCCCGGTAAAAAGGGAAGGAATTGCCTTTGTAAAGTAAACAAACACCACAGAGTAAGCAAGCGGAAAGTAAACACTAAGTAAAAACAGAGTACAAATGAAAGTGCGGAAAAGTAAATCGGCCAGTATACAAACCCAAACTGAAAGTAAAGTACAACTCGAAAGGGAAAACAGCAACTGTAAGTAAAAGCCGCTACACCGAGCTGTCCACTGGAGATCCCACCTGAAGGGTGGGTACAGATAGCTCCACTGCTCCTCGGGTCCCGTCGTCCGCTCCGAACACGTCCCGCCCAGTGGTCCACCTCCAGGTACCGTCCTGCTCTACAAGCCTCAGCCAAGATCAACGCTGTCCGTCGTCTGCAACCAACACAACGTAGTGCGGGCATAGCCCGTGAAAGGGTGAGTATAAGATACTCAGTAGGGACCCCAAGACCCCTGAAGGTCTCCCAAAATCCACAAAGGATAAACCACAAAGGAAGATACAATCATGAAGTAACAACGAAAACTGCTTAGGTATATGCCCATACATATACCTAAGTCATCAATTCCAATACGCTCTAACCTCCGAGCCCAAGTTCAACTCAGTCCACACAGGAAAGTAAACGTATTCCACACAGGAAAGCAAAACGAATTCCACACAGGATAGCACAACTCAATCCACACAGGAAAGCAACAAGATTCAGCTCACACAGGTATACTTCTTCAAAAGACGATAAAGATGATCTCTGATCCATCTAAGTCGTCGGAACCACGAAGGATCGATAGGTAACTAACCCCCGCAAAAGACCCACACAGGATCGGGCCCACACAGGACCTGTAGGCGCTGGTTCACACAGGACCGCTGAGCGCAAGGACCCACACAGGATCGGACCCACACAGGATCGGGCCCACACAGGATCGGGCCCACACAGGACCTGTAGCACTGATCCACGTAGGATCGCTGAGTGTTGTAGTCGTCGTAGAATCCACACAGGATCTCAGTACTGTCGTCGTCGCAGTCACAGTAGCAGTAGCAGTAGTAGTCACAGTAACAGTCGCAGTCGTAGTCGCAGTCTGCACTAGGGTTCCCGCACACAGCAAGCTCGTTCAGGAGGGTCCGCTCCACGAGCCGAGAGGCTGATACATAAACTGTCACAAAGTCCAGAGTTGATGTATCCAAAAGTTCCGTATCGTCAACAGGAACTCAACGGAACAGACGGCGCGTCGATCGGGCGCCCGGTCTGAGAGTTATTGGCTTTTTCGTCCCAGGGGCCCGGTTGGTTTTTAAGGCAAAAACAACCCGACCGTACTCCACCTGCGTCCAAACCTCGGGCAGAGTATTCCAAAAGATCTGTCTCACTAAGAGGAACACAACAAAGTTGACGGCACGTCAATCGGACGTCCATAGCTCAAGATATGAGTGTTTCCGCTCCGAAGGCCCAGTTGGTTTCGTGAACTAACCAACCCGGCCAAACTCAAAGTATTCCGAAACTTTGAGTGCGATATACCGAATCGACCGTCTCGATCCAAGGATCGCATCGCTACTGACGGTTCGTCAATCGGAGGTCTGTGACTCAAGTTATGGCCAAAAGACCGAAGTTGTTTCGAAAACGGGGGGTCCGGGTCCGGGCCGACCCGGCCCGGCCGGCGGCGGTCCGGCGCGGCGGCGCGGCCCGGCGCGGCGGCGCGGCCCAGCGCGGCAGCGCGGCCCGGCCGGCGGCGGTGCGGCCAGGCGCCGCACGGGTGCAGCGCGCGGGGTGCAAGGCCCCTGCTTTTGTTGGCTGGCGGCGTGGCTTAAGCCGCGCCTTTTGAAGAAACCGGCCCCCCATGTCGTGGCCTGCTTTTGAGAAAACGGGGGGGGGGGAGGGTGCTGCCCCCCCTTTGTGTAACCAGTCCCCCCTTCACATGGGGGGGCCTTCTTGTGGCCAGCCGGAGGAATTAATTCCCCCGGCACCTCTCTTCCGGCCGGCCCACTTGGCCGGCCAGTTTTTCTTCAACGGGACCGGCAAACCGGTCCCCTTTCTGGCTTCCGACGCCGGCGGCCCGGCGAGCCGCCGGTCCTCTTGTCCCGCCACGGCCCGGAACCGGCCGCGGTGTTCGTCGTCCAGCACGGTGCGATGGCACCGCACCCCTCTGCCGCGACCCCGCTCCGGCCGCGGCGCCTTCGGTTTTCTTCGACGCGGCGCGATGGCGTCGCGTTCATGATGATCCTTCCATGGCGGGGCGCGACGGCGCCGCGCAATACAACCGTGCGAAAAATCCCGCGTGGTGCGACGGCACCACGCCATCTCGTCATCCACAAGAAAATAATAATCATCACGAACAAAGGAGGGGGAATTCGGCCGTGTTTGTGCGGTCCGACCCCCCTCTCGTTAGATGATAACTCTTAAATAATTATCCACAAGACTATCATGCTAGAACCAAGAACGAGAAATAAAATAACCAACAACAACCCCTACCATGGTTTCAAGATCGATGTTCGTCAACGACCCGCGGAAGACAACGTCGCGGAGGTCGGGCGTCGTGGTAATCGTTCGTCAAATCCATTGACGAAGAGGTACGTCCGAAGAGGTACGTCGTTGGCGAATCTTCGTAAGCCGACGAAGAAAGTCCGAGGAGGAAGCGGCGTTCCCTTTCGTTGACACGGAAGACGTCGTTGATCTTCAGAGACAACCGACTACGAAGAAGAGAGGAGCGGCGTTCTTCGTCAGAGCTCGAAGGTTCTTCGCATTCTTCGTCAAAGTTGAAGAAGAAGAAGGAGAACCCAAAATCCTCTCAAGAAGGCTAGAGAAATCTAACCAAATAAAATAAGTTAGAGTCTTATTTTATTCACACACTAAACAAATTGAATTTCGAAGGTTTGAAATTCAAATAAAATAACTCCAAAATAAATAACAAGTTGTCATGTCATTTAAAGAGGGGTTAAAATGAGTTTTGAGAGAAGATGAAAAGTTAGGGATCGTGTGGGCCCCACCACACTTAATCCTCTCAAGGGAGGTTAAGTGGGTGTGGGTCCCACCCCTAACTTCCTTTGAGAGAAGTTAACCAACAAAATAAAAATAAAAAGTGTTTCCACATTTTTATTTAACTTCTTATAATTTCTCCCAAATCTAACTTTCGTCCCGCAATAAACGCAACTTCGGAAAAGGTCTCCTTAAGCGAATATCGGCGCTGCGAGTTCATTGGTGCCCTCGGATTTCAATTCCGAGCACCGGATCAAAAGTTAGAAATTCCCGCTCGTTCGTTCACTGAACGTACCTGAGCCAAACTTCGGAAATTGATTCCGGGCACTCCGGGCCTCGGAATCAGGTGCCGTCAGAAACCGCGTTCTTGTAAAATTCCAAAGAAAATTAAGAAAAAATTTCCCTTGAATTTTACGGGTCTTTACATTAATCCCACCTCAGGGCTTTACGTCCCCGTAAAGATACATCAAAAACTAGGGAAACAAATGAGGGTACTGAGCACGCATCTGAGCCTCCCGTTCCCAAGTGCTCTCCTGGAGGTTCCTGTGTTTCCATCTGATGCGCACAAGAGGAATCGATCGCCCACGTAGGACCCGCTCCTGTCGATCCTCTATCTCCACTGGGACCTCCGTAAAAGTCGCCCCATCGTCAATGTCAAGCTCCCCATGGTCAATGATGTGTGTCGGGTCGTGCACGTATCTCCTCAGCTGAGATACGTGGAAGACGTCGTGCACCCGGTGCAACTGAGGTGGTAGAGCCAAGCGATAATCCACCTCGCCAACCCTGCTGAGGACCTGGAAGGGTTCGATGAAGCGCGGAGATAACTTGACGCCACGGCCAAATCTCTGTATACCACGTCGAGGTGAGACCCGCAAGAAGACGTGGTCTCCATCCTCGAACTCTAGTGGCCTCCGCCTCCTATCAGCGTATGACTTCTGCCGGCTCTGAGCTGTCCTCATCCGCTCCTGGATGACCTGGACCTTCTCTGTCGTGGCTTGGACCATCTCCGGTCCCACAAGCGCTGACTCCCCAGGGTCTGTCCAGCACAAAGAAGATCTACAAGGTCGGTCGTACAACGCCTCGTACGGTGTCATCCCGATGGTGGAGTGGTAGATGTTGTTGTACGCAAACTCCACCAAGGGTAGGTGGTCCTCCCAGCTACGACCAAAGTTGAGGACACATGCGCGGAGCATGTCCTCAAGAGTCTGAATGGTCCTCTCCATCTGACCATCCGCCTGAGGGTGAAAGGCTGTGCTCAGACGTAGCTGTGTCCCGAACGCCTCCTGTAACCCCTTCCAAAGTCGGGAAGTAAAGCGAGCATCTCGATCAGAGATGATAGATGATGGCACACCGTGGAGCCGCACAATCTCCTGAACGTAGATACGTCCCAAGCTCTCCACTAAGCCCTGCTCTCTGATGGGTAAGAAGTGTGCCGACTTGGTCAGTCGGTCAACAATCACCCAAATGGAGTCGTGACCTCTGGAAGTGCGTGGAAGTCCAGTCACGAAGTCCATAGATATGTCGTCCCACTTTCACTCAGGGACCTCCAAGGGCTGAACCAAGCCTGCTGGTACCTGATGCTCTGCCTTCACCTGCTGGCAGGTGAGGCATCGAGAAACGAACTCTGCTACAGCCTTCTTCATGCCCGGCCACCAGTGTTGTCATCTGAGATCCCGATACATCTTCGCCACTCCAGGATGTACCGCCAAAGGAGAAGTGTGAAACTCTCTCAACACCTCCTCTCACAAAGCGACTGGTACCATGGTACGTCCTCTAAAAAGGATGTCGTGCTCTGCTCCAAGGGAGAAACCATCAGGTGCCTGTCCCAAGGATATATGTGCATGCTTTGTCTCACAGTCAGCGTCCCCACGCTGTGCCTCTCTGACCCGCTGTAGTAGTGGAGGGGTGACTGTGAGAGACTGGAGGAAGGCTGCTCCATCTCAATCCACGAAGGATATCTGCAAAGAGGCTAGCTGCTCCGTCGCCTCCTCAAGTAGCTGAATGCCCGTCCTCCTGCTGAGGGCATCAGCTACTACGTTCCCCTTCCCAGGAGTATAGAATATCTCAAAGTCATAGTCCTGGAGGAACTCGAGCCATCGCCGCTGTCTCAGGTTCAGGTCCTTCTGTGAGAAGATATACCTGAGACTCTGATGATCAGAAAACACTGTAAAGCGCTCGCCCATCAGGTAGTGTCGCCATGTCTTCAGAGCGAAGACCACTGCTACTAACTCCAGGTCATGGGTAGCGTAGTTCTGCTCATGCGGCCTCAACTGACGTGATCCATAGGCGATCACTGCCCACTCATGCATCAGGACGCAACCGAGTCCGGTCCCTGATGCATTGCAGTAAACTACGTACCCTACTCCCTCCTCAGGAAACCCCAAGATAGGTGCACTAGTCAACCTCTGTCTCAGCTCCTGGAAGCTCTTCTGACATCTGTCTGACCACACGAAGGGTTTCCCCTTCCTATTTAACGTACGACAAAGCTGCAAAGATTTCTCATTTGCCGAAAAGTGAAATCAGGTCTCATCCCCTGGATGAACCATGTTCCTTGCCTAATACAGTCAATCCCGTCATGATTAGTTAATTCATGGCATGGATGACGTCGTAAGGCCTCGACGCTGCTACCAAGAGATCCAACCATTAATCTCACCTCCAAGGGTTGAGTCACACTGTCGGCATCAGTGTGTGGTCACTGGGTTTCCTCCAGTAAGAATCTCGCAAGTGAGGGTCAAGTCAACAGTTTTTAAACAGCACCTCTTAGTAAAAACAAACAAAAGACAAGAAAGCAAAAGTCACCAAAGCAAGTGTCATTTAATACTTCAACTCAAAGTACAAGGACACAAGGCAACACAAACTATGAAGCCAGAGGCATTATGGGAAAAGGCCTCTATGCCTGGATCTAGTTCCGCACTAGTCCACCCGTTTCCGGAGCTCCATGATTGTAAGCTTCAGCTGCCTGAAGCTGTGCTCTCCCCTGAGGTCGGGGTGGACCTCCTGGTGGTGGTGGTGGTAGAGCCTCAAAGCGTCGTCCACCACCTGCTGGTCGGCCAGCTCCTCTGCCTCATCCGCATCCTCCCTACGGACCGCCACGGTCGACCCTATGCCTCTGCCTCGGTGGTCCCTCAACCGTCTGCTGCTCCTCGGCACGGCGGGTCGGGCAGTCACGAGCCATGTGGCCCTGCCCGCCGCACGAGTAGCATTGCCTGTCTCTCGAGAGACTAGCTCCTCGTTGTGTGCCCTGCACTGCTGAGCCAGTGTCCTGAGGTCGTCTGCTTGATGGTCTGGTCTGCCTGAACCCCTGAGTCATCCGTCGACTGCCTGTTGCAGATGACTCTGCCACGTGCCGCCCTGCGGTGGGTCTCGGCGCTGGTGTAGACTCAGCGTGGAAGCTCTCGATCAAAAGGGCCCGCTCCAGTACTCATGTCTGAGTCGGTATGCTGAGGGAGATCAGCGATGCCCTGATCTCGTGTCTCAAACCCTGCTCGAAGGTCCGAGCCCGGAAGAATGGGTCCCGTACCATGTCGGTCGAGTAGCGCGAGAGATCAGTAAACCTCGCCGAGTACTGAGCGACCGTCATGCTGCCCTACCGCAGCAGAAGTAGCACCTGGATATGCACCACACGAAGGGTTGCTGAGACAAACTCCGAGTGGAAGAGGCTCTCAAAGTCCGTCCAAAGCAGAGATGCCTCATCGTGCACCTGGAGCATCAAGATCCACCATCGGCCCACTGCTGCGTGCAGGAGGCTCGCAGCGAGGATCACCATGAGGTATGCAGGTGTCCTCACTAGCCTAAAAACTCGTACGACTGCCTCCAGCCAGTCATCGGCTGCCTGGGGGTCCGTCTCTCCACGAAACCTAGGTGGTCGCTGGCGCTGAAACTCATGCAGTGCGCTGAGGCGACGTGCATCGTCAGCGGATGCTGCTGGATGTATCGGTGGCTCGGCGGGTAGAGCTACCGCCGGTGCCACTGCTGACAGAGGGCCCTGCACCGAGGCCTCGTCGCTCGGTGGGCTGTCGTCACACTCGACTCTCGGAACCCTAGCTGGCTGCCGTCGTGGGGCCATCCTGAAAAGGAAACAGGTGCGCCACGGTCAAACAGTATACCTGGTGAGCTGACACAAAGTAATCACAAAGAAAACATTGAAACACACACGCAATCAATGTTTTCGTGCATTAAGTCAGAAATCAGAAGTCAGGGTCCTGGTGTACGGATACGTCGGCCGCCGCACCAACACTGGACTCCCTGGACTGATAACCACACTCAATACGCTAAACATTATTGCTTCTCATAGAAAAGATCAGAGTTCGCGGTAGAACCTAACTCCTCTGATACCAATTTGTCACGACCCTCCCTCGGGGCCCGTGTTGTGACTACCCCAAGCCCGCCTTCCATAGGCCAGGGGCTGGCGACTAGCACCATGGCGTAAATCCCGATAAAAAGGGAAGGCGTTGCCTTTGTAAAGTAAACAAACACCACAGAGTAAGAAAGCGGAAAGTAAACACTAAGTAAAAACAGAGTACAACTGAAAGTGCGGAAAAGTAAATGGGCCAGTATACAAACCCAAACTGAAAGTAAAGTACAACTCGAAAGGGAAAACAACAACTGTAAGTAAAAGCCGCTACACCGAGCTGTCCACTAGAGATCCCACCTGAAGGGTGGGTACAGATAGCTCCACTGCTCCTCGGGTCCCGTCGTCCGCTCCGAACACGTCCCACCCAGTGGTCCACCTCCAGGTACCGTCCTGCTCTGCAAGCCTCAGCCAAGATCAACACTGTCCGTCGTCTGCAACCAACACAACATAGTGCGGGCATAGCCCGTGCAGGGGTGAGTATAAGATACTCAGTAGGGACCCCGAGACCCCTGAAGGTCTCCCAAAATCCACAAAGGATAAACCACAAAGGAAGATACAATCATGAAGTAACAACTGAAACTGCTTAGGTATATGCCCATACATATACCTAAGTCATCAATTCCAATACGCTCCAACCTCCGAGCCCAAGTACAACTCAGTCCACACAGGAAAGTAAACGTATTCCACACAGGAAAGCAAAATGAATTCCACACACGATAGCACAACTCAATCCACACAGGAAAGCAACAAGATTCAACTCACACAGGTATACTTCTTCAAAGGACGATAAATATGATCTCTAATCCATCTAATTCGTCGGACCCACGAAGGATCGATAGGTAACTAACCCCCGCAAAAGACCCACACAGGATCGGGCCCACACAGGACCTGTAGGCGCTGGTTCACACAGGACCGCTGAGCGCAAGGACCCACACAGGATCGGACCCACACAGGACCTGTAGCACTGATCCACGTAGGATCGTTGAGTGTTGTAGTCGTCGTCGAATCCACACAGGATCTCAGTACTGTCGTCGTCGCAGTCACAGTAGCAGTAGCAGTAGTAGTCACAGTAACAGTCGCAGTCGCAGTCGCAGTCAGCACTAGGGTTCCCGCACACAGCAAGCTCGTTCAGGAGGGTCCGCTCCACGAACCGAGAGGCTGATACATCAACTGTCACAAAGTCCAGATTTGATGTATCCAAAAGTTCCGTATCGTCAACAGGAACTCAACGCAACAGACGGCGCGTCGATCGGACGCCCGGTCTGAGAGTTATTGGCTTTTTCGTCCCAGGGGCCCGGTTGGTTTTTAAGGCAAAACCAACCCGACCGTAGTCCACCTGCGTCCAAACCTCGATCGTAGTATGCCAAAAGATCTGTCTCACTAAGAGGAACACAACAAAGATGACGGCACGTCAATCGGACGTCCGTAGCTCAAGATATGAGCGTTTCCGCTCCGAAGGCCCGGTTGGTTTCATGAACGAACCAACCCGGCCGAACTCAAAGTATTCCGAAACTTTGAGTGCGATATACCGAATCGACCGTCTCGATCCAAGGATCGCATCTCTGCTGACGGTTCGTCAATCGGAGGTCCGTGGCTCACGTTATGGTGAAACGACCGAAGTTGTTTCGAAAACGGGGGGTCCGGGTCCGGGCCGACCCGGCCCGACCCCTCCCCTGGGTCGGCCTGAACCGGGTCGACCCGGGTCCGACACGGCCTGGCCGGCGGCGGTCCGGCGCGGCGGCGCGGCCCGGCACGGCGGCACGGTCCGGCGCAGCGGCGCGGCCCGGCACGGCGGCGCGGCCCGGCCGGCAGCGGTGCGGCCTGGCACCGCACGGGTACAGCGCGTGGGGGGCAAGGCCCCCGCTTTTGTTGGATGGTGGCGTGGCTTAAGCCGCGCCTTTTGAAGAAACCGTCCCCCCATGTGGGGGCCTGATTTTGAGAAAACGGGGGGGCGCTGCCCCCCCTTTGTGTAACCGGTCCCCCCCTCACGTGGGGGGCCTTCTTGTGGCCAGCCGGGAGAATTAATTCCCCAGGCACCTCTCTTCCGGCCGGCCCACCTGGCCGGCTGGTTTTTCTTCAATGGGACCGGAAAACCGGTCCCCTTTCTGGCTTCCGACGCCGGCGGCCCGGCGAGCTGCTGGTCCTCTTGTCCCGCCGCGGCCCGGAACCGGCCGCGGTGTTCGCTGTCCGGCGCGGTGCGACGGCACCGCACCCCTCCGCCGCGACCCCGCTCCGGCTGTGACGCCTTTGGTTTTCTTCGATGCGGCGCGACGACATCGCGTTCATGATGATCCTTCCATGGCGCGACGTGACGGTGCCGCGCAATACAACCGTGCGAAAAATCCCACGTGGTGCGACGGCACCACGCCATCTCGTCATCCACAAGAAAATAATAATCATCACGAACAAAGGAGGGGGAATTCGGCCGTGTTTGTGCGGTCCGACCCCCCTCTCGTTAGATGATAACTCTTAAATAATTATCCACAAGACTATCATGATAGAACCAATAACGAGAAAGAAAATAACCAACAACAACCCCTACCTTGGTTTCAAGATCGATGTTCGTCAACGACCCGCGGAAGACAACGTCGTGGAGGTCGGGCGTTGCGGTAATCGTTCGTCAAATCCGTTGACGAAGAGGTACGTTCGAAGAGGTACGTCGTTGGTGAATCTTCGTAAGCCGACGAAGAAAGTCCGAGGAGGAAGCGGCGTTCCCTTTCGTTGACACGGAAGACGTCGTTGATCTTCGGAGACAACCGGCTACGAAGAAGAGAGGAGTGGCGTTCTTCGTCGGAGCTCGAAGGTTCTTCGCGTTCTTCATCAAAGTTGAAGAAGAAGATGGAGAACCCAAAATCCTCTCAAGAAGGCTAGAGAAATATAACCAAATAAAATAAGATAGAGTCTTATTTTATTCACACACTAAACAAATTGAATTTCAAAGGTTTGAAATTCAAATAAAATAACTCCAAAATAAATAACAAGTTATCATGTCATTTAAAGAGGGGTTAAAGGGAGTTTTGAGAGAAGATGAAAAGTTAGGGTTCGTGTGGGCCCCACCACACTTAATCCTCTCAAGGGAGGTTAAGTGGGTGTGGGTCCCACCCCTAACTTCCTTTGAGAGAAGTTAACCAGCAAAATAAAAATAAAAAGTGTTTCCACATTTTTATTTAACTTCTTATAATTTCTCCCAAATCTAACTTTCGTCCCACAATAAACGCAACTTCGGAAAAGGTCTCCTTAAGAGAATATCGGCGCTGCGAGTTCATTGGTGCCCTCAGATTTCAATTCCGAGCACCGGATCAAAAGTTAGAAATTTCCGCTCGTTCGTTCACTGAACGTACCCGAGCCAATCTTCGAAAATTGATTCCGGGAACTCCGGGCCTCGGAATCAGGTGCCGTCAGAAACCGCGTTCTTGTAAAATTCCAAAGAAAATTAAGAAAAAATTTCCCTTGAATTTTACGGGTCTTTACATAAACTCACTAAATCTTCCTATTAATCCTTTTCCTTATGTGATGGATATTACTAAGACACTCTGAAGGAAAAGAGAGAAGGGTATCCATTATAACTCTTATGTTTTATATCTATCATAAACTTATATTACATGAAATTTTATGGTTCTATAAATGAAACCACTTGACATAATTTTATGTATGGCTTGACTGATTGCTCATAATCCCTGAGTTGACGAAAATCATTAATGGGTCTCCTTTACTATGTCGAGTGTGGTGTGGGATGTTTTTTAGGTAGAATGGGGCAAAAGGTCGAGTAAATTTAAATATTCCTTTTATATTTGTGTAGGATGGTATTAGTGATTTCCTTTGAATTGAATAAATAATATTTAAGTGATAATCTCCCTCCATTTTTCGTCAAGTTTCTCAAGGTGGTACCTTTTAAATTTCATGGTTTTCCACCAGTTAGAGAGGTAGATTTTTATCTTGACTTAGTAGTTGGTACTCATCTAGTTTCTATTCCTTCTTAACATATAGGACTAGTAGGTTTGAAAGAATTAAAATCTCATTTGGATAATTTTATATAGAAAGGATTAATATTACTTAGTGTGTCACCATGTGAGGTGCCTATTCTCTTTTTGTATGTATATTAAGGAAAATATTTCCTATGTATTCATTACTGGAAACTCAATCGAGTTATGATATGGAATAAGTATCTATTTCCAAATATTAATGATCTATTTGACCAGTTTAAAGGGATAAGTGTTTCTTGAAGAGGGATCATTGATCCAGTTATCACCATTTGAGAATTTAAGAATCTAATATTCAGAACACTACCTTCAGGTGTAGGTATGGTAATTATGAGTATCTTATTATTCCTTTTGGTCTAACCAACACTCCTATGGTTTTTATGGAATTGATTAATAGGATATTCTTTGAGTACCTTTATCTGTTCACAGTAGTCTTTGTGGATAACATCCTAGTTTACTCTATGTCTATGGAAGATCATGTGTGTCATTTAAGAGATGTAATGGATATATTGATAAATTAAAGAATCTACATGAATCATCCAGGGTGTAATTTCTAGATTCATGAGGTAAATTTATCAGGGCCCATAGTTTAAAAACATGGTATATTAGTTGATTTTGAGAAGGTGAATATTTTTTGACATGGGAGTTATAGAATTCTATTACTATTTTTAAGTAATCATTAACCCTCCTATTTATCATGCTTTGGTTGGGATTTTTGAAGGGTGGTTTGAAGAGGAAATTTGAAAATTTTGGAATTTTCTGGGTAGTTCATGGTTAGCAGATGGTTTTCCTAAACCATGAAAACCAAGTTAGTGATGGTTTGAATGGTTTGAGCACTATTCGAAAAATTGTTCACCCACCTAGTTGAAATTGTGCATACCATTAGAGAGGCACATAGTTAGGGTACATGGTTTGACAAACCGTGTGGCCCTACCCATCAAACCATGTTCCCAAAAAAAATTTATTCTGAAAATTATTTTAAAAAATATTGAACCCCTATTTCTTCACCCACTCAACCCAAACATTCTATGTCTCAAAATCCTAGGTCTTTGGATCTCCAAATAATCCATTTTGGCTCCTCCATACCTATTTTTAGGTGGATTGAATATTGTAAAATGTTGTTTCATTCCTCTCTGGTAATATATATACTCATGTTCCTTCTCTCCCTCTCTCCATCTATCCTTCCTTGGGTCTGTTAGATCATCTATTTTTTATGGGTCTAAACTCCTTTAATTTGGATCTTGAATCAAGGTTTCATTCCTTGATCTCTATTTCTGAGGTTCTTCGTTGGAAATTCCCATTGTTACATTGTGATGCATGATCTTTGTGATAAATATTGGTTGTTACATTGAGATTTTCCATGTTATAAACATTTTATTTACTTGATTTAAATTAATTTTTTTAATGTAAACTATGAAAGAAAATTTTGTTAAGAATTGGAAATTTATTTGAATTTGTATATAAATTTGAGGAAACCCCCCAATTATGATGGAATTAGAAATTGGGGTGTGATTTGGATATGATAGAATATGTGAAATTTTATTTGTGAATTAATTTTTAAAAAATGGATTAAAATTATTTGATAAGAACCTTTGATTGTTTTTATGTTGAAAAATGAATGACTTCATTGAAAAAATTTGTTTTTGTTTTTAAATAAAAATTGAAATATTTAAACTAGAAATGGATAAATTTTATTTTAAACTATTTTGAAATGATTTTCCCATGATTTATTAATTTATTAAGAACATGATATCCTCAGTAGTTAGTGAGTTATTTGGGAAAAACACACTATGATGGGAATTCTCTAACAACGTATTGATGATTTATAACTATAATAAAAACCTTGTTTAGAATTTCATATCTAAAATAGGATGAAGATGGGTTCTCTTTGTCCAGTTCTAAGGGATGTGTTTTCACACTGTTGTGATCATAAATTTGAGTGTTTTAGGATCCCATAACTTAGAACTATCATACCTCAGTGTAGATGACCTTGTTTCTTATTGTATTTGATATGATATATTTGAAAATGTTTTATAGAACAATTTTACTCATTCCTTGTGAATTTTGTAAACTATTTCATATAAAATGTTTATTAATCCATTGTTTGAAATATTTCCATTGATTGAAATGATAATCATGTATTGTTTTAAATATGAAATTGTACTAAGGTGCCTAATCTATTTTAAAGTTTGAAAGAATGAATTGGAATACATTTAATGGAATCTTATTATGGAAAACATGGTGAGACACTACTGGGATTTTGATCTCAAACCTTAACTTTTACTTCGTACATTTCAAGATTTACTCATACCAGGTTTGATGAAAGGGAAATCGCAACTTGGAGGTGGAAGTTTTGATTGATCTTATTGTCTTGGAGTGCTGTGTCTATTTGGACCTAGGTTTTTTATCTTGTAGTTTTCTAGTAATTTATGGTTTTACTTTGGGTTTTTATACATGTTTCATTTATGGTACTATTCTCCCTATAGAGTTTTCTTTTGATCATACTGACTTGTAACTATTTATTCCACAATTTATGTAGAATAACTATTCCAAATTTTATCTTTCATGATTCCATGAACTATTCTTCAACCTATGGGGATCGAGAATTCCCTTTGAGCTATGTTAGTGATGGATCATGTATCAAGGTACCAGGGTATCTGGTTCGGTTCATGGAAATGTGGTATCAAAGGTGAATGTTAAGAATAATTCCATGATGATAGTATGAAGTTTGAGTAATATTTTTGAGACTTAGGAGTTAGTTACGAGTGATTGTCAAGATAAGTGTCATCGAAATGAGAGTTGAGACACCATGGGTTTTTTGGGAAAGGCATCTTGAGGATTAGTTTCAATATGTTCCCTTCTTTTGGTTTTAGTAGTTGAAATACAAATCATTTTTTCTTATCTGATGGGATTAATTTCTTTGTTTCTCTTATTTGATTGTTTCTTTTAGTAATCTTCTAATCTATTAAATTTTTTCTACTAAGGTTTTGTAGCATCATGCCTCTGAGAAGATGTATGAATCAAATCAAGGAGGAAGTTGCTGATGAACCATAGTGATAAAATCCTCCCACTTACCATAATATGGTTGAGATTATTGTATGATTTTTTCAAGCTCTAGGACATGTACCTACAAACATTTCTATTCAGGCTATGTATATGGAACCTATAAAGGGTGAGCCTTTAACTCAGGCTCAAAAGTTACTTTTCTAGAATCCACCATCGTTCCAAGGCTCAAGTGATTCCCAAGAGGCTAAGGATTGGTTGAGGAGGATTTATATTTTGTTTGAATTCTTTGAAATGCATAATTTAATCAAGGTGAAATGGGACACATTGAAGATAGTCGAGCCTAGAAGGAGATGGAGGGACATGATAGTGATGTAAAAGAAGCATGAAAACATGATTGAAATAAGGACTGAGGTTTCTTCTAGAAATTGTAATACAAAGTTTTTTAATTTGGATACTTGGTAATATCAATGCTATATTTGGTATTTCTGAAGAAGTTTAAAAAATTACTGATGTTTCTTCCAGGCATTGGAAATAGAATAATCTAAAAAATTAATTGTGATGATTATTTTCATTAACATCAAACATGATCAACGACGAAAAGGGAGAAAACGATATCAATAATTTTATTAAATCAATTAATTAAAACAATGTACTAATTTTAAAATGACTCTAATATTGTACAAAAAATAAATCCAACCTAAACCCCAATCACTTATCTCTCATCTGATTTTCAATACCATGTTTCCTTATTTGATAGTCCTAGTGATATTATTATTTACATTTTCACCATAACAACAAGATTAAATCACTTATCCTTGGAGAATACTTCAGTTAAAACTAATATTATCTCCCTTTAGTAATTAAAATATATTTTTACACACACCGTGATGGGTGTTTGTCACCAATAAATTCAAATATTTTAATTGATTCAATAATCACTAAAAATGGACTATTTAGGTGTTCCATGAAACCTGTGAACAAAAGTTCCATGAAATGGATATGGGACTCTAAAACTACATAAAAAATATGAATTAAATTATCATTAACATTCTCTATAAGATAAAACTGGGAAAAATAATCAAGGGCCACAACCACCAAATTTAAGTTTATAAGGGAAATGGAACGATTAATACTGAATGCTAATTTTAACAATAAAAAATTAAAATATGTGTAATAAGTAATTATAAATGTATTGCATAAAGTAAAATAACTATGAATAGTTTTATCATTAATATGGTTAATAAAACTAAATTTATTACATAGGAAAGTTAGCGGGTGTTCGAATATGTGGGAATCTAAGTTATGGGAGTCTTGGTCTCAATTTCAATTCCTTGAAACATGATTAATTTTGTGCGTCATGTTAAATTTTATATGATTTTATTTTGATTCAAAATTCCATGATTATATTATATTATGATTTTTGTTCAATTAATTGTATTTAAAAATCCAAATAAAGTTATCTATTTAAATTGATTTTGATTCAACTGTTATATAATTCATAAGGGTTTTTGTTAACTCAATTTTCATTCATTCAGTTATGATTGTCATTCAAGAACTTCATTCTTATATGTTGGATATATTATAACTTATGATTTAATTATGTTTTACATCATCTTATGTTTATTTTTATTTATTCTTATTTGTTATAAAATACTTTTCAAATGATTCTTTTATCAAAAATATGATGTCGTAGGGGTTTTTAATCTCAATTTCCCTTCATTGAGACTTGTTTTGTAATATACACCAATTTTATTTTATATGGCATGTTTATATCCTATTTTAAAAGTTATATCCTGATTTTATTTATTATTATGGTTTATAATTTTCTATTTAAACTTTTTCTTTTAATATATTTTGATTCAAAAGTTACTAAAGTCGTAAGGGTTTTTCATAACACAATCTCTTTTCTTTGAGTTATAATGATTCATTTTAGATTCATTATTCTAAATTTATTTTCCAACACCATAAGTTTTATTTATATTATATGTCCAATTTATTGTATATGGATTAAAAATTATTTCTTATAAACTCATCTTTAAAGGATTTTTACATCAATTCTTTTTCTTTGGTGGATTTATTTCTTTATAAAAGTGAAATATTGGTATAAATAATTCTAATTCTATTTAAGTGATGTTTATACTCCATGTCCATATTATATCATTCCAATAATGTTTTACTTTATTATTTTGAAACCCAAATATGTATTATCTCACATACTTTTTTCGGATTACCTCTTTCAAAAAAGACATTTTATTATCCTTTTTATGATGTGGGATTTACTAAAAGTGTTTTAAAATATAAAAATGTTTTCCCTTTATTGATTTTATATTTTATCTTCCACTCCACATTTCATCTTGATAACCCTTATGACATTTCAATGATCCAATATTTTTCTTTCTTTTATATTAGTCTTTTAAAAAAGTTTTCACTTGACCTTCTTGAAAATGATCTCTTTCAAAGTGACTCGTAACTTTTCATTTTACAATGATGGAAATAAATGTTTTCTAATAACTTTTTTTACATTTTG
Organism: Viscum album; assembly: GCA_963277665.1. Taxonomy (NCBI): domain Eukaryota; kingdom Viridiplantae; phylum Streptophyta; class Magnoliopsida; order Santalales; family Viscaceae; genus Viscum; species Viscum album. The sequence continues at coordinate 511,534,584 of OY728121.1, forward strand.
TTTTCATTTTACTCTTTAAAAAAAATTAATCTATCTCTTAAAAAGTTATATTTCATGAATAAACCTCTAAATTCACTTATGAGATTACTGTCTTTGGTTGATAGAATTTTGGTATTGACTAATCTACTCTTGGTTTCATGTTATGTGATACCTATGAGAAATGATATGTAACAAATTTTATTTTCATGGGGTTTACGTGATATATTATTTTATAGATTTCATTTGGAACTAAGATGTATTGTTTTTATTAGATGATGGGTGGGACGGGAATTATATAGCCCTCCAATGTATTGGGTAAAGAATTATCTCCTAAGATGAATAATAATGGGGAGTGAACCCAAACCCTTAAGGGTATATATCCACTAAGTGACATGTGTGACCATAATTATAAATCCCTATAATGAATTGGGTAAATACTTATTTCTCGTGATATAATATGTCAGAGATTAGGGAGAAAATCCAATTCATTATGGGATTTTTTCAACAATGTGGTGATGGTATTGGTTGTGCGCCTTGACACGTGGAATGATTTTAAATGGTTATGTAAATGAAATATTCATATGTATATGTTATTTTTTCATGTATTGTGATTATTAACTCATGCTATCACACTCATTTTACTCATGTTCTATGCTATGAAAAAAACCTTATTTCAGGTCTTATAACTTTGATCCATAATTTTTTGGGCATGAATTCCTTATGTTATACTCATGTAATTTTATTATGTTCACATACCCATGTTCTCATATTATGATCACTTGTTATCTTTAATTTTTAATGCCCATGTAAAACCTTACTGAGTGTTTGAGCTCGCCATTATTATGATTCCATTTCTCCATGTTACAAAGAAGATTATTATGTATAAAATTTCAATAAGGGTATCGTGTGTAGAGAATTTAATGGTATTTTTTTTAATACTTTATATAAGATAATACATCATTATTTTAGTGTTAAAAAATATAATTTTATAAAAATGATATTGTATTTTTTATATAATGGTTTTTATCTATATTCTCTAAAAGTATAAACCTAAATGTTATTGGGTATGTAATTGATCCAATATTGGTTATTAATAATTTAATTATGGATGGTTAAATTTGGGTTACTTCGGTTGGTATTAAATATATTATGTAAATAATATGTTTTTAGTACCAGATCTGAGTGTACAAGTATGGGGAGTCGAATTTGGTATCAAATATTTTATATAAATAATATGTTTTTAGTGGTGGATCTTGGTGTATAGGCTTGAGGAATCTTAATATGAGTGATGGTTATATTTCAAATTTATATAAAATTATATTAAAATTTTACCAAAAAAACACACTCACTTAGCCTGATCACCCCTATATGCACACACCTTTACCTCCCTTTCCCTTTCATCTCTTGGTGGAAGTTGGTCTCCACTCAAGCCCTAACCTCACTTACAAATATAATTCTCCACCCTCTATCTAAATATGAATCTTTGAAAACCCCAAATTATATCTGCATGCCTCACTCCTTGCCTCCCTTCCATTACCTCGATAGCGTCTCACAAAGTCCTTACCAAGCCCTAACTTCGGTATTCACTCACTCCTTGTAGGTGAGAAAATTTTTAAACCCTCCTTTTAACTTGCATGTCTAATTTCCCTCTTGAGTCATATTAGGGCCACTTTTTTGTCAAATCATTATTCTATACATGTTCTATTATCTTTTTTTGGTTCATAGTATTTTTGTGTTCATATCAAATCTCAAATTTATGTATCCTCTTTATAATTCTCTCTAAATTTATTCCTTATTATTTCAATTTTAATATTATTAATGTTTCTTTGTAGATAGATTAATAATCTTTATGTTATTATATTCATTGATTAATTTTTATGGAAATACCATATATTTCAATCATTTATGTTATTCTTACACTTCTTATATACAAATTTATTTATTATACATTCTTTTAATAACACAATTTATTTTTTTAGATTTTATTATTATTATTTATCAACACAAAAAATTATAGTTTTTATTAAAGACATCATATTATGTTATTTGTAAACTTATATGTATTTTAGATCTTGATTTTAAATGATATTAGGTTGACTTTAACTTCAAGGGATCAGTCTCCAATTATCGGTGGAAGTAATAAAATCCTAGAAGAAGTGCCTCATGTTGGAAATAAAATGAATTTATGAAATGAATTTGAATATATTGTTATATAATATAGAAAATTTTAGGAGTTATCTCATTGTATAGAACAAAAAAGGGATAAATTCATTAGTTTACAATCATTTCCAATTGAATAATACTGATGGTAAATAGAAATAGGTTTGTAAATAATGCGATAAAAAATAAGGTGAAAATATAGTGGGTAAAAATCAATTGAATGATCATATTTCATGATAAATAAATTATTAGGAGTGTTTCAAAATAATAAAAAAAATTAAAATTATTCTTAGTTCAAGTTATACTAGATTTTTAAGAGGATTAGCTATGGTTGGAGTTTGAAATTTTTATTTCAATCATGTGGTTATCATTAAATAACTTGTTGTAATGATTACCATTCATGTGTATCCAATTAAAAGGTTAAAAAATTTGGTTTAAAAAAGTTTACTACTTTCCATCTACCATTGTTTAAGTCTATTTATCACAATAAAATTTATATTTATATTTATAACATTTATTCAAGTGAGAAAATAAAAACAATGATCATGTTATCAAAGATTCAATGAAGGACTGTAATCACTACTAACATGTGGAATTCTATAAACCAAAAAAATGGTTATATAGAAATTAGTACAAACTGTATTAATTATTATCATCAATTTAAATTTTAAAAAGTGAGTTAAACACTAAACTACATTTATAGATAAAATCATTTTTTTATTTCTTTTTACTTTTTCAATATGTTTTTTTATATACTATATGCTATAAGTTGATTTATGTGAATACACTATATACTACGGAGGTAACTTGTGATTATTTTTTATAATATGTAACACTCCGATATTTTATGTTATATTAATCTTAATATTAATAAAATTTCATTTATATCTTTCTTTATATGAAACATTGTGTTTAAACAAATTGAGATATACTATTGAATTATATTTATATAATGTGACAGTTATTGCCTATATCATGGATTGGACGGTATCAATGGGACTAACCAAATTACGAAAAAATATTTGTTACATATTTATAAAATAAATTAATTATTTTCAATTCGATATAATATAACATAAAATCATTTTAAGGTAAAAATAGTTGGTTTTCTAAAAAACATTATATGCACAATATGTTTTTATCTTAATAAATTTAATTAATCTATATTAGTTAATTATTTTAAATAAATATTTATATAAAATTTTTAATTAGATATTTTAACATTTATCTAAAATTTCTTATATAGAAATTAATAATGGTAAACTCATTTTTGGGCTTGAAAATGCATTTTTCCACAAATTATTTTGTTATGTTTTGCACACTTATTTTAAAATGAATTTCTATCATTTATAGAATGTAAATATTGTTAAAAAATTATATTTGGAATAAATTTAATTAATATTATATAACAATTTTAACTTAATTTTTTGTTATTATTAAAATTAATCGATGTAAAAAATGTATTACTATGATAACTGTTAAAGGGGGTTAATGTGGAGTAAATCTTAGAAGATAAAGGTTAAAATAATATAAAAACTTTTCTAAATCCTATTGTATGAATATAGTTAGATTCTATATATTCATATATACAAAATTTATCCAATATTTATCAACATTTCCATGATATTGACTTTATTATATTTTAATATTCTTAATAATTTCAACTGTTCCACTCCCCTCACTTATACATGGGAACCCCCTCTCCTCTCTTTTTTGAACCACTTGAGCTATATCACTTGAAAAAAATTAGACCAAATATCTTATAAAATTCCCTATCTATGTATTATAAGTGATTATTTTCTTAATATAACGACCCAATTATCCTTAAGAATATATTAAAATGAGGTTTCTTAGAGAAGAGGTATATGTTATTATTGATCTTTTTCAAGTTTCATTCTTCTTCTAATTCTTATGCATTTATTTTATCCATACTAAAATAATTTCTATATTATCATAAATATACATGTATGTTATTTTGATTATTTTATAATCATTTTCAATCTTCTTTCTATGAAATGTGATATTAAAGTATTTCTCATGTTTATGGGTGGACTACCGCCACCAAATAGTGTTATGATTCATTTTCCATCATCATATTTAATGGTTATTTATTGTGATGTATTTAATTTTTTATATAATATTTAAGATATAATTAAATTATATAATTATAATATGTTATCTACCTTCTTACCTTCCCAAATATTGAAAAACTATAACATTGCTTGTGGGTATGTATGGACTACCACCACTATGAAGTGATTTGATTTGTTTTTCAAATATTCTTTACATGGATAGTAATGAAGATAGATTTAATAAACATATATTTAATTTATGATATAATAATTATTCTTTAAATATTAATTATAATTTATCATTTTTTTCATCCATAAAAAAGTAAAAACATCACTCATGTGTACATATGGACAACCATCTCCACAAAGTGATGTAATTACTTTTTCATCACCAATTTATATAAATGGTTATGAAAGTGTATATAATTATTTAATATTATACTTATGTAAATATTAATAATATTTATATTATGAAACCATTACCAATTTTTTAGGACTAGAACCATCAAACCAAAACATGCATGAAAACTGGACCAGTTTTTACCCAAATATTCTTTTTAATGATGAAATCGTTAACAAAAGGATAACTGAAAATTATAAAGTACTGATTAATAGTAATTTATATATTAATATGGTTCTTTAATATATTTATAATAAATATATATTTATTATTTATTATGTTTTAATGAAAATTAATTTGGATGATACTTGAGGTAAGGGATTTATGTTATAATCTCATTTCTTTATGGAATTATCTATGCTAAATTTCTATTGATGGAAAATCTAGGGATATTGTCCATTAAAACCAATATATTTTATTTTTATCTATTTATTACTATTATTTTCAAGTAATATTTTCATTTTCCTCTATTAGGAAATTATATTGACTTAGAAAATGTTCTTAAGAAAAAACAACCTTATTCCCTGTTTGGTTAAAATAAATTTTCTTTCATGTCATTGTATTCCTTAAAATGTTTAAAATAATGTTTATATTATTATAAAATGATTTATTAAATTAATTTTTACCCATATTTTACTTTTTATAAATTGTTTAAAAATAATATTTTTATATATTTTTAAATGAAATAATTTACCATAGGTGTAAATGGAATCTTTATTTTAACATATACCACACGAATGGATTATCCCACCATCATGACTAATCATTGATTTGAAGATTAATTTATACGTTTCAATGGATATTTTAAAATTAAATTTTTTCTATAATATTTTGGATGTTTTTATATTTTAAATAAGTGATTTCCAAATGAAATGGGTATTTTCCACAAGAAATGTCCCAATTATATTTTACAGGTATTTTCACCTATAGAAAAATCCTTTAATATTACTTATACTTGTATGGGGACATTATCCAATGACACCATACATGTAATTTCTCTAGATGGTTATTGACTATTATGATAAAATCATGATGAAACTAGATTTCTTTTCAATAAGTTAATCTATAGCAAAATAATAAATGTTTCCATGAATTTGTGTCATATATATAAATGGATTATGATTATGTGATGGTTGGGCCCATTAAAGCCCTCCAATACATTTGGTAATGTTATATAGATATCTTTTTATATTATTATGATAAACATTGACATGACTTCTAAATATGTGTTCACATCTTGATGTGAAAGTGTGATTTCTTCTAACTATTATCACAAGATTATGTGTGGACATGATTATGAATGTCTATGTTTATATTTTGATGTGTGGGTATTATTTCTTCAAGATATTTTCACAAGATTATGCATGGGCATGATTAAAAAAATCTATGTTCAAAATATTATTATTTTTATGCTTAAGATTTCAAATTCCAATTTTATGTCTCTTGAATGATGATTACTACTTTCACACCCTTATTAGTTATACTTATGGATATAAAATGATTTTTGAAATCATACTATATGATTTTCTAGGTATGAATATTTTATGTTGAGAAAATTCTCTTTATTATGTTATCATGTCTTTATGATTGATATCTCCCATATTTAATCTTATTGGTCATTTAATCTCACCCTTTCTTAATTTTTCCTTCCCTATGTTTTGATGGAAGGTTGTAAGTCTGATATTTATATAGTGGTACTAATATATATATATATATATATGGGATATTTTGAAGATATTTTATGAAATAAGTTGAGTATGTATCTATTCTCCAAGTACACTAAACCTTTATGTTCCTTGAGTGTGTATTATTATGAAATTTGTTGAATATTAATCTAAAATCACATAATATTTATGTATGTTATGATTAGTTCACATAAGAATGTTTATTTGATTGAAATTTTTTATATTAAATTATATATTATTAAAATTAATAATTCAATCTCCAATTATACAATGATTTGGTTGATTTTTTTTAAAATATTCCTCCTTTTAGATTTATTTTTGTTGGATTAATATTTAATATGTGATGTTGTTCTAATATATTAAATCAGATTGTGGAATATGGATTATTAATTATATTTAATACTATTTAAATCATTAGATCAAGTATTTCATATTTTTATGAAACACCAAAAATAGAGGAAATAATTAAATAAACTTGTTTCTAACTCAATTTCCCATATTCTAAAATTCATACACTTTATTATATAATAAGGTAGAACTCTAATGACTAAATTTTTTATCTTTCTATTTAGTATCAATATGTTTTTTATCAAATTAAACTTCATTGACCTAAAATTAAAAAAACACCCACTAATTATGATTGTAATATTATGAAAGGGATATGTGACAAAATAGATTTATTTCATAGTGTAACTTAGTTTTTCTCTGGTACTATGCATCTCACTACACATATCTATTTTCCAAATATTTTTATAGTCAAGTTATCATTAAAATAATGGGATAAATTTTTTAATTTTATAATTAGTGATATGTATTCAAAGAGGATGGAAAATTTTGATAAGTACTAAGGAATGATTAATTAAATCATTTCACTGGGTGCAGTTTTGAATCCAATATATGAAATTATGTTATTGAATTATTTTTCCTCACCCTTGTGTGGAAATGATGATCTGTATAAAATAAAAAGATTAAAAATCCTTTTAAAGTTTTTTTAAATGAATATGTGCCTAAAAATAAAGGGAATGATAGATAGTATTGTGTTTTAACTTCTTCAAATGTAACTGATTTGAACTCCATGGTAAAAATGGTATATTATAAGTTCTATTTTACTCATTTTTTGTATCAAAATCAAATAAATTTGTGTGTAAATTGGGAATTATACTATTATTTATAAGAATTTGTTTTCTATATTATTTATTATGAATAATTTTACATCCTATATTGGTGTAAATTTAATAAAATACCTTATTTTTTAAAGAATAACTAGGGATATTTGGTGTATTATTATCTTAATTGTTTCTTTAAAGTAAGGTTTTAGTATTAGTGGGTTATTTATCTCTTTACATCATAATATACTACTCTCTGATTTATTATAAGTATTAATTAGTTCTCAATATTGATTTTAGGGGTATCTACAAGGTAAATATGACTTTCTAAATATTAATTTTCATTTGATCGTAATTCTATTTATTATAATATATTTATCATTGATTTTTTTCCTAGTGATATATAAAATATAGAAATGGTAGTTATACCATAATTGAAGACAATGATGTGGAATATGTAGTTATTTATTTCATTAATTTTTTCTATTTATTTTTAGTTGTATATTGCATTAAATATTAGATTTTTTACATGACTAAGATGATAAGTGGTTTTCCTCTAAACATGGTATTTTTTATAGGCACAGACTATGATTGTATATTGATGATATTTTTAAAATAAAAAATTATATATATAATTAGCTAAATGTAATATCTCTATGAATATATTTATTTTATTTTTTATTTGATAGAAAAATAATATTATGTTATGGTTTTTCAATTTTGGGTTTTTTACTTAGGTAACTTGAATATCTATCTATCTATCTTTTATTTAAAAAATATGTATAATTATTTAATTTTATCTAATATTCACTCTCATTAAAAATATAATCATTAATTTTTCACAATAAATATCACTATTTTTTGTGTGTTTCTCATCTTATAGGTTCGTAGATGAGAGGGTTTCCAATTAAAATCATGATATGGTGTTTTTATGGAGGTTTAGGGTGATATGTGTTATTTGATTTTGTTTGGTGATTCTTTCTAGGAAACATATTAAGAATATTTCACTACAATTATTTTTCTCCATTTGATACTTTTTGGTATATTTATTATGGATTAAGTTCATATTATACATTATTTTTTGATTAAAAATTTATTCCATGTATTGTTTCAAAACTATTGTTTTATTATTATGGATGGATTGTTTAGGCACAAATCTTGTTTTTCATGTATTTAATTATTTTGTGTTATTTTTTATGGGTTTTAGGGTAACCTTCAAGGATCACTAGAATTGGAAAAAACCAAACAACCAGATGATCTATATTCACAAAATCAACATGTGAGGAAATATAGAAGAACTATATTGAACCAATAATTAAAATGTAGATGCCACCATATTATTTATATCATGATTTATGATGATAACTGAATCATTAAATAAGTTTTCTTACATATGGGTAATCCATATACCCTTTAATCCTTGTTATAAACTTGAGCATTCTTGAATATAGGAAGAGTGCTAGTAATTCACCCTATAACAAACAAGAATTTTGGATGGAGGGAGAAATTTTTCTAGCATGTGATAGGAAGGGTAATCACTAATGAGGGTATATTTACCCCTAAATAGGCCTTCTAAATTCACTTAATCTAATAAAGAACATTTTCTATCATGTGAAAACACTTGAAAACAAACATTTAATTGGATTCCATTCATTGAACTCCTTAATTGAACATTAAACATGCTTTTAAATAATACATCTTGTGGATTAAAACTGATTGAAAAAATTTAGAGGGAGTGGACATGGATGATGCATGCATCTCATTTAGGAAATTTTATTAATTATCATACTCAAAAAAGAGCTTCAGCCTAGTTGGTGAGGACTCGATAAGTGCATCCGAGAGACCTGAGTTCAAAACTGGTTGGAGACATTTTTCTGGGATACTATAGAATTATTGTAGAAGTACTATATCAGGTACTATTTGATATTGTATAAGTAGTAACTATTCATCCATTTGGTATTTCAAGCAACTAGTTTTTCCTTAGGTCTTTTAAGGCCTTCGGTCAACCCATGGCCTTTGGTTCAGTAAGGATTTCGGGCCACCTCAAGGACTTAGGGACACCTCAAGGCCTTAGGGCCACCTGAAGGCCTTCGGGCCACCTAAAATTAGGCTTTATTGACTAGGTATACTCTACAAGGAGTATAATCTATATGATGATTCAGATCAGGTGTATTCACTAGAGTAGAAGATGACGTATGTGGTTGAACGAGAAGTTATGGCATTTCCATTGGGACCAGCATGTGCATGCACGAGAAGCCTAACCAAATAGCCATGCGAAAATGGAGAGTTGATATCATAATGTAGATGCTTGGGAGGAGTAGTTCCACGTATTTATAGTCTAGATATTTCCTCTATGACTTATGGGTTATGTAATATCTAAGCCTACGGACCTTTTAAGGGTTCCCCCTCATCCCTTGAGTGGGGGGTTATCAAAAATCAATAAAAAAGGACTTTAGGCCATTCGGGGGATATCGACAATTGAGGCTTCGCTTGCCTCCATTATGATTCAAATTCAACATATTTTACAATATCCATTTCATGGATATCATTGTACATAATCTAGGTATGTAATATTTCATGATATACACCATTTTAATACACATCAAATAATCTCCCACCTATTCATAAATATAAGAAAAACATAATGTAAAAGTTCACAATTCTATTGAATACACCAAAAAAATCTTTTGGATATGTTTTATCAAAATATCTATGTTTTGGAACAAATAATTTGTCCAATACATAATCATTATTCAAATAAATAACTATTTGACCTTTCAGGACTTATTATCATTGTCAATAAATATAAAATACCTATTTTATAGATGTAAGAAAAGAGTGACCTCTTGAAAAGAATCAATGCTAGTAAAGATACCAAGTGGTCTGATGTGATCTCCATCAAACATACTCATATCCCATAAAAACATTTCCATAGTAAGATATATAATATAGATCATATATATACTTATATAATCCATTTTTTGATTACATCAAGTGTCCACTAGACATGTAAAAAAGTCAATCTAGCATGGTTAATCTCTCCATTCCTTGATTCTTAAAAAATACAAGCCTGGTTAATGAATAAATTACATTTCATTAATCTAGTGGACGATCATGTCATAATCCCCTTGTAAAAGTAGATGAACACATCTTATGTAAATCAACTAATCATTCATAAGTATTTCCTCATTATAATTCAATCAAGGTATATAATTATTTTCTCATTATATGAGATTAAAAAAGTAATACTGGATGTTATGCAACTGATTTCATGATTACAAATATACCCAACCACCCATAATTAGAAAATTCGCAATGACTTATATAAGAAAGGTGTAAGAACTCGATTTTTTGTATGAGGAATGGATCCCTTATTTTATAGATTTAATGTATAGATATGTCCCAATATAAATTCCCTTTGAGGTTAAGGATGTGTTGGGGGTGCATGGGGATTGTTCAGAGCTCAGAACCCTTTTTTTTGGGGTGATTTAAGAATGTTTCATGGTTATTGTTAATCTTGTGGGGTAGGAAATATGGTTTGATCAAACCATGTGAGGATAGACGGAGGGGAGATACTTGTCACATGGCTAGCCTAAACTGTGTGGAATGGTCTCTATGACCATGCAGCCAGGTTTACAACTTTTACAAAGTCATTTTTCATGGTTTCCACATGGTTAGTGAAACTGTGTGAGGAAACCATGTGGGTGCCACTACCCAATAGATACCCACGCACATTTGTCGCACGGTTCATCAAACTGTGTTCCTAAACTATGTTAACCCCTTAATTTGGGTAATTTTTATAATTTTAAATTATATTAAATTCTATTTTAACCCTAAATTGGTTTTCATTTCAATGGATAGAAAACTAAACTTCAAGAGCTCCTCATTGCTACCTGAAGTAGAAATTGTGGTAACTCTCTCATCTGAGCTCATAATTGAAGGGCATTCATCTCGTTGGATATGTGATAGTAAGACCTCAATTCCATTTTAGTCATTATTCATTCTTCTTTATATCAGGTGTGTTATTTAGTTACAATATCATTTTCCCTAATTTTAGGTTCTTTATTTGTTATTCAAATTTCTCTTGATCTAAGTTGAATTAGGATTTGGTACTGGATGTGCACTCCACTTCTGAGAAAAGGTCGGTGGTCTATACAACATCCTTGAGTTTTGGTTCTTTATTAGGCTACCTTCAATTAGGCCACCCATCATAATTTCCAAAGTGGCCCCAAAAATGAATGGTCTATTTGAATTAAGTGAATTGGGACCTGTTAGGGATTCCCTTAGGCTCTATTGTGACTTTTGGGTGGCCATTAAATGAACCATATACCCCATGGGGTGTGAAATATGGAATTTATTTGTTATTCCTTTGTTGGATCACCCAAATGGGTGAGTTCTCATAAAAGCCTAGTTATAGGAAGCCCAATTATAATTATTTGAAATTGAATTGCTTGTTAGGATATGTTTTCCATCCTTGAATTGTGTTATTTGATATTCCATGATTTAATTGGTTAAATGAATCAAATTTTTTTGGATAATGAGTGGGTGTACTCATAGGGTTGTTCTTAGTTGATTGAACGGTTAAATTTTTAAATGTGTTATGTGAGTGGGTATACTCATGAGATAAATTGAACTTGAAAAGGTTATGTGAGTGTGTATACTCATATGGTTTTAAATTGTAAATGTGTGAATAGATTCATTGAAAATGATCCTTGGATCTGGAATGCGGTAGTTGGAACCTCAAATAGAGTTATCTCCTTGGGTATTGATTATGTGGGATTCCTTGGACTTTGCTACCCCTTGGATCTAGCTTGCTTGTACCCACATAAGATATGTTTTTCATGACATGATCCTAGGACTACAACCAATCCATAACCGAATTTTTATTAACATGATACTATTAATTGATGAGGATGACTTGGCATTTGACACATTGGATCTGGCCCTTGGTGGTCTGACTCTTTAATATATGACACAACCATGAGAATTACGACATGTTTGGTTGAACAGCATGGACATGGATGTTTTTGACTCTTCAAGTTTTATGGAGAGTCCATTAAAATTACTTTCATTGCATGTTGCTACCTTATATAGGATATTGAGAATATTTTTTATGGGAACCTTGAGAGGATTTTTCAGTGATACTGGCTTAGTAGGTGCATGCAATGGGAATCCTTACTGTTGTTTAATTCTCACATGTTTACCTACAAATTCATTAGATTATTATATTGCACAATGAGAAATTATATAGATCTTTGGTGGTTTTCTATTGGGAGGTTATTTCAGACACCATTTGGGCCACACATGGGGACCCAAACATATTATATGGTTGTAAGTATGAATAAGGGAAAGTGCCCCTCTATAGGTTCTTGATTGCTAATTTGGAGTAGGAGAGCATGAGACCATGCTGAGGCTTCCGATGATACTGGGATACTTTTGGTATTTTTTATTTTCATAAATTTCATTGTTTTTTACTTCAATTTACCTATTTTGGATACTTTTTAAATATATATATTTTCATTATCATTATATATGAGACACTTCTAGTTTTGTTATATATTCATGTCTTGTTTATTGATCAGTTGTCTGCTTGTAGTATCTTCTTTCACTTATTTTATGTTATTTTTGTTCCACTATATATACCATGGTGATTAGGGAATAGTATCCCCAATTACACACATGTTCCCTCGCTACTAGTTAGTAGCCTTTTCATTTGGGGAGATGATCTTGAGGCCTCATAACCCACTTGTATTAGGGAACTGTTGAGTGGAATATTTTCTCGGGATGTTAAAAAGTTATATCAGAGAGTTTTATTTTTTGGTTTTCTTTAATATTTGGAGATAATAGACAGGGATAGGATGGGAGGGAGTTTTGTAATGATTTGTGCCCAAGAGTACCTACCCTACGAATATGGAAAATCCAAACTTCCTCAATTGAAATTTTTATTTTTTGGATTTTGGCTATTATAGTTTATTTGATTACACCGTTGGGTGATACACTTTAATTGTCATGTAAATATTGAAATGATTAAGGATTATATTATGTTTCAACTTAATTAGATGAGTGTATTCCATCTCATTCATCATATAGGAACTTGTTTGAAATAATATTCCATGTATTATGTCATTCTATTTAGGATGCATTACTTGTTGCATGTTGTTGTGATAAGTGTTGTGATAGATACACTTATTGTTGTGATATATTTTGTTCAAATTAAGATAATGTGACACCATATTTTAGTTCATAAATATTATGTTCCCTTATGTATTCGAAAGTGACTCACCATCTGACTAAATTATTAAAAGTGAACTTGTGGTGATATGAATGATATGGACACAATATTTTGGTTCATGGGGTGTTATGGGCCTTCATGGATTGGAACCTAGTAAACCATTGGTTAAAACCCTTTTTAATAAATTAATGATGGAATTAAATGTAAATTGATATCAAATGAAATTTAATGGAATAATGAACTTAAAAATAAATCATTGACCTAGACCTGGCTTTTTGTTGGGCAATAGACAGTATCTCTAGTGGTTTTAGGTGACTTTTTCGACTGTTTTTGTTACAGTCATGACTTTAGGAGAACATTATGTGGTTTGAACTATTTTAGGATTTTTTTTACATTTCATATTATTTTGAGCTATGAAATTTGATATTGTTCATTTCTGAGGCATGCATTTGGCATTGTATAAGCATGCCACCATGAAGACCACCTAAAACAACCCTAATCTTTATTTCACATATAAACATAATTTATTACATAAAATATTCACTTGATACAATATATAATATCTATAGTTCTAGTGTCTTTGGGACTTAATAATATTACATAACAACTTAGAACATAAAACAAAACATCTTTATTGAAAACATTTTTTACATGACCACAACATTCCTTCGTACTTAGCATTGCATGGGATAACCGGAGGACATCCATAAGAAAAGGGTGAGCTATAAATCCCATTAATGGATTAAACAAGGCATAAAATGAATAATTTATTACATTTTAGGAAATATTAATTTCAACGTAAAATAAGATAAACATGAACATAAAGGCATGATATAGCATTATTATCATAATATGGAAATGTGGCAACAACACTTAACATGATATTAGCATGATCCAAGGCTCATTTCACATGGATAATGAGTAAAACCTCATTTTAATTGAATTATAATGAGTAAACCCTCATTAAACTTGATTTATTATGATACTAATCTTTACCCAATGTATTAGAGCGCTATCAGGGAACACCCTTCTTAATCATTTCATTTCATGCATAAGTGTTCCACATGGATCAGATAACATGGATTCATTAAACCTCGTACTTTATTCCATGATAAAGGAATGTGTAATTAATAAATGAAACTCTATAATCAATAATTAAATGCTCATAAAGTTGAATACCCTTGATAGAGAAATAGGTATGGTATTCTCTACACAATGACTTTGTCTTGGAAAATTGCAGTGCAATTTCTGCAGCATAACTGCGTGATTAAGAATTAATAAAAATGGTTGATGAGAGATAAAGGGGTGTCTAATAATATTTACATAAAATTGAAATTAATTGGGTCATATATATACATGTCCCATCATATTAAATGTAATTTATATTCATAATACAAAATAATTGCTTGAATATAAATGAGAAGATAGAAATTCCTTACAGAATTGCAGCATAGTAACAGGTGTACATGGAAGGAATTAATGAGAGATAAATGGGTATATCATCATTAAAACATAAGTATGGAAGTATGGGGGAGGTTATAAATCATACCCCAACATTTTTAAATGAAAATACATTGGTATAGTAACATTAATAAACTTGGACAAAAATGAGAGAGGAAGAAATCTATTACTTGGAATTGTAATCCCAAAGGCTTGGGAGAGGCTTGAGAGAGGATTATTAGGATATTGGGGCACATTAGTAGGATTATAGAGAGATTATGGAAGATATTTTTTTATCTCCAAAGGCTTTTAGTGAAGAGAAAGTGAGATATTTGGTGAGTTTATATAGGAAAAGAGAGGGAATTCTTGGTTATATAGGTTTTGGACACTACACATTAAACTAATCAAAACCACAAACCATCCCATTGTTTTTTCCCATGTTTATTTACAAAGGGGAGTGTAAAAAAGTTATTTTATACGTACAATGTCCAAACTTCTTAAAATATTAGGCTTTCTTATGTGGAGGTGAGTCACACTCTCAAGGAAAACATTTTAAGAGGTTAAAATATTTTATAAGACTTGGAGGGTCCCCTAAGCATTGTAAAATAAATAAAACAAACCCAAAATAACATTATTTTAATGGTAAAAAATATATTGGTAGAAAAATAATTTATATTATTTTATTACATCACTATTGGGTCATAATAATGTCATAAAACGCATTATATAATTAAACGGTATTTAATTTTTACCCAAAAATTAGACTACCTCTAAAAATTATGAAAAATTCACCTTTGGATAATTTCAACATCCCGATTCCAAAAAAAATTCATTTTATCTAAATAATTTTATAAATAAGGGAATTTTTAATTTTAAAATAAAAATTGACATTTATCGAAAATTCATTGGTTTTGACAAAAACAGTTTTCAAACCATAATAAGAATTACAATTGTATTCATAATAATTATACAATAATTTATATTTAATAAAAAGAAATTTAGTAATAATAATATTTTTTACAAATATTATTTAATTAAAAAAATCCATTAATCCATAAAAATATATTTCTTAATTGAATATTAACTAAAAAATACTATTTGTGCTTTAAAAAATCATTTACAAAGTAAAAATAATGAAATGAATGTATATTATTTATACAAAAAATAAAGCACAAAATCATAGTGTTAGGGTCTTGTTACATAACCCCTTATAACAGTCGCATAGGATCTAAGAGTAATATGTGCGATGGTGATAGACTCTTGGGGTGTCTCGGATAACATCGTTTGGGTGGTAATCTCTATCAACATTCACTTCTCCCATAGGTGGTTCCATTCAAGATTAATGTGTTGAAGCTCAACTTGGGATTGGTCATGATCGAAGCCCAATTAGGGTACCTCCTTTCCAAGCTCCGACAAATGGGATTCGTCTGGAGAAATTCTACTGGATGACTCCATCACTTCCTTTGTCCGAGTAAATTGTATTTTTTAAAGCCCTATATTTATAATAATCAGGTGATCACTGTTAAACGACTATATTAGCAATGGTAACTATTATTAATGATATTTTAAAATCCAAAAACATAAAACCATGGAAGTGAATATGTTTTATATATAAATTTTACATAATAAGACATTTAATTAGATCAAGTGGAATTTTCATTAATAAAAGTTTTGGTAATTACTATCTTTCCCCTTTAAGAAATTTTTCCCTCAAAATTTCCTTTACCCACACTAAAATAGATTAGGGTAACTCTGCTTCATCACTTCCTCTGATTCCCACATTGCTTCTTCAAAATTTTGGTTTCTCTACAACACCTTTATGAGGGGAATTGTCTTATTTCGTCAGATTTTTTCCCTACGATCTAAGATCTTCATTTGCTACTCTTCATAAAAGAGTTCATTATAAAATGGTACCACCTCTGGATTGAGTACATGCAATGGGTCAGGTATGTGCTTCCTCAAGAGTGATATATAGAAAACATCGTGTACTTGAGATAGGTTTGGTGGGAGAGATAGTCGATAGACCACTGCTCCAATGCGATCACGGATCTCAAAAGGGATAATGTACCTTGGATTAAGAGTTACCTTCTTTACAAATCTCATAACTATCTTCCCTGGTGACATGTAAATGAATACCATGCCTCCAACATCAAACTCTAGGTCTCATCAATGATTATCAGCATAGCTCTTTTATCGACTCTGAGAAGCTTTATTGTGATGTTGGATGGTCTTAACCTTCTCCATTATTTCTTTGACCATTTATGAACCTAGGAGTTTTCACTCCCTAACTTAATCCCAACATGTCGGTGTTCTTTACCTCCTCCCATATAGGGCTTCATAAGGATCCATTTGGATGATTGAGTGGAAAGTGTTGTTGTAATAGAACTCAACTAGAGTAAGATGTTGATCTCATCCACCTTTTATGTCCATTGAGCATGCTCTCAAAATGTACTCATGTGTTTGGATAGTCCGCTCAAATTGGCCATCAGTTTGAGGATGAAAAGTTGTACTAAAGTTCAGCTCAATATTCAGAGCATGTTGAAGACTCTTCCAAAACATACAGGTGAATCTTGGATCTCAATT
This sequence comes from Viscum album, assembly GCA_963277665.1. Taxonomy (NCBI): domain Eukaryota; kingdom Viridiplantae; phylum Streptophyta; class Magnoliopsida; order Santalales; family Viscaceae; genus Viscum; species Viscum album. Next base: position 511,552,241 of record OY728121.1, read on the forward strand.
GGATACAATAGATAGTGGTAGTCCATACAGACTTACCACTTACCTGATATATATTTGTGATAGTTGATCCAATGATAAATCCTCTAGAATTGTAATGAAGTGTGAAACATTTGTAAGATGATCCACAATAACCCAGATATCATTGTTTCCTTTGGATGTCTTCGGAAGTCCAGTGACAAAGTACATGGTGATGTTCTCCCATTTCCATGCTGGTATGGGTAATTGTTGCATCGTCCCCTTAGACTTATTCCTATCATCCTTCAATTTCTGTCATACTAGGAACTTTGATATATACTCAGTGATCTCTTTCTTCAAGTTATCCCACCAATAAATCTCTCGGATATCTCGATACATCATTGTGTTTCATGGGTGAATGGAGAAATTTAAACTATGTGCATCATCCAAAAGTTCATATTTTATCTTTGTATTTGATGGAACACATATCATTTTCCCAAATTGCACAATTTCTTCTTCATTAACACTTAACTCTGAGGAATCCATTTTCTAATAGTTTCCACTTTCTTATGAATTCTCACATCATCCATTTGAGCATCCATTAACCTTTCCAAAAGATATGGTTGAGGAATAATTTTTGAAAGTATTTATGATATTCCCTTATTTATAATTACCATGTCCATCTTCATCAAATATAAGAAAATTGGATCCTTTTCAATTCTCCTCAATGATAGAATCATTGGGTCCTTTCTACTTAGATCATCTTCAACCTTGTTCTCTTTCCCAGGGTGGTAATTGATTGAGCAGTCATAGTCTTTGATCATCTCTAACCATCTTCATTTGTTCATGTTCAACTATTTCTATGTGAATATATACTTGAGGATTTTTTGATCTGTGTATATTTCACACTTCTCCCCAAAGAGGTAATGTCTCTAAATTTTTAAATCAAAGATTATTGTATCCGACTCCAAATCATGCGTGGGACTACCTTGAGGCATAGTAATTGACTTTTTCCTTTTTAAATCAAATTCTATACAATGTATCCTTATAAAATTTTCAAGAATAACATTCCCACAAACTTCAACATGGGATAAAACACTTATAGAAGTTTTTTCCCTAATGATTTAATATCATTTCTACTGGGGAATCAATGTTCTTAGAAAACATAAAAGATATAATAATAGTACATGAATTGAAATAAATTACAACATAAACTACTTTGATGTAGTTATTACATGTAATTCATTCATCAGTATCCAACTTAGCATAGGAATTCACATGCTCCCTTGATCAAGGTGATTATCGATGCTCATCATGCTTCTTAGAACTTGTAAGAGAGCATAGTCCTTGATAATGACCGACTTCTCCACATTTATGACATAGAACTGTATAAGATTCTTTTTATAGAGATTTGTTTCCATCCATCACATTATATATTATTTAATGGAAATTGGATACTTTTTTCTATTCCTTTCCACACTTAAATCATCTCCTAGTCCATTTTTGACATTTCACTTGGTTCCACATTCCACATTTGTTGCACAAAGGAAATTGGGTCTTCTTTCCCTTATCACCTTTATCATATGGAATTCCATGAGTTGACATATTCCTCTTACTTTATGTCCTTATGCATTCAAAAAATTATCAATTTTTAATCATGATTTTTGATAGCTGGTTTGGAATAATCATGATATGTCCAACTTGAGCTCCCATTTGATTGGGAATCTCACTGGGACATTCATCATGTTTCCCTTTGCATCGGTTATTATGCATATTACTAATATTACCATCCATTGGATAGAATAAAATGAAAATTATGTATGAGTATAATAAACATTTTAAAACATAAATGGTAATAAAATTACATTAAAGGGATAACTTATAAATTACATTTTTTTCCATAACTTATGAATTTATAGGCTTGAATCTTTATTATTCATGATATACTTCCCAACATATATTCTTAGGGGAATATTTATTATTCCATTAATAATGTTTCAAACTAATCTTATGAATTTGCAAAATCAAATCCCTTGGGAGTTTCATAACCAAGAGTGAATCAAGGCCCGTTATCGTGCATCAGTTCCCATTCGAGTCTAGCTCAAAGCGGTGTTTTCGAGTTTTACCCCAAGATACATATGTGCCAGAGACACCTATACCTACTAGTATCCATAAATGGATTTATTTGATTGATAAATCACTTACTAAATACTCACCAAAATTTAGGGATGTTTTTATTATGCTTAATCTCATCCCTAAGTCTTTCACTAGGGTTTTCTAATCTTAATCCTAAAAATAACTAAACCTATCCTCTGATACCAGCTATAACAACCCTTCTCTTTATTTCAAACTTAAACATTAAATAAAATATTTAATTGATAAAATATATAAGATAGAGAGGTCTAGTGTCTTTGGGGATTAGGAACATTACATAACAACTTATAACATAAAACACAACATCTTTATTGAAAACTTCTTTTACATGACCACAACATTCCTTTGTACTTTGTATTGCATGGGATAACCTGAGGACATGAATAAGAAAAGGATTAGATATAAATCCTATTAAGATATTAAAAAAGTAATTACATGAATAATATAGTACATGTTAGGAAATAGTAATTTCAACGGAGCATAATAGAAACATGAACATAAAATCATGATATTGCATGATTATCATAACATGGAAATCTGGCAACAACACTTAACATTATATTAGCATGATCCAAGGCTCATTGAACATGGAGAATTAGTAAAAACCAATTTAAAATGAATTATAATGAGTAAACTCTCATTTCACTTTACGTATCATGATACTAATCCATACCGAATGCATTGGAGTGCTATCAGGGCGCACCCTTCTTAATCATTTCATTTCAGGAATAAGTGTTTCACATGGATCATATAACATGGAGTCATTAAACATAATCATTTATTCTGTGATAAAGGAATGAGTAATTCATACATGAAACTATATAATTAATAAGTAAATGTTCATAAAGGTGAATATCCTTGATAGAGAAATGGGCATGGTATTCACTACACAATGACTTTGGCTTTGAAAATCACTATGCAATTTCAGCAGCATAACGGCATGAAATAAGAATTCATAAAAATGGTTGATAAGATAGAAAGTGGTGTCGCATAATATTTAAATTAAATGGAAATTAATGGGGTCATATATATACATGTACCAATATATGAAATGGAATTTAGATTCATAATAAAAAATAATTACTTGAATGTAAATGAGAAGAGAGAAATTTCTTATAAAATTTTTTCATAGTAACGGGTGTAAATGGAAGACATTAATGAGAGATAAAGGGGTATATCATCCTTAAAACATAAGGAGTGTAGTATGGGGAGGTGATAAATCATAACCCAACATTTGTAAATGAAAATACATGGGTATGGAAACATAAAGAAACTTGGACTGAAATGAGAGAGGAAGAAATCCCTTACTTGGAAGTGTGATACCAAAGGCTTGGGAGAGGCTTGATAGAGGCTTGTTGTGATCTTAGGGAACCTTTAGATGATTATAGAGATAGTAGGGCAGAGGTTAGTCGAGCTCCAAAGGCTTTGATTGAAGAGGAAGTGAGAGCTTGTGTGGTTTATATAGGAAAGGAGAGGGAATTCTTTATTATATATGTTTTGGACACTGCATATTAAACTAATCAAAACCACAGACCATCTCATGGTTGTTTTCCATGGATTTTTCCAAAGTGGATTAGAAAAAATTATTTTATAAGGCCAATGGCCGAACTTCTTAAAATATTAGGCTTTATTATGTGGAGGAGAGTCACACTCTCAAGGGAAACATTTTAAAAGGTCAAAATATTTTATAAGCCTTGGAGGGTCCACTAAAGCTTTGTAAAATAAATCAAACAAACCTAAAATCACATTATTTTAATGGTAGAACATATATTTTCCAAAAACAAACATTTATAGTATTTTATTACAACACTATTGGGTCATTATGATGTCATAAAACAAATTATATAATTAAATGGTATTTAATTTTGACCCAAAATTTTTATTATCTCAGAAAATTATAAAAAATTCACCATTGGATAATTTAGACGTCTTGATTCCAAAAATAAAATTTATTTTATTTAAATAATTTTATAAATATGTGTATTTTTACTTTTAAAATAAAAATCAACATTTATCGAAAATTCATGGGTTTTGAAAAATATAGTTTTCAAACCATAATAAAAATTACAATTGTATTCATAAAAATTATACGATCATTTATAATTAATAAAAATAAATTTATTAATAATAATATTTTATTTAAATATTATATAATTCCAAAAATCCATTAATTCATTAAAATATATTTCTTAATTGAATATTAACCAAAAATGATATTTGGGCTTTAAAACCCATTTACAATGTAAAAATAATGAAATGAATGTATATTATTTATACAAAAAATAATGAACATAATCATAGTGATAGTGTATTGTTAAATAACCCCTTATAACAGCCTCATAAGACCTAAGGGTATAGTGTGCAATGGTGATAGACTCTTGGGGTGGCTCAGATAATATCACTCAGGTGGTAATTTCTATCAACTTCCACTTATCCTATAGGCGGTTCTGTTCAAGCTTAACATATTGAAGCTCATCTTGGGCTTGGTCAAGAGAGAAGAAAACTGATGTTACCTCCTTCCCAAGCTCCGAAAAATGGGATTTTTATGGATCAATTATACTGGATGATTCCATCGCTTCCTTTGTCTGAGTAAATTGGATTTTTTAAATCCGTTTATTTATACTAATCATGTGATCACTGTTCAACATCTATATTAGCAATGGTAACTATTATTAACGGTATTTTAAAATACAAAAACATAAAACCAAGGACGTAAATATGTTTTTTATATCTATTTACATAATAATACATTTAATTATATCAAGAGTAATTTTCATTAATGAATGTTTGGGTCTTTACCCTTCCCTCTGTATGCCAGGAGTGGGGCAACGACCACACTCCAAAGGGAGTGGGCCATGGGAAATTGGTGGATCCTCCTTTAATGTCGGCTATGGCACCAGCTGCTATTTCGAACATAGTTTTTGAGGCATAATTCCATGATATATTCTTTTCCTTCATGTAGAATTTTCAAGGAGCACTATAGAATGTATTGTTTATAGCTAAGTAGACATGTGTGTTCAAGCAGTAGAATCCTCCCATGTTTTTGGGGGATGGTAGTCCACAAGCTTTTAAGATGTGGCTAGACACTACACTGTCAATATTAAATCCCCTTGAGACACCTCTTGAGGGGAGGTTTATGCTCATGACTTACATTCTTTGTGGAGAAGAAAATAACTAGTTATAACATCATGCCTTTTTATTATATAACTTTTCATTACATTTTACATACAGAGGATCTTTAAATTCTAGTGTCTTAGAAATCAGGAACATAATACATGAAAAAAACATAAAACATCCTTCTAATACACTTTTGAGGATTCATAATTGGTTCATCCTATGAAGAATTACTGCATCTCGTAACCTGGAGACATATATCAAAGGAAAGGGTGAGTAGAAGGCTCGGTAAGGAAAACAAGTAAAACACTTGACATGTGATCTTGAACAATATTAATAAGAACATGAAAGAAATCATAAAGACATGAAAAATGGAAGAATAGGAATATCATCATAAAAATAACATGAATCATAACTTTAATATGTGGCTAAAACATTTCATTTAGACATTCATGAACATATCACCAAGGTTTATCCCCGAGGTGTCATAAAAATTACCAAGGTTATTAACCAAGGTATTGTGAAACTTGTCATCTCCGGAGATTAATTATTTACCCAATTCATTGGAGAAATATCAGGGAACACCCATAAAATGTATTTATTTTCATGTGAGACACATATATCAAAATCAAACATTTCATAAATAACCCATCGATAATAAAATAAATGGGTTTCATTTCAATATCGTGACATTTTAAAAGTTCTTAAAAATGAGATCATTATGTCATTTATAACCCATAGAAAGGGAGTGAGGGTTATATATATGTCAATTACAGAATCAAATATATCATATTTATATATTTATGAAAATTGATAGAAATGAAATAAGTCTGGGTATTCACATAAATAAAACAAGAGAATTTCTGGAGTGAAAGAGATAGAAAGTTTGAGGCGAAATTTCTGCAGCATAACGGCTATATAACATGGTTTTAGAAAACATTGAAAAGAGAGGGGACAAGGGTAACACACTCATAAATAATTAATAATATAGTATGGGTATATAATAATATCATGGTATGGATATTTTAATGACATACCACATGAAAAGGAAACACGAAGGAAACGAGAAAATGCGATTTCTTTTACGAGAAATTCGGCAGCTTAACGGCATCACTTAAAAATTCAGAAAAAAATTGATGGGAGAGGAAAGGGTCTCTAAACAATTATAATTTAAATGGAAAGTAATTAGAACATATAATAACATACCATCAAAATAAAGAGATGGAAACTAAAAGACACAACATAAAGGAAGTCATGGCTTAAAAGAGGAGGGTAAAAGATTCCCTTACCTTAAAAAGTAACTTCGAATTCTTGAAGTTCGGGACCTTGGGAGGCTTGAGGGAACCTCAGGAGGACTATTTGGGAGGTAAAAATATCATAGCTTCTTTGAGGAGTATTTTTGAATGAAATGGATGAGGGAATGTATTGGTATTTATAGGAGAAGTGAGGGAACAAATCATTTATTTCCAAGGGACACCTCATCGGTGGTATTAGAAAAACCATGGGATTGACCATGGTATTTGCCCATGGTATTGTCCACTTGAGACACCTCATAGAATATATTACTATTCATAAGTATACCATAATTATTACATAATTATTTCATCCTTAATGATGTCATTAAACACCCGAAACTCAAAACTATATTTTCACTATTCACTGAGAATTCAACGGTTTCAGAAAAATCCCAAAAATTCACCTTAACATAATATCAATGCTCTGAATTCAAAAATGAACTCCATTTTATAAAAATAATTTTTTAAATTTTTTAAATTTAATTTTTAAATAAAAACATTATTCACCCAAAAAAACTAAAACATAACTAATAATTTTTGGAATAGTTATTTACTTATTTTATTGAATCACATTACCTAATCAAGGTTTCTAAATTATTATAATACTTTCTTAAGTGAGATTACAATTCCATTTGGTCACATTGCTATTCATAAGTGTAAAATTACTATTCATGATTTACTATTCACTAAAAATTAAGTTGATCTTATTGGACACTAAATTTCCTACTGAACACAACTGTTGAAGACCATTTTCTAAAAATCATTACACATTATTAATTATTTAAGGTTTAAATAAATATTTTAAAATATATTTTTTTTCAAAAAATTTATCAATAATATACATCCTATATTTATCTGAACATTTTAAATTTACAAACATTACCATAAAAAGAAATAAAAAATTTATTCATATCAAAGGATTACACAAAGAAGCTAAGGTCTCGTTACATATCCCCTTATAATACCAGTATAGGACCTAAGTGTAAGGTGTGATAAGGTGATAGAATCTTTGGGTGGCTCAGCCAACATTTCCCGAGTGGTGACCTCTATCAGCTTGAACTTCTCCCGTAGGCGATTCTGTTCAGGCTTCACTTGATGATGTTCAGCTTGGGCTTGGTCCAAAGAAAAACTCAATGGTGTTACCTCCTTCCCAAGTTTCTTCATAGGGTCTTCGAACGGCCAAATTCTACTTTATTAGGCCATCAAATCTTCTTTCTGTATTAATTAACCAAGATCACTTGTATTTATATACAAAAATTATAATGTTAAGAGTTTTTCTTCCAAGGATCATATTGACCAATGGTCATATAATAGTAAAAACTCAACAATCTCATTTTAATTATACTCACTTCATTAATTAAAGAATATATTTTTGTCGAGTATAGAATAAAATAATACACAAATTTACGAAACAAATATTATTAAAAATTTCGGGTTGTTACATCCCCCCCCTTAAGAAATTTCATCCCCAAAATTTTAACTCATACCCTTATAAGACAAAAGGTGTGGATACTTCTGCCTCGTAGACTCCTCCGGTTCCCACGTGGCTTCCTCGCATCTGTAGTTCCTCCACAACACCTTAAAAAGGTAGGTAGTCTTGTTGCATAGAACATCGTCTCTATGATCCAAGATCTCCACCAGCTACTCCTCATAAGAGAGGTCATGTTCCAGTTGTACCACCTCTAAGTTTAGTACATGTGAAGGGTTGGGTATGTACTTCCTCAAGAGGGACATGTGGAATACATAAGGAACTTGTGATAGATTTGGAGGAAGTGCAAGTTGATAGGCCACTTCTCCCACGCGATCAAAGATTTCATAGGGGAAAATGTACCTAGGGTTGAGCTTCCCTTTCTTCCCAAACCCCATGACTCTCTTCCAAGGTGAAATTTGAAGAAAGACATTATCACCAACATCAAACTCCAAGTCCCTTCAATGGTTGTCGACATAGCTCTTTTTCTGACTCCGATCTTCCTTAATGTGTTGTTGGATGGAATGGACTTTTTATGTCATCTCTTGCACAAGATCAGGCCCAAGAAGCTTTCTCCCACCAGCTTCATCCCATGAAGTAGGAGTTCTACATCACTTCCCATATAGATCTTCATAGGGTTCCATTTGAATGATCAAGTGGAAGCTTTTTTTGTAAGAGAACTCAACTAAAGGGAGATGTGGATCCCATCCACCTTTAAATTTCATTGAGCATGTTCTCAGCATGTCTTCGAGTGTTTGAATAGTCCTTTCCAATTGGCCATCTGTTTGGGGGTGATAGGATATACAAAAATTTAATTATATGCTCAGATCATGTTGAATACTTCTCCTGAATTTTGATGTGAACCTTGGTTCATGATCAAATACGATAGAAAGTGGAAATCCATGTAGCCTTACCAATTCCTTCATGTAAATCTTGGTAAGTTGATCAAGAGAGAAATATTCCTGAATGGATATAAAATGGGAATTCTTAGTGAGATGGTCCACAATAACTCATATTGCATTATTTCCTTTCGAAGTTCTCGGGAGACCAGTGACGGAGTCCATAGTGATATTTTCCCACTTCCATGATGGTATGTGTAGTGGTTGCAATACCCCTTTAGGATGTTGTCTCTCTACCTTCACTTGCTGATATACTAGGCACCTTGAAGTGTATTCAGCAGTCTCCCTTTTCATATTATCCCGCAAATAACGATCATGAAGGTCCCTATAAATTTTTGTGCTTCCAGGATGTATATATAAAATAGAGCTATGAGCGTCATCCATCCACTCCTTCTTTATTTCCAGAATATATAGAACACATAGTCTTGTACAAAATTTTAGTACACCTTCTTAATCAATATTGAACTCAGGAAACTTACCATCCGTCACAGCCTCTAACTTGTTTTGTAACAAAGGATATTATTTCTGATATTTATTGATCTTCTCTAGTAATGAAGGTTGAGAAATCATTTGGGTTAGGGTTGATGATGTCCCTTCCCTTATAATTCCCAAGTCCAACTTTACTAGGTCATTGATCAAAGAATCTCTTTGAATCCTCATCATGGAAAAGACAACAGGGTATTTCCTGCTTAATGCATCAGTGACTTTGTTTTCTCTTCCAGGATGACAATGAATTGAACAATCATAGTCTTTAAGAGGTTCCAACCATCTTCTTTATCTGATGTTCAATTCGTTTTGTGTGAAAATATACTTCAAACTTTTCTGTTTTGTGTATATATTACATTTTCCCCATAAAGATAGTGCCTCCATATCTTCAGAGCAAAAATGACCGCAGCCAGCTCCAGATCATGCGTAGGATTATTATGCTCATGAGTCTTCAACTGTTGATATTCATAAGTAATGACTTTGTCATTTTACATGAGGATGCACCCAAGCCCTTTCAGAGATACATCACTAAAAATAACGAACCCTTCTCCACTTGAGGGCAGAGTTAACATGGGTGTAGTAACCAATCTCTTCTTCAGCTCTTGGAAACATTCCTCACACTCCTTTTTTCAGATGAACTTGAACCCTTTTCGAGTTATCTTGGTTAATGGATTATAAAGTCATGAAAAGTTCTTCACAAACCTCCTATAATATCCTGCTAATCCAAGGAAACTTCAAATATCAGTTATTGTTATAGGCTGAGGCCACTCCTCTACAACATTTGTCTTTGTAGTTTAAATTGTGATTCCTTTATTGGTTACAACATTCCCCAATAAAGCAACTTATTTTAACTAGAATTCACATTTACCAAACTTTCCAAAATGACTCTCCTTCTGTAGAGTTTAAAAAATAACCCTTAGATGATCCTCATGCTCCTTGAAACTTTTGGAATATATCAAAATATCATCAATAAAAACTACCAAAAAGTTATCAAGGTAGTCATTAAAGACTCTATTCATCAAATCCATAAAAATTGCATGTACATTAGTCAATCCAAAATGCATGACAACAAACTCCTAATTCCCATATCTTGATCAGAAAGTAGTTTTTGGAATATCTTCTTTATTCACCCTCAGTTGATGATAATCAGATCAAAGATCAATCTTAGAGAAGAATTGAGCCCCACGAAGTTGGTCAAATAAGTCATCAATTCTTGGAATAGGGTATTTTTTCTTCACTGTGAACCCAGTCAGTTCTCTATACTCAATGCATAGCCGCATTGATCCATCTTTCTTCTTCACAAAGAGAACTGGTGCTCCCCAAGGAGACACACTCGGTTGGATAAACCCCTTCTCCAAAAGATCTTGGAGTTGTTTCTTTAATTCCTATAGCTCTAAATTTTCCATCCCATAGGGGGTCTTTGATATCGGATTAGAACTAAGTATGAGTTTAATGGAGAACTCTACCTCTCTTTCTTGGGGAGGTCCGAGAAACTCCTCAGGAAATACGTCAACATATTCATGGACGATGGGAACAGTTTCTATCCTTAAACTCTCATCTCATTCTTTTTCTTCACTAATCAACTCCATAAAGAAGGACATAGGGGGTTCCTTTAGAAAAATATCAGGTTGAGATAGCTCTCCTTGGAAGATAACTATAGGTTTTCCATTCAAGACTACTGATATTTCCTTGCTTCTGCATTTGATCTTAGCATTATACTTTGAGAGTTATTCCACCCCTAGTATAATCTTGAATTCTAGCATGGGAATGACTACTAGATTTGCAATAATATTGTGCTCACTAAATTAAATACTAGAGTTCCTAAACACTGATAATGCTTGGATAATCCCACCAGGAGTCTTGACTGATAACTCTACTTTTATAAAATCAAGGGTTGATTCTAAATTATTTGAAATCTTGGAGGAAATAAAGGAATGCATAGAACCAGAATCAAACAAAGTACTTTCTATCTTTGAGATAAAAACAAGAGTACCTTCTACCACATCATTCGGAGCTTCAACTTCAACTGTCATGACAGAAAAATCCTGGCTTATCTCCCTTGTCCTTTGATGAGGCAGATGGGGGTTCCCCTCCACTACCCTTAGATTTGGATAGTGATTCGAAAGTGACCAAGATGACCACAATTAAAACATTGCACATCAGGTAGGTCATGCACCATCTTCCCCTTGTCGTTTGTGTAAGGAAGTTGAGTTTTCACCTCACTACAAAAATTCCTCACAATATGGACATCTCTTCCACACTTGTATCATTTACCGCTCCTAAGAAAGTAGTTCCCCAATGCTTCTTCCCGCATTTATTACATGTGGGATGTTGTACTTGCTTGCCTCATCTTCCCTGATCTAAGGTCCTCTCTAAGTTGGTATCCATCAATCTCTTCTTGTCATTTGATTTATGAGACCACTAAATCTCAACAAACTTTATCTCGACTTTTATCGCACTCCTCACCATCTCCTCATAGCTATCATAGTCTCAATTGACTAGATTCTTATGAAAATGAGGTATCAATCCACCGAAGAATCTATCAACCTTACCACTTGGATCCATGACAAATCTAGAAGTGTAACATGAAACCCCTGTGAATTTCATCTCATAGATTCCCACATATTCATTTTCCTTCTACTTTAGATCGAGAAACTCTTTCTCCATTCTTGTTCTCATGGAACGAGGGAAATACTTATTGAAGAAGATCCCTATGAACTCTTCCCACTCCATAGCTTCAACCTCTACTCTTTTCCTCGTGTTTTTAATCAGTTCCCACCACTGATCAGCTTCTTCATCTAAGCGATAGACATCCAGGGTGTCCTTCTCTTGCTATGAACAACGGAGCACAGAAAAGATCTTCTCGATGGAGCTGATCCACTAGTCAGCAATCAATGGGTCAGTCGATCCACTAAAGGTTGGTGGTTGTTGACACATGAAGGACTCAACAGAATGTTGTTACCTTCATGATGATATTGTTCTCTCAACTTGATTCAAGTTATTTCCCATAACTTGAGTCATTTGGTTCATCATTCGCATGAATGTTTCCATTCCAGCTTCCATCGGAGGGTTGTTAGCACATGGTCCATTACGGTCACCATTTTCATGGTTCCTCCTATAGCCTTCCATTTTATAAAAGAGTAAAAACTTAGTGAGAAACTTATTTCATTTACAAATCTTTTAACTATAAAGGATTTTATGTCTTAAAACTTCATACTTAAACAATTACATTTCTCTGTAATTCCTTCATAATGATTCATAAAAAGCTTGTGATTAATCAAACATATCCCCCACGAGTGTTGTAACCAAGAGTGTAGTAAGGACCATTGTAGTGCACCAATTCCCATTCGATTCAATCACAAAGCGGTGTTTTTAGGTTTTACCCCTATGTACATCTGTGCCAGAGCCGCCTCTACCGGCTCGTATCTAGACATGGATGTATTTGTTTGATAAACAACTTACTCAATACTCACCAAAATACATGGATTTTTTCCTATTTTTAAACATTTATATAGGTTTATTCCTAAATATTTCATATCCTAATTTCCATAAATAACTAAACTATCCTTTGATGCTAACTATAGCATCACTCCTTTTTATTACATAACTTTTCATTACATTTTACATACAGAGGATCTTTAAAGTCTAAAGTCTTGAAAATCTGGAACATAATACATGAAAACAACATAAAACATCCCTATAATACACTTTTAAGGATTAATAGTAGGTTTATTCTATGATCAATTACTAAATATCATAACCTGGAGACATACATCAAAGGAAAGGATGAGTAGAAGGCTTAGTAAGGAAAACAAGTGAAACAGTTGTCATGTGATCTTGAGGAATATTAATAAGAACATGATAAAAATCATAATGATATGAGAAATGGAATAATAGTAATATCATGATAAAAATAACATGAATCATAAATTTAATATGTGGCTACAACATTTCATTTAGACATTCATGAACATATCACCAAGGGTTATCCCCGAGGTGTCATAAAAATTACCAAGGTTATTCACCATGGTATCGTGAAACTTGTCAACTCTAGAGATTAATTCTTTACCCAATGCATTGGAGCGCTATTAGGGTGAACCCTTAATATGTATCTATTTTCATATTATCCACATTTATCATAATCAAACATTTCATAAATAACCCACGGAGAATAAAAGAAATGGGTTTCATTTCAAGATCGTGACATTTTAAAAGTTCTTAAAAATAATATCATTATGTCATTTCCAACCCATGGAAAGGGAGTGAGGGGTATATGTATGTAAATTCCAGAATAAAATATATCATATTTATATATTCATGAACACCCATAGCAATGAAATAAGTTTGGTTATTCACATAAATATAACAAGAGAATTAATGGAGAGAAAGAGATAGAAATTTTGAGGAGATATTTCTGCAGCATAATGGCTATATAAAATGGTTTTAGAAAACATTGAAAAGATATAGGACAAGGGTAACACACTCATAAATAATTAATAATATAGTATGGGTAAATAATAAGATCATGGTATGGATATTTGAATGACATACCACGTGAAAATTAAATATGAAGGAAATGAGAAGAGGCAATTTCTTTTATGATAAATTCGGCAGCCTAACGACGTCACTTAAAAATTCAGAAAACAAATTGATGGGAGTGTAAAGGGTCTCTAAAAAATTAGACATGAAATCCACAGTAATGAGAACATATAATAACATACCCTCAACATAAAGAGATGGAAACTAGAAGACACAGCATAAAGGAAGTCATGACTTAAAAGAGGAGGGTGAAAGATTCCCTTACCTTGAAAAGTAACTTCGAAAGCTTGAAATTCGGGCCCTTGAGAGGCTTGAGGGAATCTTGGGAGGACTCCTTAGGAGGTAAAGAGACCATATCATCATTTATGGGGATTTTGGAATGAAATGGATGAGGTGATGTATTGGTATTTATAGGAGAAGTGAGGGAACAAATCATTAATTTCCAAGGGACACCTTATCGGTGGTATTGGAAAAACCATGGTATTGACCATGGTATTTTCCCATGGTATTGGCCACTTGGGACACCTCATATAATATCTTACTATTCATATGTCGACCATAATTATTACATAATTATTACATCCTTAATGATGTCATTAAACACCTGAAACTCAATACTGTATTTTTACTATTCACCAAAAATTCAATTGTTTCAGAAAAAATACCAAAAATTCACCTCAACCTAATATTGATGCCCTAAATTCAAAAATGAACTCCATTTTATGAAAATAATATTCTTAATATTTCTAATTTAATTTTTAAATAAAAATACTATTCACATGAAAAAAAACTAATACTTAACTAATAATTTCTCGAAGAGTTATTTACTTGTTTTATTGAATCGCATTACCTAATCAAGGTGCCTAAATTATATTAATACGTTCTTAAGTGATATTTTTATTCTATTTGGTCACATTACTATTCATAAGTGTAAAATTACTATTCATGATTTACTATTCACCAAAAATTAAGTTGATCTTATTAGACTCTAAATTTCCTACTCAACACAACTGTAGAAGACCTTTTTTGAAAATCATTACCCATTATTAATTATTTAAGGTTCACATAAATATTTTAATATATATTTTCTTTTCAAAAAATTTATCAATAATAGACATCCTATATTTATCCAGACATTTGAAATTTACCAACTTTACCATAAAAAGAAATAACAATTTTATTTTTATCAAAGGATTACACAAAGAAGCTAAGGTCTCATTACATAGCCCCTTATAATAATAGAATAGGACCTAAGTGTAAGGTGTGATAAGGTTATATAATCTTGGGGCGGCTTGGCCAACATTGCCCGAGTGGTGACCTCTATCAGCTTGAACCTCTCCCGTAGGCAATTCTGTTCAAGCTTCACATGATGAAGTTCAGCTTGGGCTTAGTCCAGAGCAAAGCCCAGTGGTGCTACCTCTTTCCCAAGTTCTGTCAGATGGGCTTCGAATGGCCCGAGTCTACTGGATGAGGCCATCAAATCTTCTTTCTATATTAATTAACCAATATCACTTGTATTTATAAACAAAAATTGTAACATTAAAAGTTTTTTTTCTAATAGTCATATTGACCAACGGTCATATAATAGTCAAAAACCAATGGTCTAATTTTAATTATACTCACTTCATTAATTAAAGAATATAGTTTTGTTGAGTATAGAATAAAATAACACACAAATTTCGGAAACATATATTATTAAAAAGTTCATGTCGTTACACTAGTAGGGTGTTCTCAAATAGGCTGACAAGCTGTGGGATATGGTTTGGGCTAATTTACAAACCATGTTCTATGACTATTTCTACCCTGAGACTCTACAAGTAGAGTGGGCTAGTGAATTCATGTGTCTATATAAGGGAATGATGACTGTTTTGGAATAATCAATATACTTTACAGTGCAATAAAAATTTTTGTTGATGTACCTTATTGTTGAGCTATTGAGGGAAGGATGCTTCGAGGAAGGACTTTGAAAATGTATTAGGTATTAGGTCAACATGTTCATATTTTCCTCTATCAATAAAATTGTGAATCAGGTACTGATTATAGATTGGAACTAGAGATTAGTTGGGGGCACAAAGTAGGGAAGTGATGTTTCTCAACCCAATGGTTCAATTTCTTAAGGAAGGAAGAACCATTTTAAGGCTTTCCATGAGATGAGTACTAGTCAGTCTATGAGTACTGATAGCTTAGTGTTCTATCATTATTGTGTAAGGTGAGGCCACATGAAGAATCAGTGCAACCACAACACATTCATGTGTCGAGCTTGCAGTAGGATAGGCCACATGAAGTATTTTTTAAGGACATTCCCTCTATCTATGAGTTGTAGGGTTCATCTATAACATTAATTTCAAGATTAGTTTCCTCATCTATATGTTAGATAAGGATTTGGAGCAATAACGATGGATTGAGTCAAGGTATTAGTGGTCTTGGTTGAGGCATCCAGACACCATTTATAATAATACATCAGAGTGGGACTACTATGGGCAGTGGGGTTGTGTCACAGGGTCGTGGTATAGGCCAGATCTATTCTGTATAGCCTACACTCAAGGATTAGGTTTTTTTACAGTCTATGATGAGAGGTATGATCTTAGTAGCATGTATTATTGAATTTTTTCTTTTTCATACCGGTTAATCACATCGTTTTATATCTACACCAGTGGTGAAAATCCTTGGGCTCATTGTGCTATCTTCTAAGGGAATTATGACTCTTTAAACACTATTTAGAATCATAATGGATGATTTATTCTAGTATAGGGAGTTTCCCCTTGTGTTTGGTGTTTGTCGTTTCATCTGGGATCTTTATATGCTCAAGATTACAAGGTTTGACATCATACTATGGATGGACTGACAAGTGGAATATAAAGAGTACATTGACTGATATCATTATAGGGTGAATTTCTCATCACTATAGGGTGTAGTTCATACTCACAAGGGTGAATGGGATGTCTAGCCGATCTGATTTGGACACAGCATCATGGGATGGGTGGGATGTCATCCTAGATCACAATTTTGTATCTAGATTATCAGGAAGCATGTCAGGTGAACTTTCCTATAGTGGTTGATTGTTTCACAGATGTGTTCCTAGACTACTTCTCTGGTTTATCTATCATCCTTATTTGTGGCCTCTACACTACTGGATATAGTTAAGATGATGCAACTATCAGACTCAAAGTTCCTAGTACTATGAGAGAGTGTATCAGGGGAGGATCCACCTCTGGGTTGAACTATAGGCAAGGATGAGATTCTGTGTATACATGGTTGTATTTGGGTTCTACTGGACATATAAAAGGAGCTGATGTAGGATTTTCATGCCTCATCTTGGGTAGTGAATCCTAGAGTCACCAAGATGTTATTTTACTTACACTATCTGTATTGTAAGCCGAGTATGAAAAGGGAGGTGATGGTTTCATCATGAGTTGTTCCACCTTTCAGCAGGTGAAGGTAGAACATCAGTAACCAACCAAAACTTTGCAGTACTTACCTATTCCGAAGTGGAAATTAGATGAAGTCTCATTGGACTGTGTGACAGGTTTGTGGAGGTCGCCTCGAGGAAATGATGATGTGTGGGATAAGATCATGAAGGTTTCTCATTTATTTCTGATTAAGGAGACATTTAGTTTGGATGATATTAGGAGTTAGTATATCTATGAGATATTATGACTTTATGGGGTCCTGTGTATTATCATTTCTGATAGGGACGCCCGATTTGTGTTGCGTTTCTGGAAGAGTTTTCAGAGGGTGTTGGGTACATAGGTGATTCTAAGCATAGCATACCACCCTCAGACTAATGGATAGCTAGAGCATATGATACAGGTGCTTGAAGACATGTTGTGAGCATAGGTATTGGATTTTGGGGGCTCTTGGGAGATTCATAAACCCCTAGTTGAGTTTTCCTATAATAACAGTTATTAGTAGAAAATACATATGGAACTTTATAATGATTTATATGGTATTCCATTCTAATCACCCCTACGATGGTTAGAGGAAAGTGAGGAATCTTTACTGGGAATAAATATCATGTGTATGACTTCTGAGTTGGTCTAGTTGATTCAGAAGATGATGGCTATTGCACTGTCTTGATAGAAGTTTTATGTCAATCACCATAGATGACATCTACAGTTCAAGGTTAGGGATCAGGTATTCCTATATGTTTCATTGAGGCTAGGATATAGATGGATCAGGAAACAAGGTAAGATTTCACCATGATATGTTAGGATTTTCTAGATTCTGGAGAGAGTCGAGTTAGTATCCTTTGAGTTGTAGTTACCTCATAGGTATCAATCCATATATGACATATTCAACAAATCTCAACTACGATGCTATCATTCAAACATGTCTCATTCTTTCGAACCCGAGGAGGCTGAGGTACCAGTTGATGAATCCTTAGAGGAGAATATAATTCATAGAGTTTATACAAGAATTAAGGTTCTATAAGGATATTTAGTTTCTATAGTATGGGTTTTATATTATCACGGGAGTTTATAGGTTGATACGTAGTAGTGGGAGGCTAATGTATGTGATCAATGGCCATAGTTGTTCTCAGAAAAATCTGGACCACCCTTCTGAGGGAACTTCAGGAATGAATTTCTTTAACGGTGAATGTTATAAGAATGCTGGTTTTTTATGAGGTACATATCCCATATTTTCAGGTTTTAATGTTTAAATATGGCCTAATGTGAATTCCCTTTGAGGTCGAGTAAGTATCGTGGGTGTCTGGGGCTTGTTCGGAGCCCAAAACCCATGTTTTGGGTGATTATGCCTATTGTATAGTTTGTGTAAACTGTGTGGGGAAGGTTGCAATGTTTGATCAAACTATGCGTGGTTGGATAGAGGATCTCTATAGGTTTCATGTTTAGGCCAAACCATTTAGAATGGGATACACAGCCATACAGCTAGGTTAGAAACTTTTATACAGTCTTTCTTCATGGTTTCTTCACGATTAGTCAAATTATGTGAGGAAACTATGTGGGTTCCCCTACCATAAAAATACCCATGCAAAGTTTGTGCATAGTTTATCAAACCATTACACCCCTTTAATTTTGGTAGTTTTTATAATTTTAAATTAAATTTATTTTTATTTTAACCCTAAATTGGTTTTCATTATAATGGATAGAAAACTCCACAATGAGATATCATCCTTGATGCAAAAGGTATAAATTGAGGTAACTCTCCCATATGAGTTTGGAATTAAATTTTATTCATATCATTGGATCTATAACAGTAATACCTCTATTTATTTTTAGTTGTTCTCCATTATTCTGGATATCAATTGCATTATTTAAGTGCAAGCTGATTTTCCCTAATTTCATGTTCTCCATCCATTCTTCAGATTTCTCCCAATCCGATTTTAATATGGAGTCAATAATGGATTATCACTCCACTACCAAGCTAAGGTAGTTAGTATATACAAATTACTTGAGTTTTTGTGCTTTATTAGGCTACCTTCTGTTAGGTCGCCCGTTAGACTTTCCAGAACAGTCCCGAAATTGAATGGGATATCTGAATTAAGTTAATCGGGACCTGTTATGGATTTTATTAGGTTCTTTTGTGATGTGTCAGTGGTCTTTTCCCAGACCATGGTGACCCATGGGATATACCTTATGTAATTTACTTTTTATTCCTTGGTTGGACTACCCCAATGGTTGAGTTCTCATGATGGCCTAGTTATAGGGAGCCTGATTATAATTATTTGGAATTAAAATGACAGTTAGGATATTTTTTGCCTCATTTCCATGTGTTATTTGATATTACATTATTTAATTGGTTAAATGGGTTAAATGGTTTGGATAAATGAGTGGGTATACTCATTTGGTTTTTCTTAGTTGATTTAATGGTTAAATTAGTAAATGTGGTATGTGATTGGGTATACTCACTAGATGAATTGAATGTGAAATGTTTGTACGAGAGGGTATACTCATATGGATTTAAATGGTAAATGTTTGAATAGATTCCTTGGACATGTTCCATATATTTGTAATGTGGTAGTGGATGCCTCAGAAAGAGTAGGATCCTTGGGTCTTGATTATATGGGATGCCTAGGGATTTGTTACCCCTTGGATCTGACCTGCTTGGACTCATGTAGGACATGTCAAGCAACACATGCTCCAAGGAATCCAACCAATACCTAATCAAGTTTCCATTGATATTCTCTTGGGACTTGAAGGGGATTCATTAGTCTTTACTAACTTAGATCTAGACCTTCATGGTCTAACTCTTTGATATACAACAAAAATCTGAGAACTATGACATGTTTAGTTAAACATATGAGCCTTGGATGTTTCTGACTCTTGAGGATGTACAGTGAGAAAATTACACTTACTTTATTTACTTGTTGATTACTTATATATGAGTTTTACCATATTTTTTAGGGGAACATTGAGACAATTTTTTAGTGATACTATTTTAGTAGTTTCATGCCATTGGAATCCTTACTATTGGTTATGGATTACCTATTTACATGCACTTTGTTTATCATATTATATTTCTCAACATGGAATTTTATAGCTCTTGGGTGGTTTCCTATTGGGATGTTATCTCACACCTTGTTTGGGACACCCCTGGGGACCCAAACATATTACATGGTTTCAGGTATGGATAAGGAAAAACTCTTTTCTAAAGGTTCTTGATCGCTTCTTAGGACCAAGAGAGCATGGGACCCAGCTAAGGATTGTGATGCTACTGGGATACATTTGGTGTTTTTTGATTTTTAAAACTTTTATTTTGTTGTAATTCCATGTACCTATTTTTGATGACTTTTATATACATTTATCATCATCATCATTGTATATGAGACACTTCTGATTTTGTTATATATTCTTATCTTGTTTATTGATCAGTTGTTTTCCTTTTGTATCTACTTACTCTACTTGTATGTTATTACTGTTCCATTTTGTATATTGTGGTGATGATGGAATAGTCTCATCACTAACACATTTGGTCCCTCGCTTCACGTCAGCAGCCTCTAGCATTTGGAGAGATGCACTTGATGCCTTGTGACCCACTGGGCTTGGAGCACTATTAGTGGAATCTGAGTCCGGTATGTTACAAAAGGTATTAAAGTATAAAGGATCTCATGCTAGGTATCTCTCTAACCTTAAGTAATAAGGATTTATTATAAGCATACAACCCTAGTTATACAACCCTAGTTATATACATAGAAGCTCATCCCAAAATCTGTGATTATCATCGATTAGGGTCAACTAAAAGTCAGAATTTGAGGGGATATTACCATTATACTATTCAAACTACAGGAAAATTCACCATTCATGGTGGTTTTTTTGGGTATAGTAGTGGTTTAAACCACTGCTATATGCTTCTGCGGTGGTTTCAGAAAATCTCCACTACAGTGTGTGTTGGGACACTATTTCTGGTGGTTATATATGTTTCATGGTGGTTTTTAGAAACGTTCATAGATAGCACATTTTATGGCAGTTATGATGATTTTAGCGGCAGTTTTCCCAGCCAGGGGATTATTTTTTTTAGCAGCTGTTAAAATTGCCGCTAAAAAAAGTAATCCCTAGCCGGGAAAACCGCCGCTAAAAGCATCATAACTGCCGCGAACTTCGCGTGGAAGATGGGCCACTATAGCGGCGGTTAAAACCACCACTACAATTAACATCGTAGTGGTGGTTATAACCATCGCGAATAGAAAAATGAGGACATTTAGCATCAGTTTAACCGCCTCTAATTGAAAAATGATGAAATATAGTGGCGGTTTAAACCACTGCTAAAACCAGTTTTAGAAAAAAAAAATAGCAGCTTCTGCACCTTCTGTACCAGTTCCCTGAAAAAAAATTACAAGAATAATCTAAATTAGACCATTACTTGTGAGAAATAACAACCTTTAACCCCTATGAATCCAAGTTATAGTCTTACAATTTTGACACAACTAAAACAAACATACATTATCTATTTCATAGGTCTTCTAACTTAATATGAATACTGACACCCAGAAACCTGGTCTAATATCCATCCATGTATCAAATTCCCATACATTAATAGTTGAATAACCATAACATCTATTTAATATATATATAATACAAGAATTTTTTCCTCTCCAATAGAGCAGATGTGTCCATGCATATAGGCTTCTTGTATCAATGTACCAATAGAGAACCACAACCATTTTCATTCTATATTCTCCAAATTTAAAATATCAGATAATCTATATATTTCACTCAATGAAGGTTTGGAATATAAAATATAATAATGGTGGATTTACACTATATAATTTCAACACCATTGATCCTTTATACTATTATCCATAAAACAAAAAGTCATCTCAATACTGATATGCATGAGGCCTTTCATGACGCATTGAAAAATACCCACCCCATGAGCCTCACTTTTGAGACATTAATAATTACATAATCAACATGACCAGTATTCAAGAAAACAAAAAAACATTGTCACAAGCTTTGTATTAGAGGAAACAACCCAAAATTTAGTGATCACTGTCACTACCATGTGATTTCGGTATTCAATTCCACTACGAATTATATCCAACTTCATTAGTAGTTTCAAAAAATATATTGGTTTCTAATGTCAAATAATTTTTGTATTACCACTGAAGACATCACTAATCAATACAATCCACTCATATTCTTTCTTTCATGTTATACTCATCAGTCCCATAATTAGTTCCCACATCATATAATAAAAAAATATCTAATAACCCTATGTTAGCTAAAGAATTATACTATTCCAGGCTCAACACTCATATAGGAGACAAGGTGTCATGAACATTAAAACCTTCATCTATTACCCAATAATATCCTAAGATTGATCATCTATAATGTTCATCAACACTCCATAACATATCTCCATGAAATAAGGAAGGCTAATGTGTCATGGACCCATCACAACGTGCAGGTACCTCATTGCATCTTATACCACATACAGTTCTCAAGGGACTAAATATGAATCACTTTTAGAAATCAAAACAAACTATTTATGAATTAAAAGACATCAATATTCATTAACAAGGTCACCATAACATAACACTATGAGTCACAGTACCTATATACAGTTCTCAAGGGACTAAATTGACCCCACCCTCTCCCCTGAACTAAATACCAAAACCACTCAGAGTGTTTCTCATCCCATGAAAATTGAATTAACATTGAATTCCTCAACCCTTTCATGGTTACCCACATAACCACACTTTTTTGTAATGTAAAATAACATAATTAAGATATATGATAAAACACTATATAATATGCATACCATGAAATTCCTCAACCCTTTCATTCCTAATTTTTTCTCTATTCTTCACTATGGTAAAGTTTTTGGAAAGAGAATGGTTGGTTTTGTTAATGATTTGGTAGGGGACTGATGTAGGTTGTTGTGTCCTAAATATGCGCAGCACACTCAATAAATAAAGACATAAAAGGAAACATCATAAATAAATAAAATGCATAAAAGGAAACATGACAAATCAAGAAAATGTTAGGTCATGAAAATGTTTGGTGGCAATTATGTTACACACATGATACATATACAAATCAAAGATGAACACATATTGTCACCCTCTCCACCTCCAACATATCAACAATACAACTAATCATTGTCTGATGATGAACACATATCATCACCCTCTCCACCTCCATCTCTAATTCCGGCTACCACCTGTAAGAACATTATATTGAAAATTAAATAGTGTTTCATATTTATATTTAAACTTAAAACCAATAAAATATTTAAAAATAAATTATTTTGAATTTTTTGTGATTTACCTGCTCACCACCAGTCGATACAGTACCACTGGGGGCATATCTGCTCATCTGCTGACATATATCAGTCAACTATTTCTACAAAGCGGATATCTGATCCCTCTGCTCCTGAACTGTGTTTAGTAGAGAAAAAATATCTTTCATAGCATCTCCAGGTATGGGATAACTACAACTAGTATTATATTACTCTTTAATCCCTGGTGTCCAACCAAAAAACCTAAAATGGTACGGGTCCCAAACCCAGCCCACGCACTCTACCAGGATGCTCCTTCCAAAGGACTTTAGCAACTGGGTCATCCTGGGAGACTGAGTAGGAATTCTCAGGATTAGCATCCCATAGTTCTTTAATTTTTACCGATAAATCAAATATAAATATATATTAATATATTCAAAACTAATAATAAGTTATTATAATTAAAAAATGAGTTCATACCCCAACTTCTTTGGCAGGCTCATTAACAAAACTTCCATCAGATTTTTTTGTGAACATCCAACCACACTTCAGTTCGGGATGCTTCGTGCCCTAAACTTTGTGATTGAATTAAACAAAGATAAATCAACAATTTAATATATTAAATAGATAATATTGTCTTATAAATATTTAAACTAATGAAAAGATTACTAGAGACAAGCAGCTTCTAGAAAATATTTTTGACCCCATTGTGTGATGGATGACTTGCTTTTCCCAGCTTTGATGCATTCTTTCTTGAGAGATACTGAAATAAATAAATAAAAAATTTATAGTAATGTATTAAATGTCATATCCTCTTCATATACATGTATAAATGTAAAATGAGTTTAATATATTAATATATATTTAAATACCATATTCTCCACATCATGACGTCTGTCAACAAAAACGTTCCACTATTCTTTGGGTACCCCATTGTGTAGCTTCTCATACATTTGCTGGGAGGTCAATGAAGTATCCTTAAAATCTCCCCACAATCTCCATTTTAAGTTTTTCCATTTCTTTCCAAGATTTTTCAATGTCCACTTTCGTGTTATCACATCAGCAACTGTAAAGTGGAAAAACATCTGTATACAGAAATTAATTTTTAACATATTAATAAAATGACATTGAATTACACCATAATATATTAAAATTACCTTTATTTGGGAATAAAAAACATCATTTTTCTAACTTTGAGGCATATGTATCCAATCATCATAAGAAATAGGAAGGGAAATGGGCTCCGCTTCCAGCTGGCATAGAATTTGACCAAGTAATCCCGCAACATCACCTGTAGGGACCCCATATGAATCAAATGGGACAAATATCTTCTCTCCATTCATATTCCACACATCTGAAATTTTTATATTTTTCTACACAGTTTCATTTTTTCATCTTTAATGAAAAAATAGTTAGTATAAAAAAAAGTGCAATAAATTTATTTATATTAAAATTCTTACCTATAATAGTGACCCTCCAATATGTCCGTGATGAACTAGAAGTGGTGCGCCGCCGCCCGACTGATGAGGATTCTGAAGGGGGGGTCGACAACTTACCTTCTAAAGGGACGCTCATAGAGGGTGTGAGAGATGGTGCAAGGGTAAATGGTGTAGGGGGCAGGCAGCTGGTGGCTTAGATGTCGTAGGGAGGGGGACAAATTGGTCGTCATCTGTCGCAGTAGTGGATGAAACAGTGTATCGCTTCCTCCTTGGAATTCCTGTCATTTAATCAAATAAAATTAAGTTGAGAAATTATATTTAAAAAAATATGCAGAAAAAAAATTAAAAATGATAATAGATTCTCAATACTAACAAACAAAATATGCATAACAATGATAATGAATGACTGTATAAATGAAATAAGTGGTTGATGAATGAATAAACAATTGTACATACAATCATTTTCCCCTTTAATCATGTCTATTTTCTTCTCCATTACTTCATCCACTTCATTCATCCTTTCTAGACTAATATTTTCAATATCATGATGGACAAATAATTTTGCTTCTTTTTGTTGATGAGATTCAATTTTAGAGGTTAAATCTTCCACTTCGTCACCCACATAATACAAATCGCTTTGAATTATGTGAGAAACTACACTCCACCCTTCATCCCTAATATCATTCACATAATATACCATTTTTTCTTGCGATGTTAAGATATATGGATCATGCAGTTCATGATCACCAACATCCATCAAGTAAGAGAAGTTCACAAGCGTAAATTGCAAGGAATCTCTTTTAACACCTCTGATAATATCGACCCAATTGCATTTGAATAAAACAATTGAAAAATGCCCGTGGTAGTTTAATTACATAATATCAGTCAACTTTCTATAGTAATCCACATCAAAATATGTAAATGTACCACTATTCTATGTTTTCAAACCCTCTTCTCGATCGACTGGATGAAATCTAAAGTCATTCATGTTGTAAGCGTCGAACTTTATAACTTGTTTTAGAGGACCTCAAGCAAGAAACTTTAAATCTTTTGACACCTCTGCATGAGTATTAGTATTCATGATCTAAAAAAATAAATATAATTTATTATATTTACAAAATATATGTTTCAAAATAGTATTCATATTTATTAAAATATTTATGAACTTACACGTCGTGCAAACCATTATATAAGCTTTTTATTAACAGATTTCATTATATCATTCTCATTTCGTGTTTGACCTCTCATTAATCTCTTTGTTTGTATCCTCAACTCTTCAATAGATGGATCTACAATTTCAATATTCAACAGCACATATCTATGTGCCTATAATATTTCTAATTCTATCAGTTTCACATTTGAGGTCCTCCCAACTAATCGGACAATAGTAGGAAATATTTTATATTTCTGATGTATTTGAGATTGATTGGATGTGTCATCAACACATCCAACTAGATTAAATCTTGTCTCAATATCATCCAAGTATCTAGAACAAAAGTTAAGACACTCCTCAGCCAAATAGCCTTCAGCAATAGAGCCTTCTGGTTGAGCTTTATTTCTCACGTATGATTTCAAATGCCCAAGATATCTGTGAAATAAAATAAACATAATTATGAATTTAATTAAGTGCCAAAAATTGTTTACTTAACTGAAAAACATATAAATAAATTACCTCTCAATTGGATACATCCATCGATAATGAACGGGGCCTCCTAATTTAGATTCCTCAACCAAATTCACAGTTAAATGCATCATTAAAGTAAAAAACGACAGAGAAAAGATCATCTCCATTGCACAAAGGGTCAATAAAAACCTCTCATGGGGGTTGTCAAGATGAAATGGATGTAGAGATTTCTCACATAGTTGTCTAAAAAATGTGCATAATTGGAGTACAACAGCAGTAATTTTTTCATGTAATAATGTACGCAATGCCAATGGTAGTAACTATTGTAACAAAATATGTGAATCGTGACTTTTCAATCCATGTAACTTACGATTCTTCAAGTCAACAAACCTTGAGATGTTACTTGATTACCCATCATATACCTTAACATTCTTCAAAACTCAAAGTAATGTATCTTTATCCCTATTTTTCATTGCAAAAAAATGTTGGAGGATACTTTTCATTCTCATCTGGCTAGAGATCATGTTTTATGTTCATTGCTTGTAAGTCTTTGCAAGCATTGAGATGATCCTTCAACTTTCCATTCTCATTAAGCAATGTGAAAATCAAATTTTCATATACATTCTTCTCAATATGCATCACATCAAGAATATGTCGCAACAAATTAAATTCCCAATACGGAAGTTTTAAGAATATACTTTTTTTCTTCCATTGTTGTATTCCTATTTCACTTGAAAATGCACTTCGAACCCATTTCCTACTATCATTAAAATGATGAAACATCCCAAATTATGTTTCAGCATTTCTACGTTGTTTCAATATTTTAGATCTAGTTAACAACTTTATAGGTGGTCTACGATCAATGAAACCGTTAAATTTTGATCTGTTTAGCTGAAATCTATGAAATTCATCGAGAAATCTTTGATGGCACAAGAAGAACCATTTTTTATCAAAATCAAAGTTACAAATAGGACAAGTCAAACCCGTGTAAGTGTTCAAACTAGATAAATTCCCAAGTCTAGGGAATTCACTAATTGTCCACATTAAAGCAGCATGCATTTTGAACATTTTCTTAGAAGAGCATTAAATGTCTCAACATTGTTGCTCCACAATTCCTGTAATTCATCAATTAAAGGCTATAAGTATACATAAATATCATTTCTAGGAATTTGTTTTCCTGGAATAACCATCAAAATAATAAAAGACGTTTGTTTCATACATATCCATGGAGACAGATTATAAGGGATCAAAACAATTGGCCAAATTCTATAACTCGTACTCAAAGTCCAAAATGGGTCAAATCCATCGGTAGCCAATCCCAATCTAACATTCCTATGATCAGCTGAGAAATATGGATGTAATGAATCAAATTTATTCTATGATTGTGAATCATGTAGATGTCTCATTAACCCATCATTGTTATTATCTACAGAATTCCACTTCATGTGTTCGACAGTTTTCAATGACATGAATAATCTTTGCAATCGAGGATTTAAATAAAAGTAACACAAAACCTTTGCAGGTGTGTTCCTTTTCTTCTTCTTCATGAAATTATGTTGATTCAGACTTCCAACATCACCCATTGACTGCCATCTAGAAGAAGAAAAATTTTTATAATCATGTCTATTTGAATCCCTTCGCCAATAAAGCATACAATCATTGGGACATGCATGTATTTTTTTATAATTCAAACCAAGCCTGTTAACAACATTTTTCATATCATAAAAATACTCGGGGATGTTTGCTTTAGGAAATGAATCATGCAAAAATTCCAATATCATGGTCATTGCCTTATTTTTAATTCCACATAGACATTTGATATGGTACAACTTCAGCATAAAAGAAAGTTTTGAATATTTGAAACATCCATTATACAACTCTTGATTTCCATTGTTAAATAAATCATGGAATGAATTTTCCTTAGTGAAGTTTTCTCTTACATTAGTCTCCACATAATCAAGAGGGAGATACATTGATATGTTACAATCTTGATATGGTTGTCCTACAGTCTCAAAAACAACACTTGTCTTGTTTCTATTTGTAGCACCCTCATCTGGTTGTTCTGATATGTTTTGATGTTGATGGTGGCCTCTTGTAGTGATGAATGAATAATTTATTAGGTTTTTCATTTCATTTTCCATTGTCGAAGAAGTTGAGAGGTCATTCTGTGGATTGACATCAGTGCTCAACCTTTCTGCAACATTAGATTCTCCATGCCAAATCCAACATAAATATTGACCAGGGAATTGCTTCAATATTAAATGTTCATAAACTTCATCTCTCTTCAACCATATTTTAAATTTACATTTAGGACATGGACATTTTATTCTCCCTTCAACGGATCGATTGGAAATTGAAAAATCTAAAAACTCTTTCAAACCCTTAATATACTGATGTGTGTTCCTAAGTAAAGTGATCCATCTTTTATCCATGTATATCACAATGTGCCTACACAATATTAAAAAAAATAAAACACATAACTATTACTAAATAGGGAAAGAGATTCATATATACTAGTTGAAAAAATATATAAATATGTTACATAAGGTTTTCCTATATCAATACATATGGTAAATCACTCAATAGTGGTGTCATATAAAGTATTACCACCACAATGGATTAGAATAAAATTGGGAGATTAGGGTGAGTGAATAAATTCAAACCACATTAATCAACTTAAGAAAGTTGGAGGTTCCCCTCTCCGATTAAATTAAATAATTCTAACCATTGTTTGAAGTGACCCAATATTTAGGGGGAGATATGATCCATGGGGTGGATGTGCTAATAATTTACATGTTATTCAGCTAAAGGAAGATCTGATTAAATCCAAAAAATGCATGAAATAAGTGATGAAATAATTATTTCAAGTCTCATTTGATATAAAATATGATCAAAACGTGTCATGGATGATCATGACTCAGTAAGTGGTGTTAATAAACCACTTGTTTTCTTCAAAACTTGATTTAGAAGTTTCATGCTGAAGTAAAGTCACTTTTTTAATCTTTAATTACATAAAAAAGGGATTATTCTAGAATAAAAAGAGGTTCCCAAGACTTAACTAAGAGAATAAATGATGTCATATTGAATCTGGTTTATAAAAAGGGATATCAAGCACTGAATTTAATAGAATTACACCACTAATAAGAAGAAAAATTTTGAGGAAGTATTTATTCCCTTACTAACATTGGTGTGGTTTCAGTGTGATTGGTATGTTGTTATTGACATGATGAATCTAATTTTGAAGTTATATTGATATTGTGAAAATTGATTAATGTGGATGATAAAGACATCGCTTACGGTTAATATCCCTAGGTATCTCACCCCTACCTAATGGATAAATGTCTGTCACGGTCCACATTCCCAACTCATAAGGTTTGGAGAACCTATCATTATCCATATAGTCCATATTGATTTCTCATCGAGCAAAGGAACCTAACTTAGTTCCATACTAGGTCATTAATATGTTCTCATAGATTATCATACCATAGATTACCATTACCACACCATCCCATAGCCTCACCCGTAGAAATTTCTTTAGGAGAGAATCAATTACCTAAAACAAGACCTTTATAGATAACCTGACCCATAAATACATGATGGACACCCTATTGGGGTTTTAATTTCCCTATATTTAAGCCTCTCACATATATAACATAGCCATAAATGGTTGTATAATCAATGCATCATACTAAAGGGAATTCTATGAACCCAACATGAATCTCTATCCTCATGTCTCATAAGGTAAATAACTCATGGATCCCATTCATGTCACATACCCACCTACATGAAATTTCAATCCACACAATAAATGCATTACCATATCCTATGGTAATATTAGTCATAAACTACTTTGACCATAGATTTATCCCCTTAAGAAATCTCATTCCATCCTCATCAAATCCATCTCTAGGAACCAACACCATCTCAATCCCCTAACTCATAAAATTACAACATATATTATAAATCAATAATAATTAAT
The DNA here is from genome assembly GCA_963277665.1 of Viscum album. Taxonomy (NCBI): domain Eukaryota; kingdom Viridiplantae; phylum Streptophyta; class Magnoliopsida; order Santalales; family Viscaceae; genus Viscum; species Viscum album. The sequence continues at coordinate 511,582,874 of OY728121.1, forward strand.
TAAGATAATAAATCCATATTAATCCAATTAGTCATACTTTAGGGAGAGTTATGTATCCTCTCTGTAAATTCAAGCAATGGGGTATGGATCACTCTTGAAACACCTCTGAGATCATTTCAAAACAAAACCCAAATATATGATGTCAATACATTAAATTAATTCATCCAAATTTTATGAAAAACCAAAATAAATTATGGCAATGACTCAAAAATAATGAAAATACATAAAACCTTATGCATTTTTCCTCGACAAGATTCCTCTAACCATTACACAAAAAAACATACCTAAATATGATCAAACCACTAGCGGTCGGGGAGTGGAGCTAACATAGGGTAGGAACTCGACGGGGTCGGGGGAGAAGCTGGCATCGCGGGTGTCGGGGGGAGAAGGGGGGTTAGCAGTGACTGGCGGTGAGGTCACTGGCGGCACAGGAGGGGAGTGGAGCTAGGGTTGGGGCTCATCGGGGGGAGAAGCATCATGGGGTCAGGGGGAGAAGAGCATCGGCTCAGGTGGGGGGGGGGGGGGGAAGTGTCGCCACTATAAAAAAATTAAATGGGTTTCGTGGAGGTTTTTAATAAACCACCGTTAAACCATTTTAACGAAAGGTTTCGAGGAGGTTTAGTAAATTGCCGCTAAAGGAAATTTATGTTATAGTGTCATGTAAAGAAAATTGAAGAATTCTTGAATGAATAATAAATATAGATTTTATTTTATTATAATAATATGATACATTATGAAACCGTTACCTAAATTTCTTAAGTATCCTAAACCAAGATACTCTACATAACCATCATGCATGAAATATGATAACAGTTTCATCAATTAATCTTCTACATTATCTTATATATCCACTTTATAGATCATAAAATTTACCCTCTTAATGATATATTATATAATATAGTACTTTTTTAAGGATTTTTATAGTCCTTTAGTAAGACTAGGGTTCATTTTCCTAAGAGATGGCTCCATTATTATCATAGTAAAGCTTGATCATTACCTGAATTCTTAGAAACACCTATAGTTTAGAGATGAACTTACTGATCCAAATAGAATCCTTCACAACATCTAGTATAGTTATATACTCCACCTATATTATTTATTCTACTATAGTGGATTTTTTAGAACTTTCCCAACTGATTTCTATACTATTAGGGAAATAAATGAAACTATATTGAGATTTCATATCATCTATGTCAGATACAAACCTTTCATATGTGAAACCATTTACACATAGCTCATCCTCTCCACCAAAGATCAAAAACATATCCTCAGTACATCTTTAGTACTTAAGGATATTCTTAATAGTAATCTTGTGACTCTTTCCAGGATTAGATAGGTATCTAGAAGTAATTTTGAGAGCATATTAAGCATTGTGTTGATTACAAAACATGGAATACATGAAAGAACCTAATATGGATGCATATGTAATTTTATCAATCCTTTCTAACTTCTTATAATGATCATGAATCTTCTTATGATTCATGCCATGTAACACAGATAAAGAACCCTTTTGGAGTTCTCCAAGCTCAACCTTTTTATCATTTTTTCAATGTGTGTGTCTTTAATGAGTCTAATAAACCTCTAATATATATCTACATATATCTTTATACCTATTATGTGGGATTACTTACCCATGTCTTTCATCAAGAAGAACTTACCCGACCACATTTTTATAGAGTGAAGTGTCAGGATTTCATTCCCGATAAGCAGTATGTCATCCATATAAAATATTAGAAACACAAATATACTCTTGCTAATCCTATTATTTAAAAATTTATTATACACATTTTTTTTGAAATCAAACTATTTTATTTCATCATAAAATCTGGTATTTTTACTCTAAAAATCATTCTTCAATCCCTAAATGGAATATTTCAACTTTGATTCCATAGTTTTATCATTTCTAAATTCAAATCCATTAGGTTGTATTATACTCACATCCTTGAATAAATTAAATTTAAGTAAAGTGGTTTATAAAAGAATTTTATATATCTCATAATCAAAATAAGTTGTTATGGATAGAAAATATGAATGTAATTTGTCATACCAAAAGGTGAAAAGGTTTTTCATTACAAGACTCTTTTGATTCCTTTGTTTTGAACATAACAATACACTTAATAAGATTTTGAATTCACAGGAAGTTATTTTTTAGTTTTATTTTTATATAGAATGAATTTCCTATAAACTTATTTCTAGAGACTTTAATTCGAATCATGAAAATATAGAGAATCTGTGTTTCTGTCATATTACTTTCCTCAAATTTTAGAGAATTATAGTGATTTTGTTTAATGATATTGATAGATGTAGTATATTGTCGAGTCCATAAAAATATTAATTTTCTGTTTCCAAATATTTTGTAACTATTCCCAAAGAATAAAGATTTAAAACATTGTACTTTGTTACATATTCTTCTATAAATAGAACCAAAACTTCATGGATAAAAAGAATCATGTGTTATGTAACAACATATATCATTATGTGTGGATATTACTATGGAAAATTTGATATTTTCCATACTTTTCTAGAATTATTGGTGCATGATGACTTTGTGGCCTAACCCAGGGCAGGTACAGGACATGAAGGCCTTGAGGCCTATATTGTGAATACTCTGAATTATGGGAATTTGTAGTCTAGTATGAGAGGGATATGGGGTGTGATAGCTTTTTATCTTGGCCCAAATTATATTCCATGTGGATTCCAAGTGACTTGTTTTCTCGATGCCTTATTTATGTAAAGTTACATGTTATCTTGATGCCATTTGGATGATGAATGACATGTTGACTTAATACCTTGTAGATGTCGAGTGACATAACTTGATGCATTTGGGATTCCAAGGGACATATTCTTTATTACTTCATACATCTGTTGTGACTATATTTATAGCATGGTGATGAAGTAGGTAGGTATGGGGGTTGTGAAATCATAGTAAGAACATGAACACTCATCATTTAGGTGTTATTTTATTGTTTTTGAATTGGGGATTATATGTTATGATTATACAATTTATGTATTGCCTATTTTTTCCCTATTGAGATTACCACATGCACTAAAAATTTATTTTACCAATTGGGTAATAGACCACATTGGTGGTGTCATAGTGAGTTATAGTCACACCCTAATTGGGAATCCACAAGAATTGGGTAATCGAGCAGCATTCAATTTTTTTAATTACATGTTGAGTTGAGTCTTGAGTTGATCATTGAGTGGGATAGATCACTATGAGTCGGGAGACTAAGAGGAATTGTGGCTTAGAGTTGGGTGAAAATCTTGTTATTATATATGTTCTTTACTTTATTTGTATATGTGATTGGCCTAGTGGGTGATCAATGTCCTATATTCAAGTATGAATATTGAGCTTGTTGTTTATGTATTCATTCATACAGATGTTATGTTATTGATTTCTACTTACATTGATATTATATTTCTTACATCTTTGGTTATTTATTTTTTATTGTGTACTCAATTTGAGGGTGTAGTCTCCCCTTGAATTTATTTACACCCTCACTGCTAGTCGTAATCATCTAGAATATGGGGAGGCATGTTTGAGTTCATGTGTCACTCTAACATAGAACTATTTATTCATGTATGGGTGTTAAAAAATGGTATCAAAGAATATGAGTCTTGTTTTCAAAATTTGGAGAATTAGTAGAAAGGTAAAAATGTAATGTGTTTGATCTTGTGATGAAACTTGGTTGTGTCATGAAAACCATTCTCAAGGGAATTCCATGTTACCAAGGCACAATAGTGCATAAAATACCATTTCATGTTGGTTTTTTTGTTTTTCAAATCATTTATTAGGTGTCTTTATTTAAGGAATTGTTTTAAATATGCACTTAACACCACTTAAAATGGAATGTTATAAATGAATTATCGAATTGGTTTTCCACATAGGTGATTTGATAACCAATATGATAACCCCATTTAGAATGGGTTTTCATGTCATATAGAATATAACTGATGTAAAAAACCATAGATAAATTATTTTTCATGTCAGTTATCAAATAATCAATGTGAAAAATAATTTTCTTTACAAATATTTCCTTTCAACCTTCCTCTCCACAACCAACCAAAACAAAAAAAACAAGCACAAGACAATCAGAAATAGCATAAAAATATCTATCAATACAGATTTATAATTTCAACATTCAAAATTACAATATATAGTACGAAAAAACTAAAATTCAACCAAACCTATAAAATGATTTTCCCATTCATCTTGTAAGTGTCTGAGCTCTTTTGCACTATAAAGATGAGGGTCATTAAAAATATATAAATTAAAAGGAAAAAAATTAACTTGTATTATGAATAAAACGAATGAAATATTATAGAAAAGTTTCTAAATAAATCAATCCTATCAAAAATTCATATTTTTCCCAGTTGAAATTATTTCATGCATAAACCTTAACACATAATATCCACACTTGTTTATGCCTTCTTGTTTATGAAAATGTTTTTTAAATGAGTTTTCCAATTAAAAATAACATTTTTAACTAATATATCCAAAAAAAATTAATTATAAATGAAAATTAACCTTTTATTTTACATAAAAAATCTTGGAACTCATTTTCTTTATGGTATCTCGAAAGAAATTACATCCCCTGTAAGAAAAAAAATATGATTGAAATAAATTTAAAATTCATTATAATAAAAAAAATATTTAGAATTGAAAACTTACATGTCCAATACATCCTTAAAAAAAATTTCTCTCTTAATAATGGATAGAGAATAACCAGTAAAGTGTCTCTCCATTGGACATGAAACACCTAACATCCAATGGAAAATTATATAAAATAAAAATTTAATGTTAGTGTTTATTATGTTAAAAGATATATAACTCTTTTTTAGATGTATGTTTCATGCCCTTGAAGATAAGGAAACATCCATCACGGAATAATTTCCTCATAATAAAAATTTTCAGCAATATAAATTATTCTTTCTACTTCAGTCATTGTCCTTGTTATAGATGAAATTAATTGTGGGTCTATAAAGACATATACAGTTATCGTTTAATGACCCTTACATATTTTATAATGATACCTAATACAAAACAAACATATGTATAAATTTTCAATAAATTAAACATATGTAAAGATTTATGTTAAGACTTACATGGAAAAAACATGCATCGTATTTATGCCCAACTGATCTCTAGTTAAAAGCTCCATGATATCATTTTTCAAACATTTCATATTCATTTCACACCCATAAACACCAGCTTAAATTATAATCTCATAAACATCCAATAAAATTTTTGAATATCTTGACAATATATCAATACTACTAGAATCTATATTTGAAGTCATAGAAATTTTTTTTTTGTCTATATTGTATTTATTTACCTTTAAAATATTCCTGAAAAAATAGATAAATATATAAGTGTTAAATTTTTTTAAAAAAATTAATATAAAAATGTAATAAAATATAAAATATACACATACCGCTATGGTAATATGTTGCATAATTCTAGATGTCTAAACTAAAAAGTGTTTGATACTTTGTGAAACTGTAATTTCCTCATCTGTAGGTAATGGTAATCTAACTGATATATCTATAATATCTTATACAGTGACCCTATGATGCTCTATCTCTAACTGTTGATGATGAATGGTATCTCCAATATAAAATACCATCCCATATGAAACAATATTATGATGTCGATCATCAACATATAACTCAAAATAATGGGGAGGTTGTGGAGGAGGGGCGTAGGAGTAGGATAAGTAGTGGGGTCTTCAGTTAGAGGTAGAGGAGTGGAAGCTGTTAATAAAGGTGGAGGAGTGGGAGTTGTAGTCTAAAAATATCTTTGAATTTCTAAAAACATTGATTATACCAAATCTATGATCCTATCCTCTATCATCACATGAATATCTTGAACTTGAGCCTCCAAATATCATATATTTTTTATAAACACCCTCCATTGTAGAAGAAAAATAATGTGGAAACTGTTTTTTCACCCATACCCCCATCAGGTATCCTCATACATGACCCGGGCGTTTAGGAATTCCCAATGTTTTACCTAAACTATCCTACCTACCATAAGATAAAAAAGACTCATTTTGTGCTCTACTCCTCAAGAGAATCATGTATGAATTATTTGAAAAATTATATAATTAATTAAAATATATAAATAATTGAATTAACTTAAATAAATAAATAAAGTAAATGTCTTACAATCCTCTAAGATACAACCCTCAACTCTTTAGTAAGATATTGTCCTATTTTCTCATTTTTATCCCTCTTCCATTTTTCATAATTAGATAGGTTGGAGAGGGAACCTCTATAGGGATTGAAGACTCAGCACTTAGTTTTTGAAATCTTTTAGCCATAATTTTTCTTCTAAAAATGTATACCCTTATGAAGATAATGTTTTATGGTATAAATTTATAGATTGGATCTCTTGAATATATATCCTCTATTTATGTAAATTAAGAATAAATAAATCATTAATAAATCATTAATAAGATCATTAATATTAAAAAAACTTATAAAATTTAACATTGCACTTACCAAAAATACTTATTTCCTTCAACTTTCAACAAATTTCTTTCATGTATCTTCATATATAAATGGATATATATCACATGGATTATGATGTTGCATATTCCCAAAAATGAATTATGAAGTAAGGATTAATTTTAAATCCATCCATCTCCTTGTAGCCAGTGATAAACATTTCCTCATGACTACTCTAGTGTTAGGTATATCAAATGTCATATAATAAGAATGGAGAAAACATATTTTTCTATAAACATTTCAAGATAATTAAACAAACAAGCCTACCAAAACGGTCCCCCATGAGTGATATAGTGTCAATGTGTCACCATTTATCCAATAATAAATCAAAATACTGACATTTCTTTTACCCATGAACTTCTATAAAACTCTGGGATTGTATTAATTTAGGACCTCATAGAATATCATTATCATAAATGTATAAAAATGTCATTTGGTCCTGGCTACAGGAAACTGATAATTTTAGTAAACATGTGCTTCCACATTTACCAACCCTCAAACTCTTCTTTAGCCCTATGGGAGTAGATGTCTCTTATAAAGAAGTATGTGTCTCATTAAGAGGATCATGTGCATATTCCTCCCCCAAGGTATGAGTATGATCATCTCCACAGGTATGTGGTGGATCAGTTGATTGATATTTCATTATCCTAAAAATCAAATCAATAAAAAATTAATACAAAAAATATACAAATTAAACTATTATAATACTAATGTAAACAAAAAATGAAAAATTATCAAATAAAAAAGTAAAGTAAATTAAACATAACAATTTTTTATTCATATTTGTTATAGTTAACTAAAATACTAAAAATAGTAATATGTTATAAAATTTCCTATAAATTAAGAAAAACAAATCCAAAAATGGTGTGAATAGTAAAAATCCACCAACCTAATAAATCATTTTTTTCAAAAAAATAATATTTTTTCAATACACTCTTATAAAATATTTTTGTCTTTATTTAATATATTATATTCAAAATATTTTTTTCAACAAAATTAATTAATTGATAAGTTACGTAAGGGGAAACAGGGTAAAATAAAAAAATAAACTAATATAAACAAATAATTTAACTTATTAGTTATAATAAATGTTTTAATAAATAAAATTAAACTAAAATATAAAAAAAATATGAAATTTAAAAAATTAAATGGTAAATAAAAATATGTTACCTGTAATATTAGAAATGTACAAAAGGACTATTTTCCCAAATTCCTTCTTCATCATCCTTCTATATGAAACAGACCATGTCTACAATGTTCTCATCAATATTATCTTTTAATATTTTCAAGGAAGTAGGGATCTTATATAAATCATAATCATTCATAATGTTTATCATCACCAACATTCTATTTTTTCCTTATAAAACAATAGACCATTGCATATCAGATTGGTCAAGAACATAAAAATATATTTTTCATGTGCTTCCATTATAAAAGGATCAAATATGTATTCCAATCTTGTAATGTCCTGTATTTTTCCATGTATTAATTTAATATTATATGGGAATTAATTTGAGACCAGGCTCTGAGACGGTGTGCAGTTCTGAGGCCCGGTTATCCCGGAACAAATGTTTGGATTTAATTTAATAATTAAATAATGCACACGTACGGTTTTCCTGAAGAAGTAGAATAACTCCCAAACGGGTGCTCAGATTAGAAATATGAGTGCACCGTTGCGTTCGGAACAGTGATTTTACCTTAGGTGAGGCCTAACATCGACCGGCGCAGGTCGGTGGTGAAATCTGGTTTTTGGACGCAACAGTAATAAAATATTTAATTAAATTTTTTTATTTAAATCCTTTTTACAGTGAAATCTCTTATCTTTTAAATGGATATTTCACTGGGGATTAGGGTTATAATTTCCATAACCCTGAATTCCCCTGGAGGCTCTGGAGGCTATGGAGAAAACCTCCTAATGCGGCGACGGTGTTCTTGACGATCTCCATCGGCGACGACGATGCGGCGACCGGATCTTCGCCAAAAAACGCCGTGGATCCAGGTAGGATGTTTGTTTGATGATATGTTCCCTGTTTTTAATTTCCATGACGAACGCGGACTAATCCACGGACAGATTAGCCCATGGATCGATCGTTCTTGCGGGATGGGATTTTGCGGGAATCGTGGGGATTTGATTCTTGAAATTATTTTTGGTTTCGTTCAACCTCCTAACGGTGACGGACCAAGATTGACATGAACATCGATCGTGGTTATTCCCTCTCAATTTTTTGTGTTATTCTTCCCCAAATTCTAGTGTTCTTAGCTATGTTCTACGCATTCTTCATGAGGATATGAATGATGGATCATTGTGAACCCGTTGTGTGATGCAACGATCCCAAATTGAAGATCTAGCGTCGGTACAACCCTACGAAGGTGTGGCTGCGATGGCATCGGACGGATCGAAGCGGATTGGAAGATATCGTTCATCGAACGATTTCTGCATGGGTGGCCGTAATCGGATTTCAGAGCCGATAAAAGGACCGAAACCCACGGATTCAGCATCACAATGACGAAGCGACCCATGATCTTGATTTTCGTGACAAACGGACCAGAGAAACGCGATCCGGAGAATCGGCCGAGGCGTGAGGAGGAAGATGACGCTTCTGGAAATTTATCAACTACACGCCGTGTAGTATGGGCTACACGGCGTGTGTTCATCGGCGGACCACATGGAATGTACTTCGGGAGTACACGGGAAAGAGTTGGGTACACAGCCAAGGACACGACGAGTATACCCCTCCCCGGCTAGACCCATCCAGATACATGGGATACCCCATGTACTGGTACACGGGTAGGCGACACGGACACAGTTAGAGGTTGTGTACGGGTTCATGGCCAGCATACACAGAGTGAGCCCCAGGTGCTTGGAAATGGCGTGTGATTATTCTACACATCGTGTAGTTACTTTACATCCGACAAGCGGAATGACACGGGCCATTTACACAGGCAGTACCCGGAGTCAAGGAACACGGCGTGTGATCCTTCTATATGTCGTGTAGTCTAGTTTTACATAGACTGGGCAGATGACACGGGCCGTTACACAGGCAGTACCTGGGGTCAAGGAACATAGCGTGTAACCAATTATTCATGGCTTGATCCACTTGTCTTCTGTGACTTCGACTAGTTTTCTTAGGGTTCATACCCTTGGTCTTTTCCCTGAAGGTTATGGTATCATTGCCTTTATACATAAGTATGATCCCTTCAGTAAGACTTCCTGAATAGAGTTGTTGGAATCCCCTCTATGAGACTTAGAGCCAGATCCTCTATTCATTCCTGGAACCCTAGGTAGAGTTCTTGGTATCGATGTGACCAACTTTACCCGGGCACCGATCCTCTTCTTAGAGGATTAGCTCAGACTGAGTTGTCGGAATCACCCCATGACTTGGTTGTGATCCTAATCTGAGCATCATGTTCAGAAAGTACTTGTGGAGTGTGTTCTCCCAGAATGAGTACTTTGTATCTCTCTCTTCATACTTAGGAGTGTGTTCTCCCAGTTGCATGCATAGTGTAATCTTCGAGCTGGATCTTAGTGGTGGTTTCGCGATAGTCGATCGTGTATGAGTATATCTGGATATCCTTGATATATGTTCTGTAGACATATAATATGTAGATATGACTATATCTTTCCTTTTTGGTATTTCCCTTGTTGTATTTCCTTTGTGGTTTTGGGGTGTCTTACTGGGTATTGTTATACTCACTGCTGCACGGGCTTTGCCCGCACTTGTCATGTCTTGTGCAGACAAGCAAGCCTTTGACAGGATTCTAGGCAGACCAGGACCAGATGGTACTAAGTGAGATCAGAAAGGCCAAGGTGTGTTCCTACGGCTATAGACTGCAGTCCCATCACCTTTCCTTACAGGTTATACTTTGTTACGCACTCTCTTTTGGTGGGCTTGTACTTTTGGCCCACGTTTTTACTTTCTTGTACTTTACTTTCCTGTCTTACTCTGTTTGTTGGGTTTTATTGTATGCATGTATCTTTTCATTTTTGAAGTTTTACTTTTCAGGTTTGTGGGATTGTAGATGTGTGTGCGTGTGTACAAGTTTATAGGCAATGCCTCCCATTTTAGTAGCATGCCTAATCGGTTCTAGTCACCAGCCCCTGGCTTATTGGAGGCAGGATTGGGGAGTTACAGCTCGAGACCCACTGGGATGGGTCGTGACAGAGTGGTATCAGAGGTGGCCAGTTCTACCTTAGGACCGAGAGTTTGTGAGTTGGTTTGGGGCAATAGTGTTAAGTGTTTCTAGTTCGGATTTCAGGCCAGGGACCCCAGTGTTAGTGCAGGCGGCTGACGTATCCATACACCAGGACTCTGATAACTTGCTTTTTGACTCAAAATATGAGAATACTAGTTTCAGAGAAAAAAATGGTACAAACATCATATAGGAATGGGTAGTGGTTTCAATTTCCTTCTTGAGTCAACTCTCCAGATATACTCACTGACTGAGATACATCTTGTTTCTTTACAGGATGCCTCTGCGACGCGCACCCGCTAGGATCCAGTAGCTCGATCATGAGGATGACCCCCTCAGTGATTAAGCTTTGATACAGGGACTGGATCCCCTAGTTTTACCATCAGGTGGTGTGCCAGTTATCCCACCACCTGTGGAGCAGTGTTTAGTGCCTGCTGTACCAGTGGAGGAGGAGTGTAGGCTGAGCGCACTCCACGAGTTTCAGAGACAGAGACCCCTCAGGTTTCGAGGCGAGCCTGACCCTCAAGCAGTAGAGGACTGTCTTGAGTCAGTGACCAGAGTCTTCCATTTGGTCAGGACACCAATAGAACAGATGGTGATCCTGGCAGCGAGCCTTCTCCACGGATCAGTAGGACGATGGTGGAGTTTGGTTATCCAGACCCACGATGAGGTGACTCTTTTGTGGTCGGAGTTTGAGCATCTCTTCAGAGAGGATTTTTCACTGATTACCCTGAGAGCAGTGCGTATACAGGATATTCTTCAACTCCATCAGGGAACCATGTCAATGGCTGACTATTCATTAAGGTTTACCGACCTCTCACAGTACTCGATGGATATGGTCAGAGATCAGTACTTCAGAGCACAAACTTTTGAGCGGGTCTTGCGCAGAGATATATAAGCTAGCATCATCCCTATGAGAATTCCTATTTATGATGGAGTGCTCGAGAGGGATTTGGTGGTCGAGAGCTTCTTGGCAGAGCAGAGACAGCCGGCAGTTGTCAGTAGTGGGCGAGCTGGAGCAGAGACTTCGGCAGAAGGGAGTCGTCGTCAGGGACCCAAGCATGGGAGACGTTTTCAGATGAGTTCCCAGGACAGGGGATCTGCCGTACAGGGTTCACAGGGAGCATCCAACCAGTCTCGAGAGAGGCGATGCTACTCATGTGATTGTAGGGGACATCTCGCTCGAGATTGTCTGACCCACCATACTACTGACACGGGAGCACTGGATGGACCACTGAGGCAGAGGCAACGTGTGGAGAAGACAGATCCACAGGGTGGAAGACGTAGAAGGGGAGCTGGGAGAGCAGCTAGAGGTGGTTGACATTTTATCCTTTTACCACCACCACCCCCAGGAGGTCCACCCTAGGTTCAGGTAGTTGGTGGACAGAGGTAGGGACAGCTGCAGGCGGCAGAGGCTTATGACCCAGGTACTCCCGGAATGATTAGAGGTACAATCTATGTCTTATCTACTTTGGATGCCAAACTGGTAGACACAGGTGCTAGTCATTCATTTCTGGCTTCTTATCTTGTTCAAGACCTTGAGATTCTAGTTGAGCCGTTGACTCGACCCTTATGCTTACAAACACCGACTGGAGAAGGTTCAGAGATCACACACCTCTGTAGGCAGTGTGACCTGACCCTTGGAGGTGAGTGTTTCGGTTGTAACCTCTTGGTGGTAGTGTCGAGGCCTTGCAATGTCATTCTTGGTATGGATTGGATATCCACAGTTCATGCCCAGATCGACTGTTTTAGGTGAAGGGTGCGGTGTTTCCGCAGTGATGAAACGAGGTTCTCTTTTATCGGTGAAAGAGAGACCCAGGTAGCATAGGATGGACTTGTTCATAGGAAGGCACAACTGATTTCACATCAGTTGGCTAGCCTATCCCTTGGCGTGATAGATGTTACGAGTTTCCAGTTTCCAGCAGTAGTGGCTGAGTACGAGGATGTCTTTCCGGAAGATGTCCCCGGGCTAACTCCCCGTCAGGAGATAGATTTCTGCATTGAGTTTCAACCCAGGAAGATGCCGATATCAGTATCAACATATTAGATGGATCCTGCAGAGCTTCGTGAGCTGAGAGTGCAGTTGGACGACTTGCAGGAGAAGGGATTTATGAGACCCAGCGTTTCACCCTAGGCGGCCCCAATATTGTTTTCCAAAAAGGAAGACGGGAGATTGAGTCTATGTGTGGATTACCGGCGCTTGAATCAGGTGACCGTAAAGAACCGGTATCCACTACCGAGGATCGATGACCTCTTTGACCATTTTAGAGGGGCACGGTGGTTCTCGAAGTTTGATCTACGATCAGGCTATCTCCAGTTCCGAGTACGGGATGAGGATGTACCGAAGATGGCTTTCAGATGTCACTATGGTCACTATGAGTACTTGGTGATTCCCTTCGGCGTAACGAACGCCCTGGCAGTGTTCATGGGACTCATTAACCGGATCTTTCATCCCTATATTGATCGGTTCTTAGTAGTCTTCATCGATGACATCCTTGTGTACTATGCATCTGAGGAGGAGCACGTGAGACACCTAAGGATGGTTCTGGACACACTCCAAGAGCACCAGTTGTATGGGAAACTCTCAAAGTGTCAGTTCTGGATATAGGAGGTCCACTTTCTGGGATACATTATCTCAGCAGATGGTGTAGCAGTGGACCCAACCATGGTGGAGGCAGTTCTAGCATGGGATCCACCCCGAAGCGTGACGGAGGTGCGGAGTTTCCTTGGGTTGGCATGCTACTATTGAAGATTCATTCTTGATTACTCCAAGATTTCAGCACCCATGATACCTTTGACCCGAAAGGGGCAGCCTTTCGTGTGGACCAAGAGATGTAAGTAGGCTTTCCAGCAGTTGAGACAGAGTCTGACGAGCACCTCGATCTTGAGATTACCAGAGGAGGGTGTCGAGTACATAGTGTTCTGCGACGCATCAGGAACTGGGCTTGGTTGTGTCCTAATGCAGAGGCAAGAAATGATTTTCAATGGCACACATCAGTTGAGGCCACACGTGTAAATCTACGTGACCCATGATCTTGAGTTGGAAGTAGTATTCTTCGCATTGAAGATGTGGTGGCCCTAACTAATGGGCGAGCGGTTTACCGTCTAATCTAATCACAAGAGTATCATATATATGTTTTATTAGAAGGATCTGAATTTGAGACAAAGAAGATGGCTTGAGTTCCTCCAGGATTATGACTTTGAGATCATTTACACACCTGGGAAGGGGAATGTTTTGGCAGATGCTCTCAGCATAAAATATAGTTCGCAGTTGCTGGATGAGGCGACGAGGCAGTTGGCCTCTTTACAGTTATCCTTCATGGATAGAGATGAGGGAGATTTCCTTCAGTCGATGGTTTTCACCCCTCCACTCTTATAGAAAGTTAGGGAAGCACAGTGCGAGGATGCTAGATGTGAGACTCTAAATGATCATATATCCACAGGTGTTGCGGCTGATGGATATTCAGGAGGTGGGGAGCACGTTTCTCTTTTCAGAGGGTGTACAGTAGTACCAGTGACATTGTGGGAGGAGGTTCTGAGGCAGTTCCATACATCTCCTTTGGCGGTACATTCAAGCATGGAAAAGATGTATCAAGACCTCTAATGTCAGTTCTGGTGGCCAGGAATGAGGAAGAGTGTGGCAGAGTTTGTTTCTCAGTGCCTTACTTGTCAGCAAGTAAAGGCTGAGCACCAGGTCCTAGTTGGTTTGACTCAGCCCCTTGAGGTGCCAGAGTGGAAGTGGGACAGGATATCCATGGACTTCGTGACGGGTTTACCATGTATGTCTAGGGGACACAATGCCATCTGGGTGATCGTTGATCGACTCACGAAGTCGGCCCACTTCCTAGCCATACGGGGGCAGAGTTCAGTAGATAGCTTGGGATGCCTCTATGTGCAGGAGATAGTTCGACTTCATAGAGTTACATCCATGATCGTCTCAAATCGTGATGATTGTTTCACATCCCGGTTGTGGAAGGGATTGCAGGAAGCTTTTGGGACTCAGTTACGCTTGAGCACAGTGTTTCATCCCCAGACTGATGGTCAGACAGAGCGGACCATCCAAGTCCTGGAGGATATGCTTAAAGCTTGCATACTTGAATTCGGTCATAGCTGTGAGGATCACCTACCATTGGTGGAATTTTCTTATAACAACGGTTATCATTCCACTATTGGTATGGCACCATTTGAGGCTCTGTACGGGCGACCTTGCAGGTCACTGCTTTGCTGGAATGACCCAGGAGAGACAGCACTTATGGGCCCAAAGATGTTGATAGCTACTACAGAGATGGTGCAGGTCATCCAGGAGCAGATGAAGACTGCACAGAGTCAGAAAAAGTCTTATGCCGACAGGAGGTGAAGGCCCTTGGAGTTTGAAGAAGGAGACCATGTGTTCCTTCAGGTCACACCTCGACGGGGATTGCAGAGATTTGGCTGAGGCGACAAGATATCTCTGAGGTTCATTGGCCCTTTTCAGATTCTAAGTATAGTTGGCGAGGTGGCATATCGGTTGGCTCTACCTCCTCAGATGGACCGGGTACACAACGTCTTCCATGTGTCGCAGCTACGGAGGTACGTGGATGATCCATCGCACGTCATCGACTGGGGAGAGCTGGACATCGATGATGGAGTGGCCATTGCTGAGTACCCAGTGGAGATTGAGGATCATCATGATAAGATCCTTTTTTGGTGAGTTATTCCATTAGTGCGTGTCTGGTGGCAGCACGGGAATCTCTAGGAGAGCACGTGGGAGCGGGAGGCTCAGATTCACGTGCAGTACCCACATCTTTTTTAGTAGCCTTTGTTTTGGATTTTCGGGGACGTAAAAGCACTAAGGTGGGTGTGATTTAATGTCTCATATTTTTCCATGTATTAATTTAATATTATATGGGAATTAATTTGAGACCAGGCTCTGAGACGGCGTGCAGTTCTGAGGCCCGGTGAGCCCCAAAAAAATGTTTGAATTTAATTTAATAATTAAATAACGTGCGTGTGCGGTTTTACTGAAAAAGTGGAATAACTCCCGAGCGGGCTCTCGGATTAGAAATATGAGGGTACCATTGCGTTCAGAACAGCGATTTTACCTTAGGCGAGTACTAACATCGGCCGGCGCAGGTCCGTGGTGAAATCTGGTTTTTGGACGCAACCGTAATAAAATATTTTATTTAAATATTTTATTTAAATCCTTGTTACAACGAAATCGCTTATCTTTTAAATGGAGATTTCGCAAGGGATCAAGGTTAGAATTTTCATAACCCTAAATTCCCCTGGAGTCTCTGGAGGCTCTGGAGAAAACCTCCCAATTCGGCGGCGGTGTTCTTGACGAGCTTCACCGGCGACGACGACGCGACGACCGGATCTTCGCCAATAAACACCGCAAATCCAGGTAGGATGTTTGTTTGATGATTTCTTCCCCATTTTTGATTTCCACAATGAATGCGGACTAATCCACGAACAGATTATCCCGTGGATCGATCGTTCTTGCAAGATGGAATTTTTATGGAATCGTGGGGATTTGATTCTTGAAATTATTTTTGGTTTAGTTCAACCTCCTAAAGGTGACGGACCAAGATCGACACGAACATCTATTGAGGTTCTTCCCTCTCGATTTTTTGTGTTCTTCTTCCCAAAATTCTTGTGTTCTTAGCTACGTTCTACGCGTTCTTCGCGGGGATATGAACGACAAATCGTTGCGCACCCGTTGTGTGAAGAAATAATCCCAAATTGAAGATCTGGCATCGGTACTAACCTATGGAGGTGCGGATGTAGTGGCGATGGACGGATTGAAGCGGATTGGAAGATATCGTTCTTCAAACAATTTCGGCACGAGTGACCGAAATCAGAATTTGGAGCTGATCGAAGCCACAAAATCCACGGATTCGGCATCACGACGACGAAGCAACCCATGATCTTGAGTTTCGTGACAAACGGACCATAGAAACATGATCTAGAGAATCGGCCGAGGCGCGAGGAGGAAGACGACGCTTTTAGAAATTTCTCGACTACCCGCCGTGTAGTATGGTCTATATGGCGTGTGTTCGTTGGTGGACCACATGGTGTGTACTCTGGGAGTACACGGGCACAGGTTGGGTACACGAACAAGGACACGGCGTGTATACCCCTCCCCAGCCAGACCCGGCCAGATAAACGGGATACCCCGTGTACTGGTACACGGGCAGGCGACATGGACACGGACAGAGGCCATTTACGGGCACATGGTCAGCATACATGGAGCGATCCCCAGGTGCTCGGACACAGCGTTTGATTCTTCTAAACTCTGTGTAGTTACTTTCCATCCAACAAGCCTAATGACACATGCTATTTATATGGGTAGTACCCGGAGTTAAGGAACACGGCGTGTGATCCTTCTACATGTCGTGTAGTCTAGTTTTACACAGACTGGGCAGATGACACGGGCCATTACACAGGTAGTACTCGGGGTCAAGGAACACAACGTGTAACCATACTACACGCCATGTAACCAATTCTTCATGGCTTGAGACACTTGTATTCTGTGACTTGGACTAGTTTTCTTAGGTTTCGTACCCTTGGCCTTTTCCCTGAAGGTTCTGGTATCATTTCCTTTATACAGAAGTATGATCCCTTCAGCAGGACTTCCTGAATAGAGTTGTTGTAATCCCCTCTATGAGACTTAGAGTTGGATCCTCTATTCATTCATGTAACCCAAGGTAGAGTTCTTGGTATTGACGTGACCAACTTTACCCGGGCGTCGATCCTCTGCTTAGAGGATTAGCTCAGACTGAGTTGTCGGAATCACCCCATGAATTGGTTGTGATCCTCATATGAGCATCATGTTGACAAATTAAATGTGGAGTGTGTTCTCCCAGAATGAGTACTTCATATCTCTCTCTCTCTTCAAACTTAGGAGTGTGTTCTTCTGGTTTCATGCTTAGTGGAATCTTCGAGATGGATCTTAGTGGTGGTTTCACGATAGTCGATCGTGTATGAGTATATCTGGATATTCTTAATATATGTTCTGTAGACATATATTGTGTGGAGCTGATTGTATCTTTCCTTTGTGGTATTTCCCTTGTTGTATTTCCTTTGTGGTTTCGGGGTGTCCTACTGGGTATTGTTATACTCACCCATGCATGGGCTTTGCCCGCACATGTCGTGTCTTGTGCAGACGAGCGAGCCTTTGACAGGATTCTAGGCGGACCAGGACCGGACGATACTCAGTGAGATCAGACAGGTCGAGGTGTGTTCCTATGGCTACAGACTGCAGTCCTAACACCTTTCCTTACAGGTTGGACTTTGTTACGGACTCTCTTTTGGTGGTCTTGTACTTTTGGCCCAGGGTTTTACTTTCTTGTACTTTACTTTCCTATTGTACTATGTTGGTTGGGTTTTAGTGTATGCATGCATCTTTTCCTTTTTGAAGGTTTAATTTTCACCTTTGTGGGCTTGGAGATGTGTGTGCATGTGTACAGGTTTATAGGCAATTCCTTCCATGTTAGTAGCATGCCTACTCAGTGCTAGTCACCTGCCCCTGGCCTATTGGAGGCGGGCTTGGGGAGTTACAGCTCGGGCCCCACTAGGACGGGTCGTGACAAATCTATTCATATTATCATGTGTCATTCCAAATTCATCGTGTCTGACACTTTTAATACTAAAAAAACACATATAGTTAAATACTAGAACTTAAAATTTACTGTAATCAACCTCTAATATTTTCTGAATGACTCCATAATATGCACTTGATGTGGAAATTGTTTTTCATCTTTAGCACTTGAAAATTAAATTTCTTCTTTGAACACCAATACACTACTATTTTGATCTACACTTATGTTGTCCTAATATTTCATTTGAAATGTGTATCCATTAATGTTATACCCATACCGTGTTATCAAATTTAAACTTGGACCACCAACTAACCATATCAATGTTTCTAATGCATCTGATCTACCAAACATGGTCTCTTTGAACCATGGAAAAAAAGTTTTCTCATACTCATTCAAAATCCACATATCTTTATTATTTGGATAACATTATTTTCACATAGTAATATGAAATTCTATATATAGTTTAGCATCATATATGTTATTAAATATGTATAAATGTAGCTTGTTTATCTACTCGCCTGTAAAATATTTGACTTTCAATCCATAGATCCCCTTTCCCCCATGATTAAATCATTCATAGCGAGATAGAGGCAAACCAATGTGATCCATTTCAGACAAGTAGCTTGTATAAAAATCAACATCCTTCTTAGAAATATAATAATCAACAAAAGAGGCTTCAGGTCAACATTTATTCTTAACATAACCCAACAATATCATCATATACCTTTAAAAAGGTATATTAAACATAGATATATAGGTCCACAAATCTTTATTTATCACACCAAATGAACCATTAAATGCATCCTGATGTCAAAAAAATATGGAGGAAAATACATTTCCAATTCATAAAAGTATATAAATTTCATTTTTTTCATATTTTTAAAAGAATTTAGATCAATCACCTAATTAAAAATTGAATTAAAAAAATAACACACCTTCATGATAGACTTTATGACACAGATGGTTAATATTCCACACAATGAAACTGGTAGGAGTTGTTGCATCATGACATGACAATCATGATATTTCATACCTATAAAATTCAAATACATTAAAGGAGATTTTTTTTAAAATTTTAAGAATAAACCTATGGTAATTTGATATCATGAAGACACTAAATTTTTTTATCTTATACCTCTTGGATAATGTATAACAATTTAGGGGTAGGAATGTTCTCCTTCCATCAGGAGTGGGAGATAACTCTAAATGTATTACCATTGAGAGTATGTCTAATATTTCATTCAAGTAATTTTAGTCTTTCCTTTACTATCTAACAATTTTATAATTAAGTGGACATAAATATTATTCTCCACAGGAATTAAATCAATGTTATTTATAACCTCATGATATCTCCAATATGGAAGATCAAAAAATATTGACCATTTCTTCCAAATATTTTTATCCTTTCAAGATTTATTTGTCTTTATGAATATCATGTCATGTTCTTTCACCCTCTCAAAATAATTATTAGTGGATAAAGGTTTTGGAATAATATCAATTTCATGTGAACCATTGAATTCCTTTTTTAATCTTCTATAAGAATGATCTTTAGACAAAAACATTTAATGTACAATTTATGTTTTTTTTCTCCCATGATGCAATTTATAATATGAATTTTTTATTCACAATTGTACATGATTTATGCCCCTTAACAATGTATCTAGACACATTTACAAATGATGAGAAGTCATTTATAGTGAACATGATAATTACATGTAGTTTGAAATATTCCATTTTATAAGAATCATACCCCCAAATACCATCATCCTATAAGAGTTTAAAACTATAAATTAATGGTGTCATGACAACATCAATATCATTTTTTTGGCTATTTTGGTCCAGAGATCATTAAAATCAACATGTCGTATTTTCTATTCATACAAAATTTAGGAGATAAGTTATAAATTACCAATAAAATAGTCCATGAACTATGTTTTTATATGGATTAATTATATCCATGCATAGTCCAATTATTATATTTCTTACTTCATTTTCAAATTTAGGAAACTTTTGACCAATTTTTTTCCACTATGGACAATCAGCTGGATGTTGTAATTTTCTATCACATATCTACTCATATACATTCCATCTTAACCTTATTTTCATTATGTGAATTTTTAAATAAACGTTTCAAATGAGAAATTATAGAAGATACCAAAATTTCTTCGAAGGGGTCTCTATAACTGATAAATCGGCATGTATTTTTTATTTAAACTTATACAGTGATGTACCATATTTAGGACACTTTGACAAAATTTCATATTCCTTCTTATATAGAACATAGTAATTCAGGAATACATGTATTTTTATGTAACCTAATACCATCGGTAATAGTATTTTCTTCTCTTTATAATGTGAATTAGAAAGTTCATTTTCTTTAGGAAGAACCTCTTTAAAAAATTATAGAAAATTAGTAAAACTCTTGCCACTCCAACCATGTTCCACCTTCAAGTTAATCAATCTTAACCCTGATAATAAAATTGTAAATTCTGTACAACCCAAATACAATGGGTTTTAAACATCTTTATATAGGTGCTCAATTTTCAGTTCTTTCTCAATTGCCTCTTCTTAAATATCATGAATAATTTATTCAATTTCATTAGATTTATCTTATTTCAAAGCATCATCAAAAATAGATCATAAATTCTTTCCATTTTCACCATTCCAAATCCATGGGTTGTAACTCAGATTAAAACCATTAAAAATTAAATGATCTTTGATCTCTCTTATCTACAACATCTTCATATTTTAACATTTTAGGCATGGAAAGAAAAAATATTCATTGTTTGGAACATTAGATTTATAAAATTAAAAAAAAACATCAACACCTTCCTCATATTCATCACTTATTCATAGTGTCATAATCCAACTTTGAATCATTATTATTTATAACAAATATAAAAAATAAATATATTTTCAAAAGAATATATTGGGGATAAAAGTGAGAATAAAATATTCAATTAAAACCAGGTTTAAATTTATATGAAATATTTCATAATTTGAAAGTAACAAAACATTGAAATATTTAAAAAAATATTCATATTTGAAAAGTATAATTATTAATTCTAGACAATAATCAAATATAAGTTTAAATATAAATGATAAATCATAATACAACACCATTTACATTTATAATCCAAAATACAACTACATATTATTTATATTTAAGAAAACATCATTAACATCAGATTTCTTTTACAATAATCTATCACAAAAAAAATGAAAAATAATTTATTTTACAAAATAAAATCATTTCACATTATAATTTAATTAAAAACATCCTCAATTTTTTACTTTAGAAAAAGGGAACTATTCAAAAATATAAATCAAATTTAAAATAAAAAACACATTTAAATATAAGGTTTAATGAATTTTTTATTTAAATTAAATAAAAAACTTGTTTCCCTTATTAGAACACTTTCAACAACAAAAAATTCATATCATCGTGGCTAGAAAACAAGTATTTCCCATTATGGTGAATAATTTTCAAAATTCAAATAAATATTTCTCTATGTAAAAAACCATAATATTATATATTATACAATACTAAATTGTATTTAAACCATTAATCATGACATAGAAAAATATAAATGTGACTCTAATTAATTATATAACATATAATAAGTTTTTTATGAGAATTATTATTACTTTATGAGTTTTTATTTAATAAATCATGGCCATTCATATATAATAGTAATTATAAAAAATGAATATAGATAACTTAATGTTCCACTAATTACATGATGTATTAATAGACACAATTTTTTTTGCCCAAGTGGTTCTATGTTGTCTATTAGTCCACAAGTATGATGATTAATGAGACACATCTATCATTATATAACACATTTTCAAGACATACATTTCTATGATACTATGTCGAGGAAAATCATTCATTTTATATGTAACTTATAAATGAAAATAAATACAATAGTTAGGCATGGTTGTATGAGGAAACCAATAAAAGTGATCTATAATATTTATTAAAAATACACATTCAAGGTGAAAATCAATATAATTAGAAAGGGATTGAAAAGAATTTACATTACACTATATCACAAACAAGGTTTTCTATATGAAATTTTGATTTAATAATTTATCATAGTTCAACAAAAAATCCTTTAGAATGATCAGATTAATTAAATTAAATTATCAACGAAATACCATCCAATCTTACATTCCAAATTTATTTTCCTCGTTATAATTATTTTACAAAAAACTATTTGTACGCATGTCATAGGAATAGCCCAAATATTCACCATAAGGGTTCATACCACCTAAAATTAAAATAGGATATCCTTAAAAATAAAAATGATCATTGAAGATCCTATAAAATCCATAAAAATTTAAAGAAAATATAAACCAATAAACCATTTATCGTAACCCAATAATAATGAAACATAAGAAACACTTGGTTGATAACTAAAAAATTATTCTAAACCCATTACCTTAAAAAGTACTAATTTAATCTACCAGGTATTATTAAAATTCCATAATAAGATTTATAATCAAAAAATTTATTCATATCATAGTAACATCACATTTGTAATGTGAAATTTGAATGAACTGATTCGAAAAAACAAGAGTTAGGGCGTCCACGAGCAAGGATAGATGTGTGAGACTTACTTGAGAGTTGAGAGAAGAGATGATTTAATTCTCAATAATGAGTTGGATGAAACCTGATGATGTATGAATATAGAAGACCAATATTGGAGACCACTATATTGATGAAATGAGGTTAGGGATTCCACACACGATAAAAGAGTTAGCTTTCACGATATCAAATAACACCAAAATGACTCAAATCACAATTCATAAAATTTTAAATTGTATATCACATTGATTATATTGTAACTAACATGATAATTTTATTTTTATTATTTTATCACATCATTTCTATATTGACCGATGTGAAAAATGTTTTTGATCACATCATTTATAAGATAACTGATGTGATAAGTAAAAGAAAATTTCTTTATCACATCAGTTAAAATATAACCAACATAAAAAACCTATTTATCATGCTAGTTACTATATAACCAAATTGATAAATTGGGATTTAATTTTTTCACATTGGTTATAATATAACTGATGTGATAAAGAAATATACATGTCTTTTTCACATCAGTTATGGATAACTAACGTGAAAAAATTTACATGATAAATACATTTTGTACTACTAGTGTGGGATTGATGTTATTAGTTTGTCTTGTATTGATTATATGATTTTACCTCATGTTATGAACATGTATTTTGTGGATTATTGTAGATACCTGACCCTAGTAAGCCTGAATTTGGAGTCTAATACCACTACATTAGCATGATTATATTAAATCAAATATCGATGGACCAAATTATTTAGTTGTCTTGGTAAAACAAATACATACATGAGTCTTGTATTTCAAATGAATACACTAATTTTCAAAAAATGAGGATAAATTTGTTCCCACTTAGCATATCCTTTCATATCTTTCTTAGTAAACTTATTGGATTCCTAGGGAAATGAAAAAAATAAGGGTGAGCTCAAATGCTCGGTATGGGTTAATATAGTGGAATAAATAATGAATCAATGAGCATAATAATTATAGAAAGGTAAATATCTAAACACACAATACTTGTAATCAATAAACTGAGAAGTAAGTGTGTAAACAATATGGAAATGTAAATAAATTAAAACATATTCTAATTATTTAATAAACTATGAATGATATTTATCCATAGATTTTTTCATTTCAAAGATCTCATGGAAAATAATAACTAAATCAAAAGTAAATAAATGCTTAATTATTGGATGTCATGTTTCCCAATAATATGATACCTTTATCATAAAGATTAATCCTTTTAATGGTTCAAAACATACTAGGTGAAACACCATTAGCCTAGGATAGCCTACTTATTTCATCTCATGAGGCTAACAATGCATTGAGGAGCTTACATTAACCAGTACCCAACTCATTTAGTGCATTTCCAAATCATTCATCAAATATTAAATAATTTATTTAATTCGTAAAAAAAAATAACTTATAAAATATCTATATTAAATAAAGGATACAGATTTATAAATATTTCCCCAAATAATCAAATAACTATCAAAGTAAACATCATGTGTAAAAATGATATTTGTTTTAGGAAATAATAATATATATGATAAATGATATAGATATTTAGGGTAAATATAATGTTTAATGATCATATGAAATTGAATATTTCAAGGGGACTATAAAAATGAATCAAGGAAGTGAATGTCAATACTATACATGGAAAAATCAATCATAACCCATTTAGTGGAAAAATAAGGATGGTATTAATATAACATATCCCAAGTGGATTAAAATAAAGTATTTTTGTTTCTAATGAATTTAAACCCTATAAAAATATCTTTTTAAAAACATTATTGAAGAAAATATACTTTTTATTTTGAAAAATATTTGGAAAATCCTTTTCTTTGAAAGTCACTTTTAAAAACATTTTATTTAAAAAAATTTACATTTTAAACTTGGAAAGTAATCTTTAAGGAAATTTTAGTCGGTAATTCTATACATGTCATACAATGTAAAAAAGAACATTCCTTTTATGAGGTAAAAATGTTATAAAAGTACCTTGTTCGGAAAATGACAAGAATATTCCTTTAAAAATATTATGAAATAAAAAAATGGTAAAAAATTATTTAATAAATAATTTTGAAAAATTTAAAAACCTTTTTGAAAACCTTTTTATAAAATATGGTTTTTATAAGAAAACGGGTTCTCTGACTAAAGAGATAAATGAAGTTAAGTTTTCTTTAAAACTTCTTTTAAAACTTTTTGAGTACCAAAGAGTGGAAAACATTTACTATTACATGAAAAAGGACACGAATAACTAGATGAGAATAAAATAAAAGCGTTTATTGTACAATTATCATGTAAATTCCATTAGTGTAATTTCAATAATAAGCAATCCTAATTAGAATGATATTGGGAAATAAATCCTTAAAATGATCATAACATTAAAGTGAGAATTGATCAAGGAATAGATTATGTCTATCAACTATAAATAAACATATAAGAAGTTTAAATACATAAATATATGTTAAAATTCATTATATGTATAATCATTGAATATTAATGACAATGAGGAAGTAATATAACCCAATGAAAAAGGAATTGAGTTATGAAATTTCATTACCACTTGGTAATTTTAAGTTAAAATACCCTCAGATGAAATAATTAAAATTAAAATTAAAAATAATATGAATAATGAATTATTAATTATATTACATCTCAAATAGTTATTATTTACACCACATATAATAAATTATGTTCACAACAATAATGTATGCCTTAAAGGATGGAAATTGAGATGAAGTCCCTTAACTTTTGTTTCCTTTTAGGTGAAAATAATTTAAACTTATATATAATGGTTTTAAGAATTTCAATAACTTATAAAATAACCATAATCATATTTATAAAATCATATTTTATCTTCTTATCATATCTTATTACCTGTTTTTGAACAATCATTTATTATTTTCACTATTTTTGGTGTTAATTTTCTAGTTTTCTAGGTATGTTTTGACTTGTTATTTTTATTCTTCTTACATAAAAGATGATTTAATCATATCCAGTATGTAAAAAATTATTTAAATATAATATATATTCATTATATATGTATTTATAATAATCCATAAATTTTTGTGATATGAAATGAAATGCACCGTTCATGGACATGGTAGGTCGTACTTACGCATAAACGCTACTTTCATTTACTCGTCATGTTTAAAATAATGGAAAGTATATGATATATATATATGTGTGTGTGTGTGTGTGTAAATTATAATAATAATATCATATTTAAGTCATATATTTCACATAGTTTTATTAATACCATGCTTTATTCATTCCATGTATAGAGTGAAGGAATTACATCGCTTTGAGGAGGCGGTAGTCCACACATTCACAAACAATGTTATTGTATTCCCACAAAATGGAAATCATGAAGGTATTAATTATATAAAAAATTATATAGGAATAAATAAATTATAAATACTATATATATCATATATAAACTATAAATTCATCATTATTCTCAACCTTTAGTGGTGGTAATGGAAGAACGAATGACATCAGTTCACGAGGTGGTATCCCGCAGTACACGCGAATGATGATTGTGTATCTCATTTTATGGATGTGTGTGAATGTTTTGGTAGAACTATTAAAATAACAACATCTCATTATATTTAATATACTTATTTTATTATATATTTATGATTTAAAAATAATTGAACATGTGGAAAAGTAAATGAAACAAAAGTGATTATTGAAGAATGTTACATCTTATTCTGGTAACTCCTTTTGGTTTATACCAAAATAATTCCTTGGTAAGATTTATGACCAAATTTAGGCTTCTATAAGGATTTAGGATGTTGGGATCTTTTCTTCGTAGTTTTTTTTTCATAAAAAGGGCTTGATATGTGTGAATAAGTGGGAGATGTGAGTGCCTTTTTATAGTGGAGAATGAGTGGCATCCTTGTAAATTTTTGAAAGAGGGAATTCCACTCACGTTTATTCCACGTAAAGTGGCTCAAATAAGAAACCCAATTATATCTAATGTAATATATGGTATAAATATTGAATCAAATTTCTTTTTTAAAAGTTTATATGTCATTTTGGCCCTTAAGAGCAAATTTTAGTCTCTTGTTAAGCTAATTTGTTTCTTAATTGATGTAATTAATTTTAATTAATTTCACTAATATTTTTGGTAAATGAACTATGTAAACCATATTATACATTATAAATTATTCTTATACCAAATATGGAATCCATTTTTTCAAATTAAAATCACATAAGGGGAATAAATTAATTTAGAATTAATCCCACATATGGGACAACAATGAGGGTTTTTTGAAGTAAAAACTTAAAAAGTTTGAAATGTTTTTATATCAAATTCAATGTAAAATTGATTAAAATTACCTAAATTTGATTTATTTATTTAAAATTTATCTAATTATATTTTAAAACTAATAAAAATATATATTTTAACCTTATAAATAAATTAGACGCAAAAGCAGTTTTCAATTAAAAGTCATAATTTTTCTACATTCATCAAAAAATGAAACATCTCTGAAAAAAAAAATTAACCCTAATATAATTTTTATGATAAAATTTCAAAAATTGAGTTCATTTTTACATATAAAATTTATAAAATTGGATACATTTGGTTTTAAAACTTGTGCGTCATTAAAAGGTTGTAAGATTGCCTTTATAAAAATGTAGTTTTTTATGTGTAATATTGGGTTTCTTCTTTTCTTGTGCTTATCAAATAAATTGGATGAATTTAAACATAAATATCTCATTAATATCATTCAAAAATTGTAATTAATTTAATTTATTAATACAAAACTCCTTTGGAAGCATGAAAATATTTTTTTTATAAAACCATTTCCTTTATATTCATTTGGTTTATATATTCATTTATAATTAATTGATAACCAAAGAATTCAAATATATATTTTCATAAGTTATTCAATACTATTCATAAACTCTAATTTAACATCTAGGTTATAACTTATTATATTAAGTAATAATATTTTAATAATATATTTTTGTTTGGTAAAACACAATCTTGCTTGTAATGCATGTCATCGAAGAAAGTCTTTGTTGCGTGAAATGAAAGCTAACTATGTATTTTTTGAATTGAAAGCTATATAATATATTAAATTTATTTAAAACATTAAATATAATAAAAATTATCAAGAGGTTATATTCCTTTCTACGCTTGGTGTTGTCTATCATACACACTATCGAATAAAATGTTACACTTTTAGAATTTTTAAGGTGTTACATATGTGGTTTATTATAGATTTTAATCTTGATAATATCAATAGGAGGCTTCACATGCATCATAATTGTAATTTTTGTTTCTCATGACATATATTCCACTTATATGTGATTGTACTGATGAAGGAGGACTCAGATGCTTTAGTTTCAACAACTTGTACTATGTTTTAGCATATGAATCCTTGATTGTATTATATTCAGTTGAACCCATATACATTTCTACTTCTAATAATAGGTCATGTGATACTAATTCTTGGTGTAATTGGATGATTATAATGATGAATATAGTGATGTTGATTCAGTATTTCTATGCATAGATGGTTTAGTGTACCTTGTTATGTCCTTATTGAGTGTTAATTTCCATATTAAAGAACCTTGTGTGAGAACCCATTAGATAGGTACAATTAATTATGGTTCCAAATATGACCTATTTGGAATGATCTACATAGCCTAGTGACATTATGTTTAACCGATCCAAGCATTTATGGACTCTTGATGTGGTTAGTATAAGACTGATGTCATCATAGAATATTTGTAGATATGTATCTAGATAATGTTTAGTGAGATATTAACCTTAATGAAACCTTTAGTGGATGTTTTTTAAGACCTTTTGGCCTTCAAAACGTTACTATGGTTACTAGCGAGTCATTGTCTCATTTTTCATGAAGGTAACCTCGGTATGGATATTCATTATAAAGGAATAGTCAAAGATAATGACTTAGGGAAAATTTTCATTGATGAAAATGCCTTGTGTATGTGAGTAACCATTTGAATGCTTAAAGGAATGTGTGTTTCAAGTTTCCTTGAAACCTATTAGTATGGATAAACTCTATTTATAATACTCATGACACAAGTATGGGTTTTCTATCACTTATAAATTTGTGGAATTGAGACCAGGACCAGGGGTTGGCTGGAATATTAGTTCAGTTTACAACTCTCATTGGGCATCGAGTGGAAATCATTGGTGGTCATACCTATGAGGATTAGAGTGTGGGTGGATGTTTAGTGACTTAAAATTACACCCATGTGATAGGTGGTGTGTGATAAATATCCTTAGCAAGGTATTCCCATTTCTAAAGATGTGAACTGGGAGTTCTTGATATTAGTGAGTTGGTTCCTTATTGTGTGGACAACTAAAGTGGCATGTGATTCTAGGCCTAGAGGTCTATGAATCATGGTAAAATCACTACATTAGGGTAACATCAGTGAAATCATGGCTCACTAGGAAATCCTTTATGTGTGAGTTTTTAGGAAATGGTTGTGTGAGTATGGTTGAACTGGTGAACCTGGGTGGAGAGAAGATTATAGAAAATGTTTTAGCTTCTATTGATGATCCCTAAAGATCTAGTGGTGATAGGTTATTGAAAATTTTACTTCAAGGCCACTCTTGGAGTTAGAAACTAGAATTTTGGAATAAATATTGTTTGAATTGGAATCTGAAAGGTTGTTGTGATCAGATATTTCTATATGGATTAAGATATTATCAGTGTTGGATTAGGGTGTTATTGTGTGGACAACTTGGGTTTTTCATTTATGGAGGTGTCATGGTTTGGTGTCGTAGTTTGCTTTAGGGGATTAGACCCATTTAGATGTAAGTATTAATCCATTACTAGGTCACTATAATACATTAAAATAATTGATAATGGATCATTGAATGCATTAGAATACATTTTACATAATCTAGGTGTGTACAATTATTATTGCTTGGCTTAACAATTGGGTATAAATAGACGGTCATGATTCGCCATTGTGTTTGGAAATGGACTAGTTTGGGTCAGGTAGATTAATGTAATAACTACAATTTGACCATAATTACAATCCTATTGTGAGTATTATTAACTTTTTCATATGTGAAATGACCTCTATTGTGAGAATGTTTGTGGTCTTATGTAAGAATGGTCATTAAACAATCATGGAGAATCTAGAAGACTGATGTGTAATGAACACATGAGTATATATCTCCATGATGAATTCTTAATGTGTGATGAACCTAATACAATATGTGGGCTTTGAACTCAGAAGTAAATTTCTACTAACTAAGAGGGATTCATATTGTTGGTGCATTGATGAATGGTTCAGATCCTTATGGAAAGTAAAAGTGGTTAATGAATAAATCAAATTTTTCCCTTTGATGTCAATTCTTACTTAGGTAAAGATATTGATTGGTTTAATGAATCCTATAAGGTTTAAGGTATCATAATTTGTAGCTTCCTGGATTGACAATTTCTTAGTTTGAGAACCTTTGTAGTAAGAAGGATGGAAAAGTACTTACTAGGGTTTTCCACTTGAACCTATATGTGGTGGGTTGGAAGCACATCAAGATCATCATCTCAAGTAAAACTATGGTGTTTAAGAATTGGTTAAGTACTTTTATAATGTTCAACCTTTTTAGGTTATGTCAGTTTTTAAAGACTCATCAGTTCATCTCAAAACCACAAACAAAGTGTTGGTATCAACTTTCAAACCATGTTTGTGTTTGATCGAGCATAATGGAATTAAATTGCACCCAGAATGTCATTAGACTATTAAATTCTTATTATGTATGATGATTCCTATGGTGGGGATAATCATGATTCATTAGTAGGAGTAAATTGAAGGTGCTGAAACATGTTGATTTAGATGGATACTTTGATCACAATATCGATGTTGGATGATAGTGATATTTTGGCTCAGCTTATGATGTTCATTCCTGGAGTCATGTGGTGGGAGAATGATGGACATTTCATAATGAGAATGTCCTTAAGATGATTAGTTTTTATTTGAGGATAGAACATGGAAAAATTCTTATATATGATGACTGACGTGGATTTTGAGGCATGATTCTCATGCTAGTAAAACTTTTCTAGGATGAGAAGTGTTATGGTGGGATATTTTAACAACTCATGTTGTTACATGTGGAGATTCTTGGGAAAAATATGAGATTGTTTATCCTTTTTTGGATCTGTGGTTGTTTAGAAGAAGATTTAGGTTAATATAGGGTGTTTTTTAGAATATTATAATCCTTTTTAAAGATTACATAGTTTGAACACGGTTAATGGAAACTATATTTTTTTACCGAGGAGATTTTGTTCCTTATTGAAGTAGACTAAGGGGTGGTTCAGAATGTGAAAAGTTTGAAAAACTATACAGCCTTGTCAATAAATCCATTTGATATCCTCTAATACCAATAGCTTGGTTAGAATATGTTTTGAAAAACCGTGTTCCCAAATTTTTTGGGTTCCTAAGAGAGGCATAATTACTTGTATGGTCGGTGCATGATTATTCAAACCACGCACCCAAATGATGTGAGTGTGAATTTAATTACCTAAAAATGATCTTTTACGTTCATACCTCCTTAGAATTAACGCATTATTAATCCTATTGGAATCCATCCTAAACTTAGAGACTTCATAGCCTTCCCTTGGAATTTTCATATATTAAAATATCATTTATGATGGATCCATGTGTGTTGATAGATGGTAATTTATATATGTGAGTAAAAAAATTCCACTATGTAGGTTTCTCCTAGATCAATCTAATTTACCTTGAAATTAATCAATCTATATTTTTTTCCCCACTATATGTATTTTTATACCATATAATGATGGATAATTTCTATAATGGTGGTGGTTTTGATGTGTCAATGACATCCCATTGATAGAAGCTAAATCTATTATGAAAAGTGGATGAATCTGAGAAAGAACCTTCTTTCTTCATCAATATTATCCCCCATCTACCTTGTGTAGTGGTGTATTTTCATGTCGTTCATCATGGATGATCCTCTTGGTATGTTATATCCTTTAATATCCTTGGAAGTCTCAAAATTATATTAATCATCTTCATTTGTGGTCACCATAATCATCTATTTATTCTTTTCATGATCTTGATTAGATGATGGATGAAAATTCCAGTTCTTCTTAATGCAATTTTCTAAGAATTATGGCAATTTATATCAATATGTCTAGTGAATGTCCCAAGATGATGAATACATTATATTGAAGGTTTTTTCATTAAAGGTATTTCCTTTAGTGATATCTTCTTTAGTTTTTGGTAAAATTTAGTTAAATCTTCCATTATATCATGGAATTGATTTGGGGATTTTTCTCTCCATAGAATTGGGAGTGTTATAAGATTTTCTTGAACTATTTTGGTTGATTTTATAGGTAATTTATGTTACATGGTTAGTTTATTTTAATGGTTTCAATCTAATTATATTAATTTATCCCTTCGATTCATTATTGTGTGAAGGGGCTTAAGCCTATAATAATGTCAGAATAATTTTCTAAACCTTCCAAGGATGGTTGGTCATGGTTTCGACTAGGTGGTAATATCTGGTATGTATTTCATAAAATATTCCTTTCACCCTTGAATGTTAGTTCCCTTGTAATAATTTAATTAATTATAATATTTCTATAATTAATTAGTTTTTAATTCTTATACATAAGTTAGAAACTCATGGATATCTATAGAGTTCAAATAGACTTGGATAGACTCAGACAAATTGTTTGTGCTTTTCATGGTTTGTATTTGACTAGATTTGAGGTAGGTGGTCCTTTATAATCTACCCTATGGTATTAGGAATGTTTTATTTTCATGTGATATAAGGATCACTACCTTGGGAAAATAACACTTAAATTCATAAATTTTTATAAATAAAATTTAATACTTAATTATTTATTGATACTTAAGTCTTAATTAATTAAAGTAACCACATTTAATGTAATTGGAAAAAGTTCCAAGGGACATGATGAACCCTTGTGCACTAGATTAATGTCGATCACTAATGGTCAAGTATTGATCACATGTGTGTACATGTGTGGACCATGAGACCATGTTTTATGCCTTGATCATATGTGTGTGAATTTTTATCCCATGAGACCATGCTGATGTTGAGAACGTATGTGTGTTTATGACTGTTGATACACATGATTAATGTGTTAAGATGTTCCTATATATGTTATTCCATGATTTGTATAGATATATTCCCTTGTGTGTGTCTATATATATATATATTATAGATATAATGACTAATTCCATGAGTTTTCTTAGATATCCCAATAGACCACGTTTGAATTGTTGATCACATGTGTGTACTTATTTCTATTATAAATCATAATGATATGTTGTGTTTTTTCTATATTTAAAGTCTACCTTGTTGTGTGATATATCATATTAAATTTGGAGGTATTATTTAGGTATTTTATGATAAGTGTAACATTGTGTTGGGAAAAAATCACTCAAGGTGTCATTGAATCATTTTTTAGGTGATTATGTTTGTTGACAATGTGGGCCTTCATGTTGTGTTTGTTCACAAAACAGACCATGTATTATTTTCTAACAAAGGGGCTTTACAAGGTTATTTTTCGAGTTTAATAGATATTTTTTTCTTTCCATGTTTGATTAAAGAACCTCAACAAAGGAATGGACAATCTATAGGTGGTACAAAAGAACAGATACAAGGTGGTGTCGTTTTCTAGTGTTTGCCAAACTTTTGGGCCTGAAAATTGGAAAATGCAGAGATGCATTTTTGGAAAAGGGACATGCGTGTAAAATTTAAGTGGTGCATGAAAAATAAATTGTTGTGTGAAATATTTTTCTGGTGTGCGAAAAAGGGAAGAGGTGCATGAAAAATTAGCACAATGCGCGAAAAATTAGCGCGGTGCATGAAAAATCATATGGTGCGCGAAAAATTGGTGTGGTGTGCGAAATAGAGGATTGGTGTTTTTTGTGCAAGAGGTGTGTCAAGATCAGAAGCTCAAAATATGGAAAATTCGTGAGGTGTGTGAAAAAGTAGAGCAAGTTTCGAAATATGGCGTGGCGCAGAAGATGTGTTTTTTGTGCTCAATGAGGATTACGTGCAGAAGGAGGGTTTTCACGTAGGGGTTGATTTTTCCTATAAATATGAAGTGACCCCCCTCATTCGGTATAGCTCTAGACTTAGAGAATACCCAAGCAGTGGCATGTGAAATTGAAGTTCGCAAGGGAGTTGCGCGTAAACATTATGTTTGCGCGTAAATTCTGATGTTGCGCAAAAAGCTAAGGTTGCGTGTAAAACCATTGGTTGCGCATAAAAGTTTTATTTGTGTGTTAATCAAAGGTTGTGCGTAAAAGAGACAGGTGTGCTTAAAATTGTTAGTTTCATGTAAAAGTGGTGTTACGCAAAAAGTGGATTTCGCGCAAAAGCAGAAAATTACGTGCAAGGCAGTGTAGAGGCTGTGCATGAAATTTTGTGGTTGCGCATAAAAAAAGTGTTGCACTAAAATTTTATTTCGCGCAAGGAAAGCTAATTATGCGCAAGGTGCAGTAAGGGATGCATTTAAAAATTGGGGTTTCCTGGTACACCCAGCGCAAAGTGAGATTCATATGCATGTGAAAGTTGTACATCTACATAGCATCTACCAACAGTTGAAGATGCATATTTCATTAGTGATAATGAAGAGACCTACAGGTCTATAAACTATGAGTGGATCTTATTAAGAAGTAGGGAGCACACTTCAGTTGAGATAGTAGTGAGCTTTCATATTTTAAGTGGTTGTAAACCAGGAGGGACAGTGAGTCCGGTCCAAACTTGTAAATAGAAGTGTGCTTATAGTGGAATTGGTATATCGGCACACTGCCAGTGTATGCTCCTTAGACGTAGCCCAGTGAGGGTGAATCAAGTAAATATTTCTCTGTCTTGTGCATGATTTAAGTTTTATTCATACTCTACAATGGGAAGGAGAGAGAAGAAGGTTTTGTTTAACATAAAAACAAGATCAAAAGGTCAGTTGTTTTAATCTTTCATGCCTTGATTCACCCCCCCCCCCCCCTCTTAGGGTATCTATCCTAGTGGACCTAACACATTGTGATATGACTTGACTTGGATAGGGAGTGAGAACAACGTGCTTCAATGGCAATGATGTACAAGGATAAATGGAAGGGTAATGATGGCCTTGAGTCTAGACCCACGATAGCATTAGTGGGGAATGATGGTCCTATATCCTGACCCAAGGCACATCTAGGACATGAAATCCTTGTAGAATGTCCTATTAATGTGATGGATTATGAGGATTTATATCCTATTAAGTGAGGGAGATGGGGAGTGATGTATTTTTATCCTGACCCGGATCAAATTCCTTATGAATGTCGAGCGACATGTTGTCTCAATGGCTTTTGAATTTAAAGTGACATGTTGTCTTGATGCCTTGTGGATATCAAATAACATGTTGAATTAAATATTTTTGGATATCGAGTGACATGTTGAATTGATTCCTTGGGGATGTAGAGTTATGTATTCTTAATTTATTTTGATATATGTTATAACTATACTTCTATCATGGAGATGGAGAAGGTATAACTGGAGGTTTTGGAAGCTTGGTAAGCACATGACTACTCAACGTATATGTGTTTCTTTATTGTTTGTGATTTGGTTTTATATTTTATTCTTATAAATTTTATATATTTTCTATTTTCCCACTTGAGCTTATCACATGCACATACACTACATTTCACCTATTCGGTATTGAACAACATTGTTGGTGTCCTACTTAGATGTACTTACACCATGCTCAGGAAACCATTGCACTTGGGTACCTGAGTAGGCCTCACTTATTACATGTGAATATTTTGTTGAGGTTTGAGTTAATCATTTAGCGGGATGGATCACAATGACTATGGAGATTGAAAGGAGTTGATTCTTGGAGTTGGGTGTAGATCCTCCTCATAGTTATATTATTTTCTTTATTTGTATATGTGATCAGACTATTGGGTGATCAGTGCCCTGTATTCATGTGCAACAATTGAGTGTTTAGTTTCCACATTCATTATACAGATTGTATATTAGGGGTTTCCACTTACTCTGGTTGTATAATACATACATTTTTGGTAATTTATATGTTAATATATACTCTAATTTATGTTATAGTCTCTCTATGAGTTTACAAAGGACCTCGCTACTACTCAGAAGCCTTTGGTGTATGGGGAGGCATGTTTTAGGTCATGTTTATCTCTAGAATAGACTCAGTGATTTGGGTTTGGTTGATACTTGCAAGAAAAAAGTGCAATGTCCATAGATAATTCTTAAATATTCTGGTCATTTTGATGTTGTACAAATTCTTATTCCTAAGAGTGCTTTCGATTAGTGTATGATTTGTTCCTTATTAGTGTTTTGTTAACATATATTATCATGTGGTTTATTTTATTTTTTGTTATTTCAATTCTTTATTATCAAGGAATTTTGGTGATATGAAGACAAATGTTTATTTGATCATGTTTGATCGAGGGCTTCTAGGGATAAGAAGACAGAGCTTGTTCTACTCAGTTTGATCAAGGGATTATAAGGATAAGAAGAAATATTCACATTTTGACATATTTGATTCAATTTATTATAGTTATATTAATTTTGATACCTTGGATCAAGTAAAAATATAATCCTTTCAAACTGCATAAACATATGTCCCATTAATATTCTTTAAATGAGTTCTTGGTTTGTTAACTAGTACCGTGTGTTTCATTTTATATTTCTCATGTGTTTAAAATTTATTTCCTTTTTAATATTTATACTAAGACTTATGATTTTTTAACTCATTTTATTTTATAAAATATTTGAATTTTTTTCATTAGTGAAATTACAATTCTTTTAATAACTATGATTTGTGAGTATATCATATGTTTATAAGTAATATTAAACTGAATACACAAGTGGGTTTAAAATTTCTAAGTAAATTTTTTTACTATAATTCACCCCCACCCCTCCCCACTCTTGAATATTTTCCTACCTTATATTTTGGGAAAACACATTGTATCAAAGCGAAATTATTCCAAGTTCTAAGGACTGATTGTTATTTTCTGCTAATACCAACACTTGGAATCATAAGTAGTATCTACCTATTTTTTAGTCTAATTTTTATATCATTACCAAATTTTTATTTTATCAAAAATTATTATAATTTTAACTAAAATAACATGTAGTGGAGTGAATATAATTTTTTGGGCTTTGTTTTTTTAATGGTAGGACTTCTTATTGGTATGTTAGAGAATATTAGCCCTTATAAACCACCTATCTTTGATGGAATATATTTTTAATATTTGTGTGATCTGTTGAAAAATTTTATTATCAATATTGGAATGGATAATTTTCTTAAGATGACTGAAAATTATTAAAATCTGAAGAAAAAAAAATCTACTTTTACACATGATGATAATCAAGATTATCATGTAATTAAAAAGTTTGGAATACTCTTTATTGATCAATGACATAAAATAAATACATTCAAATATAATCATGTGAAATTGCTAATGGTATTTTTAAAAAGTTATACATCACTCATTTTGGTACTACCAAATTTCATGAAACAATAAGATTTATGCATCATGTTGATTATCTAGATTTTTGTTTTATTCCTAGAGATTCTATTTCTCAAATTAATCATATATTTTTGAATATAGTGAATTTTTTGGAATCCCTTGGAGAAAAGTAGTTATCTAATGACCAGTTCATTGAAGAAATTATTGATACACTTCCAAAGGTGTGTGATCCTAAACATATAACCTAATTGTGATAAAAAACATTTGAATAAGTTGCATCTTTATGATTTGATTGGAAATATTATGCAATATGAGAGAAAGTTGAAAATAGATATTTAGAAAGATAAGATAATGGAAGGAGTATCTGTTGTGTCTACTTCCAGTAAAATTACTTCTAGTGTTATTAATGTGGTAGATATTGTTTTGAAAACTTATAAGAAGAAATATAAGAATCATTTTGATTATAGTGTCTTTTATGATAGTGAGAATTAATTTTTTCATCTTGTGAGATGAACAAATAAATTTTTTGAAAATAATAATTTATAATATGACAATGAAAACAATAGATGGGAAATTCATAAGAATAAGGATTCCTTGAATGTTACATGTTATGAATGTAAGAATTTTGGTCATATATGAATATATTGTCCTAAACAAAATAATAAAGAAAGAAAATATAAGATAAATTCTAAAATAAAAATGAAAAAAATTAAAGGTGTTGGAAACTTTGAGTGAAAGTGGCATAGATATTACTTATGATAGTTCAATGGATGATAGTAATGGAAGTCAAAAATATTGTTTGATTTTATGAGAATATTCTTAATATTGAAAAGTGTCTCATGGAGAGGGTATCCACTAAATCTATTCCAAATTTAACCTTATATTGTAATTTTTCTATTACCTCATATGATGATTATTCAACTTCATCATATGATGAAAATTTTGATTCATTGGAAGATGAGGAATATTTTCCTAATTTGACGGAGGGGGATATATTTTTTAATCATATAGAAAAGGAAGATAAAAATTTAAAATAACTATGATTGTGTTGAATATGTAATTGCTAAAGTGGATAGTATAATTTAAAAACTTATTTTAGGTTATATTAGGACACTCAAGAGTGGGGGTGAATTGAGTACCTTTAAAATTTTCCATCTAAAAAACTTATTTA
The DNA here is from genome assembly GCA_963277665.1 of Viscum album. Classification (NCBI taxonomy): domain Eukaryota; kingdom Viridiplantae; phylum Streptophyta; class Magnoliopsida; order Santalales; family Viscaceae; genus Viscum; species Viscum album. The sequence continues at coordinate 511,621,405 of OY728121.1, forward strand.
AAATTTACCCAATTTGAAATATAAAACATCCCATTTAACCAAAGTAGAATATTTATAAAAAATTTATATTTTAAAATACTTCTTAAAAAATGATTATTTATGATTTGAAACAATATATTATTATTATTTTAACTTTAGAAATCAATCTACTAAATCAAATACTAATATTAAACACTTTCTACGATTAACTATCATAGTGAAAGAAATGTTTTCTTATATTAATAAATAAATAAGTGAAAACAAAACTTAGAAAGGAATAACATTCATATATATATTATCCATCTTAAAGAATAAAAACAAGTTTTAAAGAACTATAAATTTTGAACTAATAGAAATATTGAGATCATTAAAACTCAACTAAAATCACATTTCAAAAGTTTTAAAAACATTGAAAACTTTGAAACTCAAAATATGATAAATCTTCTAATACCAAATGTTGGTCGGAGTAAGACACTCAAGAGGGGGTGAATTGAGTACCAATAATTTTTTTTTCTAAAACACCTATTTAAAAGTTCCCCAATTCAAAATAAAAAACATCCCAGTTAAACAAAGTATCAAATTTATAAAAGTTTTGATCTTTTAAAATAATTTTCAAAGAGTTCTTAGTTCATAGTTAAAAAATAGATTATTATTATTTTAACTTTTGAAATCAATATACTAAATTACATTATAAAATAAAAAATATCTAAGATTAACTATCAATGTGAAATAAATTTTTTCTTATATGAATATATAATGTAGTGAAAACAAAACTTTGAAAGTCACAGTGGAAATAACAACAAGAGGTTCAACCTCAAGCAGAGAATTAATCCTCTCTACTTGATGATCACCTTCCACTAAGAATTTATTTAAATAAACATTGATCCACACCCTACATCATGGTAAACAAAATTATACACACTTTCTAGGTAAACTAGACCTATTCCATAGTTTTTTTGGAAGTACTAAATAAACTAGGACACATAGGGAATTCTTCTACTATTATCCATGTGAGTGTAAGGTTTAAAGAGATGGTCTAGGATGATATCAGTTTATCTTCTAGTTTTTCATAGGAGACAGTGTGTGTTCATAGAACATAGAGACACACACTACTCGATATGTAAAAACAACACAAGAAGAGAAAAATATAGAGAATAGAATTTAGAAGGATCTGTTTGATTGGAAATGCAGTTTACGACTCCATCGAAGTTATGTTGAAATGCATCTCAAGTCGACTTTTGGAAACAGATAGAAAAATAAAGTGTCATGAGAGATTATGTTTTCTGTTCTTAGTGAGTTATGAATGTTCATTATGAGTTCTTCTCTTTTCCTTGTTTTTTTCTACAAGGGGTTATTTGATTTGAGTTCATAACAGTGTCGCCTATTGGGCACAGTAATCATTTCTTGAGTTCTTTGTAGGCACATGAGAAGCTATCTATATTTCTCTAGTCACACTTTTTCCTTTTTTTGATCAGGTATTATATTTATACAATACAGCTGAAAAGAATCATGTTCTTGATCATGTTGAGGTACCTCATACTGCACTCTAACATCGATTAAACTTTGTATAAAAAATACAAACAAAGTTAATAAAATAAATAATAGCACTAAGTTTCACAAATATAACTTTCATAATAAATTTGAATTTAAATGAAAAAGTGAGAGTTGAATTTGTCTTAGGAATGGTAGGTTAGGTATCAGTGTCTTAGAACTGGTGTCTCAGACTTAGATCATTATGAAATATAGAATAGTGAGTTGAGTAGAAGTGACTCTGGAATGGTAGGTCACTCTGGTGGTATTTCAACTTGATAGTGACTCATTATATTGGTATCTTATACTAGTAACTCATATTGAGCGAAAATTTTGATGCCATCGGTGAGTCATTTTGATCGTAGGTTGATGGAATAGTGACACATCTATTTGTATCTCAATGCAACGGTGTCTCGTCCTTTGTGAAAATTCTGATTTGAGCTATCGATCTATTGAAAAATGGTGACCTAGTGCATCAGTAGCTTGAGTGATGGTGTCTCATCCTTTTCCATAATTCAGCATTTGTACTAACAGTGAGATAACTAATAGTGAGACATATTATCGGTAAGTCGATGTCAATGGTAGCTCATACATAGCCATTTTTTATATCATCAGTAGGATTTCTAACATTGATTCCACCTTAACAGTGACTCATACTTAGTCAAATATTGGAAACCTATATTATGGTTTTAAATATTAAAAAAATAGTTTAATTTGATAATTAAACATGGGTAAACATAATTTAACTTAATTGAACTTAATTAAGCATTATTTGTGAGCATTAAAACTAAAGGAGGCCAAAAATCTCCCCCTTTTATGATAAAAAATCATAGAATTAATAATCTATTCATAATTATCAACATAAAAAAGAAATTTTCTACTGAACATGTCATATAAATCATGAGAAAGTAAATTAAAGGATAAAAAAATAAAAAATAAATTAAATTCTATCATATTTCTCCCTTTTCTTTTAATTCTATACATATTATCCCCGTTTGGGGATTAGAAAAAAGAAAAAAAAATAAGAAAAAAATAATGAACATAAAATAGTGGAAATAGAGAATATATTTCATGATAAAAAACAGATAAAATTGGATGTAAAATAGCCCAAAATTACATCCCTATCAAAGATCAACCCAGAATAAGCTCTTCTCCCAAGAAGGACCCATAACTAATTTTCCCTTATCAGCAATAGTAGGTAGAGGAACATAAGGTATATAAGGAGATCATGTATACTTATTATGAATGGGGACTCTATAGGGGATAGTATGGGTTTGAGTAGAAGAATTAGGGGTTGTGAGTTCCCTATAGATCACAAGCCTTAGATGATTAAGATCCTAATTAGGAGACATGGGAAAAGGTTGAAGGGTTGTAGGTATAGGAGAAAAATGATTTCAAGTCACATCAAATCTGAATTGAGGATCAATAGATTGGTATATAGATCCTGAAGGGAAATTTATAGTTACATGTCTAATAGGGAATGATTCATGAGTGATAATAGTTGTACTCTGGACATGTAGTTATGGCATCAAAAGTTTGATGAAATCCATGATTATATGCCCACCTTTTTCCATATCCTTGGTAAAATCATCTTTGTTCTCCATAAACATCTGAAGTGAAGGTGTAGGATCCTTAATCTATTTGACATATTCCTTGAAGGCATGTGTGATAGGAGGTAGCCTAAAATTCTCGACCAGTTATTTTAAATTACTATCCAATTGATGTTTGGTATAAATCCTCTTAAATTATAAATCTACTTTCTTTGTGATCTCATCTTGAGCATTAGTGTCCCATTTCGTGTAAAAACTTACCATGTCATATATATGATCATTGTTCTACTTTATTTTTTTTTGGTCTCTTTATATATGAACTACCCAAGATAGTTTGAAGTTCTTATCTTATCACTAATATGATCATATCACTATCAAAAGGCTAAGAAGGAGTAGTAGAGGTAGATGCACCTTTCAAGTCCTCTCAAAGGACTGATCGCAACATATTCGAGTAATGTATTAGAGGCTCAGGGGTATCCTCTTCAGAAGTTGTATCTCCAAGATTTTTTACAACACCAGCCAATAACTCTCAATAATCAGAAGTTATTCCTTTAACAACAAGAATTAGATCATCCAACTCGTCACTTAATCTCTTATTCTTCATTCTTACTTCTTGAAGTTCATAAAATATATAAGGGTTAATCTGAGAGAAAAATATTTCTACAATCATAGTAGAATCTCTGTCACTAAGACTGTCCATATGACAAGATTGAGGTTGAAGGATCTCTCTAACATATGAGCACAAATCCTCTTTAAATACATTGAAGTCATACTGGGTTACATAATCTGCAGGCACAGGTGCAATCAAACGAGTAAGAGAAGGAGCATTTCTAGCAGGAAATCTCTAAGTATTAACCACTCTTTCATCCAAGGATCCCTTAGGATCAAATGCCTCATCATCTAAATCTTGATAATCCAAGCCTAAATTGACATATCTAGGTTACTTATCTCATTCATATATGATTAAAAAAAGGAATAAAGTTGGAAACTTTAACTCTTTGAGACTATTTCCCCCCCTTAATAGGTTCTTCCCTCTCAATAGGTGCTTTATTTGTAGCATAAACTAGTTCTTGTACCTGAGAAACTGGAGATACTTTTTCAGCTAAAATTACCTAAGGATCCCTTAGAAGTTCCAAAACATTCTCCTCAATAGCTATTGTGTCTAGGGACACCTGTGGTTCCAATACTGATTCTTGTTCCACTGAACTGGTTTCAACTAGATTTGTACGCCCCCCCCCCCCAAGATCTTGATCACCTAGAGGATGATTAGGTTCTCTGACATATTTATTATTTCCCTCTTTTTCCTCTTCTTCGTTATTTTCATCATTTCTACCTTTTTCTTCGTACTCATATTCTTCAGACTCTTCACTCCCTTCTTTTTCTTCCTCTTCTACTTCAGCTTCCTTATTATCATCTTCACTATTCGTTATCTCTTTTTCAATTCCACTTTTACTTTCACTACCACTAGCATACTTAAAATTTTTAGATTCCTCTATTTCTTCATCAAAATCACCATTTATGAGAGGTTCTTTGGTAGGAATCCTTTTTGGAGGGATAGTATAACCAAAATTAATTCCTTCTGGACTTCTTAATATATCTGGATCACTCCTTTAATCAATTGGAGATCCTATTTTTTTATTTTCCTCAACTTGATCTTCTTCTCCATCTGAGTACTCTTCTACTTCATCTGATCCTAGACCAAGATTAGTCATATCTTTCATCCTATTGGTATGTTTAACAGGATCAAAATATTCATAAATTTTCTCATTTTCCTCAACCCACTTCCTATTGCAGGGATTCCAAGTAATGTTCATTCTTTTTCTTATGGATTTGGTAATGCCAAAAGCATCACAGTTAGTCACAGTTTCTTCTACTTCATTTACAACTCCTTTATATTTAATCACTGAAGAAATAAACATATAATAAAATAGGTAAGTTTACTTGGATTGAAATTTAATTATATCACTCATGTGGACCATGAGGTATCTTCACAAATTGATCTTGTGTTCTTACTTCATCAGATACAACAAATAAACATCCTAATATTTTAAGGAATCAAATTCCCCATTCATGGGACATAGTTGATGCTAAATAAACTTAAATAAAAACCTATATTCACCATCTAGATCAGTTTCTATAGGTATTATTGGAATACCATCACTGGATAGCTCGGTTAGGTCTAGTTCGTAACTAAAAATATCACTTAGAGGAGGAGGACTTCCTCGATAATCCTCAACAATACCTTCATGAGGTACCTTAAATCATTCATCCCACTATATAGAAGAGAATACAATCCTTTTTTCCACCTATTTTGGACTTGATCCAAAACTCCTCAATTCCTTCATGAATAAAATCAACATACATATAAAACTCATGCACTAGTTTGGGATAGAGATGCCACATCTTTTTGTAGAACCACTCCAACCAACCTTTTTATGTCAAAACTTTCAAAACGAGAGACTTAAATGAAAACAACCATTCTACATGAACTTCTTTTTCAGGTACAACTATTCTTTGGTAAATAACTTGATTAACAGGTTTTGGATTTGGAGCACTCGATTTCCCTTTTTGTTTCTTTGAAGGATGAGACTCATCTACATAAATCTAAGGCAAATGCTTCACATGGTCTATTTGAAGGATTTGAAAGGTTCAGTTTTATGGGAGAAGGTAGTTAAGGTTCGAGAGACAAAGTTTCAGTTTAGCAAGTGGAGTAATTTTCAATATTATTTGGATCAATTCAATATTTACCATTTATTTATTTTAGAAACTTAAATTGAAAAGGTTCTATAAAATAATGTGTAATAAAAAAATAGAAAATTTAAGTTCGAGCCAGAAAAATAACTACGTAAAGACCAATATTAAGTCACAATGGTGAGTGCTAATGGTGATTCATCAATAATGAATCAGTGATGGTGAGTCATCATTGGTGAGTCATCAATGGTGAGTCATCAATGGTGAGTCATCAACGGTGAGTCATCAATGGTGAATCATCAACGGTGAGTCATCAATGGTGAGTCACTCAAAATTGATCATCCCCAACTAATATCTGATGTAACTCATTCTATCATAATTTAAAGGCTTAGTAAAAATATCAGCAAGCTGATGTTCAATGCCAAAAAATTCAAGAGTTATATCACCTTTTTTATAATGATCTCTCAAAAAGTGATTCCTTACATCAATATTATTATTTTCATGAATGAGAAACTGTATTCTTAGAAATTTTAATATCACTTGTGTTGTTACAAATTATAGGGACATGCATAATTTGATATCCATAGTCTAGTAAGGTGTGTTTCATCTAAAAAATTTGAGCACAACAACTACCAGCATCTATGTATTTAGCTTCAGCAGTAGATAAGGCAACAAAATTTTTTTTCTTACTACACCATGATACTAGAGACTTTCCCAAAAGGTGACATGTTCCAGAGTTTATTTTTCTATCTAACTTGCACCCTCCACATTCAATATCAGAATAAATAACTAATTCAAATGGTTTCCCTCTAGGGTAGAATAGTCCTAAGTTAGTAGAATATTTGAGGTACTTGAAAATTCTTTTAACATCAAGTATATGTGACTCTTTAGTATTTTCATGAAATTGATCAAACATACATATACTAAACATAATATCAGGTTGTATAGAAGTTAAGTATATAACACTTTGAATCATACCTATTTAATTGGTTTGATCCATTGATTTTTGATCTTCATCAAGATCTAATTTACAGGTGGTACTCATAAGAGTATCATTACTTTTAGTTATATTAATATTAAAACATTTTAAAATATATTTATTATATTAACATTGATTTAAAATAATAACTTCCTTATTTTGAAAATTTTAAAATCCAAGAATGAATTTCAGTTCACCAATTAAACTCATTTCAAACTCATTTGGAATCCTTTTTGAAAAATCAACACATAGATAATTTTTTGAAGATCCAAAAATAATATCATCAAAATATATTTGAAAAACTAAAAAATATTTAGAAATTAATATTATGAATATAGTAGGATCAACTATACCTTTTGTAAAACCTTTAGAAATAAGAAAAGTTATGAGCCTATCATACCAAGCTCTTGGATACTATTTTTTACCATAAAAAGATTTTTTTTAATATAAAAAATGATTTAGAAAATAAGGATTTTTAAAACTAGGTTTTTGTTCAACAAAAACATCCTAAACTATATAACCATTAAAAAAATCACCTTTGACATCCATTTTATAAAGTTTGAAATTAAGATGTGCTTCATAAGCTAGCAGAATTCTAATGGATTCAATTTAGGCCATATGTGAAAATTTTTCTTCATATTCTATTCCTTCCTCTTGATTATAACCATTTGCAACTAGTCTGGATTTATTTCCTACTATTATACCAGCTTTATCCACTTTTTTTCTAAACACCCACTTAGTTCCTATTTTCTTGGTGTATTTGGGTATATTAATAATTTCCATACTTTTTTTCATTCAAACTAGTTTAATTCTTCTTGCATATACAACATATAAAATTCATCATTGATTACATCATTGATATTTTTAGGTTCAAGAAATGGTAAAAATAATTGATGTTCAACCAGGTTTCTTAGAAAATCTGTAGCCTATGTTTCATTTTCTAAGTCTCCAACTACAGGATCTAAAGGATTTATTTAAGGGTTCTAATAGACCTAGAGAATAAAGGTCTGGTCAATTTGGGTTAATCTACAGGTTTTGGTTCAGTTTAGTTAGAATCTAGAGAGTTTCCAAAATCGGGATTTGATGCTTGTTTAATAACAGAATCAAAGGTTTAGGATTTATTTCTAGACTAGACAGATTATCTTCATGATTTTCTAGGGAGGTTTTGGACTCATGTGGATCTATTTCATCAAACTTGACATGCACAGATTCTTTTACACATTCAGTTATTTTATTAAATAATCTCTAGGATTTACTAAAGATTGAATAACCTAAAAAAATTCCATCATCATTCTTGGAGGAAAATTTTTCAAGATTACCTTTTGTATTGAGAATAAGTACTTTGCAACCAAAAATATTGATGTAATTTACCTATGGTTTCCTATTATTCATAGATCATAGGGGTTTTCTTTAGGATAGGTCTAATTAAAACACTATTGATTATATAGCAAGCTATATTCATAGATTCTGCCTAAAAATAAACAGGTAAATCACATTCATTAATCATAGTCTAGGCTATATAATGTTATTTTTTATTTATCCTTTCTATAAATTTATTCTTCTGGGTTGTATTAGGAGTAGATATGTTATGATTATATCTATTTTGAGAGCATATAAATTCAAATTCTTGATTTTGAAACTCATGGACATGGTCACTTCTTAAGTTTTTGATTCTAAGTCCACTTAATTTCTCTACTAACCTAGCATACTTGGTGAAATAAGAGAAAGCCTCACTTTTGTAAGATAAAAATAAGGTCCATGTATACATAGAAATTTCATCTACTAGAACATAGACATAGTTATTAACATTTAAACCTGAAACTCTAGAAGGTCCAAACAAATCCATGTGAACCAACTCAAGATGTTGATAAGTCAAAACTTCTTTCTTTGGTTTCAAAGATATATTATTATATTTTCCTTTTTGATAATAATTACAAACTTTATTATTTGGAAACTCTAGTTTAGGTATATCCTTGACTAATCCTTTTCTAATAATATTTCTAAGAGTGTGAATGTTATAATGTTCTAGTCTTCTATGCTAGATCCAAGACTCTTTATGAAAGGAACTTAAGCAAGAAAAATTCTGTGAAACTAAGGAATACAAATTGACAGCATATATATTTTCGTTTCTAAAAGAAATAAATAAAAAATTATTTTTAGAATCAAAAACACTAAAAGAATAATTTTCCAATTTAACATGAAATCAATCATCACATAATTGTAAAATTATATGAATATTGTACTTAGGACCATCAACAAAAAGAACTTTATAATCTAAAATTCTTTTAGTGTTACCAATCTTTCCAAGGCCAATAATTTTCCCTTTTTCATTATCACCAAAGGTGACTTTTCCACCATCAATCATTATGAGGTTCTTGAAGCTAGAGTAGTCCCCTATCATGTGTCTTGAACACCCATTGTTCGAGTACCATAATAATTTATAGGAACTCTTCAAACACTTTTCCTGCAAAAACATTCTAAGCAAGAAAAGACTTCGGTACCCAGATTTTCTTGGGTCTAGTAATATTAAAATTAAAGATTTAAGAACCCACATTTTCTTCATGGTTTTCCTATAAGCAGTTTGTAAGGTTTTGTAAAAATAAACTCTATTATGTCCAAAATAACTAAAAGCATTAAAAGATGTTCCACTGCTAAAACTTGTAGAAAATTTTCCAAAACTAAGAATAAAATTGAATTTTCTTGATTTGGATACAAAATTATTTTTAAAAAAATTTATTTTCCCAGGTTGATAACCAATAATGGTAGCATACTTAGGAGAAACTTGTTTTCCCAACATTTGAACTAAGTTATCTTTACCATTTGTAAATTTCTATAAATACTTATTTAATTTATCATTAGAAAGTTTAAGTTTAGTGTTCTCATTTAAAAGTTTAGAATTATTCTTATTTCTATAGTGAGTTCATATTTAACAGTATTAGTAAGAACATGCGTTTTATTGAGATATTTTTATTTATGTTTTAGTTTATTGTAGGTATCCTCAAGCATTAAGAAATATTCAAACATTTCATCATTGGTCATATTTTCAGAATTTTTTATTTATATTCTTCTCCAGAATAATAATAATTTTGTGTAGGAGATATTAAATTTACCTCGAATTTGTTTTTCATAAAAAACATGATGTATTTATCAGCCTTTCCATCATGAGATGATTCAAATTCACTATAACTGTCCACAAATGCACTCTAGGTCTCCTACATAGCCTTCTTGTACTTTCTATCTTTCCTCGTATTTCTTTTTGTACATTATTTTAAGATAGTAATCCTTCACATTCCCCTTTAATTCTCATTCATAGTATACTTTATTTTTAGTATTATCAATTATTTTCCAATCCTTTTCTAGTTACATTTGTTGTCATACTTCCCTATATAGCTAGGCTTTCTAAAGAACTTCTTATTTCTATAAAATTTCATAAATCTCCTATATAATTGAGTCATTTCCTCATTACTCTCACTTAATGTACCTTCACTACTGGAACATTCAGTATGAACTTGAATTTTATCCTTTTTCTTAGATGAAATAGTTTAGAAAGCAACTGACTTTATTTTTAGGTTCGTCATCTTATTCTCTATTAACTTTTAGTTCTTCCTATTACATTATCATTTTTTTAATCAGCTCTTATAGGTAGTGCATCTATGTCACAAGATTCAAGAATTCATAATAAGGTCCCTCTCCAAATTCTTAGAATATATCTCAAGATCCTCATGATTTGTTCTTTTGTATTGAATGTCTTTATTAGTGAGATCATTGTATTTAAAATCCCATTGAACCTGAGATACATGTTAGAGATAGTCCCATAAAGATTTATTTTGAAGTTATAATATTTAATAGAATATTTATTAATCCTCATTTCCTTAACATTAGTGGTTATTTCATTTTAAACAGATAAATTATCCCAAATTTCCAAGGTTGTTTTATAAGAGGAAATCCAATTGAATTCTTCGTCGCCTATGGAATAGTATAAGGCATTAATTACATTGTAATTTTTATTTTAGGATACCTTATTTGTGTCATCCCAAGTGTTTCTAGTTATATAAGAAATATTATATTGATCTACAATTGAATACCAGATTTTAAAACCCATGCTTTCTAAATGAATTTTCATCTTGAGTTTCTACTGAGCATAATTTGTGCCATTAAAATATGGAGGTATCTTGGTAGTAGAACATTAATTTATATTATATATGTTAAAGAATAAAAATAAGTTTTAAATAACTATAAATTTTGAACAGATAGAAATATTGATATCTTTAAAACTCAACTAAAATCACAGTTGAAAAGATTTAAAAACCTTGAAAACGTTGAAACTCAAAAAGTAGTAAATACTCTAATACAAAATGTTGGTCAGAGTAGGACACTCAGGAGGGGGGTGAATTGAGTACCTATAAATATTTCCATCTAAAACACTTATTTAAAGGTTCCCCAATTTTAAATAAAAAACTCCCCAGTTAACCAAAGTAGTAGATTTATAAAAAAATATCTTTTAAAAGACTTATCAAAGAGTGATTAGTTCTTAGTTAAAACAATAGATTATTATTATTTTAACTTTTGAAATAAATATACTAAATCAAATTCTAATATAAAAACTATCTAAGATTAACTATCAAAGTGAAATAAATGTTTTCTTCAATGAATAAATAAAGCAGTGAAAATAATACGTTGAAAGTCACAGTGGAAATAACAACAAAAGGATCAACCTCAAGTAGAGACTTAATCCTATATACTTGATGATCACCTACCACCAAGTATTTTATTTAAATAAACTTTTATCCACACCCTAGATCAGGGTAAAGAATAGTATACACACTACCCAGGTCAATTGGACCTCTTCCACAGTTTATGTGGGAGTGCTAAAGCAACTAGGCCACACAGGGACCTCTTACACTGTTATCTATGGGAGTGTAAGGTTTAAAGAGATGGTTTGTGAAGATATCATTGTATATTCTAGTTTTGAAAAGGATATAGCATGTGTTCATATAAAAGAGAGACACACACTTCTTGAAATGTATAAAAAATACACAAGCCAAGAACATTATATATAATAGAGTTTAGAAGGCTCTTTGTGATTAGAAATGTAGCTTTTGACTCCTTCAAATTTATATTGAAATGCATCTCGAGCTAGCTTCTAGAAACAGACAGTAAAATAGAGTGTTTTGAGAACTTTTTTATTCTATTCTAAATGAGTTATGAATGTGCATGATGAGTTATTCTCCTTTATTATATTTTTTCTACAAAGGGTTCTTCGATTTGAGTTCTCAGTACTGTTTCCTATTTTTCACAGCAAGCAGTTCTTGAGTTCTTCACAAGACATGAGAAACTCTATATTTTTCTCTAGTAATGATTCTACCTTTTTAATCTAGTATTCATTTTATAAACTACATCTAGAAAGAATCATTTTCTTGATCACGTCTAGGTACCTCGTATTGCACTCTGAAATAGATTAAAAGTTGTCTATAAAATACATACAAAGTTATTAAAATAAATAATAGCACTAATTTTCACAAATATGACTGTTAGAAAAAATTTAAATTTAAATGAAAAAGTTTTAGTTAATGGTGTCTCAGAAATGGTAGGTCAGGTAGCGGTGTCTTAGAACCAATGTCTCAGACTTAAAGTATTCTGCAATCTTGAATGGTGAGTTGAGTAGTGGTTACTCAGGAACTATAGGTCGCTCTGATGGTAAGTTGACTTGATGGTGACTCATGCTATCAATATCTCATATAGGTAACTCATACTTAGAAAAAATTATGATAACACCGATAAGTCCTTCTATCGGTAGGTTGATGCAACGATGACTCAGCTCTCGGTAGCTCAATACGAAGGTGTCTCATCCTTTGTGAAAATTCTGAGTTGAGCTATTAGTAGGTTGAACAATGGTGACTTAGTGAATTGGTAACTTCAGTGATGGTGTCTCATCCTTTGTATGAATTCATCATTCTTGTTTATGGTGACACATTTAACAGTGAGACATATTATCGGTAAGTCCATGTCAATGGTAGCTCATACTTATCCATTTTTTATGTCATCATAAGGATGTCCAACTGTGAGTACACATTTATGGTGACTCATACTTAGTCAAATTTGTGAAACTTGTCTTATGATGTGAAATACTAACAAAATAGATTAAGATGTTAAATAAACAATATTATACATAATTGAACTTAATTGAACTTAATTAAGTAAGATTAGTGAGAATTAAAACTATAGGAGTCTAACACTTATAAAATTTCTTAAATTTAATTTGAATTAGAGTTCAAAACTTAGTATAGATAAACTTATAATAAACTGAAATTAGTTATTAAACTAAATTCTGATGTTATTAGTTTGAAGATTTTTTTTGTAATTTTACTTCTAGTTGGTATGTTTATAATAATATTTATAAATTGTTGAGACCATAAATAACATATAATTGAATAGGTTATCCTTACATAAATCACATGTTTGATCAAAATACATTATTCCTTGGAGTTAACCCTTCATGTCAAAGGGTAGGATTCTATAACATTCATTTTTCTTTAAATAGATTTCAATATTTTAGTTCTCATAAATCTTTTATTTTCAAAGATATTTTAATTTTTCAACATAAATAGTTGGATAGATGTGCGGTCCTAAAGTTTTATTTTCTATCATAATTATAACGAAGCATGTTTGGGTATTAAGAACTTAGTTTTATTAATTTCAAGAAAAGAGGATGAATACCAGATGCCATAACAAATAGTGCATGGATAGTGGTTGTTCTTGATATATTATAGAATAAAAGTATAATTTTTTAAACATGAATAAGTTTAGTAATGTATGGGTTACTTTTAGAGACAATTCACAGAGTGAAATAATCATAATCAATTATATTTATTTTCATGAAAAAGAATTAATTTCAAATATCTTATATATTTTGGGAATTAAGAAAAGGCCTATTAGCATAAGTCGACTATGTGATGAGTGTTATCTTGTAAAATTCAAGATGATAATTTTACTTTTCAAATTTTAGAATTTAATTTCATTCTATCTTATAATAGGCATGACAATGTTTACACATTAAATCAAGAATACATTATAAATTATAAGTTTCCCTTTTTAATTATAACACACGATATATCTTGGATTTTGAATAAAATATTAGGAAAATGTAACTATTGGACTTTAGTTAAGCATTCTAGGAAAGGTCGTGTTAGAGATCTACCTAAATGTAAGTTTAAATCTTCTAGGATTTGGGATCCTTATCAATTCAGTAAGAAACATAATTCTAGTTTGAAAAATATTAGTGAAATCTCATATTCTAGATATTTATAGTTAGTGCACATGGATTTATTCTTTCCTACAAAAAATGTGTTCATTGGGGGTGAGGATTATGTGTATTTCTTTCTTAATGATTAATCTAGATTCACATGGCCCTATTTTTTCACTCAAAAATATGAAGCTTTATTTTCATCTAAAAGTTTTCATGAATATTTTTAAAATGAAATAAAATTACCATTGATTACTGTTCATATTGTTCATGGTGGAGAATCTATGACTTAAAATTTTGAATACATTTTTAGTGAGAAAGGTATTATTAATAAATTTTTAGTACTAAGAAAACCTCAAAAAAATGGTGTGGTTGATCAAATATATATAATTCTTTAGAAAATGACTCTATCTTTATTGACTGAATATTCTATTGCTAAAAATTTTTGGGTTGAGGTTGTGAGTACTACTTATTATACTATAAATTATATTTCACTTTTTCATTTTATTAATAAAACTCCTTATGAATTGTGGACCAGTAGAAAACCAAAACTTCTATACTTCATAGACTTTGGATATAAGGTTTTCATTTTGAATAAAAATGATAAATTATATAAATTTAACCCTAAAACTGATGAAGGTATTTTTCTTAGTTATTCTACAAGATTTAATGCTTATAGATTTTTCTATAAATAGATTGGTGTTATTGAAAAAATAGTACATATAAAATTTTATTAAATTGATCCATTTATTTTATGAAATCATCCAAAATTTAATCCTTTGGATTATGGTTTTGAAATTAAATTTTTTTCATTCACTAAATGTTAAATGACAACCATCTTTAGTGAATCCTATAAAAGTTAGCTCAAATTATTTTCAATGTCTGGAGACCACTTTAATAGATGATGTAAAACTGATTTTTGAGGATCAACTTTCCTTTTTATCTTAAAACCAGTCAACATTTAGAATTCATCCCACTGATAATATCATTAGAGATGTAATCCAAGTAGTTAAAACTAGAGTTTCTTTAATAAATAAATGTGATAATCCTATATTCCTATCATAATTTGAACCTAAAATGGTATCTTATGACTTGGGCCATGAAATTTGGATATAATTCATGAAAGAAATTACTAATTAATTTGACATGAATTAATTTTGGACCAAATTTGAGTGTCCTAAATATCTTCAGGTAATATGAGTAAAATGAGATTTTAGAAATAAATGTGATTAAAATGGAACTACTATAAGGAATAAAGAAAGGATTGTTTCTAAATGTTATTTTAAATAAAAATAAAATACTATTAAGTAGCATTTTCATCAGTTAATAGATTTGAATTCATCTAAATTCTACTATACTTTGTAGAAAATTTGGATTTTACTTTATTTAAAATGGCTGTTAAAAGATATTTTATTAATAGATTTGTTTAGTTGTAATTTTATGTTGAAAAATCCCCTAGTTTTGAAGATATTAAATTTCAAGAACATGTATAAGAATTTAAAAAATAACCTTATATCCTTAAACAAACCCCAATATCATGGTATGACTGACTTACCAAAATTTTACTTCCTAAACAATTTGTTAAGGTAAATGTTGATCCAACTCTTTTTATAAAGAATGTTTAATGAAACCATTTTCATTTAAATTTATGAAGATTCCATATTCTTTTTTTCAACTCAAAAATATATTTCTGATGGTTTTTTAGAAATTATGAAAAGTTAGTTTCAAACGAGAATTATCGACGAGCTTATTTTTTTCAAATTTTACAAAAAAAAAGAAGGAAATATTTTAAATCCACATAAATATATAAGATATTTACTAAAAAAGTGGGTTTTGGTGGTATAAGTACTTTGGTATCAAATTTTACTAAACTTGGCCTTGATGAATTGGGAAAAGCAATTCATCAAAAACATTATATATGTATGATAATAATCATACTATACCTAACATCAGGTCAAATAAAAATTATGTTTTTTGTGTTTTCATGTTTGATATTTCATGAAAATATGAAGGAATATCAACTAAAAGTTGTTAAATGTATTTTTCATTATCTTAAAGGTACTTAGAAACATTGACTATTTCACTCATTTGGAAATGGTTTTATCCTCAAAAGTTACTCAGATTCTAACTTTATAAGAAATAGGTTGGATAGGAATAGTAATTCCAAAACATGTCATTTTCTAGGAGAAGATTTAGTTTATTAGTCTAGAAATAAGCAACACTTGGTTTCATTTTCTACTACTTAAGTTTAATATTGGTAGTTGGAAGTCGTTGCACTCAAGTGTTGTGGATGTAGAATACACTCATGTATTTTTGTGAAAAATTTACTCAAACATCAATTCTTAGTGATGTAAATAGTGCTATTTTTATATCTAGAAACTTAGAACATCACTCACGATAAAAACACATAGATAAATACACCATTTACTATGGGAAAACACAAAAAATGGAGATATATTTATTAAATTTATAAAAACTAATAATCATCTTGTTGATATTTTTGCTAAACCTTAAAATTCTGATAGATTAAAATATATTAAAAAAATTGAATGATAAATATAAAATGATCTTAAAATAAATTCTTGTATAAACTATCTTCTGGTACTAAAATACTCCTTGAGAAAGGGGGAGGTCCTTTTTTACAATTTTTCTACAAACTTTTTCTATAGTTTTATTATGTTTAATAAAAAGAAATTTAATTTATACATAATTTAATTTAATGAAAGATGTATATTTTATCTATAATTATGGATTATTATTGAAAAAATAGAGTGTTTTTTTAGTTTTTCATAGGTATTCACCTTTAATACAATGGAGGATAAGGTGTTTTAATTTGGACTTTCTCAAGAACCATCTTAAAAAGAATAAGATCATCTAAAAGTTTTGAAAGATAACTTTTAGAAGGCTCAATCTCTTTAATATTTTGAATGATATTTTAATCTATTATTCTAATGTAGTTAGTGAATATTAAAAGGGGATAAATGTATATTCAAGAGGGAGTTTTTTCTGAAATTTTTTGGAACTTATCTGTTACAACTGGGACCTGCCCAACAGTTGCCCCGCAAACACGTGGGCCCCACCCTAGGTCCCACCCACATGCCCGAACGGGTTATCTGACTAATGAAAGTCCCTACAAGCCAACACATGTCCTTTCCAGTGTGTTTTGTCCCCACTCACACACACCCTGAGAAACTTCCCAAGAGGTTACCCATCCTGATCACTACTCAAGGCCAAGCACGCTTAACTGTAGAGTTCTAATCAGGTAGGCTTCTGAAAAGGAAGTTTCACCTTGTTGACATGAGTCATATCATTTCTCAATTTAACCCTTTATCATTTGGGGGTGTTACAATCACCCCCCCCCCCCCTTTAGAGCACAACGTCCTCATTGTGGGCCATACATCTCAACCCAGGCAATGCACCACCCTTAAGTCTGGGTAACCTCCCTCTGAAGGAAAATGTTACAACTGGGAGAAAATCCAACACAACAACAGCCACGGCGGTGACGCACCAGATCCCGCGGCCGCGCGGGATCCGGGATGACTGGGGGCGGCACTAGCTGGCGTCGCCGGTTCCAATTAGTGCCCCCCCCCCCCCCCGCTTCGTGAAACGCACTAGGCCGTTGGCCGAGCCAGCGCCCCCCCCCCCAGCCGGGTCAGGGTGGGCCATGCGGGCCAGGCTGCGCAAGCTGGGCCAGGCCCAAGCTCGGGTCGGGTTGACCCGGTTCGGGCCGACCCGGAGTGGGTTGGGTCGGGTCAGACCGGGCCCAGACCCCCCTTTTTCGGACTGTTTTTGTTTAAACAGTCATAACTTAAGCTACGGACCTCTGATTGACGCACCGTCAGTTGAATAGGATTCCTTGGGTTGAGACGGTCGTTTCAGTATATTATAATCAAGTTTTTGGAGAATTTTGGGTATGTCCGGGTTGGTTTGAACCCGAAACCAACCGGTCCCTCAGAGCGGAAACAATTATAACTTAAGGACCGAATGTCCGATTAACGTTTCATCAACTACGTTGGATTTATTTTGATGAGATGGTTCTTTTGGAACACTCCACTCGAGGTTTGGACATGGTTGGAGTATGGCCGGGTTGTATTGTACCCAAAATTCAATCGGGCCCCTAGAATGGAAAATCCAATAACTCTTAGACAAGACGTCCATTTGACGAATCGTCTGGGGTGTTGGTAATCTCGTTGAGAAAAGGTTCTTTTGAGTATAACCCACGGGATTTCGGGGTACATTTGAGATACAGTCGAGTTGGTTCATACACAAAACCAACCGGGCCCCTAGAACGGAAATGCTAATAACTCACAGATCGGGCGTCTGATTGACGCGTCATCTGTTGCGTTGAGACCCCTATGACGAGGTGGTCCTTTGAGATACTACCACGTGAGATTACATTAAACTTGGAAGTATTGACCAGTATCTCATGGAGAAGACCCTCCTAGTGACGAGCGAGCAGATTGCAGAGACCTAGTAGCTGGCTGACACTTGACGACTACTGATCGATCGACTTGGAGTGATTTAGATGGCCTAGTGAGGAGCGTCTGGTTGTTGCAGAATACCCATAGTGGAGGAGTGCTTGGTTGTAGCAGCAGACCCGCGGTACTCGACAGAAAGAGTATCTCTGTAGGCCATGAGGGGGAGCTCTTGGTTGTAGCAGCAGACCCATGGTGGGAGGCGCTTGGTTGTAGTAGTAGGCCCACAGTACTCGACAAATGGAGTAATTTAGCAGTCCAAGGTTAGTGGGAAGTGCTTGGTTGTAGCGGCAGACCCACTGTACTCGACAGAGGAGGAGTTCTCCCGCATCCGTGGTTTCGACATCATTAATAAAATTCTGGTTTGAGCTGAGTCATTGATCTCTGTGTTTTCCTCATGATTGAGATGGGTTACTTGATAACTTAGGTATATGTATGGGCATATACCTAAGTAAAGGTTATCTGTTGAGATATTTCTTTGTTGTTTATCCGTGTTGGATTTAGTGAGACCTTCAGGGTCTCGGGGTCCCTACTAAGTATCGTTATACTCACCCCTGCACGGGCTATGCCCGCACCTCATTATGTTGGATGCAGACGACGGACGGTGCTGACCGAGGTAGAGTGTACGAGGACTGGACGGTACCTAGAGGTGGACACTTGGCATGAAGGCACACGTAGAGGACCTATATACGCGAAGTACTGAGGAGGACATTTGTGCCTACCCTTTAGGTAGGAACCCAGAGGACGATCCAGGAGTTGCTTCACCTTCCAGCTGTTGTCTTTTCAGTTGTACTTTTCTTTCAGTTGTAGCTGTACTTTTCTGTTGGGCTTGTATTTTTTGCCCCTTTGTACTTTCATCACTTTTGTTATACTGCTTTACTTAGTGTTTACTTCTGCTTGTTCTCTGGTTGTGTGTGTGTTTACGTTTTATAAAGGTAATGCCTTCCCAGTTTTTAGGGATGCATGCCTTTGGTTCTAGTTGCCAGCCCCTAGCCTATGGAAGGCGGGTTTGGGGTAGTCACGATACGGGCCCCGGGGGACGGGTCGTGACAAATTGGTATTAGAGGATCTGGTTCTACCACAGAACTTAGGACTATGATATTTCTTTCCTATGTAGCAATAGTGTTAATGGTACTAAGTGTGGTCTTCAGTTCAGGGAGTCCAATGTTGGTGCAGGCGGCTGACGAATCCATACACCCGGACATTGAAATCTGATTTACGAATCAGTGCATGAAAACACTAATTGCGTGTGTGTTTTCAAAAATTTTCCTTTAAGTGAGCTCAAAACTAGGTCATCTCACCAGGTGTATTCTTTTGACCGTGTCACATCTGTTTTTTTCAGGATGTCTTCACCCAGTCAGTCAACGTGGGTACCGAGTGGAGAGTGCGATGATAGCCCACCGAGCAGCAAGGCCTCATTACAGGGCCCTCTTCCAGTTGAGACACCAGCGGAGAGTGCACGCCACATGAGTGTGATGCATGAGTTCCAGCAACAGAGGCCTCCGAGGTTTAGAGGTGATTCAGATATTCAGACGGTTGGGTACTGGCTGGAGTTTGTAGCACGAGTCTTCCACATAGCTGGGACACCCGCTGACTTAATGGTGTAACTAGATGTTAGTCTCTTTTAGGGAGTAGCTGAGAGGTGGTGGATCCAGATGCTCCAGTTTTGCGACGAGACTACCTTCACCTAGGGAAACTTGAGGCTTTTTTCAGGGTGGAGTTTATACCAGCAACTCTACACTCTGAGCGTGCTCAGGAGCTACCGCCCTTGCCACAAGGTTTTCTGACCGTAGCAGAGTCTTCTGCAGCCAGCAGTAGATAGATGACACAGGGGTCCAAGAGGACCAAACCTACAGGTGGTCGACTGCATGGCTCATTATCATGTGTGTGAGGCACCTGAGGTGGAGAAAGACTTACCAGGAGTGGACGGTGTTACTCCTGCGGTGGGCTTGGTCACATGGCACGTAACTATCCGACCCGCCATAAAAATGATCAGCAGATGGATAAAGGACCTCCCAGGAAGAGGCATAGGTTCGATCAAGGTAGACCGCAAGGAGCAAGAGACCGAGGCAGAGGAGCTGGTTGTGCAGCTGGAGGTGGATGACGCTTCGAGGTGTTTCCACCACCACCACCAGGAGGTCCACTTCGACCGCAGGGAATGGGTGGACATGGGAGAGAACAACTTCAGGAAACTAAAGCATATGACTATGGAGCTCCAAAAGCAGGTGGACAGGAGGGGGACTAGTTCTAGTCATGGAGACCTTTTTTCTTCGTGCTTCTAGTTTCTGTGTTGTTGTTGTTGTTGTGTTTGCTTTTTGTCTTTGTACTTCGAGCTGAAATAATAAAAGACACTTATCTTTGGGAAGTTTACTTTCCTATCCTTTTTTATGGTTGATACTAAGAGTTTCTAGTTAAAACTGTTGACTTGACCCTCACTTGTGAGATTCCTATTGGAGGAGACCGAGTTACCACGCACTGATGCCGACAGTGTGACTCAACCCTTGGAGGCGAGAGTAATGGTTGGATCTCTTAGTAGTAGCGTCGAGGCCTTACGATATCATTCAAGACATGAATTGTACCGTTCATGTCAGTATTGACTGTATTATGCGAAGAACGTGGTTCATCCAGGGGATGAGACCAGATTTGTCTTTTTGGCAGAGGACAAATCTCAGCAACTCTTATAGAACATAGTCGAAGAATGGTGGAGATGAGTTCTTTCAATTTGCTAGTCTCACCCATTGTTCGTTGAGCAAACAATTTATGGTTCACTCCAACTCAATATTCTTAGGTGTATCTTCTCTCAGAAGGACATGAACCTGAGATAGAGGTGATGGCTTGAATTCCTCCAGGACTATGACTTCGAGATGGTTTATACTCCTGGGGAGGGGAATGTTGTAGCAGATGATCTTAGTAGGATATTGGGCATCCATCTATTAGGAGTGTCGAGATAGCAACTGACCACATTTTAGATATCCTTTGCGAATAGTGATGGAGTCAGCACGTGTAGAACCAGAGATGGTTCAGGCTACGACGGAGAAGGTGCAGATCATTCAAGAGTGGATGAGGACTGCACAGAGCAGACATAAGTCCTATGCTGATAGAAGATGAGACCACTCGAGTTCGAGGGTGATGACCACGTCTTTCTACGGGTCTCACCTTGATGGGGACCACAGAGATTTGGCCGGTGTGGTAAGTTATCTCCACGATTCTTCGAACCTTTCCAGGTTCTCAGCAAAGTAGGCGAGGTGGCTTACCGCCTGGTCCTTCCACCTAAATTGCAATGGGTGGATGACGTCATTCATGTATCTCAGCCGAGGAGATACATGCATGGACCTTCACAAATCATCGACCACGGGGAGCTGGATATCGATGATGGGGATACTTTCACTGGGTTCCTGTAGAGGTTGAGGTTCTACAGGATCAGGTCCTACGAGGACGGTTGATTCCTCTTGTTCTCTTTCATTAGCAGCACAGTAACCTCCAGGAGATCACTTGGGAGCGGGAGGCTCAGATGCGTGCTCAGTACCCCCTTTTGTTTTCCCTAGTGTGTGTTGAATCTTTATGGGGATGTAAATCCCTGATGTGGGAGTAATGTAAAAACTCGGAAATTTCAAGGAATTTTGTTTTCGTAAATACCTTGGAATTTTACGAGACTGTGGCTTCTGAAGGAACTTGATTCCAAGGCACGGTGTGCCTGGAATCAATTTATATAGTTTATCTCGGGTACGTTCAGTGAACGAACAAGTGGGTTTCTCTATCTTTTGAACCGGGTCTCGGAATTGAAATCTGAGGGCACCGATGAACTCGCGGCACCGGTAATTTCTTAGAGGGACCTTTACCGTAGTTTCATTTTAAGCTGGTTGAGTTTTAATTTTTGGGGAATTAGTTTAAAATAAATAAAATTGTTAGAACAATTTTATTTTATATCTTTGGAAGTTAATCCCTCTCATGGAAAGTAGATGGTGGGGCCCACAACCATCCAACATCCCATGTGTGGATATTTGAAAGGTGGGGCACACACGAGCCCCAACCTTTCACCTTCCCCTAAACTCCTTAAACCCCCCTTATTTAAGTTTGTTAACTCCCCCTCCATAAATGATACCTCTCACCTCCCTCCCTCCCTAATCAATTATGCCAACACATTTCAATCAATTAATTTGAAGATTTTGAATTAATTTGATTTTCACAACACTTCTTAAAAATGGGAGAGCCTTTTTTTTATTATTTTCGGGTTTGAAATATTGGTGGGAGAGCTCTTGAGAGAATTTAGAAGGAAGTGTTCTTCTTCGACGAAGAACACCATCCTTCCACGAAGAACGACGCCTCTTCGATGAAGAACGCCTCCGATGAAGAACACGAAGTCACCGAAGACGTGCCTTCTTTTCTTATTCCTCCGCATCATGGGAGGAGACACCACCGCGGGGAACATCGCCATCGATGACGGTTCTTTCTCCGACGTCAACAGATTCGACACCGTTCTTCCGTGACATCCGACCACTGTGACGTTCGTCTTCCGCGGATTGACAACGTGCGACATCATTTTGAGGTAGGGGGTTGTTTTTATATAATTACCATGTATGTGAATTATATACTAGATCTGGGGTGTTCTTTTATGGAGAAATATTGGTTTGAGCCTCTAACACAGAGGGCACGGGCTAACGAATAAGCTCGGACCCTCTGCTGGTTGTTCGTTTGTGCGCGGAATGACGGGCGATGATGAAACGGGGCCGCAATGGAAATTTGGAGCCTTCTCAGTAAAGTTCGGGACCTGAAAAGGTCGTAGGCGCAGTCGGGAGCAAAAACGGACCACCGGAGCAACTCTGGTGGCCCGCGGAATCTCATGGCAGCCCGGGTCGCCGGCGCAGTGGCGCCGGCCACCAGAGGCGGCGGCGGTGCCCCAGCACACCACCAGAGAAAATCTGCCGTGGAAACAGCCGTGACGGCGACACGCCAGATCCCGCAGCTGCGCGGGATCCGGGACGACTAGGGGCGGTGCCAGCTGGCGCCGCCGATTCCAATTAGCGCCCCCCCCCCCCAGCCGGGCCAGGGTAGGCCATACGGGCTAGGTCACGCTCAGCCGGGCCAGACCCGGACCCAGGTCGGTTTGACCCGGTTCGGGCTGACCCAGGGTGGGTTGGGCCAGGTCGGACCGGGCCCAGACTCCCCTTTTCGGATGGTTTTTGGTAAAACGATCATTACTTGAGCTATGGACCTCCGATATATGCACTTTCAGTTTTGTAGGATTCCTTGGATCAAGACGGTCGTTTTGGTATATTACACTTAAGGTTTCAGCAAAGTTTGGGTATGACCGGGTTGGTTCGAACACGAAACCAACCGAGCCCTCGGAGTGGAAACACTTATAACTTAAGGGCCGGACGTCTGATTGATGTGTCATCAACTAAGTTGGATTTATTTTTATGAGATGTTTCTTTTGAAAAACTCCACTCGAGATTTGGACTCAGTTGTAGTATGGTCGAGTTGGATTGTACCCAAAATTCAACTAGGCCACTAGAACGGAAAAGCCAATAACTCTCAGACCGGACGTCCGTTTCACGAACCATCTTCGGCGTTGGTAATCTCATTAAGAAATGGTTCCTTTGAGTATACCCCATAGGAGTTTGGGGTAAATTTGAGATACGGTCGGCTTGGTTCGTACACAAAACCAACCGGGCCCTTGGAACGGAAATGCTAATAACTCACAGATCGGGCGTCCGATTGATGCGTCGTCTATTACGTTGAGACCCCTATGATGAGGCGGTCCTTTGAGATACTAGAACATGAGATTACATGACACTTGGAAGTATCGAATAGTAGCTCGTGGAGAGGACCCTCCCGGTGACGAGTGAGCAGATTTTAGAGGCCTAGTAGCTGGCTGACACATGATGACTGTTGATCGATCGACTCGGAGTGATTTGGATGGCCCGGTGGATAGTGCTTGGTTGTAGCAGCAGACCCACGGCAGAGGAGCGCTTGGTTGTAGTGGCAGACCTGCGGTACTCGACAGAAGGAGTACCTATGTAGGATATGAGGGGGAGCGCTTGGTTGTAGTGGTAAACCCATGGTGGGAAGCGCTTGGTTGTATCAGCAATCCCATAGTACTCGACAGATGGAGTACTTGAGCAGTCCAAGGTTAGTGGGAAGCACTTGGTTGTAGTGGCAGACCCACTATACTCGACAGAGGAGGAGTTCTCCAGCATCCGTGGTTTCGACATCATGAATAAAATCCTAGTTTGAGCTGATTCATTGACCTTTGTGTTTTCCTCGTGATTGAGATGGGTTACTTGATAACTTAGGTATATATGTATGGTCATATACCTAAGTAAAGTTTATCTATTGAGATAATTCTTTGTGGTTTATCCTTGTTGGATTTAGTGAGACCTTGAGGGTCTCGGGGTCCCTAATGAGTATCTTTACACTCAACCCTACATGGGATATGCCCGCACCTCGTTGTGTTAGATACAGATGACGGACAACGCTGACCGAGGTAGAGTGTACGAGGACTGGATGGTACCCGGAGGTTGACACTCGGTGTGACAGAACACGGAGCGGACTGATAGACGTAGAGTACTAAGGAGGACATCTGTACCTACCCTTCAGGTTGGAACCCGGAGGACGATCCAGGAGCTACTTCACCTTCCTGCTGTTGTCTTTTCAGTTGTAATTTTCTTTCAGTTGTAGCTGTACTTTTCTATTGGGCTTGTATTTCTGGCCCCTTTGTACTTTCATCACTTTTGGTATACTTCTTTACTTAGTGTTTAATTCTGCTTGTTCTCTGGTTGTGTGTGTGTTTACGTTTTATAAAGGCAATGCCTTCCCAGTTTTTAGGGAGATACGCCTTTGGTGGTAGTCTGCAGCCCCTGGCCTATGGAAGGCAGGCTTGGGGTAGTAACGATACGGGCCCCGGGGGATGGGTCGTGACATTATCTAATTTCAAATTTGGTTCCAATATTTTTCCCCTACTTCTTTTTTAAAATCACAATGCGGGAGAAATTCATGAACTGTGAAAATTTGTACCTTGGAGGAGAAATTTTGAAAAATTGTATAATCATTATTAAATTTATATTATTTACGGTTGGAGAGAGTTTTTCAAAATATGATATATTTTCAATGGTAAATTTTTTAATTTTTTAAGATTTTATTCATTTCATAAATGGTGGGAATTATTTTATATATCTTAAAAATAACTAATAAGTTTTGTTTGAATTTTTTGTGTAAAGGATAAGAAATTCATTTTATTAAAACATAAAGGGAGTATTTCTTTAAAGTTTATCCCATATTTCAATTATAACTGTATGTTTTCTTGTTTTCTAAAAAGGGGTACATTTTGGAGCCTTTGACTCCTTTAGTTCCTTTTTTTAGAAAATAAAAATACACATAATAAGATCTTGAATTCACTTGAATTTTTTTTAGTTTTTTTTTCTAGAATTAACTTATGATGAATTTATTTCTAGAGAAATTAATTTGAATCATGAATATATGGATAAATAGAGATCCTGTCATAATTATTTCCTTGGATTTTAGAGCATTTTATTGGTGATGTTTAATTCCATCAGTAGATGAAGTTTCTTTTTGAGTCCATCGGAATATGGAGTTTCTACATCTGATGATTTTGAAACAAGTCCCAAAGAATGTGTATTTTAAACATTGAATTGTTTTACATATTTTTCTATAAATAATACTATAGTCTCATGGATCAAAATAACAACATATGATAATCAAGTACAATGTACATTTATCATTCTAAAATCTTCTTATTGTATTGATGTTATAAAATAAATTTTTGTTGAGATTTATTTCGATCAGTGTAAGATTTTTTCATCTGGGGAATTTTTCTAAGAGATTCTTTCATGTGAGGTTTTAAATTGTATAGGTCTTTACTATTTTTTGTTGCATTAATTCTTGTTTTGATCTTATATAATCAATAGATTCAAGGAACATTAAGCCAATGTTTTCTCCGATTTTTTATGTTCGATGATTTTTCTTGGAAATGAAGAAAGATTTCATTCTGATCAGTTCATTTGAGGTCTCTTGGGGATAAGAATACAAATTCTCATTCTAGTAGGTTTAAGTCAAGTTATTCCAAGGATAAAAAGACAGATACCTTAGATCATGTTCAAATATCCTCCTTGCACTTTGGATAAGAGTTGGTATTTTAAATATCCATTAAATGAAATCTTGGTTAGTTAAACAGTACTTTGTGTTCTATTTTTTATTTATATAGTGTTTATAAGTTCTATACTTGATTGTATTTCTAATGTGATTACTGATTTTTTAACTCATATTATTTCCACTACATTTTCATTAATTTTATTTACTTTAAAATTCCACTACTTCTACTAATTCGGATGTGTTATTTTATAAATATTTTATAACTAATGTTAAACTAAATGATTTACTAGGTTTGAAAAGTGTGAAATAATTTTCTCACTACAATTTATTCCCCCCCCCCCTCGTAGCTTCACCTACCATATATATTTGATAAAACAAAGGTTTCTTCATAGTTAATATCATGAATTTTCTTATAACCTTCTTCCAATAGGTGTGCTTTATAAATAGACATTCTTCCATACATATTAGTTTTCTTGCATAAAAATACACTTTCACCCTATGGGTTTAATCCCTTGAGGTTTATCCACCAAGATCCAAACATATTTGGTGGACATGGAGTCTATTTCAGATTCCATGGTTTTTAACCATTTATTAGAATAAAAACTCTTTATAACCTCCCAGTATGTGGTAGGTTTGTATCCTATGAAAATTAACTCCTCATATTTAGATATGATAAATCCATATATCCTAAGCTCATAACGAATTATACAAGACCATAGAGTTTCTTTTGTAACTTTTGTTAGTTCTTACTCCATAACTCTTTGAGGGGCCTGATCAACCTCCATCTTAGAAAAATTCCTATTTATTGGTCATGAACTTATTAATGTTTTATTTTACACACACTAACTCATCAACATATGTGTTCCCTCTCATGGAAAACACCGTTTTAGTACACACAAACTATGTGTTTAGAAATATTATATAAATAATAACCCATATTTTCCTTGGTATAAGTAATGAATAAGACTTTTTTTATTTGGATTCAAGCTTTTCATAATCAACACATCACATGAATTATTTTCATCCCCAAATATTTATAAAATACATAATGGGTAATTTCATACTCTATATCTCACATGATGTATTTATGACTGTGTTAGATAAAACATTGTTTAGTTTAAATGCAATAGCCTCTATATCATAACCCCAAAATGATATCAGAACATCACACTAACTCACCATTGATCGAACCACATACAACATGTAGTGACCCATAATTTTATCAATGGAATTTCCCTTCTGATTATATAAATGTTTCATATTAGTAAAGAACATCTGCCACATGATAAAACCAATAACATTTATTATAATAATTTTATCATTACATTTAGAAAAAAAATATGTACATAAGAATTGAAAATATTATAATGTGGAAATGAATAGAAAATAAGATAATAAGAATATAAAAATATGGATCTACTCAATCCACCAGAATAATCATACTCACAAACAATACTGTAGAAATGAAGCAGAATGTTACCAATCGAATATGCATTTTGAAAATAAAAATATATAACAATAAAATAAATATAAGTGAATAAATAATTAATAAAATATGAGGTATTTATATAATGTAGGGAACTTATATTACCATGAAAAATCTTACTGTTGGAATAGTAATATTCCCATTGGAATAGTGACCTGACCATTGGAATAGTAATTTGATCATTTGGAATAGTAACATGACTGTTAGAATAGTAATATCACCTAGTAAATGAAAAATAATATTTAGGTATCTTATAAAATTAAAATATATCATATTTATATCATGATGAAAGTAAAAAATATTTTAAAAATGATAAAATAAATGTTAGTATTTTTGTAAAACATGTATATTTTATTATCATTTTTATAATAAATATGATTATTTAAAATATGGTTTATTTTAATAAAATGGATTTATAAATTACTTTTAAGTTTTATTATAATGATAATATAATTTTATGATACCTTAAGTATGTTTTTCAAAGGGTCAGAAAATTGATCGTGATATTAAAATTAGTATTTTTCAAATAAATAAAAATTTTAATAAAAAATTACATTTCTCATATTTAGAAAATTATTTTTATAAAATGTATTTAATTTTTTTAATATAAATTTTAAAAAAAATGTTTAGGGTGAATTTTTGGTATTTTTCTATAATATTTGAACTTTTAGTGAATAGTAAAATATGGTATAATATGATATTTAATATTATAAGATAAATACATGAATTTTTGAGTTATGGATGATGTAATAATCCATTAGTTCAAACCCATATTCATCATTTACAATATATATATATATAATAATCAATAATATTGATATACATGATCAAAAATAATAAACTAATGAATATAATATTCAAAAACACCCCTCTCCTCCCCTTATAACCACCCATTACTACCCCTTTACCTCACACCTTATAATCCTTGGATCATTACAAATTATTTCCTAATTACATTCCCAAAACTCTCCCCCAAATCCTAGTTCTTATTTTCTCACCAAACTACCAATTCCAAGTTCCCTAAGGAGTATTTCAAGGTGGTGACATTTAAGAGGTAATATTCTCAATTTACCTCTTCTAAATTCATTTCTTATCATACTTTCTCCTCACCTACATCATAAAACATGGAATAATAACTCCATTATAATGTATATACTGAAATTTTATATTTATAATGTAATATATATCATCCATACCTTTCTCATCTCCTATTATTCAAATAAAAATGAAATTGATGTTAATATCATATCAGTTCACCGCCTTTGTGGACAATGACTATTAGTTTTACACTAATATCTCCATGGTAGGTTTAAATTCACTTATAATGGTTTAAAATGAACTAATTATTTATATTTTATATTTTTTCACATTTATGATGAATATATTTTCCTATTATTATATAAAATAAAACTAGTTTGTGATGGTCGGTAAAACCGTCGAAATGAACTAACTGTATAATAATAAAAAATTTACTAAATGAATCATCCCTATATCAGAACACATATGGTTATTTAGAACCATTTAAATTTTTTTAGGTATATAAATACAATTTCATTTCACTTCTATATTTTAGTTCCATTTTACAAGAACATCAATAATTATCCACAAGTGATTTGACCTTGGAACCATGAAACAAACGCTCCTAAAATAAGAAAATTAAACATTATATATCATTGAAAAGATTATAAATAAAAAAATAAAGTATATTTAGAAAATTTTATTAATTAATTAATTAATTGATCTAATTTGATTATCCATGATGTTAAGTGAAAGTGAAAAATATATCCATACATAAGGTAGTAGATCTCTCTAAACCGCCCTTTCTCTTTAGGTTAAGACCTTTCTCTCTAAATCACCTTCTCTTTATATTTAATGTTATGGAATTATTATAAAAACTATATATATGTCTCTTAAATATATAACTAGAATATTCTTATTTACTTATATTGGGTAATATATTCCATAAGTTCTTTTCTCAAATGAAACCCATTTCCTTCCATGGGTAATTTTTATGTTTATGCCTTAAGATTGATTTCCTTTTATGGAACACATAAGCATGTACATGTTATCATGGGTGCACCCAGATTTCACTCCAATTCATTGGGTAATGTTTTTGTCTCATGATATGTTATTAATGGGATTAGGGAGTAAACCTATTCATTTATGGGACTCTAAACACCGTGTGATATTGTTTTGGCAGTTAACCTTGACTCATGTTTATGTCATGTTATATATTTATTCCACATTCCCAATTTTTCATAATATTATGATACCATGTTCATCATATTATGATCCCATGATATTATCCATGATTCTTAACTTTTATGATATCATTTTATTCCTTTTAAATAATATGTTATGCTTTGATATCATGTTCATTCCTTTACTGGGCTTTATGGAATACCCCTTTATTTTATGTATTCCCAATGTTATCATATGAAGTTTTAGGATATAAATGGGATATAGAATCTCATTATGGATAATAAATTAAATATTTTTTATTTAGTTTTATCTTGATGTATTATGAACCTTGCCTTCCAAATACACAAGACCTCGTAATATTTGGGTTCTAATTATTGGATATTTATGTCAAAAGTCATATAATTATATATGTAAAAGGATTGGGTATCTATAGTTGGAATAAAATAAAGGTATATTTATTTTGGATAATTAGTAAAATAAAAATTTAGTGAAAACCATAGGGATACTTCTAATTATGGGATAATATCCTGGAATTTTTGGGGAAGTATAGAGTGAGTGGTTTCTAAGAAATTACATCTCTACTTGGATACTATAAGTGGATATGTATATGGAATAGTTATACCTAGGGGTAATTACCCTGAAAATGGTATATTGGGCTTTGAATCGATCATCACTTGGTGCATCACAAATAGGCCTTCCGCACATCTAGTTTGACACTCCTAGGAGATATTATTTGTAAATTCACAAACTCTTTACAAACCATTATGAAGGATTTGAAAAAATTGTTAGGCTAGAAAACCTAATAGGGAAATTACTATGGATAACCTATTTTGAACACATAAAAACTCAAAAGTTATGATTTAATTTTCATTTATAATTTATTCCTTCTAATCTCATAGTTTCCCTTTTATATGTTTATAAGTTAAAGTATTCTCGTCCCATTTTCCCTTTATTCTACTTAATGGAAGGAAATATGAGGAACCATCCTTATAAAAAATGTGATGATTACCCTAATTATATTCCTAACCTTATAGGAGTGGGATCTGAGAACATTATTGAAGTACTAGATCATATAACTCAAGTTATAAATAATAACTTGAATCATGTGTAATTCCCTCTTTCTCTTAAGAAAGAGAAGGTCGTAGTGGAGTTCTTTATAGGAAAAAATATTATTAACTTTAGTGGATATTCAGATCCCCTTATTAAAGAATAATGTATTGACTCCATTTAGAATATATTATCTAACCTATAATGCTTATAACAAGATAAATTCATGATGGTTGACTATCACCTTGAAGGAGAAGTTGGTCAAATGTGGACACTAATCTAGAACATGAAGTCCAAAGAGGATATTAATTCCATAGAATGGGAAGGATTCAAGGAAATATTTTTCAAAATTTATTTTCCCTGAACTATATATCTTAAAATAGGGAGGGTTTTCCTCAGACTAAAGCAAAAGGAAGATGATTATATCCGGGAATATAAGGAAAAATTCAAAAGGCTTGCATGATATGCCTCTAGCTTTATTATGAACACTAAAAAAAGGTTGAATGCTTCTTTAGTGGATTAAATCTAAGTCTATAAAACTCTTTGGTGATTCAATACATTGACATATATGAAGATATTTTCTCTTTTTATTTCAAGGTTGAGATGAATATTGGAGACTCTCAATGGTCTCATGGGGTCATAAAATAAAAAGTAAAAAATAGAGTTTCTTTCGAGAGGATTAATGGATAAATCACATGGAGGAAAGAAAACCCAACATCCCATGTGTAAAATATGTGGGAAGAAGCATCCTATAAATTGGATAAAGGGTACTTGGAGAAGTTTTAAATGTTGAAAATAGAGGCATAGGGCTAATCAGTATCGAATGGAAATGATGAGACCCACAAATTCGAAAGAAGAAAAAAAAAATAGATCAATACTCATCTCATGGTATAGTTTTTCAACTATAAGGAACACAACCATTATGAAAGATAATTTCCTAACCTAATGGTTTTCAGAGAAAATAAATGATAACAACCTCTAAGACCTAGAGATCAAGGAAGGGCATATGATACCACTACTGTTAAGGTGGATCCTGACAATGATGTGGTGACTGGTTTTCTAGTTATTCATTAAAGAATAGTGAATTTACTTTTTGACTCCAATTATATTAATTATTTAATATCTTTAATGTTTAGTAAAACTATTCAAACACCAGCTAAAAACATGGAGTATGAGTTATCTATGAGCATAGAAAATGGGGGAATTATTTAATCCCATGTATATAATTCCTCCTTGGTTAATTTTTTTGGAATAAGCCTCTAAAAAAAATATTTTCAAACTTCTTTTAGTGGATTTTGATACTATATTAGTAATGGATTGGATATCCTTATATAAAACCAACATCAACTATCAGGATATGGATATCACTCTTCACATCACGAGTCATCCTCTAATTCTATATAAGTGTATTGAGGAGGAAGAATATCCTTTTGAGTGTTTATATCAATTTTGTATATTATTTATTTATGAGCAAGTATATCTAGCTCAAATTATAGAGATAAAGGATATAATCTTTCTCAAATACATTCATATTGTGATGGATTATACTAATGTATTCCATGAAGAATTTCTTGGTCTACCTCTTAACTGATAGGTTGATTTCTCGATCAAACTAGTACTTGGATCTCTTCCCATATCCAAGACTCCTTATAAAATGTACACCATTGAGTTATAATAACTAAATATTCAATTATAAGGTATTATATAAAATCTTTTTATACATGTGAGTGGTTCTCCATATGGTTCACCAATCCTATTTTTAAAGAAAAATTATGGGTTAATTCATGTATACATTGATTATCGTGATCTCAAAAAAATCACAACAAATAATAAATATCCTCTTCCACAAAGAGATGAATTGTTTGATCAACTATGTGGGGGCTAGTATTTCTCTAAGGTGAACCTTTTTTCATGATATCAATAATTATTTTTAAATAATAAATATATTCCCAAGAATACCTTTAGCTTGAGGTATGGACACTATGAGTTCATAGTGATTCCTTTCAGACTCTATAATGATCTCAAAATATTTATGGATATAAATAATATAGTCTTTATAGATTACCTCAAAACGGTTATGGAAGTATTTATAGATGATATTTTGATATACTACAAAATCAAAGAAAACCCTGAACAAAAATTGAATATTGTACTAAAGTCTTTATGAGAAGAGAAGATATGTGAAAAGTACGGTAAATGTCAGTTATAGATGGAGAAATTATCATTCTTGGTGAATGTTATCATTGAAAAAGGGATATTTGGGGTCCCTTGTAATATAATAAAAATAAAGTAGGGGACCAAAACAACTTCTATAATAGAGATCCATAATTTACAAGGACTAACTAGGTGTTATTGATGATTTTTGAGAAACTTATCAAGATTTTCAAACCCACTAACCAAGATGACTTGGAAGGGAGTAAAAAAATTTTGGATTGATGAATGTGATGAAATATTAAAGGAATTAAAAAAGAGTCTTATCACTTCACTAGTCCTCACAATTCCCTTAAGTGTATTACTTTTCATGGTATATAACGATGCTTCAAAGAAGGTCATGTGTTGCGTACTAATCCATAATGAAAAAAGATAGCTTACACCTTAAGGTAGTTGAATTTTCATGAGAAGAACTATCCAACACATGATATAGAGTTAGCTAAATTGGTATTCATGTTGAAAATCTTGTGGAATTTTCTTTATATGGAGATGTGTGAAATATATAAAAATCATAAGAGCCTCAAGAATATATTCACACAGAAAGAGATTAATATGTGCCATAGAAGATTGTTAGAGATGATCATGGACTATGATTTCCTAATCAACTACAATCCTAGGAAAGTAAATAAAGTTTAAATTATTTATGTAAAAAGGATTAAAAAACCTTATCAATGATGAGAATTGAGAAGTATCCAATCCTCTTAGACTTATAAAGGGTAGACATGGGAGTGTTAATGTGAGTAAAAACATCATTCCTTCATTAAATTATTTATTAATCATTCATTTTAGATGAGATAAAGGATTATAAAAGGGATGTTGTGGAAATTTAGAAGAATTTGGAAGCTATAAGAAAAGGGAGTTCCTCATATTATAGAATTGATGAAGAAGAAGTTGTAATATTTGGTCCATGTCTATGTGTACCATAAAATCTGGAGATAAAGAAGGATATTTTGAATGATGCACATAGCTTGACCTTATCCATCCACTTAGGGAACATAAAAATTTATCAATATCTCCCATATAACTATTAGTGGGAAAATATGGAGAAGAATATTCATCAAAATTCCAGGTATGTTGGAAAGTGAAGGGTGAAATAAAAAATTCTATGTGTGTAAGAACCTAGTTTTTTCTTGAGGTATGGATCCTTTAATTTTCAATTAAATTATTTATATTGAACTTAATATGAATTTATAGAGTTTATAGAGGTTTTGAGGGTTTATTTTCCTTTTTTAGAGATCAAAACCCCAACTAGTGGAAAACACAGCTAGGCCGCATGGTTAGTATAAATTGTGCCACCTAGTCTACACGGTTTCTACTAACTATGTGGGGTGTTTCAGTGAGTTTAAGTGGGACACATGGTTTTACTAAGCTATGTGACCCATGAAAGATGACCTTGTGAAGGCAATGAAGCTTTTAACAAAGCCAAGTACTATCTTTTATCCATTGTTTTCTAAACTGTACACATGAATCATGTGAGCACTATCCTTGGACAAATCTAGGAACATGTTAGGTGCATGGTTTGGCCAAACCATGTGACCCTATTTTAAAGAGGTTAAATTTCTATTTTTCCCTTACGTTATTAAAACCTCTCACCCATTTTTTACTTTCATATTACCAATGGATAAAACCTCATTCTTCCTCATGTTTGAGCCCTCAAGACTTCATCACCTTGGCTTGGCTCTTATTTCTTCATCTGGCCTCGGAATGAAGATTTGATCATCTCATTGGATTACTCTTGGTAAGTGATTCACTTATTAGGATAATTTTTTTCGTTCTTCTTTGTATCGATGATACTATTTCGGTGCAGGATCATATACCCTATTTTAATGTAATTCTTATTTTCTTCTGATTTTTTCTTGTCCAGACTAAACTAAGGGTTGATACTGGACAAGGCATCTACTCCAAGAATAAGTTAGGTGGTCTATGACTCATCTATTAAAGTATCTATATCTGTAAATTCTTTTTATTGTACACATTCTAGTTTTACCAGGTTTTGTTGATTAAATATATCTACCATAAATTCAATCATCTAAATTGTAATCTATGGCCCTAGTGGGAACTCTTTGATTTTATTGGAGGTTTAGACCTAAATGTGGACCACCCATTTAGGGTGTGTTCTTTATTTATGCCTTCATGACCAATATTCAGATTATTTGGGACACTTTTTTGGGTTCTATCTACTTTACCTTTACTAAGGAAAGTGCTTTAAGATAAATAATTTTTTTACAAACTCTTAAATGTAAAGTATATGTATAGATATCACTTGTCCTTATCCATTATAATTGAATTGGTATTGGTTTCATGTCCTTAATTCACCTTTTCATGTTAATGAAATATAATTGAATAAACATATTTAATAATTAAATGGAATGATTATTACATGTCCTATGATTACACATGTATATAAATGATTTTATTATAAGGTTACAACCACTTTTGGACCTTTTCATAATTATAGGAATGGTCATACTCGATCCATCCTTGGATTCTTGAGGAAATTCCTTGTGCACTCAGAGGATGTCATATGACTTATTGAGCCGATTTTTATAGGACATACCCACCATGGAATCATTTCCTTGTCTTATTACATTAATTTCTCACCATTGTACTAAATATTCACTAGAAATATTTTTTTGTATTAGAATGCCTTGGATACACTCCTTGGATTCAAATTAATGTCTTCAGACATGTGGAGCCATGGATTCACCCCATTAGGACCAATCATGCTTAGCTCAAGATTACTATGTAAGAGATCCATGGACTCTATTAGACTATTTCACAATGTAATTACTTTGGTTTACCCCTTGGATTACACTCAAAACCTTGTAACTAGACTAAATCAATTACTACTATGAGTTGTTCTGACCCCTAAGGTCAAGGATTCCTTGGTTTCTCCTTAGATCCTATTTTATTATTATTATGATCTATTTCAGTGTTTTTGAAACCTTTATGTGTTCCATACATATAAAATTAATCTTAATTTAATTAATTAAATGGTTTTATGTTTAGAGACACCAGCTAAGGCTAAAGCTGGTATGGGTTGTTTATTTGTAATTCCTCACTTTTATATACATGTATATTGTATAGTTTATATTCACATACTGGATTTGTATAGAAATTTTTGGTAGTGGCCTAATGTGATTTATATCTCACCCTATCCAGGCCGTCTTTGGTACCCGGGAAGATTATATGACCACAAGTGTGTACAAAGGGAAGCGTACCACTTTGGATGCATGACTTGATTACTTTAGGATGGGAGTTGAGTAGTAGATGACAGATCTAGATCTTAGGATTATTGGATATTTTTTCCTATTTTTGATTCTTTTGTATATAATATATTGTACTATCTTCCTTCTACCAAGAATTCATGATTTCCCCTTTTTTAGAGACATGACATGATATCATCCTTTGTATATGATAAATTTTATAGATCTGGATTTTTTTATTTATTTCATGGATTTTTATGATTACTTCCACTTACATATTTATTATTATCATCCTGTTATATTATTCATTTATTATCTTCATTTTTCTCCAATCTCAAAATGAGGTAATAGTCTCCCTATAGACACACCTTAGGCCCTCGCTACTAGTCAATATCCTCTAGTGTATAGGGAGGAGAAATTGAGGCCATGTGGCCAATGAGGTTCAATTACTCAGGAGTGAATCAGGTTTCAGATGTCAAAAAGTGTCATCAGAGCTTTCTTTCCTTTTGTATTATTATTTGGGAAATTTATACAATAGACTTTTAACATCTTGTAACTTGGTCATTGGTCATTCCTGGGAGTAGCTAACCCATATTCAGGGTAAATACCATGTTTCTTGGGAATGGGATATTTTTTGTTCTATTTTTATCCTATTATAGCTGATATAATTTCACCGTTAGATGAATCACATGAATTTTGGTATTTTTTATTCTTTATGGATATTCTACCATGGCCTAAAATGGGAAGTATAATTATTACATGCATCATTATAGGAACCTAGGAATTCACAGGTCAAGCATACACCATACCATATAAGTGAATTTTACAACTTTCATTGCCTATGTTGCATGTGATTATTGAGTGTTTATTGGCTATGATATATGCATGTTCCACTAACATCTTTTACAAGGAAACAAATTGGTTGTTTAAAATTTCAACATCAACCTAAAGGGTGTTTTCCCATATATATTGAGGGTGGTATCTTAAATGACCAATTTCTATCCATGTAATCTATGTAAATCTGGTTACATGAGCTGGGATTTGATTGTGATTACATGAATACCAATTTCAATTTATAATTTTCATGGAACTTTATAAACTAGAAATGGAAATTCATTAAAATCGAGCCATCTCATTTTACCCGTTACATTCTGAGATCGAATATAAAGGGTCGGTTTCATTTAAATGGTTTCTGTTTTAAATTTATAAAGAGTGTGAGAATTTATAAATTAGGAATCACAATCACTTTTATTGAAATTTGTTCTATTTATAAACCCACTTATGAACATTGAGATATCAATTTTTTATAGTAAATGAGATGGTTTTTAGTAAATGAATAGTCCAAGTGAAAGTTAAATAGTATTTCCCTCCTTAAATTTCAATTCCCCCCCCCCATATACTATAGCCCCTATAAATAAAACATTAACACTTACTGATATCCTAGACTTATGAGAAGGTATTTGGGGTAGTATTTTAGGTAGTGATCCCTTCTTATTGTGTCCTACTTATATTAGTGATCTTTTCTAATGTTGAATCTATTCTGATTCATGTTCTTGTCATTTGTAGGGAAATATTTCCATGACGTCCTCTATTTGTGCATCGAGAGGGTGGAAATGACCATGATCTAGAGGTGTTGGGACCTAAGACACTGATGAAACCTATAATAGTGCCACCTGAGGCACCACCTATTATTCTCAAACTGGTCACTGACACTCAGCTTCTAGAGGGTTTCCTACACTTGATGCAGTCTATATAGGGTGCTCCATGACCTATACTTATGATTTTTTATCTGAATTGTGATCTACAAAAGTATAATTCTCCCAAATTCTCAGGGGATGGAGGTAATCAGGCTGTTAATTCATGGTTATAAGTGATCTTATCTATCTTTGAGCATCTGGATATGCATCTCAAGAAGAGGATCAAGATCACAACCTATATACTGTGTGATTCATCCATGTACTGGTGGGATGTGATTACCCCCTCAGGGCATGGCCTGGGTGGACTTCCATACTTCTTTCTATGATTATTTTTTTCCTCATACATTGAGAGATAACCTAGATAGGTTTTTAATGCCCCTGTAGTATGGATTCATGTCTGTCATGGATGATTCAATGCATTTCACTGAGTTTCAATGCTTGACACCGCCTATGTCAAGTGATGAGCTATCACGAGTGAGACACTTCAAGGATTGTCTAAATTATGTCATTTTCCTTTAGGTCAATGTATTTTTCCTGTATTCCTTCTCAGAGATCATAAATCAATCTCTAATCACTAATCATAACTTGATGGAATCTAATAGTACTAGGCACAAATTTTCATTTTTGAGACAAGGAAGTAGTTCTTCTAGTAGAAGGAAGTGTATCCTTGAGGTTTATCTTCAAAGAAGTGGTGGATAGAGTTCCAACACTGGTATATACATTATATTCCATCAGTGTGGATGGTAGGGGCATGTGAAGTTATAGTGTGATAGAGACCCACTTGAGTAACATTATTGTGGCAGGATGGGTCATATGTATATGTTTTTTTTCAGAAATTTTTGCCTATTTCTAATGAAAGAGGACCTAAATCAACTCGACCTTCAAGAGAAAGCTTAGTTAAGCTGTGTCAGGCAAGAAACCGGAGTAGTACCATTAAAATAGTCTAAGAAGAAGGTCATGGCTAAGGTTTCCAGATTTCTAATCATGAGTGCCAGTAGATCAAACCTACTCAAGGTAGTCCAGTTATAGCTCAGGGCCATGGATCAGGCCAGTTGCATACATTATAGCCAATACTTTAGGATCCGTGTGTATGAACATCTATTTTATGAGGTATTATTCTTGTATCTTATAATATTTTATCTTCTTTATTCGATATAGGTTGTTATCCCAATTAGGTAAAATACCCTGAGAGGGGGAGAATCAGGGTATGATAGATAAAAACAACCACTTTGGATCTTGTTTTATCGTTATAAAAAACACTATTCTCTCTTCTTCTCATAGTAATATATGAATATAAATGAAATCATGCATGAGACATGATGATTTTTACTTGGTTCACCCCCATTGGGCTATATCTAAGGAGCATACAATGGAAATGTGTTGATGTACCAAATACACTA
Organism: Viscum album; assembly: GCA_963277665.1. NCBI lineage: Eukaryota > Viridiplantae > Streptophyta > Magnoliopsida > Santalales > Viscaceae > Viscum > Viscum album. The sequence goes on from OY728121.1 coordinate 511,661,210, forward strand.
AGGCTCACTACCAAATTACAAGGTTCATGATAGATCACTTCTATACCCAGGATCACTGCCTTTACAAGATTTATGGTCTGCTCACAACATTCTCATGGGTCACTCCCTATGTCTCTTTCCTTGGATCACTTCTGATGGAAAGGATCATTGCCTTCATCTTACTTTAATCATTGCTCTTAGAATGGATCCACTCCCAATTTATGGACTTTTAGGTCCCTTTATTTACATTAAATCACAGATCTTCAACTATACATAGATGCTTTGTTAAAGTCCCTCTTTCACTAATAGATGAATTCCACATTTTTTCAAACTGTTAGTTTGTGGAAATTACATTCACAAACTATTTTAGTGCCTTTTAAATCTACTTTTAGTCCTCCATTAATAGCCTTAATTTTTACACAAACTACATTGTACCATGTAACACATGTGCTTTTCCGACCACCACTTCATTTGTGGACTACCTCCACTTCCACATACCATCCCTCCTTCCACAGATCATCTCTCCTTACATGGAAAAATTCTCCTTATACGGATCAAATATTCCTCTATGGATCATCTTCCTTTTTGATCTGAAAAACCCCATAAAACCCTTTCATGGACTGTTCCTATGAACTAATTCACCCTTCAAGGAACTCTCCTTCAATAACCTGTCCCCTTCACCGACTCCCTTGCAAACTCTTTCAGACTTAGCTGAATTTTTTCCAGAGTGAATATGTTTTCTAATGAAAATCACTCTTAGTAATTATGGGATTCACAGTTCTTATATAGGAAAATAGATCTGAAAATCTTGATAATATGATTTACCCAAATCTTAAATTTTTTACAACCTTCACTTGATATTGTTCTCTTCCTGTGAATCGTGATTCCTCCATATTCCACATAGAACCTTTTATTCATGACGTAAGATCTCTTCCACAAACGAATCACCGCCTCTCAGCCGCAAACAACGACCCATCCCATAAACCACCATCCATCCATGAACTTCAATCCTCCCAAAAAATAAAATCCTTATGTCACGACCCGCCCTCGGGGTCCATGCCGTGACTACCCCAAGCCCGCCTACCATAGGCCAGGGGCTGGCGACTAGCACCAAGGCGTATATCCCGGTAAAAAGGGAAGGCATTGCCTTTGTAAAGTAAAAAAACACCACAGAGTAAGCAAGCGGAAAGTAAACTCTAAGCAAAAGCAGAGTACAACTGAAAGTGCGGAAAAGTAAATGGGCCAGTATACAAACTCAAACTGAAAGTAAAGTACAACTCGAAAGGGAAAACAGCAACTGAAAGGTAAAAGCCGCTACACCGAGCTGTCCACTGGAAATCCCACCTGAAGGGTGGGTACAGATAGCTCCACTGCTCCACGGGTCCCGCCGTCCGCTCCGAGCACGTCCCGCCCAGTGGTCCACCTCCGGGTACCGTCCCGCTCTGCAAGCCTCAGCTAAGGTCAACGATGTCCGTCGTCTGCAACCAACACAACGTAGTGCGGGCAAAGCCCGTGCAGGGGTGAGTATAAGCTACTCAGTAGGGACCCCGAGACCCCTGAAGGTCTCTCAAATCCACAAAGGATAAACCACGAAGAAAGATACAATCACGAAGTAACAACCGACACTGCTTAGGTATATGCCCATACATATATCTAAGTCATCAATTTCAAATACGCTCTAACCTCCGAGCCCAAGTACAACTCAGTCCACACAGGAAAGTAAACATATTCCACACAGGAAAGCAAAACATAATCCACACAGGATTGCACAACACAATCCACACAGGAAAGCAACAGGATTCAGCTCACACAGGATTTTCATTATCAAAAATGTAACTACTGAAGAGCCCCATCTCTGAAGTGTACAGTGTCCTGTCACGACTCTGAGATACTGCTCACTAACCTAAGACTGCTGAGGTACTCCTCCTGTCGAGTACCGCGGGTCTGCCGCCAACTACCGGGCACTCCGTCCGCTGAGGGTATGCTGCCAAATACCGGGCGCTCACCCAAATAGCCTACAGAGGTACTCCTCCAGTCGAGTACCGCGGGTCTGCTGCCAACTACCAGGCGCTCCGTCCGCCGTAGGTCTGCCGCCAAATACCGGGCGCTCCATCCACTGGGCTAGTCGACTCACTCCAAGTCGAGTCGGTCGAGCAGTCTTCAGGTCTCAGCCGGCTACACGGTCTCCGTACTCCGTATGCTCGTCTCCAGTATCGCAGGTCTGCCGCTACAACCAAGCGCACCACCTCTATCGAGTAACACAGAAGATTCATCTCACACGAATAAACTTCTTCGGATGACGATAAAGATGATCACTGAACCATCTATGTCGTCGGACCCACGAAGGATCGATAGGTACAAACCCCCGCAGTGACCCACACAGGATCGGACCCACACAGGATCGGGCCCACGCAGGACCTGTAGCACTGATCCACGTAGGATCGCTGAGTGCAGTAGTCGTCGTCGTCGAATCCACACAGGATCTCTGTACTGTCGTCGTCGCAGTCACAGTAGCAGTAGTAGCAGTCGCAGTCAGTCGCAGCCAGCACTAGGGTTCCCGCACACAGCAAGCTCGTTCGGAGGGTCCGCTCCAAGAGCCGAGAGGCTGATACATCAACTGTCACAAAGACCAGAGTTGATGTATCCAAAAGTTCCGTATCGTCAACAGGAACCCAACGCAACAGACGGCGCGTCGATCGGACGCCCGGTCTGAGAGTTATTGGCATTTTCGTCCCCGGGGCCCGGTTGGTTTTTAAGGCAAAACCAACCCGACCGTACTCCACCTGCATCCAAACCTCGGACGGAGTATTCCAAAAGATCCGTCTCACTAAGAGGAACACAACGCGGCTGACGGCACGTCAATCGGACGTCCGTAGATCAAGATATGAGCGTTTCCGCTCCGAAGGCCCGGTTGGTTTCGTGAACGAACCAACCCGGCCGTACTCAAAGTAATCCGAAACCTTGAGTGTGATATACTGAAACGACCGTCTCGATCCAAGGATCGCGTTTCCGCAGACGGTTCGTCGATCGGAGGTCCGTGGCTCAAGTTATGGCCAAAAGACCGTAAATGATTCGAAACGGGGGGTCCGGGTCCGGGCCGACCCGCCCCGACCCCCCTGGGTCGGCACGAACCGGGTCGACCCGACCCGGCCCTGCCGGCGCGGCGGCGCGGGGGCCTCGGCGGCCTGGCGCCGCACGGAGGCTGCACGCGGGGGGGCAAAGCCCCCCGCTTGATTGGGTGGCGGCGCGGCTTTTTAGCCGCACCTGTTTGCAAAACCGCCCCCCCAACGTGGGGGGCTTGATTGGCAGGAAACGGGGGAGCCGCCTGCCCCCCCCCCCTCAAAGGAACCGCCCCCCTCATAAAGAGGGGGGTTTATGCGCTGGCCGGGGGATTAATTCCCCCGGTTTAATACCTTCCGGCCGGCCAGCTGGCCGGCTGGTTTTCTACAACGGGACCGGAAAATCCGGTCCCCTCTTCGGCTTCCGACGCCGGCGGCCCGGCCGCCGGTCTTCTCAAATCGCCGCGGCCCGGAACCGGCCGCGGTGTTCGTCGTCCAGCGCGGTGCGACGGCACCGCGCCCCTCCTCCGCACCTTGATTTCCCTCAACGCGGCGCGACGGCGTCGCGTTCTTGATGATCCTTCCATGGCGCGGCGCGACGGCGTCGCGTAATATAATTGCACGATTAACCGCGTGGTGCGACGGCACCACTCCACCTTGTTTCCACCCGCAAGGTAAATCAACAAGAACGATGGAGGGGGTTCGGCCGTGTTCATGCGGTCCGGCCCCCCTCACGTTAAATAATAACGCAACTTTAAATATTCAAAATCCTTACGTTAATCAAGCATGAACCACGAACAAGGATAAAAGAATAAACCAAGAATCAACAACCCCTACCTCGGGTATAGGTTCGAAGATTTGTCAACGTTCCGCGGAAGACGACATCACGGAGGTCGGGCGTCGCGGTAGCCGTTCGTCAAATTCGATGACGAAGAGGTACGTCCGAAGAGACACGTCGTTGGCGAATCCTTGCACGCCGACGAAGGTTGTCCGAGGAAGATGTGGCGTTCCCTTTGGTTGACACCGTAGACGAAGAAGGGAGGTGCAACATTCTTCGTCGGAGCTTGAGTGTTCTTCGTCAAAGCATGAAGAAGGAAGAAGAGCTCTCAACCTCTCCAAGATGGCTAAAGAGTTCTAACCCAACAAAATAAGATAAAGTCTTATTTTATTCACAAAAAGAATTTCAAAGGTTTGAAATTCAAAAAGAGATAACTCCACATTAATTAACAAGTTGTCATGTTAATTAAAGAGGGGTTAAGGGGGTTTGAGGGAAGATGAAAAGTTTAGGTTTCGTGTGGGCCCCACCACACTTAATCCTCTCAAGGGAGGTTAAGTGGGTGTGGGTCCCACACCTAACTTCCTTTGAGAGAAGATAACCAACAAGTTTAAATAAATTTTGTATTTCACAAATTTTATTTAACTTAATCTAAAAATCCAAAAACTAACTTTCAACCCGCAACAAACGCAACTTCCGAAAATGTATCTTTAAGCGAATATCGGCACTGCGAGTTCATCGGTGCCCTCGGATTTCAATTCCGAGCACCGGATCAAAAGTTAGGAATTCCCGCTCATTCGTTCACTGAACGTACCCGAGCCAAACTTCGGAAATTAATTCCGGGCACTCCGGGCCTCGGAATCAGGTGCCGTCAGAAACCGAGCTCTAGTAAAATTCTAAAGAAAATTAAGAAAAAAAAATTCCCTTGAATTTTACGGGTCTTTACATTACTCCCACCTCAGGGCTTTACGTCCCCGTAAAGATACATCAAAAACTAGGGAAACAAATGAAGGTACTGAGCATGCATCTGAGCCTCCCGCTCCCATGTGCTCTCCTGGAGATTCCCGTGCTGCCATCTGATGCGCACAAGAGAAATCGATCGCCCACGCAGGACCCGCTCCTGTCGATCCTCTATCTCCACCGGAACCTCCGTAGAAGTCGCCCCATCGTCAACGTCAAGCTCCCCATGGTCAAAGATGTGCGTCGGGTCGTGCACGTATCTCCTCATTTGAGACACGTGGAAGACGTCGTGCACCCGGTGCAACTGAGGTGGTAGAGCCAGGCGATAAGCCACCTCACCAATCCTGCTGAGGACCTGGAAGGGTCCGATGAAGCGCGAAGATAACTTGCCGCCTCGGCCAAATCTCCGAATACCACGTCGAGGTGAGACCCGCAAGAAGACGTGGTCTCCATCCTCGAACTCTAATGGCCTCCGCCTCCTGTCAGCATATGACTTTTGCCGGCTCTGAGCTGTACTCATCCGCTCCTGGATGACCTGGACCTTCTCTGTCGTGGCCTGGACCATCTCCGGTCCCACCAGAGCTGCAAGATTTCTTCTTTGCCGATAAAAGAAATCTGGTCCCATCCCCTGTATGAACCTCATTCTTTGCCTAAAACAGTCAATCCTAACATGGATGATACTAATCCATACCAAGGATGAAGTCGTAAGGCCTCGACGCTACTACTAAGAGATTCAACCGTTACTCTCGCCTCCAAGGGTTGAGTCACACTGTCGGCATCAGTGTGTGGTAACTGGGTCTCCTCCAGTAGATGTCTCACAAGTGAGGGTCAAGTCAACAGCCAAAACTGGAACCTCTTAGTAACATCACGAAAGAGGACAGGAACGAAAATATCACAAAGGTATGCGTCTTTTATTATTGCAGCTCATAATACAAGACGCTACACAAATGCAACAAGGAACCAGAAGTACAAAGGATGTATCCACTAGTTCTGCTCCTGTCCATCGGCTCCCAGAGCTCCATGATCGAAGGCCTCGGCTGCCTGAAGTTGAGCTCTCGCATGTTCACCTACTCCCTGTGGTCGGGGTGGTCCTCCTGGTGGTGGTGGTGGAAGATCCTCAAAGCGTCGCCCACCACCGGCTGCTCGTCCAGCTCCTCTGCCTCATCCGCCTCCTCCCTGCGGACCGCCACGGTCGAACCTCTGCCTTTGCCTGGGAGGTTCTTCACTTAACTGTTGATCATCAGCATGGCGGGTCGGACAGTCACGAGCCATGTGACCAATCCCGCCACAGGAGTAACACTGCCCACTCTCGGCACGCCTGGCTCTGACTCCACCCCGGCTTCCCCGTACAACTGAGCCTGAGTCGTGCAGTCGGCCACCGGTAGGTCTGGTCTGCCTGGAACCCTGAGTCATCCGTCGGCTACCTGTTGCCGAAGACTCCGCTATCTGCCGCCCTGCGGTAGGTCTCGCTGTGGACTCAGCCAGGAAACTCTCGATCAGGAGGGCTCGCTCCAGCACTCCTGTCTAAGTCGGTATGCTGAGGGAGATCAGTGATGCCCTGATCTCATGTCTCAAACCCTGCTCGAAGGTCCGGGCCCGGAAGAATGGGTCCCGTACCATGTCGGTCGAGTAGCGCGATAGATTGGTAAATCTCGCCGAGTACTAAGCGATCGTCATGCTGCCCTGCCGCAGCTGAAGAAGCTCCTGGATGCGCACCGCACGAAGGGTGGCTGGGATGAACTCCGAGCGGAAGAGGCTCTAAAAGTCCGTCCAAAGTAGAGATGCCTCATCATGCACCTGGAGCATCAAGATCCACCATCGTCCTGCTGCTGCGTGTAGTAGGCTCGCAGCGAGGATCACCATGAGGTCTGCTGGTGTCCTCACTAGCCTAAACACTCGTACCACTGCCTCCAGCCAGTCCTCTGCTGCCTGGGGATCCATCTCCCCGCGAAACCTGGGTGGTCGCTGGCGCTGAAACTCATGCAGTGCGCTGAGGTGACGTGCATCGTCAGCGGCTGGCGTTGGAAGCATTGGGGGCTCGGCGGGTAGTGCTACCGCCGGTGCCACTGCTGACAAAGGGCCCTGCACCGAAGCCTCGTCGCTCGGTGGGCTGTCGTCACACTCGACTCTCGGAACCCTAGCTGGCTGCCGTCGTGGGGCCATCCTGAATAGAAAACAGGTGCGCCACGGTCAAACAGTATACCTGGTGAGCTGATTTAAGTAATCACAAAGAATACTTTGAAACACACACGCAATCAATGTTTTCGTGCATTAAGTCGGAAATCAAAAGTCAGGGTCCTGGTGTACGAATACGTCGGCCGCCGCACCAACACTGGACTCCCTGGACTGATAACCACACTCAATACGCTAAACATTATTGCTTCACATAGAAAAGATCAGAGTTCGCGGTAGAACCGAACTCCTCTGATACCAATTTGTCACGACCCGCCCTCGGGGTCCGTGCCGTGACTACCCCAAGCCTGCCTACCATAGGCCAGGGGCTGTCGACTAGCACCAAGGCGTATATCCCGGTAAAAAGGGAAGGCTTTGCCTTTGTAAAGTAAACAAACACCACAGAGTAAGCAATCGGAAAGCAAACTCTAAGCAAAAGCAGAGTACAACTGAAAGTGCAGAAAAGTAAATGGGCCAGTATACAAACCCAAACTGAAAGTAAAGTACAACTCGAAAGGGAAAACAGAAACTGAAAGGTAAAAGCCGCTACACCGAGCTGTCCACTAGAAATCCCACCTGAAGGGTGGGTATAGATAGCTCCACTGCTCCACGGGTCCCGCCGTCCGCTCCGAGCACGTCCCGCCCAGTGGTCCACCTCCGGGTACCGTCCCGCTCTGCAAGCCTCAGCTAAGGTCAACGCTGTCCGTCGTCTGAAACCAACACAACGTAGTGCGGGCAAAGCCCGTGCAGGGGTGAGTATAAGCTACTCAGTAGGGACCCCGAGACCCCTGAAGGTCTCTCAAATCCACAAAGGATAAACCACGAAGAAAGATACAATCACGAAGTAACAACCGACACTGCTTAGGTATATGCCCATACATATATCTAAGTCATCAATTTCAAATACGCTCCAACCTCCGAGCCCAAGTACAACTCAGTCCACACAGGAAAGTAAACGTATTCCACACAGGAAAGCAAAACGTAATCCACACAGGATTGCACAACACAATCCACACAGGAAAGCAACAGGATTCAGCTGACACAGGATTTTCATTATCAAAAACGTAACTACTGAAGAGCCCCATCTCTGAAGTGTACAGTGTCCTGTCACGACTCTGAGATACTGCTCACTAACCTAAGACTGCTGAGGTACTCCTCCTGTCGAGTACCGCGGGTCTGCCGCCAACTACCGGGCGCTCCGTCCGCTGAGGGTCTGCTGCCAAATACCGGGTGCTCACCCAAATAGCCTACAGAGGTACTCCTCCAGTCGAGTACCGCGGGTCTGCTGCCAACTACTAGGCGCTCCGTCCGCCGTGGGTCTGCCGCCAAATATCGGGCGCTCCGTCCACTGGGCTAGTCGACTCACTCCAAGTCGAGTCGGTCGAGCAGTCTTCAGGTCTCAGCCGGCTACACGGTCTCCGTACTCCGTACACTCGTCTCCAGTATCGCAGGTCTGCCGCTACAACCAAGCACACCACCTCTATCGAGTAACACAGAAGATTCAGCTCACACGAATAAACTTCTTCGGATGACGATAAAGATGATCACTGAACCATCTATGTCGTCGGACCCACGAAGGATCGATAGGTACAAACCCCCGCAGTGACCCACATAGGATCGGACCCACACAGGATCGGGCCCACGCATGACCTGTAGCACTGATCCACGTAGGATCGCTGAGTGCAGTAGTCGTCGTCGTCGAATCCACACAGGATCTTTGTACTGTCGTCGTCGCAGTCACAGTAGCAGTAGTAGCAGTCGCAGTCAGTCGCAGCCAGCACTAGGGTTCCCGCACACAGCAAGCTCGTTCGGAGGGTCCCCTCCACGAGCCGAGAGGCTGATACATCAACTGTCACAAAGACCAGAGTTGATGTATCCAAAAGTTCCGTATCGTCAACAGGAACCCAACGCAACAGACGGCGCGTCGATCGGACGCCCGGTCTGAGAGTTATTGGCATTTTCGTCCCCGGGGCCCGGTTGGTTTTTAAGGAAAAACCAACCCGACCATACTCCACTTGCGTCCAAACCTCAGGCGGAGTATGCCAAAAGATCCGTCTCACTAAGAGGAACACAACGCGGCTGACGGCACGTCAATCGGACGTCCGTAGATCAAGATATGAGTGTTTCCGCTCCGAAGGCCCGGTTGGTTTCGTGAACGAACCAACCCGGTCGTACTCAAAGTAATCCGAAACCTTGAGTGCGATATACCGAAACGACCGTCTCGATCCAAGGATCGCGTTTCCGCAGACAGTTCGTCGATCGGAGGTCCGTGGCTCAAGTTATGGCCAAAAGACCGTAAATGATTCGAAACGGGGGGTCCGGGTCCGGGCCGACCCGGCCCAACCCCCCCTGGGTCGGCCCGAACCGGGTCGACCCGACCCGGGTCCGACCCGGCCCGGCCGGTGCGGCGGCGCGGCGGCGCGGCGGCCGCGGCGGCCTGGCGCCGCACGGAGGCTGCACGCGGGGGGGCAAAGCCCCCCGCTTGATTGGGTGGCGGCGCGGCTTTTTAGCCGCGCCTGTTTGCAAAACCGCCCCCCCAACGTGGGGGGCTTGATTGGAAGGAAACGGGGGAGCCGCCTGCCCCCCCCCCCCCTCAAAGGAACCACCCCCCTCATAAAGAGGGGGGTTTTATGCGCTGGCTGGGGGATTAATTCCCCCGGTTTAATACCATCCGGCCGGCCAGCTGGCCGGCTGGTTTTCTACAACGGGACCGGAAAATCCGGTCCCCTCTTCGGCTTCCGACGCCGGCGGCCCGACCGACGGTCTTCTCAAATCGCCGCGGCCCGGAACCGGCCGCGGTGTTCGTCGTCCGGCGCGGTGCGACGGCACCGCGCCCCTCCGCCGCACCTTGATTTCCCTCAACGCGGCGCGACGGCGTCGCGTTCTTGATGATCCTTCCATGGCGCGGCGCGATGGCGTCGCGTAATATAATTGCACGATTAACCGCGTGGTGCGACGGCACCACACCACCTTGTTTCCACCCGCAAGGTAAATCAACAAGAACGATGGAGGGGGTTCGGCCGTGTTCATGCGGTCCGGCCCCCCTCACGTTAAATAATAACGCAACTTTAAATATTCAAAATCCTTACGTTAATCAAGCATGAACCACGAACAAGGATAAAAGAATAAACCAAGAATCAACAACCCCTACCTCGGGTATAGGTTCGAAGATTTGTCAACGTTCCGCAGAAGACGACGTCGCGGAGGTCGGGCGTCGCGGTAGCCATTCGTCAAATTCGATGACGAAGAGGTACGTCCGAAGAGACACGTCGTTGGCGAATCCTTGCACGCCGATGAAGGATGTCCGAGGAAGATGTGGCGTTCCCTTTCGTTGACACGGTAGACGAAGAAGGGAGGTGCAGTGTTCTTCGTCGGAGCTTGAGTGTTCTTCTTCAAAGCTTGAAGAAGGAAGAAGAGATCTCAACCTCTCCAAGATGGCTAAAGAGTTCTAACCCAACAAAATAAGATAAAGTCTTATTTTATTCACAAAAAGAATTTCAAAGGTTTGAAATTCAAAAAGAGATAACTCCACATTAATTAACAAGTTGTCATGTTAATTAAAGAGGGGTTAAGGGGGTTTGAGGGAAGATGAAAAGTTTAGGTTTCGTGTGGGCCCCACCACACTTAATCCTATCAAGGGAGGTTAAGTGGTTGTGGGTCCCACACCTAACTTCCTTTGAGAGAAGATAACCAACAAGTTTAAATAAATTTTGTATTTCACAAATTTTATTTAACTTAATCTAAAAACCCAAAAACTAACTTTCAACCCGCAACAAACGCAACTTCCGAAAAGGTCTCTTTAAGCGAATATCGGCGCTGCGAGTTCATCGGTGCCCTCGGATTTCAATTCCGAGTACCGGATCAAAAGTTAGGAATTCCCGCTCGTTCGTTCACTGAACGTACCCGAGCCAAACTTCATAAATTAATTCTGGGCACTCCGGGCCTCGGAATCAGGTGCCGTCAGAAATCGCGCTCTTGTAAAATTTTAAAGAAAATTAAGAAAAAAAAATTCCCTTGAATTTTACGGGTCTTTACATTACTCCCACCTCAGGGCTTTACGTCCCCGTAAAGATACATCAAAAACTAGGGAAACAAATGAGGGTACTGAGCACGCATCTGAGCCTCCCGCTCCCATGTGCTCTCCTGGAGATTCCCGTGCTGCCATCTGATGCGCACAAGAGGAATCGATCGCCCACACAGGACCCGATCCTGTCGATCCTCTATCTCCACCGGAACCTCTGTAGAAGACGCCCCATCGTCAACGTCAAGCTCCCCATGGTCAAAGATGTGAGTCGGGTCGTGCACGTATCTCCTCATTTGAGACACGTGGAAGACGTCGTGCACCCGGTGCAACTGAGGTGGTAGAGCCAGGCGATAATCCACCTCACCAATCCTACTGAGGACCTGGAAGGGTCCGATGAAGCGCGGAGATAACTTGCCGCCTCGGCCAAATCTCCGAATACCACGTCGATGTGAGACCCGCAAGAAGACATGGTCGCCATCCTCGAACTCTAATGGCTTCCGCCTCCTGTCAGCATATGACTTCTGCCGGCTCTGAGCTGTACTCATCCGCTCCTGGATGACCTGGACCTTCTCTGTCGTGGCCTGGACCATCTCCGGTCCCACCAGAGCTGCAAGATTTCTTCTTTGCCGATAAGAGAAATCTGGTCCCATCCCCTGGATGAACCTCATTCTTTGCCTAAAACAGTCAATACTAACATGGATGATACTAATCCATACCAAGGATGACGTCGTAAGGCCTCGACGCTGCTACTAAGAGATTCAACCGTTACTCTCGCCTCCAAGGGTTGAGTCACACTGTCGGCATCAGTGTGTGGTAACTGGGTCTCCTCCAGTAGATGTCTCACCAGTGAGGGTCAAGTCAACAGCCAAAACTGGAACCTCTTAGTAACATCACGAAAGAGGACAGGAACGAAAATATCACAAAGGTATGCGTCTTTTATTATTGCAGCTCATAATACAAGACGCTACACAAATGCAACAAGGAACCAGAAGTACAAAGGATGTATCCACTAGTTCTGCTCCTGTCCATCGGCTCCCAGAGCTCCATGATCGAAGGCCTTGGCTGCCTGAAGTTGAGCTCTCGCATTTTCACCTACTCCCGGTGGTCGGGGTGGTCCTCCTGGTGGTGGTGGTGGAAGATCCTCAAAGCGTCGCCCACCACCGGCTGCTCGTCCAGCTCCTCTGCCTCGTCCGCCTCCTCCCTGCGGACCGCCACGGTCGAACCTCTGCCTTTGCCTGGGAGGTTCTTCACTTAACTGTTGATCATCAGCATGGCGGGTCGGACAGTCACGAGCCATGTGACCAATCCCGCCACAGGAGTAACACTGCCCATTCTCGGCACGCTTGGCTCTGACTCCACCCCGGCTTCCCCGTACAACTGAGCCTGAGTCGTGCAGTCGGCCACCGGTAGGTCTGGTCTGCCTGGAACCCTGAGTCATCCGTCGGCTACCTGTTGCCGAAGACTCCGCTATCTGCCGCCCTGCGGTAGGTCTCGCTGTGGACTCAGCCAGGAAACTCTCGATCAGGAGGGCTCTCTCCAGTACTCCTGTCTGAGTCGGTATGCTGAGGGAGATCAGTGATGCCTTGATCTCATGTCTCAAACCCTGCTCGAAGGTCCGGGCCCGGAAGAATGGGTCCCGTACCATGTCGGTCGAGTAGCGCGAGAGATCGGTAAATCTCGCCGAGTACTGAGCGACCGTCATGCTGCCCTGTCGCAGCTGAAAAAGCTCCTGGATGCGCACCGCACGAAGGGTGGCTGGGACGAACTCCGAGCGGAAGAGGCTCTCAAAGTCCGTCCAAAGTAGAGATGCCTCATCGTGCACCTGGAGCATCAAGCTCCACCATCGTCCTGCAGCTGCGTGCAGTAGGCTCGCAGCGAGGATCACCATGAGGTCTGTTGGTGTCCTCACTAGCCTAAACACTCGTACCACTGCCTCCAGCCAGTCCTCTACTGCCTAGGGATCCTTCTACCCGCGAAACCTGGGTGGCCGCTGGCGCTGAAACTCATGCAGTGTGCTGAGGCGACGTGCATCGTCAGCGGCTAGCGTTGGAAGCATCGGGGGCTCGGCGGGTAGTGCTACCGCCGGTGCCACTGCTGACAAAGGGCCCTGCACCGAAGCCTCGTCACTCGGTGGGCTGTCGTCACACTCGACTCTCGGAACCCTAGCTGGCTGCCGTCGTGGGGCCATCCTGAATAGGAAACAGGTGCGCCACGGTCAAACAGTATACCTGGTGAGCTAATTTAAGTAATCACAAAGAATACTTTGAAACACACATGCAATCAATGTTTTAGTGCATTAAGTCGGAAATCAGAAGTCAGGCTCCTGGTGTACGGATACGTCGGCCGCCGCACCAACACTGGACTCCCTGGACTGATAACCACACTCAATACGCTAAACATTATTGCTTCACATAGAAAAGATCAGAGTTCGCGGTAGAACCGAACTCCTCTGATACCAATTTGTCACGACCCGCCCTCGGGGTCCATGCCGTGACTACCCCAAGCCCGCCTACCATAGGCCAGGGGCTGGCGACTAGCACCAAGGCGTATATCCCGGTAAAAAGGGAAAACATTGCCTTTGTAAAGTAAACAAACACCACAGAGTAAGCAAGCGGAAAGTAAACTCTAAGCAAAAGAAGAGTACAACTGAAAGTGCAGAAAAGTAAATGGGCCAGTATACAAACCCAAACTGAAAGTAAAGTACAACTCGAAAGGGAAAACAACAACTGAAAGGTAAAAGCCGCTACACCGAGCTGTCCACTGGAAATCCCACCTGAAGGGTGGGTACAGATAGCTCCACTGCTCCACGGGTCCCACCGTCCGCTCCGAGCATGTCCCGCCCAGTGGTCCACCTCCGGGTACCATCCCGCTCTGCAAGCCTCAGCTAAGGTCAACGCTGTCCGTCGTCTGCAACCAACACAACGTAGTGCGGGCAAAGCCCGTGCAGGGGTGAGTATAAGCTACTCAGTAGGGACCCCGAGACCCCTGAAGGTCTCTCAAATCCACAAAGGATAAACCATGAAGAAAGATACAATCACGAAGTAACAACCGACACTGTTTAGGTATATGCCCATACATATATCTAAGTCATCAATTTCAAATACGCTCCAACCTCCGAGCCCAAGTACAACTCAGTCCACACAGGAAAGTAAACGTATTCCACACAGGAAAGCAAAACGTAATCCACACAGGATTGCACAACACAATCCACACAGGAAAGCAATAGGATTCAGCTCACACAGGATTTTCATTATCAAAAACGTAACTACTGAAGAGCCCCATATCTGAAGTGTACAGTGTCCTGTCACGACTCTGAGATACTGCTCACTAACCTAAGACTGCTGAGGTACTCCTCCTGTCGAGTACCGCGGGTCTGCCGCCAACTACCAGGAACTCCGTCCGCTGAGGGTCTGCTGCCAAATACCGGGCACTCACCCAAATAGACTACAGAGGTACTCCTCCAGTTGAGTACCGCGGGTCTTCTGCCAACTACCAGGCGCTCCGTCCGCCGTGGGTCTGCCGCCAAGTACCGGGCGCTCCATCCACTGGGCTAGTCGACTCACTCCAAGTCGAGTCGGTCGAGCAGTCTTCAGGTCTCAGCCGGCTACACGGTCTCCGTACTCCGTACGCTCGTCTCCAGTATCGCAGGTCTGCCGCTACAACCAAGCGCACCACCTCTATCGAGTAACACAGAAGATTCATCTCACACGAATAAACTTCTTCGGATGACGATAAATATGATCACTGAACCATCTATGTCGTCGGACTCACGAAGGATCGATAGGTACTAACCCCCGCAGTGACCCACACAGGATCGGATCCACACAGGATCGGGCCCACGCAGGACCTGTAGCACTGATCCACGTAGGATCGCTGAGTGCATTAGCCGTCGTCGTCGAATCCACACAGGATCTCTGTACTGTCGTCGTCGCAGTCACAGTAGCAGTAGTAGCAGTCGCAGTCAGTCGCAGCCAGCACTAGGGTTTCCTCACACAGCAAGCTCGTTCAGAGGGTCCGCTCCACGAGCCGAGAGGCTGATACATCAACTGTCACAAAGACCAGAGTTGATGTATCCAAAAGTTCCGTATCGTCAACAGGAACCCAACGCAACAGACGGCGCGTCGATCAGACACCTGGTCTGAGAGTTATTGGCATTTTCGTCCCCGGGGCCCGGTTGGTTTTTAAGGCAAAACCAACCCGACCGTACTCCACCTGCGTCCAAACCTCAGGTGGAGTATGCCAAAAGATCCGTCTCACTAAGAGGAACACAACGCGGCTGACGGCAAATCAATCGGACGTCCGTAGATCAAGATATGAGCATTTCCGCTCCGAAGGCCCGGTTGGTTTCGTGAACGAACCAACCCGGCCGTACTCAAAGTAATCCGAAACCTTGAGTGCGATATACCGAAACGACCGTCTCGATCCAAGGATCGCGTTGCTGTAGACGGTTCGTCGATCAGAGGTCCGTGGCTCAAGTTATGGCCAAAATACCGTAAATGATTCGAAACGGGGGGTCCGGGTCCGGGCCGACCCGGCCCGGCCGGCCGGCCGGCGTGGCGGCGCGGGGGCCGCGGCGGCCTGGCGCCCCACGGAGGCTGCACTCGGGGGGGCAAAGCCCCCCGCTTGATTGGGTGGCGGCGCGGCTTTTTAGCCGCGCCTGTTTGCAAAACTGCCCCCCCAACGTGGGGGGCTTGATTGGCAGGAAACGGGGGAGCCGCCTGCCCCCCCCCCCTCAAAGGAACCGCCCCCTCATAAAGAGGGGGGTTTTATGCGCTGGTCGGGGGATTAATTCCCCCGGTTTAATACCATCCGGCCGGCCAGCTGGCCGGCCGGTTTTCTACAACGTGACCGGAAAATCCGGTCCCCTCTTCGGCTTCCGACGCCGGCGGCCCGGCCACCGGTCTTCTCAAATCGCCGCGGCCCGGAACCGGCCGCGGTGTTCGTCGTCCGGCGCGGTGCGACGACACCGCGCCCCTCCGCCGCACCTTGATTTCCCTCAACGCGGCGCGACGGCGTCGCGTTCTTGATGATCCTTCCATGGTGCGGCGCGACGACGTCACGTAATATAATTGCACGATTAACCGCGTGGTGCGACGGCACCACGCCACCTTGTTTCCACCCGCAAGGTAAATCAACAAGAACGATGGAGGGGGTTCGGTCGTGTTCATGCGGTCCGGCCCCCCTCACGTTAAATAATAACGCAACTTTAAATATTCAAAATCCTTACGTTAATCAAGCATGAACCACGAACAAGGATAAAAGAATAAACCAAGAATCAACAACCCCTACCTCGAGTATAGGTTCGAAGATTTGTCAACGTTCTGCGGAAGACGACGTCGCGGAGGTCGGGCGTCGCGGTAGCCGTTTGTCAAATTCGATGACGAAGAGGTACGTCCGAAGAGACACGTCGTTGGCGAATCCTTGCACGCCGACGAAGGTTTTCCGAGGAAGATGTGGTGTTCCCTTTCGTTGACACGGTAGACGAAGAAGGGAGGTGCAGCGTTCTTCGTCGGAGCTTGAGTGTTCTTCGTCAAAGCTTGAAGAAGGAAGAAGAGCTCTCAACCTCTCCAAGATGGCTAAAGAGTTCTAACCCAACAAAATAAGATAAAGTCTTATTTTATTCACAAAAAGAATTTCAAAGGTTTGAAATTCAAAAAGAGATAACTCCACATTAATTAACAAGTTGTCATGTTAATTAAAGAGGGGTTAAGGGGGTTTGAGGGAAGATGAAAAGTTTAGGTTTCGTGTGGGCCCCACCACACTTAATCCTCTCAAGGGAGGTTAAGTGGGTGTGGGTCCCACACCTAACTTCTTTTGAGAGATGATAACCAACAAGTTTAAATAAATTTTGTATTTCACAAATTTTATTTAACTTAATCTAAAAACCCAAAAACTAACTTTCAACCCGCAACAAACGCAACTTCCGAAAAGGTCTCTTTAAGCGAATATCGGCGCTGCGAGTTCATTGGTGCCCTCGGATTTCAATTCCGAGCACCGGATCAAAAGTTAGGAATTCCCGCTCGTTCGTTCACTGAACGTACCCGAGCCAAACTTCGGAAATTAATTCCGGGCACTCCGGGCCTCGGAATCAGGTGCCGTCAGAAACCGCGCTCTTGTAAAATTCTAAAGAAAATTAAGAAAAAAAATTTCCCTTGAATTTTACGGGTCTTTACACCTTACTACAAAAAATTTTCCCTATAAGGTCCATGTACTACACTTCGTAGTCCATATATAACTACTATGAGGAAATCCTTACTTTTCCCAATTTCCTCCACCATTCCACATACTCACTTTGTAGTTTGTGAACTATTTTATGTGATCTGCAAACTATGTACTCCTACACGGAAAATATTCCTTTTCCAAACAAACTCTTGATTTTGAGGCCCAAACATTTGGAAAACACTAAGAAACTTCGTCATCTAAAACATCAGCTTTGGAAAAAACCAACCATACTCATTTTAGGTTAACTAACTTTATCAAAAAACAAAACCACACCCAAAAACACCAAGAGGATTCCTTCAGGTATTTTTTCCCCAAAAAATCTCCCCCTTTAGGTTTTTTTACAACTCTTCTCATTTTTATACATTGTTAAATATTATTCCATAATTTTCGAGAATTTTTTTCTTGATATTTAGATAGTGATGAAGTATTTACTCAACACATGCTCTAAGCCCACATAATCCATAATCAGTGTGAAAAACAAGAGTATAATGAAAATTTCATCAATGAATCACTTCACTCCATTTAAAAACCACTCTTCTACTTTCATCACAAACCTAAGTTTTCATGATATATAATCATTGATCAATCAATTCTAGCATCGTCAGATTTAATACTCCCCCTACATCACTTCTCTACTTAATAGATTCAACTCACCATATCTCACTTATCCATAATATATTATCCCCATGTCTTGATTAATAAATTTTATCCCTTTTAATATCCACAATTTCTCCCCCTTTTTCAATGAACCCAAAGATCACTTCTTTGTTATCTATAATTGTGTAAACAATATAAAATAGCTCATTTAGGAAAAAACACACCATACCTCAGGGAGAGGGGTCCCACATCCACAATTTTTCAAGTGCAGGGAGTCGACTAGACTCCTAGATCTAGTTGATTCCTTTCAAATGCTTCTATGGGTAAGGCCTTTGTCACAATGTCTATAACTTGTAGTTTTGTAGGCACATAATATAACCTCACAAGCCCTTGTCCCACCTTCTCCTTGATGAAATGATACTTGTTTTCAATGTTAGTTTTCCTTGAGTGATGGAATGTATTTTTTCTTAGATTTATAGCACTTGAACCATCACAATGGATTCTGATTAGAGACTTCACTTCTAATAGCATATCATCACATTGCTTCATCATCCAAAATAATTGGGTGCATGCATGAATTGCTGCAATATACTCAGCTTTTGTGGTGCTTAATGAAATGAAATCTTATTTCTTGCTCTTCCAAGAAATAAAAATTCCACCAAGATAGAATTCACCACCTAACATTCACTTTATATCATCTATTGATCCAACCTAATCTGAATTTTTAAATCCCAATAACTATTGCTCATATTTTTCATTTTATAGTAAGACAAAATCCACTGTGCCCTTGATATACTGAAGTATTATTTTCACTGAAATAAAGTGGCTTTCCTTGTGATTTCTTTTATACCATGCTACTTGACATGTGGAAAAAACAATATTTGGTTGATACATTGTTAAGTACAACAGGACTCCAATGATCTACCTATATTCTGTGACATTAACTGCTTTGCCTTTATCATCCCATGACTATTTAATTCAGGTATCCACTGGGGTTATCATCCCTTTTCAATTATCCATTAATAATATTCTCAATACCTCCTTGGATTATTTGTATTGTCAAATTAATGTTCCATTCTTTCCTTGTGTTACTTGTAAACCATGTAAAAACTTCAATTCACCAATAATTAACATTTCAAACACACTTTTCATGAATTCAAAAACTATCTAAATTTTGATTCATCTAATCCACCAAAGATTATATCATTGACATAAAAAATCACCATCATCCTTTGATTACTTTCATTATTTACACATAGATTTTAATCAACTCAACCGCGCTGAAAATTGAGCTTCTTAAAAAAATGATCTATCCTTAAATATAATGATCTTGGTGATTGATTTGAACCATATAAAACCTTAATCAGCCAAAAAAAATATGTTCTCATCTTTATGAATATAAAAACAAAATGGATACTCAATGTAAACAACTTCTTCCCAAACCCCATTCAGAAATGTTTACTTGACATCCATTTGGAAATCTTTAAAGTTTCTTTGTACTATTATGGGCAATAATAATCTGATTGTATCTAGCATTTCAATAGGTGAAAATGTCTCATAAACATCAATTCCCTTTATCTATGAGTAAAATTTTCATACTAGTCGTACTTTGTTTTGAATCACCATAATTTCTTCATTCATCTTTTTGTGAAATACCCATTTAGTCTTGATTACATTCTTATCTATTGTCCTCGGAACAATATGCCATGTCTGATTCTTCTCAATTTGGTTAATCTCTTCATTCATAGCCTAAACCCAATTATCATCTTAAGCTGATTCATAAAATTAGTTAGATTGTACCTTTGATAATTATGATACCATCTATAGAGTCTTTATCCTCCTTCTATGTACTAGTATTGTATGATCGGAAATTATGTTTTGCCTATAAATTTTGACTAGTATCTTATACCTTTGATTAGATACGAAATTATTCTCATCCTTTTAATTATCTAAATATTATTTAGAATCATCATCTAGTACTAACAAATCTATTAATCTGATTATCTCTTCATCACTATCCTCTCAAGATGGATCATGTATTTGCTGGAAGATTTTTCTCATTCTCCATTATAGTTACATCATGGATTTCAAAAAAAAATCCCAGTAACTTATTGAAGAATTTATATTCTTTCATTTTCATTGAGTAGACAATAAATATCACTTCATCTCCACAGGATTCAAACTTCATATGTTTCTCCTTATTGATAATGAAACACTTACTTCCAAAGACTAGAAAGTACTTCAACATTGGCTTCATTCCATACCATAGCTCATATGGATTCTTCTCTTATTTTGGACACAATAATGATCTACTTGATGTTTAGTTTTATGTCATCACTATTTACTTCCAAAACTTCTTTGGTAGGTATTTCACAATGAGTATTTTTCTATACATGTTGTTGATAATCCTGTTTCTTCTCTCAACCACTCAATTTTTCGTGGAGTTCAAACTAATGACACATGGTGACTTATCCCATGTTTCTTGAGATAGTCCTCTACTTGGATATTTATGAACTCCATTCCATTATCTGTATTGATCTTATTGATTTTATAACTTCACATATTTTCCACTTCTCATAAATATCTTGTAATGAAACAGAACACCTCAAACTTATGGTTGATGATTGATACCCATGCCATTCTGCTAAAATAATCAATGAAGAGAACTTAATATCTCCTCTCATAAATAAGTCTTGGTGAAATAGGTCCCCACACATCAATATTCACTAGATCAATAAATCTTATTGAAATTTTATCTTTTCCTTATATATATTTTGAATGATCTTCCCTTGTTGATAAGCATCACATGTATGAGTACGATCGCATGATAACCTAGGGAGGTCACAAGTAGCAGCATATTTCACCAGATATTCCAAGGGAGTTTGGATAAAGTTACCAAGACATTTATTCCATAACATATTTTCCTATTCCTTGAAAAGAAATCACATATATTATTCTCCAATCACAAAATAGATATTTCCTTTTATACACTTTCCCTATAAAAAAAGAACTATATTTTTCATGGATGACACATAATTTCTTTAAAAATATTACATAATTTCTGGACTCACGTAGTTTACTATCACTAAGAAAGTTGTAATTGAGACCTTCAACAACTAAGAGATCATTATTTATCATGTCTCTTTTCCCAAACTTGGATTTTCCCAATCCATCAATCTTTAGGCCTTTATCATTACCAAATCATATGATACCTTCATTATCATACCTAATTTTAGTCACTAGGTCTTTATTTCCTATCATATGTGAGGTTCATCCACATTCAATGATCCATATTCCAGTTTGATCTAATTATTTAAATTAAATCTCTACAACCACTACTTGTTCATCTCTTTTCTTTTTGATCCATGATTTTTACTTTATACTTGATACGAAAGATAATCTTTATATTCCATGAAGTATGATGGACTGAATTAATCCTGTATAACTGAAAATTTATTTTTTTATTTTCAACTCATTTGCCGATACCTTAAACTACTTCTTATAACTATATTCATTCTTATTTTTCACATTTATCTACATTTTCGAGGATTATTATCTCTCCATGTGCCTGAATCCTCCACACCTAAAATAGTTACCATCAAATGATATCCTAGAATATCGAGCCCTATATTGCTACCTCTATCAGTCTTGTGCCCTTTGATACCAATTTTCCATGGAACAAACATTTTTTGAGTGTCCCATATTTCCTAAACAATAGCATTTACTACAGGGTGCATTACTATGTGGAAATAATGCACTATCGATTATCCTTTAGGTTCTCTGAGTCTTTTGATTCTGATTCATAACCAAATCAATCTTCAAACTTAGAGTGGGAGATTGTGGTCTAAATTTAATCATTACTGCTTTATTTTTTCAATCAATCCCCATACTAGTTTTATCATTCTGGTTAATCATTTTCTTTTTCTAACACTCCTTTGCTGCTTTAATGGAAATATGAATTCCACTTTTCCTTTTTTTTGTTACCTGTATGTCCTTCTTTGCTGGAATCAATATTTTCTCCTAATCCTTTAATTTTCTCCACATTATGAAAACTTACACTTCAATATCTTTAATAATTTTTATTTCTTCTTTTCTAGTATTATTAAATCTATCAATATCTCTTTTATGTTCTTTAATTTTAAGTTTTTACTCAATCACCTTTTATGATATTTCTAGTGTTGAAGACTTCCTTTTTTCAATTTCTTCATTCATCTCAGACTTCTCTTCTTTATGTTGCTATATATAAAGTTTGGCATCACAAACCACTTTATTGGATTTATTTTTCTTGGCTCTCCAAACATGTCTCTTCAAGAGTATCTTTTAATTCAGCATAAAGGTCAACTCTTCCTTCTAATTCTCCCTTATCACTGTATCTTTATTCCTTTTTTTGGTAATTTCCAACAACTCCCACCATAGCATCTACTTTATGATCCTTGTTGTACTCTAACTCTTCTGCCTTAGATTCTTCTGAACTTTCATTATCTTTTGAAATAAAATTCTTATTTTTGAAGAAATTTCTAGTTACACTTATCCTACCTTTCACATTGGTTGAATACTTCTTCTAGGGCTTCATCTTCATCTTCAAACTTCATAGGAAAATTTTCTAAAAAATTTACAATATTTTTACATAGGAAGAATGAAAGTGTAGGTTTACCATTGAACTTTCATCTTACTCTTTGTATATTTGAAGATAGAAATGATATGACATCATCCAAATTGTCTTTCTCTTAACAATCTTCAATAAAGATCTTATTCATGGACTTTAATTCCACTTCTTTGTAATTACTCTTTTCCATAGCATCATTATCATCATTTCGCACTTCATATAAAACAAGAGTACTACGAATGTTATCCAATGTCATCTACATTGGATCTTTATCTTTAAATATATAAACCTTAGGATTAAACCAAGGTGGATGTTTTCTTAAGATACACTTGAAAATATTTATATCTTCAATAATTTCTCCAAGACCGTACATGTCTTCTATGACAACATTCACTCGATCAAAGAATGTATCAATAGAATCATTAGGGTAAATTCTAATATCCTCATATTTGTTCCATATAACCTCTAACTTTTCTTCTATGACTTTTGATTCACCCTTATAAATGATCAATATCTTTTACCACATAGCATGTGATGTTTTAAATGATATCACCTTCATATAGATTATATTAGACAAGGATTCCCCTAAAGCATTAATACCTTTATAATCATCTTCCAATTACATTCTTTCAACTTTTTATAAATCATTATTTTTAGTATTGATTGATATTCCATCCATAGATTTTGTAAACACATCTATTCCTAATGATCGGAAGTAGTGTTTCATCTGATTCTTCCATAATTGAAAATTGTTTCCATCAAATATTGGAATACAATTTTGATTGAAAGCCTCCATTTATTCTACTGATATAGAACCAATGTCCTTTAAAATTTCTCTTTGATACCAATTGTTAGCCTAATTAGGTTAAATACCCTGAGAGGGGGGTGAATCATGGTATGACAGATAAAAAAAATACCCCTTCGGATCTTGTTTCTTCTTTAAACATAAAAATCTTCTCTCTTCTTCCCGTAGAAGTATATGAAGAGAAATGAAATCATACATGAGACAAATTGATATTTAATTGGTTTAAAATCATTGGGATATGTCCAAGGAGCATAAAAAATTAATGTTCTGATGTAAAAAATCCACTAAGGCTCACTAACAAATTTCAAGGTTTGGGCTTGATCACTTCTACACCTAGGCTCACTACCTTTATTATATTTAGGGTCTGATCATGACATTCCAAAGGTTCACTCCTTGTGTTTATTTCTATGGATCACTAACAGTGTAAAGGATCGTCATCTTCCTATTTCTTTTCTCACTACTATTGGAAGGGATCCACCCACAGTTTATGGACATGTAGGTCCCTTCATTTTCATGAAAGTATGCATCCTCAAATGTAGGTAGATGTTATATTGAAGTAACTCTTTCACTTGTAAATGAATTTCACTTTTAGATGAACTTTTAGTTTTTATAAATTACTTTTTCAAACTATTTTAGTGCCTTTTCAAGCTTCTTTTAATCATCTGCAAATATCCTTGCTTCCTCCATGAATTGCGTTGTACCGTGTAGCTCATGTGCTTCATAGACCACCACTTCCTCTGTGAACTGCATCTGCTTCTGCGTACTGTATCTCCTTCCATGGACCATTTCTCATTCCATAGACCACGTTTAAATCCATGTACCAAATCTTCCTCCATGTACCCCTTTCCTTTGCAAGCGATAGAACCCTACAAAACCCTTTCACAGACTATTACCATGAACTACTTCACCCTTCATAGAATTCTCCCTCGCGAAATATACTCCTTTAAAAACTCCATCATAAACTCTTTCAGACTTAGCCTAATTTTCCATAGATAAAAGATGTTTTCTAAGGAAAATATCTCTTAGTAATGAGGGTATTATTTTTGATTACATAGGAGAATAGATCTGAAAATATCACTAATCGGATTTACCCAAATATTTAATATGGTACATCCTTCACCATGTATATTTCACTTCCTACGAACCATTTTTTATCTATAGTTTGTGTAGCACCTTTTCCTCACAGTGGAATATCTCTTCTAAAAAATGAATCGTCACTTATTAGCTGAAAATGATGATCCATCCCATGAACCTCCATCCTTCTATGAACTACAATCCTCTTGCAAACCGTAAGCCTTCATGTGAACCATTTTTTCCTATGTGTTCTGTGTATTATGCTTCACGGTTCACATAGAAATACTATTCATAAATCTATACTTTTCAAGTTTACATTTTCATTATGTGTACTCCCTTTGAATCCCATGAACTATTCTACATGATCCTTGAACTATGTACTCCTATGCAGAAAATCTTCCTTTTATAAAAAAAACTCCAGGTTTTGAGGCCCAAAAAATTGGCAAACGATGGGAAATTATGCCATCTTAAACACTTTCTTCAAAAATCACCAACCATACTCATTCACAGTCAAATATATTGGTTAATATACACAATCACACCCAAAAACACCAAGAGGATTCCTTATGATAATTTTCCTAACACAGGTTCCTCATGTTCCTTTATCTCTTTATCGATCGTGGAAAGCCTCATGTTGAAAATTCAATACTTTTTGGGGGTGATGACCCTGGACACACTATTGGATGTGTATTAAGAGGGTATATACCAATGAAAAGATTATCCTTTTGAGTTAGTCAATTGTCATTTCTTATGGGACCTTTTCTTCCTCAAGATGATAGGCTTTGATGACATTCTCAGGATGTACTAGGTGGTCCCCTGTTATGCCTATGTAGAATTCTATCACAATAGGGTATTATTTACATCACAAGTGGTGTATAGTTATATTTATAAGTGTGAATGGAATATCTAGTAAATTATAGATGGATCAGATCATCATGGACTGGGAGGAGTCGCAGTCTATATTTCTAGACTTTTCTTGGATGATTGGACTATGCATCTAACATATTTTCCTCCTGTTGTGGATCGTTTTAGGGATGTCTTCCTAGATGAATTTTATGGATTACTATTTGAGAGATAGGTAGAGTTTAAAATTTATATTGTTATAGGAGTATCACATGTACTTATTACTCCATACAGGATAGCACCCATGGAGCTCCAGGAGATCAAGAGATAGTTGGAGGATTTTGAATCCAAGGGTTTTATTTGACCCAGAACATCAACTTGGGGTTCAATCCCACTTTTTTCCAAGAATGAGGATGGGAAAATTTGTATATAAATGGATTACAAGTAATTTAATCATATCATGTTAAATAATTGGTATCAATTTCCTTGAATAGATGACCTCTTTGACTAGCTCCAAGGAGCTAGAGTGTTCTCAAAGATCAACCTGAGGTCAGGCTATCATCAGGTGTGATTCAAGCCTTAAAATATACCATGTGTTGAATTATGAAGTCTATATGGTTTCTTTGAGTATCTATTTATTTCATTAGGTATTATGAAAATTCCCATCATTTTCATGGACTTCATGAATAATTTATTCCACCCCTACATGGATTACTTTGTCATTGTTTCGTGGGTGATACCTTAGTGTATTCCCATAATCGAGTTAACAATTCCAAACATCTTAAGATCATTATAAATACATTTAGGTAGAATTAGTTATACACTAGTATTTCTTAGTTACACTTATGGATTGGAAAAGTTTACTTATTGGTTTATATTATCATGGAATTAGGAATATCTGTTGTCCCATAGAAGGTGAGTGTTGTTATTTCAAGGGAATATCCCAAGAACGTGTTTGATATATAGAGTTTCATGGGGTTGTCTGGATATTACATGAATTTCATAAAAGATTTATTATTCCTTACAGAACCTCTTATCAGTCTGAATAATAAGGGTTTTAAGTTCTTTTGGTATGAAGTGTACGAGAGGGCCTTTCAAAAGCTGAAAGGAAGGCTTACTCCGGTGTTGATTCTGATTCTTCCAAATCCCGACAGAGGCTATATAGTGTTATGTGATACATTAGGAATTGGTATAGGTGAAATAATGATTTAGTAGTGTAGATTTTTTCATATGGTTCTTACCATTTGAGACCTCATGAGCATAATTACCCAACTCATGACCTCAATCTTACTGTGGTCATTTATGTCTTGCACTGCTGGACATATTATATGGTTGGAGAGCACTTTGTGGTGTATAAGGACCCAAATATCCTCAAATATATCTTTATGTAGTGTGAATTTAATCTAAAAATGTGAATATGGGTTGAATACTATAAATATTTTTACTTTTATCTTACCTATATGCATAAAAAAGGTAATAAGGTAGCTAATGCATTTTTTAGAAAACTCAAGAACAATCCATTCAAGAAGCCAGTGATGGATAGAAATTGATGGCCCTATATTTTGATATTCATATGATGTTTCAATATATTCATGAGTATCCTTTTCTTTCAGCCTTAGTATTTACCTCTTCACTCCTGGATAGGGTAAAGAGAAGGTAGTTCCCAGATCCTGAGGGTTTGGTCCTACGATAAATTATTTTAGGTGAGGACCACCTCCAGATTGGCCTATTGATAGAGATGAAATCCTATGTTTACATGGGTGTATCTTGGTTCCTAAGGACAAATGAGAGGGTCTAATTAAATAATCCAAATCTTCTCAAAGGGCAGTGCATCTAGGTATCTCCAAGATGTATCGTGATATGCATCACTAGTATTGGTGGCCTGGGATGGAACATTAGATTTTGAATTTGGTCACAATGTGTTCAACCTCTCAATAGGTGAAGGTGGAGAACTAATGGACCATTGTCTATTACAACCATTTTTTTCCTAGAATGGAAATGGGATTATTTCATAATGTATTTTTTGGTTGTATTACCTTGGTTTCCTTGATGTAGTGATGCAGTTTAGGTAGTTGTGGATTGACTGACGAAGGTATCCCACTTTCATCCTATCCTGGATACATTCTCAATTAATGAGATGGGAAGACTATATATTTGTGTGAATATATTCCTACATTGGATCCCTCATAATATTGTTTCAAATAAGGATACTCATTTCACAATGATTTTTTGGTAGGAGATACATAAATATTTGGGTACATAGGTGCTTCTGAGAAAATATTGTCACCCTCAGATTGATGGTCTATTAGAACAAACTAAAAAAGTGTTAAAGGAAATTTTATGAGCATGAATACTTGATTTAGAAGGTTTTTCGAATAATTATATCCATCACGTTATGTTTTCCTATTAAAACATTAATCAGGAGACGATGCATATGGATCCTTATTAGGCCTTATATGGTAGGCCTGTCATTCACCTATGTGCTAGCTAGAGTTAGGGTATATAGTGATACTAGGTCCTCATATCATGTGGGAGACTTTGGAGAAGGTTGATTTGATCAGAAAATATAGGTCTAATACTCAGTTTAGAAAGAAATCGTATGCCAATCGTCATCGATGACCTCTGATGTTTGAGTTTAGGGATCGTGTTTTCTTGCGAGTATCACCCAGACATGGGAATAAGAGTATATAAAGGTAATGGAAGTTTTCATATCATTTTTTAGATGTTTGAGATCTTGGATACATTCAGGATGGTAGTCTATCAGTTTATACTAAAATAGAGGTACCATTCCATGCATGATGTCTTCCATGTTTCACAGCTTCTTTGATACCATGATGACACATCTAATAATTTTGATCTTGAGGGTGTTGAGTTAGATGTTGATTATTATTTTTAGAAGTATTCCATACACATAATTGATCAGATAACTAAGACTCTCATAGGTCATTATGTCCCTTTGGTGTAGGTAATATAGCAGCATGTCCATGTACACGATAGGACTTGGGTGTGGGAGGATGATGTATGTTCTTATTGGATAGATTTGTTCTCTGATAGTGTTTTACCGCAATTGGAAGGGTAACATAGGGAAGAGTTCCTTTAAGGGTGGAAGACTATAAGAACTTGTTTTCCCTTAAGGTAAGGATCCTTTAATTTTCAATTTAATTCTTTGTCTCAAACCAAATACAAATTCCTAAAGAGGTTGCAGAGGTTTCAAGAGTGTTTGGGGATTTTTTGGAGCCCAAAACCCCATCCAATGATAGAAATAGCTAGGTCACACGGTTAGTAGATTCTGGGCACCTTGGTCTAGATGGTTTCTGTTAACTATGTGGGGTGTTTGAATGAGTAGAAGTAGTCTGCACAGTTTTCCCTAACCATGCAACCCATGCCGCATGACCATGAGAAGGCACTACAGTTTTTAACATAGCCAAGTAGTATAGTTTTCACATAGTTTTTAAAACTATTTACATCAACTATGTGATCACCCTCCTTGGATATTATTGGGTGCACGGGTTGTGTATGATTTGAAAAAATGTGTGACCTAGTTTTTAAGGGGTGAAATGTCTATTTTTTCCTTACATCAATAAAACCCCTCACCCCTTCTTCCATTCTTATTTCCAAAAAAAATAACCTCTTTATTACTCCTATTTGAGCTCTCAATCCTCCATCACCTCAATATTTCTCTTATTTCTTCATTCAACCTTGGAATTTACATCTAATCATCTCATTGGATTCCTCTTGATAAGTTCTTCTCTATTTAGTTTTATTTTTTAATTATTATTTCTATAGATGATGCTATATTGGTGTGATATCATATGACCAATTTTTAGGGTGTTCATCTGTTATTAAATTTTCATCCAATCCAAGACAAACTAAGGGTTGATACTAGATAAGGTATATACTACAAGAATAAGGTATGTGTTCTATGACTCATCCCTTAAAGCCTATCCATATATAAATTTTTCCCATTGTTCTCATCTCAGTTTTACAATGTATTTCCCATTAAATATATCTTATATAAATTCAATCAACTAAATTTAAAGCTATGACCCTGGTGGGACCTCTTTAACATCTTTGTTGGTTGATACCTCAACACAGACCACTCATTTAGGGTATTTTCTTTATTTATGCCTTCATAACCTATATTGTGTTTATTTGGGACATTTTTCAACTATTTTAAACTTTAAATTTACTAAGGTATGTTCATTAAATTAAATAACTATTTTACAAAATGTTAAATGAAAAGTATATATATAGATATAAATTTACCTTATCCCTTATAATTGAATTGATATCAATTTCATGCCCATAATTCACCTTTTCATTCTAATGAAAGGTAATAGAATGAAACTATTAAATGATCAAACAGGATGAGTATTTCATGGCCTATTATTACACATATATATAAATGAAATGAGTATAAGTTTCCTACTATTTTTAGATTGTTTCATCTTTATATGAATGGTCAAACTTGAACCAGCCATTGATTCCCTAGGGAATTCCTTATGCACTCATAGGATTCCATTCTGATTCATTGATCCAGTTTCTATGGGAGATACCAACCATGGAATATGTTACTTGTATTATTATGTGAATGCCTTGGTGTTGTACCGATGACTTAATTGACATATTATCAAGATATTATAATTAATTTGATACACTCCTTGGATTTATCTTAATGTATTTGGACACATGGAACCATGGATTCACCCCATTGGGCCCAGACATGCTTTGCTTGGGATTACCATGGATAAGCTCCATGGACTCAGTTAGAATTTTTTATAGTGGAATTTCTTGTGTGTACCCCTTGGATTAAACTCAAAACCTTATATTTAAACAAAATAAGTTACTACAATGAGTTTTCCCAACCCCTGAGGTCAAGGATTCCTTGGTTTCAACTTGGATCCTCTTTTATTATTATTATGATTTATTTTACTATTGTTGACACATTCACATATTTCATAAATATAAAATGAATATTAAATTAATTAATAAAATGGTTACATGTTTAGAGACACCAGCTGAGTTTGAAGGAGTTATGGGTTTTTTATTTGTACTTCCTTACTTTTATATACCTACACACTATATAGTTTATATTCACATACTATATTTGTAAAGATGCTATTTTTGGTGGCCTACAAAAATTTATCTTACACCCTATCTGGGATTCCATTAGTACCCAATAATATTATATGATCCTAGATGTGGACAAATGGGAGTATCCCACTTTGGACTCTTGACTTTATTACTTTAGGATATTATCTAAGTAGAAAATGACTGAGCCAGAGATCAGGATGCTTGGATAGTTTTTCTCTTTTTGATTCTTTTGTATATCATGTGCTATACATTCTTCCTGATTCCATTTATGCATGATGTCCCTTTTTTAGTGATATTAAATGACATCATACTTTTTATATGAAACATTTTCCATCTCTTGAGTTGTTTATTTATTCTATATATGTTTATTCTTACTTCTAATATCATATTTATTACTTTTATTCCACAATTTTATTCTTCTCTTGTCTTTATTGTGCTCCCACTCTGACATGAGGGAATATTCTCCCCATGGACACAACCTTGTCCCTATCTAATAGTTGGTAGCCTTTGGTATATAGGGAGGTTATCTTGAGGCCATGTGGCCAACCAGGATTGGTTAATCGAGAGTGAATTGGGTCAAAGACATCACAATGGAGATAATTCAACCATTTCCTATACCCAAATGTAAAAGGAAAAAAATCACCATGGAATTTTTCAATAGTCTTCCAAATAAATAAAGAGTAAATAATTCTATATGGGTTTTTTTGGATAGTCTTACAAATACTTATCACTTCATTGAAATTTGAGATGATTTCTCACTTGATAAACTTGAAAATATATACATTAGATAGGTGTTGAGTCTATATGGAACACCATTATCGATTATATCTGATTGAGATATGAGATTTAACTCCATGGTTTGGAAGAGTCCAACATGCTATAAATATATATTGGAACTTCATTACATATTATCACCCTCAAAGAAATGTCCAATCTGAGCATACTATCCAAAAAATGGAATACAAGTTAATAGAATTCTCAATGAACATCAAAGGAGGATGGGATCAACATATTTCTCTGGTCGAGTTCCCATACCATAATAGCTTCCACTCAATCATCCAAATTTATCCATATGAATCCATTTATGGGAATAGATGTATAACACCTATGTTTTTGGATGAAGTTATTGAATGGAAGTTGTTAGAACCTAAAATGGTCAAGGAAGTGTTTTAAAAGGTTAAGACCATTCAACAACACATTAGAGATACTCAAAGTCAACAGAAGATCTATGATGATAATCATTGATGAGACATGGAGTTTAATGTGGAGATAATGTTTTCCTATATATATCTCCATGGAAGAGAGTCATGAGTTTTTGGAAAAAGGGAAATATAAGTCCAAGGTACATCATCACCTTTAATATTCTCAATATAATTGTAGTTTTAGGATATTTAATACCACTCCCTCCATCCCTTTGTCAAGTATATATTGTATTCCACATATCCCTCTTTAAAAAGTACATACTGGATCCCCCACATGTATTAAATTTAGTAGTGGTGTGTCTACAAAATGATCTCTCTTATGAGTAGCATGTGGGGAAGATCTTCGACCATAGTGATAACGTTATGTGCAACAAAACAACTCACCTAGTCAAAGTACTATCATGAAACCATAAGTTTGAAAAGGTGACATGGGCACCTAAGTAATCCATAAAGAATAAGTACCATCACTTTTTTTCACCTAATTATGTAAAAAAATAGAGGGTTAAATTTATTAAATGGGGAATAATTACATGACCCAAAATTCTATCAATGGACTTTCCCTTCTGATTATATTAATGTGTCATATTTAGTAAATCACATGCACCACATGATAAACCAAACAAAATTTTATTATAATAATTTGAATATAAAATTTAGAGAAAAAATATTTCCATAATAATTGAAATTATTATAATGGGATAATAAATATAAAATAAGATAATAATAATATGAAAATTTAGATATGCATGATCCACCAGAATAACCACACTCACGAACAATATAGTATAAATGATATAGAATATTAGAAATCCAATATAAATTTTAAAAATAAGAATATATACCCTTAAGTGAAATATAATTTAATGAATAATTAATTAAATATG
This sequence comes from Viscum album, assembly GCA_963277665.1. Taxonomy (NCBI): domain Eukaryota; kingdom Viridiplantae; phylum Streptophyta; class Magnoliopsida; order Santalales; family Viscaceae; genus Viscum; species Viscum album. The sequence goes on from OY728121.1 coordinate 511,693,506, forward strand.
AGGTATTTATAAAAATTATTGACCCATATGACCATTACAAATCTAACCATTGGAATAGTAATATGGTCGTTGAAATTGTAATCTGACCATTGGAATAATAATATGACTATTAGGAATGGTAACTTGGATGTTATAATAGTAATATCACGTATATAAATGTAAAATAATATTTAGGTACCTTAAAATATGAAAATATAGAATATTTATATCATGATAAAAGTAAATAAATGTTTTAGAAATGATAAAATAATTTTTTATTTTTTGTAAACCATGTATGTTTTATTATCTTTCTTATAATAAATATAATTATTTAAAACAAATTTGTTTCATAAAATGGATTTATAAATTAATATTAAGTTTAATTATAATAGTATGAAAATTTTATGAGACCTTAAGTAATTTTCCAAAATATCATAAAAATGATCAAAATATTAAAATTTGAATTTTTAAAATAAATAATGATTTTATTAAAAATTAAATTTCTCATAATTGGAAAATTATCTTCATAAAATTAATTTCATTTTTTTAATCTACTCATCAAAAAATTGTTAGGGTGGTTTTTTTTTCAAAAATAGTTGAATTTTGGTCAATAGAAAAATACGATAAAATACGATATTTAAAATTATAAGATAAATACATGAATTTTTTATTAATGGATGATTTAAGAACAAATTATTTCAAAATAACATTCACCATTTACTATATATAGTCACAAGAATCAATAATATTCTTATTATTGGGCCAAAATAATAAACTAATTAATATAATATTAAAAAATACCCCTCTCCTCCCCTTATAAATACTACCCCTCACTACCCCTTCTCCTCAGACCTTATAAGCCATGGATATTTCCAAATTTCTTCCTAATTATATTAAAAATCATATCCCCCACATCTTAGTGTTTTTTTTCTCACCTAAAGGCCAATTCCAGTTTCCTTAATGAGTATTTCAAGGTGGCAACATTTAAGAGGTAATATTCTCAATTTACCTCTTCTAAATTTATTTCTTCTTCTACCATATCCTCACCTCCATCATCAAAAATGGAATAATAACTACAGTATCATATATATAGACATTAATTTTACATTTATAATGTAATATCAACCATCCACCCCTTTCTCGTGTCCTTTTATTCAAATAAAAATGGATCCATTGTCCATATCATGTTAGTTCACCACCTTCATGGATGATGAGTTTTAATTTTCCACTATCTCCTTCATGGTAGGATTAAATAACATTATATTTATTTATAAAGAACTAATTATTTATATTATATATTTGTCAAATTTTTTAATGAATATATTTCCCTAATATTATATAAAATGAAACTAGTTCATGATAGTCAGTAAAACCACCTAAATGAACTAGATGTATAACTCTAACATTTTTACTAAAAGAATAATAACTATGTTAGAACATATATGGATATTTGGGACCATTTAAATTTATATAAGTAAATTAATACCAGTTCATTTCACTTTTGGAGTTTTTTTCCCATTTTATAAGAACACCAATAAGTATCCACTAGTGATCCAACCTTGGAACCCTGAAATGAAAGCTCCTAAAACAACAAAATTAAACATTATATCTCATCGAAAAGATTATAAATGAACATTATAAAACATTAATAAATGATATATAAATGGAATATTTTCTTAATTAAGTAATTAATGAATCTAATTTTATTATTCTGTATGTTAAGTGAAAGTGCGCAATGGATCCAAACATAAGGTAAGAGATCTCTTTGAACCACCCTTTTTCTTTGGTTTAATACATTTGTCACCCTAACTCACCTTATATATCTATTTAATGTTATATAATTCTTATAAAATTTATATATATGTCTCCCACATATATAAATATCCTTTTCTTCTTTCCTTTTATGGGGAAATACATTCCATAAGTTCTTTTCTCAAATGAAACCCATTTCTTTCCATTAAATTTTTTATATTTATGAATTAAGATTGATTTTCTTTTATAGTACACATAAGAATGTACATGTTATGATGGGTGCACCCATATATAACTTCAATGCATTGGGTTATGTTTTTGTCTAATGAAATGTTTTGTATGCGATTAGGGAGTATAACTAATCCATTATGGAACTCTATCCACCATGTGATATTGTCTTGGAAGTTCGTCTTGACTCGTGATTATGTAATGTTATATGTTTTTTCCACATTCCCAGGTTTCCATGATCTTATGATACCATGTTCTTTTTGTTATCCAAAATTGTTATTATTCATGATTCTTCACTTCTATGATATAATTCTATGATTTTTTACTCATATATTATTATTTGATATCATTTTTTATTCCCTTAATGGGCCATATATCTCACCCCTTTATTCTATGTATTCCCCAAGTTATCATATATAGTTTTAGGAGCTCAATGGGATATAAGATCTCATTATGGAGAATAAAATAAATATGCATCATTTTAGTTACATCTTGATGTATTATGAACCTATTATTCTAAATACACTGGGATTCATAATATTTGGGTTTTAATTTTTATATATGTATATTAAAATTAGTGTAATTATATATCTAAAAGGATTGGATAGTTATAAAATAAGGTCCAATTATTCCTCTTATACACATCGTTCCATTATAGTGTTCTTATAGGGTTGAGTTTTGAAACAATTCCACAATCCCTCAAATGAACAATTAATTTCTATCTCATGTATTCCCCACCTTAATCCAATAAGAGGATCTTAATACTATTTGTTTATTTATTTTTTATTTCATTCTAAAACTCTTTGAACTTTTCAAATTTTTCATAATTTTCTCTCATCTGAAACACATATCCATACTGATTAAAGTCATCTATAAAGGTAATAAAGTACATAAAATAGCTACTTTATTGAGCACTCATTATCCCACATACATAACTATATAAAATATCTAATAGCCCACTATCCATTTAAAATTTTCTATTAAAAGGTTATTTGGTCATCTATCCTAATAAAAAATATTCTCAATTTTCAAACTATTCATAATCGAAAGGTTTCAATAATTCATGTCTATAGAGTCTTTGTATGAGTTTCAACCATGACCTTCTTATTCTGAATTTTATAAATAGGATTATCCATATAAAAATTTTATAAAATATTTATCAGATTCCTAATTCCATTAAAAATCGTCAATTTATATATATAAAATCATGTTCTTAATAGTTAATTATAATTGCTTCTTTTCTAAAAAAGGTACATAAAAATTTTGTGTATAGATTGAATATAATAATATTTCTCCAAATATAGTATTAATCCAGTTGCTAATGTAACATCATAATTTTTTACCTCTAATATAGAAACTCATGCTCAATTACTGATATGAATATCTACTTCATCCTTTTTAAATTATCTCTTACCTTTTATCCTATGTTTAGAAAATCAAATTTTTCATGCACACTTAGTATAAAATACCTATGAGTCATAATTAGTGAAATTTTAAACTATAACAATCAAAATAAGGTCCTAAAAATGATTCTCTTTGAGAACATTTCTCAAAATTAGATACCAATTTTTAGTTGTTCTATAGGTTATACCTATGAATCATATCAATATGATTTTCATGAATTAAATTGTAACCTATTATTTTGTCTAGTTTTTTAAGCCTAGAATGGATTTCACTCATTGGGATTACATTGACACTTTTCCCAAAAACTCCCAATGGTTCCCCATATGTAGTTGGGTACATAACTGCTCTCCAAAGGTCGGTGGTCATATGGGTTTTCAGGCCCATAAACTCTTGGGGACTTGCATTGGTCAAGAGGATGGGAGTTCAGGCTCATCACACGCATTTGGGGTGGTTTTTTTCCTGCTCCAAGACTCTCTTATAGATTTAAGATATGTTTTTTATCTCTTACTAATCCTGATATGGGACCGATTACCCTCACAAAATGATTAATTGGTTATTTCTATCATAAAATAAAGAAATAGATCCTCCTTGATGAACTAAGGGGAGTACAGTCTCATTGGTGAATCCATATGTATGTGTCTAGTGTTCTTAATCCATCCCCTTAATAGTGAATAACTTCTTTATGTGTTGAAACTTTATGACCAAAATCTTTGAAATGTGCTACTGTGCGAGGTTGTGGTTAATATCCTGAGGAGGGTATTGAGCCATTATGATGCATCTTACATATCATTGTTATTTTAGGAATAAAAACCCACATATTTTGTTAATCCTGGGAAGTTTATTGTCATGTGGAGAGGACATATATGTGGGTACTAAGATAGAAAATGTTTGAACTCAGGTCTCCAGGAGATATCCTACATATCCTGATTATGGAAGAAATCAAAGTCATCATAGTTTAATTACACCCTTGTGACTATCCCCAAGGTATATACCCTTATATTATGGGTGTTCATACCATACCACTCATTGAGGATTATATACTAGGATTTCCCTGGTGATTGGAGATTCATGATGTCCGATGTGATGTTCATTGCATCCCCCTAAGCCCACATGATCTATGCTTGATGTGATAAATAAGGGGTAATAGATGATCAATATCATGGTGTATGTATATGGGAATTTTATGCTAGGAAAGTTCTTGGGAAGTTTGGTATAGATCTCGGGCCATGGAAAGGTGTCCTACATATCCCGGTTATGGTGGGATTCAGAGTTCTTGTAGTTCATTTATCCCGTAACATGATAATGGGATAAGGTGGATGATCACACATGGAGACATTATGATCGTCCTCAAGGTTTCAGGAATGTTAGGTCTTCATACCAATATGGATTCCTTTTTGACCAGGGGAATACCATATGATGTTAGTAGTTGGGGATTATGAAATGAGGTTTCCATTGTGATCCTGGGGTGTATAGTGTAGATTCCATGATATGTGAAACTCTCTAAGCTCACATGGGTTGTGCTCATTATGAGAAAAAAGGGTTATCAAGTCATTAATTTCATTTCTTTGGATAAGGGTTGGGATACTAGTTTCATCCTAGAAAATCAATATGGAGCTCAAACCTTGAAGAGGTGGCCTACGTATTCTAAATATGGATGGAATAAGAGTCATCACAGTTCCCTTTATATTGGGGAATACACACTAAGGATTCCCTTGTATTTGGGGATTACACACTAAGTATGGATAGGGAAATCAAATCCAAGGATTCCCTTATGTACTAGCCTTCTTGTCTAGGGGGTTTCGCATGAACCAGTTGACTTGTTTGGGGTATGTCATGTGCCATAGTTGGCTTGTCCTAGAAACCATTACATGACCTATCTGGACACATATGGCGGGGTGTCGCAAGAGTTAGTGCAACATCATTTGAAGGATTCCACGTGTCATATATAACATCACTAGAGGTCATCACGTGACCCGAATGGGATTTATGAAGGGTGTCATTAATCTCAAGTGACATTCCCAAGGGGTGTTGCAGGTCTTGGTTGGATTTCTCAGAAGGTATAGTGAGATCTTGGTTTCCATTCCCAGATGCAACAATGATACTTGACCGATATGAATGAATGTTGTTATATGATTCAAGAAATATATCTAAAGGATGTCTCGGGGCTTGGGGATAGACACAGAAGGTTTCTTGAGACCAAGGTAGTGTGCATAAGAGGGTCGTGTGAATTTCTCTGACATGTCAGGAGTATTTCATGTGTCCCAAAGAGCATACTTAAGGGATGTCACAATATCTAGGTGATGTATCATGGTGTTATCTTGCATCCTTGTATAACTCATGCGAATAGAATGAGGGCCAGCTATCATTTTTAGCATTTAAGTCTTATACCTTTGATCTTGGTTTATCTCTTGTATTTTGAATTCATTTGCTTTGTTCAATATTATTTTATTTTAATTCTTGAATGATCTATCAGACATGTGGTATGTTCTTCACACACCTTTCCAATATCCCATCACATGATCTTTGAATGATCACATGAAGTACCTTATGTATGGAACATGATCACTTCGGCCCATTACTGGTATATTACCTAACTGAAAATTTGTTGGTCGAGTGATCAGTTGCTCCGAGAAGTCCGCTTTTATGCTTTGCACTTTTGCGCTGAGATTTTCCTTCCTATAGTAGCCGGTGAGCTCCAATATCAAAAATATAACCTTTTTTGAGGTTGGGGAGGGGGATTTATAGGCCTCTCTACCCCGATTATTCACTTATTTGAGTGGCATATCTGGTGAAATTCTAGGATGGAGTCTATTATGGGGTCTGGCACCATGCATCTTCACGATTCTCTATTGTGGTTCATTCCAAGCACATCGCCTGATTTTCAGTGATCATTGGTCTCTTCATTCAATTCCCCCTTTATCATATTATTTCTGATTAATGAAGACTAGTTTGATCATGTGATCATCTCAAAGGACTTTTTGTCTTGTCCTATGGACATGCCCAAGGACCTTTGTAAGAACCAAAGTGTTGATTAAAAGTAATTCATGAGATTCTTGATGACTTTTCCGAAACTTTCCATGTGATGAGGATGATTTTTTCAGGGGTCTCATGGGACTGTTTTGTGGAATTTCTTAGCAAGTCGCAAGTATTTTAAAACTACGAGTACCTTCCTCATATTCCCTATTTTATTTCTTTTGTTTTATGTGACAATGATTGGGAGTCATGCGAGATTTCATAATTAATGTAAAGTAAAATTATGCAATTTTTCTAGTGATTCATCACATGATCAATATTGGCCATGTGGGGATGCGTGATCATTTCATGGAAAAATCTATTTGTTTTCCCTTGAGCACTAAAGGGGAAGCATGGAGTCTCCAAGAAATACCTGAGGACTTCTATGTGGTAAGGCTAACAAGACAATAAGTATTTAGTGAGGTGAGTTGAACATGTCGTTGAGGTCTTGTAGTGTCTTTCGATTTCTTCATGGGTGCACTGCATATCATTCAATTACCATGAACACCTCTCTCCTCCTCCATATTATCCCCTTTGTTTTATTTTAAAAAGTTCCATGAATTATGAATATTTCTATGAGTAATGTCAAGTACATTTAGTCTATTTTCTTATGATGCCTCATGTGACCAATATGGGCCATATGGGGGTGTGTGATCATGTTTGTAGGAAAATATATATGTTTTCCCTTAGGTCGCTAAATGGGAAGTGTGGAGTTACCTAGAAATACCCAAGGACCTCTATGTGGTTAGGAAAACAAGACAAAAAGGCTTTCACAAGGTGAGATGGACATGTCACCAAGTTCTTGTTGTGTCTTGCGATTACTCTAGGGGCACACCACATGTACTACTATGACCGCGAGTATCTCTCTCCTCCTCTCTTTTATCTCCATTATTTTATTTTTCAAAGGTTTTAGATTCTTTAGAGATTGTAGGAGTATCATCGAGAAAATTTATCCTTCCTAATGATTTCATGGCACATGAGCTTCATGACCACTAGCAGTTTCTCCCTTTGGATATTATTTCTCCATATTTATGGAGTAATTTTTGTTTATTTCTTAGGAAAATTCCAATGAAAAACCATGAAACCTAGGGGTATTCATTCAATTGTCACCATTCATCCATTGGTTATCTATAGAGCTTTCATAAGAGCCAAAAGTTTTGTTAAAGGGGACTCTGTGTGATCCTCCATGGGTTATTCATTACATGTGGAGTCTTCACATGACTTTGAAATGGTCATGTGATCGTGAGTCCCTTGTACGTTCATGCGACCTACAATTCTCAGTTTATTTTCATTGTTGGTCAAGGTAATACCCATATTTGGGTATTTATTCCATTTTGATTATTTTTTATGCCTATTTTGTGGGAATAAAAAAATTCCCCCCCTCAGGAGTGACATCCATGGGGACATGGAATCAGTTATGAGGAAAACCAATGCATGCCTGAGTATTTGGTAGTGTCTCTAACCGGTGTATTAGGTGATGTTTGGTCTATCGGGTGACATTTTTCATCCCATGAAATGTCATATATATAGGGGGTGGAGTAAAATTCATTCTTCTGATCACCCATTCCCATGCCTCTATCATTTTTTCATTCGCTAAGTGCCTCCATTGTTTTCCAAAGCTGATAGGCATGGCGATTATAGATTGATTTTTATAAGTCCATATAGTGATCCTTATAATCCCTTTTAGACTAGAATATCATGGAACTTTAGGTTAAGGTCTTTTATCTCAGACCTAATATTGCTTTAGTTTAAGGTCTTTTATCTTGGACCTGATATTTCTTTAGTTTGAGGAATTTTATCTTAGACCTTCTGTTTCTTTAGTTTAGGGTCTTTTAGCTCAAACATTCAATTTATTTAGTTTAAGGTCTATTTTCTTAGACCTAATATAGATTTATTTTACGGTCTTTTAGTTCTGACCTAATATCACATTTGTTTAGGGTCTTCTCACTTGGACCTTCTATTACTTTATTTTAATGTCTTTTAACTCAAACTTTGTATTTCTTTTGTTTAAAGTCTTTTATCTCAGACCTAATATTTCTTTAGTTTTGGTTATTTTATCTCAGAACTAATATTTCTTTAGTTTAAGGTATTTTAGATCAAACCTAATATTTCTTTAGTTTAAGGTCTTTTATCTTGGACCTTCTATTTTTTTATTTTAAGTTCTTTTATATCATACATGATATTGCTTCAGTTTAAGGTCTTTTATCTCAGACCCGGTACTTATTTAAATTAAGTTATTTTAGCTTGGACCTAATATTTCTTTAGTTTAAGGCCTTTTTTCTCAGACCTACTGTTTCTTTTAGTTTAGGGTATTTTAGCTCTTACCTTATATATGATCATTAGATATGGTGAAGACATGAAAGGAATGACCTAAAACACACTGAGGTGTTGGGTTTGTTCGATGGTGTTGTTGAGGCTCAAAAGGATTAGAAGGCCATTTTTCAGAGTGACACAATTGGTTAGCGACCATAGGTGCATATATGGGATCCATAGGCATGCATTCATAGTCAATAGAAGGGTCCTTGAAGTCAGGTATCCTTTCCAGGGGCTATGGAACATTCATGGAGGTGATATCAATTGAGGGAGAAATATTAGGGAAGCTAGATCCACTTGGATAGTTGGAATATGAGTGATGTAAATCATAACCTGAAAGTCTTATTCCATGAATATGAGATGGTTCAGACATGTCAGGTATGTCCCATGACATTCTGAGATTCCAGGTTCCACCACACTGTTTCCAGGGCTCACAAGGATTGAGTCTCCTTTCTCAAAAGGAGAAGATTACTTTAGTTGGTGGGTCAAGTCCCTTATGCATCGATATCATTCCAAGTGAAAGATAATATCCACCTCTCGATGAGGTCTGTGAAAGGTTTTTGGGGAATCAATCATTCAGCAGATGAAGTTGGATATCAAAAGAGGGCTATTCAGGAAGGGTTCTGGAATCCTAGGGAAATTAGCTCTTAAATCATGAAGCTCGAGCCCTATGCCCCATGGTTTCAAATCCTAAGGTGTGGGATATTGAAGGCTATGGAATGAAGTGTTTCACTCCATCATTGAGAAAGGGTATGAAACATGGTGACATAACATCAAATATATCGAATATACTTGTATATTTTGGTGTGGGGATTGTGAATCATGACCCAAAGCACTCAAATCAGAAGAATGAAATGTAAATTCATACAAGGAGAGGTTTCGTCACACTGAGGTGTTGAGTTATTCTATTATGATTTCAAGTCTCACACTGATCAGAATGTCCTTTTTTGGAGTAACTCATTTGGTTGACATCCATAAGCACATATCTAGGATCCATGGGCATGTATGTATAGTCAATAAAGGGTTCCTTGAAGCCGGATATCCATTCTAATGTCCATGGAAGTTTGTGATTATTTGAGACACCCCAACTCATGATGTTTGATCTATGGAAAGTGTAAAATCAAAGGAGGGTGTGAGTACCCTAAAATTTGTGCCAACACCTAACGAATGTATTCTTGTGGTGAGTAGATGTGACAAACCATTACACTAACTTTTTCTTAGATCAAGGGGTCCAACGAATATATATTTTCTTTTACTAGGGTTACAAGGTAGACCCTATAAGATTTATGTATTATATGTTTTCACCCTAATTGTTTCCTAAACTATAATAATTATGATTTTAGCGGGTGAAGACTCGACTTTTTATCAGGTCTCCCTTTGAGGGTTTTTGAACAGAAAAGTTTTGTGTCTCTTTAATTAGTAGTTTAAGGTATTGTGATTTGTACCATTATGGGACAGATTTTAATGTCATATATATTAGAAAAAAGTACAAGTATATTAGGTTCATGACTCACATGGAATTAATATGGGAGAAGTTACACAAGAACCTCATTAAGATACCCAGGGTCAAGAGCACCCCAACATCCTTTTGACCAGGAGATGGAAATGTTGTAAATCATGGATCAAAGTTCTTGGGTCATGAGTAATGATATGGGATACTAATATCAGGAGTAGTTCAGACATACTAAAGTGTTGAGTTCTGCCACAATGATGTTTGGGATCACACAGATTGGAATTTCCTTTTTCAGAGTGATGCACTTTATTGATGGCTATAGGCGCATATGCAGGATCCCTGGAAATACATGTATAGTCAAACAAAGGTTCCTTGAAGTTAGATATTATTTCAAAGGTACATGGAAGGTTTTGGAGATCCGAGATACCCGAGTAATGAATTGTGGCTTATGGATTAAGGTACTTTAAATTATGGTGAAAGAACCCCATAATATGGTTGATCGGGGTAAGTCTCTTGTGGTGATTTGATAAGGAAGGATGAATGGGTAATAGTTTTTCTAGTTTAATGTTGTGTAGTGAGGACATACTTGCCTCTGTATAGTTTAACATTGTGCGGTAAGGATGTAATTTCAAGTAGTTTAATGTCATGTGGTAAGTAAATACTCCCATGAAATTTAACATCATGTGGTAAGGACGTACTTCCATGTAGTTTAACTTAATGTGGTAAGGACGTACTCCCATGTAGTTTAACATCATGTTGTAAGGATGTACTTCCGTATAGATTAACATCATGTAGTGAGGACATAGGAACTAACATGAAAGTGTAAAAGTATCATGATTGGGCCTAAATATGCAGACTTGGGAATCTCTAGATATCTCATGAGGATGATAATCAAGCCACATATAGTTCTTAATGAAGTTTCCTATGCAGGTATATCCTATAAACCAAGATGGGTGTTTTTATACTTGTTTGTTGTGATTGGGCATGGGGTTGGAAATTCACACATCACTGCATATCCTATGGAGAAGGAATCAAGTCGTGCATAGTTCTTGAATGAGAAATACTCTACACATGTTTGAACCATACATAGAGGTGTGAATTACTTCCATTGACCATTTCATATGGGCACAAGATTGAAGATCCAGGCATCACTATGTATCCAGTTATGAAAGGAATCAAGCTACACATAGTTCTTGATGTTCCATGTAGTTTAACATAATGTGGTGAGGATAAGGGTTGAACTACATGAATTAATGGGAATATTGTGGTTGGGAAAAAGATTGGAAGTCTGGGCATCACTACATATTTCATGAGAATGATAATCAAACTAGACATAGTTTTTTGAAAATCAAATAGTTTAATGTCATGCAGCAAGGATATTGACCATGCAGTTTAACATCACGCATCAAGGACATTGACCATTCAGTTTAATTTCATGTGGTGAGGTCTTATAATAGACATGTTTTGTACCTTTATTCCTTGATTGTGAGGGTAAGTCCCTACTGAAATTTCTAAGATCATGTGAGCTATGCTTGGTGTAAGAAACAAGGAACGACATAGGTTTCCCTACAATGTAGATACATAAAGGGGGTATGATAAGGGAATTTAATATCATATAGTGGCTAGACAAATATATAGGATTGATGTGTCCCTATGTATCTCATCAGAAATGGTAATCAATCCATATGTAGTTCTAGAAGAATCGTACAACTTAACTTTGTGCGGAAAGGGAGAAGGTGACTCGGTGTGAATGGAGATGGATATCACAGATCCATATAGTTTTACATCATGTGTTAAAGATATTGGATCACCCATTTTGAAAGGAAAATAATCTTAGGTATGGGCCCAAGAATAGAGGTTCAGGTGTCACTACGTATCATGTGATGATAGGAATCAAGCCATGCATAGTTCTTAAGAAACCATGAAATTTAACATCTTACATCAAGGAAGAACTCCATATAGTTTAACATCATGTGGTTAGGATAAATGATGGGACTTACTTTGATGTGAATTCCTAGGCCGACAACTTATTCTAAGTATTTCTTGAGAAACCTTGCATTGGTGGGAGGTGTAACACGCTCCCCATCCATTGTGGAAAATGAGTAATCCCCATTGTGGTAGACCTTATGTATGATGTAAAAGGTCCCTCCCACTTGAGTTATATATTTGGGGGATTCTTTCCTAGTAGCATTGTGGTTTTTAATACCAACACCATTTCCCCATGGAGGAATGATCAGAGGAAAACTTTTTTATTGAAGGTTCATGCAATCCAATTCTAGTGGACCTCTTGTTTGTGTAGTGTGTGCAACCTATTCTGGTCAAGTTGTTCCAATTCATCTAGTCACAATTTTTATCGGTCATCATCTAAGAGTTTTTTGTATATGGATACTTGGAGTGAGGGTAAATAAACCTCCATGGGTAACACTACCTTGGTCCCATACACCAGTGAGTATAGTGTTTCTTGTGTAGTAGTACGCGTGGTAGTACGATAGGCCCTTAAAGCATAGAGAAGTTTTTCTGGAAAAGAATTGTTATCCTTGTTCACCATATTCTAGATAATATTTGATAGAGTCTTATTTAAGTCCTCTATATATCCATTTTCTACTTCATGATAGCGATATGAGTGATTGGACTCGATATTGTACACTTAGTACAACTTCTTCAATTCTAAAGAATAGAAGTTGGTGCCATTGTCCATTAATATTGTGTGAGGGACCACAATCCTATTGATGATATGGGATTTTATTAAGTTGATGATTTTATTCATCCCAAATTAATTGAGGGGTATCACCTCATCCCATCTGGAAAAGTAGTTGGTAGTAGTAAGGATGTACTTGAACTGTTTAGTTATGGATGGGGGATAGGGCCCCATGACATCCATCCCCCAAACAAATAATTTCATGGAATACTTTTCTATATGTAGTAATTATGGAGGTTAATGGATGAAGTTTTCATGGATTTGGAATGCATGAAAATTCTTGGGGAATTCCACACATTCCCATATCTTAGTTTTCTAGTAATATTCTAACCTCCTGATCTGGTGTAAGAGCTTGATACTAGATTGATGGGTGATTCCAGAGGCTGCATGGACTTCTTTCAGGATAGAAGGAATCTCTCCTTTTTATATTAATATAAGGATTATCCCATCTAAGTCATGATTATATAGAGTTTTCTTCTCATTCGGACCATCTTGTAGGGTAAATTTTTTTGCATGACACCGAATATGCTCCCTTCCAACTCAATCCATTGGTAGAGTACCATTTTGAAGATAGATGATTATGGGATCCATCCATCCTAGGGTGACTATTGCTGCATCATTCTCTAGGGAAGTGTTTAACTAATTGATCTCTTCCATATCACATATGACGATCACTGAGACTATTCATCAATGTGTAATGTGGAATATTGATTCTTCTTGACCAGGGTTGGCCAAGACGGTGCACGCATTGGAAAATGCATCATCGCAAGCATTCTTTGATCATGGAACATGATGAAATGTGGGCTAAAAAGGTAATTATTCCATTAGTTCCCTATAATATCATGTAAGAGGGATTAATTGATCCTTCTTGATGGCATATTCACGATTGACCATCTTTATCACTAACTCTAAATCCCATTTTATGTTTAGTTAGGCTATTTGTAGTTGTAGGGACAATTTCAAACCAGCAATGATGTCTTGGTATTCTGCCTCATTATTTGTGTAGCCTTTAGATAGTGAGAAAGATTATGGGAAAACTATTTTTTTTTGAGAGACAAATACAATCCCCAAGGAAACCCAATTTGATTCAGGTTTTCCATCCTTGTTTTGATAGAACTTCATGAGGTGCCATCAAAATACATCTTCTATTTATGGGTAGTTTCATTTGAATAGAATACCTCTTCATCTAGACACTCAGTGTCTTCTATTATATTCACTGGGGAAAGATGTACTATAATGAAATCAGCCAGGTCTTGTGCTTTCACTAAATTCTATGACAAAAATTGAATTCCATATTATTGAAGAATGACTACCCACATGGCCAAGCACTAATATAGCATCAAATGTCCAGGGATATAAAAGATAGGATCAATGTAAGAGGCCAATTAGACTTCATGGTACTGTAAGTAATTCCTTATCTTTTTCACTAATAAGATGAGTGTGAGGCAGTTATTCTTGACATCATAGTATCGGGTCTCAGTACCTATCATGGTTTGGCTAAGGTAATAGAGAGTATTCTCTCTCCCTGCATAATTATTTTGTATGAGGAGGGTTCCTAGTGAGGTTTCCATAGTGACCACATATAATATGAGTGGCCTCCCTTCCACCGAAGGCATCAGGACCTGTAGGTGAAGTAGGTACAGCTTGAGATTTTTGAAGGATTTTTGGTAATCATCATCCCATTGATAGGCAGTTCCCTAATTCATTAGCTCGGTGAAGGGGATAGCTTTTTCGGCTAGGTTATCAATGAACTGTCAAATGTAATCAAGTTTACCTTGGATTCTCCTCAATTCTCTATTATTTATGGGGGTGAAATTTCTAATATAGAACTAGAATTCTTTTAGTCGACCTCAATGTCATGGTGGCATCCCACAAAACCAAGGAATTTCCATGAAGATAACCTGAAAGTTCATTTCAGTGGATTCATCTTCATACTGTGTTGTCGCAGCTTGTCAAAAATTGTTTGAATATCCATGAAGTGATCACACCACTGTCAGTATTTAACCACCAGTTCATCTACATAACATTCAGGTATCTTTCCCAAGAATGGATTAAATATATGGTTCATGGCATGTTAATATGTAGCACCAGTATTCCTCAAACCAAAGGGAATGACCTAATTAAAAAATATCCCATGAGGTGCTCTAAAGGTAGTGTTTTATTCATCTTTCGGGGACATCTTTATTTGATTGTACCCTGAGTACTCATCCATGAAATAAAGGGTTTGGAAACCAACTGTTGCATTGATCAAGAGTTATGTCATCAGAAATGGGAAATTTTCCTTTGTGAAATGCTTCTTAAGGCCCCTAAAATCAATGTAGACCCTAATATGATCATTCTTATTCTTGACAGGGATTATGATTGAAATAAATATTGGGTATTTCACTTCTTGGACAAATTTCAATCCAATAAACTAGTCAACCTATGCCTCTATATTTGTGGCATGATAGGGTTTCATCCTCCTAGATACCTTATTGAATCCTCGATGCTCATTTGGTATCCTGATATGGTGTGTATCCACATCTAGGTTCAGTCCGGACATTTCTATGAAGTACCATATGAACACATATCCATACTGCTTCAGAAATGTGATGTGTATATCTTGTTTTTAGAGGGTCATGGTGGCACTAATTAGTGTAGGTCAAAGACCTTCCTCTATTCCTAAGTTTTCTACCTAAGTTTGTCAATGGTGGTGGATACACCTTCCTCAAATGATGGAGGGGAATTCCTAAGGTTAGCCTCATCTTCTTCCATCTCTAAGTATATATAGTAATTTTCAAATGGAGATAAAAATTTGGGGTCTTTAATATCATCATCACGGTGAAGGATTCCATGAGAATAGATTTTATCACCCCATGTTGATTGAGTCGTTGTAGAGAGATGTCAAAGATGGTAGTTATCGATGTTTTCACTAGGGAAAAGAGGGACTTGGACCTCTAGGATTATATCTATGACCTTGACCAAGTTTATGGGGAGCACATAGTCTCTATCGAGCATACTCCAAGGATTCATAGGAGAATTCCCCAATCCATTAGGAGTGGAAACCTGTATATCATTATCCACCATTGGTTGTTTGCCTCCCTTTTTATAGAATTCTTATTAAGCATATGTGTCCCGTAATTTATCAAAGGGAGAACTGTCACCATGTATTATGTCAAAATTTACATTAACGGGATACTTCAAACACTGGTGAAATGTTGAAGTTATCTCTATATGGTAATGGAGATAGGGACGTTATACGTGGTGTCCTGCTGGATTACCATAAACTTAGCATCTGACATGAGATCCCTAAACTGGGATTTGATCTTGATTTTCTCAATATGCCTTTTCTCACAATTATCATACCCATGGATGGTTAGCTTAGTGGTAGACAAATCCCCTTCACCATATCCCAAACATCGTAGGTTTTGGACTGGGATAAGACTACTCCTAGAACCATTATCAATCAGATCCCTTTGGACATTGACTTTATTGAGTCCACCCAAGACATATAGGGGTTATGATGTATCCTTGAGGGGCCTCCATCTGATCTTGATCATTTAATGAGATGGCGATAAGAAATTCCGATAACATGTTCTCCACTGGATATACCTCAGCTACAACAACTTCCGTCTCGAACTCTTGTGGGCTCCGAAGGGCTTCATCAAGTGCTTCAATAAGTTATTTTGAAAGATGAATCACATATAAGACTAATAGATTGGCTAATACTACCACCATATATTTCAAAACATCTTATTTTTGTTCCAAATGTAGGTTCTTCCCAATATGGGGTTTCTCCTGGATGTGCATATGAGGAGTAGAGGAATTTGTTATGGATGAACCAGGTGATTGTGTAGAGGTTGAGGGAGTATATTTTTCTAGTGGCACAGATCACAGTAGCTTTACTCCATTTCCTAGGTTGATCAAATTGGAACTTTTTTAATAAGTCATGAAATACAATCAGGTGTGGACAGCTACTGGAGGGTTCTAAGATGCCTCTCTACCATTTCTATGCTTGCTGGAGAAATTTCCCATGAGTCTCAACTTCATTTTCATTTTATATAGGGACAAGATCAGAATATTGGGTTTGATAATGTCTATTTTGTCCCCTATATCCTCATCTCTTTCTCATGTGGCCTCTTGTTACTCAGTTGTATATGGGAAACACATTTTCTTAGGAAAACACATCATCATAGAAGCATTCTGAAAATTTTATCATGTTGACATAACCAAATATGATCTCTTCGTCTGATAAGGATTCTATTTTGTGGGGTGGTTCCCATGCCTCATATGCTACAATGAAGAAGTAAAAAAATAATTACTGCTCACTTTAGAGGATAATATAACTCTTATTCTCCTATCTCTTCCTACTTTTGGTGGTTACTCCCACCTTTAGAAGCCACATTTTGTGTCTCCTTCTTGGGTGGTGGAGCTATTGTGGGTTTTTGTGACTGTAATTTTAAAGTGACATGAGCTCGATCTACTATCTTTTGGGTTATCCAGTTATCAAATTTTTTAAAACATATGGTTGGGACTTTTTGTCAATCACTCTCTTCTTCTGGTAAGATCATGGTTATGCAAGATGCCTGATCTAGGGAGTTATCTAACACCAATTGTCTGAAATCAATCATACCTTGAAGAATGTATTTGAAGATGATGCAGTTCTGGATATTATGACCCAACATTCTATAGAAAGAGACATAATCAGGATAGTTCGTGAGGTCAACCTCATCAGGCTACCTAGTTTGTGGATGTGTGAGTAAGTTATTGTCTATGGCTACCAAGAAATAATCAGGGACTTATTCATTATGAAATTATTGTAATTTTTCAATCCATTCCTCAAATATCATGAGACCTTTTTTTATTCATTATTCTATATGAGGTAAATTCTATGGTTTTCACCACTTGATAGGAGGTACTATGAGTTTTGGGGCCTTCCTATGCATTTGGATGGGCACTACTATTGGCTAAAGCATGACATCTACATCTTTTTCTCTGTCTGGCCTTTTCCCCAGTGTTCTGGTCATGAGTCAAGTTTTAGATTGGGTTTTCTAGATAGATACTTCTAAACATTTGGTCTTTTACAAAAACTCCTATAATTCACCTAGATATTTCATTGGAATTATAAGTTTCTTCAAGTTAACCCTAATATTTTCATCACAGAGTTCCAATAGTTTCTCTTATGACTGAGGTATGTTGAGTGAGTAGGTCAAACCCTTATACCTTTTTATTAAGTCCCACACCCTCTCATTCTCACATTTTTTTAGTTTTTTATGAGGATGATCATTTTATTTATCAGTATAGAACTGAATTGAAAAATTAATTGATGAAGAAGGACTTCCAATTAGGACACGAATCCCTCTGGAATATTATAATACCAAAAAAAGGCTGGCCCTATTAGAGTTTGTACAAAACACCTCAGCTTTGTTTCCTCCTATTGATCTTGAGAGCCCATCATAGGCCCACATTAGGATAAGAAGTGTGTGGTGTTTTGTTTAGGGTCCCCTAAACCATCAAATGTAGAGATGGTTGGAATTATGAAATTGGGTGGAGGTGAAGTGTCCTCCACCCAATCAGGGTATGGATTCCTCTCATGCTTTGCAGGTGTGCGTCACCCTTCCATGAATTCCATTTGAGTATCCAGGGACTCTATGACATTAAGAAGCTCTGGGGAACTATTTCCTGAGTTGTCTCCCTTTTATAGGGAGTCGGTGGGGGTTAAAGAGGTGGCCCCACTTTTATCTCCTTTATATTTTTGATTCATCCCAAGATTTAATGGTTTTCCAGGAGAGGCAGAGGCTATTTCTATAATGGAGGGAAGCCATGATCATTTTCAACTTCCTCATTTATGTGGACTTGGTTTCTATACCTAGATCCAACTTGATGCTTAGATAACACTCTTATTGGTAGACTGGCCATGGGAGGGTGAACATTTTTCTCCACCTGAAGATGATACCTAGTGGGGATATTTCCTCTGGGTAACTCCTTGTTGAGTTGTCATAGAGTTTTCATTTCACTCTCATATTGTAAAAAATTTTCCTCTATGGAAGGAATTTTGTTTATTTTTGTAGGTTTTCGGGATGTGGTTGTACCCTTTCACTTGGTGATATACCGTCATGGAGCTGGCAGCTCGATATTCAGAGGTTCCATGTTTTGGAATTGTCTTTGGTTATTGGTGTGTGTAACCTCATTTGGAGCATCCAATTCACCCTCCTACTGAATCATGTTTCCCATGTCATGGCCTTTTAAACTTGTGTCTTGATCAATATCTACCATGTTCATTGGGACAAAATTTTCATGGGAATATTGGAAAATGGTGGTTGTTCCATTACTCTCAATACAACAGGCTGATTCTATACTATCTTCTTTTGGGACATTATTTGAACCCATGGCCATGTGGGCTATTTTGGTTTGTGGCCCCGATGGGGTATAATTGTCTTTATCATAGTTTACCCCCATTTTGGTCTATGAACAGTGACTCTGAGGGAGTTCCTGGTCATTGTTGTTGAACATTCCCTGACCAGCAAGGGTTTTTCTTGTGATGGGAGGAGATAGTGGAATGTCGACCACTGATTGATTCATCCCAACCTAGAGAAGAATGGTTCCCTCTATGGTACCTATGATTACAATTCCACTAGCCCTATAGGGTGGGGGTCATTTAGGTCTGCGATTTTCATGGATTGGTCCAATTTTTGGGGATCCAATGACTCTATTAAAGGACTTCATGATTACAGGGACATATATGAAGATATAAATGCCCCCATCATAGTGGGGTGTGGGTGATTTGAATTCATCACTGATGTCTCCAGGGTCCTCTCTAGGGATGATGAACCTGGCTATGGTGATTAAGATATAAGTTCTATAATCCTCATGGGTTGGGGTTCTCCTTCGGTTGCTGATAGTATTTCCTAAATCCTATTAGTAATTAATGGTCCAAGGGGTGGAGGTGGTGGTAGATATTCTCTAGGCCCGTGGGTATGAGTCCTCTCCTAGATGGATATCATGGAAGCTACTACTGAGGTCCACATGATGCGGCACATCTATGCTCATGTAGGAGCAAGGTATGATGGAAGCCTGTGGTGGGAGCCATTCCTTATAAGAAGTTGTATGGGTGATTGAAACTTTAGTCTATGTGTTTAGAATGTCATTTAATTTTCTTGAGGGGAACAGTTTGAAATCCTATTGGCTATCCTCTCTCTCCCTATCTGTGGTGTCTGGCCACCATTGAAGTTGTGGAATTCTATTGTAGTGACCAACTGGCTTGACCGTTACTCGGTCCCCTGATCTTGTCAGAGGATATAACATTGCAGGATTTCATATCTAGGGGGTTATTCTATTCTAGGGGAGTGGAAAAGTGTAATGATCTATACTATCCCCATCCTCAACTATGGATTCATAATGTGGCATCATAGATCAATTGTCGAAGAGTTGTGATGCAATGGTAGCAAGCATGTTGCATATTTATACTGTGCTTTTCTTATTTTAGATCCCAGCCCATGGAGATAGCAGCCAAGTATAGCATAAAATAGATTATATTGATTTTCTAAACGTTAAACTCATATCCTGGATAAGGTAGATGTTGCGACTTAAGTCGCTGATGAGTAGACCACATATTTTTGCATAGGTGATAAATTAACTCCTTTTCTAGCTCATTTGGGACCTCATATATAGAAATTTAATGGGGCCAGAACATGATGGGGAGGTTTTTTCTAGTTAACTCTCTCCATATATCAATGTAAGCCTCTCCTCATCATACTTATACACCTCCATCCAGTCAGACCATAGAAGATGTCTTTGATAGTCACATGCTGATGGGAGTAGAGTGTTGTTATAAGTCGATAGGGAACCATATACATTTGATCCTGATGATTCAAGAATCTCTCAATATTAAGGTTTTGTAATTTTGAACACCTCTCTATATGGAGGTTTCTAGACAAAGGTAGGATTTTCTTTCCCATTGATGATATCATTGTGGGGAGGTTAACCACGGTGGATTTTAGGATTAAGGTCCCTACGGTCCATCTCCACAATACCATGAGGATGAATATCAGGGTAATGAATGTCTTCTACTTCTTATTTGATAGAAGAGTCGATGGACCCTTATGGTGTTGATAATGTGTCTCAAACAACCTCAAGGACATTGGCATTGAGAAGATTAGGAGAATGGGCCATGTTTTGTTCCGTGGTTAGAATATGATGTCCTACCTTTTGTAATTGTGTTGGGGTATGATATTTCTATGTGATGGTTGCTGTAATTTGTATATAACCACCTGGTACTATAGGAGTATGAGCCTGCAGCTGAGAATGTATCAGAATATACCGATGAGTTGTCTCATTGTTGATAGGAATGTGAGCTTTTCCTGAGGCATGTGCCATTCTCAATTGGTGAGCCTCTATTAGGATTTAAATATGATCCCGATCCTAAGCCTATGGAATATAACACTAGTATTTCTTGGAAAGAATATGATCCTACCCTAAGGCATGTTCCACTCTCACTTGGTGGGCCCGGATTGGATCAAGAATATGAGCCTAGTCTAAATATTCATTCTCAGTCAGAATATACCGAAGGACCTATAGAATGAGAGAAGTAATATGAGCATTCCCCTGTGTTTCTTTGGAATTATACTGTCACAATCGTTCATTGGTGAAATTAGGAATATGCGCCTAGCTTTTTTGATCCTCTAGAATATTCTGGGCAGATTCACTGATAGGAATGTGATCCTATCCTAAGGCATGTGACATTCTCACTTGTTTAGCCCTAGCCAGAATGAGAATATGTTCCTGATCCTAGGCCTTTGGAGTATTTCTTTGGAATTATTTGATAGAAATATGAGCTAGTCCTGAGGCATGTGACCCTCTCATGTGGTGAGACCTAGCTAGAATTAGGATATGAACCTGATCATGGGCCTTTGGAATATTTCATCGGACTTCTTTGATAGGAATGTTCCCCTATCCCGAGGAATGTGCTACTCTCACCTAGTGATCCCTAGTTGGATCAGGAATATGAGCCCAGTCTGATGCCACACCCCTTGTCAAAATATTCCAATAATCCTCCATGATGGGAGGAAGAATGTGCATTTTATCTAGTACATCCACTTGTTTGTTATGATCATAGTGTTGAATTGTCCTGGTTTTAGAGATAGGATTATGCATCTATCTGTTCATCTACAACATTGTTGGAATATATTGGTGGAGTTCTTAAGCTGATGCTAAAATATATTGACAATTTAGCAAAGTGTGTGAAGGAATATGAGCTGGAACATTTTCTATCTCCATGATAAACCGGCATTCATATTCAATTGTAGCATGGATATGTTCCCACTTATATCCTCATGATTCCACCAGAATATGCCAATGGACTTCATTCATAGGGGTAGGAAGTATAAGCCTCCCCATGCCTGTTGTGGTAATATTCCCATAGACTTCTTCCGAATGAGCAGGAATATGAGCCTTCTTACTGGTCCCTTCTTGATTATACCAGATGGAATCGTTAGAAAGAGTGGGAATATCGGTCCTCTCCTAGATATCCAACACCTTCCTCCTATGATGAGTCTTCCATGTAGCCCATGCATGGGCATCAGAGGTGGCTATGTGTTGGATGGTACCCTCAACAGATGGTTGATGGGTACCAGCAGGGTGGTGTTTGTGATAGTGGTCAATTCGTTCCCTCCTCAGTGGCACCTGAACCGAAAGGGAGATGTATTTGGCCTCCTGATACACCTTCATCAGATATGTAATATGGTATTTTTTGTGATCTAGGGATGAGCTCCCAAATATATTGGTCATGGTGATGAGATCTACTGGCTTGACAGTAGCCTTTCTTCGGTGATGTGGACTCACCAGTCATCATGCTTAGAGAACTTCATGAGAATCTTCCATGGTTAGGATTATAAATTGTCGGTGGTACTCCCAGACCATCATATTTTCCACCTATCATTGGATTTTTCAATCATTTGATATTATCTTATGACTCGCAGAGGTTGCAGTCGCGGATGATTTTTTGGAGCAAATGCTAGATGATGAAGATATTTTCTCTAATTGGGATTTTTTGAATATCTAAAATAATGATGAAAACAAGGAACATGTTACCAATTAGTTCAATATAATAGGAATAATGCACTCAATCATATATTCATGGTTAACACAATTGTTTTAATATTACATGATTCAACTATTCTGCTCATTTGGACTTATCAAAATGAGGATGAACTCATTTCATGAGGACCCTAATCATTTATAAGATCATTCTGGTCTTACTACATTGTTTGTATAGTGTTTTCAAAACAAAGTGGTCTAACACATTATAACCTGATCGTTCTATTATTATAGATATTCCCATCAGTTTTATCATTTGGTTTACATATAGTGGGAAATGAAATGGACCACTAGATAATAACCAATCATTTTCTCAATGGATAAATTCACATCAGGTTCACCATTTTTGTTTCATCGGTTTTTGAGGTGTGGAATGCTTTTATCTGGTTGGGATACCATTACCACTTTTCCTAGAAACACCAAATGGTTCCCCCATCTATAGCTAGGTACATACCTACATTCCAAAGGTTGGATGTCATCTAGGTTTTTAGTCCCATCGACTCTTGGGGACTCACATTGTTCGAGAGGATGGGAGGTCGGGTACATCGAACCCTTTTAGGGAGAACTTTTTCCTACTCTATAAATCTCTAATATATTTAAGATATGTTCATGTTTCTCTTGTTAATCCCAATATGGGACTATTTACCCTGATAAAATGATTCATTGGTTAGTTCTCTTATTAAAAAAATAAGGGGAACCTCATTAATGAACTAAGGGGAGTTTATTCTCATTGGTGAATCTATATGTATGTGTCTTAGGTTCTTCATCCATCCCCTTAATGGTGAATAAATGCTTTATTTTCTTGAACTATATGACCAAATGCTTCGGAATGCACTTCCATGAGAGGAGGAGGTTAATATCCCGAAGATGGGATTTATCCATTATGAGGTGTCATATGTATCCTAGTTATTTAAATAATTAAAACCCATGTAGTTCATTAATCCCATGCATTGTAGCATCATGCAGAGAGGATATATATGTGGGTACTGAGACACCAAATGTTTGAACTCAAGTCTCAAGGAGATGCCCTACATATCCTGGTTATAAAAGGAATTGTATTCATCGTAGTTCACTTATGACCTTGGGACTTGCCTTAAGGTATGTACACTTTTATGAGGGGTGTTCATTCCATACCACTTATCAAGGCTTACATACTGGGATTTCCCTAGTGAGTGGAGATTCATGATACCCGATGGGATGTTCATTGCATCCCCCTAAGCCCACATGAGCTATGATCGATGTGAGAAAGATGGGTGAACAAATGATCAGTCTCATGGTGTATGTATATGGGTATTGTATGTTGGGACAATACTTGGGATGTTTGGCACAGATATTGGGCCTTGGAAATGCATCGTACACATCCCTATTATAGCAGGAATCAATATTCTCAAAGTTAAATTATCCCTTAACCTGCTAGTGATTTAAGGTGGATGATCACACTCAGAGACATTATGACCATCCTTGAGGTTTCATGAATTCTAGGGGTTCATACCAAGATGGATTCCCTATTGACTGGGGACATACCGTATGATGTCGGTAGTTGGGGCTTATGCACTGAGGTTTCCCCTATGACCCTAGGGTATAATGTAAAGATGCCATGATTAGTGAAAATCCCTAATCTCATGTGATCTATGATCATTGTGAGAAACATGGGTTAGAAAGTAATTAATTTCATTACTTTTGATAAGAGTTTGGATATTGGGATCATCGTGGATAATCAATATGGAGCTGCAACATTTCATAGGTGGCCTACATATCCTGAATATGGAAGGAATAAGAGTCATCTTAGTTCCCTTTATATTGGGGGCTTACACACTGAGGTTGACCTTGTATTTAAGTCTTTCACACTGAGGATGTATAGGGATATCATATCCTAGGATGCCCTTGTGGCCTCACATCCTTGTCTAGTGGGTGTTGCATGACCTAGTTGACTTGTCAGGGGGGACGTCACATGACCTAATTGGATTTTCCTAGAAACCATCACTTGAACTGTCTAGAAACATATGTGGGTGTCGCAAGAGTCAGTGCGGCATGGTTTGAAGTATTTTTCATGTCTTAGATAACATCCTTGGAGGTCATCATGAGACCCGAATGGAATATCGGAAGGGAGTCACTAATCTCAGGTGACTTTCCCAAGGGGTATCATGGGTCTTAGTTGGCTTTACTAGAGGGTGTTGCGAGAGCTTGGTTTCCATGCCCATATACAATGGAGAGACTTGAATGATATGAACGAACATCATTATATGAGTCAGTCGATGTATCTAAAGGACCTCTTAGGGCTTGGGTGATAGACCCAAAAGGTTTCATGAGACCAAGTTGGGGTGCTTAGGGGGTCATGTACCTTTCTATGATATATCACGAGGATTTCACGTGTCCCAAATAGCATGTTGAAGGAATGTCGTGAGATCTAGTAGATGTATCCTGGCACTTTCGCATGTCCTTGTATGACTCATGTGAAGCGTATGAGGTCTATAAAGCATGTCTATTGTTTTTTTATTCTAAATTTGATATTTGTTTTATCCCTTGTATTATGAATTCCTTAGGTTTGTTCAATATCATTTTATTTTAAGTCTCATATAACCTAGAAGGTATGTGTTATGTTCATCGCACTAATTTCCAGTAGCCCTTTGTGTGATATAAGAATAATCACATGAAGTAACCTATGTATGGCACATGATTGCTCTAGCCGGTCATTATTATATTACCTGAAAGAAAGTTAGACGGTCGCATGATCAGTTGCTTCAAGAAGTCTACTTTGATGCATTGGACTTTTTCACTCGAGAGTTTCCTTAATGTAGTACTTAGTGGGATTCGAGATCAAAAATACAACCTTTATTTGAGGGTGGAGTAGGGAATTTATAGGTCTTTCCACCATGATTGTTCACTAATTCGTATGGTGTATCTGGCACGAATCTAGGCTGGAGTTGACGAAGGGGGTTGGCGCCATACGGCTTCACAAGTCTCTATCTTAGGTCATTCTGAGCATGTCACCTATTTTTCAGTGATCTCGAGTCTCTTCCATCAAAGACTCCTTTATCGGATTATTTCTGATAAATGGAGACATGTTTGATCACATGGTCATGTCAAATGAAACTCCATCTTGTCTTATGGACATGCCTAAGAGCCTTTGAGAGATCCAAATTTCATGTTTAAATGAATTCATGAGATTCTTGACGACTTGTCTGGGGATTTCCATGAGACAAGGATGATTTCTCAAAGGGTCTCACAGGATCGCGTTGCGAACTAACTTGGCATGTTGAAAGTGTTTTACAACCATGAGTTCCTTCTGCCTCTTATCTATTTTATTTTCGTTGTTTAATGTGATAAAGGTTAGGATTCACATGATATTTCATAAGTAATTTCAAGTACAATTACAATATTTTTTTGGAGATGTGTTGTGTAACTAATATGGGCCATGTGGGGGTGCATGATCATTTCATGGAAAAATCTATTTTTTTCCCTTAATTTCCAAAGGGAAAGAGCAGAGTCTCTTGGACATACCTGAGTACTTCTATGTGGTGAGGCTGACAAGCCAAAAAAGCTATTGTGAGGTGAGGAAGACATGTCACTCAGGTATTATGGTGTCTTGTGGTTTCCCTAAGGGTGTGTTTCATGTCCTTTAGTGACCGCGATAACCTTTCACCTCTTCCCAATTATCCCTCTTTTTATTTTACAAATGATTAGGAGTTATTATAATTTTCATGAGTAAAGTTGAGGAAATTTTCTCAATTTTTTAATGATTCCTCACATGACCAATATGGGTCATATGGGGGTGCACGAGAATTTTTGTAGGAAAATCTATCCATTTTTCCTTAGGGTTACAAAGGGAAAGTGAAGATTTACTTGGATATACCTTAAGACCTCCATGTAGAGAGGATGACAAGCCAAAAAGGCTTTTTTAAGGTGAGGTATATTGTCACCAAGGTCTTGCGGTTTCTCCAGTGGTGCACTATATGTCCTTTAGCGATCAAGAGTACCTCTCGCCTCCACCACTTTTTCTCCTTTTTTTTTATTTTACAATGGTTTTGGAGTCTTGTGAGATTTCTTAAGTATCATCAAAGAAATTTATTGATTCTAATGATGTCATGGTTCATGAGCTTCATAACCACCGGGGGTTTCTTCCTTTAGATATTATTCCACCTTATTTATAAAAGAATTTTGGATGGTTTTCTAGGAACTTTCAAATGAGAAACCATGTGAACTGAGGGAATTTATTTAGTTTTCACCATGTGGACATTGGTTATCTAGAGAGATTTCATAAGAGCTAGAAAGTTTGTTGAACGGGACTCCATGGGATTCACTGTGGGTTATGTGTTGCGTGTGGAGTCTTCGCATGGGCTTGAAATGGCAATGTGATCGTGAGTCCTTTTGAGGTTCATTCGACCAGAAAATTATAGTTTCTTTTCTCTAGTAGGGAAGGTAATACCCATATTCAGGTATATATTCCTTTTTAATTTTCTCTAATGCTTATATGGTGGGATTCAATAGCTATAAATGATACATATCTATGGATTAGTTTTATGTATTATATTTATTCATTATGTACTTTTAATGAAAGTACTCTTACTAAAAAAATTTACCCCAAACAACATATCTTTTTAGTGATCTAAGACCAATATTTAATCATGTATTACATTGGTTTGAGAACATAAATAATCTTTGACTATATTTGGTAGACAATACATTATCAATAATATCATAAATGATTCATTTATATTTGAGTGGATAAACAGTTTATCCAAATTCATTATGTAGATTCGCTCAAATTTATTCCTCTAGTATACTAACAGTTAGGGTTTCCTTGCTAGTGTAACCCAAAGAAAATTTTGAGAACAAGGAACCTAACCATTAAGGTAACCTTATTACTTGATTTCATTATATAAGATAATTCATGGGAACCTAACTGTTAGATTCACACATAATGAATTATCGATTTCTTGATAATTGTCTCTTTGGAAGGAATCACTCACTTAGTATTTTAAGTGTTTTATTTTATAAATTTCACTATTTTAATATAAATTTCATTCATATTAAACTCATTACTTCTCATAAAATATTTATTATCTCATGTTTTATCCATTTGTGTGTGCTTTCTTCTAATGATTTAATTTTGGAATCCTATTCCATTAACCAAATTAATGTGATAACACCAAATTAATGTGTTAATATTTACACAGACAACAAGTTTATATTACTCACCAAAAAAATAAATCTAAACATATTCATAAATATTTGAATGTATCTCGTCCATAAGATACTTTAAAATTTCATGTAAAGGCATAAATTTATATGAGATTGAAAATATCCACATGAGTAAGCCTAGAGCAACAAATATTCAACCGCTTACCTTTCTAGAAGAAATCATAAGACTCCAGACCGATGGGTAATATGAACCCAAGTTCCTCTCCCCAAGTATACATTACTCAAGAGATAATTTATTCCATGATATCTATAAAATATAATATTCAATAACTATATTCAATAATAATCCTAAATTTTATAAATTCTAAAAATAATTCAAGCTTTGGGTAGATGAAAAATAAATTTAGTAGATTCACACCTATCATGTAATCCAAAGATATATCAATAAGAGGAAATTTATCATATAAATTTAACCATGCAAATTATTCACATTCTATAAAAAATTTATAAACATGAATAATATAAAGGAATAAACTAATAAATAAACACTTGATGAAAACATGATAAATAAATATAAAATTTTCATATTTTATTTAGGAATAAAAAATACAAATTTATAATTCCTAACACTTATAATTTATAAATAATAATTTAAAATATCAAAAAACAAATTTTTTTAATATTTTTAACACATGACATATTTTATAGCTGATAGTCGATTGTAAAATAATATTGATACTAGATAGAGGTATCCCCACTACTTAGTCATATTCTATGATATAGGATTATATTTTAGATGATGACTCATATCTCTAGATATGGGTGGTGATATAATATAACACCAATCATGTTTTACAATATAATAGATCTGGTAATTACATCATGGAAATCTATTTTGAAAAACATTAGGTTTTATCACACATTATGATATCACATGTCATAATACGTGATGTAGAATAAAACCACAGTCTCCAATAATATTGTACTTTATGATGTGGATCTATCATACACTTTGGTAGATAAAAACAGAATATTTAAATGTATATTATTATATGATACAAATGGAAACAAAATACAATATGCATTTCTTTGAAAAATTAATGAATTTAACATTTTTAATCCTTTAAGAACATTTCTCTAATACAATTTATGGGTGTTATTGGTTCATCTAATAATAATTTATATAATAAATAGTCCAAAAAAATATGTCGATAAATATTTAAGGATTAAAAATGTAAGGAAATTTCTAAGAATTTAAGTATACCTACAAAAAAAATACATAATCCTCTATATTATTTATAACATTATTTATGATGATCACTAAAGCAGTAATATAGGCTTACTGGATCCATATGTAATCCTTCATCCCTTGAATATGAGTTCATAACATGAGGATTATGAAAGCAAGGAAGGAGTGATAGATCCTTCAACTAGTGACAAACCAAGATTCGAAATGAAGAGAGATAGCTTCATCTAGGATTCACTAATAAGGGTAATCACCAAACAGGGGACCCTTTCCCTTAAATAGGACCTCCCAATGCACTTTATTTAATAAATAGTGTAGTTTTTTAGGTAATAACTCTTTGCATTGAACTTTATGTCCCATTGGTGTTCATTAATTTATCTCCTTAAATGAATGTTATACATTATTTAAATAATCTATATCATGGATTAAAACCAAAAGGAAACCCATGTGAGAGTGAACATGAATGATTCATGCATCTCAATCATAAAATCATATTACTTTTCATGCTATATTATATAGGTAACAATGTCTTTTCAATATTCCTTTATGATTCAAGTGTATCTTATTCTATGATATCCATCTCATAGATATCATTTAATATGATCTAGATATATCTTAATGTATGATATACCCCATTTAAGTGCACATATAATAATTTTTTTTTGTCTGAAATCAATTCCAAATATTTTTTTTAATAATATTGTGTATTATTCATTTTAAAATATATTTTTTTTTCTATGCCTTTTTAAAATTTTAAAAATATTTATTTTTCTAGTTTTTTTATTTTGAATATTTTTCCCTATAGGAACCATTCTTGGTGGTTCCCCACACATATAGTTATGGGGAAAATCTTTTACATATACCCAGGTCATGGTATGGGGTAGAACAACCATCATTCATCCATTCCCTACCCTATTTTCATCCATACTTGAGCATGGTATTCAAAACTAGAAAATGTCATTAAGAGTATGGAATTCAAGGGTGGAAAGGTGTAAGAACTACGAATTGAAAAATATGATTGATGATAGAATCATCAGAATGATTTGATCAATATTTTGTTTTTCTATACTAATAATAATGAATAATAAAGTCCATATCTAAAAAAAAGAGAACCCATATTTTTCTTCCATAACCTAAATGTTTAAATTACTAAAATTCATCAAATTCAAGGGGATTCTAGAATCATTATTGTTGAAATATCACAACAAAAATATTAATTTCAAATAAAATAGCAATATCTCACTCATTATTATAGTGTATATTAATGAAATAATTTTTGTTGGGAAAAAAGTGGAAACAAGGGATGGTTTTTCTACCTAAATAGAGAAAAAAATTTACATGTATATGATCAGTGACATCACATTTTTCAGACTTTAAAGTGGTGGATAAAAAATATTATACATTTATTTCCTAAGAAATACATGCATGTGTGTTGATGAAACAATTTAGAATAGAATAATCAAGATATGTATGTACTCATGTTATAATTATGACTAAATATTATAAGGACCAATAAGTAAGGAGTATGGATAAAAATTATTTTTGAAGTATTATTGGAATTTTAGTCTACCTAAAAACATCAAGACCAGATACCATGTATGTTGTTTATCTTTTTGATTGATTCCAAAGAATCCTGAAGGGGTTTTACCATATATAATTTAAGTGTATCATTTTTTATTGCAAATAAACTCTTGAGCATCAATTATTGAATATAAATATAAATAATTTAAAATTTATGGTTTTTCAAATTCTAATTAGACAACTAATATTAAAGATTTCAAAGCCTACTTTTGGGATAGAATTATTTATTCGAGGAAGTATGTTTATTGATACTCTAAGAAGAAAAATATTGTAACTGTATGCACAATGAAAGTTGAGTATGTTGTGACATCCCAATCTATAACTCAAATAGTTAGGATGAAATCATCATTTGATGAATTATGAGTGGAAGTCACATATCCATTGGTGATTAGATGTGATAACCAAAATAAAATCAACTTACCAAAAAATTTAGTGAAATATTAAATTTATAAATATATTTAAATCAAATTATACATCATCAAGGAAAACATATAATGTGGTGATCTCATCATGGAATATTTCTCAACAAAGAATTAATCCATATATATCTTGATAAATTCCTTTATAGAGGATGTCCTCTAACACATAAGATTATATTTGGGAGTACATTCACTCCTAAAATACCTGTAAGAACATAGTTAATATTTTCCATCTTTCATTTATTTATGTTTATTGATAAAGGGTGAGAATATATCATAATGTCTTCTAGAAAAGTGGGATAGTTCTTTATCACTTGGAGAGTTTTTAAATGGGGGGAAGTTTCATGGAGGTTCCCTTAAAGGAGATACATGATTATATATTGGTAATTAAATTTTATTTTGGAAGCATAATGTATGTTTTCATAAATAAAAAAGGGACAGATTGAAGAGCCCTGTGATATTAAAGAAACTATAGAGATTGAAAATCCCTTGATGAGACTTGGTAAAAATAGTAATGTTATTTATATCTAGATTTTGAGTAATATCGCAAATATTATTTTATCCATTGATATGGTATTCAAATAAATCTTACATTTGGAGTGTACTATTAATATTTCCTTGATTTTTTTATTCATGATATATAGAGTTTTTTCTCGATGTGCTCATCTAAAAGTTGAAGTTTGATTTGAGTTTTATTAAATGTAAAGGAATAAAGTTTTCTGGATTTTGGAAAATCACACCATGATTAGGATGATATTACACAGAAATTCAATTTTTGTAGAAATATTTTTCAAAAATGTGAGATATCACATCATAATATATTCGAGTTATTCAATGGTTGCCTCGTGAAGTTTTAGAGTCTTACATATGTTGAAATTATGGCTTCATTATTGCATATAATTACAACCCAATATTGTGTTTTGGTGTGTGTAGACGACGTTTAGAATTTTTGTTGAGAAAGGTGTACAAATAAGAATTATTAGGAAGAATTCACACCATATTTTCACTTGTTATACCATATTATATAAAACTACACTATAATTTATCAGTAATAATTTTTTTCTAATACTATAATTGAAGCTTAATGAGTCAAGACACAGTTAGTTTATGCTAAATCGTAACAAATATTTAGATTTTTTAAGGGATTTATTAGTTTGGAACTAATTTTTCCAGGCTGAAATCTATCATCCAATAATTTTTTTGAGATCTATGTGGATTAAAAGGATAAAATTAAGTATTTTTTTGGATTTTTTTAAGATATTTGATCCTTTATTTTAATATTGGGGTTTAAATAAGGTTTATTCTATAATACAAAACATTATAACATTATTTATGAAACTATATAAATATTTGGAGTTCGTATTTGATAACAAAGATGAAAATTTGTGTTAGCCGCTCAAACATTCTATATAGAATTCTAGAGAGAAAGGAGTTCATTTTGAGGAGGAGGAGAAGTTTCACACATTATCCATTGATTGGAGACACTTGGGAAAGGTATAATAATATAATTAAATATCACTCATGATCTTTGCGAAAGGTTCTGAGGCATAGTGGAAGTGTTTGGACCCATGACTAACAAGATTTTTCCATAAACATTTTCAAATTTCTCCTCATAAATAGATATAAATGTGTTCATAGAATCCATGAAGATATGACCTCACATGTAATTTATAATTAATTTTGACACATCAATAATTACCTTATATTGTAATTCTTTCTTCATTTTTGAATTTGATTGACCCTTCTTGTTGAACAGTCATTGTGATGGAGGAATCAAGGGTAGATTCCCTCTAGAGGTGATCCACATGTATACCAAGAATATAAGAACATTATGGTAAGTTCTTTAGATTCTATTATGAATGTCCCTACACCTTTTTTTATCATTTTTATCAAAATTTTAGAATCCCAATCAGTCTTTTTAGATTATCTTAGTTATTTCACAGTGATAAAGAGTTGAGGAGGATAAAAAATGCTCATGGGACTTGCAGTATTCTTGAAAATATCGATGAGTTGAGAGAATTATTTGTTGATCCTAATTTTGTTCAAAAAAAATTGATAGGAAAAACCTTTTAAATATTTTTATTGTAAAGTGTTTAGAGATATAGGTTAAGAATATTATATAAAAAAGATCCTTTAATATTATCCTTACCCCTAGCATACCCCATGTCAAAATATTATTATTATTATTATTATTATTATTATTATTATTATTATTATTTAACATGTGCATAAATTGAAGAATAATAAATAAATTTTTATTTATTCAAATAATATTTCATTATCACTAGGACATGATATGGTATTCTCATCCTCCACATTATTTGTTGAACCTTGTATAATGACTATTTATTTAAATAAATAAATAAATATAATTGTGTTATATGCTGATAAATAAATATTTTTGATCAACCAATAAACCTAAATAAATATTATTTCTCAAACATTATAATAATATTCTAATTTTCTTGTTAAAATCATATATAATTTAACCAAAGTTCTTGGATACCCTTAGTGTGTGACCCACTATGCCCCTTTCTTAGTGGAATTAGGGTAAATCACCTAAATTCCATGTTAATCAACATGAAATGTGCCAAGGAACCCATATAGAAAATATTTAATGTCTCAAATACATTCAACCTCCTATAAATGCTTATTGCATAATATAATGAATTTTTCTTAATATCTCTTGTCAAATAGGTTGCATATAATTTGTCATCAACCTATATGCTCACTTTATTTAATTTTCAGAAACTAAAATCATAAATAAAAAACCATATACATAGACTTAATATTGATATTTTCTTCCATCAAAGGTCTTGAGATATTCACTTAAAACATACAGTAAAGATCTATTGTCGCACAATTCATTAATTCTATTTCACTTGTGATACACCCAACATATACAAATTCATAATGAAATTTTGTCATCAATGTTTACAAAATACATCTAAGAACATGATTCATGACAAAAATTGATAACAATATTAGAGTCAAAGGATCATTACATTGGTTTTTAGATAGTAATATCCAATGATACAAGAAACATATAGAATTCCTATTGGTGGGACCACTCTTA
Organism: Viscum album; assembly: GCA_963277665.1. Taxonomy (NCBI): domain Eukaryota; kingdom Viridiplantae; phylum Streptophyta; class Magnoliopsida; order Santalales; family Viscaceae; genus Viscum; species Viscum album. The sequence goes on from OY728121.1 coordinate 511,727,883, forward strand.
TATCCTCCCTTCTTAGAGATTACTATGGGATAATACTATGAGAAGGTGAATCTATGTCTTATGATCCTTATACCCCAGATATCTTGTATTTTATGTGTCACATCAAATAATATAATCTCGCCATAGAACATGGGTTTAAGGAATAAGGTCCTGGAATCTAAATTATATTATCATAGCAGGGAACTGTTATGTACTTTTGATGTAGCAAGTTTCTTTAGGACATTATCACATAAACTATCATTAATAAGAAAAATTATGATGGAATAATAAATAATATTATATTCAAGTACCATGATGTCATGACCCTTCCCCTGAGGCCCATGCCGTGACTACCCCAAGTCTGCCTTCCATAAGCCAGGGGCCGACAAATAGCACCAGAAAGACATATCCCTATAACCGGAAGGCATTGCATTTAAACCTGTACAAACAGAAAATACAAGAAAACAACAAGAAGAAACCATGAAATAAACTATTGTAGTACAAAGTGTACTGAAAGTAAAGGGTTTGAGAAAAAAGCCCAATTGGAAAGTACAATTAAAACTGAAAAAGAAAACAACTCCTGGAATATTGATCAAGGATCCTACCTGAAGGGTAGGTATAGCTCATGATGAGTAGTCACTGTGTCACGTCACGTCAAATGGTCCACCTCTGATCATAGTCCAGTCCAAGCTCCCTCAGCCTTGATCAACGTTGTCTATCATCTACACAAGACAGATCAAGGTGTGAGCGTAGCCCATGCAGGGGTGAGTATAACAATACTCAGTAGGGACCCCGAGACCCCTAAAGGTCTCCCAGAGTTCCACAAAGGAAAAATCACAAATCAAGACCTCAATCACAAAGCATGAAATAGTATTTATCAACTCTACTTAGGTATATGCCCATATATATACCTAAGATATCAAAATATACTCATCTCATAAATGAGGAAACATAAGGCTCCAACTTTTAATCCATTTCTACAACTGATCCACGAGGAAGGAATACCAAAAAGGTAACAGAACGAAGGTAACACCACGAAGGTAAAAGTACCACAAATTTAACACCACAAAAGGTAACATCACAAAGGTAAAAGTACCAAAAAGGTAACACCAAAAAGGTAACCCCACAAAGGTAACACCACGAAGGTAACACCAAGAATGTAAAAGTACCACAAAGGTAACACAACGAAGGTAACACCACGAAGGTAAAAGACTCAGCTCACACCACTTATATAACTTAAGTACAGAAGTACAAATGATTGGTTGTAAAACTAGATCATCTTATTCTGTTGAGAGACTCTGCATCTGACCCACACAAGATCGATAGATGCTGACCCACACTGGATTTCTAGGTGTTGACCCACACAGGATAGATAGATCATGACCCACATAGGATCGCTAGGTGTTGACCCACACATGATCGATAGATACTGACCCACACAAGATCGCTAGATATTGACCCTCACAGGATCTCTAAGCGTTGACCCACACAGGATCGATATATTTTGACCCACATAGGATCAATGTTGTTTCTTCACATTACATCTAGCCACTAGATCCCCGCTCATAGCCCGCTTGGTTTTGGGAGAACCGATCCTCAATCCATCGGTCGTATTTCAACCAGTATAAATTCTATCAAAAATCATACCCAAGGGACCGAACTATCATAGGGGTCCAAAGGTGACAGACGGTGCATCGATCAGACGCACGGTCTGAGAGATATGGACACTTTTGTAAAAAGGGCTCGGTTGGATTCAAATATCACTACTACCAAAACGGGAAAGGGAAGCGCTACCCTTTTATCAGAGCTAAAAAAAGCACTGATAAAGGGGGCCTTTATCAACGTTAAAAAAAGCGATGATAAAGGGGGGCCATTAACAATGCTAAAAAAACTCTATTAAAAGTGACCCTTTATCAGCGCTTTTTTTAGCGCTGATAAAGGCCCCCCTTTATTAGCACTATTAAAGGGGACCCCTTTATCAGCACTTTTTTTAGTAGCGCTGACAAAGGGGGGATTTATTAGATCTTTTTCCTAGTGCTGATAAATTTTATGTTTCAAAAAAAATTCATGAAAAATAATATATTCTTATCAAAGTATATTTATATTGATATAAATATAATATATATTTTTTAAATATATTTTAGATAAGTATAAATAGACTATTACATTTAATATATAATAAATTTAGTGAAAATGGCTTTAAAATATTTAAAAAAATATTATTAATTAATAATTGGCTAATTATTATCGATTAAAAATCATTTAATAACAATTTGAAGACACAAAAAATCAAAACAATTAATAAAAGATCTAAAATAAGTTGAAAATGTAACTCAAACTTCAAACGACCATAAATTTTGATCTGTGTATCCATTTGTGCTCTACATCATATCAAATCGAATCCTGTGACGAGCTCTATGTGCTTGTAACCTAAGCAATGCTTCTGTCACATTTTTTGAGCCCAAAAAAGGCCCAGAAGGCCTCAAAAACTGAGTTTTTAGTCTGGATACCCTGATTTTTTAACATTCAAACATGTATAACTTCTGATCCGGTGTCCGTTAGGCCTGTACCACATATCATATCGAATATTGTTTCATTTTTTCGATTTTACTAGTTGTGGAGTTGAAACAAGCTTCTATATTATAAGTTATGGTCATTTTAACATTATATGGCTTTTCAAATACATATATATATATGTGTGCGTATTTATTCGTAAATATGTGTGTGTGTGTGTGTTGTATATATGTATTTATTTATTTATTTATTTATTTATAAACACACATAAAAACATATTTTATAAATGTATTTAAAACTAATATTATAAATATATATTAATATACAAATAAATATATAGATAAAAAATTATAACTAAAAATATATATATAAATAGATATAAATATATATTAATATATGAATGAATATATATATACTAATATATGAATAAACATATATGTATTAATATAACTAAATATATTTATATTAATTTGAATCTATATTAATATACAAATAAATATAACTATATATATATAAATAAATAGATGTATCATTAAATAGAAAAAAAAAGAAATGGCTTAGTGGTAAAGGTGTAGGTGCACAAGGGGGAGGTCACGGGTTCGAGTTCGGGTGGAAGAAAGGAAGTGTGTGCGCATGTGTGGGACGCGTGGGCAAGGGCAGCATGCGGGAGTGGGGAGGGGTTGCCTATCACTGATAAGGGGGGGGAGTACAGTTAAAAGCTTCCCCCAAATTATTATTATTTTTTTTTTATTTTTTTTACTTATATCAGTGCTAAAAAAAGGGCTGATAAAAGACCCCTATTATCAATGCTTTTTTTAGTGTTGATAAAAGGGACCCCCCCTATTTATCTTCGCCTCGATTAACAGCACCATTAATGCACTTTTCTAGCACTGATAAAAGCCATATTTGTAATAGTGTCTGATCTAACCCAAGTTTCACATCAAACTCTGTAAAAACTCACTTATAGTATCTTCAAATGACTGCCTTGTCACAAGGGTCCTTATGCCACAGACGGCACGTCGATCGGATGCCTAGTCTATTAGTTACACCCCTTTCCATAAAATTGGGGTGATCACACCTCGGTCTGACCCAGCTATGTCGGGCCTACCGGAATATGCCAAAGGGACCACTTCCCAAAAGGGATATCAACACCACTGATGGGGTGTCGAACGGACACCTGGTTCGTCAGTTATGGTCGTTTCTTTATTTGGGGACCGGTTGGGTCTGGGCCCGGTCTGACTCAGTCAGACCGGCCCGACGCAATAGGTCTTGGGTTCTACTTAACCCCACCTGGGTCTGACCTGTTAACATTCATCCCCGTTCATGGGGTTCGGCCCGTTGGGGTTGGACCGATACGGTTCATAGGCCCAGGCCATGGTTGGCTTGGCCCGCTGGGTGGGGCTCGACCCACCCGTGCTGGCCTGCTGGGCTGCGGGTCTGACCCGGCCTGCTGGGCGGGTCCGGTCTTCTCGGCAGGCCCGCATCCATCTGGTTTGCTGGGAGGTGGACTATTTTCTCCTACTGCCCCCGCGGTTGTGGGATCGTTTCGCCCGCCAGTGGGGTGTTATCCCACTTCAAGAACGGTCAGCCGTTTGGCCAACTGGGTTCCACCAACACTACGCGGCGCGGGTCCGCACCGCTCCTTCCTATCGCAGCTGCTCCACACCCCCCCCCCTTCTTCCATGGCCCGCTGGTCATGGACGCTTCGCACCACTGGCGGTGCCTGCGGCCGCCGCCCTTATCCCACGCGGCCGGCTCGAGTCGACTGCCGCTGACATGGAACACTGGCAGTTTCTTATGTGGGTCACTGGATGTGCTCTAGTGTCTGTTCTTGGTGTCTTTTGCGCCTACATCTCTTATGCGATGCCGCCGTCCTAGCATTACCCGCTAATTCATGTTGCCTTCAATCTGAGGAAACCATCCACAGAGAACGAAGCATGAGCGAAGCGGCTGAGGGTTCGGGCCTTGTTCTTTTGGCTCAAACCATCTGCGTTAATGTGATAGCAAGCGGGAGAGGATTTAATTCACCAAAGACAACATCAAAATTAACCCCTTACCTAGAAGAGAAGTTTGATGACGATGATTGATGTAACCTCCTTCATCATTGTCATCGGTTTTTGATTCGATGGCACTTATCACTGGTCACTGAAATCGGTCTCGTCCTCCAAGTGGTTGGCATCACGGTACTTCGTCAGAGTTTCATTGCTTGGTGAAGTCATGTCAACACTCCACCCAGAGCTCCATATAAATAGGATTAGGGGAGGGGGAGTAACACACGTGGAATTAATGGGGTTCATTTAATTAAGGAACATTCCTAATTCCAATGGTGCAGTTTCAAGAATAAAGGGGAGTCAAGCCATTTAATGTCTTGACATTTCATTGGTCCCATTAACACCACTCATCTGTTGGAGAAAAGAAAGATAAAATAACAATTAAAATTGTTATTTTATTATTCTTTAAAAAGGTCCAAAAACTAACTTCTTCTCTCGACAAACTACGGTCGAAGTGAATCCTCCCATAAGCGAATCCTGGCATTGGGGATTCAATGGTGCTCTCAGATTTTTGATCCGAGCAACGAGTCAAAAGACAGAAAATGTCGCCTGCGAGTTTACTAAACATACCCAAAAAAAGTTTAGAAAATTATTAAGAGTCACCCTTGACCCACGTCGGTCAAGGTTAGACATTGCCTAAGGGGAAAACATCCCAAAAAACTCAACGGTACTCTCATATTTTCAACCCAAGTTACCATTTAGAAGTTATGGATTTTAATAATAAAATATTTTTTAATTATTTTATTTATGACCAAAAAATAACTTCCATAGTTGGTCCGCGCCGGCCAATGTTAGTATATACCTAAAGAAATCATACCCACATGAGCTCAACGGTGGTCTCAGATTTTTAATCCGAGTCACCATTCGTGAGTTATAAGAATTTGAAAATTTAAATAACTATATTTAATTATTTTATTTACGGTTATTCCATTTTTGGGTTTTCTCACTGGAGGCCTGCTCTGACTAAACTTAAGTCACGCCTAGGGTAAACCCACTATTCTAAATGCAACGGTGCCCTCGGATTTCTAAATTGGGAACCTATTTAAGAGTTGTTTCACTTTTTCAGGACAACCACTCGTGCATGGTATTTTAAACTTAACATTTTTCAACGGATCATTCTGGGAACTCCGGGCGTCGGAATCACGCAACGTCAAATTTCATAGTCTCGAAATAATACCATATAATTAAAAAAATATATACATAAATTTCGTTACATTACATTCTACCCACCTTAGGGCTTTACGTACCCAAAATCCAAAACAGAGGAAAATAAAACAAATGAGAGTACTGAGTAGGAATCTGGGAATCCCGCTCCCATGTGCTCTCTTGGAGGTTCCTGTGCTACCACCTAACTCACACCAGAAGGATCGATCATCCATGAAGGACTCACTCCTGTTGATCCTCTATCTCCACTGGAAACTCTGTAAAAGTCACCCCATCATCAAATTCCAACTCACCCTAGTCGATAACGTGCAATGGATCATGCACGGATCTCCTCAGCCGTGACACATGGAAAACATTATGCACCTGGTGCATCTGTGGGGGAATAGATAGACGGTACTCCACCTTGCCCACTTTTTTGAGAGTCTAGAAAGGTCCAATGAACCTTGGAGATAGCTTTTCGCCTCATCCAAACCTCCACAATCCTTATCAGGGTGAGACCCATAGGAAGACATGGTCTCCCTCCTCAGAATCCAAGGGTCTCCATCCCCTATCGTTATAAGACTTCTACCAGATCTGTGCAGTCTTCAGTTGCTGACAAGTGAGGAATCGTGATACAAACTCTGCCACTACTTCCACCATCCCTGGACACTTGTACTAATGTCAGAGGTCCTAGTACATCTTCTCCACTTCAGGATGTACCGTTAAAGGGGGTGTATGGAACTCCCTCAACACCACCTCCGGAAGCATCACTGGTACCATGGTGTGTCCTCTGAAGAGAACGATGTGCTCCACAACTTCAGAAAATCCTTCAGGAGATTGTCCTGAGAATAAATGATCATGTCAGGCCTCACAGTCAATGTCCCAAAACTGTGCCTCCCAAACTCACTGAAGAATTGGGAGAGTGATAGTCATATACTGGAGGTAATTTTATCCATCTTTATTTATTAAGGATATTCACAGCATGACTAGCTACTCTGATGCCTCACTCAGCAGTTGTAGACCAGACCTCCTATTGAGTGTGTCTGCTACCATGTTGTCCTTCCCAGGAGCATAGACTATCTCAAAGTCATAGTCCAGGAAGAACTCTATCCATATTCATTGTCTCAGGTTCAGGTCCTTCCATGAGAATATATACCTGATACTTTTGTGATTAGAGTAAATAATAAATTTTTCACCCATCAAGTAGTGTAGCCACATCTTCAGTGCAAAGACCACTGCTGCTAACTCCAGGTCCTAGGTAGCGTAGTTATGCTCATGTTGTCTCAACTACCGTGAGCTGTATGTGATCACTACCCACTCCTACATCAGGAAACAAACTAGTCTGGTCCCCGATGCATCGCAGTAGACTATATACCCAACACCATCTTTTGTTGGCCTCAAGATGGGGGCACTCATCAGTCTCTGTCTCAGCTCCTAAAAGATATGCTGAAACTTCTTCGTCCACAGGAAAGGCTCCGCCATTATTCGTCAAAGATGAAAAGTGTTCCACTACCCTAGAGAAGTCTGGTACAAATCTCTGGTAGTACCCAGCCCAAGCAGAAGTCCCTCTCCCTTTGGGGAGGTAATCCTAGAAGCAACTTTTGAAAAGATGTCCCCACACTCTGTCATTACTATTGGGAACTGAAAACTCAAAACTCCTTCTTCCATGAGGTTATGGTTGGCTGACTCAAGAGATATTGGATACACCCTCATATGCATGAGTTTATCCTGTAATTCATGGGTTTCCTTTTTTTTTCTAACCAAGGAAAACCCCATTCCAACGGTGTAGATATATTACATCCTTTTTCTAGAAAACATTCAATCTAAGTATGAACAATGGATGTCCAGTCCATACCCAAAATAATGTCACAAGGCCTCAACACTGCCACCAAGAGCTTCAAATCGAAATTCTCACCTTAAGGGTCATATCACACTATCGGTATAAGTGTGATTATCGAGTCTCCTCCCAAAGGTATCTCCAGACGTAAGGGTCAAGTCATCGGTTTAACTGGAAACTCTAGGTCTTGAACAAGATTCATCTTAAGAAGGAATGATTGGTACTTACGTCTATTAATATGACAGCTATAAGTAGACACATAACATACCTCAAATCATTCCCAGAGCCATTGGGTCACACTCCTTGACTGCTTGCAGCTACTCCCTTCCCCTGTCCTCAAGCTCCCTCAGCCTAGTGGGGACCACATTGGGTGGTGGTTGTAACATATAGAAATGTATAACACCTCATGCTTCTATCCTAGCTCTACTTTCACATCTGATGCCCTGGAGATTTATATATCCCTATCACTTCCTCTTCTTGAAAAATTTTACATGACCAAGTCTCTGAGAATGGCATCAGTTTCCTGCTTTTCCCACTACTAACATTTACTGGTTGTATCTGCTTAGCTAAAGAACATTCAACCACAGAGGTTCTATCTATCATCATAACATAATTAGGAATGCATAGGGGAATAGTGTTGGATCAAATGTCCCTAAACACACCTCAATCAGAGGCCCGAGCCTTAAATCACTGATCGTGCTCTATTCATTGAGTACTTGGGATGGTTGATAAGCCTCGATGAATACTTAACTACCGACATGTCGTCCTACCGAAGCTATAGAAGCTCTAGGGAACACTCACCCATTATCTTTTTATAGAAAGAGACCCCCTTCTCTGAAGAAGGTTCTCAAGCCTGTCCACAGAAAATTCACCTCTTCACAATATCAGGGTAATCTACACCCTATCATCGTCCTATTCAGCCATATAGAAGGCTCTCTACTAGGACCACCATCTGATCGAATAGTGCCCTATATAGATGGAAACTCAGCCACCTCCTCAAGAAAGTCCTTAGATGCATATGAGTTGGGCTCTCCTCAGAACCTGAGGGGTATCTAAAGCTGAAACAAGTGTAAGTCACTAAGCCTACATGTGTCCTCTACTAGTACTGCTGGTTGTAACTGCTGACCAATGGGCAGTGATATATCTAGAACACTACCCAAAGGTACCATCTAAAGCAATAGTCCTTGTACCGAAGCCTCGTCACCATGCAGACCATTCTCATGGTCACACACTGATAAAGACTATAATATAGGATCACCATCTGATCTGCCGGTGTCCCAACTAGGAGGAAAACTCTAGCCACAGCCTCCAGCCAGTCCTCAGCTACTTGGGGATCTGTATCTCCTCAAAACCTCATAGGACTCTTCTATTGGAACTTGTGAAACACACTTAATCGGCATGCATGGTCCAATGGTAGCATCTGTTGCTGATTCACATAGGATTTCTTGGTGATGATCCACACAGGGTTGCTAAAATGCTGATCCACATAAGGTCGCTTGGTGGGCCGTCATCGTGTACTCTCCTGATATTTCTAGTTGTCTGTCTAAGTGGTGGAATCCTGATAAGGAGAAGGTGCTCCATGGTCATTAAGTTATACCTGGTGATATGACTCCAAAGAAATCAAAGAAAAACATTTCCAAAAGACACGCAATAAGTGTTTTTGTGCACCGAGTTGAAAATCAGAATTCAGGGTCCTGGTGTATGGATACGTCAGTCGTCGCACCAACACTGGACTCCCCGAACTAAAAACCGTACTCAAAACACTTAACACTATTAATCCATTGGAAATATTAGAGTCCTAGTTCTTTGGTAGAACCGACTACTCTAATACCACTTTGTCATGACCTGTCCCCCGAGGCTCATGCTGTGACTACCCCAAGCCCACCTTCGATAGGACAGGGGCTAGCGACTAGAACCAGAAAGGCGTATCCCTATAACGGAAGTCATTTCCTTTAATCTTGTAAAAAAACAATCCAAGAACACAATAAAAAGAAACCACAAAGTAAACTGATGTATTAAAAAGTAAACTGAAAGTAAAGGGGCCCGAATACAAGCCCAACTGGAAAGTATAAGTACAACTGAAAAAGAAAACAGATCCTGGACCATCCACCGAGGATCCGACCTGAAGGGTAGGTACATCTCACGATCAGTAGTCACAACATCACGTCACGTCAAATAGTCCACCTCTAAGAACCATCCAGTCCTAGCTCCCTCAACTTCGATCAACATTGTCTGTCATCTCCACAAGACACAGCAAGATGTGGGCGTAGCCTATGCAGGGGTGAGTATAACAATACTCAGTAGGGACCCCAAGACCCCCGAAGGTCTCCCAGAGTTCCATAAAGGTAAAAACTCAAAGCAACATCTCAATAACAAAGAACAAAGAAGTAGTCATCAAATCTGCTTAGGTATATGATTATACATATACCTAAGTTATCAAAATATACTCTTCTCATACATGAGGAAACATAAGGCTCCATCCTTTAATCCATTTTTACAACTAATCCATGAGGAAGGAATACCATAAAGGTAACACCACGAAGGTAACACTATGAAAGTAGCACCACATAGGTAAAAGTACCACAAAGGTAACACCACAAAGGTAACTCCACAAAGGTAAAAGTACCACAAAGGTAACACCACGAAGGTTACACCACGAAGGTAAAAGTACCACAAAGGTAACACCAGGAAGGTAACACCACGAAGGTAAAAGACTCAAATCACACGAGGTATATAACTCAAGTACATAAGTACATATGATTAGACGCAAAACTAGATCAGATTATTTTGTTGAGAGGCTCTGCTTCTGACCCACACAGAATCGATAGATGATGACCCACATGGGATTTCTAGGCGCTAACCCACACAAGATCGATAGATGCTAACCCACACAAGATCACTACGCGCTGACCCACATAGGATCGATAGATACTGATCCACACAAGATCACTAGATGCTGACACACATAGGATCTCCAAGCTTTGACCCACACAGGATCGATAGATGCGGACCCACATAGGATTGATGTTCTTTCTTCACATTACAGTCATTCATTAGATTCTTGCCCATAGCCCTCTTGGTTCTGGTAGAACCGATCCTCAAGCCATTGGTCGTATTTTAACTAGTATTAAGTCCTAAAAAAGCATACCCAAGGGACCGCCTCGTCATAGGGGTCCCAACGTGATAGATGGCGCGTTGATCGTACATCCGGTCTGTGAGGTATGGGCACTTTTGTAAAAAGGGCCCGGTTGGATTCAAGTCTGATCCAACCTAGGTCGCATGTAAAACTACTTTGAAACTCACTTAGAGTATCTTAAAATGACCACCTTGTCACAAGGGTCCTTATTCCATAGATGGAACGTCGATCAGATGCTCGGTCTGTTAGTTACACCAACTTCTGTGAAACAAGGGTGATCACAGCTCGGTTTAGCCCATCTCAATCGGGTCTGTCAGAATATTTGAAAGGTACCACTTCCAAAAAGTTATCCCAACACCACTAATGGCATGTTGAATAGACACCTATTTCGTCAGTTATGGGTGTTTCTTTATTCGGGGACTAGTTGGGTCTGGGCCTGGTCTGACTCGGTCAGACCGACCGGACGCAATGGGTCTTGGGGTCTACCTGACCCTGCCCGGGTCAATCCCCTTAAGGTTCGGCTCGGTTTTCTGGGTTCGGCCCGTCCGGGTCAGCCCCGTTCGGGTCACAGGCTCGGGTCGCAGCCCACCCGCGCTGGCCCGATGGTCTGCAGGTCCAACCCGGCCTGTTGGGCGGGTCCAATCTGCTCAGCCGCCCCATGTCCATCCAGTCCGCTAGGAGGATGACTGTTTTATCCCGCTGGCCCCACGGTTGCAGGGCCGTTTTTCCAGCTGGTGGGGCACTGCCCCACCACATGAACATTCGTCCGTTTGGCTGAACAGGTTCCACCAACACAGAGCGGCGTGGGGCCACACCACTCCTTTTTACCGCGGCCCGCTGGCTGCGGCTGCTCCACCCCCCCCCCCCCCCTCTACCACGGCCCGATGGCCATGTTCGCTTCGCATCGCCGGCTATGCCAGTGGGCGCCACCCTTTTCCCACACAGCTAGCTCAGGTCGGCTACCTTCGGCCACCACGGCGCACCATCATGTGCCACCTTCCACCTCTTGCGGCCAATTTTTGCGGGTCTCCTCCATCCACCACCGACATGGCACACTGGTGGTTTCTTTCACGGGTCACTGAACGTGCTCTGATGTCCGTTCTTAGTGTCTTCTATGCATACAGATCTTTGGCGATGTCGTTGTCATACCGTGACCTGCTAATTTGCATTGCCATCAATCTTGGAAAACCATCCCCGAAGAAAACAGCATGAGCGAAGAGGTGGAGGTTTTAGGCCTTATTCGTTTGGCACGCACCATCTATGTTAATGTGATAGCAAGTGGGAAAGGATTTAATTCACCAAAGACAATATCAAAATAAACCCCCTACCTGGAAGAGACGTTCATTGATGATGATCGAGAGAACCTCCTTCGTCATTGTCGTCGGTTCTTGATTTAGTGGCGCTTGTCACCGCTCACTGAAATTGGTCTCATCCTCTAAGTGTTTGGCGTCATGGTACTTTTCCAGAGCTTCGTCACTTGGTGAAATCAGGACAACACTCCACCTCGAGCTCAATATAAAAAGGAGAGGGTGAGGGTGAGTAATGCACATGGAATTAATGGGGTTCATTTAATTAAGGAACCTTCCTAATTCCAACAGTGCAATTACAAGAATAAAGGGGAGTCAAGCCATTTAATGGCTTGACATTTCTTTGGTCCTGCCAATGCTGCTCATCTATTATAGAAAAGAAAGATAAAATAACAATTAAAATTGTTATTTTATTATTCTTTAAAAAGATCCAAAAACTAACTTCTTCTCCTGAAAAAGTGAGGACAAAGTGAAGCCTCCCTTAAGTGAATCCCGACGCTGTAGATTCAACGGTGCTCTCGGATTTTTGATCTGAGCAATGAGTCCAAAGAAAGAAAATACTACCCATGAATTGAATGAATGTACACGAAAAAAAGTTTAGAAAATTATTAGTTATCACCCTCGACTCGCGTCGGTCTAGGTTAGGATCTTCCTAAGGGAAACACATCTCAACGAACTCAATGGTACTCTCGAATTTTCAATCTGAGTCACCATTTAGAAGTTATGGATTTTAACAATAAAATAATTGTTACTTAATTATTTTATTTATGGCCAAAAACTAACTTCCATAGTTGGCATGCGCCGGTCAATGTTAGTATCTTCCAAAAGAAGGAATACCCTCACGAGCTCAACAATGGTCTTATATTTTTAATCTGAGTCACCATTCGTGAGTTATAACCATTTGAAAAGTAAAATAACTTTATTTAATTATTTTATTTATGGTTATTCCATTTTTTGGTTCTTCTCACCAGAGGCCTGCGTTGACTAAAATTAAGTCGTGCCTAGGATAAACTCACTATCTTGAACACAACGGTTCCCGTGGATTTCTAATATGGGTACCCATTTAAGAGTTATTACACTTTTTAGGAAAACCACTCATGTACTCTATTTTAAACTTAACATTTTTCGATGGATCATTTTGGGTACTCCGGGCCTCTGAATCACGCGCTGTCAGATTTCATGGTCTCAAAATAATTCCATATAATTAAAAAAATATTCAAAAATTCTGGGACATTACACATGAATATAAAATTTAAACAAAAGTAAAATTGTAGTTGGTTTTAGGTAACCCCCAACTCCAGAAAACTCCCAGATTCACTAAAGATAACTTCTCATAATTTTAATACCTCTAGCTCTCACATGATATTAATGATTCTAATCAGAAAATTAATTAGTCAAGGGGTCTTCCATGTTCTTATTCATGGATACTCTACTCACTTTGACTTTACCTCATTGAGAAAAATCCCTCAAGAGATGAAAATTATAGAGTATATGCTTCATCCTTTGGTGAGACCTTGGCTCCGTTGAAAAAGCCTCCACTATAGTATTACCAAAATATATTTTTATGGGGTATATACTACTCAAAACCACACCAAGAACCTAAATAAATTTTTTAATCCAAATTAATTTTTTCTACTTTATAAGCCACAATATAATCAGACTTCATGTGGAATCATCCAAAAATGGTTTTTTACCTCTTCCAAATCACAAATCCTCTGTTGAGTGTGAATCGATGTCATAATTTTGATTTCATTTCCTCTTGATCGTTATAGAAACTAGAATTTGTGTGTTCCCTAATGAAGATCTCCTAATATCCTCCATATACCAATAACATATCCTTAGTATGCCTCAAATACCGAAGGATAGTCTTAATAGAAGCATAATGTTTTTCCCCTAAATCTTCCTGATATCTACTTCCCATGCTTAGAGAATAAGAAATATCAAGTCCATTACATAACATGACATACATAATAAATCTTATCACAAATGTATAAGGGATATTTCTCATCCTTTTCCTATCATATTGTGTATAAGGGCACATTTTCTTAGAGAGATGAATTTCATGTGTCACTAAAACCAATCCCCTCTTATATTGTTCTATATAGAATCTCTTCAATATCTATTAAATAATTTTACCCAGACATAGTGCAAGAAAACTATTTTATCTATTCTAAAGAATCATAATCCCAAGGATATAGGATGATTAACCTAAGTCCTTAATGGAGAAATATTTTTTCAATCAATCTTAAGCTGACTATAAGGTTGGCACCTTATTTTCAAAAACCAATATTTTATCGGAATATATAACCAAGAAAAAGATCGCACTCCCATTAAATCATTCATATATACACATATCAAAGTCATTCCTTATGAAACTAAACTCTCATATGGGTTTATCAAAATTAATATTCCTTGACTTGGACTCCTACTTTATTCCATAAATGGATTTATTTATCTTTTATACCTTTTTGGAATTACATGGAGTCACAAACCCTTATTTTTGTTTCGTATAGACATCTTCCTAAAGGATCCTATTAAGGAATGTTGTTTTTAAATCTAATTACCAAATCTCATAGCCATGGAATTGTAGTATAGAAAGTATAAATCAAATGGATTTAAACATGAAAAATATATAATAGGTTTTATCATACTAAAATCAATGATGTTTCTTAAACCCTTTATACAATAGATATGATTTATAAGTATTTAATTTACTTTCCATGTCTATTTTTCTCTTGAATACCCATTTTCACTCAATGATCTTTACATCAACTAGAAAAGTGACCAAAACATAAACTTAGTTCTAAAACATGAAATTCATATCATAATTCATATCCTATTTCCATTTAGTAACATTTAATCTCTTTACTACATCCTTATAGTATATAGGATCATCATTGTCTAACAATAATGATTCACCATCCTCAGTGACTACAAAACCATAATGAACTGGTTCTCTTACCTCTCAAGTGATCCTATAAGGTACATGTGCCTCAAGAACATCTTATTCTATATGTATTTAAAGAATATTTTATTCTACCGACTCATGTGTATCTCAATCATCGACATTATCAAATTATATCTTTCTCCCAGTATCCTTGTTTAGGATGTGCTCCCTATCTAGGAATATGGGATTTTGGGCCACTATAACCATTGTATCTAAGGTTTTAAATAGGTAATAACCCATTGTTTCCTTAGGGTAAACTATAAAGATACAATTCTTGCTTAGGGTTGTCTATTTATTTCCTTAATTGGACTTAAAAATTTCCTTAAAACACCATACACATACATTTGATAACACAAAAAAAATCCACACATAAACTCATATAGTATTTCGTCTCTCTCTTTACTTACCACCTAGTTTAGTGTGTATAATGCAGTTTATAATTCATATCCACAAAATTATAATGGAATATTAGCACGACTCATAATTTGCCTCACCATGTCCAAAAATGTGGGGTTTCTCCTTTTACTTACACTATTCCACTATGGTGTATAAGGAAGAGTGAGTTGTGATAAAATCCCACACTCCTATAAAAGGTCAATAAATTCTTGGTTTGATCTGATCAAAGCTTATTTATCTACTTTTCAAGATGATTCTATTCTTAATTATTTAATTTCTTGAATTTATATTAGTATTCTGACTTGTAACTCATTAATTAGATGAATCTATGTCGACTTAAGTCATTGGTAAAAGTAATAAAGTATGATAATCCACCTCTAGATCCTACTAGAAATGTTCTGCACATGTTAGTGTATACCAATTCTAGAATCTATGTATCCCTTTCACATATACCACTAAAATTTGGCTTTCTCATCTTACTTTGTAAAGAATTGAGACATTTTCAAGTGGTTTTAGCTTATAAGATTCTAAACTGACTTTTTAATATAGCTTTGTCAAGCAACTCTAATTTACATGACCTAAATAGTGATTCCAAAATTGGGTATCATGTTATTTATGTGGACTTAATTCATTATAAATTTCCAACACTTGGTTTTCATAATCTTATACCTAAAGATAGGTGTTTAAGTCATGTTATACCACAATATCTGTTATCTTTATAAAAATAAAATTCATTTTTTTCAAACTTGAAAACAAAATCATTTATATCAAGATAAGAAATTGATATGATGATCTTGGTAATAATTGTCACATAATAAAAATTCCTTAAAACCAATATTAGTCATGTTGTTAGTGTGAGATGGTGGTATCCAACATCCATGGTAGCCAACTAAGCTCCATTGGCACCTCAAAGATCCACGTCCCCTTTATAAACCCTCTTGAATCTACTTGAGTCCTGTATTTGGATGTGTGTGTGTGTGTGAGCACCACATGAATTATCTAATACCCATCCAGTAGATAAAGATATGTTTCACTCGATAATGAATATACTTAAAACTTCCCTTTTCTTATTATGTGTATAGTTCTTCACCTAGAGGTCAAGCATTCCATATGAAAAACTAAAAGTTATTTTTCCTTTACTTTCCTTTAAATATAACACTTATTGGAAGGTATCTACTCAGAATCCTTAAACTTGGATTGATTCTTTGGGCCATTTTCCTTACACTTCCTTTTATTAGACCACATGTCCTTATTTAATTATAGAATAGGAATGAGGAGTTATATAAGAGACTTATCAACATTGATCATATTATAATTAATAATTAAACTAGATAAATTGTAAGGTAGTGGGGGAAAAATGAGATATTTGCATAACTCATCTAGTAGATTAAATCCTAGGATGTCTAAATGCTCTATATAGTCAAAAATCTTGAACACATGAGGCCCAACTGGCACTGAATCTCAAATCGTGAATGTGAATAGTTCCTTGGAGACCACAAATATCACTAGACTCACTTTCTCCAAGAAATTATATTGTATATGAGACAGAATGCTTAATGAATCCATGATTTTGTAAAGCATTTTAATATCACTATACATAGACAATAGTATCAAAAATTAGACATCTACTACTTCATCCATGTGTTTTTAATATAGAGATAATTCCTCCCCACTAGGATCATTGTTAAGTAGCTTAGGAACTAAGGATTATAACACATAAAATCTCCTTTCTTAGCATAGTATAATAAGAATCATCTATACTATTCCTGGAAATTTGTTTTGGTGAGAAGATTATATATATTGAGGATTGATCACAATGATAATGTCGATGATGAGTTATTTTTCATTTCTATAATAAAATTATTATATTTTATTACTTTCCATGATTATCAAAATTGTGACATGATAATTTTTAATTATTAGTCTCCCACTATTTTATTAGGTCCTGATCGCCCTCTCCATTGAACTCAAATTATCCTATCTTTGGATATTTTAGTGGAAAGGATACATATTTCCCTTATCATAACTCGAATGGAGATTGTTAAAGCTACTTGAAGTTATTTAGATAGGAAGTTATTTTTCAACTACAGATTTGGAAATCCTTAATCTGTTGAGTGGGCTCCCTAATCCTGAAATATTAGACTTGGATTTCCTCAACACTTACCTCAATATTTATACCAATCCTAGAGAGATCCATTCCACAGGATATAAATTTGGGTAATTCAACCCAAAACTTTCTTTATAACAACCTATTAGTTTAAATCATCCCAATGAGGGTTGGTCAAGCACTTTGAAACTATTGGTTCCATTCTAAATTGAGTAATTGAAGGCTATACTAACTTAATATTTTATTTGAGATATTTTACCATTTATCATATGTGTAAAATAATCCCATTTTATCAAACCACATTCTTGTTAATATTAATCATATTTCACTAAAGTGATTAACCATGTCCAGATAAAATTTAGGTATAATCTAGTTTATTTTATTCTACCTTCCATGTCTGTTAATTAATTTATTTAATGTGATCATCATACATTAAAAATAAATAATTAACCATGGAATTGATAAAAATAAATAAATAAAATTGTATTATATTGAGTATTATGTAATAGTTATTTTATATAGTGTATGATAAACCTACTTTAAACCATATGGGAAAATCCACCTTGATCCATTTCTTGGATCTAGATGAAACATTCCACCTGTACACCGATGTGTCTTCACGATTGGTTTCTCCTTAGCTTCAGACTTAAACCACCTCCTCTCACCTTGGAGCTCTATCCATTACATATGAATTTACTCACATGAAGGTGAGGGGAACCCTAGTATGGGTTAAAGAGGTTTTATATAAAATAAACTAGAAACGCATATGTCTATACATAATAATAAGGTGTGGATGACACATAGGCCATCATTTTAATTTAATATTAATAATCATAAAAGACATGAAATAAATTAAATTCAAAGTAATTATTCATACATTGGTGTGTTTAGTATAATGATCATATACAACATACAATAAATATGAAAAGGTACATTAGATGGTATTCACTTAAATTAATTATTTATTATTAAGATAAATGCACTTGAATTAATTAAACTCATTAATTTATTAATTTATTAATTCCTCTTATCTTAATGACCATCTGATGTCTCTCAGGGATATCCATCATAAATTAATATATAGTAAATAAATGGATTAACCAGTAATTATATATAATAAAATAGAATTAATTTTGAATTTATTAATTATTATAATATTTATTACATAGGTAACACTTCATATTTCAACAGTGTAATTAGGTTTCTAATGCATCATTTAATTATTCTTTTTTGTAATATACATCTATTATTTATTTGGAGACTACACTATGTGTACTAATGAGATAAAAATATTGTTCCTCCCTTTTTTTATATGGGGTTAATTCCTAGGGACTCAGCATATATCTTGTTCATGTTACATGGAGTGTGATAAAGAGATACTTGTTATGTGTTCCATTTTCGGTGTCTTCTTCATCCACCAGAGGAATCTCTATATTCCTTGAACATTGTAAATAATGATCCACATAGAATGTATTCTAACTACACATTGTATATATCATTAATGATATAGTATCTCATTCTCATGTGGTATTATTTCCCATATTTGACCACACATTTAGCACAAATATCACCGCTAAACCATGTAGACAAAATAGAATATACACCAGCTCCACACCATGTGGTCTGATAGACCATTTGATAGACTAACCTGATCAACACATGGTATGCATTAAATTCACTATGTGTTATTATTTCTTGGTATGTCATCATCCCATAATAATTCCATGTGTAGTGAACTTGGGTAAACTATTAGTTCAGACAAGGTAATGGCAGATGGTCTAGAGGGGGGTGAATTGACCAGATTGAAAATTTTAATCAAATGAAATGATTAATTAAATTAATTATCAAAGTTAATTATTAAGGTTAATTAGCAGCGGAAAAAGGAAATAACACAAGGATTTTTTTTATAGTATTTTGGTCTAAAGTGGTCCTACTCTACTCTTATACCTCACTACTCGGTGAGAGATACATGTGCACTAAAAATTATTTTTAAAGGGGGTCTAACCCAATTACAAAATCCTTTTCTAGTGGATGGATAACCATGACACTGACTTTTTTATAGGGAATAAAAACCCTTAAAAACTGACTTTAGATACTAGGAGTCACAACCCAAATAGTCTTGACTTTAGATACAGGGAGTCACAACCCTAAGATCCTAACTTTAGAATCTGGGAGTCATAACCCGAGAAAAAAATAATAATAATGCATTTGTGTGAAAAAACATAAAAAGAAAAATAGAGTGTGTGTGAGAGATGAGAAGTAGTGTTAAAGACTCAGAACCAGATGAAAGAGAAGATAAAAATTAAAGCACAGGTATTGGTTTTTAAGTTTTAGATCATCACATCTCATCAATGCAGTTGTAGTCAAAGCTGAATTAATTTAGCACTTGAGAGAACGAGCAGGTGGTGAAGCAAAGTGTCATAGGACGTTGCAAATGTACAATAGCTTCAAAGTTCACAACACTTTATCTTTTTATTATAATTTTATTTTTTTACCTACAAGAGATAATGATATATAAGAGATAATATATAGCAGGTTCATTATCTTCGCTTCCATTAGATATTCAAAATTAATTAAGTCAATAGCTCCCATAAATATCTCCATGAAAATAGCAACACCGTTGCTTTTTTTATTCCTATAGAATAAATATCTAATAAAGGAATTCAAGATATTTTGAATAAGTCTTCCAATAAAATCTCCAAAATAATTAAATCATTGAATGATTTAAAACAGGATTTTAAATCCATTTAAAATGTTTTAAACATAGTCAAAATAGTTCCTGAAAACTAGCAGTAGATTCTGAAATTAAATTAAAAAATTTGAATTTAAACAATCTTGAAATGTCCAAATTTATTCGTAAAATATGTTGAAAATCTTTATTAATTTTTATCTCCAAATATAACACCAAAAATATTAAAAACTCTTTGATTATTATCCTCATATTTAATGAGAATGTTTCACAAAAAATTGTTAAAAAATAATTCATATATTTGCAAAAAATTCATTTTTAAAAAATTTCACAAAATGAACAATAACTTCAAATGAACAATAACCTCTAAGTGAATAGTAACTTTGAAGTGAGCAGTAACTTCGAGTGAATAGTAACTTCAGAATGAAAATTTCGTATGGTTTCCAAACTATACCTTGTAAAATGAACAATAACGTAATGTAGGGTATGAACAGTAATGTAACGCATGGTATGAACAGTAACGTAACGTATGGTATGAATAGTAGTGTATGGTTTCCAAACCATACTTTTTAGAATAAACAGTAAACCATACTTTCATGAGATAAACAATAAAATATACTTTTGGGAGATAAACAATAAACTATACTTTTGTGAGATAAACAGTAAACCATACTTTTGTGAGATAAACAGTAAACCATAATTTTATGAAATAAACAGTAAACCATACTTTTGTGAGATAAACAGTAAACCATACTTTTGTGAGATAAACATTAAACCATAATTTCTTAAGATAAATAGTAAACCATACTTTTGTGAGATAAGCAGTAAACCATACTTTTGTGAGATAAACAGTAACCCATACTTTTGTCAAAAAATCTGGACAGAATATTTTGACAAACTTAAACGAATTTTTAAGGTATCTTAACAGTAGATTCATACTTTGGTCAAAACTAATGATTTTTATAAAAAATTATTATATTTCCAAAAAAATAACCAATTAAAACTGACATCTACATATCCTAAAATCATTAAAAAATAGAAGCAAAACAATTCTGGAAAAACTGCTACTACAAAACAACATAGCATAACTTCAAGTAATTAAAATTCCATTAAAAATATATTTTTAGAGTTTGATGTACACTAATGAAATCAAGACAACCATTTTATCTTTATATAGAATCATATTTCATGCAAATCGAATAACTGTAAGAGTTTTAGTAAAATTAATACAGAAATGTTTTAAAATAGTGAAATTTAAAACTATAGTAGCAACTTCATTGAATTTTTAGAGAAATAGATAAGTATGTTCAAACTTCCTCATTAACTAATAAATTATAGATAAATATCTTATATTTCCAACATGATAAGAATCACAAACATACAAATAACCTAAATTAAGATATCATCAAAATATAGAGAAAATATAATCAAACAAAAACATATGAAATCAAATTAAAGGAAATATGCACATGTAAAAACAATCTCTCCCTTTTTGTTTGATTACAAAACCAAAAAATTTAAACCACAAATGAATTTTTAAAAATATTAAAACAAAATTATTTCTCCCCAAAACTTCTCTCCAAAACTTCTCTCTAAAAATTCTCTCCAAAACTTCTCTCCAAGACTTATCCCCCTTTTTGTAAATAAAAAAAAAGTAAAAACATGATCCCCCTAAACAAATACAGTAAATAAAATTTAAAATTCCAAAATACCAAGAGAAAATTTTATTTTCTCAAACTGATAAGAGTCTAAAGGCTTTGTAAAAGTATCTACAAGATGATTTTTAGAAGGGATAAATTCTAAAACAATATCACCCTTATTCACAAGATCTAGAATAAAATAAAATCTAAGATAAATATGTTTTGTTCTAGAATGTTGTAAGGAGTTTTTAGATATAGAAATTGCAGATATATTATCACAATAAATAGGTATTTTATCAAGATAAACACCAAAATCACATAAAGTTTTCTTAATCCATAAACTTTGAGCACAACTACTTGCAGCACAAATATACTCAGATTCTGCAGTAGATAAAGCAATAGATAATTTTTTCTTATATGAACAGGAAATTAAACATTTTCCCAGAAAATGACACATACCTGATGTGCTTTTTCGGTCAATTCTACAGCCTCCAAAATCAGAATCAGAATAAGATGTTAAATCAAAATGGTTATATTTTGGATAAAATAAACCAAAATCAATAGTACCTTTAACATATCTAATTATTATTTTTACAGATTTAATATGACTTTCTTTAGGATCATCTTGAAATCTATCACATAAACAAACACTAAAAATGATATCAGGTCTAGATGTAGTTAAATATATCAAGCTTCCTATCATGCCTCTATAAACTGTAAAATCAATTGATTTACCAAATGCATCACTATATAATTTACAATTAGTACCCATATAAGTTTTCATGGATTTAGAGTAATCAAGACCAAATAATTTAACTAAATTTTTAGCATACTTATATTGATTAATAAAATTTCCATCTTTCCTTTGAGAAATTTAAAGTCCAAGAAAAAACTTTAACTCTCCCATTAAACTCATGTCAAATTCAGAAGACATTAATAAAGAAAAATCATTACAAATAATTTCACTAGATGATCCAAAAACTATATCATCAACATAGATCTGAACAATTAAAATATCATCAGACGATCTTTTAATAAAAAGAGTTGGATCAACATTTCCTTTCTTGAAACCATTTTTTAATAAAAATAAATAAAGTCTTTCATACCAAGAATGGGGTGCTTGTTTGAGACCATATAAAGATTTAGATAATTTAAAAACATGGTTGGAAAATTTTTCATTTTTGAAACCAGGGGTTTGAGAAACATAAACTTCTTCAGTAATAAAACCATTTAATAAAGTAATTTTTATATCCATTTTATATAATTTAAAGCCTTGAAAACACACAAAATCTAACAAAATTATAATTGCCTCTAACCTGGAAACAGGTGAAAATGAATCTTCAAAGTCTATTAATTCTTCTTGAGAGTATCCTTGAGCAACAAGTATAGCTTTGTTTTTAACAATCTGTCTAGATTCATCAAGCTTGTTTCTAAAGATCCACTTAGTTCCAATTACCTATTTATCTTCAAGCAATTATACTAAAGTCTAAACATTATTTCTAACAAACTGATTTAATTCGTCTTGCATAGAAACAATCCAGTTTTCATCTTTTAAAGCATCATTAATATTTATAGGAACAAAATCAGAAATAAAAGCAGAATTGGCACAATAATTTAAAATAGAATTTCTGGTTTTGACACCAAAATAAACATCGCCAATTACATTTTAAACAGGATGAACTTTGTGAATCTTCCATGATCTTGGATCAGGTTGAGAAGGAGTACGCTCCCCCTCAATTAATTCATTCTTATCTTGAGTAATATCTTCACCAAAATTAAAATCTCTAAACTCATCATCAATAACATTATAATCAGAATTTATTTTAACATTATTTTCATCAAAAATAACATGAATAGATTATTCAATAACCATCGTTATTTTATTATAAACTCTATAAGATTTACTATTATTATAATAACCAAGAAAAATACCTTCATCACTTTTATCATCAAATTTATCTAAATTATCCTTTGAATTTAAAATAAAAACTTTTTAGCCAAAGACTCTAAAATAACAAACTTTAGGCTTTTTATTTTTGAATAATTCATAAATATTTTTCTTTAGAAAAGGTCTAATAAGAATTATATTTGAAATATAACATGCAGAAAAAATAGCCTCAGCCCAAAAATATCTAGGCAGATTATATTCAATTAACATAGTTTGAGCCATTTCAATAAGAGTTCTATTTTTCTGTTCTATAACACCATTTTGTTGTGGTGTTCTAGGAGTAGAGAAATTATGAAAACATCCATTCTTTTCACATAATTTTTCAAAATATAAATTATAAAATTCACCTCCTTTATCACTATGAATAGAAATAATCATAAAACCTTTTTTATTTTGAACTAATTTAGAGAAAGCAGTTAATTTAGATAAAGTATCATGTTTATGAGCTAGAAAATATACCTAAGTAAATCTATTATAATCATCAACAATAACTAATGTATATTTCTTTCAACCAAGGCTAGAAATATGAGTTGGACCAAATAAATCAATATGTACTAACTGTAAAGGCTTAATATTACTTATCTTATTGATAGGTCTAAAAGAAATTTTGTGTTGCTTCCCTTTCATGCAGGCGTCACAAACATGAAGTTGTTCTTTCTTCAAAGAAGGAAGCTGTAAAACATTTTTATGCTTTGAGAGCTTATGCAATATTCTGAAATTAACATGACCTAAACATTGGTTCCAAATAATACAGTCATTCTATATAGCATTAAAACACTTTACATGTTGAACAGTTAGTTCAGAAAAATCAATAGTATAAATATTATCTTTTCTATTAGCATAAAATAATAAAGAATCATCTTCAAAAACTAAACATTTATCATTTTGAAATTTAAATTTCATTCCATCATCACATAATTGTGATATACTAATTAAATTATGTTTTAAACCTTCAACATATAAAACTTTTGAAATAAATATAGAATTTGAAATACCATCTTTACAAAAACCTTTTACTTTTCCTTTGGAATTGTCTCCAAAAGTAATAGTTCCTCCATAACATGTGTTGTATAAGATAAAATTTGATGGGTCTCTGGTCATATGCCTAAAGAATCCAATTTCCATGTACCATATGTTGTTCTTGAGATATCCAAAGTGTTTTTCCTACAAAAATCAATTAATTGACAATTTTGGTACCCAGGCTACTTTGGGTCCAATAGGATTAGTAATACAATTTTTAGGTACCCATACAGAATTTAAATATGTATTGTAAGTTACTCTCAATAACAAGGATTTTAAAATATTAGTTTTTGTAAATCCCAAATATTGTTTAAATCTAAGTGGGCAGTCATTGGCATAGTGACCATTCATGGCACATTTAAAATAAGTAACAGTTGAAGTACAACTATTTTACTTTTAACAAAATAGGTTTTATACATTTAAGGTAATATTTTATCATAACCAAAACCATATTTATTTTTATCAGTTTTAGTCAAAGACATATTCTCATGATATTTTTCATGACCTTGAATAAAAACAGATAAATTTTGTTTAAGACATTAAACTTCCCTTTTCAATTTCTCATTCAAATCTTGGGAAGTTTTCAAATTATCATAAACTATTCAATGAGAAGCAGAAGCATTGTTTGTTAACATTTTATTTTCTTGTAAAATTAATTTATTTTCAGAAGTAAGTTTTTCATTATATTCTTTAATTTTATTATATAAATCAATAGCTTTGAAAATATCTTTTCTTAATCTTTCAATTTTTTTATTTAATTCAAAAACATTGGGGTCTTCAGATTCATATTCAGAATCAAAACATTCATAATAATAATAAGAATTACAAACCTTATCTAGAGATGCCATGAAACACAAGTTAGAAGATTCTTTGTCATTTAAAAATTGTTCAATAGAATTAGATTCTTCAGTACAACTATAGATAGTTTTCAATTCCTTTTTATCCTTCTTTTTGTATTTTTCTTTATTTTTTTGTTTAGGGAAATCAGTTTTGATATGACATTTCTTCCAGCACTCATAACAAGTTACATATAAAGCATTTTAATTTGTATCAATTTTCTTATTTATCTTATATTTTTCTTTTTTAAGGTTTCTACTAAACTAGTTTTTGAATCCTTTCTTTTTCATTCTTTTGTAGACTCTAGTTATAATCTGATCCATGTATTCCTTTTTAATATCCTATAGATCAAAATCATAAGAATTATTAGAAATAACATTTTCAGACTTAAAAGCTACACCTTTTCTTAATCTCCTCATCAGCTATGTTTTTCAGGTCCAGTTCATATTTAAGTAGTGATCCAATCAATTCATCAAGTTTTCACTCTTTGAAGTTCTTGCTTTCATCAATGGAAACCTTATTTGCATTCCATTTATTTGGTAATGCTCGTATGACTCTTTCAACAAGTATAAGATTTTACAGTGCTTCTCCAAGTGAATTCATTCCATTCACAATGCTTGTGAATCTATGGAAACTTTGGTTTACAGTTCCATATTCACCCATCTTGAAGTCTTGATACTCAGCATGAAGCATTCCACGTTTGGTTCGGATCAATTTGCCTGAGCCAAGGTGAGTAACTTGTAGAATCTTCCAAATCTCATGATCTGTCTTGTAAGCAGATAAATGACTAAAAAAACTTCTATTAATAGCACAATATAAAACATTAATGACTTCATAATTTAAGACATATCTAGTAACATAAATTATTGTAAGAGTATCTAGATCAGCTTCAGGCAGTGTGTATTGTTTTGACATGATAGACCAATGCTTAGTGATCAACTATTTGAGGTATGCCTCCATTTGGGATCTCCAATATCCATAATCATTTCCATCAAAATGTGGTGGCTTCTGAGGAATCCAGGCATCATTCGGGTTTAGTCTTGCCATCCTGTAAGATCTTTACCCTTATACTGTGAGGTCTATGAATAGGTTAGTACAGTAAAATATAAAATTAGACTAAAAAAATGGTTGGATAAATTCCTTAAGGAACAATCAATAGTACCGATCTTTGGTATAATGAAATATAAATATAGATAAAAACTATTCTTAAGAAGGTTACCCTCTAATACCAATTTTTAGGTTATACAAGGTAATGACAGATGATCTAGAGGGGGTGAATAGACCAAATTGAAAATTTTAAACAAATGAATTGATTAATTAAATTAATTATCAAATTTAATTATTAAGTTTAATTAGCAACAGAAAAAGTAAATAATGCAAGGATGTTTTTTATAGTAGTTTGGTACAAAGTGGGCCTACTCTACTCTTATACCTCTCTACTCAGTGAGAGATACGTGTGCACTAAAAATGATTTTTAAAGGGGAATCATAACCCAATTACAAAATCTTTTTCTAGTAGAGGGATAACCACAACACTGACTTTTGTATGAGGAGTCACAACCCTTACAACCTAAATTTAGATACTGGGAGTCACAACCCAAATAGTATTGACTTTAGATATAGGGAGTCACAACCCTAAGATCCTGACTTTAGAATTAGAGATTCACAACCCGAGAAAAAAAACAAATAATGCTTTTTTGTGAAAAAACATAAACAGAAAAATAGAGTGAATGTGAGAGATGAGAAGTAGTGTTACAGACTCAGAACCAGATGAAAGAGAAGATAAAAATTAAAGAATAGGTACTGGTTTTTAAGTTTTAGATCAACACATCTCATCAATGCAATTTTAGTTGAAGTACAATTAATTCAGTACTTGAGAGAACAAGCAGGTGGTGAAGCAAAGTGTCACAGGATGTTGCAAATGCACAGCAGGTTCAAAGTTCACAACACTTTCTCTTTTTATTTTAATTGTCTTTTTTTTTTACCTGAAAGAGAGAATGATATATAGAGATAGAATATATAGCAGGTGTAGCAGCTCTGATTCCTTTGGATATTCAAAATTAATTGAGTCAAGATCTCCAATAAATATCTCCATGAAAATAATAGCACCGTTTATTTTTTTATTCCTGTAGAATAAATATCTAATAATGGAATTCAAGATATTTTGAATAAGTCTTCCAATAAAATCTCATGAATAATAAAATCATTTAATGATTTAAAACATCATTTTAAATCTATTTAAAATGTTTTAAAAATAGTCAAAGTAGTTCCTGAAAACTAGCAGCAGATTCTGAAATTAAATTAAAAAAATTTAAATTTAAAAAATCTGGAAACATCCAAATTTATTTGTAAAATATGTTGAAAAGATTTATTAATTTTTCTCTCTATTTATATCACCAAAAATATTAAAAAAATCTTTGATTATGATCCTTATATTTAATGAGAATTTTTCACCCAAAAAAATCGTTAAAAAATGATTCATATATTTACAGAAAATTAATTTTTAAATAATTGCATGGAATGAACAGTAACTTCAGAATGAACAGTAACTTCAGAGTGAACAATAACTTCGAAGTGAACAGTAACTTTGGAATGAACAGTATGTATGGTTTCCAAACCATACCTTGTAAAATGAACAATAACGTAATGTAGGGTATGAACAGTAACATAACGTAAGGTATGAACAGTAACGTAACATATAGTATGAATAGTAACGTAACATATGGTATGAAAAGTAACATATAGTTTCCAAACCATACTTTTTAGAATAAATAGTAAACCATACTTTCGTGAGATAAACAGTAAACCATGCTTTTGTGAGATAAACAATAAACCATACTTTAGTGAGATAAACAGTAAACCATAATTTCGTGAGATAAAGAGTAAACCATACTTTTTTGAGATATAAATTAAACCATAATTTTTGTGAGATAAACAGTAAACCATACTTTTGTGAGATAAATAGTAAACCATACTTTCATGATATAAATATTAAACCATACTTTTGTGAAAAAATATGGACAGAATATTTTGACAAAATTAAACGAATTTTTAAGGGCTCATAAAATCAAATTCAGACATTGGTCAAAACTAATGATTTGTATAAAAAATTATTATATTTCCAACAAAAAAAAGTAACCAATTAATTCTGACATCTACAGATCCTAAAATCATTAAAAAAATAGAAGCAAGACAATTTTGGAAAAACAGCTACTAGAAAATAGCATATCATAACTTCAATTAATTAAAAGTGAATTCAAAAAATATTGTTATACTTTGATGTAAACTAATGAAATCAAGATAAACATTTTATCTTTCCATAGAATTAGTTTTCATTCAAATTTTATAACTATATAAGTATCATAAAAATAAATACAGAAATGTTTTAAAATAGTGAAATGTAGAGTTTTTAAAACCATAGTTGCAAGTTCATTGAATTTTTAGAGAAATAGATAAGCATTTTAAAACTTCCTAATTAACTAATAAAGTATATTTAAATATCTTATCTTTCAAACATGATAATAATCACAAAAATAAAAATTACATAAATTAAGATATCATCAAAATACAGATAAAAATAATCAAACAAAAACTTATGAAAACAATTTAAAGGAAATATGCACATGCACAAACATAAAAAACATGTACTTTCAGTCACACACCATGTAGTCATGTCTACCTGCCAAAAAACTTAGAATATCCTAATGGAATCTCTGATAATTATTCATCTATTCTTAATCTATATAAGATAATATAAAAACATGAATGATCGAAATTAATATATTGAGAACATGTTAATTAAACTATAGATAAAATAAATAATAAAATATAAGTGAAAAACTAAAAAAAAATAGTATAATAGATTAATGAATAATAAATAATTATAGATTGTTATTTGACCCCTTTGATACCACTTGAAAGTTTCTAGGGCATAGTTGGAGTAATAAGAAACATGACCAATAATATTTTTTCCATTAACTTATTCATATTTCTCATCATAACTAAATAAAAATGTGTTCCCATAATCTATGAATATGGGATCTCACATGTAATTTATAATTAATTTAGACAGATAGAGAATTTAATTATCTTGTAATTATTTCTTTGATATAAAATATGGTTGAACCTACTTGTTAAACCATCATTATAATGGAGGAATCAAAGGTAGATTCCCTCTAGTGGTGATCCATGTGTGCAAAAAGAATATATGAATTTTTTGGTAGGGTTCTCTAAATGGTAGTGTGGATGTCCCTATGAATTTTCTCATTCATTTTTTATTGTACCTTTAGAATCCCAATGAGGCTTGTTGGATTATATTGGTTCTATCACAATGAGAGAGAGTGGAGGAGGATCACCAATGCTCATGGGACTTGGAGCGTTCTTGAGAATATCTCTCATCTTAGATAATTCTCAAGTGAGCTAAATATTTTTCACATCAGTTGTTATCCAAATCCTTTTAAAGAATTCTATAGTCATGTATTTATAAATCTAGGGTTATAATATTATCTACACAAAGCTAGTTTAATATTATCTAAACCCCTAGTATACCTCATGTCTAAATAATAATAATATTATTATTATTATTTACATGACATGCACATAACATACAGACTTATTAAATATTATTTCTCTAAAATAAATAAATTAATATTTATTCAAATAATATTTTATTCTCATTGAATCATAACTCAGTCTTCTCATCCTCCTCATAATTTACCAAAAAAATTATAATGACTATTTATTTACATAAATATATAAATTTAACCACATTATAAACCTTTAAATAAATACTTGTGATAAACTAATAAACCCAATTAAATATTACTCCTTGAACATTAGAAAAAAATTATAATATACTTGTTAAAATCATATAGAATTTAACTATGTTTCTTGGATACACTTAGTGTGTGACACTCTAGACCCCTTTCTCAGTTACGTTAGGCTAAAATTATTAAATTCTAAGGTTATAATACGGAAACATAGTAAGGAGACCATAAATAAAAGAGTTGATATCATGACATTCAGCCACCTGAAAACCTTTACCATGTATTATAATCCATTTGTCCTAATATATCTTGTAAAATAGGTTTCATAGATTATATCATAAGCCTATATGATTCACTCTCTTTCATTTTTTGTTTAAAACCGAACACACTGGTAAACATTCATAGACATGGACTTAATCTGATTGTTCTATTCCATTAAAGGTCATGAGATATTCACTTCCAATAGACAGAACAAATCCTCACTTTCATTACTCATTAATGTTATACCACTCATGATGCACCCAATGTATTTAACTTCACCATGAGCTATTATCTTCACAATTTACAAAATACATATAAGAATATAATTCATGACACACATTAATAATAATCATAGATTCAAAGGATCATTACATAATTCCATGGATAGGAATATCCAATGACACATGAAATATATGGAATTATTATAGGTGGGATCATTATTATAACCTCCCTTATTAGATATTATCATGAGAAAACACTATAAGAAGGTGTCTCAATGTATTAAAATCCTTATACCCCTAATATCATGTATCGCCTAGGTATCTTCATACAATATCATCCTACCGTAGAACATGGGTTTAAGTAATACTATCATAGCATTTAAAGTATCTTATCATAATGGGGAACTACTATGTACTTTAGATGCAAAAAAGTATCACTGTGAAATTATCACATATAATATCACATATAATAATAACTAGGATGTGATAATAAATTATATTATATTAAATAACTATGAATATAAAATGTATAGAAAGTATAAAGGAAGTTGGCTTTAAGGAAACTCCAACTCTAACATTTTTCTAATTTTATTCACCTGTATTGAATATTTCATATTTATAGGGTTTTGGGACAATATTCTTATTATAGTAATTTGTTCTTCATTAATAATAAAACAATAATGTGTAAAGTGGGGTGAAAACTTCTAAACAACAAGGACATAACCACTTTTACTAAATTCTGTGAACCCTTTAATCCCTTGTATCCATGTCACTTTATTTCTGCCACTCACTATCACTCATCATCATTATTTTATTTTTCATTTTAAGTTTCATTACACTAAATGGAATTGTATTATCCTATTTTTTATGGGAAAATATTTTGGTCACACTGATTCACCCATAGTTCTTCTCACATCCTATAATAGGAACATCAATTGGAAGAAAAGCACATCAATTAGTGTGATCACTTCAGAGGTCTTGGCATGTCTTCACCTTAGAAATAATTTAACACTTAGTATGTTCAAGGGTTTTATTAGTCTTTAAATTTATACATGAATTTTATGTAAACATTTTCATCTCATAAAATTATTTTATCTCATGAACTCTCTATATTCATGAATTCTTCTAATGATTTATGTTTTATTTTTATACCTTCAACCAAACTAATAGATACCAAAGATATTAATGTATAATAATTTATACAACTAATGATTTGTGTTAATTATCCAAAAATAAAAGCTAATTATATTTTTACATACCCAAATATATTTCATGAATAAGATATATAACAATATGTCATATAAAGGTTTAAGATTGTATGAATCCAAAATCTACTCAAGGGAAATTATCATGTAATAGGTATTCAACCCCTACTTTTCTAGAATATAGCCTAAGCTCCCAAGCTAGAAGAAATCCTTACCTAAATCCCCACTATCAATATATCAATACCAAGAGAGGCCTTAATTTTAATATAATACTAACACCTAATCTGTATAAATCATAATCAATCATTATCATTTAATTTATAACAAAATAAAAAATCTTGGCCATTATTGAATGAAAAAAATTTATAACATACCTATAATGTAACTCTTTATTTACTTGTTATTACAATTATAAGAAACAACTTAAAAACTTTAAATTAAATAATACCAAAATTAATAATATAAATAATTTATATACATAAATATTAAATAGATATTTAAATAAATTAATAAATAATTAAAACATTTATCATGAGATTACAACTTTATACATTGATAAATTCTATCAAATAAATTATATGGTCTAAAGTAACATCAGTTTGGAATGGACCCATACTAAAAATGGTTTTTTAGAATATTTTTTTTAATATTCAATAATACTTGGAGAATGAGACATGTTGGGGTTTCATAGCATAAGTCATTTCTGACATAGAATTATTTGAATTCCCAAAATTGAATGAAACCATGGTTTATTTTCATAATTTTTTATAGGAAGTATCAGGTTCAAAATTTATTACATGAATCATGAATTCTTATTCTTTCCAAATCATTATTTTTAACATGGAAATATAATTCCCATAAACCTGGATTGTTTTTATAAAAAACCATGGCATAAAAAATGTAATGATATGATGCTTTGTTTTTTTATAAGAGAAATGATGTCATTTTTTCAAAACCACACTGTTTTAATGAATATTTATCATAAACTATGATGTGATTATATAAAATATCATTGTGGTTCTAGAAAAATTCCAAATTAGATTCTATTTTTCAATCTACATTTTATAAATTTACATTAATGTGGGCTCTTATACCATTCAAGGGTGGTTTAGGACATCTCTTTGCCCAAATAAATTTGAATAAAATGAAAAAAAAACAAAAATATCCAACGGTATATGAAACGAAAAAATATAATTAAAAAATTAAACAAATCATAACTTATTGTTAATTTTATATCATCAAAAAAATGATCTTGTTAGATATCTCTATAAAATAATGAATTGATTCCCGCCTCCTCTAGTATCCACATTACAATGGAATCACTGAACACTTCCATAAGATATCATTTCATTAAAATTTCATTATATCACTACCTCAAATGTAAATAAAGATAATTTAATAAGAGAACGTTTTACATTTTTTGAGAGTGGTCTCACTATGTAGAAATTGGATTCCAAAAATCTATTTAAATTAAACTGTTTAAAGTTCAATAACTTCATGTGTTATGAAATTGGTTAGATTTTTTCCCTATCTATTGTAACATTTACATTGGTAACCTCATTTATTAAGGTACTTTTAAAACTATTTTAACATTCACTTAACCATCAACACATCATCACATGACATGTCACATGCTAATGGTTTGATAAATAACATGGGATAGGTATATCAATGATAGCTTATATCATTCAGGAAGAACGTCCTGACATAAAACAAAAAACAACATCATAACAAAAACCATGTATTAGTCACTTCCACGACATCATGGTTTTTGTTTTAGTGTTAAATATATATTTTTTAGGATGGGTGAGATTTTATAAATAATTACTAGGGTGTAATGGTTGGACCCAAAATACCCTGACCCTAAATCAGATCACCACTAACCTCTGAAACATTTTTCTATATTAGTATAGATCATTGAAAAGTGGTGGAAGTTTATGTAATTATTATGGGAATAATTTTCCACAAAAATACCAATTTCCATATATTGAAAATCTAATTATAAATTAAAAATTAAAAACAATAAAATTTATACTACTATGTGTGAATGAACACATAACATGCTAAAATAAGTACCATCATCATGTTAATTTTTTAATCCAATAATAATTAATATCCAATAGGTAAAATGAATTAATCAATGTGCAATGGAAAAATTAAATGAAAAACAAGGCTTAATTGGCCAACACAACCGAGGGATATCCATTTTTAATTGATCTCCCTGAACTCCAAGTGAAAGTGTCATCTAGCTATGGACCAATACCATGATCTATGTTCATCACAGAACTTATAACTCAAAATAAATATAAAACTAAATGTGTGTTAGAGTACACATAAAAGGTGTAAATGTATCAACATACACAGTAAGATTTTAAAAAAATCCCCAAAATTCCCATGCATAAGTAAAGTAGGTAACCACAAAAAGTAATTTAAAAAAAATATTCACAATTGAAAAAATTACATAATGTGACTTTAAAAATAATTAAAAAAATCAATCACACCTTATATAGGATGAAATATATTATTAAAATAAAACATATTTTAAAAAAATCATGGTTAAATTTCACAGGATAACAGATAAAAAAGGATAGGAGATTTAACTTAACTAAATTAATAAATGGTCTATTTGTTAGGGAAGTAACACCTTCCCTCATATGAACACATCAAACTTGAAATATATATAAACCAATCAAAGAAGTGAATTGTCCCAATTATTTGGATATGAAACTCTTTGCATCAACAATGAAGATCTTAAGTGGATACCCACACTTATTCACCATTCATGAGTGAGAGTTTATATGAATCGTTTAACTCTTTAACCTTTGAATTGATACCACTAAAGGGTTTCAAAAGATTGTATAGAAATTTTTCAAGATATTGGAAGATAATAGAAACCTAAAATCTCAATATCACCATGATATGATCACCAAAACCATGTAAATATAAATGATGAAACTATGTACCTTTAACTGATAATCCTTTATTATTGTCTTCAACCTTATCTTAATAAAAACCACCGGGAATAGTCAAAGGTCTCTTCCCTCCATAGTGTATACCTTGGTTGATTTGAATCACCTGATTCTTAGGAAGAATTATCCTCACAACCATGATATACTAGTAACTTGGGTGGAAAAGGAAAGAGGAGGAAGAGAGATTTGAGAATTCAATATAGGAATCTTTTAAAGGATCTCACACATGAACACAATTTCAAGGCCTACTTGTATAGTATTTTGGAAAACATTGTGAATTACTAATAATTTTATCACACATTATAAAATTTAAAAGTAAATATATTTAGTTACAATATCTTTTACCCTTGAAACAATAACATCCATGTGTTATATCATGTGAAAATTCAGTCAATTCTAGTTTTTGTAAATGAGATATGAATTTTAAACCTTAATGTTCCAATACTTGATAAATCATAGAATGTTATATTAATATTATGATAAAATTAACTCAAATTATGATACAACCATATAAAAAAATATGACAAGAAATTGGTGATATTATATCATCACATCATGATTTGTGATATGCACAAACCAAGAAATATTATATGCCACAGTTTTCTTATGTCAAACCATATGAAATATCAATATCAAACATTACTATATTAGCATATAAACATCAAAAATATGTATGGATTTAGGGAATAATAGTATCAATCTCCCATTTTCACTAAATCCTCATAGATTTTGTGTCATTTCACCTATATTGTGTCATATAAAATAGCTTGTGAAACCATATCCAAAACTCCTTTTGTATATCTTCCAAAATATTTTTAGAATTTTATCCTCAAATTCATATTGTATCACATAATATGAAATACCTTATAAATATCCTTTCAAAAATAATTTTTATAAATTCTAAAATTCTTTTAAAGAAGATATTTGAGCTTCATAAAACTCAATCCTCATTTATTCACCCACAAAGTGTGACCACATGGGCCTTTTTAGTGTTGAAAAAAAATATGAATTCTTGAATTAATAAATTTAAATAAAGAGAGGCCTATAGAAAAGAAGTGGGGTTCCAACCATACCTAGTTCCACCTTGATTGATGCCTCATGAATAGTCACATCGTTTTTTACTACCCCAATATAATATTTACTCATCTTGAAAGGTGCTTGTTTGACTATTCCCCCCTTGTGTATTGTTTTGGATCCTTGGAATGTTAGTTGTAATCATTTTTTTAATTTATGGATGAACGACCCAGGATTTCATCACTTGGTGAGGGATAAATGGAATAAACCTACTATGGGACACTCATGGATGTCCCTTCACAGTAAGCTCAAATGCCTTAAAAGGATATTCAATCTTGGATAAAGGACTATCTCCCTTGATCATAGGACATTGAGGTGATCAGCATGGACATTGAACATCTTGAATCTAGCCTAGATGATGAATGTAATGACTCCATTTTTGGGGATCTTATCAATAAGAAGAATATTCCGGCTGAAATTATTCTCAAATAGGAATGGCTTGATCATGATCAGTCAAGAATTAAATATATTTGGGAGGGTGATTGCATCTCAGGTTTCTTCCAGGAATATATTAAATAAAGATAGAATTTCAATAGACCCAATTATCTCATGGAGGATGGATCTTACATTGGAGATTGGGATGTTGTGGGAGGAATGGATGATTATCATTTTAGATATCTTCTCACTAGTACTAACCCACACATGAAAAGATGTTATCCAAGTGGGAATACTAATATCTTTGATGTTATCCCTGATGTAGTCTCTGACCTCAACAATGATTCCTTGAAGGTTATCCATGAGAAAGAGAGGTCAGATATGAGGTCTGGATGATTAATTATAATAGCGAACTAGGACTAGATGTATTTTCTGGCTCTTTTTGTAGGGAATCTTGGGATGTGATCAAAATAGGGCTTGTGATGGTGGTGAAATAATTCTTTCTTAGTGGTAGCCTACCACACATTTCTTATGCTTTGAAGCTTATAATGCTTCCAAAGGTTAAGGAACCTCAGTTCTTAAATCTGTAAAAGATTATTTTTATGTTAAAAATTACTTAAAATGTGTTTGAAAACATCATTAATAAAAGAATATCCACATACCACCCTAGGCGGATTTCTGAAGAAGAACATGGGTTTATTACAGGATGATCGATTAAAGGGGATATTGTGATTTCCCAAGAGGTGATTGGGGATATCAACTGGAAAATATTTGGATCTAACATGTTGATGAAGTTGTATATGAACAAATCCTTTTATAGGATTGAATGGAATTTAATCCTCAAAGTTCTCTCTTGGATGGGCTTTTCTTCATGGGTGGTGGATCTGATTTTCCAGTGTTTCGGTTCTTCTTGGATATCCACCTCCATTATGGAAAACTTTTATGATTTCTTCAAGGATGTCAAGGGAATAAGGTAAGGAAACCCACTCTCCCCCACCCTTTTTATCCTTACCCAAGAGTCTCTCAGTTGATATATCAAAAAATACATTATGTTGGGTAGTATTATTCCCTATCATTCCAAGTATAACTCTTGTGGAATTTGTCATATTATGTTTGATGATGACACCATTATTTTTATAAATGGAATAAATACATCTATCTAAGGGATCAATGGAATACTTTAGGAATATTTTAAATGGATTGTCCAATTGGTAAACCATGAAAAGAGTATTTTTCATACATACACAAAAATATTCTATAGATGTATTAGAGCCTTGGAGAGTAGTCTTGTAATGATTATAGGTTCATTACCCTTGGATTATTTGGGTGCTCCGATTTTCACAAAGAATATTTGGATCCATCAATTTGATAAAAATTTTAACAGAATATCAGGACATATCTTGAATTATAAAAACTGATTTTTATCTTTCATAGGTCATATTATGATGGTGAATAACATCTTGTCTTCCATTCTGATGCATGCTATCTCTACCCTAAAGGTTCCAAATGGGGTTATCTTGAGGTTATAAAACACTATATATCCATTCTTATGGGATTATTATTCATAAGGAAGGCATCATTGGGCATTATGGGAAAGTTTGGCATGGCCTTTGTGTAATGGGGCATCAATTTGGGAAGTGTTTAGGGTTCCATGAAAGTATTGCATAAAAATGTGTCTTCGGACGTGATTGTGGGGAAGATTCTATGGGGAAGAAACATATAGGGTAATTATAAGTATTTATTTAACTCATAAAGAGGTAGGTATTCTAATATTAGGCTCGTGATCCAACCCCATCCTATGAATTTTCAACTGCATGCTCACTGGATTGTGGGAAGGGGGATATCAACTTCTAGTGGCATAACTGGTTTGGTTCAAAACATTCTAGAAAGAATTAAATTAACCTAACTTAATTCACATGATCTTGGATGAGAACCAACTAGATTTATTAGACAATATTGAGTTGAATATAGAACTAGACCAATTCATTTTTACAGGATCTTCCTCGATAAATTTTTTCATTAAAGAATTTCATAGACTATAGAGGGTTTATAATGACCTAGATGTTTGGGGTGAACAATTATAGTGAAAATATATTCGATATAAGTTCAATTTTCTAGTGTGTGGAGTTATTAATAATTCACTTACAAGTGAAGATAATATCAAGCACCTGGGTGTGAGTTTATCCTCTAGGTGTTAATATTGTAGGGAGACGCAGGTCGAATCATCTGATCACTTGTTTTTGTAAGGTGATTGTAAAAGCATGGTGTGCTTCTCACTAGGACGTTTTATGGTATTATTAACTTGGTAGGTCTCGCGTACATCCTTTCTCAATATGTGGCTTCAAGTAGTAGGGAACTTTGGCTGGGAGAAGAAGTCATGTGCTCTCATTCTCTTGGAAGGTTGTTGGTGTCCCCAGAAAATGCAGAATGATTCTTATCACAATGGACTCCTAGGTAGTAGAACTAGACTCCTTTTCAAGTTTAGGAACTATGTGTTTAATTTCATTAACCTTTGTAAGGATTTTATTGAATACCCCTCTTTGAGGCCCCTTATGTCAGTAATTCCAAAACCTAATCAAGATCTTTGTGTCATGCAAGGGAAACAGGTCTATTGTCTCCCTTGTCACTTGGAGATGAAGTTGAACATCAATGGTTCCTACACTATGGTATCATGTGGGGTGGGGGAGTTTTTCGGGACACTAGGGGATCTGAGATTTTGGAATTCTTAGGGTATTTTGGAAGTGGTGACTCCCTTCAAGAATAGGATCAATCAATGATCATTGGAATCCTATTATGTAGACAGAATTATATCCATCCTAGGTCTATTTAAATAGACTCTCTCACTATCTATAATGCCACTCTTAGCTTTGGATCGATACCTTGGTCTGTTTCATACCCCATTCACATGTGAAATAGGATCATGAATAATTATAAGGAGGTTACTCATATGTGGAGGGAAGGGAATATAGTTGAATATTTTCTTACCTCCAAGGCATCCCATGATGAGTGGATCACTTTTTTCGGGTCTATGGTCCCTTCTTCCTGAGGGTGTGAATCTTGTCAGAGTAGGCACTCATGGTCTCCACTACTTCATACCTCCATGACTCTTTGACATTGTTCCATTTTTCTCTCATTTGGTACTTCTTTCCTGTTCTTGTACTCCCATTTGATTAATAAAATATTTATTATTTTATCTATATAAAAGCAGTGGAACTACTCAAGCTACATATGTATTTAATATGATCTCCATCAAACACATGTATATATATATATATGTATCCATTAGTTGTATCATATAAAAGTATGCATTCTCATATGATCCATTTTTTCAAGACATCGAGTAACCATGGGGAAATGAGTATTTTAATACCATATATATACTAATATGTTCTAGATATTTTGAGTATAGACTAACCATGTTACACCCCATATCTTTTCTATGAATTAATCTAATTAAATTTTAAATTATTTCATGTATTTAGGTGTTTTTATTTTGTTAGAGGTATTAATAGGTGACCCAGGAGTGTTTTTTTAGAGTTTCCCTTAGGCCTAGGCTAAAGTTTCCTTATAGGTTTCTTGGCACATTATAGTATATAAGGGTTTCTCCATGATGAATTCCATGCATAAGGCTATCACAAAGTAGTGTAGGGAATTTAAACATGACATGGGGATTTGTAAGAATATTTTCTTTAGGTTGTGTGAATTTAAACTCTCTTGATATCATGATATTCCATTCCATGAACTTATTCATTGTTCCATGTTGAGGGATATGTAAGATTAATAAAATTTTGTAGGAATTTAGTCACATCAAGAAACCTAGGCTACACCGTAATGTCCTGCCTGTGGGGAAGGTATCATGGTGCGGTGCATGAGGGTTTCACCATAGAAGTAGGGTCAGTTAGGAAATATACACCTAGAAGGGGGTGGTCTCATTGTTAAGGCCTAGAGGATCAAGTTTTCATTCTTCCCTAGATAAGGGTGTCACACCATGATCAAAGGGTCAATACTACAAAGATTAATCTATAAGGCCATTTCACCATGACTAGTATTCCCATACCACAATGTTTTTTTAGGTAATTTTTTAAAAAAATAACTTAATTAATTTGCTTCCGACGCTTTCGTCGGGGCGCGTACATCCGTCTGTGGAGGATGCGTTGTTGTTGCCCCGCATTCCCGCTTTCTAAAGGCGGGCGGCATTCGTTCCTTGTTCAGGAATGTCTACTCCTTGATCGAAACAGGATGATGGGATGTCGGTTCTTCCTTCCGTGGATTCCTCCTCGGAACTCGTCACCTAGTCCGGCTCTCCCTCATAGATTTAATACATTGTTCGTGAATCTCATTCCCGGTGCCATATCTTCATGGATGCTGGTTTATTACACTACTTCTGTCAAGACATTCCATGGGATCTTGACATGGTAGCGACCTTCGGTCAGAGTAGATGACAACATCAAGCATGTCAGGGCATCTCTGGGTGTATGGACATTGGGGAACCTGTATTCTTCCTCATGAGAGGGCATCTCAAGGGTGTATAACCTGAGGAATCCCAAGTCGAGTGTGGGGAATCATATGCCATAGGCATGTGCCTGAGGTTTTCCTCAGCTTCCCATGTTTAACACAGGGTATGCAGCATGTTTAACATCTTGCGAAGACGGTTATGCCAAAGGCGTTCCATCCGAGGTTTTCCTCAGGCATCTCATGTTTATCACGAGGTAGGTCATGAGTTTAACGTCTTGTGGAGATGAAATAAGGGTGATCAGAACGTCCCATAGAGACGGATCAGTGGTGGTGTGCCCCGTAGAGGGGATATGTCACACCGTAATGGCTGATCTGAACACCACTGAGGGAGGATCAGGGGAAGTGCACCCCAAGATGGGGTACACCATGGATTACCATTGGTTGGGATTGAACCTCTTGGAGGTTTCCTACGTACCCTGTGTAGAGGATAGGGATCAAAACCCACGTAGTTCGTAGGGGTGATGAATCGGGGTGTACACAGAGGACAATGACCCGGAGATATGCTGGGGCTTACACGTGGAAAGCGGCCCATGCGCCGCTAGGAGTAGCGAGGGGGTGGATGGCATGATCCCACCGGGATGTAGCGGCCCGGGTGAGAATCAGTATGGGTGATGGATGGATGAATGAAGTGGAGGGGGAATGAAATGGGACCATCGCAGGGGCAAAGGTAAAGTTGGGCTTGAGCCTCGAAGAGACCTCCTACGTATCCTCGTGGCAAGGAATCAAAGTCTGCGTAGTTCGAGGTGGTTCCGGTGGACAGATGTGAAGGTGGACCTTGGTCCGATGGATGTTGTCAGCAAACCGACATGAAGGTGGACCTTGGTCCGATGGATGGTGTTGTCAGCGAACCGACGTGAAGAGGGTCGGAGTGACCAACGAGTGGTGGGCTTGAACCTCTGGGAGGATTCCTACGTACCATGCCTTGACATGAATCAAAGACCTCGTAGTTCACGTTAGACGCCGAAAGTCCGACGTGAATGAGGAGGACCAGGGGGGTCCCAGTGGTGGTGGGATTGGACCTCGTGGAGGCTTCCTACGTACCATGCCTTAGCACGGATCAAAGACCACGTAGTTCAGGTTGGTAACAACGACTTTCTGCTGGACCGGAATGCAGTTTAGCGTCGTGCGGGATGAAGATGAACCCTGATGTGAATAAACGACGAGAGGTGGGCTTTATCCTCGTAGAGTCTTCCTATGTACCATGCCTTGACATGGATCAAAGACCTCTTAGTTCAGAGGGCTTCGTCAGTGAACTGACGTGAAGGTGAAACCAGGGGTCCACTTGTGGTGGGTGTCGGAAAACTGACGTGAAGAAGGGACCTTGGTCCGATTAGAGATGGGCTTGAACCTCAGGGAGGCTTCCTACGTATCGTGCCTTGACATGGATCAAAGTCCTCATAGTTCGGGTTGGACACAACGGCTTGCCGTCGGACTGGAATGCAGTTTAACGTCATGCGGGACGAGGATGAACTCGACGTGAATAAATGAAGGGTGGTATTGAACCTTGTGGAGGCTTTTTACATACCATGTTGTGACATGGATCAAAGACCTCGTAGTTCGGGAGAAAAGTGGTGTGCAGTTTAATTTCATTGCGGGACAAGGGCATACAGTTTAACGTCATGCTGGACGAGGGCATACAATTTAACATCATGCTGGACGAGGGCATACAGTTTAACGTCATGATGGATGAAGGCATACAATTTAACGTCATGCTGGACGAGGGCATACAGTTTAACGTCATGCTAGACGAGGGCATACAGTTTAACATCATGCTGGATGAGGGCATACAGTTTAACGTCATGCTGGATGAGGGAATACAGTTTACGTCATGCTGGACGGAGACATTTCCATGGCTGATGCTTACTCTAAGCCCACGTGAGTCATGCTTGGTGTGAGAAACAAGAGGCAGCAAGGACCTGACGATCATGTCGTGAAGGGTGTGTCCGTGAGAAGCGAAGAGGGGATTACGCATTAGGCGGCCCATGGTGTTGGGACTTACTCCAGGATGGAGGCCCGAAGAAAAGAATGATGATGATTTTGGGCTTTGTCCTT
Source organism: Viscum album (assembly GCA_963277665.1). Classification (NCBI taxonomy): domain Eukaryota; kingdom Viridiplantae; phylum Streptophyta; class Magnoliopsida; order Santalales; family Viscaceae; genus Viscum; species Viscum album. The sequence continues at coordinate 511,770,871 of OY728121.1, forward strand.
GAAGAGGCTTCCTACGTATCCCTGTGGCAGGGAATCAAAGTCCGCATAGTTCTCCTGATGACGGCTTACCGCCGATTGGGGGTTTCAATGGAATACTGCTGGATTGGGTCACAACGGCTTACCACTGGATAAGGATGTGAACGGATTACCACTAAATGGGGTCACAACGGCTTACCACTGGATGAGGATTTCAATGGCTTACCGCTGGAAAAGGATGTCAACAGCTTACTGCTGCATAGGATCACAACGGCTTACCGCTGATCGGGATCACAATAGTGGATGGGGCTTACGCGAGGAAGCTGCCCGGGTGCTACTATGGAGCGGCAATGGTGAATGGGGCTTACGCAATGAAGCTTCCCGGGTGCCGCTATGGAGCGGCAATGGTGGAATTGGGCTTTCGCTAGGAAGCTACGCGTGTGCCGCTATGGAGCGGCAATGGGGAATAGGCTTACACTAGGAAGCTGCCCGTGTGCCTCTATGGAGCGGCAATGGGGAATGGGCTTATGCAAAGATGATGCCCGTGATGTCTTCCTCATCTCTGGTAATGAGGGCATCCCAACTCACTGGTGGGTTGAGTTTTATGATTCTACACCTATGCGCTAGTGAACAACTGGGATAACACCAAGGGGTGTTGTAATTATGCCACTGTAATCATGGCATTAGGCTTCTTATGCTTGTAGCATAAGGCATCTCTTGTTTAGAGCAAGAGGCATCCTATGTTTGGAACATAGGGATTACCACAGTTTAAAGTCATGTAGAGAGGACTTTTGGCATCTCATGCTAGAAGCAGAAGGCATCTCTCGTATAGGTCAAGATGCATCCTATCATTTTTTATATAGGGATTACTACAATTTAAAGTCATATATATAGGACTGTTGGCATCTCATGCTAGGATCATAAGGCATCTCTCGTATAGGGAAAGAGGCATTCTATAATTTTTTAGATAGGGAGTACTACAGTTTAAAGTCATATAGATAGGACTGTTGGCATCTCATGCTAGGAGCACAAGGCATCTCTCGTATAGGGCAAGAGGCATCCTATCATTTGTTAGATAGGGAGAACTACAGTTTAAAGTCATATAGATAGGACTGTTGGAATATCATGCTATGATCATGAGGCATCTCTTGTATTGGGCAAGAGGCATCCTATATTGATCATATAGAGGATAATACAGTTTATATTCATGTAGGTAGGACTATTGGCATCTCATTCTAGGAGCATAAGGCATCTCTCGTATAGGGCAAGAGGCATCCTATCATTTGTTAGATAGAGATAACTATAGTTTAAAGTCATATAGATAGGACTGTTAGGCATCTTATGCTAGGAGCATAAGGCATCTCTCATATAGTGCAAGAGGCATCTTATGTTTGGCACATAAGGATTACTACAGTTTAGAGTCATGTATAAAGGAATGTTGGCATCTCATGCTTGGAGAATAAGTCATCTCTCTTATAGAATAAGAGGCATCCTATGATTGGCCCATAGGGTGTGCTATAGCTTAGAGTCATGTAGATAGGAATATTAGGAAGAAGGTGCCTAGAAATGGTTAGTGTTGGGACTTACGCAAGGGCGGCCCTTTCTGGTTCATCCTGGCATAGGAGCCAAGTTATGGGGTTTGGAAGAGTTGCCTGAGGAATGGTTCGACTCAAGATACTCGGGGAATTGATGATGGGGATCTCATCTCAGGACATGTGAAAGGTAACGGGAGGAATATGTCGACTCAAGGTGGTTCATGGCATGTAGAGGAGTCTCTCTAATCATGGTAATCCAGAAGTGGAAGGAGGATGTGCATAATGGCGCAATGAAAAATCCCGACATCCTGGCCCGAAAAGTTCACGGTGCGACTCTCCATTTTTCATGGGGGTCTGTGACGGTTGCGAAGGGACCGGCCCAGAGGGCTGGGACCGCAGCCCGGAACTGACCCTAAGTGGGTGTGCGGGGGAGTAGCCCCCGTGGTATGGACCTTTGGGCGCGAAGGTAGGATCCTCATAAAGGATAGGTCTTCGCGAAGTAGCTTCGGTGAGCATGGCCTTGTGGAGCAATGGTCTCTCACGGAGCAAAGGGGTCTCGCGGAGCTTGGTCTCGTGGAGTAGCATCGCGGAGCATTGGATCTTGGAGCATGGGCTCATGGAGCATGGTCTCGCGGAGCCGCATCTCGGAGCATTGGCTCGCAGAGCATGGACTCACGGAGCCTCGGCTCGCGAAGCAACAACGCGAAGGAAGCTGCTCGCGAAGCATGGCCTCGCGGAGCCGCAATGCGGAGCTCCGCTCGGCCGCCCAAGGGGGGAAGTGTCCGTGGCCATCCCCTGTGAGAAGGGGGGTGATCTGGGTATTTATAGGCAGGGGCGCCGCGAACCAGAGCTCACGCGGCACGAAGTGGCGGCGGTTGCTTCGCGGTGGGTCGCGAAGGTCAACCGGGTTCGCGGAGCGTTCCCGCCTCTGGGGCTTCGCGGCGGGCTCATGAATGTCAGGGCGTTTGCGGAGAGTTATCGCCTCCTCTGCTTTGCTCCGGGTCTTTGTGGTGCATCTTGAACGTCAGATGGGTTTGTGGAGCCTCTCTCCTCATTACTTCGCGGCGGCGCTCCGCGATCACGGAGGGGGCTTTGCGAATGGGCTTCGCGAACCAGATTTCCAGCCCAACTTCAAATGTCCATAACTCCTAATCTGTAACTCCGTTCGGTCCCTACAACCTACCAAATATAAGCTTGAGAAAACTTCTATGATCTTGAACTGTTTATGGAAGCATTGGGAAAATTTTGAGGATGCTTTTTCAGGGTTCTACATAATTATAATGATACAAAAAAATAAATGAGGTTATTCCCTCACTTCTCTATTAGTAGACATGTGAGCTTACCTCTCTTTATTCTATTGGTTCTCCACTCCCTAAGTTTTGATATTCTTTGTTCAGGCTTAGATTTGGGTGTTTTCTATCTAGGTGGATTTCTATAGGTAAGTCTAACTTTCCTCTTCTGGATATTATTGGGTTCTCACACAATTTGAATGTGTATTTTCATTTTAATCTAATTTTTTGTGTGACAAGTTGAATGATTTATTCCATTTAGGATTGGTTCTTCCAATGTTTTAAAGGATTATATAATTATGATTTTGGTGGTCCCTAACTTCTCTATAAGTTATATTATGTTTCTCATATGAATTATGATATGAATAACCCATCATGCATGTGTAAATGACCCAGGAGGGAACTAAATGAGGTTTATTGGGTTTTGATGAATTAATAGTCATGGTAGATGTCCTTTATTGTTACTTTGGGGTTGATCTTGATGGTTAGGTCACTAATGTCCATAACTTAAACCATGATACCTCATTAAATATGAAAGGGATCCCAAGATGGGTTCCCCTAAGCTTGTTGTAGATTAGTGGACTAGGGTAAAGACCTTGAATTTCTTCTTGATTAATTGTTAAATTTTAAAGTTAGGCTAACATGATGGTATCCTTATGAGAACATGGGAATTTTATAGAGGTGGGGTGCAAGGGTAACCACCCTATTTCGAGTACCATTTTTTTGGGTGAGTTTCCAACCCATTGAACCATTAACCCTATTGTGTGTTCTTTTTATTATAAATATTATATTTTAAATTATGTGTATAAACTTTTACCTTATGTTTATTATTATTAACTTGTTAAATATTGGAAAGTGGTCATCGTTTATGTGCCACACCAACCATAGAAACATGATTTATTATGGAATGGTTGCATAGGATATGGGTTTTCAACTAAACCACCCATGGACATACATGTTATTGTGGATGGGTATGATAATGATAAGAGTTGGTTGCCACTTCAACTGTAACTGATGGATAGGATTTGAGTTTTGTGCCACTCTACCCATGTACATACTTATTATTATGGATGGGTATGATAACTATATGAGTTGTACACCACCCCAGTTGTCATCAATGGATGTATTGGGTTTGGTAATCAAGATTATGAAGAATATAGAAAAGTTAATGAGTTTTTTTCCAATCTAACTATATCTCAAGGGTTAATTAGGATAGTTTTAATTCCAAAAAAGAAGTGGTTTGTATAATATGGAATGGTTTTGTTTCAATTTAGGCGCTTTGGTCTTCATTATATGGTGTTATGGGTGGGCATAACTTTGACCAATGGTTGTGGTATTCTAGGTGGGAATCATTCTGAACCATTACATTAGTATGTAACTTGTTATGAAATGACCAATTAGGGCCCACTTGGATGGTGATAATCTGAGTGTGACACACCAAACCCACCTCCAATAGGATAGGGTCTGACAACAATCACTGAGTAGAAATATCACACACATGGGAGGCTTTAGCTTAAAAAACCTCTATGAATGCACACATCTCCAATACCTATATAATGTTGAAAGGTAAAATAATAAAATTGATACCATAATTCATGCATATATCTAAATCCCACCATCATTATACCACATAGTATGGAAAGTAAAAAAAAGGACAAATACAAGCCCACCAAAACTTCAAAAGAGTCTAACCTGCTATGAAGGAGGGAACGACTATCAAATAAAAAACCTTGTATAAACCAGTCTATTAAGATCGATATTATTCATCTTCTCCTGGTCAACCTAGGACCCCATCAAATGACCTTTCATCTTCATAATACACAACATGTGTGGAAATATCTCAAGTATGGGTGAGTATAATAATACCCAATAAGACACCCCAAAGTCTCCAAACATAAGCATCATGAGTGTAGTCATCTCATCATCACAAAGTCAAGTCAACCATAATATGATACATAATAATAATAACGTAAAGACCCGGATTTCCATGTAATTTTTTTTAAATATATGGTAATTTTATGAGTTCGTAAAAATTTACGGTGCGTGATTCCGAGGCCCAGAGTGCCCAGAATGAATTTATAAACTTTTTTTCAGGTACGTTCAGTAAACATGTGAGCAAGTTTTTCTAACTTTTTAACTGATGCTCGGAATTGAAATCTGAGGACACCTTTGAACTCGCAGGGCTGGTATTCTCTTAAGGAGACCTTCACCTTGACCTTAGTGGGTTGAGAGTGAAAGATATGATTTGGGATTTTTGTGAAGGAATAAAATAAAATAAAATGGGGTAACATTTTATTTTTATTTTATTTTGAAACCTCCCATGTTGATATTTCACAGGTGGGGACCACCTGAACTAAAACCTCCCATGAGAGGTTATGGAGGTGGGGACCACCGATCCTAACCTCCAATGAGAGGTTATGGTGGTGGGGACCAACCGAGGCTTAAAACCCCATGAAACCCTTGAACTCCCTCATAAGTGTGGGGAAGCCTCTTAAACTTTCCCCACTTAAATGGTGCCACCCCCTTAAATTTATTATGCCAACCTATGTAATTAATTTACTCAATTAGAAATTGTTCCAACAATTAAATTGGGGAAACATATCATTTTGGCTACTTTGAAATTTGGTGGATTTGGGGAGAGGAGAAATATTAGGAGGATCTCACTTCTCCAACAAAGAATGACATCGGAGAAATTTCTTCAGAAATCAAGGAAGAGGATGACGAGCGAGCCCGACATCGAATCATGGTTTCAGAAGCGACAATCATCGGCACTCTCTTCACCTTATTTGACTTCCTTCTCATGCCAACGTCAAAGAAAAATCCAAGGTAGGGGTTTATTTGTGTATGATTATTTGCGGGAAGTTGTAGGGTGGTTGTTTGAAATTATTCTATCTATATGTTCTTGATAATTCGTTGTAATTCAAGAAGAAATTATAGTCGCTTTCTACTTCTCTAACGCAGAGATTACGGGCCAAACAAACACGACCCATCCTCTCCGCAAACCTTGTGGTTAATTTTTTATCGTGATGGGGGAACGACTATGAACTATGGTGGGGCACGAGAACGGCGGCTGACACCACCATCGACCGCAACAAAAGCGACGGCATAACGATGCTTCCCCGCGGCCACCGCCGCCCCATGGACTCCGTGCCCCATGGCACCACTGTCTGCAGCTGAACCCGCGGCTGAGTCGTCACCCTGTGGCCTCCGCGGCCTATGGCATCGCTGTCCGTGGCCGAACCCTACGGTCGAGCCGCCACCTCACGGTCGGGCTGCTGCCCCATGGCCGATCCGCCTCCCTCCACGACCGAGCCGCCACCTGCGGTTGAGCCGCCACCACCCCACAGCCGAGATGCCCCCCTCTACGGCCAAGCCTCCATCCACGGCCGGGCCGCCGCCCGCGGCCTCCGCCCTCCCGGCCGAACCACCCTACGGCCTCCACCCTCCCTGACAAACAACCCTATGGCCTCCACCCTCCCGGCCGAGCCACCCCGGGTCGGGCCTAGCCGCCTCACGCCCTCGCAGCACCCCCGTGGCCGAGCCTCCTCCACCCTGCGACACCTGCGGCCCCTCGCGGCCTGTCGGTCCACCCAGTGGGCCGGGCCACACCACGGTTCGGTCCGCACCATGGGTCATTTTGACCTAAACTGGGTCGACCCAGGCCAGGTCGGGTCAGGTCGGTCTAACCGGGTCGAACCAGACCTGGACCTGATACGAAACTGTACTTTACTTGGGCCATAACTTTGGCACCGAACGTACATTTGATGAACCGTCAGTGGTTCTGGAAATCTTGGAGCGAGACGGTCCCTTTGAGTATACCCCACTAGATTTTTGGGTAATGTTGAGGTACGGTCGGGTTGTATCGAGCAAAAATCCAACCAGGCCCCGGGACTAAAAGGCTAATAACTCACAGTCCAGACATCTGATTGATGCGTCGTCTGTTGCGTTGAGACCCCTATGACATTGAGGAACTTTGAGATGCTTCTTCATGGGACTTCGTAGTAGTTGGATTATCGACTAGTGACTTGTGGAGAAGATCCTCCTGGAGACGAGTTGGATTAATGCGGGAACCCTATAGCTGGCTGTGACGAGAAGAATGAATATCGATCCTATGTGGGTCAGATCCTATAGATCCTGTGTGGATCAACTCCTATCTCTCCTGTGTGGGTCATCTCCTAGAGATCCTGTGTGGGTCAACTCCTATAGATCCTGTGTGGGTCATCTTCTAGCGATCTTGTGTGGGTCAGCTCCTAGCGATCCTGTGTGGGTTAGCTCCAAGTGAACCTGTGTGGGTCAGCACCTAGCGATCATGTGTGGGCCAGCTCCTAGCGATCCTCTACGGGTCAGCTCCTAGCGATCCTATGTGTGTCAGCTTCTTTACATAGTAAGATGATTCAGTAGTTACATCTAATCATCTCTACTACTGTACTTAAGTTATAACTGGTGTGAGCTGAGTCTGTACCTATGTGGTACTTACCTTCGTGATTTTTCCTTACTTTGTGGAACAGTTGATCTTTGGGATTTTGAGTTGGACCTTGTGTTTCCTCATGATTGAGATGAGAATAATTGATAACTTAGGTATCTCTGTGGGCATATACCTATGTAGTTTTGTCACTGGTTTACTTGCTTTGTGGTTTATCCTTGGGGGATTTTGTGAAACCTTGCGGGTCTCGGGGTCCCTAATGAGTATCATTATACTCACCCCTACATGGGCTATGCACACACTTCATTATTTTTGGTGCAGACTACGGACAGTGCTAACTGAGGACGAGAGTACCATGACTGGATGGTGCCTAGAGGTGGACCATATGGCGTGTCAGTATACAGAGGAGACAGGTGGACGTGGAGTGATGAGGAGGTGATCTATACCTACCCTTCATATAGGAACCTCAAAGGATGATCTAGTTGCTATCTTAATCTTTCTTCAGTTGTATTTTATTTTAGTTTTACTTTTACCTTTACTATTGGGCTTGTATTCTGTCCCTTTTTACTTTTATCACTCTTTTGGTTATACAGTTTTCTTATGTTCGTATCTTTTTGTGTGCTTCGTTACGTGAGTTTATAGATTATAAAGGAAATTCCTTCCTAGTTTTAGGGAATACACCTTTCGGTGCTAGTATCTATCCCTTGGCCTATGGAAGGCGGGATGGGGGTAGTCACGGCATGGGCCCTAAGGGATGGGTCTTGACAAATAACCCATATATACTCAATAAATACACTATGTCTCAAGGTAAGGTCACAAATTTATTTCCAACCTAGGATTTCTACTTGAAGATTCATGGTAATGATAATTTATGATAACTCACTCCACAAGCTTGATAACACATATGGTTCTCATCCAAGAGGTCATTATCTTCAGACCCCTCTATGAATAAGTACACACTAGAACTCAAAAAAGATCAATACAAAGATATAGGATCACATCTAGGGCCATAGGGACATTGAAAACCCTAACTTGATTAATTTTATATGTATGGGATCAACACTCAGGTATGTTGGTCATGATGATTCCTAAAACCCCACCTAGGGAAGATAATATGATATACGATCCCACCCTAGGCCACACTAAGGGATTCTTGAAACTATATATGAGACTGATCCAATATAGGGGGTAACATCCTATGCTTAGGACATGGTGCCTTACTCTACCCTCATGGGAATGGAACAAGGGGACTACCTTCAAGAAACTGATCCATAATGAAGAGAAAAAAGGCCTCAAACTACCCTATAGAAATTAAACAACATGTACTAGGGGTATATGGCATGTCTTGCCTACTCAAGGTTTTCATGTGTGCTTCATCCCTTGACCATGTACTTATGTCCATGCCCATGTACCTGGTTGTGTCTGGATACTTGGTTACGTTCAAGTACTATGTCATTCCCATGTACTATGGTTATTCCCAAGTACTTGGTCGTGTCCAGATACCTAATCATGTCTGAGTATCAAGTCGTGCCCATGTACTCTAGTTGTGCCTCTATACCTAGTCGTGTATGAGACAGTGTACCCTGAGGGTACATGTTGGTCTGCCATCCATGGTTCACATGGTGTGTGACATGGGTCACAAGGTGTGTGATATTTTTCTCTATGTGTAAACCCCGTCATTATAAAATGGGGAAAACATTGTGTGTGTTATTCAGAGTATATTTCATGTAGTCAGAAATTTTATAGAATCCTAAAAAATCTCACCCATTTTTAGATAAACATTCCTCCTTCAATACATCCATGAATCTCTCATGTGGATCAAATATCAGGGCTTGATCAAACCCCACCATCATCGATGGCTATATTTTTTCCACACAATCTACTCAAAAAATTCCCATCTTCGTGTCACATCATCGAAATTCCAAACACCAAAAAATGATATCTCTCAATCCAAACATGATCCATCATAATCATCATCATCATTTTCATGCATAAGGATCATCTTTTCGATCCTGATCCTATACCAATGGTGATAATCCATTTATCCAAAGTTTGATTATGTGGAGATTTTCTAATGGGTATTTATCAGAACCTCATCCAAATGGTATACCAATAATGATCACATGAATAATGAGAGGATAAATGAATAAAAACATGAGTAATAATCCTTATACAATTTTCATGATTTCATAAATCCATTTTTGTGGGATGGATTAATGAATAGGAAATAAATTATCAAATAATATCATGTTTTTATTTCTAGGAAGACAAAACATCAACCAAAAATCATCTGTCAATACACAAATAAATATATTAGAATAATTGATTCATGATCAACATAGGATAATATAAAATAAGACAAAATATATAAAACAACATCCTAACTCAAGTTTAGATCAATTATTGACAAAGAACAATTCTTCTTTGATGTCATTAGTGAGATTCATGAACTTTATTACCACATCGATTTCCAGTCCATAATCCACCATTGATCATCTAAGAATTATCCTATAATAGCCTTCTATCGATCACTAGGGTTATATGACTAATCCTTGGGATTTTTTATAAGTATAATTTTATAGAGTGAGTATTAGATCAATCATTTAAAATAACAAATAAATTTATTTATTTTATTATTTTATTATTTTGCCTATGATTTCACTTTACCAAAACATATGATGTCAATAAATATTGAATCAAACCTAGGGTTAAACCCATATTCTAGATATAAATGAAGTATTTGATTTATAATCTAAGAATATTTTTAGGAGTTAATCCATTATTTAAAAATAACTGCAAGTGCATGTGATATAATATATTTAATATTTTTATTACATCAATACTAAGCCTCTTCGGGCCTCAGAATCCAATTCTAACTCAACACCTAGCACCAAATATATTCTATAAAATATTCAAATTGTTAAAAACGAAAAATAGAGTCATTAAATTCTCCCAACCTTAGGGTTTTTCCCTAAAAACAATTAATCATACTAAAAAGATGGGGGTACTGGGATTGAAGGTTCTGGGCATAGCAAAAACTTGTGGTTGGTCATGACCAACATTTAATTTTTTTATGATTGAGGATCAATCCATGATTTACATGATGATAAAATCTATGATCAATATAATTAAATCAAATAATACATAAAATGGATAAACACTGTAACCAAAGCATGGGATCATCACATATTATTTATAATTAATTTAAGAAATTAAAGAATTACCTTTTTATAAATTCTTTCTTAATTGATGGATCTAAAAATAGATATATGTCATACCATCATTTAGTTGTAGTAATAAAGAATGGAATCCTTCTATTAGTGATCTACACATGTTCCAAAAATCTCTGAACATCAATGTAGGAATCCCCCAATTCTAGCACGACAGATTATATTGGTTGAGTCATTTTCTTTTCATCACCACAATAATCACTTCCAAAGGATTCTATTTAATCTCTCCTAACTTTATAGTGGAATGTGGAGGAAGATCACTCTCTATTCTTGGGAGTGTTCTTGGAGAAGGGATCTCTCTATGGATTTGAGAGGATTATCCAGATTCATTATCAAAAACAAAACAAATGAATTGGATCTCTTGAAAAATAATATAATTGGGTTTATATGCCTCTAGGGTTGGAAATAAATAATTGAAAAAGTTCCCTTTAATATTTATTTAATCCATATGGAACCCATGTCTATCAAAATATTATTATTATTATTTCTCAACATGCACTAAACTCTTGAATTAAAATTAAAGATTATTTATTCAAATAATATTCAATATATATTATTTCTCACCAGACCTATAAAATTGGTCTGCCATTCCACCACAATATTTATCAATCTTTTAAAAATTAATATTTATTTAATAAATAAATATCACTTCATTAGTCATCAAAAATAAATAAATATTATATTCACTAAATAGAAAGTAAATATTTATTAAATATTCTGCTCACATTATATTCTCTTGAATAACTGGTGACGGAATATATGTGATCAAGAAAACATAAATTATTATTAAACCATGTGTAGGAATAATATTTATTCAACTTTTTAAATAATAAATCATATATTATTTAATTGAGATTCTGGATACACTTACTATGTGACACTTTAAGCCTCTTTCTTAGTGGCATTAGGTGAAGCAGCCTAAAGTCCAAGGTTAGTATCTAGAAAAATGCCAAGGAACCCATAGAGAAAGAAGTTAATTCAACAATGAAATAAGACCTCATATGGATGGTCACTATGTAATATAATTCCTTTATCATGATATCTCTAATCAAGAAGGTTTCATGGTGGTTCCATAAACCTACATGCATGATGAATATTTGTTTGAATTTTTGGAAATCAAACTTGCCTATAAAAAACTATGGACATGGATTTATTTAGGATATATCATTTCTATAAAAGGGCCTAATATATCAACTTTTATTAAATAATTTAAGGGGAAAATCCTTTCTCTCATTATTCATTAATGAAATATTACTCATGATGCACCAAAAGTACCCTACCTCATAGTGAACATATGTTGTCACAGTTTTCATAAATACATAAAATTATGTGACTTATAACACTCAATAATAATAATATTAAAGTATAAGGATCAATACACACATCTGTAGATAGTAACATACAATGACACATATAAATGTGGATTTCTTACTAGTGGGTCTCATTCACATAATATCCTACTCTGAATATTACCAAGGGAAAATACCAAGAAAAGGTTACTCAAATTCCTATGAGTCTCCACCCCTGATATATTGTATCATTTATGTCCCTCAAATGATATAATATAGCTATAGAACATATATTTAAGAATACTATCGTGTCACTTATTGGTTCTATGACCTTTCAATGTGATAGATACTCTTAGTACATTATCACATACTATGTCATGTATAAGAACAATAATGATGTGATAAAAAGTTTATTAATGTTCAAAAATATGAATACATTCTATCATAAAGTATGTAGAAGTTGTTTCTAGGGAACAAACTCCAAAATAATACCACTTCCACTAGAGTCAAAAACTAACAACCTTCAGTCCACTAGCTCTCACATGATACTCATACTTCTACTAAGATAAGCCTTTAGTCAAGGTTCCACCATGTTTTCTTCCATAGCAACTCTTCTTACTAAAAATTCACCCCTCTGAGAAAAATACCTCAATAAGTGATACTTCTGGATTATATTATTTGTCTATTGGTGTGACCTTATCACTTTTATAAGAGCCAACACTATATTATTATCAAAATACAATGTGATAGGGTCTTTATTACTAGGTACCACATCAACCTCCTAGAAAAATTTATGTATCCAAACTGATTCCTTGGATACATCATAAAGCATTATATACTTAAACTCCTCTATATAATAAATGACAACTAGCTGATTTGAACTATTAAATCTCATAGATCCTCCATTGAGACTAAAAACATATCCTAAATGCGACTTCAGATCATTCTAATCTATTTGAAAACTAGCATCAATATAACCCATGATGAACAACTTCTCATCTCCTCCATACACCAGGAACATATCAATAGTTCTTCTAAAATACTTTTGGATAGGATAAATAGTAGACCAATGATGTTCTCCTAGATCTTCTTAATATTTTTCTACTATGTTTAATGAATATTCAACATCAATTTTAGTGAATAACATGACATACATGATTGATCTTATCACTGAAACATATGGAATATTTCTCATTATCTCTTTATCATATTGTTTCTAAGGACACATTTTCTTACAAAGATGTATACCATGTGACACTAGAACCAATACCCTCTTGGAATTTTATATACTAAATATCTTTAGTATCTGGTCAATGTATGTACTTTGAATTAGTCCAACTAGACACTTAGATCTATCACGAGTGATCTTGATCCCTAGAATATAAGATACTTAACCTAATTCCTTTATGGATAAACACTTATTCAACTGGTCCTTAATGAACTGTAAGACTGGTATTTTATTTCCAATAAGTAATATGTCAAAAACATATACTACTAAAATAACGACTACATTACCACTAAACCTCTTGTAAATACATGGCTTGAATTATTTATTAATTAAACCAAATTATTTTATCGAATCATTGAATTGAATGTTCCATGACCTAGATGCTTAATTCAATCCATAAATATATCTTAACAACTTTCCAATCATTTTGACATAACCTGGAGTCATAAAACCTCTTTTATGTGTCATATAGATGTTTTCCTAAAGGTTAACATTATGGAAATAAGTTTTTATGTCCATATTCCAAACATCATGGTCAGGGTAAGCTGCTATAGAAATTAAAATTATGATGGATTTAAACATTGAAATTGGGGAAAAGGTTTCACTATAGTCATTTCCTTGATGATATTTAAACCCTTTTAACCACTTTCCATGATTTATATGTATTTAATTTACCTTACTTGTCCAATTTTCTCTTGAATAACTATTTTCAACTTATGAGATTTACATCAGCTAGCACATTGACCAAAACCCAAACTTGGTTCTGATAAATAGAATACATTTAAGAATTCACGGTTTCTTTCCATCTTATAGCTTCTGATATCTCTACTTCCTCTTTGTAGGAGATAGGTTCATCATTGTCAACCCATAATGAGTCTCCATCTTTAGGGACTAGATAACCATATCTCTCTAGTTCTCTTACCTCTCTTATAATCCTATGCAGTACTTGTGTTTTAGGAAATACTTCTTCCATAGGGACTTGTGGAATCTATTCCTCTACCAAATCTTGTGTATATTGAGCATCTACTTCATCAAAGTCAATTTTTCTCCCACTATCTATTTTGAGGATGTGCTCCCACTCAAGAAAGATATATTTTCTTGTGATTTTCACTTTCTTGTATGAGGGGTTGTATAGTTATTATCCCTTTATTTCCTCAATATACCCTAGAAAGATACACTTTTTTCCCTAGAGTTCTAGTTTGTTACCTAAGAAGTCCTTAACAAACATCTTGCAACCCCATATATGTGTGTGAAAAAAAATGGGTTTCCTTATATTCTATAACTGGGAATTCCATTTTTTTCTTTAGTTGGTACTCAATTTAGTGTGTATGCCACAGTTTGTAATGAATATCCCAAAAAAGATAATATAAGATTTGTATGACTCATCATTGAACTTACCGTGTCTAACAAGGTATGTTTCCTCCTTTCACTAACACCATTCCACTATGGTGTGTAAGGTGTATTGAGTTGATATAAAATCTCAAACTTCTACAAAAGTTTGATAAAGACTTGGTTAAAATATTCACCACCATAATTGGATTGAAGCTTCTTTATCTTATTTCCAAGTTGATTCTTGACTTCATTCTTAAATTCTTTGAATTTCTCGAAGTACTCAGACTTATAACTCATCAAGTTGACATAGATATATCTACTCAAGTCATTAGTAAAATCTATGAAGTAAGAATACCCACCTCTATATTCTACTATAAATGGTCCACAAACATCAGTTTGTATAATTCATAGAAGATTTTTGGCCCTTTAACCCTATCTTCCAAATGGTGGTTTGGTCATTTTTCCTTATAAACAAGCATGACATCATTCAAGTTGTTTTAGATCATAAGATTCTAAATAACTATCTTGATAGAGTGTTGTGAAATTCTTCTCACACTACTGGAAAATAGGTCTATACCCACGGTTTTGCAAAAAAACTATGGGTATAGAGTACCCATATGCCCACGGTTTTCAAAAACTGTGGGTATAGGGATAGTATGTGAACCTATACCCACGGTTTTCCAAAACCGTGGGTATAGGTCACCTATACCTATGGTTGTGCCAAAAACCGTGGGTATTGTTTTCTTTTAAGACCTATACCCACGGCTTTTGAAAAAACCGTGGGTATAGGGTATTTTTTGAAGACTTATACCGACGGTTCTTCAAAACCGTAGGTATTGCGGTTTTTTTTAAGACCTATACCCACGGTTCTCTAGAACCGTGGGTATAGATTTTCCACATTATGGCGGGAAAAAAACATTAGGCAGGACATGAAAAAAAATATGGCGGGGATACATTTTTTCAGGGATCATATTAATATATATAAGCAGATTAATGTTTATATAATAAGTAACAATGTCAGCTCGGTTGGTGCTTCACAGAAATGTGGTGTTGAGTCCCATTCTGAGACGTCGGTTCGAGTCTCCATAGCAGTGTTTTTTGAATTTAATTAACTTTTATATTAATATATATGGACCGATATATGAATAAATAATAGATTAGATGAACAGCTTGTTTGGTCCGATGAGGGGATCTGGCGGGACGGGTTGCTGGAGGCGCGGGTTCGAATCCCCGACGCTGCATTTTTTGAATACGTGATGTTGAGCGGATTAATATATATCAGTTTATATATGTATATTTAATATATAAAATTCCTAGCTCCGTTGGTCCAGCGTCCCGGTCTCAGGTATCAGGTGCAGCGTTCAAACCTTGATGGACACGTTTTTTTTAAATGAATATATTCCCCACGGTTTGAAAACCGTGGGGAAAGTACCTGCCATGGTGTACACCACGGTGTTTCTGTGTGACACACCTATACCCATGGTTCTACCAAACCGTGGGTATAGGTCAATACCCCTATACCGACGTCGTTCTAACCCACGGTTCACAAAACCGTGGGTATAGGCCCTTTTTCCAGTAGTGTCATTTACATGAACAAGATGTTGATTCCATAGTTGGGTGTTATATGATTTGTGTGAATATGATTCATTATCTATTAAAAAATAATTTATTTTAATAATTTAATACATAAAGACCATTATTTAAATATGCCATACCATAACATATATTGTCTTTATAAAAGAAACAAGTTTTATTTCCAAAATTTAAAATACAAAATTATGCATCTAGGAATGATATAGAAATTATGTTCTTGGTAATAGTTTGTACATAATAACAATGATTTAAAACTGATATTATTCTCATTAGAAATGAAATGTGGTAGTCACCAATGGAAAGAGAATCTAGCCTCACACCATTGGAAACTCTCAAATCCACCTATCCTCTAGTAATATTTCATAATCTACTTGGTTCATACATTTGGATATAGATGTGATCACTACATGATATATCTAATACCCAATGTGTAGATATTGAAATATTACACTCAAATGAATTCACCTTTATCTTACCCTTTCATCTGGGTAAAGTTTTTATTCCATTGTCTTTTCTTTCCACATGAAAAACATATTGCATCCTTTTCTTTTCCCTACTTTTATATCTTCCTCTTCTTGGAAGGATCATGCTTGGGAGCTTTAGACATGTTAGGAGTCTTGGGACCCTTTCCCTTGTTCTTAATTTTCTTATTCTCTATAAGGATCATGGGTTTGTCATGCCTCATGTCCCTATCCACTAGGAGAATCAAAGTAAGAAGACCTAAAATAATCTTATCATTATCTCTCATGTTATAATTAACAATAAAACTAGATAAGGTCTTGGTTAGTGAGGAAAGTATGATATATATGCTCAAATAATATGTGAATTTTCTCCCTAATATGTCTAAGTGTTTGATGTAGCCAATCATATTGACTACATGAAGTTCATCTAGTGTTAAATCTATAATCATAGTTGTAAAAATATAATTGGAGATATCATATCTCTCTTATCTCAGATTCTCTTGATAGAGATTCCAAAAATGAGACATCATCATATATGCATCTATATCCTCATGTTTCTTCAAAACCTCATTGGTAATTGATGATAGCATGAAACATTGAAAATCTATTAGATCATTCAAATTTTTCTCATGGAGAGACAACTCTTCCTCACCAGCCTCATTACCAAGCACATCAGTAATAGGTTCTTCTAGCACATATAATTTTCTTTCATGGTGTAGGATAATATGCAAGCACTTTTTCTACTCTTGAAAATTTATACTGGTGAAAGGTTATCCTTCCCAATTATGGATCGCAGTGATATGTTTGAAGTCATTTTTTCTAAAAATAAGATGATAAGATATTTTTTACTTTATCTGGTAAAATTTAGATAAATAAATAAATATTATATTTATTAATTTCCCACTATATTATTGAAACCAAATATCCCTCGCCATTATCTTTGGAATATCCTCTTACTTTCACATTCTAGTGGAAAGGAGCCATATTCCCCTTTTAATTACCCAAACTTTGGTTGGTCAAGAATTTTGAATGGTTTTAGGTAGGAATTATAAATTCCAACTACATTAACTCATAATTCCTTGATATGTTGAGTGGACTCCCCAATATTGAAATCCTTAAATTGGATTTCCTCAACCCTTGCCTCTCAATTACACTAAGCCCTACTTTGACAGTCAAAACTTGATGTAAACTAAGTTGAGTCAACCCAAAAATTCAAGTTATAATTCCCTAATAATTGAAGTCACCCAAAATTTGGTTGGTCAAGCACTTTGAACTATGGTTTGATTTTAACCGAAGTAGTGGAAGGCTATACCGACTTAATAAATATAATTGAGGTATTTTCTATTTTATGCATAAATTTCCAATTATTATCATTATTACATGATTTTTAATATTAAGTAGAGTTACTTAAGTGATTAACCATGTATTAGATAATATTTACACATAATTTAATTTATTTTAGTTCTATCTTTCATGCTTGTTAATTCATTATACATGTGATCATGAAAAAACAACCATAATGAAATAACCATGTAATTTTACATAAATAAAATAATAAAGTGTTATGATCATGATATTATACTAATGATTAGTTTATATAATGGATGATAAAATAACTTTCAACCTAGGGGGAAAACACCTTAAACCATTTATGGTTCATGTTGAAATTTTCCACATATACATCTATGTATCTCTATTAGATTGGTTTTGCCTCAGATGTAAACTTGAACCACCTCCACTGGCTTGGGAGATCCATCCATTATATATGATTTTAATCACATGTAGATGAGTGTAAAGAGTTTACATAAAAACCCATGGGCACATAGGCCCTTACAAAATAAGAGGAGATATAGAATGCATGCCAATAATTTAATTTAATAATAAATTAAAACAAACCAATCACATAAAAAGGTCTCGTATAATCTCATGATCATCCATATTCATGAAAAAAATTACATATTTAATAAAATTATCATTCAATTATTAATAGTTCTTATTTGTGGTAAATTTCATTCGAATTAATTAATTATCTTCTTTAATTAAGAAATTATTTTATCTTAATTCTCATTTGAGTTTCCCTGAGATTCTCATCCGTCATAATTTTAGACAAATTAAATAAATTTATTTAAAATTAACAGTGTACATAATTGTACCTTGGAGGGTAAAATGGTGAGTACCCATCTAAACTACCCAACATGTATTATACTCATATACTATTTACTATTGTGACATGTGGCATACAAGACTTATCACATACTTTCATGACATGTAATATCAACTTAATGATTACAAAAATTATATGATATTTATATAATGTGTTATGCTTCAATGAACATAGAGTAATAACATTAAAATGACTCATACAAGATATACAAATCTGAACATTAAGCATAAATTAATTAAACATATATATATATATATATATATATATATTAAAACCCATCACATTGTGTGTCCTGTAAAATTAATTACCACACACAAGAACATGTTGATAAGGTTTAAAAAGTATAATAAATTAATTTTAATTTTTTACAATATGGTATAAGTATATGGAATGTACATTGGAGCTATATGGTGTGTATGTTTTCCCGCCATTTGTCCACGACACATGCCTAGGGACTCGGCAGATAACCGTTACCTAGAAAAGTTTCGAGTACATAGTGTGTATATGGAATATATGTCATGTGGTCTTCGGATTACATGGTCACCAGTTAGGTAGGTCGTGTAAGAAGATACATGACTTGTCTATGACTAAAGAACCACACATCATGTATGGAAGTTACACGGTGTGTACTCTAGTTGGTCATGCTTCAGGATGGAATGTTCAACACACAATGTATATGTAAATGAATCACATGTAAAAAATACACATGCCTTTAATTAATTCTAAATTAATTTATGGTTCATTGAACATTAGAACAGGGTGCTTACCTCTAGGTTACATGGAGTGTACTCTTATGTAATCCGGCCAAACTCTTCATTGCCTCCAAATGATATCTTTAAATTTATTTCATTCATAAAATTATCTGATTTGATTATATTTATAAGAAATGAAGTGGAATAATTAGATATCACATTTCAGATTAAATAATGATTAAACTGGGATTGAAAACTAATTTTTTCTATGTAAATAAATCAATGATATTGAAATAATCATAAATAATTATGTGACTCCTCTGATGAAACTTCAAGGTTATGATCATAGTGGAAAAATGTGATGGGTCCTACCTAACATTTATTTTTTTCATGATCAATGATAAATACGATAATTACACAATGATAAAATCCATGATCAACAAAATTAAATAAAAGGATACAAACAATGGATAAATTTCAGAACCAAAGTGTGGGATCATCACATATTATTTATAACAAATTTAAGAAATTAAATAATTAACTTGTGAGAAATTATTTCCTCATTTATGGATCTAAAAAATAAAACTATGTCATATCATCTTTGCATTGTAGTAATCAAGAAAATATTCCATCTAACGGTGATCCACATGTGTTTCACCAATCTCCTAATTTCACTGTAGTAATCTCTGGGTGAAATCAAGACAGATCCTATTTCTCACATCATTCACATTTCAACAACCTAAGAATCACTTCCAAAGGATTATATTTGATATCTCTTTACTCGATAGTGGAAGGTGGAGGAATATCGATCTCTATTCTTGGGATTTTTTGGAGAAGGGAGATCTATAAGGCTTTAAAGATATTCATGGAATTCATTGTGCACAAGAAAAAAATGAATTGGATCTCTTGAAAAATAATATAATTGGGTTTATATACTTCTAGGGTTAGAAATAAATAATTTCACAATTTCCATTTAATATTTTATTTAATACCTATGGAACCCCATGTCTATAAAAATAATATTACTATTATTTCTTAACATGCGTTAAACTCGTGAATTAAAATTCAATATTAGTTATTCAAATAATATTCAATATATATTATTTCTCACCAAACCTATAAACATGATTTTTCATTGCTAATCAATATTTATTAGGACTTCAATAATGAATATTTATTTAATTAATAAATATCACTGTATTATTCACCAATAAATAAATAAATATTATATCCACTAAATAACAATTAAATATTTATTAAATATTCTGCTCACAATATATTCTCTTGAATAACTGGTGGTAGAATATATGAGATCAATAAAACATGAATAATTATTAAGACTCGTGAAAGAATAATATTTATTAAAATTTTTAAATAATAAACAATATATTATTTAACTAATATTCTAGATACACTTTGTGTGTAACCCTCTAGAACTCTTTCTCAATGGAATTAAGAGAAGTAGCCTAAAGTCCAAATATAGAATCTAGAAACATTTCAAAGAACCCATAGAGAAATAAGTTAATGTATTAATAATATAATACCTAATACTAATACTCACTATGTGATATAATCATTTTATCATGATATCTCAAATCAAGGAGGTTTCATGCTAGTGCCATCAACATATGTGCTCAATGTCTCTTTTTTCTGAATTTATGGAAATCAAAGTTTCCTATAGAACAACATGGAAATAGATTTATTTAGGCCATATCATTTCTATTAAATGTCTTGAGATATAAAATTTTGTTAAAGAACATAAAGGAAAATACTTTCTCATGTTATTCATTAATGAAATATTACTTGTTATGCACCCAATGTATCCTACCTCACTGAGAACATATGTCATCATAGTTTTCATTAATACATCAAAGTACACGACTTATAGCACTAATTAATAATAATATTAAACTATAAGGATCAATACACATTTTTGAATATAGGAACATCCAATGAAACATATAAATTTGGATTTCCTACTGGCGGGTATCATTCTCATAATATCCAATTTTAGATATTACCAAAGGTATACACCATGATAAGGTGCCTAAAATTCCAATGAGTCACCACCCTATATAGCATGTATCATTTGTGTCCCTCAAATGATATCATCTGGATATATAACATATATTTATGAATATTTTCATGGTACTTATGGGTTCTCATCATAGCGGGGAACTATTGTGACCTTTCAGTGTGACAGATACTCTTAGGAAATTATCACATACTATGTCACACTAAAGAAAGTTCATCATATGATAAAATTTTTGTCAATATTCAAAACTATGAATATTGGTTATCATAAAGTATATAGAATTTTTTTATAGGGCACCAACTCTAACAGGGATCTTTTATATTTCTCTCATTCCCAAGTTCTCTCATAAATATTATTGTGTTTCCACCGAACACACAATAAGGGAATTTCTCACCCGAAAAGGATATTCTCCTACTGATCCTAGATATTTACTGAGTACTCTAAAAAGGTAGATCCATCCTTGATTTTTATATCTCACTAGTCAAAAATATATGATGATTATGCACATGCCTCCTTGTCCATGACACATGGAAGACATTGTACCTGGTCTAACTATAGTGGTAAATATAAGAAGTATTCCACCTCTCTAACTCTATGTAGTATCTGGAAGGGGCCAATGAATCTCAGAGATAACTTTCCACCCTATACAAATATCCACAATCCACGCCGAGGTGATGCCTTTAAGAACACATCGTCTCCCACATCTAACTCCAAATTCCTCCATCGCCAGTCTATATAGGACTTATGATGGCTCTGGGTAGTCCTCATCTACTTCTGGATAACTTAAAACTTCTCTTTCATCACTCACACAAACTTTAGGCCCATGAGTGCTGACTCACCTGGATCAGTCCAACGTAGTGGTGACCTACAAGGTCTTTCATAGAATGCCTCTAATAGTTCCATAACGATGGTGGAATGGTAGCTATTAATGTATGAAAATTCCACCAAGTTTAGGTTGTCCTTCCAATTATGAACAAATTACAAAACTCAAGCTCATAGCATGTCCTCCAAAACCTAAATGGTATACTTTTTCTAGCCGTACTTATAGAGGTGAAATGCCACGCTCAAACACTACTGAGTCCCAAAATCCACCTAAAATTCTCAACACAATCATGATGTGAAGTGATCATTATGTTATGAAATGATCATCGAGGGAACTTTGTGAAGTCAGACTATCTACTCATGCAAAGGCATCTCAATCTCTCTATTGAACTCTTCTCTCGAATAGCTAGGAAGTGGGTTGACTTAGTGAGTTGGTATATGACCACCCAAATGTAACTGTATCCTATATATTTTTGAGTGATTCCCATCACTAATTCCATACATATACCATCCCACTTCCACTCTGAAACCACAAAGGTTTGATCTAAACATTCTGGAACCTAGTGCTCAGCTTTCACTTGTTGACTAGTGAGGCATCAAGAGACAAACTCCACTTTATACTTATTCATTTCTAGCTACCAGAAATGATGTCGAAGTTCCTACTACATCTTTACCACACTTGGATGTACCTCCATTGGGGATTAATGAAACTCCCTCAAAAAAATTTCTCACAACATCATTGGAACCATCATTTACCCTTTAAAAAGAATGATGTTCCCCTATAGAAAATCTATTAGGAGAACATTAATTAGATATTTGAATATGAAAGGTCAAAAATTTAGTATCTCCAAGTTGATCCTACATAACATTTTGTAAAATTGGAGGGGTAACAACCAGTGACTTAAGGTAATCCACACTATCATCATCCACTAAGGACAACTACAATGAGGATAACAGCTCCAATTACTCGCTCAAAAAATGTGAACATGAAATTTTTCTAAGAGAATATTTCTCTGCATTCCCCTTCCCAAGAGTATAGACTATCTCAAAGTCATAATACTAGAGGAACTATAGCTATTTATTTTATCACAAGTTAAGATACTTATGCAAAAATATATAATTGATACTCTTTTTGTTAGAATAGATGATTAACTACCAGCCCATAAGTTAGTAACACTGCATATTCAAAGTGAATAATACCACTACAATCTCTAGATCATGGGTCACATAGTTATACACATGTGATACAAAATATTGGGACCCATAGGTGATCCCTTCTAACCTCTGCATGATAATACAACCAAGCCCAATTCTGGAGGCATCACAGAACAACTATCACTTTTGTGTCAAAGTAGTCAAATGTCCTAATATACTATAGAAATCATTCATGAATATTTGATATTATCCATACAACCTAAGGAAACTCCACACCTTATTCACACTCATGGGTGGATCCCAGGGTAACATGGCCTCAACCTTGGTTGGGTTCACTACTACTCCTTCAAGACTATATGTCCTAGAAAGTAGAAATATTGAATCCAAAACAAACACTTTGAGATTTTACAATAAATATGGTTCTCCTAGGGTATGTCTAGGACTATCCTCAAGTTTCTCATGTGCTCCTCCTAAAATGCTGAGTATACTAGGATTGCATCAATGAAGACTACTATGAACTAGCCTAAGAAGGGATAAAAGATCTAGTTCATGACTCCCATGAAAACTTCTAGGGCATTCATCATGCCGAAATTCATCACTAAGTACTCCAAGTGATTGTAGGGACATTGTAATGTTGTATTTGATATTTCCTCATCCTGAACCTAGAGATGGTGATAGCATGATATAAGGTCAATATTCCAGAACTCTATCACCCCCTTCAACTAATCGAAAATTTCATAGATCCTGATTAGTGGATACTTATTCATTATAGTATCCTAGTTCAAGTGATGATAATCAACACACAACCTCAATATCATATCCACTTACTTGGTGAACAACACTAGGGCTGCCCAGGGTGACACATTGTGTCTAACAAACCCTTCATCTATAAATCCTCCAACTACACATTCAACTCATGAATCTCTATGAGATATGTCTAATAATATGGTTCATATATCTGAGTAATACCTAGGTGTAATTATATGAATAATTCTATATATTAGTGGGAATTCAATCCAAGAACATATTGATTGAAGACATCCTCATACTTTGACACCACTATTGGAAGCTGAAATCTCATAGAAGCTAATACTCCAAGGGTAATACTATCCAACTGGTGAGTAATTAGTTATATACTAATAGATATAACCCCATTAATCTATGTCTAGGTTTATTTATCATCAATTAAGGAAATACTCATCCTATCTATTCGAAAACACAACATCCTCTTCTTGAAATAGTAAATTTGTGCATGAACTGCATATAGCTACTCCATGAATAAGATAACTTCATAAGGCCTCATCACTACTACAAAGAGATCCCATAAGATGCTATCTCCTCCAAGATTCATGTCACACTATCTATAGTATTTTTTTTAATCACTAAATCCCCCTCCAGTAGGAGTCTCTAAATTCAAGGGTTGAGCTAAAGGCTCAAATATAATCTATAGGTCTTTAACTAGGGATGTAGTAAGAAAAGAGTAACCTATGCCTATGTCTATTAGTACTATATCTAAGGTAGAAAATATATAGATCATAACTCTAATCATCCTTATAGCCTCTATTTTTTAGGCATCCACTTCCTACAGTTGTCTGTTTCCCTAACCACCAGCACCCTAAGCCTGGTGTAGACCACCTAAAGGTGGTGGTGGATATAAATCAAATCTCTCACCACCTCTTGCTACTCTCCCAACTCCTCTTCCACATCATCCACCTTGTGGACCTCCCTTATTAAACTACTGCCTCTACCTAGGTGGTCCATCGACTATCTCTTTTTCATCCACCTGGTGGGTTGGAAAATCCCATGTAAGATGTCCTCAATCATCAGAAGAGTAGAACCACCTCTCCCTTAGCAGAAAAAAAGTATCTTGAGATCCATGAACCATAGACCCTATATCCTGAGATCACCTCTTGAAGCATCTTGCACACCTAGATCCCTATGTATTCTATCAAATACTTTCAAATTCTCATCTCCTACTTTCCCACTACCAACACCAAATTTCAGCATCTAATTAGTTATAAATTTCTATAATACCAAAGAAAACTCCAGAAGCCCAATATAAGTAGGAATTCAAAGTGGTATAAAACTATCACTAATATCCCTCTAGATACCATGATCAAAAATATGTTCTCATAAGAACGTATCTCAAACCATATCAATAGATTATCATGAGAGGTTGGTAAACCTATATGAATACTCTGCCACTATCATGATACCCTATTGAAGAAACAAAATCTCCTAGATATGAACCACTCACAAAGTAGCTAAAGAGAACTAATCCCTAAAAATATTATCAAAATATTTCCATGAAGGATTCACCTCATAATATGAGAAAGTCACTAGACTGCACTATCACCCTGCAGATCTATGTAGATGACTCGCCACTAGGACCACCATCTGGTTTGGAGGTGTCCTAATAAGGTAGAAAACTCATGTATCCACCTCAATCCAATCCTCATCTACCTTGGGGTCAATATCACCCCATAACGTGAGGGGTATCAACCTCTGAAACTCATGAAGTTTTCTCACCCTATATGTCTCATCTGTCAGTACTGTCAATGTAACCTGCTACTTAAAGGGTGGTGGTAAGACTGGAAAACCACCCATAGGTAACACCTCATGAACATGTCCCTATATCAAATCCTCATCATTAGGTGAATCATTTTTGAGATCATTTTGTAGAATACTAGTAGAAAATTATTGTAGATTCATCCTAAAATAGACAAGATGTACCATGGTCAAGAGTATATCTAGGGAGATGAATAAATAAGGATATAGAAACCCCAACCCATTATTATATGATACATGTACCAATGTATTACTTGAAACTAGAGCCTATTATTACCAATTCAATAATAAATTTATCAATTTACTAGTGAATGGATATGTTGGTCACTGCACTAACACTAGATTTCCTAGCCTGATATCTGAACTCAAAACATGTTAACATTGTTTCCTTAGTTCCCAAAACAATCATCATGGCTAGAAAATATCCAAACTCAAGTACTAATGCAAACCACTATAATACCACTTTACCATGACCTATATCACTGAGGATCTCATAACTATAAATAAGTGAATTATGACACCTCAATCCCACCTTCAGTAGATCAAGGGCTACCAAAAATTTCTGAGTAGGAATATAAAATACATGGGAGGCCTTAACCTAAAGAACCTTTATTCACACACACATCTCCAATACCCATAAAATTCTAAAAGATAAAATAATATAAATGAAAATATATTGAACTCATATATCTAAATCACACCATCATAGTACCACATAGTATGGAAAGAAAAATGGGATAAATACAATCCCAACAAAACTATAAAAGAGTCCAACCTGCTAAGAATGAGGGGCTAACAGTCAAATGAAACACCTATAATGAACAATGATCTATCTAGATCACAATTATCTATCTTCTCTTGGGCCACCAAAGACCCCATCGAATGACTTTCATAATACATGACAAGTTTGGGAAGATCCCATACAGGGGTGAGTATAACAATGCCTAGTAGGACACCCTAAAATCACCAAACATAATCATCAAGAGAGTATTAATCTCATCATATCAAAGGAATTCCAATAAGAATATGAGACAAGAAAATAATAACTCAAATATACTCAATAAAGACACTAAGACCCAAGGTAAGGTCACAATTATATTTCCATTCTAGGATTTATACTTAAAGATTAAAGGTAATACTCATTTGGGATAACTCACTCTGTGAGCCTGATAATGATGATGGAACTCATCTAAGAGGTCAAGATTTTGAGTCTACTCCATGAATAACTACATTCTAGAACTCAGAATATATTGATACACATATAAGGGATCACACCCAATGCCATGGGGGACTCTGAAAATCATAACTGGATTAACCCACTAATTATTGGATCAATGCCCAGGTATGTTGGTCATGTCGATTCCCAAAACACCACCAAAGGAAGATTCTATAATAGAGGATCTCGCCTAGGATACATGGAGGGATTCCTAAATCTCTATTCGAGATTGATCTCATATAGGGGATCATATATTATGTTTAGGATGTGATTAATCACTATACCCACATGGGGATAGACTAAGGTAACATACCCTAAACAAAATAGTCTATACTAAAGAGAAAACGATCCTCAAACTTCCCTAGAGAAAGTACATGGTGTGTACTGGGAGTACACAGTGTGTCTTTCCTACCTTAGGTCTACCCGTTTACTCTAATATATGCCCATGTACATTGGTTCACTATGTAATTTGGTTATACCAATGTATTTGGCTATTTATGGGTACTTTTCCATTTCTGAGTATCAGTTCATGCTCATGTACTTGGATTATACCCATGTACATGCCCATGTCTGAGTACCGGGACATGCCCATATACACTGGTCATGATCATGTACCTAGTCATGTATGTGCCTACATACCATGAGGTTACATGCCAAGAATCCAAACATGGGTCACACAATGTGTGATATTTTTCTCTGTATGTAAACCCTAGCACCATAAAAGGGGTTCTTCACAGTGTGTGTTCTTAAGACTGCATGTTGTGTAGTCTGGATTTTTCTAGAATCCTAGAAACTCTCGCATATTTTTGGTCATTCCTTCCTCATCTGATCTAGCTGAAAATATCACATGTGGATTACAGATATAGGCTTGATAGAACCCCTTAGTTGTCGATGGATGGATTCCAGCCTCCCAATATTCTTGGAAAATTCTCATTTTCATGTCGCATCACTGAAACTCCAAAAATTGTAAAATAAGTTCACACAATCCAAACCTAATACATAATAATTATCATATTCATCACACACAATGATCATACCATCAATCTCGATCTTTCACCCTTGGTGATGTTCTATTAATCCAAAGGTCGATTTCACAATGATCATCCACCAAGTATTTGTGGAACCACTAGAAAAATGGGATACCAATGATGATCACATAAAGAATGAGGGGATAAATTAATAAAAAAATGTGAGGAAAAAAATAATACAATGTTCGTGTTGGCCTAAATCCATTTTCATGGGAATTAATAATGAATAGGAAAAAGATAATCAAACAATATCAAATTCCTATTTCTAAGAAGATAAAATATCAACCTCAAATCATCTGTCGACCTAAAAATCAAACTGTTAAAATAATTGATTCATGTTTAACATGTTATAATAAAAAATGGAATAAAATATCCAAAATAACATCCTACCTTGATTTTTGATTAACTAGTGATGAACAATGGTTCTCCTTCGATGTTATTGGTGAGATCCACGAACTCTATTGGAACACCGATTTCCATTCCACGATCTATCATTGATCATCAAGGAATCCTCCTCCAACAGCCCTATCTCAATCCCTTGGGTTATATGGATAACCCTAGTTATTTACTATAAATGGTATTTTATAGAGGTATGATTAGTTTAAGCATTTAAAATAACAAATATATTTATTTATTTATTCATTTTAATATTTGTTCCCACGAATGCACTTTACAAAAACATATGATGTTGACAAATATTTTTACACCTAGGGTAAAACCTATATTCTATATTTAATGGTGGCATCAAATTTCCAATCCAATACTCTTTCCAAGAGTTATCCCATTATTTAAAAAAATCACACATGATATAATCTATTTAATATTTTTATTACATTAATATTTTGCCTCTCTAGGGCTTGAAATCCTATGATAACTCAGCACATAGCTCCAAAAATATTCCTTAAAATATGATAATATTAACAAGGAAAAAATAGAGTCATTACATAACATGTTTATACTTAACATAAATATTGTACAAAGTTGTTCAGGTCATTCTTAGATGTCACTATGGAACCCTAGGTTCGATGGTGGTTTATTTTTGTATGCTTTATTTTTATATGTATCATGTCACATTTTTATGTACACTTGTAGATGTGATATATTTAAGAATTCCATTAGTGGTGGTCTACTGATTTGTACTTATACCCTATCTAGGCATCGTGGGTACCTGAGAAGACTTCATAGTTGCATGTATAGTTAAGGGAAAGGGCCTTATTCTTGATGGTTGATCTGGGTGGATGATACAATGTTGGGAGATGGGACCGAGCCCAGACTTAGGACCATTTTTAAATTTATCACCAATTTTAGTTCTCTTTTGTTTTATTTTAGGATATATTGTATATAACCTTACCACGAGAGATATAATTTACATATTTATGACTTTTATGGAATTATCTATTGTTAATGTTATTATAGAATGGGTTTTAATGTATATTACTTGTGGAATATCATTGTGATGTCTATTTTTTTACTTCTTATTATGATGAATATTATTATTTTTATTTCTGATAATATTTATTGTTATATATAATTGAGTTTATAGTATATCATTCTTACTCATAGACCCTCGCCATTAGTAATTAGCCTTTAATATACAAAAAGGTGTGTCTGAGGTAGGTAGTAACCCATCTCGGTCACAGAGGAGGTAAATAGGGTTGGGGCCTTTATAAAGTGATATCGGAGCCTTGTTTCTTTTATTTTATCTTACTATTTTTTTGGGGTATATCATATATAGTATGTGTCAAATATTTTTATGGAACTTTTTTATGGGAGTATCTAACCTATATATGAGGAAAATCCATGTTAAAAAATAGAAAATGTTATTCTTGGTTTTTTATCTTTATAGTTGTATGTTTTTAAGGGATATAGTTCGTGATTTATAATTTAAGATATTTTTCTACTCTTATCATGGCATGATTATATAGATTGTGTTCATGAATCATATTAATCATATAGGATTCACATGACATTTTTGTGATTTCCTATGACTAAGTATATTAGTTATGATATAGTTTTAAGTTATTTAAAGGTTCGATAAAAACTTATATAGTGTTTTCCATATATAAATTTATAGTAGAAAATTACTAAATAATCTCATGTTGAAGTTATTTATATTATATTTTATTTAATTTTATGGATTTGGTATATATTATTGACCATGAGTATAGGTAGATAGGGATATAGATAGTTCCTGAGTTGGGATAACTTTATGATATGGGGATTATATATAAGTTAGTGGGATGTTATTCCTTTTATTTATTACCCTAATTTATGGTATCAAAAACTATTAAATACTATGACTATATGTAACCCTTGTGAGTTTTCAGCTGATCTAAGAGTGGGTAGATAGAGTAAGAATCAGGGTGATATGTGAGAATCATATATGATATGATGTGTTCAGAGTGTATAAGAAAGTTTTATATCATTTCCATTCCTCTATTGTGTAGGAATATGAGTTGAGTATAACCCTATGGTGGGTAGTTCTCTTGGGTATGAGGGTTCCCAATATGCATGGAAATCCTATGATGAGTGTTTTTTCATGTAATTTTCCTTATTTTATTTGAGTAAAAATCATTGAAGGTGATTCGTGTGCTATGAACTCCAAGGATAGGGTCTTTTAGACTATGTAGGATAGCTTAAGGATGTTGATATTTCACTTAGAGTATTGTAGATTAGAGTGTGTAAGCATAAAAAAGGTTTTTTATTATTATTACTCTAGATGGGATGATTTTTTTATGGTAACCAAAGAGGGAGGTGTTATCTAGGTATAGGTATTCTTTTAGTGAAAGCAAGTATGGGTGTATTCTTTATGTTATAGGATCAATGCATGGATAGTTCCTTATGTAAGGAATGAATCTGACATTCATGAAAGGCATGTTCAATTGTTCAATTGGGAGAATGATCCTGGGGTAGATAGGATATGACTCATGTTGGTATAAAAAAAATTGGTGTGGCAGGGTGACACTAATATAAATGTGAGCTTGGGTATGCTTTAAATAATGATAGTGGAATATATGCACCATTATGAGTGGATCATTGGATATTATCTTTTCTTAGGAATAAGTGAGTGAGTTTTCATGTGACATATGAGGTATGTGGGATGGTACAACCTAGAATTGGAAATTAATGGTGATATTAGTGATTTATTTAGGTGAAATTGTCCTAGAATGACATGAGGAGCACATCGATGAGTGAATTTTAAAAAATATTAAGGATGTGCAGGTTAAGTTTTAGAGGTTGCATTACACTCAGGGATTAGGTAGTGTGAATATTTTATCATAGGATGATGTAAGGTAATGCTTTCCCAATATGTGGCCTAGGTCAAGCGGGCTTGTTTTTTCATCCCCTTGAGTCCCGTATGAAAATATAACCTTGAGAGGTGATCATATACTGTGATGTTTTCTAGGATTCCTTAGTTCTTCTAGACTACTTATTGTTTGGTCAAGGTATGTTGATGGTTTGGTGGAATATAACTCTTGGGATGTGATCAAGTATAAGTTATCCCTTATAAAGGTGTGAAATTCATTGATATGACTGAGGAATGGCTATGGGAGTTGGTTATTCTAGCATGATATTGTACATTAGTGTAAGTAAGTGATGCTCTATAACAAATCGAGTGTTGATTGATGGGTGTTTAATTATATGTCCTGATGAGTGGGGGCAATCAAGATAGTTAGGTCATATGATTAATGGGTAGTAACATGTTGGTAAATGTGAGATGTGGTAGTTTAGGGACTACTATGTGTTGTGGAATACTTAGGGCCAAAGGAATTTGTGTAGACTTATTGGACTAAAAAAGTGTCTCAATCATGGAGGTTGGGGCATTAGTGAAATAGTGACACCGCTAAGGGGGCGATGGAGGTCCATAGAGAGTGGGTACATGAGAATCATTTTATTTCATGTTTGGTCACTATTATTAGGATATACTATTGAGACTAGAAGTGTGATGAAAAATTATCAATGATTTTGTATAGTGACGTCAAGGAGCACCATGATGTCACATACCCTAGATCAAGGACCATGGTATTAGTCTAATGGGATATGAAGAGATTGGCTCTTGAGTTTTGATGTTCGGTTGGTAGTGGATTGTGGGAAATATTTTTCTCATGAGTGGGGATAATAGAATTTCAATAGTGGGGAGGATTTCATAGATGGTTATTATGTGTGATAATCATTATTAGAGAATATTGGTAAATTTTGGGTGTGATGTGTTAGTAGATATGAAACGAAGGTGGTTATGGTTAAGCATCAGTGCTCGAATTAAAGTAGGTGATTTGTGTTTAGAAAATGTAAAATACCCAAATATGGGTATTGATTAATGATGATCAGGTAAGGTTATTAATTTCTATAACTGATGGGATCTCTTTATGGGTTGTGTTCTAGTGAAGAGACTGGGAATGAATTTTAGGGAATGGTTTGATAGGGTGACTAGGTCCATAGAGAGACAATACTCATGGGGTGGTATGAAAATTGGAATAATAGAGTGGGGACTCTTATTATGAGTATGATATTTGGGATGATACTATGGGTTTCACCAAGAATAGTTGAGAGATTCCTGGGTATAGCATCAAGTGAGTGATGATTTTTTTTAAATTAGTAATGAAAATTGTCGGTGTGTGACTTTGTTAAATTTATAAAGTCATAAATTCTCCTAGAATAAATCCATATCTATGGAGTTAATGGTTGGGGTTGATGTCACTACATATAGGAATTCATATCTCAGTATTAGTTAGTGTATTGGGATACTAACTTTCATATTTAGACCATAATAGGGTATGATGGCCCCAAAATCAATAAATACATGTCCACCATGGGAGGATGTGATGATAGACTTGTGATTTGGTCGTTGAGGACTCCTTGAAGAAAAGATATGATTTGGGTTATTTTGGATTAGTTTACTAAGGTTTATCATTTTCTACCCCCCAAATGGCCTTAAGGCCTTCATTTTTATTGATTTTTGATAACCCCCCTTTCAAGAGATGAGTGGGAACCCTTACAAGACCCATAGGATTAGAGATTACATGGCCCATAGGCTTAAGAGATATTACATGACCCGAAGGTATTTGGGAATTAAACCAGACTATAACTACAAGGAACTACCACTCCCCAGCATCTGTATCGTGATGGTAGCTCTCCACTTTTTCGTGGTCGTTCGACTAAGCTTCTCATGCAAGTATAGGCTGGTCCTAATGGTGTATCCATACCCTCTCATTCTTCCAAATTTTTTAGTTTTCCTCTAGTGAGTGTGCCTGCTCTAAATCGTCCTCTAGAGCTGCTCCTTTTTTATATAGTCTGTCTGGGGAAACTATACTGATCATGTGGCATGAAGTCCTTGAGGTGTCATAAGGCCTTAAAGGTGGCCTGAAAGCCTGGGTGGCCCAAAGGCCTTAAGGACTCCAAGCCCAAACTGGTGGCCTAAGGTGAATAGTTCTAGCTACTACAGTGCCAAACAGTACCTGCTACAGTAACTACTACAATACCTGCTATAGTACCTACACAGTACTACTACAGTGCCTATTACAGTACTACTACAGTGCCTGCTATAGTACTGAAACAGTAACCCTAGAATTATGTCTCTAACTGGTTTCTAACCTAGGTCTTGTGGATGCACTTAGAGAGACCTCACCAACTGGTATGAGGCTCATGTGCCAAAATTTTTAATGGTTAACGTGGGTATAGGTTCGGCCTTACACCACCCTTGCACCACACATCCCCGGTGAGGCCCAAGGTGGCCAACCTTGGGCTTGGGCCAGTTCCCATCAGGGTAGAGGGGCCCTTGAGAGGTTTATTAGCCTATAGTTCATGTTGCCTTATGAGGACTCTAACCCAGAACCTTAGGGTCAGGATACCACCTCCTTTAACCAACTCACTCGTTCCCCACAGGCAAAACGTGTTAATGGTTAACGTGTGTATAGGTGCGGCCTTACACCACCCATGTACCACATGCCCCTGGTGATGCCCAAGGTGGCCAACCTTGGGCTTGGTCCAGTTCCCATTGGGGTAGAGGGGGCCATGAGATGTTTTTTATCAAATAGTGCACTTTTCCTTATGAGGACTCAAACCGAAAACCTTGGGGTCAGAAAGCCACTGGCTTTACCCAACTCACCCATGGTCCGCGGGCAGGTTTATCATTTTCTACCAATCTAAGATATTTTCTCTATTGAATAGTTGGATAGTATATATGTTCATATATTTTATGTTTTCAAGAGTAATTGAGGAGAATTTATTTATACTAGGATGCATGCTCTATATCGTAATTCTAGAGCGTTCAATCTAAGATTGTTGATATATAGGTTCATATAAGCATGGTTTCTCATCCTAAAATAGGCAGGAAGTATAAGTATATGATTAAGATCCTATCATATTTTACCAATAATAATAGTTATCATAATTATATTAGGATGTAAACCTTTTAGGATTTATATGAAAGGTTGTTTTGATCACCTTTGTATTAGTTATATCCATGTGGAATTAGCTATTATTAGAATGAGTCTCAAGTAGGAGATGTTAGAGCATATCCATCTTATCAAGAGGAAGTTTTCAACCACGCAAAGTAGTTGGAGGTCGTAATTCTAGAGCGTTCAGTACCATGGTGCACTATTTAAATATTTCTTAGAATTTGGAGTAATGCATGATTTATTCCATGTATCTCACCTTAAAAGATACCATCTTGATATATCTTATGTGATATTTATTGATGGTGTATAGATAGAGGCTAACACATATTTCAAGGAGTGAATTGTGTTTTCAAGGATTGGAGTGAAGAATGTTTATAGGAATATGGTTCTTTTGCATGAGTTTAGTGGAATAATGGACATATCCATGAGTATATATGGGAGTGGGGGTTTAATTTTTGGGCATAGTGGCTGAAGATTTTCATCAATGAGGCTTGGTGATGCTTGTAAGCTCAAATCATGGATGAGAAGCTATATATTGGGGAGGTTATAACACCCCAAATATTTTTTGGGTATAAATATAATTTAATTTTTTTTCAAAACTCATTTATTTTTATTTTTTGGGTTATTTGAGGTTTTGGTAGGGGACCTGAGGTTTTTTTCTAGGATTTAGCCCTAGGTCCAGGTTGAAGCTCTACTACAGGTGACTTATCACACCATAACACATGGTGGTTTCACCATAATGAGGATTGATCACAAGGTCATCACACTAAATAATAAGGAACTGAAACATGTTATAGGGATATATAATATTCTTTTCCTTGGGTTTCATAAGATTATACATTCTTGGAATTAGTAGAAACCATCTATTGGTCTAGGGAGTTGTGCCATGGTGAGTACTATGCAAGATTAAAAATAATTTGTATGTGGTATGTCACATTGTGACTCTTGGGATGTTCCATAATCGATTTTATAATAGGGATGCATTGTAGTGCAATGTGTGAGGGCTACTCCGAAGAAGTAGGTTCAATAAGGAAGGTTTCACTTTGATGTGGGAATATTACGAGGTACTGTAGGATCAGATTTTAAATCTGCTCAGAGAATAGTGTTTCACCATGACCATATGGGCCAACCATAAGGGTGAACCTAGTGGTTAATTATATCATGAAAAATATTTTCATTCCACAACACTTATTATGTGCATTTTTTTTAATTATAACTTATTTTTTTTCCTAAGACCATGAGGGGCGAATTAGGGTGTAGTCTAATTAAAACTTTTTACCTTTTCACTTATCATATCTTTCTTTAGGATCATGTTTTAATGTAATTAATATTGGTGTTCAACCTTTATATGTGATAAATCTCTCACACAACCTCACTAAGTGATAATTATAAATATTCATAAAAGTAAAGAATGAAGGGACATGGTGATTTTACTTATTTCACCATAAGGGCTAATCCTAGGAGTACACAGTGAAAATTTAGTGATGTTCTCATGGGTAATACTACTTTTTGTTGTATTATAAATGTTTATTAAAGTTGTTTTTATGATCCTATAGACACTCTCTCTTCTTACCATTCACTCGCTACTTTGGTGAAGGTATTTTTGTGTTTGATCACTTCTCCCCCAAGGTGCACTTCCATTTTTTCTTCTTCACACACTACTTGAAGAAGATATTAAATGGTTTATAGACATGTGAGCATTTATATGATAGAAATATAAAGAATTATATCTAACATATTCAACTTCATATAGATGTGTTATTATCCTCCTAAGTTGTTTCCTCTTTCTTTCTTAAAAAATTAGCTGTTATCAATACTTCAATGTGAGGGTTGAGTCATTTTCATCTTTCAACACAATAGTAGAAAAACTCTTTCCACCAAATAAGAATAATTATTCACTTGAATTATTCTATTTTTCTCTTATTCAACATCTAGATATAGTAGTGGAATACTTTTTTATTATACCTTGCTCTTCATTAGAACTAGATATAATCAATGGTATTCTCTCATAGTTTGAATTATTCTTATTCTATAAAACTAAATATGAAGATATTATCCTCTTTTCTCCTTTCATTTATGTACATATATTCAAAGAATAATAATATTTTCTCTCTTCACCTATCTTATTCCTCTCTTATATAATCAACATAATTTTTTCATGTGATTATATTTTCATATTTGGAAAATTTAATCCACCTATAATCTTGATTTCAATATTCCCTTTATTTATGACTACATGGTTATCAATTCAACAATACCAATATCAATACATGATATATATTTCCATATTTGAAATATATAAACCCCAATAAACCACCTTCTATTAATTTTCATATAGAAGTAGTATAATAATTTTAGATTCCTTTCTATATTATGAATATGAAAACTCCATAATTCCCAAATTAGAATCCCCTTCCATATCTAATTCAAGGATGAATCATTTAAATCAATCTTTTTGCAATCTTCAAAAATAATTATATCTTAAATTATCTAAATAATCTCCTATATTATTAATTCAAATTTGACTATAATATCAATTATAAAACATAATTGATAATATTTAATATTCTCCATGTGTCCTTATGAAACTGATCTACATTAATATAGACACTCATGACATGAAATCCTATTTTGTGGTGTGATTTAAAATCCATGAAATCAGAAATGATCCCCCATTTAAATCATATAATTAATTTAATTTTAATATTGTTATATGTTTCTTATACAGTTTAATGTGGCTAACCCTATTAAAAACACTAAGGGGGTGCACCTTATGAACATCCTCTTGAGTTTTATTTTAATCAATAAATTTTCTAAAGAAAATACATCTTATGAATTGTCCTTCATATACCTTACCATGGTGTACCTTATGAATTTTGGGGTTAGGGATTCACATTACATTGAAAATAATTAAACTTATGAAATCAAGATGTCACCTTACAAATTCATTTCTTCACCTTATGAAGATACCTTCTCACATTACAAATTTATTTATAAACTTTATACATCACTCCTTTCACCTCAAAAAAAATATGATCACCTTACAAAGTCTATATTTCACCTTATGTTATTAGGAAAACACCTTAAAAATCATCGTCTCACTTTATAGAGTTTTAAATTTACCTAATGAAACCAAGTTTTTCACCTTATGATGTCTATCCATTCACCTTGTGTTCATAGGAACCTTATTAATTCCATTATTAAAGAGAAGATTCCAAGCCTTTAACACTTATGTAATTCCAAAAATACACCTTATGCATACAGGGTGAATCTCATGCCTTTATTGTATTCAATCAGTATACTCTCTCTAGTTTCACATGGAATAAATCTAAGATAATTCCTACCTTCACATAAACTAGAATAGATATAATCTAGTCCCACTCATGTGATTCTTCTTAAATCGCTATTTTGAATCCATTTACTTAAAATATATATATATTTAGAGGAATTTATTTTCATTTCCCCACTATTACTTGTGCACAACTCCTTTAAAGATTACACAAACAACCTCATGTGCTATGATTCATTATTTTATCAATAACTCCAATAACCATTGTTAATAAATCAAATAAACTTAAACACTAACTCTATATAAGTCATTATAATTCATCACACACATCCACATAGATCACTAGTATGCATTACACTAATTCAACATATATTTTGTATAATACCAATACAAAACCTCTTTGTTGGAATATTATCCAAATTTTTATTTTTGTTGATATTTTTATATAAAATAGAGGATCCTAGAATCATACACCTGGATCTGGTTTTAAAAACATGATTATTATATATTGGTTTTTATACTAACTTAAGTGACCCAATTTTAACCTTCCATAATTACAATGTAAAAGAAATTATTGAGTCACATAAATACCCAAAACCTTTCTAGTTTTAGATATTTTTAGGAATTGTAAAATTATTACTTAATAAAACCCATAACATTCTAATCTAGTGGATGTTTTTTCCACAATACCCAAATTTTCTTATTCCATAATAAGTCTTTATAATATTCTAAAAAATTCTCCAATAATAATACTAATTTAGAATTATCATTCATATTTTTCTTCTTCCTAACCTTGGGAATCGAAATATAAGAAATAGTGATCCCAATAACTCAGTAAGGGACAACGTACAAAATAATATGTCATAAATTCATAAGGCATATACAATATATAATAGATAAACAATAATAAAATATTCCATATAAAAAATGTCATGAAAGTGTAATATATCCAAGAATGGCATAGAAACATAGATATTCACATGGATAATAATAAACACTTTCATAATTATAGAACAAAAAATGTTATCCATTATAATCTTACCATCAAGTTCTCATGACAAGACACCATACTTAAATAGGTATGGCATATTCCAAATAACCAAAACTAGTTTTTCTCATGATACCTACCAATTAATTGAGGGGATATAATAGGATTATTCAATCAATTACTATTTATAATTCATTCATAATATTAAAGAAATTAAAAACAATTCAATACATAATCAACATAAACAATCATATTGAAAACCAGAATACCAAATGTTAATATTTTCCCAAGTCAATAAACAGAAAACATGATCATAACTCATCCAAAAAAACAATTTGGATGGTATCATTAGAGTATATACCTATTAAATAATAAGAATCATCAATGAATTTTTACATAGATGGAAATAAATTTAAATGAATATTCGCTCTATTCTTTGAAATCATGAGAAAAATATCTTTTTTCCTTTGATAACATTTAAAATATAAATTTCTATAATATTTAGAAAATAATTTTTTTAAATAAACTTGTAAAATTATAAATAAAGATTCAAAGTAAAGAATATTTATGATGGAAAGAAAAACTATTCATTTGTAAAATGTTAAAACAAAGATTCATTTCACACTTTTGGTAAAAAGTCAAAAATACCTCTTTTGGAAAACTATAAGAAGATTTATTTTAAAACCTTGTAAATAAATTAAAATATAATTTAAAATTAATTTAAACAATACTTTAAGAATAAAATAATTAAAACATTATTTTGAACATGGATATGGAGGAAAAATATTCTCTACCAAAATAATAAATATGGTTGATTTCCCTTAAAATCATTTTCTCAATCATTTTAAGTAAAAAATAGAGGAAAATAAAATAATAAAATGTAAAATACATAAATAAATATAGTAGAAAAAAATATATTTAGTTTAAAATTTAAATATCTTTTAATTTCTTTCAATTAAAGTTTAAACATAAATAATCATGGATAAAAATGAGATTGTAGAATAAACCCTTATAACTTTGGTAACTTCCAAATCAAAGGACATAAAAAGTTAGAACATGATATGGTTTTACACAACCCATTAAATACATAAAATATTATGGAAAAATATATTCATGGGACAATAATTACACTATATAAAAAAACAAGGTGTGCAATATGAAACAAGTATTAAGGAAATGAAATTGAGACCAAGAACCCTTACAGAGATCACAACATTTTAGTTGAGAATCAATAAAGGAATTTATAATATGAAAACAATTTTAAATAAAAAAAATATAATTCTAGATACAATATAAAAAAATTAGATTTCATAACACACATAATATTTTCATAAATAGTCCAAGAATAAGTGATATAACTCAATGAAATGAAATTGAGTTAAGAATCCCTTACCTCAAGTCCTGAATTACATCATACATCGACTAAATTATTGTATAATAAAATCATATTAAATATATACATTATTATGAATATATTTCATGTTTATTCTCTAACTATTATCTATTATTGTCATGTTTTTTTCATTTATTAATTCAGTATAGTTTATATCAGTCATTTTGGGATCGTTTAGTTCATAATCTTCAAACATGTATGGTATATTTATAATGGTCAATGGTATTATTAAAATGTTTTCATAAACTATATAATATTAAATTAACAGGTTCCATATCATTCCATGGGTAAGGAATTTCAATAGTTCATCAAATTTTCACCATCTTAAATACCTTTATTTAATAAGACTATTTTTTATGGTTATAATTAACCATGTATATTTACTTTAACATTCATTGTTATAATGGATAATTTAAAATTTAATATTAATTACTATAAAATTAATTTAATATTAATAAGATATTAAATCATTAAATAATATTTTAAGAATACCCATGAGAGACTTAAATTCATGAAAACGTCATTGTTCACATAGGTTGCGTAAAACCACCATGGTGAGTGATGTTTTTCAAAAGTGTGAAAATAAGGGTAGATTAGTAAATATGTGAGTTCTAGAAAATAAAATAGATAATAAATGAAACATTTATTTAGGATAAATTTTGATTTATTAATTTCATTAAGTAAAAAATAAGATGATAATTGAAATTAAAAGGTCATATTTGAAAAACAAAACTTTCATTTTTTACATAATAAAATTATATGAAGGATAGTTTCTTGATAGTTAATAAGTGATCCCCCATCAAAAAATTGATTAAATAGATTAATATACCATAAAAATGAAATAATTTTAGTAAAATAATTTAAGGTTTAATATGATTTAAATATAATAAATCAAAATAAACAAAGGTGAAATAGGATTGGAAAATATTACCTCTATTTTCGAAACACTGCCATTCAATTGAGCTTAACATTCATTGTAGTGATAAAATTTAATCTTGGTTACTAATTTTTACGAACAAAAAAAATACATTATTACATAATTTTAATATGATAATTATAAATATAAAATCCATTTTATAATATTTAATTTACAAAATTGCTAAAAATTAATTTTAAGGTATGTGCGTGAAATGTAATGAAAATTTGTTTTTAAGGATAAAAATGATTTTATACCAAAATCATGTATAATTATGATTCATATTGAAATAATATTATATTTTTAATAAATTTTTAATAACTTTAACTTAAAACCAATACAAATTAGAATCATTCTTCTTAAATACTTTAAAATAAATGATAGTTTTTATAAAAATTAACATTTCCAATTATTCACTCAAAAATCAATATTTTCATAAAAATCACAAAAAAATCACCCTTAGCTATATTTGATATATTCATATAAAAATACATATCCATTTATTAGATAAAATTTAAAAAATTCATAAATTTATCTTTTATATGAAACTATAAAATATAATAAAATGATTCTTTTATAGAAAAATGACTGCTTTATTCTTTTAATGGTTTTTATCCTTATTTTATTTAATTATTATTATTCTGAATTGAGTACTTATTTCATAATAACTAATGAGTAAATTTATATTAGTAGAACTTATATATATATTTATTTAATAATTAGGTTACTCCTATTCATAATCTCTAATCCAATGGCTAGGTTATAATGATTATATTTATATAATAATATTTTGATAGTATATCACATTTATTTAAGATCAGTGTTACGTGTGGTACCTGCTATCAAATATAGTATTAATTTAAAAGAGAATTTCATATTAAAATATTGAGGTGTTATATAAAATAAATATTCTCTTTATAACTCAAAATACCTCTAAATACAAACATATATTTTAAATGAATATCATAACCTCTTTCACCTATCTCCTCCATTGTTAATAAAATATAAAAAGTATTATCACTACTAGATTTGGATTTAAATTCTATTACCTATAGATTTGAATTCCATGGTTTTATTATATCAATTTATAGTCAATCATTTTAATTACTACTATA
The DNA here is from genome assembly GCA_963277665.1 of Viscum album. Lineage (NCBI taxonomy): Eukaryota > Viridiplantae > Streptophyta > Magnoliopsida > Santalales > Viscaceae > Viscum > Viscum album. Next base: position 511,813,006 of record OY728121.1, read on the forward strand.
TAATTAATTTTTTGATAATATATACACTTAAGAAAGCTATTGTTCTCTAATTTTTAAAGGAATATTAGCTTGTAAAAACCATTCCAGATTAGTAATGGCTCTTTCATGGCTATATCTCCATCTTTAATCTCCTGGACTCTCTCAACCACTTTTTTATTTAACCTTAAACTTCTTTTTCCACCTGTTAATACCTCTATTTTCACTTCCCAACCCCATACCTCTCCTAATTTAAAACTTTGAAACACTTATTATACATAATTTCATTCATTGAATAAAACATATTCTAATTTTTTCAATTTTTTATCCTCTAAATATATTATTCCTAGATTTACCATTGTTTAATATTCAATCCACTTTCTACACTGTAGTTTTATTTTACTCATAGATAATATTAAGTGAATATTACCACTTAGAATTTGATTTATTGAAAAATATTATAAGGAATCAAAGTTAGATCTTGGTATAAGAAACAAGAGTTTAAGTCAATCATCTCAGGGTGTCAATATCACTCCCTATCATCCAAAAAATTTAAGAAACCATACCCTTATTTATTTATTTAAAAAAACTATCCTATATTCTAAAACACACTTATGATAAACCATCAAAATATAAATATTAAATAACTAATTATGTGATTCGTTCCACTTATTAAATAAATTGACACAACTTATTAATAAAAAACTAGATATACCACTTAAACTCCAACTTATTTCACTCTTCATAGATATCTTTACTTCTATATGAGACTTAACTACCTTTAAATATTCTCTAGAAACTCCCCATGAATTACATAATCATATATTGAAATATTATTTAATTTAAGAACACCACTGTTGATAATAATTATTGTTTATTAGATTTTAGTATCCTATAAAATTAAATTGTTAATACCACTTGATAGTATATAAACAAATTAATATGAAATTCATTCATATAGCTGCTTCCTCGTCTCAATTTTTATTCCTCTTCTTAGTGGTATGATTTCACTAAATATGTGTCCTGATATCACTTTTTGTAATACAGTTATAGCATGATACCACTTGTTGTTTTAGGTATAGCTTTTACATAATATTTTATTCTTGTTCAATATCCTCTTCAAGTAGCATATTTAGAAAGAAACTTTATTTCAACAAGAAACTTCCTCATCTAGTTTTTTTTAAATGGTTTATTTCCACCAATTGTTGAGTTAGGATCTTATTTTACACCTTTGATTAGTCATAATATTAAACATGACTTAAAATAATTCTAACTTCACTTTTTACAAACATTTTTTAACTTTAATCTGATCTTCCTTAATATTTCATCAATTTTTTTGAAACTCAATCACATGTGATTTATTATCATAGACAAACCCCATGGATAATATATTCACCTTAAGAATACACCACTTCCAATAGATATTATAAACATTTAAATTAAATAGAAAATATGTACCTCTAGCATCATTAGTTAAAGGAATTTGGTTAGTTGTGGGGGACCAACACTTCACTTATAATCTTCGTCCAAGCCTTTCTAGTGGTTATTTTTGAAATGATACTTATATAAAATTCCTTTTATATTATATCTTTAGGATTATTCATCTTTCTTGGAATGGGTTCCTTCATCATTGTGTGGAGAATTTTACTAGTGCACATTTCTTTAAATGATGCATCATTGGTTCATCTTTTCCTATGATTCCTCCACCAATGGAGGGATTTCCCCCCAAACTTCACTTATTGCCTTGTGGTGTGATATTCGAAAAGACTAAGGTATGTTTAATGTCTGTACTCTTAAATTTAAATGATAGTCACCTAGGATTTATTTATCCTTTTTCATCATTTCTTCATATGTACTTTCCCTTTCCTCACAACTAGAGGATCCTCTTCTTTTTTCTTCTAGGTTAGCTTTAATTATCTCTATGAGGGATGATGTGAGTATAACATTATATGTTTTTTTACCTTTAAGTGAGCTACCTAACTTCCCCTATAAATAGTAAACCTATTTTCTATCTTAACAAGATTTATTCTAATGTACACCCTTTCCTTGTATGTCACAACAATGGGGGTATTCCTTATGAATTTTCATGATTTAATCCTACTAAATCACTTTTGCATATGACCAGAGTGAGTACATTTAACACATATCCCAAAGAAATCATACCTCTTGCAGACACAACTTGATTGAGATATTAATGCAACAGGTATTCTTATATTATTGATCTCTAGTGCTTCTACACACACCCCAGTGATATCCAAATTTTACAAAAAAATATAACTTTATAGATACCTTCTTTTTCATGTTTCTACTTCAATATTTATCAAGAATCTTATTTTTATTTTTGAATTTCATATTTTAATTTTTACATGTTATAATTATTGTGGCTTCCATAGAGGGAATCTCTTTCTCCACTTTTCCATTTATAGGATTGAGGATTTTTTTCAATATCCATGATACTCTCTTATTTCTTCTTCAGTTGTGTAGTCATATCTTTTCAAAATGAGGTAGTTTCTCTTATAAATTTTTTCTCTCTCCAAGATGTGTTATAATAGGAATTATTTTTTCCTTTAATTCTTTTTTATGAATATATTTTTTCTAATTTATTTTGAATTTTATTCAAGAAAATAACTTTATCCTTTTATTTTGGATCCCATTTTATTTATGTGAAAATTTAAATCCACCTAAAATTTTCTTAGCCTTATATTTTCCATGGATAGAACTTCCAAAAATGAAATTTGAAATTTACACATCAAAACCTATGGATTATCCTTTTTAAAAAGGGGATGAATATTTTATTCATTACTACATGATAATTCTCTATATTGACTTCTTAATATTGTTTTCACTTCTTCATTATCGTCGAATCATCCTTTTAATCACATGGGAGAGTATAAACTTTCTAATTTACAAGATTTATACAAATAAAGTTTATAATCATATATAATGATTAATTTATAATTTATTACCTCATTTTTATATTCCATCATCTTGGAATTATTCATCTTATTTTTCTTCCTCTTTATTTTTTACATGAGGCATTCCTCATTGGCCTCATTCACTGATTTATCATCATGACTAGTTTTGGAATCTTCTATCAGGAAATATTTTGTTCCATAAAAATATACCAACTTTATCTACGTATCCTTGAAAAACTTATGTGATCTATCTTATTAAAAAAAACTATTTCAAATAATCATTTAATTATTTCTTATTAGAAGAATCAATTTCAAAATTTCTTTGGTTTATCTCAAACTCTACACTATGTTGGATTAGTAGAATAATTAAATTCAATAAAACATCACAAGTAATTACAAACATGTGTTTCTAAGTATTTAATGAAATCATTTTTCCATAAATAAAAGTTACCTACATTAAATAATGGTGTCTTCAACATAGCTCCCATTTTTGTAAGAAATCCAAACACAGATATAGAGTTTGAACACCAAATCAAAACCTTTTGGTTCTGATACCACTTGTTGTGACCTGAGAAACCCTAATAGGGGGATGAATCAGGTTGTAGGATAATTAGAACTTTTTCATTTTTATTTATCAAATTTCTATTTAATATCTTATTATTTTTTTTAGAAATAATTATGTTCAACCTAACGATGTGATAACTCTCACACAAAATCTCTCTATGTGAGAATCATGAAACTTGAAAAAAAAATCAAGGACATGGGGATTTTACTTCATTCACAAAAATGGGATAATACATGGACACACACTAATAATTTTTTGATGTTATATGTGGTAATACTAATCACTTTTATATTATAAATGTTTAAGAATGTCACACTAACAATCCTAGGTCCACTATCTCTTTTCCCCATCTTATCAATTATTTTGTGGAGGTATTTTGGAATCAGTTACTCCTCCCCCAAGGAGTAATTACCTTTATTCTCCTTCATTCACTTCCACAAGAATATCTTAAACAGTTTATAGACATACAGGTATATCCATGATAGGTGTGGAAAGCATTATCTCTTTCATCTTCAACTAAAAATGGATGATTTGTTTTCCTCCTCACTTTATTCCTCTTACTTGATTCAAAAAAATTTATCAACACTTCAATGTATGGGTTGAGTACCTTTTTTAATTTTAACACAACAATAATAAAACTCTTTCCACCAAATGAGAATAATTGTACACTAGAATTATTTTATTTTTGATCTTCTTCAATATCAAGATATAGCAATAAAATAATTCTCTATTTGAGCCTTATTCTGTAACAGAACTAGATATGATCGATGGTATTCTATCATGGTTTTAATTATTATTATTCTTATATAAAACTATATATATAGATATTATATTCTTCTCACATTTATTCAATGAAAAAATATTCAAAGAATGATAATTTTTATTTTCTACTCCTCTCTTATTATTCTATTATATAATCACTAGAATGTTTTTGTGTGATTATCTTTCCATATTTTGAATATGGTATTATCTTATAATATATGTCTCAATATTACCTTTATGTAAGCCTCCATGGTTCTCAGTGTATCCATATCAATATTTCATCATGACATATATTCCCACATTTTAAATATTAAAACCCTAAGAAACTCCCTAATATTATTTTTTAAATGGACATTGTATAATCATTTGAAACACATTTCTATATTAAGTTTATGGAAATTAAATAATTCTCATACAATCCCATTTCATATCTGAGTCAATGATGACTCATTTAATTCTCACTCTTCTCTCTATCTTCTAAAATAATTATATCTTTAGTTCTCTACAAAATCCACTATCTTATTACTTCAAATTTGATTGTATTATCAAATATAAAACATAATTGATAATATTAAATCTAATCCATGCATCCTTATAAAACTAATCTATATGAAAGAAGACAATCATGAAAATTTTATATCTAAAAAAATTAATAATGATCTCTCATTTAATTAACTGAATTAATTTCCATTAAATCTCAATATATTCTTCTTGTATAGATGATTGTGTCTGACTCTCCATCAAAAAACACCATGTGAATGAACCTTATGAACTTCCTCTTTAGTGATTAATGATGACCAATTTTCATAAATTAAATACACCTTATTAATTCTCCTTGATATACCTTATGAAGTCCATATTGTACTATATGAAGTTTACATGGTACCATATCAATTTAGGACTTCACCTTGAGTTAAAATCATTCAATTTATGAAACCAAGATGTCACCTTATGAATTAATATATTCACCTTATTAATATAACTTATCACCTTATAAATTTATTTATACATTTTTTCTAACACTCCTTTAACCTTATGAAAACACTGGATCACCTTATAGAGTCCATATTTAACCTTAAACTCTTGGAAATACATCTTTAAAACCCATCCTCTCACATTATGGAGTTGTATATTCATCTTATTAAGTCAAGTGTTTCACCTTATGATGTATATAAATTCAAATTACATTCATAATAACCTAATTCATGTCTTTATATGATTTTAAAAATTCACCATATGTGCACATGTTGAATTTCATTACTTTGTTGATTTTGATCTATCTTCTCACACCAATTTCACCCAAAATCACTCCAAGATAATTTCATCCTTCATATAAACCCGAATATATGTAATATAGTCCCTCTCGTGTTCTTATTATTAAATTACCATATCAAATCCATGTACTTGACATATATATATATATATATATCAAGGAATTAGTTTTTATTTTCACATGAATACTTGTGTTCCACTTCTTCAAAGTTTCCATGAACATCTTTATAGACCATGCTTCATTCTTTTTTTAATGACTCCAATAACTATTTTCAATCAATAAAATCAACCATAAACACCAACTCCATATAATTCATTATTATTCATCACCAAAATCTATAAAGAAATATCCATATAAATCATCGGTATGCATTCATCCACTTCAACATATATTATCAATAGATATAATACACAACCTCTTAGTTACAGCATGAATTAGTTAAAATTATAAAATGTAATAAATGAAGTTTTTACCTCATTTATTCAGTATTAAGGTTGAAAACTTTCCTCGCATTTTCTTTAGGTTCTTCACTTCTTAATATAGGAATTTATTTTTTCAAGATCAGATTATAAAGTTCTCTACCCCTACTAAAAAATAGGCCTTTAAAAGCACTAAAAATGGCCTTTTTCAATGCTAGAAAAGCACTAACTACTGAAGCCGAATTAAAATCACTTTTATTTTATCGTCACTAAAAAATGTTGATAAAGTGGTCATTTATCAGTGCTTTTATTTATCACTGATAAAGGGTTCCTTTATCAATTTTTTTAAAAGTGATAATAAAGAGACAATTTATCAGGGATTTTAAAAGAACTGATAAAGGACCCATTTATCAATGCTTTCAAAAGCATTGATAAAGGTGAATACTACATTGTGATGTAATAGTACACTACAACATCAATGCAATGTGCTATAACAGCACACTACGACACCAAAAACAAAACCATATATCAACAAAATAAATTACCAATATAGAATTTACATGAAATGAACACTACTGGAAAAGTCACATATACCCACAATTTAGAACTGTGGGTATATCCCCTAAAACCATTGGTATAGGCTATACCCACGGATCCATAAACCATGGTCTATCGAGGCATCGGTAAATAGCTATACCCACAGTTTTATAGAAACTATGGGTATCTCCCTAGAGGTTTCCATAATACCCATGGTTTAAAAAACCGTGGGTATATATTTTCACACCAGCCATAATATACCCACATTTATTGAACTTTGGGTATAGATCCTTGACCTGTATAAAAAATACAGCCTTGTGTCATGGTGTGCAGTACGGGAGATGATGCGGGAAAATCTAGAGATGATGTCTAGAAGAAATATTTATAAAATATTAACATTACATAAAGGATGAATAATTATAGAATTTATTATCACAAAGTTACAAGATTAGTTATTTATGATAATCTGAAGTGAACCTAGAAGATTATAGATGAATAAAGGTTCACATTTGGAAGATATGTTTAAGTGAAAAAATAATTCAGATACATTTTCAAAAGATGATTCGTAGACAAAATCTATTGTTTATCCCAAAGATAAATCTATTTGAAGAATTTGGTCTCTCATATGTCACAGTCTCTATTATGGACCCTAAAATAAGTGGGAAGAGCACCCTACTGAATCATTTTTTATACTAAATTTAGGTAGATGGATGCTTTTAAAAGAAGGAAACAAACTACAAAGTCATATAGTTAGTAAAGTGTACTGGAATTAAGACTTGTACTCTTGTAATGGATCTATAGGGTATATATGGAAGATAACAAGGGGAGGACAATACAGAATTTGAAAAGAAGATTGCCCTTTTTCCACTATCTATTTATAATATATTGTTGGTAAATTTTTGGTTCCATGACATCGAACATGAGAAACCTACAAATAAACCTCTTAAAGACAGTTTTACTGGTTATAATGCACTTGTTTAACCCACAGAAAACAATATTAATCTTTTTCATAGATGATAAAACCAAGACTCCACTAGAGCATCTGGAAACTCTCTTACGGGAAGATATTTAGAAGATATGGGACTCTATTCCTAAATCAAAATCCCATAAGGAGACCCCTATAAGTTATTTTTTTAATGTTGAGGTTGTGTCCCTTTCTAATTATAAAGATAAGGAGCAATAGTTTAAATAGAAGGTTATTATTCTAAGATAGTGGCTCTTCCATTCCATTGGACTTAGTGTGCTTTTTGGATATCAAAAATTTGCAGTGCCTACTTCAAGTTTTTCTTTTCAGTATACAGCAGATATGGAAAATCATTAAGGAGAATAAAGATCTTGACCTTCCTTCCCACAAGGTCATGGTGGCTATAGTACACTAAGAAGAAATCGCAAAAGAAAAATTTGTGTATTTCATTGCAAATTAGGATTAGAATAAAATGGAAATGGATGTACAATGTGGGCTAGTTTCTGGTTTTGGGAAGAAGCTTAGTGTGATCCTTCACAATTTTCTTTCAGAGTATGATGAAGAGGTTATATTTTTTAATGAAGGTGTCTGAACTGCAAAGACAAAGTAGCTAAAAGTGAAATTGCTTCAACATCACTTTGATACCATGTATAATGATAAGAGTGGTAGTCCAAATACCAAAGTTACCTCTCAAATAGATCCCTTTAAGTTGTTTTATAATGAATATTAAAGACCAAATCATACCATAAGTCCAATTTAGGATATAGACTCCAACAAACATGAACCAAAAACATGAGGGATAAAGAGTTTAGAATGTGAATCTTGAAATTAAATCAATATATGATAAGGATTATCTTAGAGCATCACATACTAGAAATAAATTCTAAAAGATAAAGTATAAATTGAAGATATTGATGTGAAAGACTGAAAGTTAGTAATGCTTCTTACTTCATTTGATGTAAATTTGAAAGTGTTTTGAGTGTTTAATGTTTTATTGAATAATTTAGATGTTGAATAAGTTTGTGAGTAGAATATAAGTATCTAAAAGTTTGAAGATCAAAAGTTAATAAAAATATAATTATTCTTAATTTAAATGATTGGAAAAGGACCTTATGCTAGAGCTTATAAAAAATGGTTTTTCCAAGTATATTGAATGGAGTTCTAACATGTTTAAATATGAAGCAAAATAGAAACTGAAATCCACTTAACTATAGGCAATGAAAAACTGTCTCATAATTTGGAAAAATTATGGACCACCAACTTATGATTAAAAGGAGATTCACAATTATAATTTTTTTGAAAAGGTGGTTGGGGTTATAAGTGGAGACTGTGTCATTGTGGCTGATGATTCTGTCCCATTTGGAAGTTCGTTAGTATAGCGGTGTGTTAATATTTCTAGAATCAGGTGTCCGAAAATGGGGAATACTCATCGAGATGAAAAACCTGATCCTTATGACAATGAGGAAAAAGAGTTTCTATGGACAGACCTTATTATCCAATAGGTTAATGTTTTGATGGAATATTTTAGGGAAGTCAATTTTTTCGATGGACCCTCTACAAAACTTGGATCTACAGATTCAAAAGTGATGGATTTTGGATCAGTGTTTCTAGTGGGTGATGATGCCACCTAAACCACTTCTCATGTTTTAGTTTTCCAGCCTGCCAGCATGAACATTGATGAGATTTTAGTTTCCCATGGTCTTGGAACTATCATCATACATCGACATTTCAAGGAGAGATCAAATTATTATGAATATTTTCTACATGTAGAGTCTCGTACCATTGCTAGGAATAAAAGGATTCATTCATCTAATCCCCCCCCCTATGGTCCACATCACTAATTTGTTGACAATAAGTGTATATCTATCCTTGAGCTGAACTTTATCTTGTGTTTAATATTTGGAAAAAAATTCATGTTTTTATTTTCTAAATATTAGCATAGGATATATTAGAAATTTATTTGAAAATTTTAACATAAAATGTTTTCCAAAACCACACCCAATGTTGATTTCTATAAAAATTAAAATCTTTTCATTGAAATACTGGTACATTGGGTGTGGTATCCCTACCATTTTGTTAATTTAAAGTTTGATATTTCTTTTTATTGATGTGTGACTGAATTCTCAACACACTCCTTTATACGCAGATAAATCCAATATAAGTATCCATAATTTTGAATATCATAAGAAGTTATGAAGCAATAACTCTTGACAATTCATATTTATGATAGAATAAAATTTATTTGAGCCTAAAAGGGGTATCAAGATGATAATTTTATGAAGTTTAGAATATAGTATTTTAAGGAAAATAATACCTGAATAAGTTCATATATCCCGATATAGAGAATCATAGAAGTGGGATTGCAGATTTTTAAAGTTATTCTTGGAACAAAGGAAGGATTATATTACCAATGTTGCTAGAGTCGTGTGTGAGTCACACTATGTCAAACTCATGCTAGGTGAACCCAATAATATACACGAATGTAATATGGTGTTTTTTTTAATCATAAGGGGATCAGTGGAGGGTTAGGTATATAAATAAATTTTCATCAATCCAATCACTATATATTTAATTGATAATTGAGAAAAATATTACATGATGAAATATATTTTAAAAAACAATTTGATATATAGGAGAATGATTTTTTGACCCATGAGTTCCAAATATGATTTTGGTTGAAGAATTTAAGGGCCTAGAGTTTTAAGTTCAAAATCATCAGTGTGTGAATTTTAGATGTTATGGAACTCTAAGTAACTATACAAGACCAATATTTAAAAACAACCAACCTAAGTTTCAAATGTTAATTTACATGAAGAATTTGAGGGTATAAAAATTATGAAACAAGAAGATAGTGAGTCTAACATATATATTCCAAAGTGTCTATTGAGTCAAGGAAGTTCAATTTGTTGATTCAGAAGTAAGATATTCTAAATATTCCTTAATTCTTGGAAGATGAAAACATGAATAAACATATATAATAAGTGTTTGGGCATCAATGAATCGCCACTTGAGAACAATTTCACCCACAATAAATTAATTAAAATAGTAAAAGAAAATAAATAAAATTTTAGCATGACTCATTTATATGTCATACGTCCGCACCAAAGGAAAATAAAATAAACAAAAACAATATAGTACAATTGTAGAAAAAAATTAAACACAATAATTAATCCCTACACTACCCCAATCTCCCTCCCCTATAAAGAAAACTGCATAGCTAGCTCCAGTTCCCTTTTGGCCCCCTTCATAGAATATAACTACCCTCTGTCTGTAGAAAGCAGTAAAAGGCCTAAGTGTAATGGTCCGGACCTCTCTGGCCCATTACTTTGTCAAAAAGAGGGTCTTGAAGTGTTCTGGAGGGTAAAATGGACTTTTCCCACACTTTTTAGAATTTTCAAACTACACGCCGTGTAGTGTGAGTACACGCCATGTACCCCCTCACTGGGTATACCCCATGTTGGAGCCATGTCCTTGTCATGTGAAATAAATGGGTGCACGTCGTGTACCCAATACTACATGTCGTGTAGTCCCTCCCCGCGTACGCGTTACCCTCAAACCGTGTGTTGACCAGTCAACAGTTGTGTGCCGTGTTGGATCTGTGTCCTTGCTATGTGAAATAAATGGGTACACACTGTGTACCCAATACTACATGCTTTGTAGTCCCTCCCCGCGTACATGTTACCCTGAAACTGTGTGTTGACCAGTCAACGGCCGCGTGCCGCGTTGAAGGTTGTGTTGGAAGCTGCGTGGTGGCCGTGTGAAATGGCCAAGTACACGCCGTGTACCATAACACACCATGTACTTTTGTTTTTCATGCCTATAAAAGGAGGGGTCCCCTCCTCCTTTTCAACACACCCCTCTCCTCCCCTTTCCTCTGAGAAGAGCTCTCCCAAGAGACTCGAAGGCTCCTTTTTCTTCCATAACTTCTTCGTCCGAGCTCTGATTTACAATCCGTCAGTGGACACGGGATCTTAACGACGAGGCGGAACTTCTGAGCTTGGATCTGTTGTCTTTCCTTTGGGCTTTCCTTTCCAACTTCCACCCGAGGAGGTTTTTTCGGGATTCGACAGAAGTGACGGACACCGACAAACATCTTCTAAAGTTGATCCGGGGTAGCGTTGTGATCAGAACCTGTTGAGGTAGGGATCTTACCTTCATCTCTATAAATTGTGCATCATGCGGGTTGGGTTTCCTCTTGTTTACGTGAAACACATTTGAACCGGTTTAATGAAGATAATAACTGTCTTATATAACGGGGATGGGAAGTTGTGAATGCAGTTACTTTCTTTTATATCCTGTGATTTTATGTTGTGAAATGAATAGGCTTATGCCTACTGAAAATCACGGTCATTGGGGGCCTTTGCTTACACAATTAAATGCTGCCCTATCTTTCTAGACCGTTTATGGATGGAAACTTCAGGGAATGTGGAAATTGGTTAATCACGTAAAGTTGGCTGATTAAATAAAAATCTGGAACCCTTGTGTGATCACCTCGGTTGAACTAAATTGGAATAATAAACATGTGGGTGATGTTGGGGTAAAATTATGTGAAGGGAGGGTTTTTGTGGGTTGTTGTGGATCGAGTGAGCAGCGAGGATGTGGTTGGCTTGGTTACGGGTTGGTTTGAATGCTATGTTAGTGATGGGCAGTGTGTCTGCGATAAATGGTATCAAGGGGTGATGATGTATGGTGTGGTTGTGGTTATGGTGGTTGGAAGTAGGGCTAAATGGACGGGTTTTAATGTGAATGAACTAGGGGTTGTGAATAATAAATAAAAGTGTAAGAGTTAATGAATGATGGGGCTTGGTAATGAAACAGAATAATAATCAATGGGTTGGTTGGTTATTAAGAAGGACTTGGTTGTGTTGCTTGTGTTTTCCTAACTTGATTTGTGGATGGCAGGAATATGTTTTATGAATGATCAATGTGGTTGGTTGTGGATAGTTTCCCAGTAGTTAAGGAACTAATAAACTAATTTTGTTGAAACATGAAAACCTAAATGGGGTTGGGTTTGTTTTTTGTATGCATGCTTCGTAGTAGCAGTGCCGGGGAACGTGCTCGGTTCTCTAATTAGAAGCCATAGGTTGGGCTGAGTGTTTGGTATATATATATATATATATATCTGTATCTTTGTGTTTATCGCACCCCACCCATGTTGAGCACTTAGTGCCGAACACTCCCATTTCATGGGAGAGGGTGTTTTCCCCTTAGTTACTAGATCCTTCCTTCTCCTTCTCCCCTAGGCTGTGATGGCTTGAGGCGACCTTACACCCAAAACTCTTCGTGTAGGTTTCGATTGGGGTGGTTTATCCCAAGACTCTTCAGTCAGGTTTCAATTTTTTTTTCAAGAACCTTCGGGATGAGGCCCAAGTGTGTGCGGGCGGGATATGTGGTTGTGAGGCCCAGGTGTGTGTGAGCGGGATACGTGGTTGTGAGGCCCAGGTGTGTGCGGGCAGGATACGTGGTTGTGAGGCCCAGGTGTGTGCGGGCGGGATACGTGGTTGTGAGGCCTAGGTGTGTGCGGGCGGGATACGTGGTTGTGAGGCCCAGGTGTGTGCGGGCGGGAAAAGTGTGGTAGCGTCAGGACGTTCGCCGTTAGGAAGAGCAGCTAGCTAGTGGGGGAAAAAGGTTTGGGGTACCCAATACTCTTGTTCTTATATACTACTTCCTGTTGTGATTGTGTTTTGGTGAGTGTGGCTGGTGAGGTTGGGTGGATAGAATTCCTTGCTAGGTTTCTTCTGTTGTTCTCACGGGACATTAGGATGTCTCCCCACTTGTGCACGAGGGCTTTAGGTTTCCCTACTGAGTATACTTGTATACTCACCCTACGTTTACTTTCAGGTTTCCAGGAGGACTACCAGGGCCGTGCGGGACCCTACTAGTCGGGAAAGTTGGATTTGATGTAGTTTGTTGAACTTGTTTCTTTTGGCATTGTACTTTTGAGCTTTATTGTACTTGTACCTTGTTTCAGAACTATTTAAACATGCATGGGGGATTGGTTTGGGTTTATTTCTATACACTTGTTCTTTTCCTTTTTGGTGGTTGACTTGTCCTATTTCCCGATCTTAAATAACAAAAAGGGTAATGCCTCACATATTTGTGAAAACTCATACCCTTGGTGCTAGTCGCCACCCCGGGGACTACTGGAGGCGGGACTTGGGGTTCATTATCTCTGTAGAGACCCGAAGCTTGACGTAAATGGACAATACATTACTTTTGTGGAATACTTAATACATAAAAAAATTCGAAAATCAAGGACCGTTATAGTTTAGTGTCTTTGGAAACTCGGAATGTAATCTTCTAATCATGGTGAAAGATCTTTAACATCTCCCATAAAGATCTTCCCCTTATGTTTTCTTACCTAAAACCTTTCTTTATATCCTGGGAAAAGAAAACATAGAAAGGGGTGAGCTCAAATTCTCAGTAAGGGTAAGCATGGATAAAATAAAACAAACCATATACATTTGAACTTAAAAACATGAACACAATGTTTAAACATCAAGATCTTGAGCAATGAAATAAAACATGGCAATACGTAAGGAATAGATCATAAAGAAACATTAATCCTGATAAAATAGAATGGGAATAAAACTTTTAATTGTGGCAAAACATTATGATTTCTATAGTAGACAAGGCATTGCTGTCAGGACCATCTTAGTGGACAAAGTCCCTTTCTGAATCGAGTTCACTCCTCGTTTCAGTCCTGTAACACTGAACCGGATTAACTTACCTTTCTAGCCATGTCTATCTCATGAGATATAAATCTTTACCCAATGTATTGGAGGGAGATATAGGTCCCACCCATCTCATAATGAAATCACTCTTACTTGTGCCACAAAAATAAACTTGAAACATTCATCATAACCCAAAGAATAAAATGGGTTTCATAAACATCATCCCATCATCACATAATCCATATAAAACAAATGGATATATCAACATAATAAAAGTGAAACCATGTAAATCATAGGGACATTATAATTGAAACATACACATATAAAATAATGTCATCTTAGATGCAAAAATGGTTTTGATAAAACACGTGAAATGAATTCTTGAGGAAAATATCCTTTCTTCTTCAAAATCAATTTCTTTTCACAAAACGTCATGAAATTTTAAAAGAAAGAGATTTTTTGAAAATAGTCATGAAATATTTTGGAGGAAGCTTCATGAAAATAAGGCTTTATAAAACTGTAAAAATCCTTTCATGCCGTATAAGTTAAAAAACATTCTCCTCGTACTTTTGTCGAAAAAGACAAAAAGTACCTCGTAACGTAAAAAAAAGATTCCTTACATATAATGTAGTAAAAGAAAAAATGGGTAAAAATGACATTAAACATACATAAAAAAAATTAGAAAACATGTACTTGGATGATAACAATAACCCCAGTAATTACTTATGAATAAACAATCTCGGATAAGAACGAGATTGGAAAAGTTATCCCTTACCATACGTCTGATATGCTTCGTATGTATCTGAACCTCCTGTATAATGATTTAAATAATTTCATTGACTTATTACAGAATCATATTCATTGTTATTATATCATATATGGTTCACTTATGACTTTATATTACCCATTCTTTTGTAAATTAATGTTAAAGTAGCGTTTCGGGTAAAATCATCTTATTTATCGTACGTGTTTGGACTTGTTGTTATTGATGTTATTATTACTTATATCATGATTTAATTACTTCAAAAATGTAAATCATGATTTATATATCATATAAATTCATTATATATCCAGAATATACAAGAATTTATAATAGTACATAACATATGGAGGTATGAAATGAAACGCACCATTCATGGAGACGGTAAGCCGTACATACGCATGAACGCTACTTTCATTTCTATTTCTTATTTTAATGGAATTAAAACATAATGATACATAGGTATATTATAATTCCAGTATAATATCATATATAATATCATTAACCACATCCTTTATACATCCCACATAAGGTATTAACGAATCACATCACTTTGAGGGGGCGGTAGTCCGCACTTCCTCAAATGAGATTATCGTATTTACCGACTATGGAAACCGTAAAGGCTTGATATAATTGGGAATTAAATAATAATAAGAAAATAATAAACATAATATATATTATATATAAATACAGTTCCATAATAATTTCCACCATTAGAGGCGGTAGAAGAAACTCGAACAATCATCGTTTCGTGAGGCGTTAGTTTTCCATCACAGAAACATTATGTTCTTCATCCATTAGATGGAGGTGTGTGTAAGTGTAGTTCGAATACATATCTTAACAACATTCTAGTATATTTAGGATATTGGTATTTTTACAAAATAAAGGATTAAAAAGAGTTTAGGGGTTGGAGAAGTAGAATAAAAGAAAACAACTTAAGAGAAACGGTTACCTTTAATTTTGGTAACATCCTTTGGTTTGAACCAAAAGGACTTCTTGAAGAGTCTTCTGCCTAATGTAAGGCTTCAAGGGGGAGTAAAGGGATGTAGGGAGATTAGTTGGGTAGATTTTTGACGTGCCAAAAGGCTTGAGAGGTGTGATGAATTGCATATAAGTGTTCTCCTTTTATAAGGGAGAGGAGGGGCTCTTTAGGAAAGTGTGAAAACATTATTTTATTATAAACTTATCTTCGATTTCAAGATATCCAAAACACATTAATGTTTAAGATAAGATGACTCATATTCGAAATAAAATCATACAATTGGAATTGGACAGGTTTTGGTTGATATTTTAATCATTATAATCTTATTTATTTAAATCATTTATTAATGAGGTAAACACTACATCATTATTGTGTCATAAATAATTTAATTCATTTGATGTTTAAAAATTATGAACAAAAAACCATGATGTAGGTAATATTTTTATATTTCCAAATAATATTTATAGTCTAAAATATAACTTATATAACCCCTTATAAAAATTAATTACTAAAAGATTTTTGTTAAAGTCAATTTTGACTTTACATTAAATTAATTAATCCAAATTGTCATTTTCACTACCAAGTGGCTCATTGGGGTCCCAAAATCTGCCCAAGGATGCCCATGGTCAGCCACTACTCATCCAATATGGTTAGAACAAGTTTCAAGGTAATTTTTTATTCTTATAATATTCTTTTAACCTTGAATTACCATATTTACCTTTAACTGCAGTAAATAAAAATTACCGTAGTTACTATTCATAATATAAAAAAAATAAAAGTAACCTATTAACATAATTTGGACCCACTGATTCAAAATATGGAATACATTTTTCAAAATTCAAAACACCTAAGTTTCAGAAATTAATTTAAAATTAATCTCGTTGTTAAGCGAATAGGTTTTAAAAGTAAAAATATTGCCAAAGATTGAATTGATTTAACCTATGAATTCAATGTAAAACCAATGATAATGACATAAATTATATTAAATGGTAAAAATATATTCTATTTATACTTTAAAACCTTTAAATATTATAATTTAACCATATAAATTATTACGATGAAAAAAGTTGTTTTTAATTAAAATATAGTGTGTTTTTACTATTCATTAAAATATGAAAGTTATCCGAATAATATGAAAATTTTATCCAAAGTAAATTTTTATATCCTGATTCCAAAGAATAATTTTATTTTGTCAAATTGAACTTATAAACATGTCAAAAACTAGATTTAATTTGGGTGTGCCATCAAAAGGCGGTAAAACTGCATTTTTTGAAAAATACTTATTTTACCCAAAAAATTTATTTTGTTCTCATATCATGTTCTAGAAAATATGTAAGATGAATAATAATGTTATAAAATTCAAAATTTAGTTAATACTATTCATAATGGCTAGTTCATAATAATTGTATAACCATATATCATTGTTTAGTGAAACCCGATATTGCGTACAACACACGCTATCGAAGAAGGTCGTGATTGCGTGTAATGCAAGCCAAGTTAGGGCTGCGTGTAGTGCAAGACTCCATTGTTGTTGCGTATAACATAATCCAACCATATTTTATTTATAAATTGAATATATATATATATACATGCAATGTTGCGTAGAATAACTTCTATCAAACGAACTTGAAATTGTGTGTAACACGAGCCAAGAATAGTGTTGCGTATACTGCAATCTAATACGGTGTTGCGTGTAGCGCAAGATAATCTTGGTTTATCGTACAACATAATATTTGAATGAAATTAATAATGTATCTTATGAAATCTCGGGTTGTTACATTCTACCCCCCTTAAAATAAATTTCGCCCTTGAAATTCATCGGGGTTATAAATCATTTACTATTCATAGAAACCCACATCATACAAAGGAATACTAAAACTTAATTTTAAAAACTAAAGTATGAAATGTAACGATTAACCAAAGTAAATCATCATTGGGTTTCCATATAGGAGAACATAGGTTAAAATATGGATATGTAAGAAAAATCTAACCATCAAGTTCTGATGGAGAGTGGTAGAGAACATGACTATAAAAAAGCCAACAATCATAAAGCCATAAATTTGTGATGATCTAAGGTACCATCTGATTCATCGGATATAAGAGCACTAGGACAACATTTTTGGTTTTCAATATCATTTCCCTAAATTTGATGAATTAAAAGAAATACTTACATGATTTTCGTACAATCTCACTATTGTTCGTGAATTGAACAATTTCCACTTCATCTCTTAAAGAAATGAAGTTGAGTTTGTTATTTGTGAAGCGTTAGCAGATCATGTGATAGAATGATGGGTCATTCCATCTATTTCAAACAAAAGTTTAGAAAAAGTTATAAGTCCATCTTATGGTGAGATTAATCATATATGGTTCCAAAAATGGACTTATACTTTATTTATCATACTGCTTAATAAAATAAAACTACTTTCCACTAACTAGGGACTTCCTGTAGGCCATTGGGATGCGATAAAGGCCAGTCGCACTTCAGTTGTGGGTTCGATTCCTACAGCCTTATCCGACACGATGGGTTGTCGCCCGTCCTGCAGGTTGTCCTTTTTCTAAAACTACAATACTATAACATCCCATCAATAATATCAAAAAAAATTCTATCCTTAAACAATACTAACTTATGTCCAACATAATCCATTCCAATCTTTAGGCTTATCTAAAATACTTCGGTCCAAGCTCATAGTATAAAGAAAATGATTACTTGAAATGTCACATAACAATCACGTGAATGCCATCATTTATCCCCCATATATCATAAGATATATCTTTTTCGTCAAATTAAAAACATGTGAATACCTTAATCATGTATTCTCTTGAAGAATGAATACCCATTGAACCTTAGTGAAAACATGAATGCAGTTAAAAGTTAACACTTTCCACATACCAAAATCCTCAAAATTCTATATACTCAAACCATGATATCACTTAGTCCTTATATCAATCACGAGCTCATGAATACAATGAAACATATCATTATCTTCTTATCCCTTCATTATGCGCATATCATCTGTTTTCCAAAATATTTGAATCACTTTTCATGGTTACTGGTACCATATAATTATCGAAAATAAGAATAAACCATTATATAGATATTCCAATGTTCCACAATACTATAAATGAGATTCACAACATTATTTTGGAATCCCTTTACATAAACACATAATCATTCCATCACATCATTGTCATACTCAACATTGCTGATAGTGATCGCATGTGACTTCCCTTTGTCCTTTGCCTTAAGAGGTTGCTCACATTGATTATCATTAATCCTTGGATTGGGGCATTGATTAGCATAATGCCCCATTTCCTTGCACTTGAAGCATTGAAGTGTTGGTGGAGCGTTCTCTGAAGTCTTTTCTCTATTCACGTCATTTGAAACCTTTTTCCCATTACTTTGGCACTCAGCTGCTCGATGACCTTCTTTTCCACACTTGAAACATTTTATAATACCTTTTAGACAATCTCCACTATGATTCTTTCCACACTTTGAGCATAAAGAAACATTCACCTTATTTTCACTATTGTTCTGAGATTTTTCCTTGAACTCCATCTTTCGTTTCTTATCAAAACCATGAGATGGATGCGTAACAACAACTTCCATTTCTACCTTGATAGCACAATGCAAAATTTCTTCATAGCTACTGAAGTCTCTTATAGCTAATTCCCTTCGAAGACTTGGTTTTAAGCCACTGAAAAATCGATCAACTTTACTTTCAGGTTGGATGATAATTCTAGATGCATACCTTGAAAGTCTTGTAAATTTCGCTTCGTATATACCAACAGATTCATCATCCTTCTTCTTAAGCTCAAGAAACTCCTTTTCCATATTTTTTTGAAGAATACGAGGGAATTACTTACTGAAAAACAATTTCTTGAACTCGTCCCATTCTATGGACACAATTTCATCTCTTTGCCTCGTATTCTTGATAAGATTCCACCATTGATCAGCATCACCTTCCAAACGATATACTACTAAGATGACTTTATCATGATCAGAACATTTTAGAACTGAAAATATATTTTCAGTAGTACTGATCCATTGTTCAGCCACTAAGGGATCAGAAGACCCGCTGAATGAAGGTGGACGCTGCCTCATGAAGGATTCAACAGAATGTTGCTCCTTTCTCTGCTCATTTTGAAGTCCAGAATGATTCATAGCTTGTGTAAGTATAGAAACAAGATTATACACTCCATCTACCATGACATTGGTTTGGTCAGGAGGACAATCATTTCATTTTCCATTACATTGATCAACATGGTTCCTTCAGGTTCTAGCCATCGTCTAAAACCCAAAAATAATAGTGTGAGAAGAAAATACCATGCTAGGGAAAACAACATTATAAAGGGGGAGTACCTTCAATATCTAACATCTTAGGTTAAATTCTAAGATCGTTACGGTAGTTATAGGACTATATCCTATACGTATACTTATCCTTAGGTAAATCCCTAAATATACCATAGAAATATCTCTAGGGATCTCACTAACATTTTCGCATCCTAGTTTCCAAAGGTTGACTAAACCTTTCCTCTGATACCAGCTGTAGAGACCCAAAGCATGACGTACATGGACAATACATTACATTTTCAGAATACTTAATACATAACAAAATTCAAAACTCAAGGACCGTAATAGTTTAGTGTCTTTGGAAACTCAGAACGTAATCTTCTAATCGTGGTGAAAGATCTTCAACATCTCCCATAAAGATCTTCCCCTTATGTTTTCTTACCTAAAACCTTTCTTTATATCCTGGGAAAAGAAAACATAGAAAGGGGTCATCTCAAATGATCAGTAAGGGTAAGCATGGATAAAATAAAACAAACCATATACATTTGAACTTAAAAACATGAACACAATGTTTAAACATCAAGATCTTGAGCAATGAAATAAAACATGGAAATACGTAAGGCATAGATCATAAAGAAACATTAATCCTGATAAAATAGCATGGGAATAAAACTTTTAATTGTGTAAAAACATTATGATTTCCATAGTAGCCAAGGCATTGCTGCCAGGACCATCTTAGTGGATAAAGTCCCTTTCTGAATCGAGTTCACTCCTCGTTTCAGTCCTGTAACACTGAACCAGATTAACTTACCATTCCAGCCATGTATATCTCATGAGATATAAATCTTTACCCAATGCATTAGAGGGAGATATAGTTCCCACCCATCTCATAATGAAATCATTCTTACTTGTGCCACAAAATAAACTTGAAACATTTATCATAACCCAAAGAATAAAATGGGTTTCATAAACATCATCCCATCATCACATAATCCATATAAAACAAATGGATATATCAATATAAGAAAAGTGAAACCATTTAAATCATATAGACATTATACTTTAAACATACACATATAAAATAATGTCATCTTATATGGAAAAATGGTTTTGATAAAACACTTGAAATGAATTCTTGAGGAAAATATCCTTTCTTCTTCAAAATCAATTTCTTTTCACAAAACGTCATGCAATTTTAAAAGAAAGATATTTTTTTGAAAATATTCATGAAATATTTTGGAGGAAGCTTCATGAAAATAAGGCTTTATAAAACCGTAAAAATCCTTTAATGTCGTATAAGTTAAAAAAACATTCTCCTCATACTTTTGTTGGAAAAGTCAAAAAGTACCTCGTAACGTAAAAAAAAGAAAGAAAGATTCCTTACATATCATGTAGTAAAAGACAAAATGGGTAAAAAGGATATTAAACATACATAAAAACACTTTTATAAAACATGTACTTTTATGATAACAATAACCCCAGTAATTACTTACGAATAAACAATCTCAGATAAGAATGAGATTGGAAAAGTTATCCCTTACCGTACATCTGATATGCTTCGTATGTATCCGAACCTCCTGTATAATTATTTAAATAATGTCATTGACTTATTACAGAATCATATTCATTGTTATGATATCATATATGGTTCACTTATGACTTTATATTACCCATTCTTTTTTAAATTAATGTTAAAGTAGCGTTTTGGGTAAAATCATCTTATTTATCGTACGTGTTTGGACTTGTTGTTCTTGATGTTATTATTACTTATATCATGATTTACTTACTTAAAAAATGTAAATAATGATTTATATATCATATACATTCATTATATATCCATCATATACAAGCATTTATAATAGTACATAACATATGGAGGTAAGAAATGAAACGCACCGTTCATGGAGACGGTAATCCATACGTATGCATGAACGCTACTTTCATTTATATTTCTTATTTTAATGGAATTAAAACATAATGATACATAGGTATATTATAATTATAGTATAATATCATATATAATATCATTAACCAAATCCTTTATACATCCCACATAAGGTATTAACGAATCACATCACTTTGAGGGGGCGGTAGTCCGCACTTCCTCAAATGAGATTATCATATTTACCGACTATAGAAACCGTAAAGGCTTGATATAATTGGGAATTAAAGAAGAATAAGGAAATAATAAACATAATATATATTATATATAAATATAGTTCTATCATAATGGCCACCATGAGAGGCGGTAGGAGAAAATCGAACAATCATTGTTTCGTGAGGCGTTAGTTTTCCATCACAGAAACATTATGTTCTTCATCCATTAGATGGAGGTGTGTGTAAGTGTAGTTAGAATACTTATCATAAAAACATCCTAGTATATTTAGTATATTTTTTTTGTTACAAAATAAAGGATTAAAAAGATTTTAGGGGTTGGAGAAGTAGAATAAAAGAAAAAACTTAAGAGAAATTGTTACCTTTAATTTTGGTAAATTCCTTTGGTTTGAACCAAAAGTACTTCTTAGAGAGTCTTATGCCTAATGTAAGGCTTCAAGGGGGAGTATAGTGATGTAGGGAGCTTAGTTGGGCAGAGTTTGAACGAGCCAAAAGGCTTGAGAGGTGTGAGGAATTGCATAGAAGTGGTCTCCTTTTATAAGGGAGAGGAGGGGCTCTTTAGGAAAGTGTGAAAACATTATTTTATTATAAACTTATCTTCGGTTTCAAGTGGTCCAAAACACATTAATGTCGAAGATAAGATGACTCATATTCGAAATAAAATCGTCCAATTGGAATTGGACAGGTTTTGGATGATATTTTAATCATTATAATCTTATTTATTTAAATCATTTATTAATGAGGTAAACACTACATCATTATTGTGTCATAAATAATTTAATTCATTTGATGTCTAAAAAATATGAGAAAATATCATGATGTAGGGAATCTTTTTATCTTTACAAAGAATATTTATAGTCGAAAATATAACTTATATAACCCCTTATAAAAATTAATTACTAAAAGATTTTTGTTAAAGTCAATTTTGTCTTTACATTAAATTAATTAATCCAAATTGTCATTTTCACTACCAAGTGGCTCATTGGGGTCCCACAATTGGTCCAAAGATGCCCATGGTCGGCCACCACTCATCCAATAAGTTTAGGACAAGTTTCAAGGTAATTTGGAATTATTATAATATTCTTTTAACCTTGAATTACCCTATTTACCTTTAACCGCAGTAAATAAAAATTACCGTAGTTACTATTCATAATATAAAAAAAATAAAAGTAACCTATTAACATAATTTGGACCCACTGATTCCAAATATGGAATCCATTTTTCAAAATTCAAAACACCGAAGTTGCAGTAATTAATTTAAAATTAACCCCGTTGTTAAGCGAATAGGTTTTAAAAGTTAAAACATTACCAAAGATTGAATTGATTTAACCTATGAATTCAATGTAAAAGCGATGATAATGACATACATTATATTAAATGGTAAAAATATATTCCATTTATACTTTAAAACCATTCAATATTATAATTTAACCATATAAATTATTACGATGAAAAAAGTTGTTTTTAATTAAAATATAGCGTGTTTTTACTATTCATTAAAATATGAAAGTTATCAGAATAATATGAAAATTTTATCCAAAGTAAATTTTTATATCCTGATTCCATAGAAGAATTTTATTTTTTCAAATTTAACTTATAAATATATCAAAAACTATATTTAATGTGGGTGTGCCATCAAAAGGCGGCAAAACTGCATTTTTTGAAAAATACTTATTTTACCCGAAAAATTTATTTTGTTCTCATATCATGTTCTAGAAAATATGTAAGATGAATAATAATGTTATAAAATTCAAAATTTAGTTAATAATATTCATAACGGCTAGTTCATAATAATATTATAACCATATATCATTGTTTAGTGAAACTCGATATTGCGTACAACACACGCTATCGAAGAAGGTCGTGATTGTGTGTAATGCAAGCCAAGTTAGGGTTGCATGTAGTGCAAGACTTAATTATTGTTGCGTATAACAGAATCCAACCATATTTTATTTATACATTGAATATATATATATACACTCAATGTTTCATAGAATAACTTCTATCAAACGAACTTGAAATTGTGTGTAACATGAGCCAAGAATAGTGTTGCGTATACTGCAAGATAATACGGTGTTGTGTGTAGCACAAGATAATATTGGTGTATCGTACAACAGAATATATGAATGAAATTAAAAAGAATGTATCTTATAAAATCTCGGGTTGTTACAATCTCCCTTTCACCATTCCCAGCTCAAGAGGGGCATCTTTGGTGGGAGGGGGTCATGACAGAATGGTATCAGAGGTGATGGTTGAGAGATAGAATGGAGTTTGGAGTTAGGCACAGTGAGAATTTCATGGGATGGTAGGGAAAAAATGTTGGTTAATCTTGGTGCGTGACATAGGCCAGGTAAGACCGGCTAGGACACGGGATTTTAGGGGCCCCCGTGATCTGATGCAAGGACTATGAGCCTACCGAACGACCAAGTGAGACTACATTGATTGCAGGGTAGAGACCATAGGGAAGGTACATTCATCATCATGATTGTGTTTTACTTGATTTGGGTGTTCTGGGAAAGAAATTGAATAAAAGGATAAAATGAAACCCTGAAAATTTCCTTACTACTTGGGCTTAGGCGGTCCTTGTTTACCGTACAGCTATGGCACCTGGACGTTGTCCCTGGGTGACTTAGACGGCAGAGGCCCAACAGTTTCAGGCAGTCGATCAATTGAGGATTGACCAAGAGGAGGAAGATAACCACTGGCAGAATACTCTCCATTCTTTCCAGCGGTAGAACCTCAAGAAGTACGAGGGTAGTACTTTGGATACGGAGACAGAGGGGTGGCTTGAGGAGCTAGGGATCGCTTTTACCTTGATCCATGCTCCAAGGGAGTACTGGGTTCCCCTAGAAGTCAGTCAGCTGAGAGGTCCGGCACGATAGTGGTGGACGCTCTACCTCGGAGAGAGGATAGAGGCAGAGGTTCCGTGGGATGAATTTGAGAAGGAATTATGAGAGGAATTCCTTTCTTCCATGATCAAGGCGGAGAAGCGGCAAGAGTTACTCTCCCTCCAGCAGGGGAGTATGTCTGTACGAGAGTTGGGGATCAAGTTCAAGGATCTTCTGCTCTTTTCTCTGGATCTCTTTCCGGATGAGGATTCTCAGGCGAGATGTTTGGAGGAGGCACTTCGTACTTCGCTCCAGTATGTTGTCACCCCCTTCACCCTTTCGACGTACTTGGCAGTACAGAAGAAGGAAGAGGTTGTAGAGAGGATGCACTCGCTGGGAGGTGCACCACGTGAGGGGTTTCATCCAGGTTCGTCGAAGGGGAAGGCAGTCAGCAACAGGTCTCCTACAATGGGACCTTCCAGGTTCAGGCTAGTGGGGAGCAGGCCCTAGTAGTTCCAGTTCAGATCTTCAGGTCCTCGTCCCTTTTCCACGAGCCCAGGACCGAAGTGTTTCTCTTGTGGAGGTTTCGGGCACATTCAGAGTTGGTGCCCAACCCGAGCTCAGTACGGTGGAGTTGGGTAGGTTTAGCGCCCACCTCAGTAGCACCAGTTGTCTGCGAGGCCCTTCCAACTGCAGCAGGACCATGCTCCTCTGAGGGAAGACTTTGCGGGAGGAGGCCGACCTCAGGGTGCTCCTTAGGGACCTCGACCAGGGTGTGGTCGGGGAGGTGGAAAACATCAGAGAGGCAGAGGGGCTGGGTGTGGACAGTTGCACACAACAGAGTTGGAAGCTCCAGAAGGACCAGAGGTGGTACGAGGTACGATTTGTTTGTTCATCACTCTCGTTTCTTCTTTGTTTGATTCAAGAGCTTCGCACTCCTTTGTTACACATGGTATAGCCCACGCTTTGGGACTAGACATAGAGAGAATTTCCATACCACTGGTACTGAATACACCAATTGGAGGCCAAACCAGTGTATCTTGTGTTTGCCAGGGATGTGGGCTGACGTTGGGACCACATCGATCTAGTGGGGATCTTCTTTTGCTACATATGCATCCATACGATGTCATCCTAGGCATTTACTGGTTGTTTTATGTTAGTGCCTTTATCGACTGCTTCCAGGGAAGAGTCGTGTTCTCCGACGTGGATGGGCAGCGTGTAGATTTTGTTGGTGAGAGGATCTATCAGGTGGGAAGCCGGCGTGTGGAGCCTCTCCTTTCTTTGTTAGGCGGGTTATCAGTGGTTCCAGCTAAAACAGAGATGGTGGATGTCCCAGAGTTTTTTGGGGAGTTCCTCGATGTTTTTCCTGAGGAGGTTGTGACTCTACCCCCCCCCCCCCCCCCGACGTGACGTTGAGTTCGGGATAGACTTACAGCCTGGTGCTCGTCCGATTTCGATGGCCCCTTATCGGATGGCACCTTCAGAGTTGTGGGAGTTGCGGATTCAGATTGACGATCTGATGGAGAAGGGTTTTGTTCAACCCAGCGTGTCGCCATGGGGTGCTCCAGTTTTGTTCGTAAAGAAGGAAGATGGTGGTCTCAGGCTATGCATAGACTACCAAAGGTTGAATTAGGTAATGGTCAAGAACCATTACCCCCTTCCAAGGATATATGATCTCTTCGACCAACTGAGGGGAGCAGGTTTGTTTTCTAAGATTGATCTATGATCGGGATATCATCAGCTGAGGGTGAAGGACAGTGACATCTCGAAGGTGGATTTCAGGTGCAGGTATGGGCACTTCGAGTTTTTAGTGATGCCGTTTGGAGTTATGAATGCATCGTCCATGTTCATGGGACTTATGAACTTTGTCTTCCGAGAGTTTCTGGACTGGTTATTCGTTGTGTTTATCAATGACATCCTAATCTACTCAAGATTAGAGGAGGAGCATGTTTATCATCTCAGGGCAGTCTTGGAAGTCCTTCGACACCACCAGATTTATGGGAAATTGTCGAAGTGTAAGTTCTTGACGCAAGAAGTACACTTCCTTGGGCACATGGTGTCTCAGCATGGAGTGTCAGTGGACCCGTCGAAGGTGGAGGTAGTTGTTTCTTGGGCAGCACCCAAGAGCGTGGCAGAAGTTTGTAGTTTCCTGGGGTTATCAGGTTACTATCGGAGGTTCGTTTCGGACTTCTCTCGAGTTGCTGCTCCATTGACAGCTTTGACTAGGAAGAACCAGGTCTTCCTATGAAGCGAGCAGTGCCAGAAGGCTTTAGACTACCTGAAGGAGAAGTTGGTTAGTGCTCCCGTACTCAGGTTTCCAGAGGAAGGGTTGTTGTATGAGGTGTTTTGTGATGCTTTTGGCCTTGGTCTGGGGTGTGTGCTGATGCAGAAGAAGGGAGTGATCTGTTATGGGTCTAGGTAGTTGTGCCCTCACGAGCGTAACTATGCCACCCATGACCTAGATCTTGCAGTAGTAGTGTTCGCACTGAAGTTGTGGCGACATTACCTCTTTGGGGATCACTTTGTGGTCTTCTCAGATCACAAGAGTCTGCGTTATATCTTCTCTCAGCGTGACTTGAACTTGCTACAGCGGAGATGGGTTGAGTTTCTCCAAGTCTATTACTTAGATATCTCTTACACTGAAGGTAAGGGCAACGTTATGGCTGATGCCCTGAGCAGGAAGTCACATAAAGAAGTGGTTCGGGAATCCGCTGATGCTTGGAAAGCGATGGGAGAGTTGGTTGTATTGCACTTGGATGCCAGGGTAGAAGGTGTTAGAGGATGTTTGTTTCAATTCATGGTGCAGTCCTCCTTGTTGCACCAGGTGGAAGAGTCTTAGTGGGGGGACTCTGAGGCGGAAGTAATGCGGAATCATGTCGATCAGGGAAATGCTCCAGAGGGATGGTCAGAGGACAACCGACATCAGATGCTTTTCCATGGAAGGTTGTTTTTTTCGGAGGCGATGCCTGAGGGAGTTCTCCGTGAGTTCCATATCTCAGCCTTGGTGGTACATCCAAGAGTTTCAAAAATGTACCGAGGCCTGAGGGAACATTTTTTGTGGCCTGGGGTGAAACGGGTAGTGGCGGAGTTTGTGGCTAAATTCCTAGTGTGTCAGCAAGTGAAGGCTGAACACCGTGTTCCCAGTGGTTTGTTGTATCCTTTAGATGTCCCCGAGTGGAAGTGGGATGAAATATCAATGGACTTCATCACGGGACTACCCAGAGCTCAGGGTGGTTATGATGCTATCTGGTTAGTGGTGGATCATCTGACGAAATCAGCTCACTTCTTAGCAATTAAGGAGTCGGGCCCGGTGAGTACCTTATCACAGAGGTACGTAGATGAGGTGGTGCGTTTTCATGGAGTTCCAAAGACTATAATCTCAGATCGGGATACTCGGTTTACCTCACGAGTCTGGAGGGGGTTACAGCATGCTTTTGGCACCTAGATACACCTTAGAACCGCTTTCCACCCCCAGACCGACGGGCAGACAGAGCGGACTATCCAGACGTTGGAGGAAATACTGCGAGCATGTGTTCTGGATTTCATAGCGTCATGGGTACGACACTTTCCTTTAGTATAATTTTCCTACAAAAACAGCTTCCACTCTACTATTGGCATGGCACCATTTGAGGCTTTGTATGGAAGACCATTTCGTTCACCCATTTGCTGGGCAGAGGTTGGTGAGACAGGTTCTCTTGGGCCAAAGGTAGTGCAGAGCACCACAGAGAAAGTCCAGCTTGTGCGTGAGAGGATGAAGGCGGCTCAGGACTGATAGAATTCTTATGCCGATCATTGGAGGAGGCCCTTGAAGTTTGAGGTGGGAGATCATTTGTTCTTGAAGGTTTCCCCTCGATGGGGGCAGTGGAGTTTTGGGAAAGGGAGAAAGCTCTCACCTAGGTTCATCGGACCTTTTGAGGTGCTGAGGCAAGTCAGAGTGGTGGCATATCAGCTAGCCCTGCCACCTCAGTTAGAGAAGGTTCAGGACATCTTCCATGTCTCCCAGCTTCATCGGTACTTACACGACGAATCTCACATTATCGACTGGGGAGAGTTAGATATGGGAGACGACGCAACCTTCGAGGAACGACCAGTCAGAATCAAAGATCGTAAAGATAAGATGCTCCATGGATGAACCATTCCCTTGGTTCGTGTGTTGTGGAGGCATGGCGGCCTCGAGGAGAGCACTTGGGAGTGGGAGACCCAGATGCACGCTCATTACCCGGAGTTGTTTTGACTTGTGATTGCTTTGTTCTTCTGAGCTTTGTTTTGATGTTATACTTTGTACCTTTGATATATGGAATGCTTGGCTTGTCGGTTATGAGACCTTTTGTTTCCTTATTCTCTGGGAGTGTGTAACATGTCCGGGTGTGTGGGGAAGGGAAAAACCTGATCCTTAATCGAGACACATTAATGCGGATACAATTGAACCCGTGCAGGCAAGTCAATGCCGCCTAAAGCGGATAATATCTCGACATAGGAAAAGGAATTTTTCCCCAAACCACGTGTTCGGACATTGTGTGGGTTGTGCGGTGTTGGGGGTAGTGTGAGTTGAAAAATCCTAATGTATGGAAGTGGGAAGACCATATTCTTAATCGAGACGCATTAATGAGGATGCGATTAAACCCGTGCAGGCGAGTCAGTGCCGCCTAAAGCGGATAATATCTCTACATAGGAGAAGGAATTCCTAACACCTATAATTAGGGTTGATGGTTGGGTTTCTATTATAACGAGGGCCCTAAGAGGTATCTTGTTGGGCTCCTCTGGGTTGGCTTTTGAATTCTCGAATACAAGAATGTTTTAAGAGGTATCTGATGTAATGGCCTGGACCTCTCCGGTCCATTCCTTTGTCAAAAAGAGGGTCTTGAAGTGTTCTGGAGGGTAAAATGGACATTTCGCACACTTCTCAGAATTTTTAAACTACACGCCGTGTAGTGTGAGTACACGCTGTGTACCCCCTCGCCGGGTATACCCCATGTTGGAGCTGTGTCCTTGCCGTGTGAAATAAATGGGTACACGTCGTGTACCCAATACTACATGCCATGTAATCCCTCCCCGCGTACGTGTTACCCTCAAACAGTGTGTTGACCAGTCAACGGTCGTGTGCCGTGTTGGAGTCGTGTCCTTACCGTGTGAAATAAATGGTTACACGCCGTGTACCCAATACTACATGTCGTGTAGTCCCACCCCGCGTACGCATTACCCTCAAACCGTGTGTTGACCAGTCAACGGCCACGTGCCGCGTTGAAGGCCATGTTGGAAGCCGCGTGGTGGCCCCGTGAAATGGAAAAGTACACGCCGTGTACCATAAAGTACATGCCTTGTACTTTTTTTTAACTCTTATAAAAGGATGGGTCCCCTCCTCCTTTTCAACACACCCCTATCCTCCCCTTTCCTCTGATCAGAGCTCTCCCAAGAGACTCAAAGACTCCTTTTTCTTCCATAACTTCTTCGTCCGAGCTCCAATTTACGATTTGTCAATGGCCACGGAATCATAATAACGAGGAGGAACTTATGATCTTGGATCTGTTGTCTT
Source organism: Viscum album (assembly GCA_963277665.1). Taxonomy (NCBI): domain Eukaryota; kingdom Viridiplantae; phylum Streptophyta; class Magnoliopsida; order Santalales; family Viscaceae; genus Viscum; species Viscum album. The sequence continues at coordinate 511,843,600 of OY728121.1, forward strand.
TCCTTCGGCCTTTCCTTTCTAACTTCCACCCGAGGAGGTTTTTCCGGGATTCGACAGAAGTGACGGATGCTGACGAACATCTTCTAAAGTTGATCCGAGGGAGCGTTGTGATCAGAACCTATTGAGGTAGGGATATTACCTTCATCTTTCAAAATTGTGCATCATGTGGGGTGGGTTTCCTCTTGTTTACGTGAAACACATTTGAACCGTCTTAATGAAGATAATAACTGGCTTATATAATGGGGATGGGAAGTTGTGAATACAGTTACTTTATTTTATATCCTGTGATTTTATGTTGTGAATTGAATAGGCTTATGACTACTGAAAATCACGGTCGTTGGGGGACTTTTCTTGCGCAATTAAATGCTGTCCTATCTTTCTAGACCATTTATGGATGGAAACTTCATGGAATGTGGAAATTGGTTAATCACGTAAAGTTGGCTGATTAAATGAAAATCTAGAACCCTTGTGTGATCACCCCGGTTGAACTAAATTGGAATAATAAACATGTGGGTGTTATTGGGGTAAATTTATGTGAAGGGAGTGTTTTTGTGGGTTGATGAGGATCGAGTGAGCAGCGGGGCTACGGTTGGCTTGGTTGTGGGTTGGTGTGAATGCTATGTTAGTTATGGGCAGTGGGGCTGCGATAAATGGTATCAAGGGGTGATGATGTATGGTGTGGTTGTGGTTATGGTGATTGGTAGTGGGGCTGCAGGGATGGGTTTGAATGTGAACGAACTAGGGGTTGTGAATAATAAATAAAAGTGTAAGAGTTAATGAATTATGGGTCTTGGTAATGAAACGGAATAATAATCAATGGGTTGGTTGGTTATTAAGAAGGACTTGGTTGTGCTGCTTGTGTTTTCCTAACTTGATTTGTGGATGGCAGGGATATGTTTTACGAATGATCGATGTGGTTGGTTGTGGATATTTTCCCAGTAGTTAAGGAACTAATAAACTGATTTTGTTGAAACATGAAAACCTAAATGGGGTTGGGGTTGTTTTTTGTATGCATGCTTCGTAGTAGCAGTGTCGAGGCACATGATCGGTTCTCTAATTAGAAGCCATAGGTTGGGTTGAGTGTTTGGTATATATATATATATATCTGTATCTTTGTGTTTATCGCACCCCACCCATGTTGATAACTTAGTGTCGAACACTCCCATTTCATGGGAGAGGGTGTTTTTCCCTTAGTTACTAGCTCCTTCCTGCTCCTTCTTCCCTAGGATGTGATGGCTTGAGCCGACCTTACACCCAAGACCCTTCGGTTAGGTTTCTATTGGGGTGGTTTAGCCCAAGACTCTTCCAGAAAGTTTTACTTTTTTTTTCAAGAACCTTCGAGATGAGGCCCAGGTGTGTGCAGGCGGGATACGTGGTTGTGAGGCCCAGGTGTGTGTGGGCGGGATATGTGGTTGTGAGGCCTAGGTGTGTGCGAGCAGGAAGAGTGTGGTAGCGTCAGGACGTTCTCCGTTAGGAAGAGAAGCTAGCTAGTGGGGGAAAAAGGTGCGGGGTACCCAATACTCTTGTTCTTATATACTACTGCCTGTTGTGATTGTGTTTTGGTGAGTGTGGATGGTGAGGTTGGGTGTATAGAATTCTTTGCTAGGTTTCTTCTGTTGTTCTCATGGGACGTTAGGATGTCTCCCCACTTGTGCACGAGAGATTTAGGTTTCCCTATTGAGTATACATGTATACTTACCCTACGTTTACTTTCAGGTTTCCAGGAGGAATACCAGGGTCGTGCAGGACCCTACTAGTCGGGACAGTTGGAGTTGCTGCAGTTTTTTGTACTTGTTTCTTTTGGTATTGTACTTTTGATCTTTCTTGTACTTGTACCTTGTTTCAGAACTATTTAAACATGCATGTGGGATTGGTTTGGGTTTATTTCTATACACTTGTTCTTTTCCTTTTTGGTGGTTGACTTTTCCTATTTCCCTATTTTAAATAACAAAAATGGTAATGCCTCCCATATTTGTGAAATCTCATACCATTGGTGCTAGTCGCCACCCTGGGGCCTACTAGAGGCGGGACTCAGGGGTCATTATCTCCCTTTCACCATTTCCAGCTCAGGAGGGGCATATTTGGTGGGGGGGTCATGACACTAAGTGGCCAATGTGATAAATAAAATAAAATAAAAACCAAACAAAATCATATCTATCTCTTGTGACTATATAAGCCACTACCCCAATATAATAACCACAATTCCCCATGGGTCAAAACATGTTCCTACATGCAAGGAGGAAACAGATTATATTAGTTCAAGAGGATGTGTCCTCTCCCATTCCCATATAGTGATCATGTGTTATAAATATTATAAAAAATATCATCCATAATGATAGGATAAATAAAATTGAGATAAAATACCATTTTATCTAGGAGAAGGCGAATCAAAAATTTATGAAGTTGGTGGATGTGTTGACACAAGTTTAGGTGGATGATATTATGACTAAGGCACTACCCAAGGTATATTTTTAAAGGCATAAATTAGCACTTTAAGTTTAAAGCAATCCCTCCAAATACATGAGTTAGAGAATGGAATCCTACTCCCCCATTAAAATTGATTTTTTTAAGTATTATTTATCTTGTAACATCAAGGATTGAATTTCTAACTCCATTTTATGAACCATCATGGAAGTTATATTTAGGTTCATTTACAAGGGAGATAATGTGTTCATATTTTAAGGGGATAATATTTTCATGGAGTGTTATTACTATTGAGTAAGTGGGGTAAATTTTGTGTTGGAAGGGGGGTGCTTGTATGATAAATCAGTGGGAGTAAGAGTATAAACACTCAATGAGGTGTTTTAAGGCATATCTTTTCATTTAACTTTTTTTATCACATATATATTGACTCAAGTGTCCTTAAAGTTGATGATAAGTGAATAATTTATACACTACCTAAAGTTAAGAGGATAAATATGTGTTTATTCTTACATTTGGTAGGTTTTAAAGTTTCTCAAATGTTAAGGTGCTTAATCTACTTGAGGTTGTCAACAAACCCAAAGGGGGGTATTACTAAAAAAATCCCCTTATAGTGTGATTTGAGTGGTGATTTTTATAATTAATTGGAATAAATCATCAATTAAATATTGATTAGTTATTTATATTTATATTTTGAAGGCTAAAAGAGGATTAAAGGGGTTCTAGATGATTTATGGAAAAATTATTTTAGAGAAGCAATTATGAAATTTGGTTAAATCTGGGTTGTGTAAGGACCATCCAATCTAGCATAAACATTATTTTTTGTTTTCATAGACATAATTTATATGTTGGGTAAACATCATATCAGGATACGTAACAATGATTGTTTTCTACCTAAACCTCATTCACTGTTGTGTAACTATCTTCTCAGGGCACTATAAGCATCAATGGGAGATATGTAATCATAATCCAGTGTTGTGTAAACAAGATTTTGGATTTCTATAAGGATGAAGGAACAATATAAACATCATCAGGTGATGTGTAAACATCATGGTATCTATATAAACATATTCTAGTTTACATGTAAGGATCTTCCCTTTGTGGTTTTTCTAAAAGTGTTGACTAACAAAATAGTTTTTATGGAACTTATTAATCATTAAATATGACTAATATTTATAAAAAATTAAAATGAGAGAATATATCCTATAATTAAAGGAGGATAATGAAAAAATGTTTTGATTATATTAAGCATCTTGAAGGATAGTTTTTGTGTGATGAATCTAACCACATAGACTAACTCATGAAAAATGAAACAAGTGACATGGAGAATAAAACATCTATGAGATGAGTGTATATTTAATACATTATTTGGGTAAAAGTTAGTGGATCTATTTGTGGGAAAAATATGTCTTCATGGAAGGAGTATTCTTACTCGTATGGAAGGTTTATTTGTCTTACATAAAAATAGAAAGATAAAAAAGAAATAAAAAGGGAGGATTCGGTTTTTAGAGATAAATAAAGAATATTTCTAGGTTGATGATAGAAAAGTTGAAAGGGTTTTTCTTGGATATTAATTAACACCATTTTGTGAGTTCAAAGTGGTATGTTTGGGTTTTTTTCTTTATGACTGGTGATAAAATAAGATATAGAGAGAGAGAGACGGTTCCAAGTTTTTCATTCTAGATGGTTGATGGTGATTATATGGTTTTTCTAGGAGCGCTTCTCAGTGTTATTTTTTCAATACCATGCTAAAGTGCCGCACCAACCTGGTGTGATTTTATCATCAATAGTTCCTAGAGAATAATTATTTCATAGGAGAAATGTATTCCACTTTGAAGAATAATAATTAATTCTTTATTTCTTATGAGAGTTTTTATAATGACCCACATCTTTACAGGTTTTAAATTCAGATGAAATTCAAAAAAAATTATCTAAATAAAGGGTATTTCCTTGAATTAGAATTCATATAAGTATTCCGAGTGTTGAAACATCTCAAGGAAATGTTTTTAGATGTTTAACGGGGCCTGGTTTTAGTTTTGGTGTGTGAGAAAGCACTGGAGTAAGGTCCATAGGCCTTGATGAAATGATACTGTTATAGTAGGTCACATTGTATCCCATAGACAACTCCATGAAAAAATTAAGCAGGGGCGTTGAATTGGAAAGGTGTGAAGAACCTATCACAGGGTGGTACAAAATCTATTTTTTATTTTCTTAGTGAAGTATAGTGGCTATCACTAACCAACCAGAGCCACCCTTGAACCAGGCACTAGATCTTCCCTCTGATAAGGCCAAAAGTTCATTCTTGATACACATAGTATAAGGCCCAAGACTTAAAACATTACTTAATCTTGAGTTAAATCATGAATTAACATTGGGGATCTTTTAAGGTTTATAGTTTTAGATAATTAGGCCATAAATATTACATTATATCTCAGATATTACAAAGTAGACACTTCTACTCAGTATCCATTTTTTTATAAAATAAAAACTCTTGAAAGAAAACAATAATTATTTTCTTAATATAAATATTCTTGAATTATTTTTTTATCTTACCATACATTATAACCTATGAAAAACATTTCAAAAATGTGGGATGAGTATAAAAAGATCAGTAAGGGTTATAAAATAAAGAAAGAAAACATTATCCCATCAATACATACAAAACATAATCTCTTTAACATACCTCATGAAATCATAAGATTTATGAATAACACATAGAAATATCAAATCATAAAGGTAACTTGTGGAATCCATAACATACTTACTTTGTATCTTTCATAGCTATGTAGGGAGTTACGTTTGGAATACCCATCATAGCATATTCCCTAAATATCTTAAAAGAAACATTAGCATTTACCTCTATCACATTACCCAATGCATTGAAGAGCTATCTCAGGCTCACCCACCCTAGGTTTATCACGGAACCACTCATATACATAAATATTTCCCAAGAACCATAACATAATAATAACACATAAAACAATAAAAAGGAAATATAAAATTTCCACATTACAATCAAAATATATCAGTTCAAGATATTTACATAATCAATCCAATTTAAAATACACATTTAAAACATTTAAAAATAATATTTTTGAATCAAATTGTCTCATACCACTTTGAAACTTTTAAAGTAATTAAAATTTTAAAACTTTACTGTTCATATAAATAAATCCTTAAAACCATTTTAAAAACATAAACATTAATTAGAATGATTTAGAAAAATAAATCTCCAAAACTTTTAAAACGATGTTTTTGTAAAAGAGTCTCATATCACTTGAGAAACATTTGAATAAAAATAATTACATAATAACATCAAAAAAGATTATAATATAATTATAATAAGGAGATTCATGATATAATATGTAAAATGGTAGTATATACACCTTATAGGATAATAAAGGTGCACAATATCTAGACATGCCTCAATGAAAGGAGATTAAGACGTAGTCCCTTATAAAGATCATTTTGTAAATAAAATAGATTTATTGTGTGTATTCACAATAGGTACACATAAATAATGTAAAAATAAAATATAGGACATAAAAATTTATTTCTTACATAATCATATAATGACATAATTAAAAGTATAAGATTAACCCAAAGAATGAAAATTGGGTTAAGAAGTTCCCTAACAAAAATTTGGCAGCCAAACGACGTCACTTAAAAATTCAGAAAATGAGTTGATGAGAGAAAAAATGGTATCTAATCACATGGATATAAAATTTACAGAAATATATATATATATAATAACATATCCCAACATAATAAAATGGAAATTAAAATACATAACATAAAATAAGTCTTTGACTAAAAAAGTAAGGTGAAAGGATCCCTTACCTCGAGTCTGACTTGTCTTGTATGTTCCTTGTTCTTTATGAATAATAAACTTAAGTTAATTTATAAATTATTAATAACCTTTTTAAATTTTATTATTCCTTTTATATCACTTATTACCTTTCTACAACAATTAGTTAATTATTTGAGTTCATATTGGACATTTTGTTGATGTTCAGAACTTGAGTCAAAAATGAACTTGTTATAATTACAAATTATCCATGTGGTCAAAATTACATTATATAGATAATTATATTCATGATTTAGATATCATATATATCCAGTATATATGTATTTATAATATTCCATATCATTTGCATATATGAAAATTAAATGCACCATTCATGGAGATGGTAAGTCGTACGTACGCATGAACGCTACTTTCAGTTCTTTTTTTCATTTTTAAAAGAATGAAAACCAAATGATACATAGGCATATTATAACTCCATTATAATATATGTGTTTTATATGTTACATAAGTTCATTAATTACATCCTTTATATGTTCTATTTATATCATGAACGAGTCATATAACTTTGAGGGGGCGGTAGTCCGCACTACCTCAAATGAAATTATTGTATTTATAAAACATGAAAAGCATAAAGGTATATTCTAAATTATAAGTAAATAATAATATAGATAAAATAAATATCATATATACTTACAGTTTCATCATAATGTCCACCATGAGATGTCGTAGGAGATAATTGAACAATCATCGTTTCATGAGGCAGTAGTTCGCCGTCCACAGAAATAGTATGTTCTAAATCCATTAGATGGAGGTGTGTGTGAGTTTAGTTCAAATAATTATCATAACAATAACCTAGTATATTGAGGATACTAATTTTTTTATATAAACAAAGAATAGTAATATCATAGGTAGTGGAGAAGAAAAATAATGGAAAGAAACTTGAGTGAAGACGTTACCACAAATCGGGTAACTTCTTTTGATTTGAGCCAAAAGGATTTCGTGAATTGCCTTCTGCCTATAAGAAAGATTCAATGAGGAATATGGGGATGTTGGGAGATTATTGTAGAAGATATTTTATGAGAAAAGGGGCTTGAGAGGAGTGTTTAATGGGTTAGGGGTGGTGGCCTTTTATAAGAGGGAGGAGAGGCTCTTTAGAAAAGTTTGAAATTATTATTTTATAATAAAATTATTTTCAGTTTTAAAAGGTTCAAAACTAGTTAAATTAGAAGATATGATGAATATAATTATAAATAAATTCATCAAATAATAATTGGATAGGTTTTGGATATTTTTTAATCCTTATCTTTTTTATTTAACCTTTTTTTTACTCTTAACGTTTTATCAAGCATTTAACACTTTGAGAATCAAAATAGTTACCAAAACATGAAAAATATCTAAATAAAGAGTAATTAATAAAATTTGAGACTTATTATAACTATTTGGACAAATATTTTATTTTTTAAAATTTAATAATATTTAAAAAAATATTTTATATTTTAAAATACGAATTATGTCAATTTTAACACTATTCATATCATGACTTTTTAAAAATCCATAAAAACCAGATTGATTCGAAAAAACTTCATTAATATAAATATAACATGTTACTATCATCCAAAAAATTCGTTGATGACATCAAAACAAAAAAAATACATTTATTTTAACATTTATAATATCATTTATTTGAATCCTTTATTAATGAAGCAATCAGTGTGTCACTATTGTGTCATAATTAAATTTATTTATTTAATGTTTAAAATTTATAAATAAAATACCATGATTTAGGAAAAAAATTTATCTTTTAATTAATATTTATAGTCTAAAATATCACTTATATAACCCCATATAAAAAAATTTTTACTAAAATATCTCTGTTTATGTTACATTTTCCTTAACTTTAAATTAATTTTTATAAAATGTCATTTTCCCTTACAAGTGGCTCCATGGGGTCCCAAAATCAACCCAAGGATTCCCATGATCGTAAATGTATCATCAAATAGGGTTAGGAAACGTTTTAGGATAATTTAATATTATTATAATATTATTTTTTACCCTTATTTACCATATTTACCCTTTAACCATGGTAAATAAAATATTTTCTGAAGTTACAATTCATAATGTCTAAAAAAAAGTTTCCTATTTACAGAATTTGGACCAACTTATTAAAAATATGGGATCTATTTTTAAAAATTAAAAACACATAATTTTTAGAAATTAATTTAAAATTAATTCCCATTGTCAAAACCAAAAAGCGTATTTTTAAGAAGTAAAAAAACAACCAAAAGATTGACATTTTTTATGTCCAATTTCAAAGTGAAATTTTTTAAGTGACCAAAATTGGATTAAATGATAAAAATATAATCTAATTACACTTTAAAACCAATAGAAATTATAATCTAACTGTATAAATAAATTATATTAAAAGGCAGTTTTGAATTAAAATTCATTATTTTTTCACTATTCATTAAAAAATGAACTTTATCTGAAAAAACCAAACATTTTCCCAAAATAAATTTTGATTCTCCTCTTCTAAAGAATAATTTTATTTTTTCTAATAGGATATATAAAAGTAAAAAAAACTATATTTAAAACGAGTTCTCCATCAAAAGGTAGTAAAACGGCCTTTTAAATAATATTAGAGTAATTCATGCTTAAAATCGGATTCATTCTTATTTTAAGCCTCAAAAATTTATTGGATAAATGTAAATACATTTAACAAACATGTATAATTATATTTTAGTTATTTCTGTTCATTCCTTCCAGTACAACGGCTAGGCATTAACTACCATTCAAAATAATATTATTATTATATTATTATTATTTTAGTATAACTCAAAGTTGTGTGCAACGTAAGATTTCAAAGAAACCTGTTGTTTCATGTTGAGTACACTATCAAAAAAAGTTTCATATCTAAAATAAAATTAATATCTTATTCATAAATATTAATAGATATGAAAATGTATTATTCTATAAATACTTAATTCGTTACATCCTTCCCCCTTTTGGAAATTGCTTCCTCGCAATTTTAAAATTGGGCTTAGAAATTTCATTGAAATTTCCACATCGGAAAAAGAGTCAATAAAACTCTTACTTTAAAATAAAGAAAGATAATTAAAAAGTTCACCTGAGATAACTCACACAGGGATTCCATGTAGGAAAACATGGATGTGGAAGATAAACTAAGTGTCAAGTTCTGATGGAGAGTGATAGAAAACATGATCAGGAGAAAGTTAACAATAAGAAAACCACAAAATTTTGATGGGTTAAACGGTCATTATTTTCCCAATAGGAGAAGTAAAAGGACAACGTTTTTGCTTTAAGTTTTATTTCATAATGTTGGATAATTTATTTATGAGATTGACTAAGGACATAAGGAAATATAATTACTTTTCAAGAAGAGTTTCATCCTTTAATAAGTTTCTACCAAAAACTCATCTTTTCTCCAAATGATGAGTATTGAAGATGACTTGGTCACACCTGAAGTTATAGAATAAACTTATAGATAATAAAATGATCCAAAAAAGATGAACCATATATTTCCCCTATCTTTATACATTAACCAAAACCAAAATGGTTAGTACAAGATCAGATAATCCCTAAAAAGGATAATATTTTATAAAAAGAAATACTACACTTAATCTTTAAAATTGAACAAATAATATTCAAATCTCAAAAAAGTTCATTCAATGCACAATTGTCCTTAAAATTATTCAAAATAATCCAAACTAATTTTTAAAACGAAAATTCATAAGAATTTGATCACATAGACTTCCACAAAAATCTTATCATTATCTCTAAATAACATCAGGTACTCTTAAAGTCTCATACTAAAAATTAATTAAACTAATCAAATATTCTCCAAGATAGGTTAATAATTTCCATTAATAACCTGAATATCTATATGTCCATAATAAAAACATAGATTCTTCAAAAATAAAATTCTATCATTAATCCTCAAATGAAATCCCATAGTATTCTATTTTCCTTAGGAATATAGTGTTCCCAAAAGATCAAAAGTACTCCAAAATAACCTTTATCACTTAATCACCAAATCATTTTCCTATAATAAGGATATCCATTTGATAAAACATAAGTTCCCAGAATAAACTTATTCTTGATCCATAAAATCATTTAACTAAAAATAATAAGTCATACTAACCAGGGACTTCACATAGGCTAGTGGTAGGAGATAAATCTCAATCACGCTTTGGTTGTGGGTTTGATTCCAGCATCTTTTTCTGATGCGATGGGTTCTCACACGGTCTGTGTGTTGTCCTTTTTAAAAAATTATATAATTTTATAAAATTCTAAAAAAATGATATAAATTACTCAAAAATAACTGTAACATATTTTAACCACAAATGTTATCTCAAACCTCGTATTTTCATCCCAAAATGTAATAACCTATAATTGCCTCAAATTCAAGGATCATATAAACCCAAATGGTTCTTTATAACTATATACACAAAAAAGATAATTCTTCCTTGAATAACACTTTCACATATCAAAATTCAGGTTTACACATACTATAAAACATCTTCCAAAGTAATCATATCATTAATAAATTTAAACATATCACCATCCATAGATCCAACATAACTCTTAAATTCCTAAAATGTAGACATCTTAATCGTCGAACATTCTTCCTACTCCATTATCCATGTTTTTCCATCTTATTATTTTATACTTATTTACTACAAACAAAATCATGCATAATGTCCTAAGATTTTAGTAATTTCAAAACATGGGCTAAGAAATAATCCATACCTTTCATAGGTTATTTTCAGTTTCCTCATCTTCAATTAGAATGGCATTAGGAATTGGTAAACATATATTTTTATGATCCTGCTGATCCTATTCACAAAACTTCTTTGTATGACATCTATTTTATAATGATCATGCACACCACATTAAAAACATTCAATTGATCCTTCAGAAAGAACTTCTTTTACTTTACTGGAGTCAACGAGACGCTTCCTTTTTCATGGCATGTTCTTGATTTATGACCTTTATTACCTCATCTATAGCATCTTCCCATACCTTTGAAGCATTTTCTATGGTGTTTCTTTCCACATAATTGACACATATGTTTTTGAATATACTTAAATTTGTGGTTATTACCTGAACTCCCATTGGGATTCGTTTCTCGCATATACAATGCCTTATAAAAATCACCAAGTTCCAGGTGGTCAATCATGACTCCAGATAGTTGGTTGAGAATAACCACAAGAGATTTTATTGCAGCTCCCATTTCATTCAGTTTCTTATTCAGAAAACTGTCACTGTTTTATTCACATCCATTGTTACTTTCATTCCTGCTCGATCCATCCATTTACTAAAACCCAAAATGGTTGGTGTGAGTATATCAGTAAAATCATCATATAATATCTTATGAGGAGGGTAAACACTAAGATATTCTTATTCATGTTATATTAAACTCATTAAATTTATCTAAAATAACTATGACTCTTTCTAATATTCTAACCATTATAGTTATGTCACTTATGCTTAAATAACACCCTAACCTCTAAAGTTGTATAAACCAGCCTTTGATACGAACTATAAGGCCCCATACTTAAAACATTACTTAATATTGAGTTAAATCAAGAATTAACATTGAGGATCTTTTCAAGTTTATACTTTTATATAATTAGTCCATAACTATTACATTACATCCCTGGTATTACAAAGTAGACACTTCTACTCAGTATCCATTTTTTCATTAAATAAAAACTCTTAAAATACAAACAAGAATTCTTTTCTTGATATAAATCTTCTTGAATTATTCTTTTCTCTTACCCTTCCTTACACCCTGTGAAAAACATTTCAAAAACTTGGTATGGGCATAAAAATCTTATTAAGGGTTATAAAATAAATAAATAAAACATTATTCCTTCAATACATACAAAACATAATCTCTTTAACATACCTCATGAAATCATAAGATTTATGAATAATATATAGAAATCACAAATCATAAAGGTAACTTGTGGAATATATAACATAATTACATTGTAGATTTCATAGCTATGTAGGGAGTTACATTTGGAATACCAATCATAGTATATTATTTAAATCTCTTAGTAGAAACATTAATGTTTACCTCCATCATGTTACCCAATGCATTCGAGAGCTATCTCGAGCTCACCCACCCTAGGTTTATCACTGAACCACCCATATACGTTAACATTTCCCAAGAACCATAGCATAATCATAACACATAAAAAAATCATAAATTAAAGATAAAATTTCCATATTACAATCAATAGATATCAGTTCATGATATTTACATGATCAATCCAATTTAAAAGACACATTTAAAACATTTAAAAAGAATATTTTTGAATCAAAGTACCCCATACCACTTTGAAAATTTTAAAGGAATTAATATTTTAAAACATTAATTTACATATAAATAAATCATTAAAACCAATTTAAAAACATGGACATTAATTAGAATGATTTAGAAAAATAAATCTCTAAAACTTTTAAAATGATGTTTTAGTGAAAGATTCTCGTAACACTTGAGAAACACTTGAATAAAAATAACTATTAAATAACATAAAACAAAGATTATAATATCATGAGAATAAGTAGATTCATGATATAATATGTCAAATGGTAGTATATACACCATGTAAAATAATAAAGGTTCACAATATCAGGACATGCCGTAATGAAAGGAGATTTAGACGTAGTCCCTTATAAAGATCATTTTGTAAATAAAATAGATCGATTATGTGTATTATATATAGGTACACATAAGTAATATAAAAATACAATATAGGACGTCAAAATTTATTTTTTACATAATCATATCACTAAATAATTAAAATTATAAGATTAACCTAAATAATGTAAATTGGGTTAAGAAGTTCCCTTATGAAAATTCGGCAGCCAAACGACGTCACTTAAAAATTAAAAAAAAATGAGTTGATGAGAGAAAAAAAGGTATATAATCACATGTACATAAAATTTAAGTAAACAAGGATGTATAATAACATATACCAACATAATAAAATGTAAATTAAAATACATAACATAAAATAAGTCTTTAATTAAAAATGAAATGTGAAAGGTTCCCTTACCTCAAGTCTGACTTGTCTCGTATGTTCCTTATTCTTCATTAATAATAAACTTAAGATAATTTCCACATTATTAAGATAATTTTTAAATTTTATTATTCCTTTTATATCACTTATTATATTTCTACAAAAATTAGTTAATTATTTGAGTTCATATCGGACATTTTGTCGATGTTCAGAACTTGACTCAAAAATGAAATTGTTATAATTACAAATTGTCCATGTGGTCAAAAGTCCATTATCACCAAAATTATATTCATGATTTAGATATAATATATATATATATATAATATATATCCAGTATAAATGTATTTATAATAGTCTATATCATTTGGATATATGAAAATGAAATGCACTATTCATGGAGATGGTAAGTCGTACGTACGCATAAACGCTACTTTCATTTCTATTTTTCATTTTTAAAGGAATGAAAACCAAATGAAAAATAGGTATATTATAACTCTAGTATAATATATATGTTTTATATGTTACATAAGTTTGTTAATTCCATACTTTATACGTTCCATGTATAGCATGAACGAGTCATATCACTTTGAGGGGGCGGTAGTCCGCACTTCCTCAAATGAAATTATTGTATTTATAAAATATGAAAAGCATAAATTAATGTTATAAATGATAATTAAATAAGAATATATATAAAATAAATATCATAAATATTGTATATAATTTAATTTCCATCATAATGGACACCATGAGAGGCTGTAGTAGATAATTGAACAGTCATCGTTTCGTGAGGCAATAGTTCACCGTCAACAGAAACAGTATGTTCTAAATCCATTAGATGGAGGTTTGTCTGAGTGTAGTTAGAATAATTATCATAAAACCAACATATTATATTTATGACACTTGTTTTTTTATATAAACAAAGAATATTAAGATCAAATGGAGTGGAGAATGGAAAATAATGGAAAGAAACTTGAGAGAAGACGTTACCTCAAATCGGGTAACTTCTTTTGATTTGAGCCAAAAGGATTTCTTGAATTTATTTGTTCCTATAGTAAAGATTTTATGAGTAATATGGGATTTTGTGAGCTTCTTGTAGAATATTATGGACCATAAAAGGGTCTTTAGAGGTGTGTGTAATGGGTTAGAGGTCGTGGCCTTTTATAAAAGGGAGGAGGGGCTCTTTAGGAAAGTTTGAAAGTATTATTTTATTATAAAATGATTTTCGATTTCAAAAGGTAAAAAAGCTCATTGAATTATAATATAAAATGAATATAAGTCTAAATAAATTCATCCAATAATAATTGGATAGGTTTTGGATATTTTTTAATCCTTATATGTTTATTTAACCCTTTTTTTACTCTTACCGTTTTATCAAGCATTTAACACTTTGAGAATCAAAATAGTTACCAAAACATGAAAAATATATAAATAAAGAGTCATTAATAAAATTTGAGACTTGTTATAACTATTTGGATGAATATTATATTTTTCAGAATTTTATTATATTTATTAAAATATTTTATATTTTAAAATATGAATTATGTCAATTTTGATAGTATTCATATCATGACTTTTTAAAAATCTATAATAACCTGGTTGATTCAAAAAAAACTTCATTAATACAAATATAGAATGTATATATAATAAAAAAATCATGGATGACATAAAAACAATAAAATTACATTTATTTTAACATTTATAATATCATTTATTTGAATCATTTATTAATGATGCAATCACAGCATCACCATTGTGTCATAATTAAATTTATTTATTTAATTTATAAAAATTATAAATAAAATACCATGATGTAGAAAATATTTTTATATTTATAATTAATATTTATAGTTGAAATTATCACTTATATAACCCCATATAAATTTTTTTTTACTAAAAGATATATGTTTATGTTACATTTTCCTTAACTATAAATTAATTTTTATAAAATGTCATTTTCACTTACAAGTGGCCCCATGGGGTCCCAAAATAGACCCAATGATTCCCATGGTCAGAAATGTATCATAAAATAGGGTAAGGACACGTTTTATGGTAATTTAATATTATTATAATATTATTTTTTACTTATATTTACCAAATTTACCCTTTAACCATGGTAAATAAAATATTTACTGAAGTTACTATTCATAATGTCTAGAAATAAAATATACCTATTTATAAAATTTGTACCTCCTGATTCCAAATATGGAATACATTTTTTCAAATTCAAAACACAGAAGTTGCATAAATTAATTTAAAATTAATTCATGTTGTCAAACCCAAAAAGCATGTTTTTAAGAAGTAAAAACTACCAAAAGATTGACATGTGTTTATGTCCAATTTCAAAGTGAAATTATTTTAAATGATCAAAATTGTATTAAATGTTAAAAATATAATATAATTACACTTTAAAACTAATTAAAATTACAATCTAACTATATAAATAAATTATATTAAAAGGTTGTTTTGAATTAAAATTCAGTATTTTTTCACTATTCATTAAAAAATGAACTTTATCAGAAAAATACCAAAAATTTACCCAAAGTAAATTTTTCTTTTCCAATTATAAATAATAATTCTATTTTTTAAAATAGGATATATAAAAGTTAAAAATACTATATTTAAAAAGGGTTGGCCATCAAAAGGCGGTAAAATGACCTTTTAAAGAATATTAGAGTATTTCATGCTTAAAATTGGATTCATTCTTATTTTAAGCCTCTAAAATTTATTGGATAAATATAAATACATTTAAAAAACTTGTATGATCATATTTTAGTTAGTTTTGTTCATTCCCACTAGTACAACAGCTAGGCGTTAACCACCATTCAAAATAATAATAATATTATATTATATTTTTTTGGTATAACTCAAAGTTCTGTGCAACGTAAGATTTCAAAGAAACATGTTGTTGCGTGTTTAGTATGCTATTAGACAAAGTTTCCTCTTTAAAATAAAATTAATATCTTATTCATAAATATTAATAGATATGAAAATGTATTATTAAATAAATACCTTGTTTGTTACACATAGGCTAACAACTAGTTCATGAGAATAAAAAAATCCTTTAGAAATTGTTTTTATTAATAGTATCATCAAACATGTCCATACCATGAACTCAAAAATTCCTTTCCATAACATGTAAAGTCATTCTCCAAAACATAGTCAGTCATGGTCAATATAAATCAAGTTCAAAAATATAAATAATACTCTAAATCACATGAAAACAATATAAAAATCAACACAAAACGAGAGTAAAAAAGGGAGAATCTGATACATATGAGTACAAAAGAAAGATGGGGTGAATCATGAGTAGGAGATACATTATACATCAAGAACCTAACCCAAAATGAAAAATATTGTCACCCATCTCCATGTGTTACAAGGTTCAAGTACTCACTATGTCACCAACAACAACCATAGCTCCACTAATAAGATTACCTACCACATTCATGCAGTTCCTTAACTAGGAAATACGATATAGAGGAGTGAGAATCGGTTTCATTCGAGGTTATAAATTTTTAGAGAACTCCACATATCATTTAGTGGGTATCTTTAAACATGTTTTTATAAATGCATCAAGATATAGGAAAACCACCAGCAGTATAGCCTTTTTATCCTTATATATAATCACATTAAAGGTAAAAAATTTCATTTTAGTATCGATAGAACCCACCTTCCCTTGATTAGTTCCTTATAGACTATCATGGAAATTAAATCTATGATAAGATCATATTAAATAATATTATGAGATGAAAAAGTGACCCACATTCAATAACAATCGATATGGGATAAAATAGGATATAATTAATATATTCCAATAATAACATCAAAATAAATCCTATTAAGGGTAATGAAATCCAAGAGATTCCCACAAGTTCTTACCAAAATGTCACAAGATGGAAACATCCCACTCATTTTTGAACACTTATCTAGATGAGTATCAAGGCTCATATTTTTTGATGAAATCTATACTTTCATCCCCAAAATAGAGATCAATTTATCTGATATAAAATAGTGATAGAACCATGTATCAAATAAAGCTGAAGATTGTACAGAAGAAACTAAAAAAGTACCTCTCACTATCGCATATCACTATGAACCAACTTGTAGACTGCTTGAAAACATGGATTTGAGTACCTTCAAATGCTAGTCACCTTTTGGAACCTTGGATTAGTGACTCATCCTCTCATTATGTACGATTGATGGCACTCAGTGATAGGATATCCCTTTTGGAACCCGAGGTCGCTAATCAGGCGGGGATGTCACTGGAGGAGAGGGAGATAAGAGGGGTTCGGGGGGACGTCGCTGGAGGAGAGGGAGCCAAGAGGGGCTAGGGGTAGGGAGATGAAGGTAGGGATGTTGAGGCGGAGGTGGAGGATGGGAGGTCAAGGTCGGGGAGAGGAGTAGAGGGTCAGGAGGTGTTCTCGAGGAGGTCATGTGGGGGGAGCCCGGTGGAAATGAGAAATTGGGAGGGGAAGCCCAATGAAATTGCAAAATTAGGGCATTTTATACCCATGGTTTTAACAAAACTATAGGTATAAACCACAATATATCACCAGTACCCATGTTTTTTCTAAACCATGGGTATAGATTCATGGGGATAGACCTATTTTCTAGTGGTGTAAATTTAAAACAAAAATAAAAGAAAAACACTATATTATAGACATTTCAAACATTGTTTTATATAATTATATAAGTACAAATTATTGCATACACTCAAGAACATCAATATTCCTTTTTCTTTTGGTCATGAACCCAAATTATGCTATTTCCAAACAAACCACCCATACTCAAGAAAAACAACACACCTGTATATGAAAAAAAATCTTATGTCAGTAATAATATAAATAAATAAATTAACATAAAGTGTTCATTTTAAACTGAACATTGATTCATACCGGGAACACTATGTATCAGAGTGATTTGTGGTTGATTCTTTCATGTCACTCCATTTCTGGTTCTTATTCAATAATTAACTCTATGAAATTTAATTAAATAAGTATAAGATAAATACCCATGGGTGTAGCCTAGTGGTTGTGTCATGTGGTGGTGTTTGGTGATGTGATACGTGTTTTAAACTAAAATAACACTTATATATTAAAAAGATGCATTTGGATTCATATTGGTCGCACCATGCATTGAATTGAGGTGAGGATGATTTCTACATGTCTCAAATGACTTATTGATAATTTTCTTAAAGTATCAAAATAATATGAATGTTTTTTCTTGGTTTTGAGTATGTCACTTGTCTTTTTCACTAAAATGTAATTTTAAACTAGAAACATGAAATTTCATTTATATTGACCACATAATTTTTCAGTTTATTTGAGACTGATTCCTACACATCACAAATAATTTTTTAATTGATTTTCTAAATTATCAAGAAAATTTGATCATATTTTCTCAGTTTTCAATGAGTGATACTTTTTGAAATAAAATCTCATTTTTAAACTAATAACATACATTTTGAGTCATACCAGTGAAACCATGTGTTGGATTGAGGTGTATATGATTCCTAAATGTCCCAAATGACTTATGGATTGTTTTCCTAAATTATCAAAACAATATGAATTCTTTTTATCAATTCTGAGCAGGTCGGTTGTCCTTTTAACTAAAATTGTTGTCAATTTTAAATAAAAAGGTGAACTTGGAGTCATAGCTATCATACCGTGCATTGAATTGAGGTTTAGTTTATTCCTACATATATAAAATGATTTATGGATCATTTTACTAAAGAATAAAAACAATATGAATGACTTTGATTGGTTTTGAGTACGTCACTTTTATTTTTTACTAAAATGTAATTTTAAACTAGGAACATACACTTTGACTCATACCAATAACATCATGTATCAGTTTAAAGTGAGACTGATTTTTACACATCACAAATGAATTATGAATTATTTTCATAAATTATCAAGAAAATATAATTATGTTTGATGAGTTTTCAATAAGTGACACTTTTTGAACTAAAATGTCAATTTTAAACTGATAGCGGACACTTTGAGTCATACCAAGTACATAATTTATCAGATTGAGGTTAGTATGATACCTACACATCAAAAATGGCTTATGTATCATTTTTGTAAAGTATAAAAACAATATTAATGTGTTTTATCAGTTTTGATTAGGTCAGTTGTAAATTTTACTAAAATTGATGTTAATTTTAAATAAAAATATGCACTTGGAGTCATACTGGTCACTCTATGCATCATAATGAGGTGTGGCTGATTCCTACACGTCTCAAATGACTTATGGATCATTTTAATAAATTGTCAAAACAATCCAAATGTTTTCTATTGGTTTTGAGTATGTCACTTTTCGTTTTTACTAAAATATCATTTTGAGCTAGAAACACACACTTTGACTCATATAGATCACATCGTGTATCAGTTTGATGTGAGGATTATTCATACACTTCATAAATTAATTATGAATCGTTGTCCTAAATTTTCAAGAAAATATGAGCATGCTTGATCAGTTTTCAGTGAGTGACACTTTTTGAACTAAAATGTCGATTTTAAACTAATAACAAACACTTTGAGTCATACCGAGAACATTGTGTATCGAATTGAGGTGTGGTTGATTCCTACACATCAAAAATGACATATGGATCACCATAAAGTATCAAAACAATCTGAATGTATTTTATTGGTTTTGAAAAGGTCAGTTGTCCATTTTACTAAAATTGATATCAATTTTAAATAAAAAGACACACTTGGAGTCATATTGGTCACACCAGTCAAAACAATCCAAATACATTTTCTTGGTTTTGAGTACATCACTTTTCTTTTTTACAAAAATGTAATTTTAAACTGGAAACACACACTTTGACTCATACCAATCACATCGTGTATTATTTTGACATGATACCAATTCATACATGTCTCAAATTACTTATGAATCATTTTTTGAAATTATCACGAAAATATGAGTGTTTTTTATTGGTTTTCAGTGAGGGACACTTTTTAAACTAAAATGTCAATTTTAAACTAATAACAGACACTTTGAGTCATATCAAGAACATCATGTATCAAATTGAGGTTTGGATGATTTCTATTCATCCCAAATGTCTTATGGATTGTTTCCACAACATATCAAAATAATAGGAATGTGTTTGATTTGTTTTGAGTAGTTTAATTGTCAATTTTATTTAAATTGATGTAAATTTTAAATAAAAAGAAATAATTGGAGTCATATCAGTCACATTGTGCATCATATTGAGGTTTTGGATGATTCATACATGTCTCAAATGATTTATGGATTATTTTCCTAAAATATCAAAAAATCTAAATGTGTTTTCTCATTTTTGAGTACATCACTTGTCTTTTTTACTAAAATGTCATTTTAAACTGGAAACACTCACTTTGACTCATAATGATTGCATTGTGTATCATTTTGACATGAGATCAACTCATACACATCACAAGTGACTTATGAATAATTTTCCTAAATTATCAAGAAAATATGAGCATCTTTGATCAGTTTTCAGTGAGTGACACTTTTTGAACTAAAATGTCAATTTTAAATTGATAGCGGACACTTTGAGTCATAACAGGAAAATTGTGTATAGGATTGAGGTGTGACTAATTTATAAACATCAAAAATGACTTATGGATCGATTCTTTAAAGTAATAAAACAATACAAATATTTTTTCTTAGTTTTGAGCAGGTCAGTTTTCCATTTTAATAAAATTGATTTCAATTTTAAATAAAAATATGCACTTTGAGTCATACTAGTCACACCATGTGTCATATTGAGGTGAGGATAATTCATAAACATCTCAAATAATTTATGGATAATTTTCCTAAAGTATCAAATCAATCCTGATGAGTTTTATTGGTTTTGAGTATGCCACTTGTCTTTTTTACTAAAATGTCATTTTAAACTGGAAACATGCACTTTGAATTATACCGATCACATCATATATTGGTTTGACATGAGACCAATTTGTACACATCATAAATGACTTATGAATTATTTTCCTAAATTATCAAGAAAATATGAGCACATTTGTTTAGTTTTCAATGAGTGAATCTTTTTGAACTAAAATGTTGATTTTAAACTGATAACGGACAATTTGAGTCATACCAGGCATATCGAGTATTGGATTAAGGTGAGGTAGATTACTACTCATAAAAAATTACTTATGAATCATTTACTAAAGTATCAAAACAATATGAATATATTTACTCAATTTTCTGTATATTATTTCTCTTTTTTAATAAAATTAATATCCATTTTAAATAAAAATAAGCACTTGGAGTCATATCGGTCACACCATGTGTCAAACTGAGGAGAAGTTTATTCCTACACATCCCAAAGTCTCAAAAAAATCATAACTTACAATGTTAAAATTATTTCCATTGCATTTATTTTTTTAACTTCAACACTATATATTGACTTGATGTTATTTTATAAACAACCTTTCTCATTGTGGAAAGCTAGAAGAGTAGAGGGAGATAATGTGCCCATTATATTATAATAAGTCTCAAAATGACCACATGAGCTTCATGTACTCTTCTAGATTTCAATGAGAAATTTTTTTTTTCTAAGAAAATTAAATCAATATGATTTCCAAAAAGATATATGAAAAAAATAAGTGTTAGAAAAAAATGATAAGGAAATTATTTTACAAATAGTAGATAAAATGATGAAAATTTTAATTAAATAATTAGTAGGTATTCACCTAGTAAATATGGTTGTATAAATTCTTGAGGAAGTTCCTTGTTGTCATTATCTCAGTTGCAGGCACGAAGTCCAGTCTCTCACGATCATGAGCAGCTTCGAACAAACCTCCCCAACTCAAAAAAAATAATCCACCTGTATAAGAAACAATTATTATTTGAGTAATAATAAAAATAAATAAATATGAAATAGTACATTAATTCTATGGAAAATTATTTTACTATGAAAATATCAATATTACATCTATGATTGAGTAGAGACAACATCGTTTCTATTTCTACAAAGGCGTGAAATATGGACAAAAATATTCTAAAATAAATAAACTCTATAAGGAATAAAGAAAATTAAATCAATGTTCCATTATATAATTTTTTGGTAAAATAGAGAGAGTGTATCGTAACATTACCTTAACATCTTCCCAAAGTGTTTCCTTCATTATAGCTTTTTCTTCTCAGAGATTGGTAATAAGAAGAAGACATTGTCTGCATAGTAGTCAAACATTTAATTTAGATTATGTTAATGAAGTAGAGAACATATTATATGATGAGGAAATATAGTATATTAAAACACTTTTACCTTTCCATTGAACTATCATTCTTTTTTTAATGGTTTTTGGGGATTTTTTTCCTCTATAGAGAATCCAAATCCTCTATTTGTGGTCCCCTCACCATGAAATGATTGTGATCTCCAAATGAAAGGGTCATCCTTGATGGAATTTTAATTTGATCGGACATTTGTTTTAGTCACCATTAGGACAATCGACCAATTATTGTTTGTTAGATCTGAGACATAAAATACATTCACTACTTGTGATTCCCTTATGAATGGATCATATTTTTCTCCTTCCATACTGAAATTCACCTTCATGAAGCCCATTTCATCTACTTTCACTACACTCATATTGTCAACCCATTTTCAATGGAAAATTAGAACTTAAAATTTTGTATAATCCAACTCGTATATCTATTCAATAATTCCAATATATTACATATTTTCATAAATTGTATTTGTTATCCCTCTAACTAGATATATACATCGCTTCATACACATATGTAACACCGTTGTTTTTCATCCTACTGTAAGAATCATGTTCTTTTGTATAGAATATATAACCATTGATTACAAAACTAGTGTAAGATATAACATTTTCATTTGGTCCTCTTTCTATCCATTGAAGTTTTTCAACAATTTAATTTGAATTTTTAAATAACCCCTTATAAATTTTATCTAATAACCATTCTACAAATTGTTGAATTTTTGTACTTGATATCCATCCTTCAACCCATGATGGATTCAAATCTCTAAGAATTTCATTGTGGGATTCAATTTATGGATCAACATCTTCACTATTATGTGAAATTTAAAGTTTTGATTTATACCACTATGTTATGGTAATTGTAACAACATCTCTTTTGGAAATCCCTTCACCCATAAGGCATTCATTAGGAGACTTTTGGAGACTAATGTTGTCAACATAAGATAGGTAATCGATAAAAAATTCAATAGATTCTTTAATAATATATCATTATGCAATAAAACCTTCTAGATAACTTCAATTATTGGCATACCCTTTCAAAATCTTCATATACCTTTCAATGGGGTACATCCATCGGTAATGGATAGGACCACATAGTTAAATCTCTCTAACCAAGTGAACAATCAAGTGGACCATTATATAAATGAATAATTATGGGAAGAACATCACCAATTCACTTAATATGACTAAAACCTCCTTATTCATTATTAGAAACTTCATCGGTTATATAAATTTACTATATATGTCTTTGAAAAAGAAGCATAGTCTGGATAATTTATGCCATAAATTTTTTAGGCAAAATGAAACTAAAAGTAACAGGCATAAAATATTTCATAAAAACAAGATGTTTGTGTGATTTTAGTCCTTATATCTTCAAATTAGTCACTAACATGACATTGTTGATATTTTATGAATACCCCTATGGAAATTTTTCACTATTAAGAAAAAGGAAAATTTTAAAGTTTTCCTAACTGAATAGAGTGTAAGCTGTTAGGGGAAGAAAATTCTACATTATACCCTTCACCAGTGCCAACTCTTCCCTTATCCCCATTTCAATCAATTTCAACCTATATTTGATTTCATCTTTCATTTTTTTAGGAATATTTAGTAATGGTCCAATAACACTATCAAATGCATTTTTTCTATATGCATGACATCCATAAAATGTTTGACATAGAAAACATTTCAATATTTCAAAGAAAATTGATCTCTTCTTACAACTTAATTTTTTAAGGTTTTTCGAAAATGGTTTACCAAAAACATTTTCAATATCTTTTACCTTATTTTACAGTTTATCACCCATTACTAGAGACAATGTTGTACCTTGTTCAATTTACCATTGAATGTTTTCATCCAGGATCGGTATTTATGTCATAGAGGTAAAAAAAATTATGTCCTAAAAACACAGTCATTGAGGAATGTTTCAACCAAACTGAGTATTTTTTTTTTCACAAATGGGAAACCCCAAAATTACTTTAATGATATATCCTGATAAATTTCTATAAGTGTGGATTTCATTTATCATTCTATACAACATGGAATTCAATGTGAATTATCCAATTCTATGAGCATCATACATTGTAACACTAGTATCCCACATTAATTTCATATATTTGATCAATGGATCCAAATAGACATCAATATCATTATTGTGTTTCTTTGGTCCAGATATAACCAGAGACAATATAATGTATTTGTGCTTCATGCATAACCATGGAGGAAAGTTATAATTTACCAACATGATGGGTCATGTACTGTGAGTACTATTCTATACACCAAAAGGATTTATTATATCTTTAAATAACTCAATATGATAGTTTCTTGGATCATCTAAAAATTTTGGATACTCATAATAAATTTTCTTCACCTAAGGAGAATCTACTATATGATGTAGGTTACCATATTTAACTCTTGTATCTGCATGCCATGTCAATTTATTTTTAGTTTCCTGACATCCATATAGCATTCTAAACTATATAATGATAGGAAAGTACCATATATATTTCGAAGGACTTGATTCATTTTTCTTGTATTGATCTATGCCACACTTAGGTAATTTTATGAGTTATTCATGGTCCTTGAAAAAAATATGCAATAATTTGGACCAGAATTTATTTTTTAGTGATCATTCCCATTGAACATATCTTTCCTTTAGCATCATAATTTCAACATGGTAGTACATTTTCTTCTGGTAGAATATCATTTAGGATACCAAGTAAATATATAAAGCTTGTGTCACTTCATATGTTGCCAGCTTTCAAATTATATAACTTAAATACATCTGAAAAAGTTGTGTATTTTGTACAACCAGTATACAATGGTCTCTTTGAATAGTTATTTATCTTCTCAAACAACTTTGAAAAATCATGAAGGTCATCTTCACTTTTTATTTTCATTTCTTCCATGTGATCTCCATCATCATTTACACTGATATTCATATCAAATGACCCATAAACTGTAGTATCATCCCAATCGGTGTGCACGTTTAGTTTATCCCTAAGTTTATTATAAAATTTATAGCTATGATCTATTCTGTGACAAATAAAATGTTCTTCCTACTCTTCTGGAATAATGTTTCTTGAATAACAATAACATAAACATTGAAAAAGGATTTTATAAGGGTCGTATGCATACTCTCTTGAAAACTTAATGAAATATTTAACTCCAACTTCATACTATTTTTTCAAATGATTAGTGTGTATCCATTTTTTATTCATATCCATACTATTGGGTTCATAAATTATTAATTTTTTACAATAAATAAATAAACACACATAAGATATTCATTATCAAAGGTGAAAGTTATAGACAATTCTATTAAGGGGAACCCAACATTTGATTATTTCAAAGAAGTTCAGTATGCTTTGAAGAAAATGGGTAATTGAATTTAAGAAAATATTTAATCCACTATTTTAGGTGTTATCCTCTAAATTCATTCAAAGGTGAATGTTAGACAACTGTCATTCTCATCATCTCATCTCCCAAACATTTATCATTTCATTTTTTTGACACACATCCTCCATATTTTGTGGACATGAACCTATGTTTCATGAAATACTCTAAGTGATAGTTATCTATGGGATGACTACTACTCAGAGTAGTACAAGAAACATAAAATAGTTGGGGGATGAGTCTCAAGAAAAAAAAATTAATAACTATTTGTGAGATGAAACGGATAAGAATGACAGTTTTCTATAAAAGATATGGGGGATGAGTCTCAAGCAAAAAATTTCAATAATAAATATTTTTTGACACACATCAAGTCTTTCTTAAATCACACAAACAAATGAAAATATAATATAGGCAATTAAGGAGTAATAATAAACCCAAATATGATAAACAAGAATAATAAACTCTCATTCAATCAACTAGAAAATAGAAAAATGTATTGATAAAACATTTTAATAAATAAAAAGTTATTTTATATATATAGATGGTAATCAGATATTCCTAGGGGTGGAACCAATACATGTACACCAAAAATGATGAATACCTAAAAATAATTTCTAATATATAGAATTTGATAACCTCTATTTTATTTTTTGGAACAAGTGATATAACAAACTAAGGATATATTATATTTAATATTAATGGTATATAAAATATTTGAAAACATCTCAAGACTCTTGGGATGTCATATCGCCACACTGACCTCTCCCAAGGATTCTAGGGAGGTCATCACCACAGATATGCCCATCTGAAGGATTATAGGGAGGCCACCTAATACACATTGATGTATCCTTGAGATTCTAGGGAGGTCTATAAAAAATTTTGCATAAAGAAATAATACAAATCAACAAGATTTATCACAAATAAGGGAGAAAAACACACCAACCCTTGCAACATATATCCCATACACACTAGCCTCTACTGAGATGGAATGACTCATGTGAGGTCACATTTTCTAAGTGGAATACCCTTAATTCACTCAGAAATCTAAGATAAATCACAAAATTAATAGATTTACAAAACATCTCTCCCCATATAAAGTATCTACTACAAAAATATAAAAATAACTAGTTAGTTTAAAATGCCAAGAAGCGGTATCATAAGCTACCCAACCACCATCATTGAAATTGATACATACAAAATTGTATAGATGATGTAAAATGGGATGTGACTTCTACCATATGGTTAATTCTACTATTTATTCAATGAAAATAAATCATGATTCATCAACACTTTCACAAAAATAAAATAGTATATCACAAATCCCCTACATTAATTCACAACTATAATTAAGAAGGAGATGCTCGTATAGTATGGGATCAAAGCTGGGAAGACTGACAGTATAGGTTTTTCACACTCTAAAAATTTCAAGCAGCAAAATGGATGATCTCCACAGCTAAATATCCAAAATGGATAACTCAACACACTCACAGTTTCAAAAAAATCCTCCACCATACTCAGAACCATTTATGTTTTACACCCCGAGTTCCCCAATAGAAATTATAGAAAGAATTATGTTTGAGAGAAAGTAGAGAAAGACTTACATTCGGGCCTTGGATTCATTTTACCCTTGAATTGTTTAAGCCTTTGAATTGAGCCTTGGATTTGTTTGAGACTTGATTTGAGCTTCAATTCACTAAGGAGGAGCACCGGTAGATAGTGGCTTCTGTTGAATGCTTCAGATATCATGAAGGGTTCGTGACTCGTTAGGGTTTTTTAAAAATATCAAGACACTTTTATCAACACTTCCAAAAAAGAACTAATAAAGATACCTTTTATC
Organism: Viscum album; assembly: GCA_963277665.1. Taxonomy (NCBI): domain Eukaryota; kingdom Viridiplantae; phylum Streptophyta; class Magnoliopsida; order Santalales; family Viscaceae; genus Viscum; species Viscum album. The sequence goes on from OY728121.1 coordinate 511,871,332, forward strand.
TGTACTTAAGTAATAATTGTTGATAAAAGGAATCTTTATCAGTGCAGTTTTTGCGCTAATAAAGCTCTATCTTTATCAGTACTAAAAAACACTGATAACGGTTCCTTTTATCAGCACTTATTACTTAAGCGCTGATAAAGTATTTATAATTATAATTAAAAATTAAAAATTTTGTAAATATATATATTTAATAAATATATATAAATATAAATATTTAAATATATTATTTATTTAAATATATATATTATAATTTTATAATTATTTAAGTATATAACTATTTAGTTGTAATTATAAATATATTTTTTTATAATAATATTTATATCATTATATATATATTTATATGATTATATATATATATACATTTAATAAATAAATATAAATATAAATATAGTAAATATATTAATTATTTAAATAAATTTATTATAAATTTAATAGTTATTTAAATATATATAATTATTTATTTATAATTATATAAATAATTTTTTAAAAAATAATATTTATTTATTTATAATTATAAATATATAAATGTATAAATATAGTAAATGTAAATTTATAAATATATTTATTTATAAATATTTTTTACAAATATATTTTTAACATTATTAATGAATATTTAATCTTAAGTGTATGCATGTTGAAAATTAGTGAATTTGAATAAATTAAAATTAAGTACACTAAGAATATTGAAAAAATGGATAAGTTTTTTGTGTGTTCATTTTATGTAAAAATGAATTAATTACATATATTTGAAATCAATGTAACACACATATGATCTATTCTAAATTGAAAAATCAAAAAACACTCAATTATGTCTATTACTCTATGCAATTAATGAGTATTTTTAATTCATATAAATTTTAAATTATAAACCATTATTCACTAAATATATGACCATTTAATATAAATAATAAATATTTTGTATTATATAAATAATATTTATATATATATATTCATATATATAATATATACTATTTATTAACATTATCAACAATTATCTAATTAATAAAATGTTTAATATTTTTCTCAATTTACTTATTTTTATTTTTTATTTGTTTAATTTTAATTTTTCATATATATATACATATATATATATATAATATAATATTTATGTTTATTTATAATTTATATATATAATAATAAATTTATTCATTTTTATTAATAATTATTTAATTTATAAAAAATTAATATTTTTTAAATAAAATCATTTTTTATTTTCTATTTGTTTAATTATTTTATTTCATTCGGACCTTTATCAACACTAAAAAAGTTTTGATAAAGGATCCCTTTTTAAATGTTAAAAATAAAGCGCTGATAAACGGTACTCTTTACGAATGCTAAAAATAAAGTGCTAATAAATGGTATCATTTGTCAACACTAAAAATAAAGAACTAATAAAGGTTACCATTTATCAGTTCTAAAAAAAGAGATGATAAAGTTTACCTATTATCAGTTCTAAAACAAAAGCACTAATAAAAGGTTCAATTTGTCAACGTTTTTTAGTGCTAATAAAGGATCCCTTTATCAGCGCCTTTTGCTAGCGCTATAAAATTCTTGTTTTATAGTAGTGTATCCTAATGTATTTATAGAGGTAATTCTAACCTTCAACCTCTATCTATTTATGGTTTCTCAAGTTTTTTCCATGTGTTCCATTATTATGCCCAAATTTTGGGTGTTTTCTAGGTTGAGTGAATTATCCCTTTTGATCTTGGATCTTTCAATTATTTTTCATAAGAAAACTTCTTTCATTATAGGGTAGGTGGTCCCTAAATTTTACCTAAGTTCTATTGTGTTTTATATGTGGATAGTGATTTGGGTAACCCATCGATCATGTGTGAATAACCCAGGATGGAACAAAAATAGGTTTGTTTGGTAATAATGAATTAGTTAACATGGTAAATAACATTTAATGTTCCTCTAGGATTGATATTTAGGGATCATTCACCGATGACCATACCTTAAATCATAGTACCATAAAAAAGATATTAGGGATCCAAAGTGGTATTCCCCCAATCTTGTTGTGGCTTATTGAACTAAGGTATAGAATTTAAATTCCTTCTTGAATAATTTAGAAATATTAAATTGAGTTTAACATGGTGGTAGAATTGGGAGCACATGGTAATTAGAAAGAGTTGGGTTGTGAAAGTAACCACCATAGTTGGAGTAGCATTGTTTTGTTTGGGTGATTTTATAATTCCTTAAACCATGGACCATATTGTGTGATCTTTGTTTTATTATACAGTTTATCTTTTAAATTTTGAGTTATAAATTATACCTTGTTCTTGTTATTCCTGTCATGTTAAATGATGTAAAGTGGTTAAGGGTTGGGTGTCACTATAACCATGAAAACATGAGTTATTATGGAATGGGTGGATGGGATATGGGGTTGGGTATCAATATAGCCATGGACGTGCAAGTTATTATTAATGGGTATGATAACGGGAAGAGTTGGGCACTGCTCCTACTATTGTCAATGGATGGGATATGATTTGTTCACCAACCTACCTTTGAACATGAATGTTATTATGTATGTTCACGATAATAGGATGATTTGGGTACCAATCTAACTATCATCGGTGGATAGATTGGGTTTAGTGTTCATACTGAATAGGAATATGGAAAAGGGGATGAGTTGAGCAACATTTCAAATGTCACCTAGGTAGTGATTGGGTTGGGAATCATACTAAATGATAGGTGGTTTTATGGGAGGAAATGGATGCATTTTTAGTTGGAAAATGTGGGCTTCCTGGTATGTTATTATGGGTGGGAATCGCTCTATCCCTTAATTGTGGTATTCTGGGTGGCTGTCATTACAACCCTTGGCATTGACATGTGACATGTTCAAACTAAACATTAACATTGATAAATTTAGGTGGGTTCATTATCGTGTGTCATCATGGAACCCAAGGTTCAATGGAAGTTTATTTTATTATGATTTTATTTTATATATAATTTCACGTCAGTATAAACACCTATATACTAGATATATTTAGGGACACCATTGGTGGTGGCCCACAGAGTTGTACTCACACCCTATCCAAGAACCATGGGTACCTGGGAGGAATTCATGTTTGTATGCTTAGATAATTAAAAGGGACCAATACTTTAAGTTTGATTTGGGTAACTAAGTCAAAGTTAGGTGATTAGATTGGGGTAGTACTTAAGAACAATTTTTCAGTTATCTACAGTTTTGGTTTTATTTTGGTTTATTTTTTGGATTTTTTGTATATGACATGCCCACATGAGACTTGTTTATATATGTACTAATTTTATTAAATTCTCTATTTTTCATGGTGTTATAAAATTGTTTGTGATTTTTACTATTGTAGGTATGTCACTATAATGTCTATTTTTATACTGCTTTAGGATGACCATTATTAATATTGCCTTTACTGATATTTATAGTTATATATACCTAAGTTTATAGTCTCTATATGATTAATCATAGATCCTCATCACTATTAGATGTCCTTTGGCATATAAATAGGTTCTCCTAAGGTACATAGCGACTCGGATAAGTCACAATATAGGTGACTTGAGCTAGAGATGTTATATAATAGGTCAATGAATACATCACATGTTCTCACCCTTATGGAAAAGAAAATTACAATCCCCTTAATTGATAAATAATAACATTACATTTATTATCTAGGTAAATACATATACTCTTTTAGTCTATCTCCATTGAGGGACTAGATTCCATACTCACTATATGAGAGGAAAAATCTCATCTTGGTTATACCTCATCCTATGACATGATCATCAACATACTCAATCATCCCCTAATTAGAAAAGCCTCAAGGCTTTTGTTAAAAAGGTATCAAATTATAAAGGTTATCATACTATGTATCTTTACAACCTCATGTCATAAAAACCTAGTATACCAAACAAAAAGTGTATGAAACTCCATGTGGTAAACTTGAGGGGTCATCCAGCACACAAAACTATTTTTTGTTCCTCATGAGCATATTTTGTATCTCTATAAAAAATCATAATCACATTGACATTAACATTTATTTATAACATTTAATATTAAATGACTAATATCAGTTTATCTATAACATAAATTCAAACTTTTAGTGGTTAATTATAATTTCCCTCACGTAATATATATACATCCAATGAGAAAGGATGAAAAAATATACTTCTCCTTTTATATGAAATGATACATTTTATATTCTTAATCTCTTTTAATAACACTAAAAACCATACTTAAGAACCAATATCATTATATCACATATGAAATACCACTAGGTCAACCTTATGTTTTCTTCAATTTTAGGGTTTTGTTAAACTCATTACATCTCTATAAAATTATTTCCACATATCTATGTGACTATATGATAAATTCCCCCAATAAACCCCTTTAATGAGTAATATCTATGAAGAAAGTCATTTTGTATAATGGTGATACATAGGAATTATATTCCTAGTGTTCAACTCTTTGAACATAGCATCCAAAATCATTTACTTCACAACATCAAATGTTATGATGCTAATAAATTGTGTTTCCTACTTAGAGATTTTTCTAATTTCATCATCATCATAATTTCTTTGAACATTTTTCATCAAATTTTTTCCTTAGGATCATTTTGGTAATAAATATAACTATTTAAATTATTTATTTACCAATACAACCTAAAATCCTTTAGGATGTAAAGGGATTTTCACTTTATTACGATAAATTAATGTAACACTTTGCATCTATCTTCACCAATATACACTATAATCTTAGGATATTAGGTGACATTCAATTTTTATTTGACTGGAACAATATTTTAGTTGTTAATATTTGAAATTCACCAAGTATAAACATACTCCCACTAGAATCTTATAAATAGTATTCTTTTTAAAATATCATAATTATATACAAAAACTCCTTTGTGTTTAGGAAATAATACTCATTTCCTTTAGTGGGAATATTTAACAAACAAACTATTGTTTCTATATAAAATATTGTATTTTATGTATTTAGAGAGTTATTTTGAAAAGAATATTTTAGTTTTTAAAATAATCCATTAAAGATAGTGGGGTCTTTTCACTACATATTTTAATAAATATCTTGGATAAAACGCTTGTGTCCTAGATAAAACACCTTTCATACTTATATTATTTTAAAACATGTTATAGAATCTAATGAATCATAAACCATGTTTATTAAAAGCATCATCTAATATTGTTCATTACAAACATTATTATAATTTAACTTCTCTTATCATATAAAATATATCATATAACTGTACACATCCTTTATATAGATCCTTATAAGGTTGATATATATTCTATTACATTCAAATCTATGATTCAATAACCACCTTCTTCATAATTTGAATAAATAGTAAAAGATCTGTCAATTGTTACCTTGATTTTGAACTCTTATATACTTACAATACTTTGGAAAGAATAAATTTATATCATATAACCTTTTAAAAAAAATTAATAAGTAATTTATATAATAAAAATACCCATAATAGACACTCTATGGGGTTTCTAAAAACCCATAGGGTATCTCAAAAAATTTCATCTGATGGAAACATTACCGCTCCATTATGAAATCTCCTTTAGGTTTCAATGATCGAGGTTGACTATTTAAAAAGTGAAATATTCATTTTTAGATTAAAAGTTTACCATTAAGTACTGTCAACACAGTACAATAACCTAAAAATATATTTCATTCTCATATATACTCAACAGCTTTAGTAAATAGGATAAACTTTTATTGAACTCATCCACATTATCAAAACATTTCCAAAAATGATTCTATAATAAATTTCATAGTTATAACAAGACTTAAATGATACCTTCGGTCATTCCAAGTCACTGTCACACATAATCACATTAAGTATATGATTTGAGGATAAATTTACTTTTTTAATATTGTATATAATTATATTGAAACCTTAATTATATTCATAAATGCTTCTCATAAGTATCTATGTTCACTTATGGAACAAATTCAATATTTGGTTACTCACTATTCTAAAAAAATCACTAGTCTAAGAAGTTACCACCATTTAGCATCTTCTTTTCAAAGATTAATCTCAAATTCATGTTGTATGATTATGAATCCATTTATTTATAACATAATATTATATTAGATGAGTATAGTGTTTTACATTCAATATATAAGTACTTTTATTAATTGTTCTCCCACTAAAATGATGACCCCTTTAAAATCCACCATATTCATTAGTGGGCCAAGATCCTTATTTCACTAAATAATGACCCCTTTTGGCATGAATAAATTTTTTATTAAGTAATTTATTTATAGAAAACACATGCATTATATTTCATTTTTTATTTTGGACCATTACAATAGCCATAATTTGTCTATCGGGATGAAATGATCATTAATCATCACAGTCATTGATAATATATCCATTCTATAGTTACCATTAAGATTAATAAATATTAAGGGTTATGATGAAATCCAATTTACATATAAGGAATAAGTAATGGCCTTGACTAGTGGGATCATACCCTATGAATCCCATTTGTTGGAGCTTCTAAGGGAGATGAAATCATTGGGATTTAACCTTAATCAAGACCAAGATGAGATTTAATGACTAAATCTCAAGTTAAACTAATTATGAGAGAATTTTAAGCTTATCAAGACTACCACAAAAACCATGTTCTATAAGCCACCCCAAGAAAGTACCATTATCACACACGTTAACCTTAGGAAATATGCTACTGTAATAAGGGGTTGTCTATCTAGACCATAGTAGTATGAATTTTTATATTTTATTTTTAATAAAATAATTATTATATTTATCTATTTTCATTTTTACTTTATATATATACATGATTAAATAATTATTTTTATAAAATTTAGATTTTGATACAAAGAAACCAAAATTGTATTTTTGCGAAATATATATATAGTTTCAATTAATACACTATTTTTTATAAGTAAAATAATTTTGAAATAGATTTTATTTTCATAAAAAAGTCTTATTAAATAATATTTATTTTAATATAAAAGATAATATGATTTAATGAAGTACCATATAATTTTTATAAGGGTTAAGATGTTGGTTGTATCATAAAAGATAGTATTTCTCAATAAATAAATAATTTTATTTAAAATTGAAAAATCCGATAAAAATAATTTGGTAAAATAAATATCATTTTTGAAATCAGGACAATTAAATTAGTCAATGGGGAATTTTTCATATGTTTCTGAGATAGTCTAATTTTTGGGTAAAAATTAAATACAGTATAAATATACACTAGGTATTATGGCATCATAATAGCCCAAAAGCGACGTAATAAATACTATAAAATTCATAAACATAAAAAAATAGTTTTTCACTTTAAAATAATTTGTTTTTGAAGTAATTTTATTCATTTTAAAAACCCAAAAATAATCCCCCAAAAACCTAAATTATATTTTAAGGTTTTAAAAATAATTATTTATGAACACGAATCAGTTACACATCATGAATGGTGTTATTTTAATTATTTGGGTTCTTAAACTAATAAAGTAATGGAAACTAATCCTATTTGGTAGAAAAATGTGGAAAAACATATTGGTAAGTTTTGTGGTTTTTATTAATTTATAACTTATAGTCCAAAACCTAAATTTATAAATTAATAAGGAATTTTCCTCTCTTTTTCTATAAATACCAACCCAACCTCCCTTTACTCTCCACTAAAAACCCACAAATAATGAATTTCATCTCTGTATCCCTCTATAAATCCCTCCAAAGGTTCTCTAAATCTCTTAAGAAAATCCTCCCAAGCTTTTATAAGCAACCTATCAAGTAATGGATTCTCTTCCTCTTCTTCTTTATTCAAGTACCTTCTTTGTATTAGTCCTTTTTAATTCCAATTTTTCATGTTGAAATATGTTTTTACACATCCCTTTACTACCCTTATGATTACCAAGTAACTAGATACCACCTTTTACTCTCATTAATCCCTTCCATAAATCATTATGTACACTCGTTATGTTGTCGAAATTATCTCATGATTTTCCTTACCAAAATTTTATTGTCACAACCCGACCTCGGGGCCCGTGCCGTGACTACCCCAAGCCTGCCTTCCATAGTCTAGGGGCTGGAAACTAGCACCAAAGGTGTAAATCTCTAAGTTGGGAAGGCATTGCCTTTATAGAAGTAACACACACACAAACAGAGTAAGATGGAAGCAAAGCACTAAGTGAATACTGTATACAAAAAGTAGTGCTGAAAGTAAAGGGGGCTGGAAATACAAGTCTAACAGTAAAGTGCAAGTACAACCGAAAGAAAGTACAACTGAAAAAGGGACAATAACTGAAAAGGGAATCTCCTGTAATGTCCACCGAGTATCCTACCTGAAGGGTAGGTACAAATGTCCACCTCAACACTCCACGTCTATCGGTCTGCTCTGTGTACCGTATCGTTGTGTGGTCCACCTTCGGGTACCATCCGTTCCATGATCACTCTTGGCCTCCGTCAACGTTTCTCGTCGTTTTCATCCAACACAACGAGGTGCGGGCATAGTCCATGCAGCGGTGAGTATAACGATACTTAGTATGGACCCCGAGACCCCCGAAGGTCTCCCATAATCTACGAAGGATAAACCACAGAAGAAAGATACAATCACAAAGTATCAACCAACCCTACTTAGGTATATGCCCATACATATACCTGAGTAATCAACCACAGTTCAGCTCCAACTCTCGAGCTCAAGCACAACCCAGTCCACACAGGAAAGTAAAGTCAATCACATTGATGATAATGATTGAAAGTCAAGGCTCATCTCACACAGGTATAAATATTTTGTATAGCGATAGAGGTGATTAGATGTAGTCACTGATTCATCTAAGCTGTCGGACCCACATAGGATACAAGACCAGCTACTCTGTCAGACCCACACAGGATACAAGTACAGAGGTCAAACTGTCGTACCCACACATGATACAACAACAGTAGTCATCACACTGATTCATCTAAGATGTCGGACCTACACAGGATACAAGACCAGCTACTCTGTCGGACCCACACATGATACAAGTACAGAGGTCAAACTTCCGGACCCACACAGGATACAAGAACAGTAGTCATCGCACTGATTCATCTAAGCTGTCAGACCTACACAGGATACAAGACCATCTACTATGTCGAACCCACACAGGATACAAGTACAGAGGTCAAACTACCGGACCCACACAGGATACAAGAACAGTATTCATCGTTGTCGAACCCACGGAGGATTCTGGTATAGTTTCCATCATCGTCGAACACACAGAGGATCCCAGTACGGTAGACGTCGCAGTCGCAACCAGCTCTAGGGTTCATGCATACAGCATGCTCGAATCCAGGAGGGTCCGCTCCTCGAGCAAAGGGTTCGATACATAAACTATCACAAAGTCCATAGTTGAAGTATCCCAAAGTTCCGTCTCATCTAAAGGAACCCAACACGACAGACGGCGCGTCAATCGGACGCCCGGTCTGAGAGTTATTGGCTTTTCTGTTCCAAGGGCCCGGTTGGAATTATGCTCATTCCAAACCCAGCCATTTTCCAAAGTTGTCCAAAACTCACTTAGAGTATCACAAAAGGACTGTCTCATCACGAGGATCCCAATGCCGCATACGGTGCGTCGTTCGGACACGCGGTCTTGAAGATATCCACGTTTAAGAAAAACGGGCCCGGTCCATCAAGGCGAGTGGGCTGGCGGGTCGGCCCGTTATGGCTCGGCGGGTTGGCCCGTTTTGGCTCGGTGGGTCTGACCCGGCTGGGGGGGTCGGCCCGGCCCAGTGGGGTGCGGCCCGGCCCGGCGTTGTGGTCCGACTCGCGTGAGGACGGCTCGGCCCGCAGCTGGCCGAGCGGAGTGGGGGGGGGGGGGAGGCGGCCCCCTGGTTTTCTGAAATGGCGGCGCTGAGCGGCGCCACCCCTCCTGCACGGACGGCCGAAGATGGCTAGTCTTCTCCGGCATAAGAGTGCTGTTGTCTCCTCCACATGGTGTCACTTGGCGTCACGGTTTCTTCCACCCGGTCGGCAGGTGGCCGGCCAGTTTTCCTGCTGAAGCAGCCCGCCCAGCACAGGTCGTGGTTTCTTTCTCAGAGCGGCACCACAAGGCACTGTGGTCCTCCTATCCAGCTAGCTATGGCAGGCTGGTTCAGCTGGGCAAGCGGCCCACGGATGCGGGGCACACCCCCTCCGTAGCGTGGTTCCAAGGGCGTCGCGGGTCCTTCAGTCCGGCTGGCTTTAGCCGGCCGGTTCTTCTTCGGCCGAGCAGCCAGTGCTTACGGACTGCGGTTTCTTTCCTCTGGTGCGGTGCAATGGCACCTCTCCCTTCCTACTCCTCCACCGTCCCCAACATAAACAAGGTTCAACATAGGGACGTTGGTCCATGTTTGTTCGGCCCGCACCCTCCGCGTTAGTTGATAACAACTTGATCACCATCAATCAAAATCAAACGCCAAGGTGAGAGGGTAATATACACACATAAGAATAAATAAATATTCCATATTTCCCCCTACCTCGATTCAAGGTTCGTTCGTTGTAGATGTGTAAAACGGTGTCGCGGAAGATGTTGTCACGGAAGACGGTGTCATTCCATTAATGTCGGAGGAAGAGACGTTGGCGATGTTCTTCACAGGTGATGTCTTCTCCCTTGGTGCGGAGGAAGAAGAAAAAAGATGGGCGTTCTTCGTAGGCGTCTTCGTTCTTCTTGGGCATCACCGTTCTTCGTCGAGAGAGAAACACTTTTCTTCCAATTCTCCAAAGCCTCACCAATAGAATATTTGCCAATATAAATAAAATAAAAAGGCTTCCCAATTTAATAATGCCATGCATTTCAAATCAATTCAAATTAACCAATTAATTAAGGGAGCTTAATTAATTAAATTGATGGGGTTGGCACAATTTAATGGAGGGAGGTGGAGAGGATCCTCCATTAAGTGGAAGTTCAAAAGTTAAAAAGGTTGGTTCATGGGATTTAAATGGGAGGTGAAGAGTTAGGTGCTCGTGTGGGCCCCATCACACATTATCTTCTCATGGGAGGTTATGTGGTGTGTGGGACCCACCCCAACTTCCCTTTGGAGGAAATAACCACCACTTAAAAATAAAATTGTGTAATATAACAATTTTATTTAATTTGTTACGAATCCCCAAATTATAAATTCTACTCTCGACCAAACGCAACTGCGGTAAAGGTCTCCTTAAGAAAATATCGGTGTTGCGAGTTCATCGGTGTCCTCGGATTTCAATTCTAAGCACCGATTCAAAAGATAGAAAAACCAGCTCGTACGTCTACTGAACGTACCCAAACAAAACTTCAAAAAATTATTCCGGGCACATAGGGCCTCAGAATTAGGTGCTGTCATAAACTACGTACTCGTAAAATTCCAAATAATTTAGGAAAAAAAATTCCTTTAAATTTCTGGGTCTTTACATTTATATTGTGAAGACCCATCCCCATTTTACACTCAATGGTATTCAACCTATTTTACCTATAATTTATTTATTAGTTACTTCCTTTTATAAAACTCTCACTCCTTAATCATGTGATTAAATGAGATAAAATATGTTCTTATGTTATTACCTATGTGTCACAAAAATTCATGTACATAATATGAATGTGACAGGTGGGACCAGAATTATATAGCCCTCTAATGAATTGGATAATGTTTTTATCTTGTGATATAAAATGTATTGTGCACAAGAATTTATCTTAAGTGCACAATGTTATGACGTCTCGATGACTGGCCTTGACTTATGCTTATGACATCATGTTATATTTTGTTTTCACGTTCCTATGATACCTTGATGTTACCATCTTATATCATACTTCAATATTCATTATTATGATTATATCCTTTCTATTTCATCATGTTGTACCACTTGACAAACATGTAGTACTTCACTTTATGTTATGCCTTGATTATTCCCTTACTGGGTTTTATAGATCATCTCTTTCTTATGGATGTCCCCAGGTTATCCAATGTAATATTAGAAGATCGATGGAATTTAAGGTCATGTTATAGAGTTTTTAAATAATTTAATTTTATTGATATTTCAAGTTAGTTTTATATGTATCTAATTACCTGAAGACACTAGGCCTCTTGATCCTTTGGGATTATATTATGTGTATCTTTATGTAAGCAATCATGGGATAAACCATATAAAAGATATGGTTTATCTTAGTTGGTGAAAAAGAAAGGTTTAGTTTTTTGGGGGGATTAGGAAAATAATATATTTTTAAAACCCCAAATAATATGTCTAAGAATAATAAAACATCATGAAATTTTGGTAAAGTATAGAGTGAGTGGTTTCCAAGAAACAAAATCTCTATTTGGATACTGTAAGCGGATGTGGATCTGGAATATATTTAACTAGGGGTAATGATTCTGATAGGGATTATCGGGTATTAACACAAACTATACCTATTTCATGACAAAGGGTCCTTAATACACACCTGGTTTGATAGTCTTGAGATATATTATTTGGTAAATTCACAAGCTCTTTATGAACCACTATAAAGGAAATAAAAATACCTATAAAATTTAATGTTAAAAAATAAGACATGGATAACTTAGACTAAAAAATAGAAATTAATAGGTTAATTAATTCATGTCATTTATGATTTATCCCTTCAATTTTTATAGTTTCCCTTTTATATGTTTAACATTTTGAAAATCCTTATCCCCAATTTTCCTTTATTTTACTAAATGGCTGGAAATAGTAGGAATCGTGTCAACAAATAGTGTGATTGGATATATGATGACTACCCAAATGAGATCCCAAATATAATGGGAGTATACATATAGAACTTTATAATAATACTTACTCAATTAATTCAAGTTTTGAATAAAAAAATTGAATCATGAGTAATGTCCACATCCCCCTAAGAAAGAGAAAGTTGCAATTGAGATATTTATGTGACAAAGGCCTCTGAATTTTAGTGGATATTATGATACCTTGATCATAGAACAATGGATCAACTCCATTGAAAATATATTATTTGTACTTCAATGATCTGAGAAAGATAATATCATGCTTGTTATTTATTTCATAGAGGGATAAGCAGATCAATGGTGTAAGTTGATCAAGAATATGAATCCTAAGGAACAAATCGAAGCGATAGAGTGGAAATAATTCAGGAAAATGTTTTTCAATAAATATTTTCCTCACACTCTCTAAAATAAAATCTATATGGAGTTACTTAGACTTAAGAAAAATTAGTAAGAATCAATTGGGGCATATGAGGAAAACTCCAAAAGACTTTCATGATATGTATTCAGATTTTTAATTGATCCCAAAAGTAAATTTCACCACTTATTTAGGGGGATAAAGTTGAATTAATGAAAATCATTTGAAATTCTATATTTTGGTAGTTATAAATAAATTTATTGATATACCCTCATAGTTGAAGTGAAGATCAGTGAAGTTAAAGGGTCTCATGGGAATAGATATAAGAAGTGGAGAATGGAGTTTAATTATGGTGCGGTGATGGAGAAATGTCATGGTGGTAAGAAATTACAACATCCCACTTGAAAAAAGTACAAGAAGAAGAATCCTGGAAATTTTATGAAGGGGACAAGGATATGTTTTAGGTGAGGTAAGGAGGGGAACCTAGCTAGTGAATTTTTATAGGAGAAACCAACCGATGTGATGGAATAAAGGAAAGTTCCAATAAATCATCAACCTATTTTCTAATATTTCAACTAAAATTAATAAGGACACTATAAAAACCAATGCACTAAGCCAAGGGTGGTTGAAGATAACCTATGACAACAACCTCCAAGTATGAGAGAGAAAGGGTGAGATATTCCATCACAACTGTTGAGGTGGATCTTGGAAATGAAGTGGTGGTAAGTAAACTAGTTATTTATTCAATATTAGAGAATGTACTAATTTATTATGGTTCTATGAATTCTTTATATCATGTGTGTTTAGTAGAACTATTCAAACACCACCTCGAAACATAGAAGTCGAATTATCAATTAAAATGGAAAATGGTTCAATTATTACATCACAATCATATAACTTCTCCCATATAAATATTTTCTATTTTAATTTCCCATAAAACCTTTTGATACACACATTATCATAATTAAATGATATTATAGGAATGGATTGGATTTCCTTGTATTGATCTAACATAAATTTTCAGGGGAAGGGAATCACCATATATATCATTAATCACCCTTTGATTCTATACAAATGTAAGGAGGGGGATGGATCTCCTTTAGAATCATCATCTCAAGAATGTATATTATTTCCTTATGAGTAATAATATCTATATAAAATGATTAGGACCAAGGAAAATATCATCCATGATGACATGCCCATTGTAATAGAATATGTTAATGTGTTTCCTAAGGAATTTCTTGGGCTTCCTCCTAACTGAAATGTTGATTTCTCAATAAAAATTATATCTGGATCCTTTATAATATCCAATACTATATATATAATCGAGACTATTGAACTTAAAGAGATAAAGAAGAAACTACAAGATAATTTTGATAAAGGGTTTATACAACCAAGGTCTTTATTATGGTGTGTGTTGGTCCTTTTCTTCAAGAAGAAGGATGGGTCAATGCACTTTTATATTGATTATCATGAGCTTAAAATGAACACAATAAATAACATGTATCCTTAACCATGGATTTATAAAAATTTTTATCATCTACATGGATCCCAGTACTTCTCTACGGTGGATCTTCGATCAGGATTTTGTCATGTAAAGGTAAAGAATTAAAATATCTCAAAGACTAATTTTCGTACAAGGTACTACCACTATGAGTTCATAGTGATGCCATTAAAACTCACTAATTCTCTAGATATATTTATCGACTTAATTAATAGAGTCTTTAGGTATTACCTCAAAAAATTTATGGTATTGATTATATATTATATTCTTATCTACTCCAAAATTAAGGAAGAACATGAGAAGCATTTTAATGTTGTTTTGAAGACCTTATGAATAGGAAAGTTATATGATAAGTATGGTAAATATGAGTTTTGGATGGATCAAGTAACATTACTAGATCATTTTATCACTAGTAAAGGGATGTTTTTGGATCCTTAAAAGATATATGAAATTGAAGGATAGCCTAGACCAACATCTATCGTGGATATTTATAGTTTCCTTATATTACCAGGGTACTATCATCGATTTGTGAGAAAATTTTCATGATTTTAAAACCCAATAACCTAGTTAACTCAAAATGGGGTAAATTTTATCTATATAGATGAATGTGAATATATATTTAATGAGTTAAAGAAGAGACTAATCACTACACTTTTTCTCACATTACCCACTTGTGAGGAAGGATATATAATCCACAATGATGAATCCAAAAAGGTATTGGGTTATGTAATCGTGAAAAATGGAAACTTGATGGCATGTGCCTCCAAAAAATTAATGATCCATGAGTGGAACTACCTGAAATGTGGTATGGAGTTTGTTGTAGTGATCTTTTCATTGAAAATTTGATGTCATTATCTCCATAGGGAGAAGTGTGAAATATTTTTGGATCATAAAATCCTCATGTATATATTCACACAAAAGTATTTCAATATGTGAAAAAAAGGTGTTTAGAGATGATCAAGGATTATTATTGTTCAATACATTACCATACTAGGAAGATAAATAAAGTGGTAAATTATTTGAGTAGAAAGGATCATGTAACCCTATCAATTATGAGTATTGAAAGGGATCCAAAATTCTTGCCCATGTGAAGGATGAACATGGGAATAATAAAAGGAAAATTATCCTACCTTTCTCATATAATTACTCAACCATCCATTATCAATAGTATTAATGATACCCAAAAATATTATGAGGAGCTATAGAGAAAGGTATCAAATATTCTAGAGTTCAACTTTTCTAAATATGGAGTTATAAAGTTTAGAACCTAGATATATGTCCCATCAAAACTAGAACTGAAGAGGGAATTTCTATATGATTTTTATAGATCATCATTCTCTATTTATCCAAGAATAACTAAGATATATAGAGATATTGATTAAAACTTATTGTGGTATAAAATGAAGAGGGAAATTGAAGAATTTTTATCCAAGTGCTTTATAAGTTAACAAGTCGAGCCTGAATGATATAAGTATAAGGGTATAATGTAACCATTTCCCATACCAATATTAAAGTGGGAAAAAATAACCATGGATTTTTTCATAGGAATACCTAGGACATCTAAAGTCTATAATTCCATTTGGGTGGTAGTCAATCACTTTACAAAGTTAGTGTATTTTATTAATATAAAGAAATTTTTCTCTCTTGAAAAAATCCCCAAGATATAATTAATAGAAGTGGTAATACTAAATGGAGTACCACTCACCATTGTATTTCATCAAGATATGAGGTTTACCTAGATATTCTAGAGAATTCTTCAGTAAGTGTTAGATACAAATATGAGTTTTATCATTGTACATCACCATTAGATAGATTTTTAGTCTTGGATAACCATTAAAACTCTATAGTATATATTGAGATCTTGTTTAATGGATTTACAAGAATATTGAGATTAGAAACTTCCCCTAGTGGAGTTCTCGTATAAAAATATTTTCCATTTTATAATTCAAATGGAACCTTATGAGGATGTGTATGGTAAGTTGTGTTAGACTCTAACATGATGGGATAAAGTCAGAGAGCAGAAGATAATGGGACTTTATCTCATCCAAGAGATTACAGATAAGGTTCAAACCATTCAAAATCATATAAAATCCACAAAAATCCAATAAAAAATTTATGCATACAATTGTTAATGGGACCTATAGTTAGAGGTTGGAGTAAGTTTTTCATTTGTATATCACCATGGAATAAATTCATGAGGTTTTAGAGGAATGTAAAGTTTGGTACTAGATACATCATCCCCTTTTATATCATTTATCCCATAAGATTTGTGTCATATCGACTATCACTCCCACCTAACCTATATCAATTACATGATATATTTTTTTTGTATCCCAATTAATAAAGTACATACCCAAACCATCACATTACTGAATTCAGAGGTGGTTCCTTTAGAGAGATATATTTCATATGAGGAATATCTAGTGAATATATTAGATAATAGAAAAAATGTTCTATGAAACAATACAACTCACCCAGTCAAATTAATGTGGTAGAATTGTATGTTTAAGGAGGAAACATGGGAACCAAAAGACGAGATGAAATAGAAGTATCCTCATCTATTTGAGCATATGAAATGAAATTTTGTGGGAGAAATTTATGAAGGGGGGTAATATAATGACCCAAACTTTTATAAATTAAATTTAATTATAAATGAATAAATTTCTTATTAAGTAATGTAGTTATAGAAAACATATACACTATATTTCATTTTTTATTTTAGAAAATTATAAAATATAGCCACAATTTTATCTGTCTATCTTAAAAGATCATTAATAATCATAAAAATTGATAATACAGTAATTATATAGTGACAATTAAGATTATTATATATTTAGGGTTATGATAAAATATAATTGAGATGAAAGGAAGAAGTGTTGTCCTAGACCCGTAGGATCTTACCCTTTGAAACCCATTTTTTAGAGCTTCCAAGGGAGATGGAATCACTAGGATTTTCCCTTGACTAATACTAATATTAGATTCAATAACTAAAACTCGAGTGAAACTAGTTATGAGATAACTTCGTGCTTATTAAAATCACCACCCAAACCATGTTCAAAAAATCACCCTAAGAAAGTGCCATTATCGTTCACCTTACCCTTAGAGGCTACTCTAGTGTAATAAGGGGTTATGTATCTAGACCCTAGTAGTATTAATTTATGTATTTTCTTTTTATTAAAATATTGATTTCATTTATCCCTTTTCATTATTACTTTATATATATACATGATTATATAACGAGTTTGGTAAAAAATAGATTTTAATATTAAGAAAACAAAATTGTATTTTTGGGATAGATTCAATTAAATCACTCATTATGATAAATCCAAGAGTTTTAAAATAAATTTTATTTTCATAAAATAGTGTTATTAAATAATTATTATTTAAATAAAAATGATAATATGATTTAACCTAATCCCATATAATTTATATAAGTGTAAGAAAGTTTTTTATGTCGTAAAAACTAGTATTTTCAATAAATAAGGATTTTTATTTAAAATTGGAAAATACTATAAATTATTTTGGTAATATAAATATATTTTTTGAAATCATCACATCAAAATTATCCAATTGTGATTTTTTTATAATTTTTTTAGACAAACAAATTTTTGGGTAAAAATTAAATACGGTATAAATATACTATATGTATTTTGAAATCATAATAGCCCAAAAGTGATTTAATAAATACTATAAAAGTAATAAAAGACTAGAAATATGATATACCTTTAATATAATGTGTTTTTAAGTAATTTGGTTAATTTTACATACCTAAAATGAGTCCTCCAAAACCTATATTATATTTTATTATTTTAAAAACAATTATTTACAAACATGACTCACTTTCACATCATGAATGGTATTATTTTAATGATTTAAGTTCTTAACCAAATAAAATAATGGAAACCACACCTATTTGGTAGAAATCATGGGGAAAACCATGTTAAGTATTGTGGTTTTTATTATTTTATTTGTCATGACCTCCTCCCGTCAAAGATATATCAATGAGGGGAGAGAGATAATGACCCCCGAGTCCCACTTCCAGAATACATTGGATTGGAAACAATCAATGAGGTTATAAAAATATCATTAAATGGGAGTTAGTACCATCTATAATAATATAGGATCAGAAGATAAGAATAATCTTCCACAACAAACTCCATGACATAATATAAAAAGAAACCAAAACCATCCCACAATGCATGTATAAATAAAATAGGTAAAGTTAAAAGTATCCAAAAGTAAATACCCAAAAGAAAAAATCTAAGGTAGTGACATAGAAACTATCCAAAAAGGTTTGTGTTAGTACTGTCTAGAATGATCCACTGAATCCTCCTGGTAACATAAAAATTATTTTATATATGTAGGGTGGTCATGCAAGTATACTCAGTAGGAAAACCAAAGTCTCTTATGCACATGTGAAAGAAGCATACTAATGCACCTATGAGTAAATATTATAACCAACAATACCTAAATTGGTTAACTATGCATCCCAAACTCACTAATTCATGCTCTCTAAAAAACTCAAGCCAAGTATAATAACATAATAAGAAGCATATCGATAAAGGGTACCCCACACAACTTTCCAGCTGTTTTTTTTTCTCTCACACCCCAATGTCATACGTCTTGGCACTCCCATCTCTTCTGAATAACATATACAACTTCCCCACAGAATATTTATATCACATCATGCTCACAGACATGTGGCCCATCACATCACAATAACTATCGTAACTAGGGTAGTAGGGTATCATGAACTTGAATGACATCAACTATATGCCCTCCACCTTCCATGAACGACCCCCACCATAATCCACCCCATAGAATGGACATATTACCTCACATTAAAACACCTGGTCTACCACCCCACATCATGGTCATATCACATCTCAACTAAAAAAACTTGGACTACCTCCCCACAACATGGTCATATCACATCTCGCCTGAAAACACCAAGTCTATCACTTAATGCACTAATAGACCTTCATCCATCATAGGATGTTCATATCTACTCTCCAATAAGAGAGATAAAGAAATATAGGGTATCCATATGTCCATCCTCATCACCGAGATATTGGGAGAAATACCCCCCCCCCCCCCTGGTGTGAAAATACGGGTGTCAGAACATAGTGCTCGACACAGGTGGGGTGAATATAGAAATCACATGAGATATACAAGTATATACATATATCCACACTCAATCCCTACTTATGGGTTCCAAAAAATACTAACCAACTCACAACATCCACACTTTTTCTACCACCTCTAAATACATAACACCACACAAACCACAAGACACGTCTCACACCACCAACCAATTACATTATCCATCCCATTAGTTTCATTATTTACCAACAACTACATTTAACCACACAACCCATCATTTATTTTTTCATTAATAATTTCCATCCCATTAACCAAACCAAACTTTATTCATTTCAATCATTATTAAATAATTATTCCATCACTACTTGGGCATCTAGCACAAAGCAACCCCACATCACAAAAAGCTCATCATTCCCATTGAATCATCACCTCACTGACCCAAAAGCACAGACAAACAAACCATTGCCTTGCTACCCCAAAAGGACGGACAAAAAAACCATAAAACTCACCACCCCAAAAGCATGGAAAAACTATCCATCACCTTTCCACCCCAAAATCACATCCAAACAAACCAAATCCTCTCCACCCCAAAAGAAAGTCCAAACAAACTATCACTCTCTACCCCAAATTAATGACCAAACAAACCATCACATCACCACGCCAAAAATACAGCCAAACAAACTATCACCTTGCTACCCCAAAAGTGAGTCCAAACAAACCATCACCTCACCCCACACCTCATCATAACAATACATTATCTCCCCATAATCACAGACACACATAAAAAAATCATAGAACTTTTAAAGATTTAAAAGGGGATTTTATCACATTTTACTTTATTTTAGGGGTTTTATAACATAATCTATAAATCCAGGGGAAACAATTTCATTATCCAAATATAAGTGGTTATCCATTTTCCATTTTTTGGTGATATCACAACAACATGAAACAAGGTTTTCAAATCACTGTAACTAAATTATATGAAAAGACTCTCAACAATCATTATTTTTAGTGGGTAATTCAACCTATATAACCACAACATCATAAAAATATAAAATTTGTAAAATCATGCAAATCATTACCCCTTTCCCTTTCAATTTCAGTTAACTGATTAATATATCTTTATTAGGATAGTTAAAAGCATCTCCCATAGTTTAACAAGAGTAAACCCATCACACATGATATACAAAGGTGAGAAATGATGGATTCCCCACCACAATAAAGATTTTACAACTCACAGTGCACCGCAAGGTGAAGAAGAAACACCCACAAACCACAACCACACACATAAAAATACGGATCAACATACAATTCACAAATTTTAATAAAAAAATAATTCTAATGCACAACCCAAACCAAAAAAACATCACTGTAGTGAATCCCCAAGAGAATAATGAAACAAAACCATGGGGAAAGGATAAACACTCACCAAAGATCACCAAAAAACAACCATTAGAACCAAAAGATCAATGAAATAAAGAAGAGGGATAGAAGGTCTCCTCGAAGCACCTAGGGTTCTTTCGGAAAATGGGAGAGAGAGAGAGGTGTGAATGAATAAAAATAATCTGCCTAATGGGTTATAAAATAACCAATTTACCATCAGTTTCATGTTGTATAACCCATTCATGATGTGAAATCCATGGGTTTCCCAGCAATTCCAAATTTCACCAAAATTAACATCACCTAATACTTTATTTAATTGAAAATCATGAATTACTTTCATGATATGAATCAGTTTCACAGGTTCCCGCTCAGTCGCACATGGGGTGTGAAACTGGGCAACTACACAAGCTATGAACCACCAATTCAAATAGTGTAAACCTTTCATGGTGTGAACTTCCCACTATAGCTCAGTTGCACCTCTAACCACCATGGAACCTCCTCAAGCCTCCTCTGAAACACCTCCAACACCCAAAACTAAAAAAGTAATGGGTTGGGAAGGCACGTTTCATTACATCAGATACCTATCAAATGATTCTCTCCATCAAGAATCCAAAACCAAGCCTAGAAGGAAAAGGTTCTAAAAAAACACCATGTGAGATACCTCTCAAGGATATCACTACTCCTCAACACTACCACCATTCAAACAAGCCAACTGAAAAACCCAAAAAACACACTTCATAGCCACAAATTGTCTCCTCTCACACAACCATACTTCCACACAACCATTGTACAACCTATCTCAATCTCCATACAGCGAAAAATAACAACGGATACAACCAAAAAACTACACTGCCCCAAACACATGAATAAAGTAATTCTATAATCCATGTCAATATATTATCTTCTTTGGATGGAACTAACTCACCCACATGGTCTTAATCGCATCGTAGTATAATGTAGATCAATTAGGAATCAGGTCCTCCCCTTTTAATATGTAGTAACTTTATCACACATCATACATCAGGAAAAAAAACTCATAACATAGAAATATCCAAACATTACATCAAAATAAAAACAGATTAAGAAAAAACTCAAATAGATTTAGGTAATGGGAACGCATATATGCCTCGTGTTCCCAAGTAATCTCCTACAAGCCACCATGCCTCCACAACACATGAAACAAGGGAATGGTTTGTCAATGCATCACCTTCTCTTGAAAATCTTGGATCTCTATTGGCCACTCTACAAAAATCACATCATACTCAATATCCAACTCTCCCCAATCAATTACATGGCATTTATTGTGATGATACTAACAAAGATGGGAGGTTCCTAATACTTCATAGGTACTATCCATCTATGGTGGAAACACCAACTGATATGCCACCTCACCGACTAGTCCCAACACCTCAAACGGATCAAAAAACCTGGTAGAAATCTTACTCCCCTGCCAAACCTCTACTTCCCACATAAAGGGGAAACATTGAAGAACACATAGTCCCCATACTAAAACTCCAAGGTCCTTTTTTTGAAATTGGAATAAGACTTTAATCGGTCCTACACTACTTTCATCCTCTCACTTACAATTTGATCCTTCTCTATTGGGCTCTACACCACATCAGGACCAAGAACTACTACCTCCCCAACCTCCATCTAGCACAACATAGATTTAAATGGACTCCCATACAATTCTTCAAAGAGGGCCATTCCTATTGATGAGTGATAGTTGTTATTATAAGAATAATCAACAATGGTTAATTGTCATGCCCACAATCCACTAAAGTATAAGATGCATGCCTGCAACATATCCTCCAACATCTAGATAGTTTGATCTATCTGTCCATATATCTGAGGGTGTAAAG
The DNA here is from genome assembly GCA_963277665.1 of Viscum album. Lineage (NCBI taxonomy): Eukaryota > Viridiplantae > Streptophyta > Magnoliopsida > Santalales > Viscaceae > Viscum > Viscum album. Next base: position 511,894,261 of record OY728121.1, read on the forward strand.
TATTTTTGAGGCATAACTGAGTGATAAAATATTTTTTTTGTAATGTCCCAGACTCAGGTTCCACTAAAAGGATCCCCAATCTTGGTTGGCCACATGGCCTCAAGAGAATCTCCCCAAACACCAATGGCTTCCAACTAGTATCAAGGTATTAGGGTATATCTGTGGGGAGACTATTTCCTCTTACCATATTGTAACATAGAGAAATATCAATAATATATAAGTAGTGTAAGCAATAAATCATACATGAAATAGATAAATAGCAGGAATATATAATGATAAAAAAAATGAATTTCATATAAAATTATGATGATACATGTCATGTGTCTAGTAAAGAATCCAAAACATGTATACAAGGTGGGTGTACAATACATGGAAAAAAATTTAAAAAAGGACAAAAAATATCCACTAGCATCATGAGCCTCATCTTAGTCCCATGGTCCCATACTCCTAAGCAGCTATTAAGAACCTGTAACAGATCGCTTTCCTTTATCCATACCTAAAATCATATAATCTGTTTTCATACCTAATGGTGGCCCAAACAGGGTGTGAGACATAATACTAATAAAAAATACTCAAGTTCAAGTTTCATCTATTCATTGAATATATATAACAGAGTGTGCAGTAAGCAATGTAATAAGAAAGGAAGTTCTAGAAGTAAACATCCTATATGGTCCAGGTTCTCATTTATAATCAAATTCATTTAATTAGTTTCATTTAAGAAATAAGTATCTGAATTAATAGTTATAAATGTGTTATTTAATAATGTTCAATTAAAGACTCAATTTCATTTATTCAATAAGTATTTAAACTCAACCTAAAGGTTGCCTAAAGAGGCCATACATAAAGTATAAACAAAGACTGAATCCAAGCTTGTGATTTGGATTGTAAGACACATCATATAACTAATTTTATTATTTATTCATTTATAAACCTGATCACATCCATGGAATTCCAAATTTTTAATACAAGTATTGATCTAGGTATAATATAACACAACACCCTATAATCCCATCCATGGAAGTCCTCACAAGAACCTAGGTATCACACTAGGTGTGGTATAATGTCTCTTCCATTCAAGTCTCTCCTTGGTGGTCCACTAAGGGAGTTCAAGTGTCACCCATGGAATATATAATCAAATTCCATTTGATTTCATCCTTGGAAATCCATAATTAATTCCAAGTATTACTTGTCATATAAAAGTAAGGCCTCAAAGTCTGTCCTTAGCAGTCTTCTAGGGATTCCATGTATCACTCAGGTATAAGCAAGGTAAAAGCTAATTGAGTCCATCCATGGCATTCGTATATGAATCCATGTGTCACCCAAGGAATATAATCATTCAATAAATTCAACATTATTTAATCAATTAATTTACACATGTCAAGGTCAACACAAATAACAATACATTTACACCTTACCACAAAAGGTGGATAAAGGAACAGGTTAATCTTATAAGGCTTGCCTCTTAACTACTCATGTGGGAAATTGATTAGAACTAACATCTCATGCTTAATTAACAAATACATGTAAATTTTCTAGGTGAATGGGATCCATTCCTTAATCCTTTTTAATTCATTTTACCATTTCAATTATTAATGATATTTCAATATTAGAAATCCCATGATAAGGGGTAAAGGTACACCTCAAGGTTATCCAGTTTGCATGCCACCTATGGTGGTCTATTTATAATGACCAACACACCCAGGGGGTGGTTTCATTCAAGTTTTTAAACCTATAAACATTCAATAATGGGACTCTTTAATTTAATGGGATATACTTATCAATTTATATCAAGGATCAAAATCCATTTCATGGTGTCACCTGAGAATTGGGTGCACGAAACAATGGTAATATAAACACACGTAAAATTTTAATGAAAGGCATAATAATACCAAATATATGTTTGTGGTTGATAACTCATCCAGTATCAGCTTTTGATTCTACTCATATCAGGATAAAATCAAAGAACGAATGAAGAACCTAATAATAGGGAAAATTACCTTACACATAAATAGTGTATCTGATACCAAATCAAATGAGGAATGACTAAAAATGAATTTAGAACTCACTGATGTGTATCCAATGAGATGAGTGTCACTTGAATCTATGCTCATTTGGAGGATTTAACTTGATTCCTAGAATAGGCTTTGAAGGTAAATTTAAAATGAAAGAGTTGTTGTGTGGGAGATAAATGAAAATTAGGTTTGAGTTAAAATAAAATTTAATGGAAAATTTTTAATTTTACCAAATTTAATTGGGCCACATGATTTAGGAAAGTAGTGCATCGTACATTCATTATTAGTTGTAGGGAAGGGAACATCATATGGTTTTTCCACATAGTTTGACTAATTATGCACAAACCATGCAAAACTCCAATGTCAAAAATTGAAGACATGGTCACATGGTTGTGCATCCCAAATTGAATGATTTTATCTAACTATGTGGCATATATACCTAAATTATCTATCCTCACATGGTTTTATCTAACCATTAGTATTTCACTACATGATTTAATCAAACTGTGTTCCATGACATTTTTAACCCAAAACTTAGGTTCTGGGCTCCGAACTAGCCCTAAACACCCCTAATACCTCCATGACCTCAAAGGGAATTCATATTAGGCCATATTTAAATATTTAAACTAATAATTAATGGAAATTAAAGGATCCATACCTTAAAAAAGAACCATGTTCTTGAAAACTTCCCCCCTTAAATCAATTCATCCCCAAAATACCCTTTCAATAGTGGTGAATCATGATTTGTGAATAACTCTAACCACTATGATCATACATCAGCCTCCCTCTACCAAGACTCATCCTATACTCAGTCATGCTACCATATCACATGTACTAAAGTAACTGACCATCCTCGAATAACCTTTGTGATATGATCCACAATATTTATAGGATGCTCCTTAAAGGACGCATCTACCTATAAATCAACCTCTTTGGGATGAAATTCATGAGAAGGTTCTGAACAATAGTAGTGTAGATGAGATACATGGAAGAAATTTTGCATGGACCAGTACCTATGAGGTAACAAAAACTGATAGGCTACCGACCTGACTCTCTCCAGAATCTCAAACGACTCAACATAACACAATGAAAGCTTAAACTATCTCATGATCCTCATGTGTCCCCGCCTTAGTGAAACATGTAAGAAAACATGATCCCTGACCTTGAACTCTAGAGGTCATCGATGGTGATTGGTGTATGATTTATGATGAGACTGTGTGGTATTCATCCTCTTCCAAATCAACTACACCAGCTATGTGGTCTCTTGAACAATAAGAGGTCATATCATAGCTTTCACTCCTACCTCTAACCAATATATGTTTGATCAGCATGGAATGTCATAAAATGCCTTATAAGGCACCGTCTGAATAGTATCCTAAAATCTATTTTTGCAGAAGAATTAATCTAGGGGTATATACCTCTCCCAAGAGCACCTGAAATCTAGGACACATGCTAGAAACATGTCCTCAAGCACATAAATCATGCACTCTAACTGAACATTTGTATATGGGTGGTATGCTACACTCAGAAGCACCCATGTACCCAATGCCCTCTGTAACCCTTTCTAAAACCGTGAATTAAACTGATCATACCTATCTGAAATGATAGTGAGTGGTACCCCATGAAGTTGTACTATCTTACGGATGTACAACCTTCCAAGGTCATCAAACCTAAAGGATTCTTTGATCGGAAGGAAAGGTTCAACCTTTTTTATCCTGTCAATAACAACTCATATAGCATCATTACCTCAAGGATACCTTGTTAATCCTATCACACAATCCATTGTGACATCAACCCATTTCCACTCAGATATGGGTAATTGCTGTAAAAGTCTAGATGGTCACTAGTGTTCCACATTAACCTACTGAAAAGGGTAGGACCTCATGAAAAAACCAACTATATCTCTTTTCACACACAACCATCAGTATTTTTGATGTAAATCCCAATACATCTTGGTGACATCAGAGTGCACTACCTGAGCTAAAGCATGAAATTCTTGCATCAAATTCTTGTGAATGTCTAAAGAAACTCATACATGAACATGTACTCACAGAATCTCATCCTCGTGTATGGTCTAACCAGGAGGAGGGTCCTCACCTACCACACTCTCCCATGGGACTAAGCCTTTTGAGTTTGATAGTTGTCGCATCTTAACTCTATCCAAAAGGGTATAGGAAATAGCTAGGGATGATAGAAAAGTCTACCCCTAAATGTTGTGAACCTCTAAGTAAATCTTAGAGAAAAAAATACATGAGTTTTCACTCAATATTGTCCTATTGAACTGCCTTTATATGAGTCCTCCTTCTCAGGGCATCGGCCACTACATTGTCTTTACCAGGCATGTAGGCAAGCTCAAAATCAAAATATTGTAGGTATTCCACCCACCTCCATTACCTCGGATTTATATCACGTTGTGTAAATATGTAATTGAGTATTTTTTGGTTTTTGTACACCACAAAATTCTCTCCAAGTAAGTAATGTCTCCAAAAATACAATTCATGAACAACCACAGCTATCTAGAGATCATTTGTCAGGTAATTCCTCTCGTGTGGCCTCAAATGCTGAGACTTGTTTTCCAAGACTCTTTCCCCCTATATAAGAGTTAATACTACCCTAATACCTGATGCATCATAGTAAACAGTGTATCTTCTTCCTTGGTTTGGAAAAATCATTATCAACGCTGAATTTAATCTATCTTTCAACTCTTGAATGGCCATCTCATAGAAATTTGACCAAGTAAACTTCACACCCTTCTTAGTCAATCCCGTAAGCAGTGTTACTCGGTGTGAGAAGTAATGTACGAAATTCTTATAGTAACTAGATATCCCTAAAAACTTCATAACTCAAATATGTTCTTGATATGATCCCCAAAAAATATAGTTATCACCTTCTCTAAGTCAACTAATACTCCCACCTTTAGGATAATGTGTCCTAAGAAGTGAATCTGATCCATCCAAAAGTGGAATTTTTTGATCTTAGCATATAAATAATGATTTATTAGTGTATTTAATATGATCTCAATATGTTTGGAATGGTCGTGTCAATTGTGATAATTCACCAAGATGTCATCCACAAAAAACACCACAAAAGAATCAAGATATGGATAGAAAACTCAGTTCATCATGTCCATGAAGACCACTAGCTTGTTCGTGAGACCGAAAAACATAACCAAATAGTCATATAGGACATACCTACTACAAAAGGTTGTGTGAGGTATGTCTGATGTTCTAAAACACACCTGCTGATAACCAAATCTCAAATCAATATTTGAGAAAACCTAAGCTCCTTAGATCTATTCAAAGAGATCATCTATCCGCAGAATATGATACCAGTTCTTAATCATCATCTAGTTCAATTTATGATAATCCACACATAGCCTAAGGGTTTCATTCATATTTTTTTCAAAAAGGTCTAGCGGAACCCATGGAGAAGTACTAGGTCTGATAAAAGCCTTTGCCTCTAAATCCTCTAGATACCTCTTGATATCTTACATCTCAGTAGTACCCATCCTATAAGGAGGAATGGATACCGGTGTAACTCCTAGAACTAGCTTGATAGAGAAATATACCTATCTCACTATATTTAATCCTAAAAATTCATTTGGGAAGATATACTTGAAATGATCAACCACTAGAGGGAAATCAATATGATGTGTTCCTTACTCATCCAGATATAAACTCACAATATGGGTCATCATCCCACCCAGCCCATGATACTCAGGTCTATATCGACTCACATGGATATCCCATTCACCATTTTAAATAAAATCTCTACCCCCTAGTGATGTTAAGGTCACCCTTCATAGATAGAATTCAACAAAATAATGAAAGGAAACCAACCTTTCCATCTCTAGAATGATGTAAAAACCTTCCATCTCGAAGATAAAGAGGTCCCATATGAAGTGACACCCACCAATCTCAAGGGGAAATCATTGCACTAATGTTCATCCTCTGTTCTAATACCCAACAGAGTGTCAAGTTTCATTAATCCATCAAAATTATAAAAACTAATCCTGAAGATTTCCATAATAGGAACAGATATAAAGCTATGAGAATCCCCTATATCAAAAAGTGCATAAGCTAATGTAGAGGCTACTAGAATAGTACCTATGATAGTAGAAGTTCTGGGATCATACTTTTCAAGGGATTATTGCACTATATATATCTTTACTAAACCACAGACCCATGATACTGCCTGGCTACCCAGAGAATATCCACCCTACTGTTCTTGTAAAACTAGGGTTTGACTACTACGACTATGACCACCACCTCATCCTGATCAGATAGATTTAATCTATCTCCCTACCTGATGGGAAGATACTAACCCCACTCTAGAATGTGGAGTTAGTGTAGACCCTCTCTCACTAGATATTATAGGAAAATATCTACAAAATCACTATAGATAACCCATCTTTCCACAAGATCGTCACTCGACTAGGTCCCCTATACATTGTGTCCTTGTTTGTATCGGCCTACCACACTGGTAGCACCTCACCTAGATAAATAAATATATTCTCTAACTTCTAATATCACCAAGTGGAAGTTCCAAATGAAACTTCTTACTACTGGTCATTGTATTACCGGATCTAGATTCCCAACTACCCTGGCTTGCACCTCCATCCTCTATCAGGTTATGCTCTGGGATAAGCACCTGATTCACTATTCTAGAAATGGTAGTCAGCCAAAATATATTCACCTATGATCATATGTCATACTTGATACCATCCTCAAATTTCATGGCTTTATATAAATTGTCACCCCTCAGAATAGGTGTGAAGCGCTGGAGCTAAGTAAAATGGATCGAATATTCCATAACTGATAATGCACCCTACTCTAAGTGTATAAAATCTCGGGTTCTATCAACCCCCAACATCACGGGATAGAAGTAGTCATATAAGTACTTATCAAAATCCCTACAGGACATTTAATGATGATTTTCCATCTAAGTAATGACATCCCACCATCTCTTGGTGGAATCACATAGTATATATGTAGCGAGCTTTACCCTCCTCTTAGGAGGCATCTCTAAATGCTCAAAGATAGATAGCATGGCCCATATCCATGACTCTACAACATTTGTTCCACCATCCTCTGAAAATGTGGATGGATGATACTTCTGGAACTCATGCGTCAACTCTTCCATAGTCAGGGCAGGTCATGATGCTCCCTAAACATTCTACATAAAGTGAAATAATCCCTCACAGAACTATTAATCAGTACCTATTTCTATTACAACAATTGATGTTGTAGCTGGAACTAATGGAGGATCCACTCATAGCCTATGGCCACCACCTCCAAATTATGGCCATCTCCACCCTCCTGGAATACGATTGGAGGATGTTGTGGTGGCATACCTCTACAAATGCCAAGCGCACACCTCAGTTCAAGATTATTGTCAAAGTTCATATCTCAAAAGCCCAGATACTAAAAAAGGATTGGTACAATACTTCATATATAATAACACACTCCTCTACCTACTCCAAGAATCAGGTCTGCGTGACATACAAATTATATATAAGAAATATATACTACCTACTACCCACTACTAATGTCGAGTCTAGGTCAAGTTCTCTACTATAAACAATTTTAGTATACAATTTCTTTTTTTAATTGAATTAACATATTCATTTTTATTTGAATTCATACTCATTTCACATTTATATCATTTTTCAATTTAAAAAGGTTGAACCAATGGTTCAACAAATTCTGATCCATGAGGGACCATACTTCACATGAACCAAAGTATGGCGTCCACCTAATTTATACCATAGAACATTTTAGAATACCTATCACAATAGTAGTTATATATATCACAAAACCTATGACAACAACATGCAACAATTAATGTATTCTAAATGGTATGGAATAATTCATGTCATGTGATTCTTGTATAGTTCCAAATATGATGCATGATATGGAATACCCTCATATCATCAGGTTGAAAAAAATAGAACCCATAATCATGTCAATAATAACATATCAATTCAAGTTAATAACCCATTAGTGGAATCAAATCAAATTTAATATTCAAAAATTCATAAAATAATAATTTAATTCAAGGAAATTTGGCTTTTTTCTATATGTGGGGTAGCTAATCCTAAGCACAGCTCCTTACCAAATCTCAATTTATTATTATCCCTTTATATTGTCACCAAATAATAAACTAGAAATGAAAATATCCTCTAATACCAATTTTTAATTTCCCAAACCAGGGTGTCACTGAATGGTGCCCCAGGCCCGGTTAGACACATGGATTTAAGCACATCTCCCCAAACACTAGAGGCTGCTGACTGGAAGCAAGGGCCTAGGGTGTGTTTTTGGGGAGACTATTCAATCTTACTAGAGTGTAACACATCAGAATATAAATATAGATAGGTAGATTAAGCATTAAATCATACATACAATAGATAAATATTATGAATAGATAATGATAACAAAAGGACGCTCATATACAATGATGATGATACATGTCATGTGTCTAGTAAAGCATCCAGAACATGTATACAAGGAAGGTGTAAAATACATGGAACAAAAGTAAAAAAGGAAAAAAACTTTCCACTAGAATTGTGAGCCTCAACTTAGTACCATGCTCCCCTAATCCTAATAAACAATAAATAACCTATAATAGGAAAGTTTCCCTTATACATACCTTCAATCATATAATCTATTTGGGTACCCAAAGGTGGACCAAGTAGGGTTTGATACATAATCCCAATTGGCAACCACCCAAGGTCAAGTTCCATCCAGTCAGTGAATATATATAATAAAGTGTACCAAATGAAATGTAATAATAAACGAAGCACTGGAATTAAATATCCTATAAGTTCCAGGTTCTCATTTATAATCAAATTCATTTACTCAGTTTCATTTAAGAAATAATTCTCTGAATTAATAGTTAGGCCTGTTTCATTTAATCATGTTCAATTAAAGATTCAATTTCATTTAATTGATAAGTCTTGATACCCGACATGTAGCCTGGAAACCCTGTGAAAATAGGTAAGAAAAGGATACCTAAACAGACCATCCATAAATTATGAACAAAGACCAAATCTACACTTGTGCTTTGGCTTGGAAAATGAATCATATAACTCATTTTATTCTTTATTCATTTATGAACCTAAGCCCGTACATGGAATTACTAATTTGGAATCTAGGTATTTCTCTAGGTATAATATAAACCAACACCCTACAAGCTCATCCATGGTGATCCTCACAAGAACCTAGGTATCGCTCTAGGTGAGGTATAACATCTCTGAAATTCGATTCTATCCTTAGTGGTCCAATAAGGGGGCCTAAGTTTCACCCATGTAATATATAATAAAATTCCATTTGATTACATACTTGGAAATCCATATGTAATTCCAAGTATCACTTGGCATATAAAATTCAAGCCTCGAAGTATGTCCTTGGCAATCTGCTAGGGATTCCAAGTATCAATCGACCATAAGAAAGGTAAAAGACAATTGAGTTCATTCATTGAATTAATATATGAATCCATGTGTCACCCAAGGTATATAAGCATTAAATCAATTCAACATAATTTAATCAATTAATTTACACATGTCCAGGTCAACACTAAGAATAATACATTTACACCTCACCTTAAAAGGTGGATAAAGCCACAGGATAAGCTTAGACGGCTTGCTCTTATCTACTCATGTGTGTAATTTATTAGAAATAGAATATCACGCTTAATTAACCAATACATGGAATGTTTTTAGGGGCATGTAATCCATTCCATATTCTTTTTCAATTATATTTACCATTTAAATTACAAATTACATTTCAATATTATACATCCCATGAAAATGGGTAAAGGCACACCTCAAGGGTATCCAATTCACATACGACCCATGGAGTCCCATTTATAATAACCAACACGCACAAGGAGTGGTTTCATTCAAGGTTATCAACCTATAAACATTCAACTGTGGGCCTCTTTAATTTAATATGGTATATCTATCAAGTTATATCAAGGATCAAAATCCATTTCAAGGTGTTGCTTGAGAATTGGGTGTGTGGCACAATGAAAATATATAAACACGTCATCTTTTAATTAAAGTCATAATACCAACTACCATAGGTCCATAGTTGATAGCTCATCCAATATCATCTCCTGATTTGACTTAGATTGGGATAAAATAAAATAACAGATGAAGAACTCGATAATATGGAAAATTAGATTGCACCTAAATAGAATAACTAATACCAAATAAAATGATGAATGTATAAAAAATAATTTATAACTCACCAATGAGGATCCAATGATATGAGCGGTGCTTGAATCCAAGCTTAGACGGAGGAGTTACCTTGATTCTTAGAATAGGATTCAAAGGGAACTTCAAAATGAAAGAGTTTCTATACTGGAGAGAAATGAAAATTAGGTTTGAGTTAAAAGAAAATTTAACATAAAATTTTAATTTTACTCAATTTAATAGGGTCACATGGTTTGGACAAACCATGCACCAACTGTGCATGCTTAGATATAGAGAAGGTCACAAAGCATGGTTTGTATCCACAGTTTGACTAACCATGTGAAAACTATGAAAAAATCCACTATCTAAATTATAGACATGACCACATGGACGTGTGGCTCAAATAACATGGTTTTCTATAATTTTGCAGCATGTAGCCCTCTATTTTCTATCCTCATATGGTTTTATCTAACCATGAAGACTACCTTTCACATTTTAATTAAACTATTCACTATGACATTTTCAACCTAAAACTTGGATTTCGGGCTTCAAACCAGCCCCAGACACCCCCAATACCTCCATGACCTCAAATAGAATTCATATTAGGTCATATTTAAACATTTAAACTAAGAATTTATAGATATCAAAGGATCCATAACTTAATAAAGAATCAAGTTCTTACAGCTTCAATCCCCTCCAGACTCATGAGGTAAAATGTGCATCCTAATATGAGACAATGGACCTCATAACCCCATGTAATCACGCCACCTCATCCACATTCCTCTTAGCCAAATAATACATTGTGCTTGACTCCTTAATCTCTAAGAAGTTGGCCAATTTCATTAACTAATCCATGATCACCCAAATAACATCACAACCACCCTAAGCTTAGGGTAACCCTATGAAAAAAAACCATTGATATGTCATCCCATTTCCACTTAGTAATATCCAAATGATGCAACAAACCACCAGGAACACAAAATATGACCATTACCTACTGGAATATAAAACACCACACCATGAAATTCTCCACCACCTATCTCATCCTGATCCACCAAAACTATATCCTCAAGACATGGTACATCTTGGATACTCTTGGGTGTACCACCAAAGATGAGCTATAAAACTCACAAAGGAATCCATCATGCATAACTATAGGAACAAAAAAATATATGGTTCTAATCATCCTTATGGAGCATCATTATGGACAATATGATCATGATCACCTCTACCTCTAAGTCTCCCAACTGAGACTCATCCACATACTTTATCAAATAAGACTACATAATCATCTGAAAGAAACATCATATACCATCATACACCCTTGCATTTAAGTTTAAGGCTCCCAACTCCTTAATCAATATCTAAATATCCCCATAATCCTGAAAAACATCCTTTCATGACTTTCTGCTCAAAGAATCAGCTATAACATTCCCTTTTACTAAGTTGTATGAGATCTCAAAATAATAATTATATGTAAAATACATTCACCTCTTCTTAAAAAAATTTAGATCATGTTGAGAAAATATATACCTCAAACTCGTATGATCCATGAAGACCAAAAAGCTCTCCTTAATGAGGTAATGCCCCAAAACATTAAGCATAAAAACCATTGATGCCAACTCTATATCATGGGTGGTATAGTTATACACAGTGGGATGTAACTACCTAGACCCATAATAGATCACTACCCTCTGATACATCAACCTGTATCCCAAACCCATACAGGAATCATCAAAAAATACCTAAAACACCACACCCTTTTTAGGAAATAGAAACATTGGAGAACTATCCAATTTCCCTTTTAGGTAACCGAAAGCTACCTAGAACTGATCATTCCACACAAAATTTTGTTCCTTCCTAGTCAACACTATCAATGGGTCTGAAAATCAAGAGAATTTGTGAAAAAACTCTGATAATAGTCTTTAAGACCAAGAAAACTATGAACCTAAACCATATTATTGGGTGATTCACAAGAAACAACCACCTAAAATTTTTATGAGTCTACTACCACACCCTGCTGAGAGACCACATTCCCAATTAATTGCACCTATCATGTCCAAAACATACACTTGCACAACTTTCTATAGAGCTGGTGGCATCAAAGAACCTTCAATACAACTCTAAGATGATCAGCATACTCCTCCTTTGACATTAACACTACTACAAATATGTCCTTTATTAGCGCTAGAAAAGTGCATTAACAGTGCTACAAAAGTGTTGTTAATCAAGGCGAAGATAAAGGGGGGGTCTCTTTTATCAGTGATAAAAAAAGGGCTGATAAACGACCCCTTTATCAGTGCTTTTTTTAGCGCTGATAAAAGTCAAAACAAATAAAAAATAAAAAATAAAAAAGAAGGATATAATGTGGGGGGAGCTTTTAACAGTGCTTGACCCCCCCCCCCATTATCAGCACTAGGCAGACCCCCCCCCCCCCCCCTCCCTCACACTCTCTCACATGGTGCCCTTCCTGCGCATCACCCACACGCGCGCACCTCCTTGCTTCCACCCGCACTCGAACCCGCGACCTCCCCCCTTGCACGCCTGCACCTTTACCACTAATCTATTTTGTTTTTTTCTCTATTTAATGATAAATCTATTTATATATATATATATAGTTATATTTATTCATATATTAATATAGATTCATATTAATATAAATATATTTAGTTATATTAATACATATATATTTATTCATATATTAGTATATATATTCATGAGTATATTAATATATATTTATATTTATATTTATTCATATATATATTTTTAGTTATAATTTTTTATCCGTATATTTATTTGTACATTAATATATATTTATAAGATTAGTTTTAAATACATTTATAAAATATGTTTTTTATGTGTGTTTATAAATAAATAAATAAATACATACATACATATATACAACACACACACACACACAGACACATATATATTTATGAATAAATACATATATATGTGTATTTGAAAATCCATAGAATGTTAAAACGACCATAACTTCTAATGTAGAAGCTCATTTCAACTCCACAACCAGTCAAATTGAAGAAAATGAAACAATCTTTGATATGATATGTGGTACAGGCCTAACGGACATCTGGATCAGAATTTATACTTGTTTGAATGTTAACAAATCGGGGTATCCCGACTAAAAACTCAGTTTTGGAGGCCTTCTGGGCCTTTTTGTCCTTGAAAAATGTGACGAAAGGTTCCCTTAGGTAACTAGCACGTAGAGATCATCGCAGGCTTAGATTTGATATGTTGTAGAGCTCAAACGGACACCCTGATCAAAATTTATGGTCATTTGAAGTTTGAGTTACATTTTCAACTTATTTTAGATATTTTATTGATTTTTTTGATTTTTTTTGTATTCAAATTGTTATTAAATGATTATTAATCGATGATAATTAGCAAATTATTAATTAATAATATTTTTTAAAATATTTTAAAGCAATTTTCACTAAATTTATTATATATTAAATGTAATAGTCTATTTATACTTATCTAAAACATATTTAAAAAATATATATTATATTTATATCAATATAAATATACTTATATAACAATATATTATTTTTCATAATTTTTTTTTGAAATATATAATTTATCAGCGCTAGGAAAAAGCACTGATAAATTCCCCCTTTATTAGTGCTACTAAAAAAAGCGTTGATAAAGGGGTTCCCTTTAATAGTGCTAAAAAAAGCGCTGATAAAGGGGGGCATTTATCAACGCTAAAAAAAGCGATGATAAAGGGTCACTTTTAACAGTGCTTTTTTTTAGCACTATTAAAAGTTCCCCTTTATCAGTGCTTATTTTAGTGCTGATAAAGACCCCCATTTATCTGCGCTTTTTTTTAGCGTTGTTAAAGGGGTGTTGCTTCCCTTTACCATTTTTGTAGTAGTGTAAGTAGATCAATATTTCATTGATGAAAACGACTAATAATTGATACAAGAATTCATAGAATTTAGAGTTCAAGAGTCCCATGAACATAGTTGGTGTATTTGAGACACTGAACGACATGACTATAAGCATGAAGTTCCTAAACCTACATCTGAATTCATTCTTCGGGATATCCCCCTCCTTCACCCTTAACTAGTGATATTTAGACCACATATCGATCATATAAAATCAATATGTCCCGACGCTGTTCCGACGCTGTTCCGCCAGGACGCGTTCGTGCGTGCACCCATCGACCCGAGGGGATGGGCGCGCGGCTTGTGGCCCCGCAGTCCCGCTTTCCAAAGGCGGGCGGCATCCGTCCCTTATTCAGGGGCGTCTGCTCCTTGATCGAAACCGGGATGATGGGATGTCGGCTCCTCCTTCCGTGGACGTCTCCTCGGAACTCGTTGCCTAATCCGGGTCTCCCTCATAGATTTAAGACGTGCTCGTGAATCTCGTTCCCGGCGTCATGTCTCCATGGACACCGGTTAATTACGCTGCTTCCGCCCGGACGCTCCAAGGAGTCTGGTCGGGGCAGCAACCTGCGGTGAGGAGACCGGGTAGCTATGGGTGTTGGGGGCGTGTCTTAACACTGCGGCTCTGCATGTCTGCCTTCCGTCCCTAATAGGGCTTCTCGAAGGCATGATGGCCTGAGGCATCCCGCGCTGGGTACGGGGAACTGCGTTACCTGAGGTTTTCTTCAGCTTCCCATGTTTAACACAGGGTATGCCGTGAGTTTAACGTCCAGCGGGGACGGCATCAGACTGATCAACACGAGAAGTGGATCAGATGACAGAACCCCTTGCGGGGAACTTCCGACGCTGTGGCCAGCACATGGGCGGCTTCCCGAGTGAAGTGGAGTGGAATGAAATGGCATGACCCCACCGGGATGTGGCGGCCCGGGTAAGGATCAGGATGGATGACGGAGTGAAGAGCTTGGACCCCATAGGGGCTTCCTACGTACCGCGCGTTAGCGCGGATCAAAGTCAGCGTAGTTCGGATATACAGTTTAACGTCATGCTGGACGTTGGCAAGCCGACTCACAAGGAGGTCGAGGCTGCCAGGCGGAGGATTGAACCGAACCACCTCGTACAGAGGGGAATGGAACGGCCGGGTGGATCACAGTTTCACGTCATGCTGGACGCTGGAAGGAGAAATAGAAAAAGTCAGTGGGGAAGCACAATGGAGATACACATATGCAGTCCCCCACAAGGGCGGATTCATAGGTGAATCAACGCGAATGTGAACCCGGGAGGGGTCCACTGATGGACGAACCGACGTGAATACGACCGGGACGACCAGGTGGTGGGCTTGAACCTCAGGGAGGCTTCCTACGTACCCTGTTTAGGAGACAGGGATCAAAGTCCACGTAGTTCATTCTGTCAGGACTTACGCACTGAGGCATCCCGGATGCGGCAAAGCTCAGTTGGAGAGGGACTTGGGCCGAAGGTGAGAGACCTCGATCCCTGTCACGCCCTCTACTGGCTTCGGCAGTGGGGAAGCACAATGGAGATACACATGTGCAGTCTCCCACAAGGGCGGATTCATAGGTGAATCGACGCAAGTGTGAACCTGGGAGGGGTCCACTGATGGACGAACCGACGTGAATACGACCGGGACGACCAGGTGGTGGGCTTGAACCTCGAAGAGGCTTCCTACGTACCCTGTTTAGGAGATAGGGATCAAAGTCCACGTAGTTCGTTCGGTTTGTAATACTCTACCCCCGTGGGTGAAGGCCACTCCAATCCCGACATCCCTGCAGAGACGAGCGGGTGGGGGCCACATCCAAACTGGGAGGGGGACCCTGCGTGCGAGGCACGGGATCAGGCGATGCGAACGGTTTAACGTCTTGCCGGACTAAGTATAGTTTAACGTCGTGTGTTGAGGACGAAGCGGATGGTTTAACATCTTGCCAGACGAAGTACAGTTTAACGTCGTGTGTCGAGGACGAAGATGCTTGGCAGTTTAACGTCTTGCAGTGCGGACGTGGTGCAGTTTAGCGTCATGCAGGACGAATGCTAAATATTTTAACGTCTTGTAGCTCGGACGAAGTGCAGTTTAGCATCATGCAGGATGAATGCTGAACAGTTTAACGTCTTGTAGCTCAGACGAAGTAGTGCCGCCAATGGGTCCGTGTCACTTCGCGCGAACCTGGAGGGCCGCACGGGAAGACAACGCACGGTGCGGGCACCCGGGATGAGGATCATCGGGTGCCACGCAGGCGGGTACCCTCAGGGGGTCAAAGGGGGCGACCCCGGCGGATTGCGCGCAAAAGAGGATCTTGGCGCGCAATACCGCGGGTCGGCGCGCAATTGGGCGGACTGGCGCGTAATTGGGCTAGCACTTTGCGCGCAGATGATTGAGATTGCGCGCATCGGGCTTCGGATAGCGCGTGGGGGCAACGGCTCATTCTTTAACGAATGGACACTTAGCAAAAGGGGGGTGCGCGCAATCAGGCTGGATTGCGCGCACCCAGGGGCAATTGCGCGCAAGAGGCTTCTTTTGCACGCGAAAGCCTTCGGGTGAGGGATTGGTCAAAGGAAAGAAGCCAAAGGGTTGCGCTCGAATGCGAACCCCGAGGCTTGCTTGCGCGAAAGAAAGGAGGTTACCTGAAGATCGGCATTGCGCGCAGAGGGGGTTGGATTGCGTGAACGAGTGACCCTTCAAATTCCGGCAACCTTCAAAACGTTGAGGGTCGCCTTATATTTATAGGCAACCCCGGGCGTGGAATCCGGTTCGCGGGCGCGCAATTTCCTTCGCGGGCGCGGAATCGGGCCGGGCGCGCAAGGGAGTCGCGCGGGCCACGGGCGTGCAAATTTGCGCGCTGGCCCAGCGCATTGTGGGCATCCCGGGAGGTTTGTGCGCCTTACTTCAACTTTGCGCGCGGGTCTCCAAAATTCCGCGAAAGGCCTCCGGGCCCTCCGAAACATGCTTCTGACTCCAAATATGACCTCGCTTTCTGCATCCGGAGCTTCGTTTGGGAACAACGGACTTTTCCGGCGTCTACAAAAACCCCCCCTCGGAATCTGATCGGCGAGAGGTCGCAACGATCGGGTTCCGAGGGAGACGCCGGAATGCTGAAGTCCTGGGTGGCGCGGGACTGTGGCGCGCAAAAAGGGCGTCCGGCACGAAATTCGCTGTCGCGGTCGCGCAACGCGCTTTCCGCGCAGCGCGGACACCCGGCCTCGCCTATAAATAGGGGCCCTGGGTCCCCCGTACCGTACACCGGCCTTCCGCGCGACAAGCTTTCAAGCTCTCGTGCGCGAAATTGCCATTGCCGGCGCGGAATTCTCCCGTTCGTCGCGCAAACCCTTCCGGATTTCGGCCTGTTTTTGCGCGAACACCCGGGGTTTTACGCGACAGACTTCCCAATTGCATGTCGTCCACTAGGATTGCGCGCCAACTCTCAAACTTCTCTACCAGCCTCTTCCGATTCCGCACGCCTCATCCCTTAACCCACACAACTCCCGGAGCTTCTGAGATGGACGTGAATCAAGGGAATGAGGGGGATTCCGCCATTCGCAGAGCTGAGATGGCGGCGAATGGAGAGTTCTACGGAGCCAAGGAGATTGTTTCCAAAAATCAATCCTTGTTCGACTTGCTGACGCCGGCCCAGAAGACATATCCACTGTCGGACAACCTGCCGCTCTGGAACTATGGCATCCTGGATGAGGTTCTGGTGCCAGGGTTCGAGGTTGATGCGCCACGGACCTGGGTGACTCGGGAGAACGAGCTTCCCCGCTATAACATCACCAACAATGGGCATCCTGCCAGGGAGACCAGGCACTTAGATGTCTATGTCCTGAACCCGAGGACGCGAACCATTGCTGGGAGTGAGCCTACTGCGGAGAACTGTCCAGCCCTCTACTCGAGCACATACCGCCAGAGTGTCACTGACGACACCAAGGGCTGGCTGAAGGACTGGGACTTACGGTCTGGGGGCAATTTCACCAGTGAGTGGGCCTGGGCATTCTGGGTACGCCACACCTGCGATCACTTCACGGAGGAGCTACGGTACATCGGCCTGTTTGAGGTGGTGTGGACGTCGCAGTTCCACTTCTACCAGCAGTCCGAGCTCGGGCCGGAGCTGTTCACCCGCTGGTCCCCGGATACCAACACCTTCCATCTTCACCATGGGGAGGTCAGCATCGGTCTCTGGGAAATCCACTGCATTGGAGGTATCCTGCTGGAGGGTTACCAATACGATGAGTTCCTGCCTCCGAGGAACACCTGGGGCGACAGGTCACGGACTCCCATCCTGACATGGAATCTACTGGACCTGGCTACGGAGCGGATCGGGGTCAAGGACTTCCACAAGGACATAGCCTACAAGGAGTGGTTCAGCCAGTTCTTGGAGCATGACCTCGCGGTCAAGATGCCAGGCAGGGGGAAGCGGTGCCCGACCGCGGCTCAGAGGAGCCGGAACGGGTCGTACTGGTGGGTCCTGGAGACGGGCGACTACCGCTCATGGGGGTACCGCGTCATCGAGGCCCGGGACCCAAATGTCCGGTACACGGCGTTCCTGGCCGCCTTTCTGAGTGGGTGGCTCCTGCCAGTGCGGGACGCGAGGATGGGCGTCCGCCCGGCGACACTGGCGATGGCGGGCGCCATGGCCGCCAACAAAAGATACAACCTCGGGGTCCCAGTGCTGGCAAAGCTGTATGCCATCCTGGGACGCATCTCGCGAGGGGGGTCGCCACGAAGGGTCTATGGGCCCTTTCAATTCTTCCACGGCTGGGTGGCTGCTCACCTCGGTGGGTACACATTTCCAAACGCCATCATTCCTCCGGGCAACGGCCTGCGACCCTCCCTGCTGAACATTGCGGGGGTCGCTCCGATGACCCTAAATGAGGAGGGCGTGAGGATTCGGATTGGAAATCACGCCAATTTCAACTTCAGCCCGTTCCCCACTCCCGTTGGCCAGATGATTGACAATGGGCAGGGTCCGCTGGAGCAGCACGAATACTTCCTGAACATGCGGGGCGGGGTGCTCGTGGCTCGGATCGACGGGAAGGTGATCTGCGAGCCCTACGTGCCAACCCGGTTCGCCAGGCAGTTCGGGTGCCTTCAACGGATGCCAAAGAGGGTATTCACTGCTGTCCGGGAGGAGACGAACCCTTGCGTCCTTCGCCAGATGTGGCTAATGTTCGTCGCTTTCGGCTCTGGCGACATCATCGCTCTCCCTCCTACCGGGGTCGACGCAGGCTTGGCAACCGAGTACGCCGAACACTGGGCCATCGCGTACCCCGAGGGGCTTCTACGGAAGCCAGTTCGGCGGCTCGAGGTCACCCGTGCGGAGACCAGGCGTCAAGGAAGGAGGCGAGGTGCCGTTACGCGGGGGAGAACGGAGGCGCGCCAAGCAGTGGAGCCGGCGTGAGCAGGGACTTCGGCGGCGGGCACATCGCAGGCTGCCGCCACGGCCTCGGCGCCCATAGAGGGGGCACGTGCGGTGGTCGAGGAGCGGCCCGGGAAGCAGGTAAGGCGTCTGCTCGAACCCTCCCACGATGCAGTCTTCCCAGCGCTGTGGTCGGCCTGGATGACCCTGCGGCAGTCGCTGGGGACCGAAATCATCTGGCAGAATATAACCAGCGAAGGAATCCATCTGCCAGAGTTCGGGCACCTTCAGGTCGCCGACAGGGTGAACTTCCACCGGCGGTATGCGTATCTGACGGCCATGTACGAGTACGCGCGCCAACGTGGTCAGCGTGCGGAGCTGTCCCTTCTGGTGAAGGTGATGCTCGGTCTAGAGCCTGCTCCAGAACAGATGCCGCCGGAGGAAGATGACAGTAACGACGACTCCAAGGAAGAGGAGGAGACGGGGGAGGATGAAGGCTCCGAGGGAAGGTCCCATCAGGGGAGCCCGCGGGAGAGCGGCGAGGTGGCCGGCTCTGGCAATATTGATATCACTGAGCTCCTCGAGGTCCGCTTATATCCCTACTCAACCTACTTCATCCATTCTCTTATGCAGCTTCTAACCCATTTCTTCACCTTCCTCAGGAGTGCACGGATGTTGGTCAGGCATCCTCAGTAGGAGTAGGAGAGGCTCCAGCAGGACAGGGCGGGGGCCAGACGCCCATCATTGAATTGACAAGCGTTGAGGGGTCCCCTGCTGCAATTGCTCCTACGGCGGCCGGGATAGCGGAAGATGACGCTTTGGATTCCCGTAAGTCTCCTTACTTTACTGTTGGTGCTTTCCGTTGACGATCCGTGACTAACCACGGCATGCCCTGCGCAGTGATCTCAATACTGGAGGCTCTTCGGGCTGCCGAACCCGGGCCATCCACGAGTGGACCAGTGGCAGACATGCCGCCTGCTCCGGAACAGACTTCTCACACCGAGTCGGCCCCACCAACTGCTGATCAGGGGGCAGCGGACGCTGGCGGTGCTGCCATCGGAGAGAGGTCGGGGGCTGATGAGGGTGTCAATGCCGTTGGGGCGAGAGAAGGTCGCCCAGATGTTGGGGAACCTATCCCCCGTGAGGACATCCCAGGGGCGGACCCTGCAGCAGACCTGCTGGCTGCCTTCCCTGCCTACCGGCCTGCCGACCCCGAGGAGATGGACGACTCGGACACGGAGGCGGTCGAGGAGAGCCGGATAACGCGCCGCAGGGGGTGGAAGTGCATCCATCGCTTCCTCAAGCGAGACCCATCGGAGTGACTGGGGCGCATGGGATCCCTTCAAACCTGGATGCGCTTCCTGTGTGCCGGGGGAGCTGATGCTCAACGCCTCCATCTGACGGTCCGTGATTTCATGGCCGAAAAGATGCGTGAGAGCCGCCGGCGTGCCGGCGTCGCACAATGTCGGGACATGTCGGAGAGCATGCGGGCGCTCCTCGTGGTGGAGCAGGAAGTCCGGCGCCTCGAAGGGCAGGCGGCAGAGAAGGAGGCCTTCGTCGCAACGTTCACTGAGCTTGTGGAGCAACTAACGGCCCAGCTGGTTGATGCCCAGGTACAGCTGACGGAGGCGGGCCAACAGATGGTCACACTTCAAGTCGAGCGGGAGCATGCACAGTCCAGGATCGGCGAGCTACGTGCTGTGACCGCCGACGAGGAGAGGGCACGCAGAGAGCGAGAAGCAGCTCTGGAGGCCGCCAGCCAAAGGGTAGCGGCGTTGGAAAGACTCATTCAGCACGCTAATCCCTAGGGGCTTTGTTTTTCCATTCCCAGAACATTTTTCTTCCGCTACTCAATACTTCGATCCACTTGTATGAACCAATATATTTATCTACATCTTTTGGCTTAACATGCTCAACCACAATTCATTGTCTCGCGGGAGCGTTAACCAAGCTTCAGGCATCCACAATTGGGCCTGGATTTCTAAAGAAAAGAGGGAGGTCATTCCTAGGAAAGGAGACCTCAGACCTAATCAATGTATCATCCCCCCAACTTGTTCCGACACACGAGCGGGACAACGCTAGGGGCGTTAAGATTTTATCCGAACATAGGGAAATGAGAAAGGGTGAATTGCGTGTCCCGAATTCAGAAATCCACAACGGTCGGCCTTCCAGGAAATGCCCAAGACGGCAAGCGGACAATGGATCAATCGACCATACTACTACAATAGACGGACCGAAGGTCATCATTCATATTTCAGGAGGCGGATCACATGTCATCATCAATACCGCTTTGGGGGTTCCTTCAGGCACAAGGGTGGAAATCCAGATCAACAGGGCATGCGAAGCGTGGGGCGAAGTGACGATTTGTTCGGACAGAATCTAACGCTCTCAAAATTGCGCCACCGTGGGGAAAGCGTATTAGGCGGATGCACTAATCTGGCCGTGAATCACCCCAATTCTCAGACAGAACCTCTTTGACGAGGAAACTGTCGCTTCCCATCATTGCAATGGGGAATCCCGAGCTGAATCGGGGAGAATATCACAACTGCACCACTCTACCAGAAGCCAGGCCAGACGGTCGGCGACGAGGAGGGGCGGGACTTAGCGATCCCTGAGGCTGGACCCGAGTCGAGATGCTCGGGCGTTCCTACGTACTCCATCGGGCTGGAGATCAAGCCACACGTAGTTCTGAAAGTGCAGTTTTAACGTCATGCGGGACGTAGAACCCCGTTTGGGGAGATCTTAGTTTAAGGTCGTAGAGCTTGGACCAAAGGGGCAGATCTTAGTTTAAGGTCTTAGAGCTCGGACCATAAGAACCTCAAAGTACGCCACATCGTGGTTCTATCCCCTGGATATGCGAATATGCACTGAGGGATAGTTTCAAGAGTGTCGAGGTTTCGCCTGGTCAGAACGGGAGGTGGAAAACGTAATGTGAATCATGCGGCCATTCACTCAAGGACTGGGGGCACCGGCGTAACGATATGGGAGTACTGCCGACCGTGGCGGAAAAGCAGCATCAATATCGCACTGACCGTTGATGGAATGAGGCAGAAAACGAGCATCAACCGCTCAAGCGCAGGATTCATATCGATTTGCTGCCCCAGGCCCTTGGGGGCACCAGCCCGAGTCGGTGGGAGAGCACTGAGGCATTGTGTCCAGACCGCTCACGGGGGCTCCACCCAGGGCGTAGGCGATGGGTCTGAATGAAAGGGAGCACGAAGCCTGAAAAGTGGAAGGAACCTGACCAAGCTGAACCTGACCCTCCTGGAAATAAACCAGAGTACTCTTGACACTGGTGGACCACTGCAAGGGGTCGAGGGACACGCCTTGAGGGTGACCCGAAGGCGGCAGATTCCAAAGAGAAGGGGGAATCTTTAAGAGGTGGGGGCTGGACCCGAAGTTTCAAACATCTGGGCGTTCCTACGTATCCCATAAGGATGGGAATCAAGCCACACGTAATTCTTGAAGCGCAGCGCAACACAATCGGGCACCGGCGTGGGGAGGGGTGCGGGTCTAGCCCTCGCACCCAGAAGAAGCGGCATTTGATATTTCTTGTTTGTCCTTAAAGATGGATGGTTTTTTCTTTGTGCAGCGACATGCCTGTGATTAAGAAATCTCTGGAGTCGCCACAATAATCAAGCCATGAAAGGCATTGATAAATGGTGTGGTTATTAACCAGCGCCCAACGTGAGTGTCCCCTGAGGAGAACATCACGATGCAGTGCCGTTTCTCGTCGGGCGGCCAAGACGATCACAGTTTACGGTCGTGTGGTAGGACCAGACAACACAGTTTAAGGTCGTGTGGTTCGGACCATGGAGGAATCCGCTTATTGCGATATGGCGGATCCAGCGAAGGTGGGAACATACCCAGCCCTGCGGTCATGCACGATTCTAGGAGAAGGATCCTGGGATAGGGGCCTACATATGTCCATCACCCGAGGGCCAGAGATGCTAGCCTCCAGCTATACTGGGCCCAGAACGCGATTGTTCGGGCGAATCCTTCCTCCTTATGGGGACGAGGGTCCAGCTACACATTGCCCTTAGGGAGGACATCAGCATATATCCTTGGTGCTCAGATCGTGGGAGCCTCGAAAGACACCATTATCCTGGTTGGCCTGCCTAACGTGTAGAGGTGTACTGAAGGTCAGTATGAAGAGAGTGTCGAGATTCCACTACAACGCACAAAGGCGGAGTGTGATGAGGACTGCGCAACCAATGTTCAGAGCCTGAAAGAGACGACATGGCGATCAAGGATGTCGCTGACCATATTCGCAACACAACATCCGATCGCGTCAGCCTAGGATGGGGCAAGCAAACGAGCATCAACCGCTCAAGCGCAGGATTCATATCGATTTGCGGCCCAGGACCCGCCGGTAAATCGACCCGGAGCGGTAGGAGAGCACTGAGGCATCGTACCCAAACCGCTAACGAGGATCCCATTGAGTGAAGGCTCGAACAAGAGGAAGCACGAGGCCCGAGAAGCAACACAGGACTTGTCGGGATTGAATCCGACACTACAGGTCATAGACCTGAGTACCCAAAACAATGTTAACAGATCACCGGAAAGGGTCGGAGGACTCACCCTGAGAGCAACCAAAAGACGGCAGATCCCCGTGATCAACCAAGAGACGGGGCTGGACCTGAAACATAAGCGTCCAGGCGGTCCTACGTATCCCATAAGGATGGGAATCAAGCCGTGCGTAGTTCTTGAGAGGCAGTTTAACGTCATGCAGGACGATGAGGGGTGTGAGGTAGTCCCACACACGGGGGAGGCGTACGGCGCGGCCAGTAGACCGACGTGAATGAGGACATAATCCCCCGCTCACACCATACGCCTCGCACAAAAAAGAGGGGAACTTGGGCCAGAGGCCCAACGCGGGATAGAGATTCCCGGGAAATGGGGCTGGGCCTGAAACATGAATGTTCAGGCGGTCCTACGTATCCCATAAGGATGGGAATCAAGCCGCACGCAGTTCTTGAAGTGCAGTTTAATGTCATGCCGGACGAAAAAAGAAAGGGGGGAGCGGAAGGCATCCCCAAACGTGGGGGGCGTACAGAGTGACGAGCAAACCGACGTGAATGAGGGCGTAGCCCCGCGTTCACACCATACGCTGCATACCCAGAGGCACTTGGGACAAGGGCCCAAGATGGGATGGAAATCCCCGAAGGATGGGTCTGGGCCTGAAACATGAATGTTCAGGCGGTCCTACGTATCCCATAAGGATGGGAATCAAGCCGCGCGTAGTTCTTGAGGTGCAGTTTAGCATCATGCAGGACGAAGTACAGTTTAACGTCATGTTGGACGAGAAAAAGGAGATCTTAGTTTAAGGTCGTAGAGCTCGGACCATGAGAACCTCAAAGTACGCCACTTCGTGGTCCTATCCCCTGGATATGCAAATATGCACTGAGGGATAGTGTCAAGAGTGCCGAGATTTTTCCTGGTCAGAATGGGAGGTGGAAAATGTGAATCATGCAGCCATTCACTCAAGGACTGGGGGCACCGGCGTAACGATATGGAAGTACTGCCGACCGTGGCGGAAAAGCAGCATCAATATCGCACTGACCGTTGATGGAATGAGGCAGAAAATGAGCATCAACCGCTCAAGCGCAGGATTCATATCGATTTGCTGCCCAAAGCCCTTGGGGGTACCAGCCCGGATCGGTGGGAGAGCACTGAGGCATTGTATCCAGACCGCTCACAGGGGTCCACCCAGGGCGTAGGTGATGGGTCCGAATGAAGGGGAGCATGAAGCCTGAAAGGTGGAAGGAACCTGACCAAGCTGAACCTGACCCTCCTGGCAATAGACCAGAGTACTCTTGACACCGGTGGACCACTGCAAGGGGTCAAGGGACACGCCTTGAGGGTGACCCGAAGGTGGAAGATTCCCAAGAGAAGGGGGAATCTTTAAGAGGTGGGGGCTGGACCCGAAGTTTCAAACATCTGGGAGTTCCTACGTATCCCATAAGGATGGGAATCAAGCCACACGTAGTTCTTGAAGCGCAGTTTAACATCATGCAGGACGAATGCTGAACAGTTTAACGTCTTGTAGCTCGGACGAAGTGCAGTTTAGCGTCATGCAGGACGAATGCTGAACAGTTTAACGTCTTGTAGCTCGGACGAAGTGCAGTTTAGCGTCATGCAGGACGAATGATGAACAGTTTAACGTCTTGTAGCTCGGACGAAGTGCAGTTTAGCGTCATGCAGGACGAATGCTGAACAGTTTAACGTCTTGTAGCTCGGACGAAGTGCACTCAGGCAAAGTACTGCTTGAGGAACCTAGCATTGGTGGCGAGGTGCAGCTTCCTCGAGGTCTAGGCGAGCCATGTCCCTGGTGGGGATGACTCCCTATTCCTCATATCTCCACACCAAGTTGTTGATCACCCTTCTCTGGATGACCTCCGAGGGGGAGAGAGGGCATGGTTGCCCCGCAGTTGCGGCTGCTGGGATGGCTGTGGAACGGGCGGGACCGCGCGGAGTAGCCGCGTCGGTGTTTCCCCTATCCCTGCGCCAGTGGGCGGGTGGCGATCGGGCACTGGATTGGGCGACTTGATTCCTGAAAGCAGGGAGAAGAACCCGTTAACAATGACAGGAAAAGGAATCAACAACCAACCATTAGTGCCACGATACCTTCCATGGGGGGGACCCGGGCCATCGACGTCGTGAGACGGAGTGCCCGATTTCCCTTCCCCAGCCCCTGGCGGGTTCCGTTCCCCAGTGCTGAATGCTCGGCCGGGCAACATGTTGGTCTTCCAACACCTCTGAAAGCTATCGGTCTTCGTATTGAGGAGAATAGATTCACGTCGGGTTCACCATTTTTCTGTTTCGGTGCGGATGTGCGTCGGGTTTTTGTTCCGACGTTGTTCCGCCAGGACGCGTTCGCGCGTGCGCCCGTTGACCCGAGGGGATGGGCGCGCGGCTTGTGGCCCCGCAGTCCCGCTTTCCAAAGGCGGGCGGAATCCGTCCCTTATTCAGGGGCGTCTGCTCCTGGATCGAAACCGGGATGATGGGATGTCGGCTCCTCCTTCCGTGGACGTCTCCTCGGAACTCGTTGCCTAATCCGGGTCTCCCTCATAGATTTAAGACGTGCTCGTGAATCTCGTTCCCGGCGCCATGTCTCCATGGACACCGGTTAATTACGCTGCTTCCGCCCGGACGCTCCAAGGAGTCTGGTCGGGGAAGCAACCTGCGGTGAGGAGACCGGGTAGCTCTGGGTGTTGGGGGCGTGTCTTAACACTGCGGCTCTGCATGTCTGCCTTCGGTCCCTAATAGGGCTTCTCGAAGGCGTGATGGCCTGAGGCATCCCGCACTGGGTACGGGGAACTGCGTTACCTGAGGTTTTCCTCAGCTTCCCATGTTTAACACGGGGTATGCCGCGAGTTTAACGTCCAGCGGGGACGGCATCGGACTGATCAACACGATAAGTGGATCAGATGACAGAACCCCTTGCAGGGAACTTCCGACGCTGGGGCCAGCACATGGGCGGCTTCCCGAGTGAAGTGGAGTGGAATGAAATGGCATGACCCCACCGGGATGTGGCGGCCCGGGTAAGGATCAGGATGGATGACGGAGTGAAGAGCTTGGACCCCGTAGGGGCTTCCTACGTACCGCGCGTTAGCGCAGATCAAAGTCAGCGTAGTTCGGATATACAGTTTAACGTCATGCTGGACGTTGGCAAGCCGACTCACAAGGAGGTCGAGGCTGCCAGGAGGAGGATTGAACCGAACCACCTCGCACAGAGGGGAATGGAACGGCCGGGTGGATCACAGTTTCACGTCATGCTGGACGCTGGAAGGAGAAATAGAAAAAGGCAGTGGGGAAGCACAATGGAGATACACATGTGCAGTCCCCCACAAGGGCGGATTCATAGGTGAATCGACGCGAATGTGAACCCGGGAGGGGTCCACTGATGGACGAACCGACGTGAATACGACCGGGACGACCAGGTGGTGGGCTTGAACCTCAGGGAGGCTTCCAACGTACCCTGTTTAGGAGACAGGGATCAAAGTCCACGTAGTTCATTCTGTCAGGACTTACGCACTGAGGCAGCCCGGATGCGGAAAAGCTCAGTTGGAGAGGGACTTGGGCCGAAGGTGAGAGACCTCGATCCCTGTCACGCCCTCTACTGGCTTCGGCAGTGGGGAAGCACAATGGAGATACACATGTGCAGTCTCCCACAAGGGCGGATTCATAGGTGAATCGACGCAAGTGTGAACCCGGGAGGGGTCCACTGATGGACGAACCGACGTGAATATGACCGGGACGACCAGGTGGTGGGCTTGAACCTCGGAGAGGCTTCCTACGTACCCTGTTTAGGAGACAGGGATCAAAGTCCACGTAGTTCGTTCGGTTTGTAATACTCTACCCCCGTGGGCGAAGGCCACTCCAATCCCGACATCCCTGCAGAGATGAGCGGGTGGGGGTCACATCCAAACCGGGAGGGGGACCCTGCATGCGAGGCACGGGATCAGGCGATGCAAACGGTTTAACTTCTTGCCGGACGAAGTACAGTTTAACATCGTGTGTTGAGGATGAAGCGGACGGTTTAACGTCTTGTCGGACGAAGTACAGTTTAACATCGTGTGTCGAGGACGAAGATGCTTGGCAGTTTAACGTCTTGCAGCGCGGACGTGGTGCAGTTTAGCGTCATGCAGGACGAATGCTGAACAGTTTAACGTCTTGTAGCTCGGACGAAGTGCAGTTTAGCGTCATGCAGGACGAATGCTGAACAGTTTAACGTCTTGTAGCTCGGACGAAGTAGTGCCGCCAATGGGTCCGTGTCACTTCGCGCGAACCTGGAGGGCCGCACGGGAAGACAATGCACGGTGCGGGCACCCGGGATGAGGATCATCGGGTGCCACGCAGGCGGGTACCCTCAGGGGGTCAAAGGGGGCGACCCCGGCGGATTGCGCGCAAAAGAGGAGCTTGGCGCGCAATACCGCGGGTCGGCGCGCAATTGGGCGGGCTGGCACGTAATTGGGCCAGCACTTTGCGCGTAGATGATTGAGATTGCGCGCACCGGGCTTCGGATAGCGTGCGGGGGAAACGGCTCATTCTTTAACGAATGGCCACTTAGCAAAAGGGGGGTGCGCGCAATCAGGCTGGATTGCGCGCACCCGGGGGGCAATTGCGCGCAAGAGGATTCTTTTGCGCGCGAAAGCCTTCTGGTGAGGTATTGGTCAAAGGAAAGAAGCCAAAGGGTTGCGCGCGAAGGCGAACCCCGAGGCTTGCTTGCGCGAAAGAAAGGAGGTTACCTGAAGATCGGCATTGCGTGCGGAGGGGGTTGGATTGCGCGAATGAGTGACCCTTCGAATTCCGGCAACCTTCAAAACGTCGAGGGTCACCTTATATTTATAGGCAACCCCGGGCGCGGAATCCGGTTCGCGGGCGCGCAATTTCCTTCGCAGGCGCGGAATCGAGCCCAGCACGCAAGGGAGTCGCGCGGGCCACGGGCGCGCAAATTTGCGCGCCGGCCCAGCGCATTGCGCGCATCCCGAGAGGTTTGTGCACCTTACTTCAACTTTGCCTGCGGGTCTCCAAAATTCCGCATAAGGCCTCCGGGCCCTCCGAAACATGCTTCTGACTCCAAATATGACCTCGCTTTCCGCATCCAGAGCTTCATTTGGGAACAACGGACTTTTCCGGCGTCTACAGATATTATATCCCTAGAATAGAGTAACGGTTCTTGAACTTCACCTGATTCAACCTCTGGTAGTCTATACACAACCATAGACTACTATCCTTCTTCTTGGAGAACAACACTAAATCACCCTATGGAAACAAATTGGGCTAGATAAAACCCCTATGAATCAGATCATTTATCTAAATCCTAAACTCCCAAAACTCAAAATGTTTCATCTATTAAGGAACCATCGAAATCAGAGAAGAACCGAGCTATAACTCTATCCCGGACTCAACATCACGCTGAGGGGTTAGGGTCACAACCTCTTGGGAGAAAACATCCAGAAACTACCCAATGACCCTGGGGACCCCCACTATCCCAGCGTACATTGATTCCATAGACAACTCATCCATCAAATAAAGAAGGGGATCAACACACTGACTTCCCACTTAACAACCCCACTCAACAAAAAAACACATGCTGGATATCCACATCTGAGAACACAATTCTCCTCTAGAATCAGATGATAATAGAATGTATGTAATAAAACCAATAGATTCCTAGGATGATATTGTATGGTTGTATCTATGTCAATAAAATATCCCCATGTTATTGATGTAGCCCCATCATCAATATAAAACCCCGGAACACATCAAAAAATCTAGTCTAGCCTCCAACTGGCATAGTTAACATTAGGGGCTTGGGAAGCCTCTCTACATCCCATACTAGATCATAGACTATAGTGGGTTCAAAAAAGGAGTGTGAATCTCCAAAATCAAACAAGGAACAAATAAGGGTAGATGATAAACTAAGCATACCTCGAATGATCTCTAGCCCCTCTAACATTATTTCCTCCACTACATGCAACTAACCACAACCATATCCTCTACCTCTCTACTGATTACCACCACCATTACTATGTTCAAGTTGAGATCCTTGAACACAAGGATCATCCTGAGGTTGGACTCTTCTTGCTTTATCTATCCTCATTGGATCATAAGTCTGCTTCCCATGCTGCTGAAATGGGCTCACTGGAAACTTCTATTGAGGATGGCATTGAACCTCCGACCTCCACCAAAATGAGATCAAAGAACCACTAGGAACTGATTATGGCTATGTCCATGAACCCCATAGGAAAAACACATTATCCTAATATCTACAGTAAAAGTAGGGAAATCACTGGTCCCAGACAATCATAAGGTAAACTTCTATGTTTTACTACCCATTAGTTAAAACCTTGAAGGTCCTCTTTCCTAAGACCTACCCTGAAAAACCTATGCCTCAAGGAAACCTGCTAATTCCCTTATCACATTAAACCTCCTCGTAAGTGCATCCTCATAATCATCTCTGCCTTCTTATAAACATCCAGATACATTGGAAACAAAAAAAGGAGTAATTTCATACTTGATATATGGACTGAGTGCCTCCTCAAGAAATCTCAGAAGAGACTCCTCATATAGAAAAATATATAGGGAAAATCACAGAAGATCCTTGAACTTTATTCCCAACTCCCACACTAACAAAATCCCATACTAAAGATAAATAATCTTCTATCTCTTCACTTACTTTATGGTATATGAAAGTAACTCTACCCAAAACTCTTTCTAAAATTTGGCCCATGAAACATATGCCTCCTTCTGCACACTCAGATGAAGCATCCACCACTGACGTGTAGTTCCCCATATCTGACTAACTTCCAATGAGACCTAGTATCCCATCAAGTCCTAGATCAAACTGAAAACAATATTAATCTCCACCAACCGTATCTTTATATCCATATCCTAAACACTTCCATTGTATCTCAAAAAATCATACTACTGAAAAGAATACAATTCCCTCTACTAAGACTCATCCTCCTCTTCCAAATAAACCCTATGGTGATCAACTGGATCTGCCTACTAAACATCAACTACCTTATATACATGCATATGATGTTTAGGAGCCATATATTAAAGGAAAACAATAATTTCCCAATCCTTGTAGTATGGAATTTTATTTAAATTCATTTCAATTCAATTTATTCATTTTAAACTTCCCAAAACAACCCAATTGAAATATGAACATAATTCATATTGATGCATGTACCTCTCCAAGGTATCTACCCTATAAATAGGTTCATGTCACTTAGTCATTAAGTAAGCTTAGAGTTTGTACACTGGATCACTGGGGGACATAAAATCTTGTGTCCTAGCTGGTCTCCCTGGCCTATGTCAAGTAACAAGGTCAAATAGAACTGCTTTCATACCAACCCATGCAATCTTCACTATGCCTAACTCCAAACTCCATACTATCTCTCAACCATCACCTCTAATACCACTCTTTCATGACCCCCTCCCACCAAAGATATTGTAATTAGGGGAGGGAGATGATGACCCCCAAATCATGCCTCCAGTAGGACCCAAGTTGGAAACTAGCACTGAGGGTATAAAAATATCATGAAATGGGAGGCATTACCCTTTATAATAATATATAATTAAGAGATAAGATGGATCATCCACAATAAACTCTATGACATAACATAAAAAGAAACCAAAACCATTCTAAAATGCATTTATATGTAAAATAAGTTTAGGTAAAAGTATCTAAAAGTAAATACCCAAAAGAAAAGATAAAGTAGTGAAGAAACAACTATCTAAAAAGGTTTGATCTAGTATGTTATAGCACAAACCATGTTATTGAATCCCTCATTTTTATTACATAACTTTTCATTTACATGGTACAATCATATGATATTTTAAAGTTTAGTTTCTTCAAAAAAAGGTACAAAATACATGAAAACTTAAAACATTATTCTAATCCACTTATAAGGCTTCATAATAGGTTCATCCTAAGTAAATTTATTTCATATCATAACCTAGGGACATACATAAATGGAAAGGGTAAGCATAAGACCTAGTAAGGGAAAGAAAGGGAAACAGTTTACATGTGATCTTGAGAAATATCAATAAGAACTTGAGGAATATCATAAAGGCTTGAGAAAGAGGCATATAATAATAATAACATGAATCATAACTTGTAATTTTGGATAAAAATTTTAATTTATACATTCATAATCATATCACTAAGGTCTTTCACTGAGGTTTCATAAATATTACCAAGGTTTTTCACCAAGGTATATTAAAACATGTCATCTCAAGAGATTAAATTATTTACCCAATACATTGGAGCGATATCAGGGAACACCCTACATATGTATTAATTTTCATGTGATCTAAATATATCATAATAAATCATTTCATAAATATCCTTTGTAGAATAAAATAAAATGGGTTTCATATCAAAAACATGGCATTTCAAAAGTGTTTTAAAAATATGATCATTATGTCATTTATAACCCATGGAAAATAAATGTGGGTTTTATGTATGTCAATACCAAAATAAAATAAATAATTTTAACAATTTTTTGAATACCTATGGAAAATAAAGAGGTTTTTTTATTCACAAAAATAAAATAAAATGGAATTTTTTTAGGATAAGATTGAAATTTTGAGAAGTAAAATCAAGAGCATAATGAGTATTAAACGTGGTTTTGAAAAAAAAGTAAAAAGGAAGGGGAAGGGGTCTTTAATTAATAAAATAATATTAATATAGTAAATTAATAAAATAAATTGGACAGAATAACTTATTTGGGAAATTTTAAAGATATACCAAATAAAAAGGAAACTTGAATGGATAAGACAAGAGGAGATTTCCCTTACCTTGAAGAGTAACTCATAAAACTTGAATATTGGGACCTTGGGGGCTTGAGGAAAACTTGGTAGGACTCATTGGGAGGTAAAACTATCAGAACTTCCTGGGGTATAAATTGGGAGTGAAAGGAAATGAATAGATGTGTGATTATTTATAGCAAAAGTGATGGATTTGTTTATTAATTTCTAAATAAAGGCTTTTGACACTGAGGTAGTGGTAAATGAAAAAACTGTGGGCTTGCCCATGGTTTTGGACACTTGGATCGTATTTTATGTCATTTTATCCTACAATATTAGACTTAAATTTTATATTACTTATTTTTTTCAAGGAAAATTAAATTTTTCACAAAATAACATTTTTAAAGTTAACGTTTCCATTTTAGAATTTAGAAAGTAAATTATATATTTGGAAATTGATTGAAATATATTAAAATAATTAATATTAAAAAATAAAATATTTTAAGTTTTATATTTTGGTTAATTAGTTATTACATCATTATGATGTAATTATGATGTTATTAAATATAGAAAAACTCAAACTGTATTTTTACTATTCACAAAAAATAAAGTATTTTAGAAAATTCTCATAAATTCACCCAAACCTAATTTCGACATGATGATTTAAAAAATGATATTTATTTTTTCACAATATTTATCTAAATATGATAATTTTAAATTTTAAATATAGAAATCTATATTTATTAAAAATGATAGCAGATTGAAAATGCATAGTAAAATTTCTGACACTTGAAAAAAATAAAATTATTTTATCATTTATTTTTAAATAATAGTGTTTTAATTATATTATTTATTTAAAATAAAAATTATTTATAATACATTAGTTTATTATAATAATTATATATTTTCTGAAATGTTAAATTTCTATCCAAAAAAAATTATTTATCAAATTCCATATCAATTTTATTAAGAAAAACAATTCTTAAAATGGAAATGATGGAATAAAAGTTTTATTTATACAAAGGGATTACACTTTAAGGAACCATTACCTTGACACATAACCCCTTATAACAGATTCATATGACTTGATGGTGAGGTGTGTTATGGTGGTAGACTCATGGGGAAGTTCGACTAACATTTCTCGAGTGGTAATTTCCACTAACTTGAACTTCTCCCATAAGTTATTTAGTTAAAGCCTCACTTTTTGGAGCTCAAATTGTGCTTGGTAAAGATAAAATACCAGTTATTATACCTCCTTCAAAAATTCTAAAAATTGGGATTTGTACGGTATGACTCTACTAGTTGATTCCATCATTCATCCTTTCTGTATTAATTCATTTATACTTATAAACACTGATTATAATGTTAAAATTATTATCAATTGTATAGTTTCTAATGTTCATGTTGACCAATGGTTAGTATTGTCCAATGATCATATAACGTTCAAAAAACGATGGTCATATTTCAATTTATACTCACTTCATTATTAATTAGATATAGATTTGTTGTGTATAATATAACTCACATTTTCAGGAAACAAATTTCATTCAAAAAGCTTGTGTTATTACATTATTCCCCCTTTAAGAAATTTATTCCCCAAAATTTCAACTCATTCTCTCAGTTGATAAAAGATGTGGGTACTTATATCTCATTTTTTCCTCTAGTTCCCACATTGGTTCTTCATATTTTTGGTTCATCTACAATAATTTGATGGGGTGGGTAGTCATGTTTCATAGAACCTTCTCTACGGTCCAAGATCTACACCGGTTTCTCCTCATAAGAGAGGTCATGCTACTACTGTACCACCTCAGGATTCAGTACATGTGAAGGGTCAGGTATGTACTTTCTTAAAAAATATGTGGAAAACATCATGAACTTGAGCTATATTTAGAAGGAAGTGCAAGTCGATAGGCCACTGATTTTATGCGATCAAGGATTTCATAGGGGTCAATTTACCTTGTTCTAAGCTTCCCTTTCTTCCCAAACCGCTTGAATCTCTTCCAAGGTAAAATAATAAGGAATAATTTGTCACCAACATCAAACTCCAAGTCCCTTCAACGGTTTTTAACATAGCTCTTCTGTCAGATCTAAGTAGCCTTTATGTGTTACTGGATGACATGAACCTTTTCTATCATCTCTTGAACAAGATCAGGCCCAAGAATATTTCTCTCACTAGCTTCATCCTAACAAGTAGAAGTTCTACATCTCTTTCCATATAGAACTTAATAGGGTTCCATTTGAATACTCGAATGGAATTTTTTGTTGTATGAGAACTCAAATAATGGGTGGTGTTGATCCCATCCAACTTTAAATTCCATTGATCATGTTCTTAGCATGTCCTTAAGAGTTTAAATAGTCTTTTCAAATTGGCCATTAGTTTGGGGATGATATTTTGTACTAAAATTCAATTTGGTACACAGAGCATATTTAATACTTATCTATAATTTTAATGTTGACCTTAGATCATGATCTAAAATGATAGAAAGTGGTACTCCATACATCCTTACCACTTTCTTCATGTATATCTTGGAAAGTTGATCAAGAGATAAGTCTTCTTGGATAGAGATAAAATGGGCATTCTTAGTAAGGCGGTCCATTATAACCCATATTGCATTGTTTCCTTTTGATGTTTTTGGGAGACCAGTGAAAAAATCCATAGTGATATTTCCCCACTTCCATGTTGGTATGGGTAGTGGTTGTAATACCCCTTTATAAATTTGTCTCTATGCCTTCACTTATTCACACACCAAGCACCTTGTAGTGTAGTCAGAAATCTCCCTTTTCATGTTATCCCACCAATAATGATCATGAAGGGCCCTATACATTTTAGTGATTCCAGGATGTATAGATAAAGTAGATCCATGATCTTCATCCATCATCTCCTTCTTTATTTATGGAATAGATGGAACAAATAGCCTTGTACGAAATTTAATTACACTTTCTTGATCAATATTGAACTCAGGAAACTTCCCTTTCTTCACAGCCTATATCTTCTTCTAAAACAAAGTATATTCTACTTGATATTTCTTGATCTTCTCTAGTAATGATGGTTGATAAATCATTTTGGATAGGTTTGATGATGTCCCCTCACTTACAATTCCCATGTCCAGTTTTACTAGGTCTTTGGTCAAAGGATCTACTTGAATCCTCATCATTTCCATCACAACAGGGTCTTTCCTACTTAATGCATCAATGACATTGTTTTCTTTTCCAAGATGATAATGAATTGAACAATCATATTCTTTAAGTAGTTCCAACCATCGCCTCTGTCTCATGTTCAATTCCTTTTGTGTTAAAATATAATTCAAACTTCGATGGTCTGTGTATATATCACATTTCCCCCTATAAAGATAGTACCTCCATATACTTAGAGAAAAAACAATTGCAGTCAACTCCAGGTCATGCATAGGATAATTCTTCTCATGAGGATTTAACTGTCAAGATTCATAATCCACTACTAGAAATTAGGGCATTTGCAATGGGTCATTTGCAATGGGATCCCATCACAAATTACTCGTTACATAAAATGGCGTCGCAAAAAGAGTTTTTTGTGATGGTCTGTCGCCAAAGATAAATATTTGTGATAGGATATGAACTTGTTGCAAATAGCTTCATCGTGGTTTTTAAATGCCTTATTGTGATGGCCCGTAGAAAATATTTTTTATGATTGGACCCGTCGCAGTTACTATTTGCAACGGTTCCTGTCGTAAATAGTGGAAATGGTGTAAAAATAATAATAATAATCATAATCATAATAATAAAATATTAATATTAATGAAATAATAATATTAATATTAGTAAATTAAATTAAATTATAAAATAATATTGATAATACGATATTATTATTATTATTATTATTATTATTATTATTACTAATATAATAAAAAATTATAAAATAATTAAAAGTTCAATATTCATGAAAAATATAATAAAATAATAAAAATAATAATCAAAAATAATAATTAATAAAATAATAAAAATAATAAAAAGAACATAATAAAAAATAATAGTTAATAAAATATTGAAAATATGAAAAATAAAATAATCAAAAATAATAATTAATAAAATAATAAAAATAATAAAAATTTTAAAAATTTAAAAAATTTAAAAAAATTTAAATAAAGTAATAAAATAAAAAAATTAAATAAATAATAAAAAATGTAATATTCTCAACAATATAAAAAATGCACTATAAAAAATGTAGACAGTTAATATTACAAACAAAATTTACATTCAAATGTTTGATCATAAAAAATAAATAGATCACTGGGGGAGGGTCATTTGGAGGAGACGGTGGAGGGAACTCCATACCTAAACCATGAGGCAGATGTCACATGTACTCCAACTACTCCTGCTCCTTCTACTGTTGTCATCGACGCATCTCCTCCTGTATCTCCTACTGCTTCTGCTGCTGTTATAGGAACTTATCATGTTGTTGCTACTGCTCCCATTGACGCATCTGCTCCTGCTCCCTGCGCATAATCTCTATAAGCTCACTCTGAGCTTGCAGTTGCTCCTGATATTGTGAAACAGATGATGATGACTCTCAATAAGCTCCTCTCGAGCTAGATTTTTACATCACAGTAGTTCCATAATAATCCACAAGTGTTAATCAAGAGCTGATGCCAATAACTTGAACTTTCTTGAATGCATATTGGGTCACCTGCATCCATGTTGTCTCATCAAATTAGTGAGAACTGGTTTGAGCATTGGTCTCAGGATGACTCTTAGTATGTGGCTGAGATATTGCAGCCTCTTATGAATCTTTCAATTTCAATTTAAAAGTAAAATAGTTAAAATATTATTTACAGTTAAATTTTAAACTCAAAAGGAAAATATACTAACTACAATATGATGTTGGCGAGCACATCTAATATCTCCAGTGGTGAGATCAATATACATCCTTCTATAAATGTCAAACTATGAAATATTAGGTTATTCAACTACCTATATTAATATAAAATAAACTTTTTACATTTAAAGTTATATAAAATATTTAAAAAAAGTACTTACCATATGATCCATATACATACTGAATGTATGACTATCGGCTTGA
Organism: Viscum album; assembly: GCA_963277665.1. Classification (NCBI taxonomy): domain Eukaryota; kingdom Viridiplantae; phylum Streptophyta; class Magnoliopsida; order Santalales; family Viscaceae; genus Viscum; species Viscum album. The sequence continues at coordinate 511,932,057 of OY728121.1, forward strand.
TGTGTCACCTCCTATATCCCCTAGTTTTTTTGACGAATCGATGATCTCATCTAAAAATTATCACCCAAACAGTGTGAAAATAATCCATCTCAAACTTGAGATGAAATGTAATCAGGTCAGTGGGCATGACAAGACTCATCAAACCCTGCCACTCCTGCTTTCTCCATTTCTTTCCTTCTCAAAATGTGTAAAAACCGACTGCAACACTGATGCATAGTCCCCTGACATGCCTTCTAGATATCCCCACACATTCTCTCATTAATGGGATACCATAAACCCTAAAAAATTATAATATCAAATTATTAATTAAATTAATTTCAAAATAAATATTATTTATTTACATACCAGTCAATGATTGAACATGGGGTGATGTACATCAATGAGAATCTGATCCCATGAGACTCATGCTTCAGAAAAATAATTGTGCAATATAGCCCCCCCCCCCTGTCCAGTAGTTATATGCATAAATATATGGAAAAAAAGAACAAATAATCAAACAATTAGTATATAAATAAATTATTGAAAACTAACTAAAATACACAGGTAAACATGCCTCTGCATGCGTAGATCAAAGCCAAGATGTGGACGCCACTCGGGGACTGGGTTAGCAATCATAAACCGCACAAGACCATGCCCCCTTCGATTCCCCCCTGAACCGCTAGTAGTTTGAGGGTCAGATGACCCAACATCCTACTCGTCCAAAGGTAGCTCAGCTTCCTGCAACAGACGATACAGATCATCATCCATCTGAAATACAAAATGGTTTTTGTTAGAAAAAAATTGAAAACAAATATTATATATAGATATATATTATATATGATTATAACCATCATTTAACTATGTTAATATTCATCTTCATCCTCATCTTCATATCTAACGATGTCAGTGTCTTCATATTCCTCCTCAACATCATCAATTTCCATATAAATTTCAGTTTCATCATCTCTTGTCATTTAAAATTCATTTGTAACATCATTAACATCATTTACACCATCTAACCTTAACTGTGTGGTGTCATCATCGATATCTGTGTCTCTTTATGAAAAAGATGGATTTGGAACAGTCTCTTGAAAAATTTCAATTCTTACCACTTCTGCAGAACCACATTCACTTTGAGTAAACTGATTTTCCCAAGAATTAATTTTTATTATGCTTCACCAATCACTCAAATCTCTTTAAGTAGAACAATATTTTGAATAATAAATTTTATGTTCCTAATGAGATAATAAAAATGGTTCATTTACTCCAAGAAGACTTTTATATTTAATATCAATGATTCCATGGGTCGAATGAACACGCAATCCTCTCCTGGTATCAAACCAATGACATTTAAACATCATTTTTTAATAGTATCCCTAATAACACAGTTCAATAATTTCTTACAGCATGCCATAAAACTCAAATTCAATTTCTCTATGATGATATCCTCTCAAGAAAACACCATTATTCATTTTTTTATCCCTTGTGTGCATGTTTATGAAATCAAAAACAATTCACCACATATACATTATAAGATTTAACCATTTTTTATGGTGGGTTACTCAATACATGAAATCAATTATCAATTTTATCAGCATGTTGAGATACCTAAAAATTTGTAAAATAGTTATCAATATAATAGAGAATAAACTAATTTTATATGTTAAACCAAAAATAATTTATGTTATCGGTTTTTGAAACTAGTAGGAAAAGTTTTTTTGTCAATGTTATTTAAGAGCAGTTTTTGTAATTTGTAGAATTTGTTTCTTGATATGATTATCATATAACCTATAAATAAAATAAGATTAATTTATTATAACAAATATTATTGAATAAGTTATAGGAACACTCATTTTACAAATGGTTTCATTTCTTCACAGTTGAGCAGAACATATGTATGAGCTCTATGATGTTCATCATCTAAAATCCATTGTTCATGAACTCCACTAAAGCCAAGTTCAGGATGATTGAAAACTAATAATTGATTGCCCATTTCATCATCAACAGTTCTCTCGTTATGGATCATATGGTTGTGTTTTGAGGGATATTCAGATTGAAAGTAATGATAGCATAAAAAAAGAAATTTCCTTTTTCAAATAGGCTTATGCAATTGAACCTTCGACCGATTCTTTATTACGTACTTTTTTCTTCAATTTCTCTATGCATCTCTCGAATGGGTACATCCATCAGAACTATTCTTGACCTCCACATTTTTCTTCATCCATCAAATGTAATATCAAATGTTCCATTGATTCAAACAAAGTTGGTGGGAGTATTTTTTCCATTTTACATAAAATTAAAACATCTTATTACAGTCTACTTAATGCATCGTAGTCACTTTTCTCCACAAAAATGGCTTGGAAAAAATATGATATGTCTGTTAGCACATCCCAAATCATAGAATTCAACATAACTCTTAATGTAATTGGAAAAAATCTTTCCATTATAACATGACAGTCATGACTTTTTAATCTCGTAATATGACCATTTCTGACACATCTTCTCAAATTGGAAGCATAACCATCTATAAGTCTCAAATCTACAATCCACTGACAAAATAATAATCAATTCTATTTGGAGAGTGTATAAGATACTTTTGGATTCATTAACATCTGTGATCTAACATTTTCAAATAGTTCAAGTTTTGGTCGCTTGCAAATTTGGGCAAGATCTAATCATGAATTTACATTGTCTTTGGTCTTACATAGTGTATCCAAAACTATTTGAAATAAATTATCAAAATATTTGTTCTCAATATGCATGACATCCAACATGTGATGAACCAAAAAATCATACCAATATGGAAGATCCAAAAAAATCTCTACTTTATCCAATTGTGTTCTTTCCCAAAGCCATAAATTTTATGTTGGTTTATTATTAGTCCAAATGTGATGGGAGGTAATAAAGAGGCAATTTATTTTAAACCTGTACCTGAGACCATTTTTCGAGGTCCATCTCTTTCAATTGTTCCTTTTCTGAAATGATATTTGTTCCTTTGAAAAGGATTATCAGTTGGGAGGAATCTATGATGACAGTAAAAAAAATTCATTGATGAGCATAAACACTTTATTGACTCTCATACAGTATGGAAATGATTTTGGACCATGGGTACTCCATCTAGATAACATTCCACATGTTGGGAAGTCCCTAATTTTCTACATCAATGGAGCTTTTAGTAAGAAATTTTGTTTCATAGAAACATCAAATGTACTAACACCATTACTCCACAGTGAATTTAACTCATCAATCAATGGTTTAAAATAAACATTAATATTCTTTTTCAGATGTCCTATAATTAATAAGGTCAAAATGATATATGGTTCCTTTATCAACATCCAAGGAGGTAAATTGTATGGAGTTATAAAGATAGGCCAATATGAATATTGACTATCGTAAGAACCAAATGGATAGAAACCATCAGTAAAAAGACCCAATCTCAAATTTTAGGATTTTAAAGAAAAATATGGATGCACTTGGTCAAAATTTTTCCATGAAATACCATCAAAGGGATGATTTAATGTTTTACTAGTTGGAATATCAATTTTGTATCATTACATCAACGTCGTTGTGTTCTAAGACATAAATAAACGCTGCAATCTGGGTGTAAATGGGAAATATCTCAATTGTTTTATAGGAATCAATAAAGACTTCCCTTGTTGAGCCTCTTTATACCTCGATTGTCCACATGTGGTACAACTATGCAACAACACATTTTCACCATAATATAACATGTAATCATTTGAACATGCATGAATATTATGATAACCAAGACCCAAATTATGAACCAGCCTCTTGCTCTCATAAAAATTTATAGGCAACACGTTTTCATTAGGTAGTAGTGTTTTTACCAAATATAATATCTAATCAAAATAGCTATTTTACATTCCATTATCTGATTTAATAGCCATAAATTTAGAAACTGTTTAAAATTTTCTTATCTTGCAACCAGGATATAAGGGATCCTCAGCGGACCTCAACAAATCATAAAAATGAGATGATTCCAACTCAGGAGTTAAATTAACATCATCCTAAGTTCCATCTTGTTGAAAAGACAGACCTTCCACATCATGTACTAAATTTTGAAAAAGTACTGGATCTAGAACCAAATTATTAGTATCTTATCTGGAACTGCATTCACCATTTTGATACCAAAAAACATAATATGGTTGAAAACCAAAATTCAATAAAGGACCTTCAACGTTGTCAAATGTGTCAAACGTCCTTAGAGAACACCTTTTATAAGGAAACTTAATTGCCCCTTCTAAAACAAATTCTGGTTTTGATGATGCAAATGATAAGAAAGCTTCAAACCCCTTAATATATACAGGATTTAAACCAGAATTTTTTGGATTCTTGCGCTGATTTATCTAAGCGCGGTCATCTAATAATGATTATTGTTGACTTCCTTGTTCTACATTTCTCTAAAAAAATATAAAATAATTAGTTTTTTTGTATAATTTGATATAAGAAAAACACTGCACAAAAAAGAGAAGACAATTAAATTCCATTTTCTATCAAATTATAATAATTTATATTATTTTAAACTTATTTATAGTATTGTTCTAAACTGTTATACTAATCTACGCTAACTTATAATAATTTATATTATTTATTAGTAATTACAGTTAATTTGTACTAATAATTGTTAATTATTGGTGACACAATTTCCAACGGATTGGCGGAAACTCTTTTGCTCGAAAACTCATTTCCACTGTCTTTAAATGAAATCACTATGAATAATCTGCTCAGACAAACGGATATCCATTTTAGTATGCACGAATATGGAGAGCATTGTAGTGAGGCCTCCCTACTCTCTATCTTTGTGCATACAGAAATGGATATTTGTATGTCTGACTAGATTTTTCATAGTGATTTTAGTTAGAGATAGTGGAGATGATTCTTCGAGAAAAAGAGCCTCTTTTGCTCGATGTCTCATCTCTGAAACTTTCTCCAACTAAAATTTGTATGAAAAAATTACTCTGACATAGGCATATCCATTTTTGTATGCATGAGAATGGAGAGAAGGAAGTCATTTCCATGTTGCTCTCCATTATCGTTCATACTAATTATTGCTAATTATTACTAATTTTTATCATTTGTTATAATTTATTAATAATTATTACTAATTATTGAAATTTATTACTAATTTTTGAAATTTATTAGTAATTTTGTAAATTTATTAGTAATTTTTACTAATTATTGAAATTTATTACTAATTTTTAGAATTTATTACAAATTATAAGAATTTATTGCAAATTATTACAATTTATTGTAAATTATTACAATTTATTTCAAATTATTACAATTTATTGCTAATTATTAAAATTTATTGCTAATTATTACAATTTATTGCAAATTATTTCATTTTATTGCTAATTATTACAATTTATTTATAATTATTTCTATTTATTACTAATTATTACAATTTATTGCTGATTATTACAATTTATTGCTAATTATTACAATTTATTGCTAATTATTACAATTTATTATTAATTATTACAATTTATAGCTAATTATTAAAATTTATTGCTAATTATTACAATTTATTACAATTTATTAATAATTATTACAATTTATTACTAATTATTGCAATTTATTACTAATTATTGAAATTTATTACTAATTACTCCAATTTATTACTAATTATTGAAATCTGTTACTAATTATTGCAATATATTACTAATTATTACAATTTATTGCTAATTATTGAAATTTATTACTAATTATTACCATTTATTACTAATTATTTGAATTTATTAATAATTATTCAAATTTATTACTAATTATTTGAATTTATTATTAATTATTTGAATTTATCACTAATTATTCGAATTTATTACTAATTATTCAAATTTATTGATAATTATTCAAATTTATTACTAATTATTCAAATTTATTACTCATTATTTGAATTTATTACTAATTATTCGAATTTATTTCTAATTATTACTAACTATTACAATTATTACTAACTATTGTAATTATTACTAACTATTGCAATTATTACTAACTATTGCAATTTATTACTAACTATTGCAATTTATAACTAACTATTGCGATTTATTACTAACTATTGCAATTTATTACTAACTATTGCAATTTATTACTAACTACAGCAATTTATTACAAATTATTACTAATTATTACTAAATATTAGAATTTATTACTATTATTACAATTTATTACTAACTAATGCAATTTATTACTAACTATTGCAATTATTTACTAACTATTTCAATTTATTACTAATTATTACTAATAATTAGAATTTATTACTAATTATCACTAATTATTAGAATTTATTACTAATTAATACAATTTATTACTAATTATTGTAATTTATTACTAATAATTTCAATTTATTACTAATTATTACAATTTATTACTAATTATTACAATTTATTACTAATTATTACAATTTATTACTAATTATTACTAATTATTACAATTTATTGCAAATTATTACAATTTATTACTAATTATTACAATTTAGTACTAATTATTACAATTTATTACTAATTGTTTGAATTTATTACTACTTGTTCTAATTTATTACTAATTGTTCGAATTCATTACTAATTATTCAAATTTATTACTAGTTATTCGAATTCATTACTAATTGTTCGAATTTAATACTATTTGTTCGAATTTATTACTAATTGTTGTAGTTTATTACTAATTGTTGCAATTTATTACTAATTATTCGAATTTATTATTAATTATTCAAATGTATTACTAATTATTGGAATTTATTACTAATTATTGGAATTTATTACTAATTATTATAATTTATTACTAATTATTACTGATTATTACTAATTTTTACTAATTTTTTGAATTTATTACTAATTATTACAATTTATTACTAATTATTCCAATTTATTAATAATTATTACAATATATTACTAATTATTCGAATTTATTACTAAGTTTTGCAATTTATTTCTAATTGTTGCAATTTATTACTAATTGTTGCAATTTATTACTAATTGTTGCAATTTATTAATAGTTATTCCAATTTATTACTAATTGTTTCAATTTATTACTAATTATTAGAATTTTTTACTAATTATTACAATTTATTACTAATTATTACAATTTAATACTAATTATTATAGTTTAATACCAATTATTACAATTTAATACTAATTATTACAATTTAATACTAATTATTACAATTTAATACTAATTATTACTAATTAATATAATGACTATTAATTAATACTAATTCTTACTAATCACGCATAATTATTTGTAAAAATAAACATAAACAATGATAAATAAAACTATCTAATTCTAATTTAATTTAACTACAACTAATTAACAATAACTATAATTAAAATAAATTAAATTAAGTAAAAAAAAAGATAAATACCTTATAACTGAAGCTTTCGAAGGGTATAAGCTACGAAAAAATGGCCCAAATTAAAACTTTAAACTATGAAAAAATTTGAGAGAAAATTTTTCACTATAGAGAGAGAGTATTAGAGAATGGAATAGAATAAAGGGAAAACATGTTGGGGTATATATAGATAAGATTAGTTGTGATGGACTTATTTGCGACATGAAAACCGTCGCAAATAGTAACATTTGTGACGGGACCTGTCGCAAATACCCATTGATTATAAAAGTCTTTTGCGACGGAACCCGGCACAAAAGACCACCTACCAACATACTATTTGTGATGGGATATACATCTTGTCGCAAATACTTAAAACGCCGCTAGGTATTTACGACGAGCAACTATAGCCTGCCGCAAATATGCTTTCCCACGTTTTGTCGTGTAACGTGCGCCAAAGCTTTTACAACGGGAACCATCTAGGCATCGTAAAAGCCTTATTATTTGTGACGGGTAGGTTCTCCCATCACAAAATTTTTTTCTGAAGGACTATTTGCAACGGGATACTGACCCGTCGTAAATAACTTGTTGCAATAGCTCAGTTTTCCCATAGTGAGCAATCACCTTTTCATTATTCATGTAGATTCACCCAAGCACTTTCAGAGATGCATCGCTAAAAATAATGAATCCTTCTCCGATAGAGGGAAGAGTTAACATGGGTGTAGTAACCAATCTATTCTCCATTTCTTGGAAACTTTCTTTACACTCCTTTGTCCAGGTGAACTTGGCCCCTTTTTGAGTTAACTTGGTTAGTGGATTAGAAAGTCATGAATTTTTTTCGCAAACCTCCTATAGTATTATATTAAACCAAGGAAAATACAAATCTCAGTTACTGTTGTTAGATAAAGCAACTCTTCCACAACCTTGTTCTTGGCAGGGTTAACTGATATTCCTTCATTGGTTACAATGTTCCCTGAGAAAGAAAGTTTTTGTAACCAAAATTCACATTTGATAAACTTTCCAAATAGCCTCTCCTTCCTCAAAGTTTGCAATATAACCCATAGATGATCCTCATGCTCCTTGTGACTTCTGTAATATATCATAATATCATCAATAAAAACTACCACAAAGTTATCAAAGTATTCCTTAAATATCATTCATCATATCCATAAAAATAACAAGTTCATTAGTCAAGTTGAAGGTCATAACAATAAAATCATAATGCCCATTCCTTGATCATAAGGTGGTCTTTGGAATATCTTCTTTCTTTACCCTCAATTGATGATAAACAGATTGAAGATCAATCTTGGAGAAAAATTGAGCCCCATGAAGCTAGTCAAATAAATCATTAGTCCTTGTAATAGGGTACTTATTCTTCACTATGATCCTATAAAGTTCTCTAAAATCAATGTATAGCTGCATTGATCTATCCTACTTCTTTACAAAGAGAATATGTGCTCCACAAGGAGACTCACTTGGTTAGACAAACCCCTTCTCCAAAATATATTGAAGTTGTTTCTTTAACTCCTCCAAATCGACATGTTTCATTCTATATGGTGTCTTTGATATCGGTTTGGATCCAGGAATGAGTTCAATGGAGAACTATACCTCTCATTCTGGGGGAGGTCCAGGAAACTCATTAGGAAATACATCAATGTATTCCTAAATGATGGGGACATTTTCTATTCATATATTTTCATTTACTTCTTCATCTTCACCAATCATTTTCATAAAGAAGGTTACAGGAGGTTTTTCTAAACAAATATTAGGTTGATATATCTATCATTTGAAAAAAAAACTATAGGTTATTCATTCAAGACTACTGAGATTTACTTACTTCTATATTTGATCTTACCATTATACTTTGAGATCCATTCCATCTCTAGTATAATATCGAATTCCATCATGGGAATGACTACTATATTTGCGATGAGATTGTGCTCACCAAAGTGAATACTACAGTTCGTATACACTATTGATGCTTGGATAATCCCTCCAGAAGTCTTGACTGATAACTCTACTTCTAGAAGTTTAGATATTGATTATATATTCTTTGAAAACTTATAGGAAATAATGGAATGCGTAGAACCATAATAAAAAAAATTACTTTCCATCTTTGAGAGAATAGCGAGAGTACCTACCACCACATCATTTTGAGCTTCAACTTTAGTTGTCGTGATAGAAAAATCCCAACATTTCTCCATTAGCCTATGCGTAGGTTGATGGTGATTCCCCTCCATTAACATTGGATTTAGATGGTGATTGGAAAAGTTCCCAAGCTATCCACACTTGAAGCATTGGACTTCAGGCTAGGCATGCACCATCTTCCCTTTGTTGTTAGTGTTGAGAAGTTGAGGATTCATCTCACTATGATTGTTTTGAGCAATATGGTCATCTCTTATGCACTTGTAACATTTCCCATTCTCAAGAAATCAGTTCCCCAAATGCTTCTTCCCACATTTGTTTCATGTGGAAAATTTCACTTTCTTTCCTCCTCTTTTGTGATCAAAGTTACTCCCTAATATTGTATCCATTTATTTCTTCATTTCATTTGATCTATGGGACCACTGCATCTCTCAAAACTCCAATTCCACCTTCATAGCACTTTTCACTATCTTCTCATAACTATCATAGCCTCTATTGGCTAGATTCCTCCATATATAGGGTCTTATTCCACTGAAGAACCTATCAACCTTTCCATTAGGATCTATGAAAAAACTATAGGTGTGGAGATAATGACTTGTAAAGTTCATCTCATTGCTTACCACATATTCATTTTCCTACTACTTTATCTATAGGAATTCCTTCTCCAATTTTGTTCACATCAAATGGGGAAAATAATTTTTGAAAAAGGTTCCCCTAAACTCGTCCCACTTCATAGTATTAATATCCCTTATTGTCATCATGTTTTTAATCAGTGTCCACCACTGATCAGATTCTCCCTCTAAGCGGTACATAGCCAGGGTGACTTTCTCTCGTTCCAAACAATGAAGTACAGAAAATATATTTTCTATAGAGATTATCCATTGTTCAGCAATCAATGGGTCGATAGATCCACTTAAAGAAGGTGGTCATTGATATATAAAGGAATCAATGGAAAGTTGTTACCTTAGAGTTGAATCTGGTCACTTGGATTGATTCATGTTATTTCTCATAACTCGAGTTAGTTGATTCATCATTCTCATGAAGTTTTCCATTACAGATTCCATCAGAGGGTTGTCAGTTCTTGGTCCATTACGCTCACTATTTACACGGTTACTCCTATTTCCCACCCTTTTCTAAAAGAAAAAAAACTTAGCAAGAAATGTGTTTCTTTTAATTATATTATAATTCTAAAGAAATTTTTATGCCTTAAAACATCATAATTAAATATTTTATTCTTTAACAACATTTACATTTTCTATAAATCATTCATAATGGTTAATAAAAAGCTAGTGATTAACCAAACATATCCCTGGGGAGTGTTCAACTAGGTGTGTATTAAGGCATGTTTTCATCTACCAAGTTACACAGAGTCAGGCCTGATGCACCTTGTCAGATTTGTTACCCCTAGGTACATCTTTACTAGAACCACATCCACTTGTTCATATCCAAATAGGGATTTCTTTTCTCGGAAACCACTTACTTAATATTTTACCAAAATACCAGGATATTTTCATATATTTTAAATTTTCTATAAGGTTATTCCTAAAGTTTTAAAATCCTAATTTCTAAACATAACTAAACCATACTTTGATACAAACTATGGCATCCCACCTTTTTATTATATAACTTTTCATTTATATGGTACAAATAGAGGATCTTTTAAAGTTTAGTTTCTTGGAAAAGAGGGTACATGATACATGAAAACTTAAAAAATTATTATAATCCACTTGTAAGGATTCATCATAGGTTCCTCCTAAGTACATTTACTACATCTCATAATCTGGGGGCATATATCAAAGGAAAGGGTGAGCATAAGGCTCAGTAAGGGAAATCAAGGGAAAAAGTTTGCATGTGATCTTGAGAAATATCAATAAGAAATTGAGGAATATAATAAATGCATGATCAAGAGGTATATAATAATAAGAACATGAATCATAAATTTTAATCGTGGCTACAAAATTTAATTTATACATTCATAAGCATATCACCAAGGTTTGTTATCGAAGTTTCGTAAAAATTAACAAGGTTTTTCACCAAGATATCGTAAAACATGTCATATCTAGAGATTAAATTATTTACCCAATGCATTGAAGCACTATCAGGGCACAACCTTAAAATGTATTAATTTTCATGTGATCCAAATAGATCATAATAAATCATTTCATAAATAACCTATGGAGAATAAAAGAAAATGGTTTTCATGTAAAAATCATGGTGTTTCAAAAGTGTTTTAAAAACATGATCATTATGTCATCTATAACCCAAGAAAAGGGAATGTGGGTTGTATGTATGTCAATAACATAATCAAATAAATAATTTTTATATATTGGTGAATACCCCTATAAAATAAATAGGATTGGGTATTCACAAAAATAAAATAAAAGTTAATTTCTTGAGGAGAAGAAAGAAATTTTGAGAAGTAAAATCAGCGGCATAACGGGTATTAAACATGGATTTGAAAAAAAAGTAAAAATATAGGGGACAAGGATATTCTATTAATAAAATAATATCAACACACTAAATGAATAAAATAAATTGTATAGAATAAATTAGTTTGTAAGTTTGAAAGACGTACCACATAAAAAGGGAACTTGAATGGAAAAGAGAAGTGGGGATTTCCCTTACCTTGAAGAGTAACTCATAAAACTTGAATATTGGGACCTTGGGGAATTGAGGACACCTTGGTAGGACTCATTGGGAGGAAAAACTATTATAGATTCATGGAGTATTAATTGGGAGAGAAAGAAAATTAATAAATGGGTATGTATTTATAGCAAAAGTGGGGGATTTGTTTATTAATTTCTAAATAAAGGCTTTGGACACCTAGGTAGTAGTAAATGAAAAACCTTGGGATTTATCACGATATTTGACAATGGTATTGGACACTTGGATCATATTTTATGTCATTTTATCACACAACAGTCGACCACAATTTTATATTACATTTTTTGTCAAGGAAAATTAAAGTTTTCATAAAATGACATTTTAAAGTTAAAGTTTCCATTTAAGATTTTGGAAAGTAAATTATTTATTTGGAAATTGATTAAGATATATTAAAATACTTGATATTAATAAAATAATATATTTTAATTCGTAGATTGTGGTTAATAAGTTATTACATCATTATGAAATAATTATGATGTTATTAAACATACCGAAAAACTCAAACTGTAATTATACTATTCATAAAAAAAATAAAGTATTTTAAAAATTCTCATAAATTCACCCTAACCTAATTTCAATGTGATAATTTCAAAAATTATATTTATTTTTCATAATAATTATCTAAATATTATAATTTTAACTTTTAAATATAAAAATCCTTATTTATTAAAAAAATAGCGGATTGAAAATGCATAGTAAAATTTCTCACACGTGAAAAAAATAAAATTATTTTATTATTTATTTTTAAATAAGAGTGTTTTAATTGTATTATTTATTTAAAATAAAAATTATTCATAATACTTTATCTTATTATAATAATTATATCTTTTTTGAAAATTACAATTTTTTTCCGAAAAATCAATTTATCAAATTCCATCTCAATTTTATTAAGCAAAACTATTATTAAAACGGAAATGATGGAATAACAATTTTATTTATACCAAGGTATTACACTTTAAGTAACTAGGGCCTCAACACATAACCTCTTATAACACCCGCATACGACCTAAGGGTGAGGTGTGTGATAGTGATAGACTCATGGGGTGACTCAGCTAACATCGCTCGAGAGGTAATTTCCACTAACTTGAAATTATCCCGTAAGAGATTTCATTCAACCCTCACTTGTGTAATCTCAGCTTATGATTGGTCAAGAGCGAATCCTGGTGATGATACCTCCCTCCCAAGTTATGAAAAATGGGGTTCATATGTCATGACTCTACTGGTTGATTCCATCATTTCTCTTTTTTGCATTAATTCACTTCTACTTAAAAACAGTAATTATAACATTAAAAGTATTATCAAGAGTATAGTTTCCAATGATCATATTGACCAATGGTCATAATTGAACAACGATCATATAACGGTCAAAACCCAATGGACACATTTTAATTTATAATCACTTCATTTTTTATGAGATATAGTTTTGTTGTGTATAATATAACACAGATTTTTAGGAAACAATAATCATTCAAAAAGTTTTGGTCATTATACATGTAATCCTCCTAGAAACCTAAAAATCAGTTTATATACATAGGGAGATCATAAAAGTATAATCAATAGAAAAACCAAAGTCTCTCGTGCACATCTAAAAGAATAATACTAATGCACTTGTGAGCAAACATAAAAACCAGCATCACCTAAACAGTTCAATTATCCATCCCAACCTCACCAAGGTATGCTCAACAAACAATGTAAGCCAAGTATAATAACACAATAAGAATCATATCGATAAAATGTACCCCTCACTACTATCCCACTGATTCTCCACTATCACACCCCAATATATTATGACCTATCACTCCCATCTCTTTTGAATAACATATACCACCACCTCACAGCACAGTCACATCACATCATGTCCACATACACCAAGGCCATCACATCACAACCACCATTGTAACCAGTGTAGTAGGGTATCATGAACATGAAAAAAATGAACCTCGTTCCCTCCTCCTATAATTAATGAGCCCCACCATAATCCCCCCACATCACAGATAGATCACATCTCTCCTGAAAACACTTGGTCCATCACCCCATAGCATGTCCATATCACGTCTTGCCGAAAAACACCTGGGTCACCGCCCCACACCACGACCATATCACATATCACCCAAAAACACCTGGGCCATCAACTAGTGCACTAACAGACCTCCATCCATCATATCCTATGCATATATACATTCTTAGAATAGAGATCAGGGAAGAGTGGGTAGCCATCCATCCATCCTCATCATTGAGATGTTGGGAAAATCACCCCCTCCCCCATGTGAAAATGTGGGTGTCAGTACATATTGTTCGATGCAGGTGGGTTTCATATAGAAATCAAAATGGATATAAAATTATATACATATATCCACACACAATCCCAACCTATGGGTTCATAACAAAGAACTAACCAACTCACAATATCCCCACTTTTTATGCCACCTATAAATGAATAACACCACACAAACCACAAGCCACATCTAACACCACCAACCAATTCAATTATCCATCTCATTCATTTCATTATTTACCAACAACAACATTTAACCACGTAGAACATCATTTATTTTCTCATTAATCATTTACATCCCATTAACCAAACTAAACCCCATCCATTTTGATCATTATTAAATAATTATTCCATAACTACCCAGTCATCTAGAATAAAGAAACCACACATCACAAGTAGTTTATCATTCACATTGAACCATCACCTCATCATCCTAAAAGCACGGCCAAAAAACCATCACCTCGTTGACCCAAAATCACTTCCAAATGAACCATTATCTCACCACCCCAAAAAAATGAACAAATGAACCATCACCTCACTTCCCCAAAAGTGTGTCCAAATAAACCATCACCTCACCACCCAAAAATCACGGTGAAACAAACCATTACCTTTCTTCCCTAAAAATGAATCCAAAAAAATCATCAACTCGCAACCCCAAAAGTATGTCCAAACAAAGAATCACCTCTCCCCACAACACATCGCAACTACACATCACCTCCCCAAAAGCATGTCCACACATCAAAGACCATTTTATAGATTTAACAAATGGGATTTTATCACATTTCACATTATTTTAGGGGAATTATTACACAAGAGGTAAATCCAGGGGAAACCATTTTATTTTCCAAATATAATTAGTTGTCCAATTTCCATTTTTGGGTGATATCAGAACAACATGAAATAAGGTTTCCATATCACAAAAAAATAAAACATAAGAAAATGATCCTAAAAACATAATTTTTAACATGGAATTCATCCCATACAAAAACAACATCACAATAATATAAAAGTTTAAAATCATTTGAATCATTCTCCTTTCCCCTTTAAATTTTAATTAACTGATTAATTAATCTTTATTAGGATAGAAAAAACCATACCACATATATGAACAATAGTAAACACCTCCTGCATGATACACAAAAGAGATAAATGAGGTATTCCCTACCTTAAAGAAGCTTTGAGAACTCACTACGCACCGCAGGGTGCAGAATAAATTCCTAAAAACCACAACTGCACAAAGAAAACCACAGATCTACCTAGAATGAACCAAGGTTTATAAAAAATACAACCCAAATCACAACCCAAAACAAAATTACATCACTATAGTGAATTACCTAGATAATAATGAAATAAAACTATAGGGGAAGTATAATTACTCACTATAGATCACCAACAAATAACCACCTGAACCAATAAATTGAAGAAAGGGAGAATAGGGGCTAGAAGGTCTCATTAGGGAACCTAAGGTTAGTCTATAACAAGAGAGATAGATAGATAGGTTCATCCAAATGAAAATAATTTTCCAAATGGGTTATAAATTAACATAGATCCTACTGCTTTCACATAATGTAACCCATTCACGATGTGAAATCCCTGGGTTTCCCAAAATTTCCAACTTTATTAGAAATTTGAATTGCCTTGGCCTTTATTTATTTCCACATCATGAATTATTTTCATGATGTGAATCTATTTCATTGGTTCCCCCTCATCCATACACAAGTCATGAAACTGGATGGTTATACAAACCGTGAAACATCAATTCACATCATATAAACATTTCATGAAGTGAATTTCCCACTACATCTTGGCTACACCTCCAACAACCACTCAACATCCTCAAGCCTCCTATAAAACACCTCCAACACACAAAACCGAAAAATTAATGGGTTGAGAAGGCATGGTTAATTACATTATTACTTGGATTCTAAAATCTATGTTTAGGAATTAATAAATAATTCACATATCCTTTTATATAAACACCCACCCAATATCCCTTTCATCTTCACTAAAAACACATTGATCATAAATTTCCTCTCCATATACATCTCTAAATACCTCACAAGGTTTTCCTAATCTTTAAAGAAGATCCCCCCAAGATTTTAGAAGAAACCTCTCGAGTAAGAGATTCCTTCCTCTTCCTCTTTATTCAAGTAATTTCTTTTTATTAATCCTTTTTATTTCCAATTTTTCATGTTGAAATATTTCTTTACACATACCTTTATTTTTATTATGATTCCAAAGTAATTAGAGACCACCTTTATCTCTCATTAATCCCTTCCATGAGCCTTTATGTACACCCATTATGATTTCAAAATTATCTCATGATTTTACTTGCCAAACTTTTGTGTTGTGAATACAAGTCTTCATTTCCACTCAAAGGTATTCACCTAGTTGTACCTATCCTTCATTTATTGTGGAATTCTATTTATCTAACCCATATTCTTTAATCATGTGATTAAATTTAATGATATATTTTCTTATGTTATGATATATGTGGAACATAAATGCATGTAAATAATATAAATGTGACAGGTAGGCTCAGAATTATATATCCATCTAATGTGTTGGGTAATTTTTTTATCTCATTATATACCATGTATGGTTCACAGGCACTTAGCCTAAGAACATTATTTTATTATGTATTTGTGTTTTACCTCAAATTATCCTTATGATGTTATGTTTTATATTTTTTCCACATTCTTATGATTCCTTGATATTATCATCTTATATCATGATTCTATGTTCATGATTATGATTCTCAAATTTATATGTCATCATGTTATGCCTCCTGACTCACATGTACTACTTTACTTTGTGTTATTCCTTGATTATTCCCTTACTAAGATTTATAGCTTTCCCTTTTCTTAGGTACATCCGCAGGTTATCATGTATTGTATTAGAAGATCAGTGGAATTTAAGGGCATTTTTCCATGTTTTTAAATAATTTTATTATATACCTATTCCAAGTTATTATGATATATATCTAATTACCCAAATAAACTTGGACTCTTTATCATTTAGGATTTTATTATGTGTAAATTTATGTAAGAAGTAATTAAATAAAGTGTATAAAAGATATGGGTCGTCATAAAATTATTCCTCTGGTATAAATATTATGGTTTCCCAACTAAGTTTAATCCAAATAAAATGACAAAAATGAGGCACCTATCTCTTCGAGTCACCTATTTATTTACTCTTCTTACACAATATAATATATGGGCACCCTATTTTGAAATGAACCTACCTAGTTGGATGATTAAGGTACTAACAAGTGTTTACTTTGGAAGGAATACAGTACTTAGTATTTTTAAAATGGATTTTAATCTCACCATCTTGTCACATGTATTCCCTTTTATATATGCATGATTTTAATTTTTTAGTTTGGAATCCATATTCCTTTCACTAAATCAATATGTTCAAACCATATTGATGTGTAACTCTTTTCACAACTCATAGATTATGTTACTAACCCAAATTAAAACCCAAATATATTCACACAAATTCATATGCAACATATTCATAAGTTATGTGAAAATTTTTTATGTAAAGGATTAGCATCATATGAAATCAACAATACCAATATGAGTAAGCTTGGAAAGATAGATAGGAAACCCCTAGTGAACAGTTTGACCCAAAATCCCTCTACCCAAGAGAGGCCTCAATTCCATCACAATCTAACACCTAATATGCATAAACTATAATACCTTTAAATTCAAGCTCATGACCTAATACAATCCAAATTCAAGGTAGAATAAAACTAAATCAATTATCATACATAGAATGTAACTCGTTATATTCTTATATCAAAATTTATAGAAGTGGTTTAACACTTTAAACTAAATCATATATCCATTCGTAATATAAAAATTATATATTAGGTGTTTAGGGATACAATTACATTAAACACACACGCACAAGATGGAAAGGCAAGCCATATCCCCCCCAAGGGATAGCCCACCCATCAAGCCTTATTATATTCATAAATAAAGTAGATAATAAACTAAATAAATGAACTACTCATAAATTTAAACATGAGGAAAACAATTTATGAACAATTCATAAATCAACCAATTATAAACACTTTATAATTTATCCATGTATTATGGAAATTATATAATCAAATAAATATAAAAACTTTATATTTACTTATAAAATGAATACTTCATATTATCCTTTATATGAAATTTTACTTAAACATATGATATTAAATTGAATATAAATATCTTATATTACAATTATATTATGTAAACAATTTATATAATCTAAATACCAAGTATTTAATATTATTTAAACCTTGATCATAAGAATTATCAAAATCCCTTTTGATATGGTATAAATAATTTCTCAAATAAGGCCTTTAATTTGAACACTTCAAATTAATAATTATGAACAATTCATAATTTTAAATATAAACTCCTTCATCTTTTGTATTATTTTTTAATTTATAAACACTTTATAAATTACCCTTATAATTTCCATATAAACACTTCATATTCAAATTATATGTTATTACATATAAATAAAAAAGGGTATTAAATATTAACATTTAATATTATCGATGCTTATTTATTAAAAGTTTTATAAACATTTAATAATTAACTATAAAAACATTATAAATAATTAATTTATAAACATTTTATAAATTAAATAAATATCTTATAATGCCTTTATCTATAATTTATAAACATTTATAAATAATATAATTCAATTCATAATTTAAATTTATATAAATTAAAATTTTCTTCATATATTATATTTTTTGATATACTATATATCGTAATGTGTGGCACGCTTCATTATTAATCATAATTTATGATTGATAATTCTTGGTTGTAATATGACCTTCTAATCATAGCTATTATTGTTTATGATATTTCATGATGGCATGTGTAGCATTATTCTGGTAGTAAAGCCATGTCTCGTTTTATGATAAAGGGAAACAGTGACCTATGTAATATTAACTAAGTGCTCATCATACATCCTATTTAATATCCCAAAATCATATTTTATGATAAGAACTAAAATCATTATTATTAAAAGATACTCTATTTTATGACAAGAAAATAGTACTTCTTATCATTATCGTTTAAGATGATTCCATGTAACATACGTTATGATATAGTGAAAAATGAAGAAACAAATTGTGTTATGTGCTACGATATCTAATATCATACTATGTGATCCTATCACTTCTTATGATATGTAATATTATAAAACACACCATGGAACAAAAATTGTATCATATATTATAATATCACATATCATAAAAGAATCCTCATTTCATTTTCTATATCATTTTTTATGATATCCAAAATTACATGCATAATGATATCCAATTTCTTCACTTAGAAACATGATTTCATGAATCTGGAAGCATGGTAAGGATCAAACATATGAACACAATGCCTTGTCCACCTTATATAGGCTTTAGTACACTCTTGATCATTCTCAATCATTTAATTTCATGTTATGAAATGTACTAGTAAATGGATTTTCTTACAATCACTTTTAACCCTTGAAAATATGACTCACATGTGTTTCATCATGTGAAAAAATAGTCAATGATAGCTTACATGGACTAGATTTTATCATTAACACTTAACATTCCACTGACCAATGAATTATATAATATTATGTTAATCATATGATATGATTAACCCAAATTTTGATACATCCATATTGTAAAATACGACTAGAAGACAGTGAAATTATTTCATCATATCATGATTTACGATATGCCTAAACCAAGTAATAAGATATGATTTGGTTTCCATGTGTTACACCATATGAAATATCAACTGAAGGAGATATTTTCTAAATCCTTATATGTATATGATATATATATAATCTAATTTTTTATTTCATGTAGATTATGATTTGTATGTATGGGGTATGTCATTTCATGAAGCATGTGGGTTCATTATTAATCTTCCACATAGTTATCATTTATCAGGTCATTTAATAAAATGAACATGTGATAAGACTTATATTAAAATGTTGAATGTATAAACCGGTTGTGGAATTTACTCATCTATTATAAATGCATGAGTAAATTCAAAGCAGCGCGGAGCTTCCTCATGGGATATATAAATCCAATTCCATGAGATGAAAGTGGGTAAGTGTGATTCCTTATACATGGTTTAACCTCTCTATATCTTGTAGTTCTTGTCTTCTTCACTCTTTGAATTGTGAGGTTCTAGAACAACATGAGTGATGAAGGATATCTCTCATATGATGAGAGATTCAAATTAATTTTTTGATTCCTTAGGATGTGGGAGGCCTTTATTTTCAAATCCTATGATCTTTATCAAACATATCAAATGAATATAAAATATTTCTAAGGCTTCTATGGTGAAAATTATCCATGTTTATAGTAGCATTCTTCATTTCTAGTTTTAAACAGGTTTTATATTTCATTCATGGTAGATCCTGGATAAGGGATTTTAATCTCACCATATTATCTCATGATATTCCCTTTTATGTATACATACTTCTTGTAATTTAGTTTGCAATCCTATTCCATAAACCAAACCAATATGTTCAAACCATATTGATGTCCAACTCTTTATACAATCCACAAGTTTGTGTTACTCACCCAAAAATTGAATTCAAGTACATTTATACATATCAAAATGAATCATATTCATAAGGTATATGAAAATTTCATGTAAAGGAATAGATTTATATGAAATTGAAAATATCTGCATGAGTATGCCCAGGGCAACATATAGCCAACCCCATTCACCTTTCTAGACAAGGAATAGCCTCCGGGCTGGTAGGTAGTTTGACCTTAAGTATTTCTACTTTGGTAGAGTTTACTCAAGAGAAAATTCAATTCATGATATATCTAGAGACTAATATAAATAAACTATATTCAACAATTATTCTTATGCTCATAACTTAAATTACAAACTCAGGTCAAGGTAAATGAAAACTAAATTCATTTTCATACCAAGCATGTAATGCAAGGCTCTATTTCCTAAAAGTAGTTTAACATTTAAAATAAATCATACATGATTCATAAGATAAAGAGTTTATAACTATGAATAAAATAGGTAATAACCTTTTAAATAAAAAAATCAAATATTCAAACATGATATCCATTTATGAATAACTCATAAATAAAATTTAATTATAAAAATTTTATAAATTTAGCTTTAAAATTATGTGAATTCCATAATTTTGAATATAAAACCTTTATATTCATTCAAATATGAACTCTTTCATATTATTTATCATATGGAATTTTTTTAAATATATGATATTTCATGAATTATAAATGATTTATAATCCAATTTCTATTATGAAAACATTTTAAATAATAATATAATTAACATTATTTAAACCATGATTAAAGAAATCATCCAAACATTTTTGATGTGGATTAAATAATATCTCAAATAAGTCCATTTAATTTGAACAATTCAAATTAATTAATTTATTAACAATTCATAAATTCAAATATAAATAATTTTATATTTTGGCCTTATTTATGTAATTTATAAACACTTTATAAAATACTCTTAGGATTTCTTAATAAACACTTTATTTTTAGATCATATGGAATATCATATAATATGGTAAAATGTATTTTAAATATTAACATTTTTGAGAATATATAAAAGTTTCATAAACATCTATTTAATTGATTATAAACCATTTAAAATTTTAAAAAACAATTTTTAAATATTTTTTATTTACCCTTATGCAGCAGGTGTGGCCTACATGAAGGTAAAATCCTTTATGTAAGGGTATTCTGGGAGTTATCTCCTACATAAATGGTAATATAGAAACAACATTTATGTGGTCCCATTATATAAATGCATAACTTTACATACACTCTTCTACGTAATAGTACATGGGAATTACCTTTAAAAAGACCCATTTTTGTAAAGATAATATTCTCTAAAGTTTATATAGACCCCACTATGTAAAGGTAAAACAACAATGGACTTTACATAAAATGTTTATATATAAAGGTATCCAAGGATAACCCAAACTGTAATTTCTCGGCTTGAATGACACTAAACTAATGCCCCAATCCGGACCACCACATGACCTCAAGAGCACCCCCTTATACACCAGAGGCTTCTAACTAGAAATAGGGGTCTAAATGGAACTATGAGGATATTGTAACCCCGTATTAAAGTGAAAAACTAGAAGTAAATAACCCAATCTCTTACACATTAGAGTAAATGGAAAGAATAAATAGACTAAAACATGCTATACTAAAATGAAATTCAATAAAGGCCCAAACAGTAATGTCACAACCAACCACCCACTAGGATGGATACATAAAATACCAAAATAAAATAACTAAAAAAATGCGGCATAACATCACCGAGCCAAACTCATCCATTCTTCTCATACCAATCGATCAATCCAGATCGACCAAACAATACTCAATGCGGTTATCAGCCCAATCGTGTGCCTATAATAAATATTTGAGAGCTCCTCGAGTGCCCAAGTGTAATGGAGGACCAAGTAGGGTGAGAGTAAAACCCAGTAGGACACCACCAATGGTGTATAAAGGAAATACCATTGAGATTAACATTTTATACAGATAAAAAGTTGAAAATCAATATTTTAGAAAAGAGATACAAGACAAGGAACACGACAGATCATCTATTATCCCCTAGCTCAAGGGTTATAAGGTGACACCTAGACTAACCAAACATGCAACAACCTAAACCAGTCCTCTAAGGTGAAACAAAGGAGGTACATACTGTAAATTTCAAGGAAGGGTGTTCACTTTTCATTCAACCCAGGGAGGCATAAAACCAACATCCATGGTACATATCAAATGTTCCTGAGCCATAAATACCTATAATGTCAGTCTGACATCTAAATCAAATATCAACATCAAAATCAATCATGGATAGAACCTTCATCCAGCACCTAACCATATACTAAACTATCAGTACTGATATTGAACATCAGGTCTATCAAACCCATCACAAAACTTAATAGTAGTGCATGAATCCTCAGTCCAGTATCCATCTATACATAACATCGATGGTTACTAGAGCATCATTATGGCCCATACAAGGAGTAGTAGCATCAGTCAAATATCTCATTCTACATAGTACACCATCATCACCTAGAAAATCAGTCTAGAATTTTAACCTTAAAGTATACTATCAGTGTCCAAAGCCTTGGTCTGATACCTTATCCATAGTATACTACCCATGCCCGAAACATCATTTCATCACATAAACCATTCCATCATATCTTAAATACTAATATCAACATCATGACCATAAAAATGTTCAATATAAACACAAAAATCCCATTTTAAAGCATTAAAACTTACTAAAGTCCCAACAGGCCATCAAAACCAAAACATGCCTCAACAAATCTCAACCCCTTTTTCACATTCCAAATGACACTAAAACAAAAATCCCTCATTAAAATTTTCAAAATAGCCCTTTTAAAACTTGGGCCTTTCTCTTTGAAATTAAAAACAAGGTCCAAATCCTACATTACCATTAGAACCATCATAATATCCATCAAATTGTTTTCACAAAAGAGGCAACTAGGTACCCATTTCAAATCCACATTTGAAATACATTTATAAAACCCTTCTAAAAAATACTTGGAGGTTAACACTTCATTTTAAAACAAGAATCATTTCAAAATATATTTTTCACCCTTTGACACCCAAAACCAGGTCAAAACCCAATGTACACATTAAAACCCATTTCAAAATCCTTATAAGAATATTCATAAAATCTTAACACATAAAATAATTCCAAACCATCCCTTCACAACCCCACTTTACCATCTTCAAGAAATGGCTCACCCCATGGGAAAACATGGGTTTGGTCTTATAAACACCCCTAGATCCAACGAGATCCATAGAAGGTCAAAGGTTTTAATCTAAGGCCTAAAACCAAATTTATTAATCCAAGAAAGTAAGAACACAAAATATGGCTTTAAGTAACATACTATATACACATAAAAATAAATTAAAAAGACTATGAGTAAATATCTTATACCACCTACCTCATTAATGAAGCTTTCTGAAACACTTACAATGCATAGAGGCCCTGTCAAGGCTTGTCTAAGCATTATCCAAACCCCTCAGCACTCAACTGTTCTAATCACAATCACCTGATCTCTAGTATTTAACCAAAAAAAATAATCAATTATAATAATAATAATAATTAATTAACTAAAATCCAACTTGTAATAATGTTAAAAAACTCATCAGATTATCGTGCCACCCCAAAACTGAAACCATCCACTCACTAATGACCCACAACATAACCCCAAACACACGACAGGACAAATACCTAAGAGGGGATGCCAAATCAACAACTAATTAAATTAAATCATTCGTAAAAAACCTAAAAAAAATCACCATGGTCACATACCTTGTTGAAACACCACAAAAAAACATACAAAATCCATCTTGGGATATCCACTACCTAAGACAACCAAAATCCCCATCATTTTTAGTTGATTTAACAATGATCTGGTGGAATCTGAATCAAATCCCTAACCTTCACATCCAAAATTAGAAGGAACCAAAATAAGGGAGAAATGTGTGTGTGGTTGCCTCTATGGTTCATGTGTGTGAGGGGAAACGAAGGGGGGATTAGCTTAAATTCCTAGAGAGGAAATGGTAAAAATTCTATTTTAATGTAATTATGGGATTCTGTATAGTTTGGCCACATAGTTTTCCAAATCATGCGCCAACCATTTGGTGGGATTTTTCTAAGGCCACCCACTCGCATGGTTTGGATGCACGGTTGGATAAACCATGTGCTAACTATGCACACCCATACTTCTCAACACTTATGCCTCACACGGTTTTAAAAAACATGCCCCAACTATGTTGTCATCACTAACTCCCTTCTACACCAAGGCACGTGGTTTGTCTGAAATTGTGTGTAGACCGTGTGCCATGCCTCAAACCCTCCTCAACCTCGCACATTTTTTCCTTTTTCCTCATATTTTTTACCCCAGATGATTCTATAACTATTCAAATAAAACATGATTAGTTAAAATGAACTAAAAAACTCCTGAGCATCAAGGTGTTGCACGGTTACTCCTAAACCATGCACACCAAACCATGCACCCTTTCCAGAAAACCCAAAAACTCCCAAAACATAATCAAAATCCCTTTAAGATCATCTAAACACTAGGGATACCTTCCAAGCATCATTTTTAATTTCTTGGACCTCTCTAGTCCATTCATTTGTGAAAATATGGTGTTTGAGGTATTCTGGGAGGTCAAGGGGACTTATTTCTAACACTTTTCCAAATTTATATTTATGTGAATAGTGTTTCCAAGATGGTAGGTCATCTATAATTAGGTCATCTATCGGTAGTTCATCTATCATTATTTAATCTATCAGTAGGTCATCTATCAGTAGGTCATTTATCGGTAGGTGTATAATGTTTCTTGATTGGTAGGTGCATAGTGTTTCCAACTTCCTACAGTTTTGCTCCTTTGACATTACCTTTGATGTAAAATGAATTAAAAGCCTTTTTTAAGGGATTTAAGGCTGATTCAAAGCCTATAACTCCTATTTAAATTTTCCTAAGGTTCTAGGTGAATTTACTTTTTCAAAATGCATAATCTCAACCAGATCCACCTTTAATGGAAAATCTAAATTGTTGCATCATCTAGATCTTCAAAGGGTCAAGATACCTTCCACCCTTATTCTTATTTCTCCTTTATCTTAGTGTGAGTCACCCTACACCTTTTCTCCCAAGGAGTTTGTGATTTTTCTACCCTTGGTTCATTTCCCCTTGGAGCTTTTCCTACTACATGTGCACCCCCTATTTTGGTGAAACTAGGAAGTGTCGATCCTTCTTTTATATAAGGTATGTTCTACCACCATTCTTCTAGGTTCCTCGATCTATTTCTTATCATTTCTCTTTTCCATGTGATGGCATGTGATCTCCATGTTTCAAATGAATCTTTCTTGGTTGTTGGTTGGTGTGGTTATGTCACAAAATCCTTGGGTGGATGAAATTGTTGCATGAGAGGTGACCATGATTTGCTATGTTGGCTCGTTATTATGAAAATAATGTCGAAAACCTTTTTATGTAGGGGATTCGTGGATTCTATTTTGTTTACATGCAATCATAGAGATATCATGGTTTATCCCACTGGATCACAATGAAATTGACATAATAAATATTTGAACATTATTAAAGAATTGGTATCAATTGCTTAGGGATGTTGTTGCCTATTTATTTTTCTAGATAGTGTGATATCCATGCCTAGATTATTTATCATGTTGTTCTTGATGAAATTTTTAAATAACTTAAATCCATAATTAATTGATAAATTAATTGGCTAATAGTTTAAAGATTCATGTTAATGAATCTGTTTGTTGTTGTTGTAATTTGATGATAATCAAATTAATGTAGTATGCATATTTAATTGAATTGGTTGATAAACCTGAAGCATGTTGATTATTTTTTATTAAAGTAATGTCAAATTAATTGTTTGATTAATTTTTGATAGCTTGAGATAGCTAGTAGTTTAGGTTTCCCATAGTTGGAACATGTGATATTAAATTGGTTAATTCAAGATGGAATAAAGAACTTGTTATGTGTAAAAATATAATGCCTTATAGGGTTTTGAGTTTCTCTATTTCTTGTAAAGTACAAGTGTATTATGCTTTTGAGCTATGAGTTCTCATTTTGTGTGAAGGTTGAATGCCTTGTTTAGGGCCAAGAGCCCAATTTTTATGTTGTTTGTTTCCTGATGATTGTGATGTGATGTGAGCCTGTGATGGATGATCCTAGAGGGATGTTGTGGTATGTGGGGGTAGGGAGTCCTAGTGGTTATTGTAGAAGTTTACACCTAGAGTGGCGGGATGAATCGGTTTATGCATGTGGGTGTCGGGGAGGACACTAGGGATGATGGAATGGGTTGATGTTGGGCTTACCTATTGATATGAATGTTGTGATGCTTGTTGAATATGTTGTTTTTTATCTGATTTACTTTCCATGCTACTTGTGGTAGCTAGTCTTGATTACCCTTCTTAAAAAAGAGGAAAATATGCACGGGGTATGCCACATGCTTTCCATGTTTAGCTTCTCGAGGATGGATGGGTCTACACTCCTTCTATAGGTGGAAAAGACTCGACGAGTAGTCTATATACTCACTGTGTTGATCCCCTTGTGTTTGGTAGCTTAGAATTCTTTTATATAATTCATGGAATTATGGAAAGTGAAGATGTTATTAATAAATTATTGAATGAATGAATGTTTAACCTATGGGTTTAGGGCTTGCTGGGATGAAATGTCAAGGTAATATTTCTAAGAAGTTGTGGACTCGGTTTGGTTATACTTAGAGGGAATAGATCTTGGTTTGAATGTTAATGTTATGTAATGTGGTAAATATTAATGGTTAATTAATGGTTAAAGAATTAATTAACATAGTTTGAAATTGAAAAAAAAAAGGATAAGTAACTTAATGTAGCTCTTTAAATGGTTGTGTGCTTATAGGATATATTGTCTTAGCAGTGGTAGTTGAGAATCAGAGAGAAACTAGTTGTATTTGAGTCTGAGACTAGGTTTTTCCCATAGTGTGGTTTTGAGATATATTATATAATGTACTTTTTGTGTTTCTATAAGATACCCCACCCTATCAGTTAGGGATACTGACACCCTAGGGATTCTGAGCCCTAGGGGGTGTTTTCCCCAATATCCTGGTGGGAGGATGGATGGATGACTTCCCCCTTTGGCCCTTCTCTCTTCTCTTAGTAGTTACTTTTTCTGGTATGCACAGTGGTTAGTTTTTCTCATTTATGTGTGTATAGGGATGTAATGGATTGTGTTTATTTCACACACATATATTCTAGATATAGTTTCATATGTGAAACTATAGGTATAATTTGTATAGGATATGATGTCTTGAGGATCCATACTCGGTGTTTGGGTTGTAGTGGCTCGAGGTTTAATACCCAATGTTTGATACACATTATGCGGGATTTGGTGGCTCCTGGAACTACCTAGTTACTTTTGGTTGTGTGAGTGTGGTGATGAGTTGTATGAGGTGCATGTTATAGTGATATGCCCAGGTGTCTTCGGGATAGCTTTTTAGAGAGAGATGATCAGGGCGTGCAACGTTGGGGAAAAGTAGAAAACCAGTGGGGAACTGGTAGCGGGGTACCTTTGATATTATTTATTATATTTTATACTCTTGTATTCAATACTTTTTGAGAGTATCCATGGTGAGTATGGGAACTTAGTATACCTATTTAGGTGACGAGTCAGTTTCACTTGTCGCTCACTGTGCTTTAGCATGATTTCTTTACTTTTTCATGAGAGGATTCAGGGAGGATCCTACTAAGTATACTGTTATACTCACCCTATGTTATATAAGCATTTTTTAGGTTACTTGGAGTAGGTTGGATATCAGGCTGGTTACTACTAGCTTGGGGGTTTTACAGGAGTTGTTTGGGCTTCGTGGTCGCTATCATTTTACTTTATTTTGGTGGTTGTAGTTTTGCATTTTATTTGTAGTAGTCTTTTAATGACATTACATATATGTATTTGGGTTTATTTTTTATTTTAGTATGAGCAGGAGTTGGTTGGTGTCTGTCTTATCTCTCTTTTCTTCATGTTTTCTCTTAGAGGTTAATGTCTCCCATCTGTGTGTTTATTATACCCTTGGTGCTAGTCGCTAACCCGATGCCTACTGGAGGTGGGAATTAGGGTCATTATCTCTCTTTTGACATTTTCATCCAAGGAGGGGTACACTTTATGGGGATGAAGTCATGAAATAGTGGCATCAGGGGTCTGGTTGACGGATAGGATGAAGTTTGAAGTTAAGAACATGTGAGGTTGCATGGGCTGGTAGGGAAACAGTGTCAACTAAGTTTAGCAAGTGCTGTAAACATAGGATACTAGTTGAGACACGGGTATTTAGGTCCCCCTGTGATCTTATGAATATACCTTTAAGTTTATAGTGGCTACTAAATGAAGTGATGTTGGTTTTAGGGTAGAAACCTAAGAAAGGATCATGCATGTGTCGTATTTGAACTCGTGTTTGAATGGGTAGAACATGGGATAAGTTAAACTAAAACGAATAAAAGAAAACAATTAATTAATGTTAAAGTATTCCATATTTCAGGTTTAAGAGCTCTAACTATTTTTATTTTTGTAGATATGGATCCAGGTTGACTTCCTCATTAGGTTCGCTCAGAATATTTTCAGCAAGTTATACCATTAGATTGTCGCAGATTAGAGGTTGAAGACAATGAAACTTGGAGGATGACACTCTGAGATTTTTAGTGATAAAGTCTACAGAAGTATGAGGTCATTATTTCAGATGAAATCGCGGAATATTTTTTGGAGTAGGTTTAGATAGATTTCAGTTTGATCTATGATCAGAAGGATAAATGGGTGTCATTGGTTTTGATGATGCTTCATGGGGTAGTGAGGCAGTGGTGGTTCTTGTTCCTTGGGGATTGTGAGGAGTCTGTAGTCTTGTGGGGGGAATTTCAATACCAGTTCATAGCAGAGTTTCTTTCTTCAATCATGAATTCATACAGTCACCAGGATCTTCTTACCCTTTGACAAAGGATCTCCAGTGTATAAGAGTTTTGAATATGTTCTATGAACCTTTTACAATATGCTTCATACCTATTACCAAATTAGGAGGCTAGGGTGAGGAATTTCTAGGATTATTTGCGTCCAGAGATCTAGTGTCAGGTCACCCCATTTATGCTGAAGAAATATATTGAGGTTCTAGCAATAGAAGAGGTTATCGATAGGATGTTAGCTATAACTGGATCATCATGAGAGGGGAGTCATCAGGATTCCTCATGAAGCAAATCTGTGGTCTGAGGTTCTCAGGTTTTAGGGTAGAAAATTTTTTGTTCAATCGAGGGTAGGTCCCAGCCCTTAATGTCTCATTTCTCTGTGGGACACATCTCTCAAGAATTTTATAAGTGATTAGGTGATTTTTTTTCTTATGGAGTCTGAGATCATCATCAGTGAGAGTACCTAACATTTTTGAGCAGTCAGCATGCATCAGGTTTTCTGCTTTTGGTTCCTCTGTTGAGGCAATTCTAGCCGAGGCAGCATCAGCAGGTTGCACCAATTTTGGATCAGTAGAGAGAATATGGGGAAACTATAGCATAGCCCCAGGATGCTTCTCATCCTCAGAGATCATATAACGTCCATGGATCTGGTTATCATCAAGGTTAGGGAGGTTATGAAGTAGTTTGTGGTCAGATTTATGCATTAGCACTGCCAGCACTAGGAAAGCTAGATATCATTCGAGGTACCTTTTTATTGTTTTCTACTTGGGTGCATGCCTTGTTTGATTTGGGAGTGATTCACTCCTTCATATCACCTAAACTTTTCCATTCTTTGGGACTTGAGGTAGAGAGTCTTTCAGTGCCTTTTTCATTGACTACGCTAGTTGAAGGTTGAGCTGACTTGTTTGAGGTATGTAGAGACTGTGATCTAGTGTTGGGGTAGCACTGCTATTGGGTAGATTTCCTATTTTTATAGATACAACCATATGATGTCATCCTCATCATAAATTTTTTGTATTTAGTTCAGGCTATCATGAATTTCTTTAGGAGGAAAGTTTTGTTCTTCAATGCGGATGGAGATCCAAGAGTGTTTGTTGGTGAGCAAGACCCTCGGATGGGTTAGAGGTGTGTTTCATCCTTATCATCCTTTATGGATGATCTGATGTTAATTTCATTATAGGTTTAGTAGTTGTAATTTACTAGGGTCATAGAAGAGTACCCTGATGTCTTTCCAGAAGAGGTTGTAACGTTACCCCATCGACGAGATATTGAGTTCGGGATTGATCTATAACCAGGCAAGTCTCCTATCTCGATGTGTCCGTATAGGATGGTGCCTTTTGAGTTTTGGGAGATGCGTATACAGCTCGATGGTTCTGCTACAATGTAGTTTTGTTCAAATGAGTGTGTCACTATGGGGTGCACCATTTTTTTTAGTAAATAAGGCTGACAACAGTTCGCGATTGTGTGTCGATTATCATCACTTAAACTAAGTGACAGTGAATAATCTCTATCCTTTTCCACGGATTGATGATTTATTCAATCAATCGAAGGGTGAAAGTTGGTACTCGAAGATAGATTTGTGGTTAGGATATCCTTAGATTCATGTGAAGGATGAGGATATCCCAAATACTATTTTATGTTGTCATCATGGGCATTACAAGTTCATTGTGATGTCGTTCTGTTTGATGAATGATCTAGTTGTGTTCATGGGGTTGATTAATGCTATGTTCTGTGAGTTCCTGGATAAGTTCATGGTGGTTTTCATCGATGACATACTTATGTACTCTATGTCAGAGGAGGATCATGCACATCATATGTGTGATGTTTTAGGAGTTCTTCGTGTTGAGAAGATGTTTGGAAAGTTTTATAAGTATGAGTTTTGGGCTCAATAAGTTCATTTCTTGGGGAATTTTGTATCCTAGTAGGGAGTATATGTGGATCCATCAAAGATATAAGTAGTTGTGTCTTGGTAAGACCCCAAGATAGTGGTAGAGGTGAAAATTTTCCTTGGTCTCATAGGCTATTATAGAAGGTTCATAGCCAATTTATCTTGGGTTGTGAATCCTATAATAGTGTTTCCTAGAAAGGATCAGGCATTCATGTGGACTGATTAGTGCCAGGAAACTTTCGAGTACCTAAAGGGGAATTTGGTTAGTGATCTGGTTCTTTGTTTTCTAGTAGAAAGATTTTAGTTTGAGGTTTTCTATGATGCTTCATGTTTGGGGTTAGGCTGTGTTTTGATATAGTAGAGATCGGTTGTTTCTTATGGGTCTCATAATTTACGTACCCCTGAGAGTAACTATGCCACCCAGGATCTTGAGTTAGCAACGGTGGTGTTTTACATGAATATGTGGAGACATTCTCTCATCGGTGAGTGTTTTGTGATATTCACCGATCATAAGAGCCTATGGTATGTTTTCTCCCAGCAAGACATGAACTTGTAATAGCATCGATGGATAGAGTTCTTACAAGATTATGACTTAAAAATTTAGTATACACCTGGAAAGGGGAATGTTTTTGCTGATGTGTTGAGCATGAAGTCACATAGTGATGTAGTGCATGAATCTAGTGATTCTTGAAGGGTGATTGAAGAACTCTCATCATTACATTTTGATATGGGAGAAGTTGGGGGTAGAGGTTATCTTTTTCAGATGACGGTGCAGTCATCTCTGGTGTAGTAGGTAAAACAGTCCTAGTTGGGGTATCATGAGGTGAAGATCTTGGGAGACTGAGTTGTTTGTGGAGAGGCCCCTGATGGTTGGTTTGAGTATGAACAACACTAGGTGTTTTTTTAGTGGAGTATTTTCATTCCTTTGGCGTTGTGTGAGATGCTTCTTAGAGATTTCCATAGTTTGCCTTTATTGGTACATCCTTGCATGACAAAAATGTACCAAGATTTGAGGATTCTGTTTTGGTGGCATAGAGGAGAGTACTTGGGAATGTGAGTCACAGATACATGCTCAGTATCCTGAGTTGCTTGATATTTAGCTCTACTCTTGTAACATTGTTCATTTGGTGGTTGTAGATCCTTTCCGTTTATAAGATGTCTTTATCTTGTTTCTTGTTGTGTATTTCTCTATTTTTAGAGGTATCTCCCCCCGAGAGAGTGTTTAGAAGTTGGTTGTGGTTGTCATGTGGTTTTGTATTGTTCTTTTTATGAAGTGGTTGATCTCCTGTGGTGGATAGAGCCTTGAGAGGTATCTCATGGGGTAGATGTTCTGACAACCCCTTTATGTTTTCTCTCTAGGTTGGTTTTGGATTCTCGAGGATGAGAATATTTTTACAGTTATATGATGTAATGTCCTGGACCTCTCCATTCTATTCCTTTGTGAAAATACGGTGTTTGAGGTGTTCTAGGAGGTCAAGGTGACTTATTTCTAACACTTTTCCAAATTTATAGTTTTTTGAACAATGTTTCTAGGATGTTAGTTCATCTATCGGTAGGTCATATATTGGTAGGTCATCTATCAGTAGGTTGAAGATTGTTTCCAGGATGGTAGGTCATATATCGATAGTTCATCTATCGGTAGGTGTACAATATTTTCCAGCTTCCTACAGTTTCACCCCTTTGACATTATATTTGACGTAAAATTCATTAAAATCATTTTTTAATGTATTTAAGGCTAATTCAAATCCCATAACTCCTATTTAAATTTTCCTAAGTGTTTGGGTTACTTTACTCAGTCAAAATGTGTAATCTCGACCAGATCTTCCTTTAATGGAAAATCCAAACCACTGTACCGTCTAGATTTTCAAAGGGATGAGATACCTTCCTACCTTGTTCTTACTTGTACTTTATCTTGGTGTGAGTCACCCCAAACCTTTTTTCCTGAGTATTTATGTGATTGTTCTATCCTTATATCATTTCCCATTAGATCTTTTCCTACTGCATGCACACCCCCTATTTTGGTGCAACCAAGAAGTGTCGATCCATATTCGATATAAGGTGTGTTCAACCTCTATTCTTATGGGTTCCTCGATCTGTTTCCTCATATTTCTCCTTGACATGTGATGTAATGTGATATCAATGTTTCTAATGGTGCTTTCTTAGTTTTTGGTTGGTGTGGTTGTGTCACGTCATCCTCAGGTGGATGTAGTCATTGCGGGAGAGGTGATCGTGATCCACTGTGTTGGAATGCTCTCATGAAAAGAATGTCGAAAACCTTTTTAGGTAGGGGATTCATAGATTATATTTTGTTTATGTGAAATCATAGAGCTAGAATTTTTTAGCCCACTAGATCATAATTAAATTGACATAATAAATATTTGAACCGAAATAAATAATTGGTATCAATTTCTTAGTGATGTTGTCGCCTCTTGATTTTTCTAGATAGTGTGATATCTATGTATGGCTTGTTTAGCATGTTGTTCTTGATGAAATTGGTAAATAACGTAAAGCTGTAATTAATTGATAAATTAATTGGCTAAGAGTTTAAAGAGTCATGTTAATGTATCTGATTTTTTTGTTGTAATTTGATGATAATAAAATTGATGCAGTATGCATGTTTAATTGAATTAGTTGATAAACCTAAAGCATGTTGATTCTTGTTGATTAAAGGCATGTAAAATTAATTTTTTTAATTAATTTGTGATATCTTGAGATAGATAGTCTTTTAGGTTTCCTATATTTGGAACCTATGATATTGAATTGTTTAATTCAAGATGGAATAAAGAAGCTATTGTGTGTTAAAAGATAATGCCTTGTAGGGTTCTGAGTTACCTGCTTGCTTGTAAAGGCCAAGCGCCTTATACTTTGGAGTTATGAGTGCTCGTTGTGTGTAAAGGATGAATGCCTTGTTTAGGTCCAAGATCCCAATTACTATGTTGTTTGTTTCCTGTTGATTGTGATGTGATGTGGTCCTGGGATGGATTATCTTGGAGGGCTATTGTGGTATGTGGGGGTAGGGAGGCCCAGTGGTTGTGGTAGTAGTTAATGCCTAGAGTGGAGAGATGTATTGGTTTAGGCATATGGGTGTCGGGGAGGCACCAGGGATGATGGAACGAGTTGAAGCTGGGATTAACTATTGATATGAATGTTGTGATGCTTATTGAATATGTTGTTTGTTTTCTAATTTAATTTCCCCACTACTTGAGGTAGATGGTCTTAATTACCCTCCTTCTAAAAGAGGTGAAGATTAATAGGGTATGCCACATGATTTCCATGTTTAACTTCTTGAGGATGGATGGGTCTACACTCATGTTATAGGTGGAAAATACTCAACAGGTATTCCATCTACTCATCATATTGATCCCCTTATGTTTAGTACCTTAGAATGATTTTATAGAATGCCTAGAATTATGGAAAGTGAAGATGTTATTAATAAATTATTGAATTAATTAATTTTTTACCCATGGTTTTGGGGATTTCTAGGATGCAATGTCGGGGTAATATTTCTGAGAAGTCATGGACTCAGTTTGTTTATGCCTGGAGGGCATGGATCTTGGTAGGAATGGTAATGGGATGTAATGTGGGAATTTTTAATGGTTAATTAATGCTTAAAGAGTTAATTAAAATAATATGAAACTGATAAAAAGGGATAAGTAACTTAATTTATCTCTTTAAATGGTTGTGTGCATATAGGATATTTAGTCTTATTAGTTGAAATTGGGAGCCCGAGAGACGTTAGTTATAGTTGAGTCTAAGACTAGTTTTGTCCCATAGTGTAGTTGTGAACTATATTATATCATGTAATATTTGTGTTTCTATACGCCGCCCCACCCTACTGATTAGGGTGACTGACACCCTGGGGATTTTGAGCCATGGGGGGTGTTTTTCCCAACATCCCAATGGGAGGATAGATAGTTGACTTCCATCTTTGGCCCTGATCTCTTCTCTT
The DNA here is from genome assembly GCA_963277665.1 of Viscum album. NCBI lineage: Eukaryota > Viridiplantae > Streptophyta > Magnoliopsida > Santalales > Viscaceae > Viscum > Viscum album. The sequence goes on from OY728121.1 coordinate 511,967,814, forward strand.
GTTAATTACTTGTGTTGGTATTCACAGAGGTTATTTTCCCCATATTATTGTGTATAGGCGTATAATTGTTGGGAAAAATCCCCCAAGGCATCATTGAATCATTTTTGGGTTGGTTGTGTTTGTTGACAAAGCAGGACTCGATGTTTTTTTGTTGACAAGGTGGGTTTCTAAGTCTAGTTTGTTGACAAAAGGGGAATCCATGGTGATTTTTTTGTTTCAAGAGATGTTATTGACAATACATGATTGATAGAAGAACCTCAAAAAAGGAATGGATGATCTGGAGGTGGTACAAAAAGGGAAGATACAAGGTGGCACTGTTTTCCAGTGTTTGCCAAATTTTTGGGCCTCAAAATCGACAAATGGAGAAAGTGTTTTTGGAAAAGGGACTTGTATGACAGTTTCTTAGAGGATTGTAAAGTTGTGCACCATATTTTTTTCAAGATTAGAACATAAAAATATGGTAAAGGAAATATGGGCACCCAATTTTTGGTTTGGGGATGCAAGGTAACTAGGGTGACAGAAGCTCAGGCGGCTGGACTTGCGCGCTGGGAGGAAACTTGTGTGCAGTGATAAGGGTGACCAAAATGCCTATAAATGGAGGGCTACCCCTCCTCATTTTATACGAAGCTCAAAACTTAGAGAAAATTTGAGCTCCAGTCATGTAAGTAGGTTTGGTCATGAAAGTGGTGGTTTGGTCATGCAAGAATAAATATATTTAGAAGTTGCATGCCAGTTGATAATTTCACGCCAATATTGGTTTGGGAATAAAAGGGTGTGATTCTCCCAAGATATGAGTTGGAGAATGGAGAGTCGCGCAAGTAGTTTGGTGACACTTTCACGTCGGTCATAGATAAGTGCACCAGTCATTCTAGGGTTGCATGAAGGTTGGAAGATTGCCCAGTACACTCGTGGTAAAGTTGTATTCATCAGTGAATAAAAGTGGAACTTCAACAGATCATCTACACACAGAGGAATATTCATTCATTTGTGATGATGAAGGGACCTATAAGTCCATAAAATTTTAGTGGATCCTTTCCATATTAGTGATCAAAGGAAGAGGAATAAGGTGATCCTCTCCACTGGTAGTGATCCAGAGAGAGAGACATAGGGAGTGACCCTTGGAAAATCAGTGAGCTAACCCTAAACTTTATAAAGGTAGTGAGCCTGGGCATAGAAGTAATATATCCTGAACATTGTAAATTGGAAGTGATCTTTAGTGGATTTGGTACATCAACACATCTTCATTGTATGCTCCTTGTATGTAGGCCAGTGAGGGTGAACCAAGTAAAAATCTATGTGTCTACCTACTTTCTTCTCTGTATTGCATTGAAATAATCATCACTGGATAAAGAAGAAAAGAATATGTTCTTCATAAACACTTATGTGCAAATAAAGTGACCCTTATAACAAAGAGGTCAAGATCTAGTGGGGAAGGAATAATAAGTTGAAAAATAATATCCATACCCCGATTCACCCCCCCCCCCAGGGTATCTAGGCCCCTTTGGTCCTAAAAATAATGGCTTGTGGTTATTTCAAACACATATATTCTGGATATAGTTTCCTATGTGCTAGTATAGGTATAATGTGTATAGTTTGTGATGGATTGTGGATCCTTACTCTGTGTATGGGTTATAGTGGGTTGAAGTATAATACCCAACATTTGATGCATGTTATGTGGGCTGTGGTGGCTCCCAGGAACTACCTAGTTACTTTTAGTTGTGTGGTTGTGGTGATGAGTTTCATGAGGTTTATGTTTTAGTTCTATGAATAGGTGTCTTCGGGCCATTCAGGCCATGAGAGGCTTTAGGGAGGATCCTACTGAGTATATTTTTATACTCACCCTATGTTATATAAAATGTTTTTCAGGTCACTTAGAGGAGGTTGAAGATCAAGAAGGTTACTACTAGCTTGGGGGTTTTGCAAGAGCTATTTGGGATTCATGGTCACTGTCGTTTTACTTTCTTTTGGTACTTGAAGTTTTTTCTTTCAGTTGTAGTATTCTTTTCGTGATATTACATATATGTACTTGGGTTTCATTTATATTATAGTCTGATCAGGAGTTGGTTGGTGTTTGTCTTATCTCTCTCTTTTGCATGTTTTTTCTTAGAGGGTAATGCCTCTCATATGTGTTTTTTCTATACCCTCAGTGCTAATAGCCAACTTAGGGCCTAATGGATGCAGGACTCGGGATTCATTATCTCTCTTCTCACATTTTCAGCCCAGGAGGGGTACATGGGGTCGTGACATCATTCCTCATCTACAAAATGCCATTTTGAGGCATTCAAACTCTCAAAATCTCATTTCGAGTCTTGATTCAATATTTGACCCATCCAATAATGAAAATTAAAATTCCTTTATAAATTTTTGATCCATACATACGTGGGATATTACAACCTCCCCACCATAATACTTCTTATCCTTAAGAAGCCTTGGTGGTCATTTATCTGTACCACCTGACCTATATCGGTCACCATATTTTTTCAATAACCTCATTCAGCTTATGATATCCTAAATCACTAACAAGGAACAACCTTCAACTAAAGGCCCTCAAACCGCCAAAACTATTATCTAACACCCATTTACAAAATAAAAAACACCATTATGGAAATTAACCAAGACCATCCAATGAAAACATTAATTACAATATCACTCGATTGGTGATTGAGCTATGGTGCTCCCCATCATAAGCTCCTCTTATAACCACCAAATTTTGATACTTAATACCCTTTCCATTATTAAATCCCAAAAAACTTTAACTCTCACTCCCAAAAATATCCTAACATGGTTCTCAAATTACTATGGCCCAACAACAACTAGAATTCCAATCATCCTCAGCACCCATCCTTGACATCAAAAACCAACCAAAGCCGACACATTCCCACCATCCATGCATGAACTAAGAACATACCTTATTTTCCTTTAAATCCCAACTCAACCCTGAATTTCACCCATTATTCCCAAAAAACACAATAGATATAGCTTACAACCTTCCTCACCCACATTGTGTGATAACCTCAGTTAGAATATCCTTATCCAACTCATTTCTAAAGTGCCCAGATCCATCTGCCTGCCCGTCGTGATCTCATTCGATTACAATGCCTTCACACCCAAAGTAATTCCACAACCACCCAAACACACCCACTAGATTCCACACCCAAACCCCAGTGATATTCCTCAATCAGGTCATCTAATAACTCAAAACTGTAGTTGTGTCTTACCACACACATTAATACACCTCAAAGATTCCTCACTGGCATCATGGTGCCACCATGACTGATCCACGAATAGTTCCACACATCTATGACCCTTCCAGCATGAGGGTTTCCCCTATGAAACTGATACATCACTCTCCATCATAGGAGTTCCATCATCACCAACTCACCTAGAAAACCTCAACCACTTAGGCCCATTCTCCAACCATTGCTAACCCAAGAATCAAATGTGGCCATATCACCCACACCTGAACAACCAAACGAAACATCAATTATCGTCTGTTCACAACATTCAAGAATGATTCCAATGGTATTTACCAGCATCTATTCTATCCCAAGGACCTCATTTGTAAATAGTCAATGGTGTACTTCCTATCATACATATCGACATACAACATTCCATGAGAATAACCTTTAAGAGGTCCCATATCCAACCAAAGGACATAATGGTAGCTAGGAATATAGCCATTTACCTCCCATAATACTCAAGATGATGTCAAGGTATTGGGAATGATCTTCACTAACTAATAGTATGCTAAGATGTCATCGATTAATACCACCACCACTCATTCATCCCCAATGTCACCTCTAATTACAGGGATATAACAAACCCATGAAAAGGCCTCGAGCATACCTAACAGAAAGCATCTCATCACAACCAGATCGATTCTCATCCTACTCATGGTGGCATGTTCTACTCAAGAACCTCATGCATAGGATCTCATAGCATCTAATTCCCATACCAAATGACACATCATGCCACTATATTCTCATGCCTTAGAGATCTTGTTAGCACTTAACCATCTCACATACTCTTGTGTGACCCCACCACAGAACCTCATTCTGACTCTAACGATTCAATATTTACAAATCCTTATCTCAAAATCCATATCCACTGGCTAGACTACCCCAAATTCTTATCTCACCCATCGTAGATCACCATTGGTGTTTTCCAAATCCAAAAGAAACCCATGATCCAAAACCACTTACTCAACCACTCAAAACCTGAGCATCATTAAAATTTACACCAAGATCATCTATTCTCTCACAGTGTTCCATTAGAAACATCCAAACTTAACCAGGTTGGGAAGTTAACCATTCACACCCTAAGAAATCACAATTACCACTAAATCATCAAAACTCATGGTGGTTTCCACTCCAATGAAACCAGAAACCTTTGTGTGTCTTGCACTGTAAGCATGCCAGGTTGATCTCACATATATGGTCATCGCCCAAAGAAGACCTTCACTTCCAATCTTGCTCAAATCCACCAGGAACAACCTTCATACACAACCATCACCTGAGTAAGGCACATTTCTCTCTAGAAACCAACCACAATGCTAAAACACTAAAACTCAAGTGATCTTCCTCAAAACCAAAGGCATCCAAAGCACCTAAACATCATACTAGGTTGCAACCATCCTGTACCATTGTCAAAAAGTATCTAAACATACACTTATGCCTCAAGCACCCAAAGGAACTTACAACTCAGCCAACCCCTCTCACTGTTCATCCACAAAATCCACAAGGCACTAACTTCCTAAACTAGATTCATGTCAAGAAGGTCACTAGGTCCATTCACCCAAGGTCTATGTCATCTCACGGAAGTCCATAACTCATGGGGAATCAACATTCACTTGTATCATTGTCACATGACATCAACAAGTCGAAACAACCTCCTCTAGGGTATCATACCATAAAGGTGTCATATAACAACCAACTGACCATAAATATGTTGCATGTCCTCTCTGAGCATCTTCACATTAGGACGCTCCCTGGAGGACCCAAAAATACCACTAGACTCAAGAAAAAACCACCCAAAAGGGTCTAATAGTCACAAATTAACATCATACTAGCCCACTAGGGTCTCTTTACCCATTGTGTATAAGGACTAAACCATTGTCCTCATCATTAAGCATCTCACCTTAGATCCACATAAGCTTTCATCAAAAGGAAATCCTTAAAATCACACACTATAAGGCCTGTAACATGTGGATCCTACATGCCTAACATGATGCATGAGATGCCTTTTTCCTCTACATTCCAACATTAAAAACCAAGTCACAAGCCTCTTGAAAATGGGACAAGATACTAAAATCCATCATAAACAATAAAATCCAAACAATATGTGTGTTTCTTAAAGTGAACAATCATATACAACTATAATATCACAAATCTAGAACATCAATCCCTACCATTGGTAACTTGTACTTCCTACCCGAACATGTGTTCATGACACACCAGTATGGTATCCATCACAAGCTCCAACAAGTTCCTATATCTCATGTATACCCAACCTCAAATAGTGAAATAGTAGGAAAATAAAAACCTTTGATACCACTTTGTAACATCCTGTCTAGATGCCACTAAACTGGTGCCCTAATCCAGACTACCACATGACCTCAAGAACGCCTCATCATACACTAGAGGCTACTGACTAGAAGTAGAGTTCTAAATGGAACTATGATGAGACTATACCCCCATATTAGAGTGAAAAACCATAAGTAAATAACCCAATCTCATACACATCAGAGTAAGTGAAAAGAATAAATAGACTGAAACATGCTATAATAAAATGAAATGCAATAAAGTCTCAAACAGACATGTAATACATACAACCAACCACCCACTAGGCCAGGTACATAACATAAAAAAAATAAAAGAACTATAAAAAGGCTCCATAACATTACCAAGACAAACCCATCCAGTCATCTGATACCACTCAATCAATCTGGCCTAACTAAACAATACTCAATGCAAGCCTCATCCCAAACCTATGCCTGTAATAAATATGTGAGAGATTCTCAGGTACCCAAGTGTAATGGAGGCCTGATCAGGGTGTGACTAAAACTCAGTAGGCCACAACCAATAGAATCTAAAGAAAATAAAAACCATAGAAATAGTGTATATAGATAAAAAGTAGAATAAATAAATAGTAAAGAAAGGAGATACAGTCCAAGGAACATGACATATCATTTAGTATCCCCTGGACCAAGGGTTTTAAGGTGACAGCTAGACCAACCAAACATGAAATGACCTAAAACAATCCTCTAAAGTGTAACATAGGAGGTACATACTATAAATTTCAAGTAAGGGTGTTCACTTTTCCTTCAACCTAGGGAGGCATAAAACCTAAATCCATGATATCTATCAAATATACATAATCCATTGGTTCTTAGAACTTAATTATGGAATCTAAATAAAATATCAATATTAAAATCAATTGTGGATAGAACCTCCATCTAGAACCTAACCATATACCAAACTGTTAGTACTAATACTGAACATCGGGTCTATCAAACCCATCATAAAACATAATAGTAGTTCCCGAAACCTTAGTCAAACATACATCTATACATAACATCGGTGGATCCTAGAGAATCAGTCTTTCCTGGCCCAAGGAGTAGGTGCATCAGTCCAATGTCCCATTCTACATGGTATATTATCATCGCCCACAACATCAGTCTATAATTTTAACCCTAAAATATACTATCAGTGTCCAGAGACTCATTATAACACCTTATCCATAACATAATTCTTGTGATGAGAACATCAGTCTATCACCTAAACCATTAAATCATTTCTTAAGTACTGATATCAACATCATAACCATACAAAATGTTCAAGATAAACACAATAATACCTTTTTAAACCATTAACACTTATTAAGGTCCCAACATACCTTCAAAACCAAAACATTCCTCAACAATTCCCAACTCTTTTTCTCATTCCAAAATACACTAAACCAAACACCCTTATTAAACATTTCAAAACCACCATTTTAAAACATGGTTCTCTCTCATGGAAATAAAAAACAAGGCCCAAGGCATATTTTTTTTATAACCATCACAAGATCCATATAAGAATTTTTACTAGAGGAAACCGCATACCCATTTCAAATCCACATTTTAAATTCATTTATAAACCCACTTTTATAGACCACTTAGAGTTTAATACTTCATTTTAAAACAAGAATCTTTTCAAAACATATCTTTCCCCCTTTGACACCCAAAACTGATTCAAACCCAAATGTACATATTTAAAACCATTTTAAAATCCTAATAGTAGTATTCATAAAATCTTAACACATAAAATCATTCCAAACCATCCCTTTACAACCCAACTTTACGCTCTTCATGAAATGGATCACCCCATGGGTGAATGTAAGTTTGGTCTTATAAACACCTATAGATCAAATGGGATCCATGGAAGGTCTAAGGTGTTAATACAAGGCCCAAAACCAAATTACTTATGCAAAGAAATCAATCACACAACACATGTATTTCAGTCACATACTACATAAACATGAAAATAAATTAACAATAATATGGTTAGTGATCTTAGACCACCTACCTCATTAACAAAGCTTTTGGTAACACTTCCAATGCACGACAACCTTGTCAAGTCCCATCCAAGAATCATCCAAACCCCTCATCACCCAAATGAGATCTTCACCATCATAAATATATATTATTACACCAAAAAACCACAATTAATTAATTATAACAATACTAATTTATTAATCAAACAAAACTCAACTTGCAATAATGCAAGAAAACTCATCGGATCATCGTGCCACACTGAAATCGAAAACAACCACTCATCGAAGACCCACGGAATAATCCTGGAAACACTCTAAGAAAAAAACATAATATGTGATATCAAATATAAAACTAATTAAATTAAATAATTAGGAAAAACCTAATAAAATTCACCACAGTCACATACCTTGATGAAATGCCACGTAGTGACATGCAGAATCCATCTCGAGATCTCCTATATCCAAGATGAAAAAAAGCCATGTCATCCTTGGATGATTCCACCATGATCATGTGGATTTGGATTCACATCCCTATACCAACAAATTTGAAATTATAAGTAAATAGTTTAAGGGACAAAGGGATAGAGGGAGAATATAAATCTCACCTTAAACGCTGAAGAAACACCATGAATGAACAGTAAATTGAAGGGTAGAAGAAGGATGAAGGGAGGAGGAACCCTCATATGGTTCATGCAAATGATGGGAAAAGGGGGAGGGGTAACATAAAATCCTATAGGTGAGAAATGGTAAAAAAATCATTTAAATTTAATTTTGGGTAGTAGTATGTTTTGGTGGCATGGTTTTCCAAACCAGGACCAACCGTGAGGTTGGCTCTATCCAAGGCCTACCACTAACTTTTTTTGGCCGAATGGTTGGAAAAAAAATGAACCGAACATGAAAACACCTATTTATAAAAACCCATACTTATCATGGTTTTTTGTGAAATATTTGAAAAATTGTGCACCAACTGTGCTGTCAGCACTACCTCCCTTCTGCAGCAAGGCACATAGTTTGTCTAAAATTATGTGCAGCCCATTCTCCATTCCTCAAACCTTCCCCAACCTCACACATTTTCCCATTTTTCCTCACAAGTTTTACTCCAAACCATGATATAACCATTAAATTAAACCTTTCTCATTTCAAAATGAACTAAAAATCTCCTGAGCTTCAAGGCGTTTCATGGTTTCTCCTAAACCGCGCACACTAAACCATGCACCCTTTCCAAAAAAACTCCAAAACTCCAAAAACATAACTAGAAGCCACTAAATATCATATGAACACTAGGGATTCCTTCTAATAATCATTAAATATCTCCAAAATACCCTTTTGAGATATTTTTCCTCTCATAATATCATTTCGAGTATTGATCATGTATGGTAATGAAAATTCAAATTCCTTCATAATATTTTGATCTATCCAGATGTGGGGTCTTAAACTTACATAGACTCTTCTATGTAAGGGTAAAATGAACTAAAAAATTATGTATAATTATATATATGTGTGTGTAATTTAATGACCTTTACATAGAACTCTTTTTCATAAAGTTATTTAATTTTGTACAATTTTTTAGAATTCAAATAAGTGGTGTTAAGTTTTTCTATTTTCATAATTTTCCATGAATAATTAAATCTAAAGCTTGGTATAACTCTGATACCACTAAAGGGATTCATTATGATCTAATAAAAATTATTATAGGTGGATTAATAGATTAAAATCCCTTATCCCTGATCTATCATGCACAAAATATGAAACCTAAAAAAAATTGGAAATGAAGATTATTGTTGTAAACATGTGTACCATTCATTATATAAGCCTCTAAAACCTTTTGTCTTCATTTGATATATTTTATTATTATCACAATATTGTAAAAAAAGGTCTCCCACATCTAAATGTATCCATGGATCGATCTGAATCTCTCATCATACAATAGGGATCCTTCTTCACCCACAATGTTCTAGAACTATTAGGGTTTCCCGACAAAGCATTACCCAATGATAATGTAAAAAATGAGCTAAAAAAAGTCAATATAGAGGCACTTAAATTTTTAATTAAACTACCTAGGGATTATCTAGTGCCACCCATTACTTTATTTCCTTACACAATATAATCTAGGAGCACCTAAATTTGGCATCAAACTACCCAGTTGGATGATTGAGGTATTGACAAGTGACACTTTTGAAGTAATATAATACTTAGTATTTGAAGGTAATTTGATATCAAATTTATATATTAAAAAGTGTTACAAATATATATGTGTTCAAAATCAAAATTAATAATTTATATATTTTTTATTTTGTATTCAAATGATGAAGAAAAAAAGTCGAAACAACAAAGATTTGATTGTAAAAATATTTTATCAATATCAGATGAATCTGTATAAAGGATTTGTATCTTTGTCTCATATATATTATATGATAAAAGAAGAGGTTTGATAAAAAATATTTTCTATGAATAAAATTTTAAATGATTGATAGTATACACATGGTTTATGATTCATTAGTTTCTATAACATGTTTTGATAAGAACATAAGGATATAAGTGTTTATCCATATATTTGTTGAAATATGGATAAATATGATTCCCACCCATTATTGGTGTATTATAATGAATAAAATATTATTTTAAATAAAAAACTCCAAATGTATAGAATACTAAATAAGTATTCAAGGCAGTGGATGATTGGTCTTCCTCCTTCTTTACGCATCAAAATCAAGTGTTTGAACCCCCTTTGGACCTAAAAAATTGGTGGTGGATTTGGTGGGTTGGTATAGGGATGAGGGTGTGGTATTATGTGATGTATAGGATATGGTGAAGTTGGTAAATGGTTGATGTAAATCATAGGTGATGACCACCGATAGCGTGTACACAAGGTGCACGAAGGTGTGTTGAGTTCCATCCATGGCGGATCAGGAGGGTAGTAGCAATAGTGGTCTGTAGGAGTGATGATAAGTTCACTGATGTAGGGTTTCATCCAGTCGTGAGTACAGAGGATATACAAGGAAACTGGCAGAATAATGGAATCTATGGATGAGCGGGCCAGTGGTAGGTCTTGTGTTAACAATGGGTGGCCAGATAGTGGGATGATTTAGGCACACTATAGCACAATTGGGACTTTGGGCAAGTATATTTACCTATAGGTCTGGCCTTTGGTCCATGCATTTCATAAGCTTTGTGCCTCAGGACCTAAGGGTCATGTCAATGGTTAACTCCCAACTCTGTTGAAAATAGAGTTTCTTTCCATAATAAAAAGGGTTTATTTCCCCCAACCTATTTAAAAAAAATAGAATACCATATATGATATAGATACAATAGTTTATTTTTTAACATTATCACTAGAATGAAATAAATTTTATTTATAAAATAAAAATTTGTTTTAATATATTAGGAATATATTCTAAAAATAATATAGTATCAAAGAAGTTAGTGGGAGTATGCTTGGACTTAGAAGAGTTCAAAATTAAAAAATAAAGGATTGTATCATTCTAAGATTAAAGTGTTTTTCACTTAATATCCTAAAGAGTTTAGGATATATAATGATAAAGAAAAATGTAAATAGTTTCATTTAGTTATTGTGAAAAGTGAATAACTATGTTTCCTGAAGGATTTTACCAGTCAAATTACAAATTGAATTACACATATTATCCTAAAATATTTTAAGATATAGTGGTAAATATAAATTTAAAGAGTTACATTAGTTACTTTAACAAAGTGGGTATCACTTTATCCTAAAAGGGTTTAGGATATAAAGGTAAATAAAAAATGTAAATGGTTACATTAATTATGATAAATTTCAAGAAAAAAATTATGGAAAGGGTTCCAAGGATTATGATGATTAACTAAGAATTATTTTTAAGTAGAAAATAGAAGTAGGCATCATAAAATTTTATGTAATGAAGCTAAGAAGTTTGAATATGTTCAAAGAGTTTAATAGTTAGAAATATGATTCTTAAATCTCACCATTATTCAAATTTTCTTAATTTATAGATGTTTCTCACTAAAGATTTAGTGGGAGGGTTTTATTAGATGGTCACATAAATGTGTTATAGGAATTGAATATGATATAATTTTTTAAAAACCCCCTGAAAGTATGGAATACATAAGGATGATTTTGCGGTTTATCATATAAGATGTGGTAGATAAGTGTTTATGTTGGTTTTTTAAAATATTCTTAAAATATTTTTAAGGATATAAAATGTATCATATAAAAGTAAATATTCACTTTATCATTCTTAATTTTTGGATACATAAATGTATATATAGATATACATTTCATTTAATAATAATTGACCTCTAAAATTATGACTTTTATTTTTACCTTACTGATTTTCATCATGAAGTATTCTAGGTTTTGAAAAAAATTCAAGGTTAGTATGAGTAATATTTTTTTTAGAGATACAGAATATGTTCATATGGCACAAAACAAAGAATAAGATTCTTAGTGTACGCTGGATGGACCGTGAAGTATACCATATGGAGTTTCATGTGGATGTATTTGGTGTACTAGTGGTGTATGGATCATATTTTATCCCCCTCTACCTGATATTAGAGAGATAACTACCATAAGGACATCCATACATTGATACTCTACTTATGAAAGTTTGAAAATAACTTAACTAATACGGGGGTGGTTGAGTATGTTGTTGATCATGTCGTCGGTTGGAGCTCAACCAAGATGATATTTTTCCTCACATATGATGAGTATAAAATCATTTTCCTCTATTAATTTAGAATGTGGGAGTGTGCATTTGAACCTAGACATTATATATCTATCTAGATTGGATACATGTGATGTGTTTACCCTTAAGGGTGAATGACATGAGATGTATTCACCGATCAGTTCAGTCTATACTCTAAGAATTGAGAATGTATGAATTGTCCATATGGGATTGACATGTTTCATGTTATATGATCACTCGATGTATTGGATAAAGGGAAAGTATGAGAATTCACATTTACATATGATGCAGGCTGGTGGACACAAATATAGAGATACTTGTTTTTGATAGAGATCATGTCATATCCCTTTATAACTTGAGTAGAACTTCTATTTTTAGAGAGGCCAATCTTTGCTTAAATTTATAGATCCAATGATTCATATTTTTTCTCGATGATATAAAATTTTGTGAGTTCACACTTTATGGTTTATTGAATGGGGATTGATTTTTACTCAAAGATTTACTCAAAAAACTATTTTAGAGATATTCTAAAAGTTTTTTGGATGGGTATTCAAAAGGTATTGCATACAATTTGATACAATGTAAGGTTAATTATATCTTTCCAAAAATGTTTTGGGAAATATTCAAAATCAGTTTTGGATATGGTTTCATAAGTTATTGTATGCAATAAAATATAAGGTGGAATGGCACAAAGTCTTTTTGTATTTAGTATAAGTGGGATATTGAAGGATATATTCCCCAAATCCATATATGTATGTGATATATATAAGATAATATTTTATTTCATATATATTGTGATTTTAAATCATGAGATGTATCATTTCATGAATCTTAAGACTTCATTATTAATATTTCACATAGATATCATTTATTGGGTCATTTCATAAGATAAAATGTGTGAGAGGATTTCCATTCATATGATGAAGGTATAAACTGGTCATGACATTTACTCATTCATTATAAATTCATGATTAAATGAAATAACATCGAGGAGTGTCCCCATAGGATATATAAATTCACTTTCATGCAATGAAAGTGGGTAATTCTAATTCCTTATACTTGGTCGAACCTCTCTATAACCTGTAGTTCTCATATTATTTAATCCTTTCACTATGAGGTTCTAGAACATCAAAAGTGAATAAGGGTATGATGAGATATTCAAATCAATATGTGGATAGCTCCAGGGGTGGGAGGACTTTTTCTGACACTCATGTGATCTTCATCAAACATATCAGATGAATAAAAAAGGTTGAAAAGATTCTACAGTGAGCGGTGCACATGTTTGTAGAAGAATTATTCATTTCCATTTTGTATAGGTTTCATATTTCATGAATGGGATATCTTGGATAAGGGATTTTAATCAATTTCACTACATCTAATAATTTTTATTAGATCCTAACAAATCCCTTCATCAATAGTTTACATTACTGTATTAGCATATACACATAAAATATGTTTGTGGGGGGAATAAATCCATCACTCACTACTGGAAAGGGGAGTTTTCCCAACACTTGTATACCAATGGTTCAAAGAACCGTTGGTATATGTTGTCTTTCCCAACGGTTTATATAAACCGTTGGTAAAGACCTTGAAGAAAAACTGTTGGGAAAAGTGGGGAAAAACTTAGTTTTCCCAACGGTTTTATGAAACCGTTGGGAAAGATTCGGTTTTCCCAACGGTTTTTAAGAACCATTGGGAAAAAAATCCCCAAATACCCAAATACAGGCAGCGGCCTCCCCACGATTCCAGAAGCCTTCCGCTTATCTCCAGACGCGATTCCTTGTCAGAAGCACTTCCCAATCCCCACATCTTTCATCAGATCAGCAGCTAACAGGTTAGACTCCTTCTATATTTTATCAAGGATATAGTTCCACCTATTATAAAGTATATCCTTCTATTCTCAACGATTTCATTATTCCCAATTTTTAGGGTTTTTGTAAAATTTTATGATTGTTCCACGAATTGTGTACTCAAATCCCTATATCGGTGTATGCCCAATTAATGTTTTCATTACACATTTACATTTATAAGGTCATGGTGTCTTTTTATTTTGTTCTAATTTTGAATATTCATAGTTTTTTTAATCTGGTTCAAATATTATAGGTTCATGTATAGGAACTAATAATAAATTTTTTGTAATATTTATTGATATTATTTCATGAAAATCACTCTTTCATTAAGATCATGCCAAACATGAAGATATTGTTCATCTTAATTTTTGTACACTATGTGTATTACATTACAATTATGTATCATGTTTCTATCAAAATATATATATATATATATAAAATGACACACTGTTCACTTATCCTTTGCACAATAGAACATATGGAGTATCTTCTTGAACTTTGCCAAATAGTATGTGGTCCCTAATTATTACTTCTTCCTTCTTCATGAAACTAATTCACGGAATGTCAAATTCTCAATATTAGTGAATATTATTTTTTTCTAATATAACCATTAATCATTCTTCCTTAGACATCGTACATGTGTTATTCAATCACCTTTTTAAAACACAATGACCATTTTCACTGATTTGGGGTTCCTCAAAATGCTTGGGAAAATCAGAAAAATGCATGTATTGAATCGTGTTTCTCATATGGTTTCATGGATACAAGTTCATCTAGAAAATCATTATTGTGTGGTTCAAATATCATGAGGACCATGAGATTATTATTCTTCACACACATGAAGTTTTTTTCTACAACTATGTGTTTTTGTTTTCACTTTTGATTTGGCTGAAAGGGGAGCTTTGTGGTCATTAATCATGGTTGTGGGTGGCAATTTATGATGTAAGATAGTATGACTTAATTTTACTTGATATATCCAATATTATTATTGATTTATGTTCAATTTGATTATCTTTAATAAGTGATGTTATTTAATAAGTTGTTATTAATGGTTGTAATAATGACGATATGGTATAAGGGTTTATATGGTGTGTATAAGGGTTCACATGGTGTGTATAACGGTTGACATGGTATCAGTGAACTCAAGTCATTAATTTAAGTCTTCATTCTCACTAGCATGTAAGAAATTGAATGATTTAAACCCATCCTCACATGATTTCTTACCTTAGATAGTGTCCAACAAATGTAATACGAGCTTTTGAATTCATCAGTTAACCAGGATCATATATTCCATTTCCCCCAAGATGAATGTACTAATATAAATTTAGGGTCAACTAAATATGGTTCTCATTGTACGTTGTATATTATGTTTCCTTCTTGGCTAATACTCACTTTTATGAGGGTGGGGTGCTTTTCACTACATCGACTAGAAACTTCTTCCTTTATTGTTTACTTAAATGTATTTTCTATTAAAGTTCAATCCTATTGAATTGTTTATGACAAAATTACTTATATAAATTCTTTTTACAGAATGGACAGAAGTTGGATGTATGAAACTGATCGGATCTCAAGCGATTTTCAAAACAATTTGGAGAGATTTATAGATTTTGCATTTCACAATGCTTCAGATAGTGGTCGCATACACTTCCCATGTTCCAATTGTGTTGGTAGACCTTGGTTGAGCCGTGAAGAAGTTAGCTACCACATAACCAAAAATGGTTTTCAAGCAAACTACTTTGTGTGGTATCACAATGGGGAGAAAATGAAATCTAAAATTGGTGATGATCGAAATGAAAAGACCGGAATGGAGAATTTGTTAGATGATCGGTTTTCGTTTATTCATCATCATGAAAAAGAAAGGATTTCAACTCAATAAGACTTAGATATGAGCACAACTGATGCATCTAGTGAAAATGATGATATTGATAGGGTGAAAAAATTGAATGATGCTGCCACGACTCCAGTATATTGACAATGAGATAAAATGAAAAAGCTGGAATTTTTAATCTGATTGTTTCATGGGAAAACTATGTATGTGATTTCTAATACAGAAATCGATTACATTCTTACCCTCTTGAAGGATTTACTTCTAGATAATGCAGATATTCCCTCAAACCACTATATGGAATGGAATTTAGTTGAGGAACTTATATTTTCAAGAAACAAAATTCATGATTGCCCGAAAGATTACAGTTTATTCTGGGAGGAAACCGCTGAATGAAATGATTGTATTAAATGTGGCACATCCCGCTGGAAGTAAAAATCTGATGGAACACCATCCCGCGTTCCACAGAAAGTAATGTGGCACTTTCCATTGATCCCCAGACTCTAGAATCTTTTTATGTCTGATGACATATCAATAAAAATGAGATGGCATGATACTGAGAGAAAGAAGACTAATGATGAGTTGGTTCATCCTGCAGATGGATTTTCATGGCAGAGATTTGATGCTCGACATCCTGATTTTGCAGCTGACGTGCGTAATGTGAGGTTGTGTCTTTCATGTGATGGTTTTAATCTGTTTGGGCAGATGCTTACTTCACACAGCACATGGCCAGTTTTTATACACATTTATAATCTTCCCACATGGTTGTGTATGAAAAAACCTTTCACTTTCATGAGTATACTCATATCTCGTCCTTCTGATCCTGACATTGATATTGATGTATACATGCAACCTTTAAGAAAAGAGTTGAAACTTCTTTGGGATGTGGGTGTGTGCACATACGATTCATGTTCGAAAGACATATTTCAGATGCGTGTTGCGCTTATGTGGATGATCAATGACTTTTTAGCTTATGCAATGATGTCTGGATAGAGCACGAAGGGAAAATTGTCATGTCCAGTTTGTATGAAGAATACACGATCCAGAAGACTGAAACATTGCTATAGTTTCAGTTTTATGGGACATCGACGAATCTTGCCAAAGGATTATCCATATAGAATGAATCGTCGAAGATTTGATAATACCATAGAGACTGATGATCCACCTCAGTGTATGTCTGGAACTGACGTGCTTAATGAATTGAAAGATTTCAGTTTTTTGTTTGGGAAGGGTCAAATGAAATCTGGAAAGAGAAAGAATGTTTCCACTGAAACCTGTTACAATTGGAGGAAGAGGAGTATCTTTTTTGATTTGCCTTATTGGTCAACCAATTTGTTACATCATTGATTAGACGTAATTCATATTGAAAAGAATATATTCTAAATGTTGCTTTCGGTTCTTCTAAATGTCAAGGGGAAGACAAAAGATGGTTTACGATCTCGGCATGACTTGGTGGATTGGGGCATCAGACCAGAATTACATCATGTGCATATCAATGAAAATAAATGGCAAATTCCATGTGCTTCTTATGTGATGACGCCTACGGAAAAAAAATTCTGGAAGTATTAGAGACTATTAGAGTTCCTGATGGATATTCAAGAAACATATCTAAATGGGTCAACAGAAGAGAGTTGAAGCTAAAATCTTTGAAGACTCATGATTATCACGTTCTACTGCATGAGTTGCTTCCAATAGAAATCCATCATCTTTTGTCCAATAATGTAAGGGTGGCTGTTTTTCGGTTGTGCCATTTGTTTAGAGATCTTTTTTCTAAGAAGTTGTCCAAGTCTTTCTTGCAAAAAATGTTGACAGATGCCCCATTAATTTTGTGTGAGTTGGAGAAAATATTTCCTCCATCATTTTTCACATGCATGTTGCATCTGAATATCCATATTCCCACTGAAATACTTCTCGGAGGACCTGTTTCTTTTTGTTGGATGTATCCAACTGAAAGAAATATGTTCGCATTAAAGTCTTCTGTACGAAACAGAAATCATCATGAAGGTTCTATCGTGAACGGTTACTTGGCTCAAGAATGTATGGATTTCTGCTCGATGTATTTGTCTGATCTTACTACAAGATTGAACAGACCAATGAGAAATGAAGAAGAACAGTATGATAAAATTAAACCCAGTTTTCCATCACTTCTTCAAATAGGTGGAATTCCTGGATTATATACATTGAATACATTAAGCCATGAAGAGCGGGAGATGGCACATCGCACAGTTTTGTTCAACTGTGATTTGTTCGATGACTATATCAGGTAACTAAATTGATTATGTATATCTTACATATATATCTGTTAAACTATTCATATTTTTTATCTACAGGGAACATAAAACAATGATAAATAGGAAGCATTGTTCTTTATCTTTGAGAAGGAGAGAGACTTTGCATAGCAAAGAGTTTTCTGCTTGGTTAAAATTGAAGGTATAAAAAATTAATGTTTAAAATAATTATATCAATATTTAATTAAGTTTGATAGTTATTTATATTGCAGGTATTGAGTTTGTCTGTTGACTCTGTCTCTGACGAAATAAGAGCTTTGGCTTTTGGTCCTAATACCGTGGTTCGTGACTGTAAATCAATTGTTATCAATGGGTACAAATTTATTGTCACTGAACGAGCAAAGAACATGAGAACACAACATGATGGTGTTATGGTTACTGCCACAACAGATTTTTATGCCAGTTCATCAGATAGTAGACTGCGATTTGAAAATGTGGGTTATTATGGAGTTGTTGAGAAAATAATAATATTGGATTATTACTCTCATGGACAAGTCACAATGATGAAATGCCATTGGTTTGATTCGATGACGAGACATGACACATTTATTGATGATTGTGGATTTCAAGTAATTAATATGACTCGCACTCTTACTACTGAAGAACCATATGTGTTGGCATCAATGGCTAAACAAGTTTTTTATTTCAAAGACCAACTTCGACCTGAATTTGGTGTCATAGTTGAAGTAATTCCAAGACATATTTTTGATGATGGTGATGATGGAATTGCCACTGTCCCTAGTGCCATTGGAACCAATCCATTTATTTCTTTTGATGACTCAAATAGCTCAATTGTCAGAGTTGATTGTGAACCTAAAGTTGTGGTTGAAAATATATAGAATCATTCATCCATGTTCTCAATTATTTTGGTTTACCTCGAGTTTGGTTGTTAAGGTTGGTAATATTCAAATTGATTTAGTATTGATCACAAATATGTTTTAGTTGACTTGACCGTTATGTGAATTTTCAATGTTTATTGGTTGTAGTTTTATTTGAATTGCATTTTCTAATTTGGAATTGAACTATATTCAAACATAGTCAAAAAATATTTCTAACTTGGTGAACATTACAACTTGTATGATTTATTAAATCCATTCAAGCTCTTCTAAAACAATTGATAGCTGACTTGACTGTTATGTGAATTTTCAATGTTTATTGGTTGCGATTTTATTTGAATTGCATTTTATAATTTGGAATTGTACTGTATTCAAACATAGTCAAACAATATTTCTAACTTGGTGAACATTACAACTTGTATGATTTATTAAATTCATTCAAGATCTTCTAAAACAATTGATAGCTGACTTGACCATTATGTGAATTTTCAATGTTTATTGGTTGCAGTTTTATTTGAATTGCATTTTCTAATTTGGAATTGAACTGTATTCAAACATAGTCAAACAATATTTCTAACTTGGTGAACATTACAACTTGTATGATTTATTAAATCCATTCAAGATCTTCTAAAACAATTGATAGCTGACTTGACCATTATGTAAATTTTCAATGTTTATTGGTTGTAGTTTTATTTGAATTTCATTTTCTAATTTGTAATTGAACTGTATTAAAACATAGTCAAACAATATTTCTAACTTGTTGAACATTACAACTTCTATGATTTATTAAATCCATTCAAGCTCTTCTAAAACAATTGATAGCTGACTTGACCATTATGTGAATTTTCAATGTTTATTGGTTGCAGTTTTATTTGAATTGAATTTTCTAATTTGGAATTGAACTGTATTCAAACATAGTCAAACAATATTTCTAACTTGGCGGACATTACAACTTGTATGATTTATTAAATCCATTCAAGCTCTTCTAAAACAATTGATAGCTAAATTACCAATGAATCCCCCTATTCCCTCATATATTTAGTTTTTTGGGTTACACATTAGTTTTCTTTTTCTAATTAATTACATATTTGTTTTCAAAAGTAGGAAATTAAGCCAATTGAAGAGAGACGAAGGAAAAAAATGATAGAGAACAATCGTCGAATGACGGAGTTGGGAATTCCATCATTAGTGCTTGTAGTGAGTACTTTATTTCAAATTGATATATTTAAAGAATATATAATGTCATGTGATTAATTTTTTTGTAAACATTTTTTTAGGATCCACCTATATGTCGACAGTTATTCGACGAGGAGACTAGTACTGGTCCTAGTACTCAGGCCGGTGGTACGAGGAGGGTTCGTACCAGAGGTGGATGAGCAGCTGCGCGTACCCGACTAGACCCTTCCCCTCCCACTGACATGTCATCCTTCCCACATTTTGATCCCGGTGTGTCGTTAGGGACACACGGGATATTTAGGCCTCCCATGTTTTCACTACCTTCTGCATCTTCTGGACCATCATTTTCACATTCCATGATGATTCCCACTCCCCAGTCAGCATCCGGTCAGACAGTTGTCCCATCTTCTTTTCCTTCTACTTCTGTCTCTCTGAGCTTCTATATTCCATCGTCTTCGACTCCTGTTCCACCACATAGTGTTCCATCAGTTTCTGTGGATCCAGCGGTGCTCAGCGATCAGACCGGCACATGTATATTTATAGAATCCTAACAAATTTTTATAGCAATATTTTTTTTCATTATAACATGTTTTGATAAAATATTTGTTTTTCTTTCATGACAGATACATCTACTGAAAGGAGGCATGGGCGGGGGTGTGCACACATGCGTTCGGTGTGGAACCGCCGCACACAGGTTGTGGTGGATTATAATGAATACAACCAAATAGTTGAGAAAACAGGGCAGTAATGTCGGAGTTTTTTGGAGACGCTTGCCAAATACTCCGACATCATTCCCATCAGCCCGCTATCATGGAGACATTTGCCACATGAGGTCAAGGATAGAGCTTGGTTAGAGATATGGGTAAAAATATCTGTTCTATTTAATTCCATGAATTATTTTTGTATTTATATGAATTAATATTTTTATTTCAGCTTCAATTTAATTTTCCCAATGGTGAGGTTGCACGACCGGAATGTCTAAAGGATTTAGGCAAGCTTTGGAGATCCTACAAGCATGAGTTGTATATTGGCTGGGTTGCTAGAGTTGGCATTGAGTTAGAGGCGGTACCAGTGGTGGATTATTGTCCTATAGAGCAATATCGTCAGATGATTACTCATTGGACGAGTACCCAGTTTAAGGTATTAATAACATTTGAGGTATTTAAATAATAACTTTCATGTTTTTCATTAATACTATCTATTTCATTTTCGAATTTTATTTAGGAATCATCTAGAAAAAATAAAAAGAACATTGATGCAAAATAATACCTCCACACACTGGGATGCACTACGATGCCTGATCATGAGAGGAAGCAGGTATGACAATTGTTTATAAGTTTTCTTTATGCCTTAGACTTTCTTTTGTTTCCTCAATTATTTAATAGTTTTCTAAAGTTTTCATATAACTTTAGTTTTCAATGTCATTGTAGAGTAAAATAAAAAATATTTAAGGACGTGTGCCTCGAGCAAAACTGTTTTGCTCGAGTAGACGGAAAAAGGATGGAAGTGTCGTCAACGAAGCGACTCAGCAGTAGATTGTAAGTTTTAATCTGTTGAATTTATATTTTAATATCTATTTTGTAACTTAATGATATATTTATATTTGTAACAGCTGCTTTAGA
Organism: Viscum album; assembly: GCA_963277665.1. Classification (NCBI taxonomy): domain Eukaryota; kingdom Viridiplantae; phylum Streptophyta; class Magnoliopsida; order Santalales; family Viscaceae; genus Viscum; species Viscum album. The sequence continues at coordinate 511,989,620 of OY728121.1, forward strand.
GGCCCTCGATACCCAAGAACCAGACAATTTTGGGCCAACAGATCACTTACATCAGGTCTTGGGAGAGGAGCATTCTAGTAGAGTATGTTGCCGACCTAGGATAGCCCCGACGAGGTATTGTCCATCATCAGGTACGAGCTATAGTGCCACCGAGCTGCAACAAGTTAGGGCACAGGCAGCACAGGCTGAGAAAAGGGCCACAGAGATGGCAGAACATTCTACTAGGGAAAACAGTGCATTTATGAAATTTATTGAAGTTCTATGTCCTACACTTCCAGCAGAGGCCAGCCCAGCTTTTGATGAGTATATATCATCGATACATTCTATATACAGTGCACTAGGTGGCAGTTCTAGTGGTGTTCAGAACGATGTCCAGCTTGATGATGATGATGGTGAGGAGTCTGATGTGGAAGAGGAGGGAGAGGAGGAGGGCGAGGTGGGTGGTGAGGGTGAGGAGGAGGGCAAGGACGAGGAGGAGGGTGAGGGAGAGGAGGGATAGGACGATGATGGGGACGAGGATGAGGGTGATGATGATGGTGATGATGGTGATGGTGATGTGGGACAAGTTGATCCATTACATTTTTGACTGATATTACTGAGATTTGATATTTAATCTATTCTAGTTTTTGGTTTTATCTAGACTCTTAGTATAGTATTGGAGTTGAGTTATTTTTATATATTATCTATTTTTATGGATGTTGTTGTCTTTTAGTGGTTGTGTGTTTGGGAACCCCCCTCCTTCATGGACCCTGGACAACCCCCCACCCTCCTCCCTAGACCCCAGACAGCCCTGCCGGACAGCCCCCAGACAACCCCCCGGACAGCCCCCCCACCCTCTTCCTTGGACCCCGGACAACCCCCCAAACACCCCCGGACAGCCCCCGGACAGCCCCCTGAACAGCCCCCCCACCCTCCTCCCTAGACCCCAGACAGCCCCCCCCCCCCCCCCCACCCTCCTCCTTGGACCCCGGAAAACCCCCCGAACACCCCCCAGATATCCCCCCGCACAGCCCCCCCACCCTCCTCCCTAGACCCCGGACAGCCCCCCGGACTGCCCCTAGATATCCCCCTGGAATGCCCCCCACCCTCTTCCTTGGACCCCAGACAACCCCCCGCACAGCCCCCCCCCCCCCCCCACCCTCCTCCTTGGTCCCCGGACAGCCCCCCCGGACACCCACCGGACAGCCCCCCGAACAGCCCCGCCAGACAGCCCCCCACCCTCCTTGATTTCATTTAATACTATAAAATCTATAATATATATTTTATTTATTTTCATCATGATAATCAATGTAAATCACATTTACACATCTAATCAATATCATAGACTCTTGGTATATTATAAAAGAGATGTATTCATTGGGCATGACATTGTTAGCTCTGAAATGTTTTATAGCATTATAAACTAAAATGTAATCCATACTAATAATGATATAAAAATATTTTATATAAATATCTAAAAGATTTTAAGTAAATACCATTCCACTAATAGACACATGAAGATTCTCATAAAATGAACAACATTTTAAGTACATACGGAAAACTGACCAAACGCATTGGGTTTCTATTGAAACTTTAGGAGAACGATCCATGGGTCATATGTGACGTGTACGAATCAACTCCGCCTCAATCCGAGGCGCGGTGTAGCCGACACCACTCAAAGTGTCTGCCTTTTGTTTCAAAAGGACGTCATTTTAATTGAAAAACATCAAATGGCATACGGAAAACTGACCTAATGCATTCAGATTGTGTCGATACATTAGCACAACGATCCATGGGTCATATGTGACGTGTATGAGTCAACACTGGCTCAATCCAAGGCGCGGTGTGGTCGGCACCACTCAAAGTGTCTGCCTTTTGTTTCAAAAGGACGTCATTTTAATTGAAAAACATCAACTGGCATATGGAAAACCGACAAACGCATTCATATTGTGTCGATACTTTAGCACAACAATCCATGGGACATATGTGACGTGTATGAGTCAACCCTGCCTCAATCTGAGGCACGGTGTGGCCACCATCACTCAAAGTGTCTGTCTTTTGTTTCAAAAGGACGTCATTTTAAGTGAAAAATATCAACTGTCATACGGAAAAGTGACCAAAAGCATTCGGATTGTGTCTATAATTTAGTACAACAATACATGGGTCAAATGTGACGTGTACGAGTCAAACACGTCTTAATCGGAGGCACGGTGTGGCCAGAATCACTCTAAGTGTCTCTCTTTTGTTTAAAATGGACAACATTTTAAGTACATACGGAAAACCGACCAAACGCATTCGTTTTACATTGAAACTTTAGGAGAACGATCTATGGGTCATATGTGATGTGTACGAGTCAACTCTGCCTCAATCCGAGGTGCGGTGTGGCCAGCACCACTCAAAGTGTCTGCTTTTTGTTTCAAAAGGACGTCATTTTAATTGAAAAACATCAACTGGCATACGGAAAAGCGACCAAACGCATTCGTATTGTGTCAATACTTCAGCACAATGATCCATGGGTCATATGTGATGTGTACGAGTCAACCCCGCCTCAATACGAGGCGCGCTGTGGCCGCCACCACTCAAAGTGTCTGTCTTTTGTTTCTAAAGGACGTCATTTTAAGTGAAAAACATCAACTAGAATACGGAAAACTGACCAAACGCATTCGGATTGTGTCGATAATTTAGCACAATGATCCATGGGTCATATGTGACATGTACGAGTTAATTACGACTTAATCTGAGGCACGGTGTGGCCGAAATCACTCTAAGTGGCTCTCTTTTGCTTAAAATGGATAACATTTTAAGTACATACGGAAAACTGACCAAACGCATTCGGTTTACATTGAAACTTTAGGAGAATGATCCATGGGTCATATGTGACGTGTACAAGTCAACCCCGCCTCAATCCGAGGCGTGGTGTGGCCGGCACCACTCAAAGTGTTTTCCTTTTGTTTCAAAAGGACGTTATTTTAATTGAAAAACATCAACTGGCATACGGAAAAGCAACCAAACGCATTAGGATTGTGTCTATACTTTAGAAAAATAATCCATGGGTCATATGTGATGTGTAAGAGTCAACCTCGTCTCAATCCGAGGCACGGTGTGGCCGCCACCACTCAAAGTGTCTGTCTTTTGTTTCAAAAGGACGTCATTTTAAGTGAAAAACATCAACTGGAATACGAAAAACTGACCAAACGCATTCGGATTGTGTCAATACTTTAGAACAACGATCCATGGGTCATATGTGATGTGTACGAGTTAACCCCGCCTTAATCGGAGGCACGGTGTGGCCAGAATCACTCTAAGTGGCTCTCTTTTGTTTAAAATGGACAACATTTTAAGTACATACGGAAAACCGACCAAACGCATTCAGTTTCTATTAAAACTTTAGAATAATGATCCATGGGTCATATGTGACATGTAAATGTCAACCCCGCCTCAATTCGAGGTGTGGTGTGGCCGGCACCACTCAAAGTGTCAGCCTTTTGTTTCAAAAGGACGTCATTTTAATTGAAAAACATCAACTGGCATACGGAAAACTGACCAAATGAATTCAGATTGTGTCGATACTTTAGAAAAACGATCCATGGGTCATATGTGACATGTATGAGTCAACCCCTCCTAAATCTGAGGCGCGGTGTGGCCGCCACCACTCAAAGTGTCTGCCTTTTGTTTCAAAAGGACGACATTTTAATTGAAAAACATCAAATGGAATACATAAAAGCGACCAAACACATTAGAATTGTGTCGATACTTTAGCACAAAAATCCATGGGTCAAATTTAACGTGTACGAGTCAACCCCACCTTAACCGGAGGCACGGTGTGGCCGGAATCACTCTAAGTGTCTCTCTTTTGTTTAAAATGGATAACATTTTAAGTACATACGGAAAACTGACCAAACGCATTCGGTTTCCGTTGAAACTTTAGGAGAACGATCCATGGGTCATATGGGACGTGTAAGAGTAAACCCCTCCTCAATATGAGGTGTGGTGTGGCCGGCACCACTAAAAGTGTCTGCCTTTTGTTTCAAAAGGACATCATTTTAATTGAAAAACATCAACTGGCATACAGAAAAGAGACCAAACGCATTCAGATTGTGTAGATACTTTATCACAATGATCCATGGGTCATATGTGATGTGTAAGAGTCAAACCCGCCTCAATATGAGGCGCAGTGTGGCCGCAACCACTCAAAGTGTCTGCCTTTTATTTCAAAAGGACGTCATTTTAATTGGAAAACATCAACTGGAATACGGAAAAGCGACCAAACGCATTCGGATTGTGTCGATAATTTAGAACAACAATACATGGGTCAAATTTGATGTGTACAAGTTAACCCCGTCTTAATCGGAGGCACGGTGTGGCCGAAATCACTCTAAGTGGCTCTCTTTTGTTTAAAATGGACAACATTTTAAGTACATATGGAAAACTGACCAAACGCATTCGGTTTCCATTGAAACTTTAGGAGAATGATCCATGGGTCATATGTGACGTGTACGAGTCAAACCCGCCTCAATCCGAGTCACGTTGTGGTTAGCACCACTCAAAGTGTCTGCCTTTTGTTTCAAAAGGACGTTATTTTAATTGAAAAACATCAACTGGCATACGGAAAAGCGACCAAACGCATTCGGATTGTGTCGATAATTTATCACAACGATCCATGGGTCATATGTGATGTGTAAAAGTCAACCCCTCCTCAATCCGAGGTGCGCTGTGGCCACCACCACTCAAAGTGTCTGCCTTTTGTTTCAAAAGGACGTCATTTTAATTGAAAAACATCAACTGGCATATGGAAAACTGACAAACGCATTCAGATTGTGTAGATAATTTAGCACAACAATCCATGGGTCATATGTGATGTGTATGAGTAAACCCCACCTCAATCTGAGGTGCGGTGTGGCCTCCACCACTCAAAGTGCATGTCTTTTGTTTCAAAAGGACGTCATTTTAAGTGAAAACATCAACTGGAATTCGAAAAATTGACCAAAAGCATTCATATTGTGTCGATACTTTATCACAACGATTCATGGGTCATATGTGACGTGTACGAGTCAGCCCCACCTTAATCGGAGGCACGGTGTGGCCAGAATCACTCTAAGTGGCTCTCTTTTGTTAAAAATGGACAACATTTTAAGTACATACAGAAAACCAACCAAACGCATTCAGTTTACATTGAAACTTTAGGATAATGATACATGGGTCATATGTGACATGTAAGAATCAACCTCGCCTCAATCCTAGGTGCGGTGTGGCCGGAACCACTCAAAGTGTCTGCCTTTTGTTTCAAAAGGACGTCATTTTAATTGAAAAACATCAACTGGCATACGGAAAACCGACCAAACGCATTCATATTGTGTCGATACTTTAGAACAATGATCCATGGGTCATATGTGATGTGTACGAGTCATCCCTGCCTCAATCCGAGGCACGGTGTGGCTGTCACCACTCAAAGTGTCTGCCTTTTGTTTCAAAAGGACGTCATTTTAATTGAAAAACATCAACTGGCATACGAAAAAGTGACCAAACGCATTCGGATTGTGTCGATAATTTAGCAAAACGATCCATGGGTAAAATGTGGCGTGTATGAGTCAACCCCATCTTAATCAGAGGCACGGTGTGTCCGTAATCACTCTAAGTGGCTCTCTTTTGTTTAAAATGGACAACATTTTAAGTACATACGGAAAACCGACCAAACGCATTCGGTTTCCGTTGAAACTTTAGGAGAACGATTCATGGGTCATATGTGACATGTACGAATCAACCCCGCCTCAATCTGAGACGTGGTTTGGACAACACCACTCAAAGTGTCTGCATTTTGTTTCAAAAGGACGTCATTTTAATTGAAAAACATGAACTGACATATGGAAAACCGACCAAACGCATTAGGTTTCCGTTGAAACTTTAGGAGAATGATCCATGGGTCATATGTGACGTGTACGATTCAACCCCGCCTCAATATGAGGTGTGGCGTGTCTGGTAGCACTCCAAGTGTATGTATTTTGTTTAAAATGGACATCATTTCAGGTAAAAATATATGGTATACAAAAAACCGATCAAATTATGAATTGACTCCCGGATTCCACATATAATTGTCATCTAAATTTTAAATTGAATTATAAATGAATTATAGATGTTTATAATTACATTATGAATTCTAATTTAATTATGGACGTGTATATTTCCGGCATTATATGTTAAATGTGTATGAATTTGTTCTCTATATGTATGTGTTAGTTGGTTATTGCAGGTACAATAATTGTATATGTAGGTTAGTTTATTGCAGGTATAATAATTGGATTGAAAATGAGGGGGAACCCACAAAATGAGACCTGGTGGGAAAATTGGAGAGCTTCTGGGAAAATTGCAGAGCTGCTGTGCAATTTTCCCAGCATAGGCTATGCCAACGGTTTTAAACAGTTGGCATAGCATTCTGTGTTTTGTTTTACCAACGGTTCATGGAACTGTTGGTAAAAAACTTTTCCCAACGGTTTAGAAACTATTGGGAAAGAGGAGACATTGTGATTTTACCAACGGTTTGGGCAAACCGTTTGGAAAAACTTTCCCAACGGTTTACCAGAACCGTTGGGATAGGGTAAAATTTGTCTCCACCCTATCCCAACGGTTCACTGTAAACCGTTGGGAAAAGCTTTCCCAACGGCTTACTTCCCTACGGTTTGCAGAACCGTTGGTATAACATATACCAACGGTTTTAAACCGTTGGGAAATCCTCTATTTCTAGTAGTGACTATATAAACCTATGAGCATCATAAAGGATAAAACATAGGTCATAACCCTCGTGATGAAACATTGCACCCATCATGACCTGATACGCTACTTGGCATCACTCAGTTCAATCCTCTAGAATGGAACCTGAACCTACACCATTACCTCTCACCCCAATTCATCTTGGATGACTTTAATTAATGTAAATTTTTTTTCCATGCCCCATTAAATCTCAAAAACCAAAAAAATCACCATTTAACATTTAACGCCACCCAAAAAGGAATATTTTCAATATATGACAACCAAAACTCAATTAAATACCCTTAATATATCATAATTCAGCCTTAAATAAAGGTGTTCTACACACTCCTCAAAATATTCAATAAATCCAAGTGAAAAAACCTTAATATTAAAATTTATAAAAAAAAAATTCTCATTAAAACATTTCAATAGATCCAAACACAATAGCAATGAATCTTTTAATACCTTTAAACAAAATCTATATTAAATAACTCAAAATTTAAGTATGAGAATCCATTTCAAAAAATAAAATGCATCCTTAGAATTTCCCAAAATTCATTCAATGAATTTATTTCAGAAAAACATACAGTCCAAACAACGATTAAAAAGGGAATAAGAATTATGGAGAACCACAAACCTCAAGCACAACCAAAAGATCAATCTACACACACTCATGATCATTTAATAATCGTATGATACCTAAAAGGCTAATATACTAAATTTATATCAAAATTAAACCAAAATAAAACACCTAAAACTATGAACATGAAAAAACATGCATTGGGTGAGGTAATATCATCAAATCAAATGTGAGTGGTGTTTGGAATCATCATAGATCCTTCCTCTAATCACCATTACCAAAATCCTCAATTTAATTTTAAGTACCAAAACTAAAAAAATTATTAAACTAAAATAAATATACAAAAAAATCACTAAATGATAATGAAATAATGAAACCACTAATAAGGGCATGAAAACCCTCATATAATCTTTCTTGAAAATATCCTAGGAATGAAGGGTTCTGTCATAACTTGAAAAAATTCCCAAATTTTAGTCCCTGAAATGTATAAAAATATGTTATAGAAATAACAGGATAGGAATAAAGGAAGGATAAAATTCATTTTATCACTTTTCAAACCACTAGGGATGTAGATGAGGAAAAGGAAGAAGAATGGAGGATACTCTCTTTATCTTCCTTCTATGTTCACATGACCTGACACAAGGAAAATGGAGGATTTCCCTATTTTAATCTCATTCATCAAATAATGTTATTATTATCAAATTAATAATAATAATAATAATAATATACCTCCCCCCATATCCATCCAAATATCTTTCCTAATTCAACGACCAAATCAAACATCTTATGACGCCCCCATGATAAACTAATTATTTAATTAAATTTAAATGAATAAAAATTAGATATTAAAATTAAAATTTTAGAAAATTATCACTCAAGAATAGTTATTATGAATGGTTAGTTAACTTTTGAACTTTACTATTTCATTTCCTTCCAACTAACATGGTTACTATTAATTATTTATTAATTTTGTACCTTAACCATGCAACATCAAAATTAATTTAATGAAATTTTAATTCCATCCATAATTTTGATTTAAAATATTTACTTATTTTATTATTAAATACCAGGGTGTTACATGGGGTGTCTGTGAGTGATTAAAAAGTACATTGAAATAAAATTTGTTATATTATGGGGATATTTTTTATCCAGGCAACTAACTGCATGAGAATGTGAGACACCTAATAGAGCTTGATGAGTGATGGGGATGTTTGTACTAGTCTAAGGGGCTCAGTTGTTGCAAATGGTATCAGAGCCAACATCCAACTATAAGTGTGGTGACACAACTTGGGTTTGAGGTGTGGGGTCCAAAATGAGAATGATGTGATTTAAAGAGTTGGAGAGTTTAACATCTCTAGGGAAAAAGGGATTAAAAGACTAGTTTATACTATTTATGACAACAATTCCTATAATAAAAGACAAAGCACAATGAAGAAACATATGTCAGTATGTGAAGATAGTCATTATTCTAACAAATGACTTTGAAAGCATATGGTCATATTGATAGATGGGATGACATGTTTCTCAATAAAGTCTAGATGGTCACCACCCAAGGGTTAAATGTTATTTTCAGGGAGTGTATGATAATCGAAGATGTATGACTATTTTATAAGAGTTTTAATTTAAGTGACATGAAATAACAAATAACAATTGTGAGATAGTAATTATTTGGGATACTTTGAGAAAAGAATGAAATTCCAAGTAATGGTTTTTAAGTCATCTTTGACCATATCATACTTTCCTTTTATCTGACCCTTTAAAAATGAGGATAAGTAAAGAAACATTATGAAAACCTAGTTATTTTTATAATAAAATATAAAAAAAAATAATAAATATTTTTTTCATTTATTTTATTTTATTAAATAAATAAATATTTATTTTTTATATAATACCATCACAAACTATTATAAAACTTCATTAATTACCATTTCATCATATCCCATGAAAATCCCCAAGAACAATCTAAATCTAAATAATCCATGAGATAGATATCCCAATTGGATTCAAATTAATCTAAAAATAAAAAAAGTAAATAAAAAACCCATAAGTTTTTAGACATAGAAAATAAACATGAAGACAAAAGAACATGTGAACCACCACTTTCACCCACCACCACCATGGTACAAAATTAACCATTCATATTTTTACTTGTAGTTTCCAACCCCCTATAAAACAAACACTTAGCTCCATTAAAATGAATCATTAAATGAATCTATAATAAACTCTCCCCATCAATGATAAAGAAGTGCTATGTTGAACACCAAATCAGTTGAATTGTACACCCTCTAAAAGAGGTACTTAATCAAATCATCTCATCCCCATCTCTGGGATGATCCAGGAGGGGACTCATGAGGTGGATTAGTAGCACCCTAAACTGCCTCTAGACCATAGAAGGCATGTGGAACTGCCAACATCACTGCCCTTTGCAACATATATTCATGATTTTGTTGTCACTCTATCTTTTATATGGAAGGAATCTCTAGAATTTGATCCTTCTCTACCATAATCCGCCACCACATCATCAGTTTCATCAGTGAAAAAATTAGGTTGTATTTGATAGCACCTACTAAAAAGTGTTAATCGCACTTATCACTCATGGTAAGTAGTTTGAAAAAATAAGGGATTTTAGTTTTATTTCTAAAAAAACACTTACACTTAGAGGTAGCAATTTTAAACCTAAAAAAGACATGAAATGATCATTTAATAGGTTTGGATCAGACATAAATGTATTTGAGTTATAATTGAGTTGATTAACCTAACATGAATAATATTCAGGTTGGGTTTAGGTTGATCATTCATGGCATGTCTAACCTGATTAAAAATATAATTATAATGTAAAATATTAAACATATAATAATAATTAATTTTATAGTATGTTTGATTCTTATAATCAAATTAATTTTAAATAGTTCAATATTTTTATAACACATTATTTATTTTAAATGGTTTAAGAGGGCCGAATTTCAATATCAATAATATATGTTTCATATTAATCCATTTATTTTTAATCAAAATGGGATAATTCAATTTGGTTAAGTTTCTATGTTTCTGTGATATTAAGTAGTTGGTTATGTCATGATGTGGTCTATGTAATATATTTAAATGGGTTGGTGGTCTTGGTTAGGTTGAACCCTTTATAAATGGGGGGGTCAATCAATTTAATTAAATGGACCAGGTTAGGGTTGAGCTTAAATGGGTTCACAAGATGGATAACTCATCCCGATCGCAACCCATAAACCCAAATCACCACCTCTACTTGCACTTAAATGAAAAAATAAAACTACATAAATGGGTAACAAAGAAGAAAACCCATGTAATGTCACTTATAATAAGAAATTTGAAAAAACAAGTATTGTTTAGGGTCTATTTGAAATTAATTATTAAAAATTGTTTAGCCCTTATAACTTATGATAAGTAGTTTAGAAATGGATGTATAGTTTGTTTTGTTTCTTAAAAAACATTTACACTTAAATTTAAAAATAAAATCACTTAAATAATTTGTATAATAGCACTTTTTTAATAGTATCTATCATAATTGATTAAGTGTTATAAGCAGTTTTGTTTAAAGTGTTTGTCAAACATGGACAAATTTTCAGCCATATGGTACCTGACCGCCACCCCAGAAGTGGCGGGGTTCCCCTGCTACGTCCCCCCCCCCAAATTTTTTTATGGGGGATTATTTTCTCCCACATGCATGCACATGGGGTTGGAAATGATTGCATGGATGGCATAGTGGGGCAAGCTCAGGGCATGGGAACTGGGAAACAGTGGGGATAAAAAAAATGATTATCCTTTGGACTTTTAATGGATTTGGGATTTTGAGCCATCTCTTTCAAGGCCTTTGGGTAACCAAAAAATGGTTCTTCAGCCCATTCTAAATGTAATAGAGTCCTGATGTATGTTTTTCAAACCTAGTTGAGAGAAATGAGTTTTGTCCCACTAGTATACTTGGGCGTGCGCATTGTTGTTGTTTTTAATTCCTTCAACTGAATAAACATTATGTGTTGGTCAAAGAAATTTTTCATAAATATAACAAATACCACCTATTTTTTAAAACTTATTATCATAATTTGTTAGAAATTACATGAGTATTTGTAAAGTGTGTGTTGTTTTCATTAAAGTAGTGATGGGGCTTTCTACGTGTGGACGTGAGTAGTTGTAACTGCCTAGGGGCAGTATGGTATTTTGGTTAGGGTATTGTTTTATGGTAGGTGGGGAATTAAATAATGGATTTTTTGAATTGGGGGGAGGTATTATTTTACTTTTATAGATAGATGTTGTAGGGTGGATCAAGCCCTTGGGAGGACTTGGCCTGGGCTCTACAGAAGTGGTATTCTAAGAGATTTCCTTTGACCAACATCTCCTACTTTTCTTCTTCCTTCTCCAACTTTTACTCTATTTTTCTATTATTTTTCCCATTGGATTTCTCATTTTTTATTGTATTTGAATAGTGAAATAGTATTTATCCTCCCTAAGATCTCTCTGGAACTCATAGTCCTTACAATTTGGAAACTTTTTTGGGGAATGTCATGCATACAAAGTGGATGATCCAAGATCACCGATCACTGGGAGGGAGATGACTAGAGCTATGAGTCAAAATCATAGATATAAATGCATGAAAGTTGGAGGAATATCATAGATTACTAATTAGAGATAAGTAATCAGTTTTTTCTTGTGAATTAGTGTGAAGGTTCAGATAAGATGAATGAAGTTAGAGGAAGACGTCACACCATTGAGATCATTATGTGGTGAGTACAGAGTTTTCCAAACAAAGTGTTGAAATTGAGAGAAGAGCACGAACAAAGATTGAAATTCAAAGTGACATTCACATGAGATTATTCTTTCTTGGAGGTGGTCAAGGATTGAGAATAATTTTTTTGTCGTTGATTCAGTAGTAGAGAGTATACTATGGATGTTTTCAACTATGAAAGAATGTTTGGTTAAGATGGAACATGGAAAAACTGAGAACTTGTGTTGGATGCATGCATGATTGTACCAATATGAGGAAGAGGTGCCACTCAGGTTGATTGGAAAGGTGTATCATCTTACTCTTGGTTTTCATCCTACTTATCTTGCTGGTGAAGTAGCATTTCTGAGTGATATTTTGAACGAGGCAGAAAGGTGAGGGGATGAAAAGTTAATTTGAGATATACTTTAGCTTCCACCATAGGTAGTGTGAGAGAAACCATTGGAGTTTGTACTTGGAAAAGAGACATTGTTGGAAACCAGATCTCATGAAAAATATTCTCCATATTTCATGGTTGGTATTCATCAGGATGTGGCAGTGAGTCTAAATATTATTCAATTGGGACGGGAAAGGAATTTCAAAAGTGAGCTTGTGGAGAGAATTGACTCTAGATTAAACCCTTTTGGTTCATAAGAGGTATTTTTAGATCCATAAACCAACTTGGATAAGCATTTTTTGTTCGGTATAGAGGAATTCATCTCATTTTTTTATCCTTGTATAAGGGAAAATTTCCTTACTTGCCCGAGATTGGATCGTGAAGAGAATAGTGAATCAAAATTCATTTCTTTTGGGAGTAAAATAGATAATGTATGTTTACCAATAGTGGTTTCATTGAGGAAGAACCTTGAGTTACCAATTGATATGACTGAGTTTCTCAAAACCTGAATTAAAGATGTAGAGGTGGATTGTAAGGAAAAAAAGATGCTCAATTGTCAACAAAAGGGAGTTTAGTAGTCAAGTATGTCATTATTAATGTACTTTACTTGGATCATGTTATCTCTGGGTTACATTTTAGGATGCTTGGTATGGTGAAAATGAAGAAAAATTATATTCAGGTGCCTCCTAAACCTCTCCCACGGGACAAGAAAACTTAAGCTGAGCAATATGTGTCTGTGGTCATAGCCGGGATAGGTTACAACATGGATAGAGTAGCAACTTGGTGGTCAAGGATAGATGGATTGTCTACTAAATCTATTATCAATACATGTATTCATTTCATATGTTTTCTAAACATGGTAGTGACTATCATTTGTATAAACTACACTAGAAATGTCTTAAGTTGGAGTGACAGTTTTTTATATGTCAACAAGTGATGGTGCTGATTTTATTGGAAAGGAGACCAAGAGATTGGAAATCTCTGGAAAAAATTTTAAACATAAAGGTAAAAATATTGTAAGAATAAACATGTTTGGGGTTACATCTCCTTACATAAATGTGGTACAAGGCAGATTGGCTGAAGTGGGTTCTGAGACCTTAATTTTTTATTCCACTGGTATAGAAGGTAGGTCCATGGTTCCTAAAACTACATGTTCATCGGTTTATAATTCAGATTTTACTCATCTTCCAGTGATTTCAATGGATATAGATGCAATGGAATCAAAAAAATTAAATGGATTTGATGGTTCTCTAGGTGAACTATTTGGATACTTATTCTGAAAAACATTGTATAGTGAGAGAATTAGAATTTGAGATTTTGGAGTTAGTGATCAAGGCATTAACTAAGCCTCAGTTATCTAAACAACAAGCCTAAAAAACTGCCATTTTAATGCTCTTGAATAGTGGCTAACCAAGTAACAAATGGTACCAAGGAATGTGCATGGAAAAGTATATATTTGGTTTGAGGAATCCCTCCCACTAGGACTCATGCACTTCCAATTTCCAAGGGATTTTACAATTTTAGAAAAACTGGAAACCGATTACACACCTGCTATGGTTGGGTTTGATTTTCAAAATGGTCATTGTGTTTCTGTTTAATATGGAACTTTCATGTGTGCTAAGTTTAAGGATGCAGTGTTGGAGGCATACAGTAAATATCAGTCTAAGATTTTTGGAGTGAATGAGAAATCAAATACATAGTAGATCTTTTGGATAGGAATTCTAAAGACTAGAGCTTTCTAGTAGCCACTGGAAATTCAATACTACACCAAACTGGTTAATAGTTTTTTTTTCAGTAGAGCTAGAATGTTTTGAAACCAACAGGCATAAATGATAGATGGGATGATTTTAAAGAAATGTTTTCTAGGAATGTGACCGTTCTTTCCTTGATTGAGTTGTTTCTCCAAGTTCTCATCTAGTATATCATGGTTCCTCCTAGATTTTTTGAAGTTTTACTCATGCGCGCAGCTAAGTCAGTAGCTCTTATTGTTAAAGGTTTCGTAGGTGAATTATATTGAAAAAATTTTCCACCTTCATTTTTGGTGAAGTGTGGAGATTGGTGAAGTTTTGAATTAGATGGGATACTTGGGGTTTCTTTATTGATCCACTTGCTTCACTTTCATCCATGAGTAAATGTGAATCAGGAGTTCTCTATGGAGATTGTTCCACAAGCATAGTTTATCAGGATTGAAGACGATTCTGGAACAAGGGTCTACCTTCATATCTATTTCTCAAGTGCTAATCTAAGATTTGAAGTTCCACCTTGAGGAATAAGTGGTTTTTGAAGAGGTGTAAATTTTTAGGAATGTCTTGAGTAGATCTAAAGTGTGAGTTATTTGTATTAAAGTAGTTAGGTGGATTTCTTTTTGTGTAAATGAGTAGTTGTAACTGCCTAGGGGAGGTATGGTATTTTGGTTAGGGTTTTTTTGGATGACAGGTGGAGAAATAAATAGGGGATGTGCTCTAGGGTGGGGTCAGGAATTATTTTACTTCTATAGATAGATGTTACAAGGGGATTGATCCCTTGGGAGGACTCAGACTGGGATCTATGGAAGCATTCTTCCAGGAGATTTCCTTCTACTACCATCTCCTTCCTACTTCTCTTCTTCTTCCTCTAACTTTTCCTCTACTTTTTTGTTATTTTTCCCACTGTATTTCTTGTTTTAAACTACATATGAATAGTGAAAATAGTGTTTCACTTCCCTAGCCTCTCTTCGACACTTATAGTTCTAACATTTGTGATAAATTTTATACATTCTTTTCAGTAATTGCTATCAAATGCAGCTTAAGTAGCGTTTGTTTTGTTCCTAAAAAACTACATACACTTAAATTCCTAAAGAAAATAGTTTAATTAAGTGGTATAAAAACACATTTTTAGTAATAAATTTGGAAACACTTAGAATCACTTACCATAAGCGACAACTGTTACAAATAATTTTCAATAAGTCTTGTCAAACAAAAGCTAAATAAGTGGCAGAAAAACACTTTCAATAATCAATCTTTAGAAACAGTTTAAAAAACACTTACCATAAGTGATGAGTTCTATAAATAATTTAGAATAAGTTGTATCAAATGGATCATTATACATAATCACTTATCACAAGTCATAATTGATATAAATGCAATTAGTGTTTTAAAAAACTGATAGGAGAGTGGGGTTGCCCGGGTGGTCCTTCTCCTGGGATGTGTTAGAGAATCTCCAACCCACGATGCTAAAATGGAGTAACCCTTGAGCTAAAATAGCGTATATACAGTGAAATCTTCTCCAATGGGTATACTATCTTTCACACCGTTATTTTTATATTATGAAAATAAATAAAAATTTAAATCCAAATAGACAGGAAAAAATGAAATTGTAGATAGCGCTGCAATAGTGCAGCGCCAAATATGGCACTGGACTGTGCAACAACGCTATTTTAGCACTGGTTTTAGTGCTAGGTTAGAGATGATTGGCTACTGCATTTTAGTGATTTTAGCGTGGGTTGGATATAGTCTTTAGATAGTAAGAGGGGTAGGTTAGGTGTAATAATTAAATTCCAAGGGAAGTTAAGTAAAATTATAGATAGGGTTAATTGGCAGGATTTTTATGTGGTGGATCGGGCTAATAAATGATATGGGACTAGTGTTAGAAAGGGGGTAAAAGGATTGTATTTTGAGTTTGGATTTCTACATTGCAGGAGGATGAGGCCAAGCCTTGGGGAAGAGTTCCCGCGGGAGTTTCCATCTTCTTCTATGAAGCTTCTCCTCTCTTTCTTCGTCCTCTATTTTTTTTGTTGTAACAAAGTTCTACTGGTAATAGAAATCCATTGTTTCTCTCTCACGCACCTATGAATCCTATCATTTTTTTACTACATTAAAAACTTATTTCTACTAAGATGGATCGAGGTGTGCTTGACCATGATGAAAACGGGAAATGTTTTTTCGTATATGGAATGGTCGATGCAAGAAATAATGGCCAAGATGTAAAAGAATTCCAAGGAAAATATAGGGTTCTTGAAGCAACATCACGCGCTAATAACTCTGATGCGGGACTGGAAAGAAGATCCAGTAAGGAAAGAAGCAATGAGGTATGATCTTAGTTTGCGTTTTTTTATATAAATATGTTGAGATTCTTTATCTTCATTTGAAACCTCTATATGTGGAGGAATAAAATTCACAATTACCACTCTCCAAACTGCAGTGGAAAGGAAAAGAATCTGAATGTTCGAATATTCTACTAACGACTCGTTCTGCAGTGGCGCAGCAAGCTACAAGTATGAAACATGTAGATGAGCAGTCCAATATTTTCAGTCAACATTCTTGTCTTGGATTTTTGAAACTCAAACATGTTGTGGTCCGTCTGGAATGCCGAAACAAGGTGAGATCTATTCTTAGATCAAGAAAAGTTAAGATAGAAACTGCTTCTACATTTTCAGAGAAACTGGAAGCTTCTATGCCTGTAGCCTCAGTTCGTTCTTCCCAAACAGTGGGTCTAGGGGATCGTGAGCCACTGCACCAAAAGGAGTAGTTTAACTCGATTTATAAATAGTTGAAGGAGGTGTGTGAGTTGTGAGCTGAACTTGTTCAAAATATTCAACTTGTGGGAGTACGAAGCATGGTGAATGATGTGTATGAGTTTTTTCTATTGTAGCCGTTGTGGAGGTCAACTTGAAGATTTTTTGGATTGCTCTAGGAAGGTTTGGCAAGGTGCAGATTGACTCTGTTCCTGCTTGGAAAAAAGTGGTAATCTTTGATCTTTGTTATTTTTTAGATAAGAGGAATAGTGAAAAAATGGGGAGAGTGAAGGATACTATAGAGGAATATTTCTTGGGAGTTCCAGCTAGGTTTCATCTATGGATAGTTTATGAAATAATTTCATATTTTTCTACAAGTACATGGGATTTCTATAATCATGTTCCTCTGGTCTTGAAGGGGCGGCATACCGAGGACCATTTTCTGAAAGAAAATGTTTAGAATTCGAAGACTATTTTGGAAGCACCTAAATCTTTGGTATTTCCTCTTCCACACCATTTGATTTATAAACAAAAAATTATATTTGGGTCCTATCATGATCACGGAGTTGCGCAAGAAGTTTCACCGAGCAAGGATTGGGAGAGAATGTATGGAGTGTTCAATATTGAAGTAATCAAAGCAGAAAGAGAAGATCCTGAGAATTTGGAAAAAAATTACAACAACACCAAGGTATTCTAACCAAATGGGTTACATTTGTCTTAGAACAGTTGGAATTGGCATGACAATTCACTTGTTAAGATTAGATTTTGATGTTCATGGTTATGCCCACTATGATCATATCCTCTTGAAGTTCAAAAATGTTGGTTGCTTGATTTGCTAATTTCTGAAAGATGTATCAAGAGATGTTTTTATAGTCATGGAAATGACTGAGGCTCAAGTGGAAAGTGTTTTATATGGTAAGTATGGTGCAAAAGCTTTTTTTTTTTTTTTTGAAGTATCTACTGTTCTTCCATCCACCATGTTTCAAGGATTTTTCAACCGACTAGCACAGCATTTTCAAAATTAAGGGTGGGATCTAAATTTGGTTGATTATTCTGCATCTTATGGTGTTCAGAGAGCAGCTATGAAAACTCTTACAATAGCAGTTTTTTGTATAGAAATCTCTTCAGATTTTTTTATCATTTCTCGCCATGTTATGTTGAAAATTTTCTCTTATTAGAGGACCTTTTGGGGCTGGAAGTACTGTGATGAAGGTCTATCAACTATTTTCTAGAGTTTATATTACTCCATCCACCGAAGCAATGTTTTTTGGGGCTTGATTTGGAATATATAAATTTGAACAACAACATTTTTCTTTTCAATTAACAAAATCCTGGTATGGAAAATTACAGCGCTGGGATGAAACTCTCAAGGCTTTCACTTATATGGCCTCTATTGCCATGAGTTTATTACTGGGGGTTGAATGGAAGAGTTCCAAGGGACGCGTATTATAATTTTTCTGTATTGGAGAGCTTCCTTCCACATTTTGAGATATCTTGTTGTTGATGTTTATCCCATGTTCATGTCCTCTGTGGAGTCCACCTGATGCATTGCACACTGGCAGAAACAAGAATCATTGGTCCTCGACATCACTATTTTCCCAAGCGGCTCTTGCGGGGAATGAAAACATGCAGGGATTTCCAAGTCAGAAAAATGTTAATGTTTCAACTACCATGGGGGAGCTGCTGACCTTGGAGATCAACTTCACCATGAGGACATGGTGAAATTTTGGGTGGGCACAAGTGAAAGGACAGTGGGGCTATTCAGGTGGTACTTCTCCTGGGAAGTGTTAGGAGTGCTATTGTAAGAGGGGAAGGTTGGATGTAATCATTAAATGTTAGGGGAAGCTAAGTAAAATGTTAGATAGGGTTAAGCTAGCAGGGTTGTTAGGCGATGGATGGGGATAATAAATGAGATGGTCCTGGTGGTAGGAAGAGAGGAAAAGCATTTTATTTTGAGTTTGGATTTTAGCATAGCTGAAGGAGGATATGGCTAGGCCTCAGGGGCAACATTCCCAGGGGAGTTTCCCTATTATTCTCTGGAGCTTCTTCTCTCTTTCTTCTTCCTACTCTGTTTTATATTGTAATAGAGTTCTACTGGTAATAAAAATCCATTTTTTCTCCCTCATGCACCTATAAATTCTATCGAACACAACCTAAAGTATATCAATATAGACAAAAAAGTCCAAAGAAACAGATCAATGTAATCAGATGAGCATGCCAACAAGAAAACAGAAAAGAAGACCCATTTGTAAGATTGAAAATCCCTGAAAAATAATGAGCTCAATAATTCTATGACTCGTATTTGACGGAATTAAAAAAAATATGACACAATGATCATCTCCAAGTGATGACCAGAAAAGATCTAGTTGGAGGGTGGGTCTCATTTGTTCTGCTTTTTGAAAAAATGAAATAACAAACACTACCATCTAGGGCCCTCTGGGATTCTCTCAATAAAAATGATGACATGGTCCGAGATGGAATTGCAGGAAATAATGATGTGTTCAAGCCACCCATCCACAGGCACTGATATCTTCACTACTGGTGTAAACCTAACCATGAAGTATTTTCAGTGTGTCTATCCAGATTTCTGCAATGGAAAATATTATATTAATTGGATATAATAGGATGAAAAAAATACTATTGTGGAAAAGTAAATTGAGACTCTGAAAATACTATTGCTCAATTTGAAACTCTGATTTTTTTTGGCATGTCTATTGAAAATACAACTATTGTAGTATTTTTGGCATGTCTGTTGCAAAGAAAATGCTACTTCTCAATGAAACTTTGGAAAAAAAGTCATTTTATTAAAAAAAGCATAGAATGTTAAGATGAGCAAGAAATATTGAAAGGAAAATAATGAAAGCTCTTGATGATTTTTTTATGAAAACAAAACCACACAAGATAAACGCACCAAATACAGTCAGTAAAACATACCTCAAAATCAAGGTCCCAATCCCTGTATACCCAATGTTGGAAATGGTGTAGCTCAATCCGTGTGGTAAAGAAGGACCTTGTGGAGGCAATTCGGGACTTCTTCAATGGAGGAAGGATTCCAAGGGTTTCTTACTCTACCACCCTCATTCTTATCTCGAAAGTTAAGGATCCAACCTCTTTGGGTCAATATAGGACAATCAGCATGTGCAAATCCCCTTACAAAGTGTTGTTGAGCATTCTCAATAAAAGGATGGATACTTTTTTGCAAGATTGGTTATCGGATGAACAACACGGTTTCATCATAGGTCGGACAATCCAAGGTGCTATCGACATTGCAAATGAAATGATTGAAGACATAAATACAAAGACTATAGGGTTAAATATAGTCATCAATTTTGACATGGACAAAACCTATGATAGGATGGAATGGAACTTCATTCTCAGGGTGATGGGTTGAATAGGGTTCTTGGAATGGGTGATTGATCTTTTAATTAGGTGTTATAGCTCTACTTGGTTGTTGATATGTTTTATGGGCAGGAAGTGTGGCTTCATGAAAACAGTCAAGGGTCTAAAACAAGGGGACCCACTGTCCCCTAACCTGTTTATATTGGCACAGGATGCTGTTAGCAAGTATATTAACTTCTATTTATCCAATCAGGACATTATTCCTTATAGGAGTGGTGAGGTTCTCATGGAGTTTCCCATCTCTTATTTACGAATGATTTGTTTTTCTTTCTCAACAGAAGTAAGAGGTCCATTTGGGGCTTCATGAACGTCATAAACGAGTATTGTAGATGGAGTGGCCAAATTGTTAATCATGATAAAAGAAGCGTGCATGTGGCAGCTCATTGCTCGTCAAGGCATATCAAGGTGATTGAACACACTTTGGGTTTTCATAGGAGAAGTTTTCCTATGGAGTATCTAGGATCGCCCATTTCCCCTTGCTGGATTCATATCCATTTATTTGATAGGTTAGTGGACAAGATTGCTGGTAGAATAAATAACTAGAAAAATCATTTTCTATCCTTCGGTGGCTTTGGTTGAGTTATTGAGAATCCCATGGTCTCATTCATTTGGGAGGCACATTTAGACGGCAGGTGCCACTGGGCCTCATGGGTGAGACTGGCTTGGCCCTGGGGCGCTGGGGGCATCAACCTAAAGGATGTTGCAGGTATGAAACATAGCCCACAAGCCAAGCTTGTATGGGAAGAATTTGCACCAACCACAAGGGAAGGTTTTAGGTTACAGGAAATCCCTTCACGACCACATCCCGTTCCTGCAAAAAATTTCAGTCGCTACGACTCTCAACATTTCTGCAACACCCAAAGGTGCAAGTAAGGGTGATTAATGGGCATACCAGTCTAAATCCCACATGAACTTGGTCTCAAAGGGTTGGACCCATTAAGGTCACCAATTAAAGTAAGATAAAAAAATGAATATGGTCCAACCTGCATTTGAATGAGATTAGCATGCAGGTCGATCCCCATTTTTAATTATTCTTAAAATTTTAAAATTTAAAATAAAAACTATATTATAAAAAAGGGTTTGTTTTTTTTGGGGGGGGGGGGCTCAGCTCACATTACAATCAGTTTGGGGAATTAGAAAAATGTGAGGATTTATTTATTTGATTATAATGGTTTGATTTGTTGTGATTTCATGATTTGGATTTATGTCTTCCCCTAATTAGTGGGGTTCATGTTGAGGGGATGAAAATGGTTGCACAAATGCCTTTCATGAACCCTCATCTGGGAAGTTTCATGGATTGTTAGTGATCTTGGCAATAACTGATCATCAATCAGTGAAAGATCCTTCTATCTTCATGCCTTAAGAAGGTATTTGGCATATGATTCGATGAGGATTACTCTAGTGACATGTGACAATATTGTGGTTGCATGTCAATTTGAGATGGTCGGGGACTTATTTTCCCTTCCTTTGTCTTGTTGTTTTGGATTTGCATGAGGCCAAGTGTCATGGTTTTCAGAAAGAGGTTGTATTATTTTTTGGTTTTATTTAATGTAGCAATCTCTTCAAGTTTATGGCAGTTAATTTAGATTTGAGTTCATAGATAATATCATATGGGTGAAGTGAAGAGATTTATGAGTGTCTTTCTGATGGGATGCTTGAACATGACTCTAATATGTTTCCTTTCTCAACTATTGTGAAATTACAACTCTTGAAATTTCAACTTTTCATGTTTCATCATGGTAAGTTTCAGTGATGAAGATGTTTTTTGATCTCTTTCGGTGGAATGGTGTTGGATATTGGTTGTGGAATGTGTGAGAAGGTGGGTTGGTTTATGGTCACTAGTGAGTTCATGAAAAAGGGTTTTCTGTCACCGATGGAACTCTATTTTTCTTTGCGCTGATGGAGATAGTTTTGATTTCTATAAAAAAGTTTACTTCTGATGTTGCTTGTCTTAACAGGAGATCACCTCACCAACTGGGAGCATTTCCGGACATCAACATTCTCATCTTTCCATTTTCCCCTATTTTTCATTTGTGCAAGTCCATCTTGGGATGTTCATATTGGAGTAGTGATAAGAACAGTGAATAGGATTATTTGTAATTAAGGGAAATAGGAGAAGAATTAAATAAGGAGGAAGAATAAAAGAAGAGGAATAGAGAAGAAGACTCAAGGGGCATCATTTCTCCCTCACCCAATCCCTAGGTGCCCAAGTCCCAAAACCTCGTGGTCTAATCCTCTTAACAAAAACCATCCCCCTTTGTAGTTACTTTTCCCCCTTTTATAACCTATTACCACTCCCTTTTTAACCACTTGATCCCCATAGAATATTCCCTTAACATATTCATCTCTCTCCCATATGAGTCCCCTAAAAAATAGATTTAACAATGGTTGTAGCCCACGGTGACTATCTTGTTTCCCCAGCTGTATTCCCCCTCTTCTGGAATTAGCTTCCCCAGGATTTCCCACCTTTAGTGTCCACAACTATCCCATCTAGTTATCCTAGTCCCTATCACTTTCTCCCACTCTTGAAAATCAATCATATCCTCAAGACTGACAGAAAGGAATGGAATTACACTAGTGAAACAAGTTGTACTCATGGTGGAGGAACTTCTATGCTGAGTCATTTTACTAGAGTGCACATTACCCTCTATCTAACCAGCATCCCTAATAACTTTTCATTTCTTAAATTGTGTCACTATCATGGTCAATGCTAGTTCCGCTTTCAAAGTCGGGTCAACCCTTAATAAAGCCGCAAAAAAATTGATTTTTCCTTGACATATTACCTTATTTCATGCTCGCTATAGGACCTCCCTAAAACACCAGATTTTTTCAGATTCGAGTGCCAATGAGAAATTAATTTCATGGATAAACAGCCTCTCATCAACATTTCATCTGAATCGAGAAATGACAATTGTATCCCTTAGTTTCTCCCATATAGGTGTGTCATACATGTGCCAAAAATCTTGAACAGAATCTCTAACATCATTTCATCCTTCGCCATGAAAAATTAACAAATCAATCTGATCCAGTGTGGGAGCTTCCAGGCCTTCCCTTGTGGTTTCTCTTTTGTTATTGATAGAAAATTCCTCATATTAGACCCCATCCTCAGCATAATAATCATCTTTCAATAATGAATGTTCATCAATAGAGTTTATTCGATCCACAAGAGTAGTCAAGTGTGTGGAAATCTCATTAATATTACGACAATTCTTGGTTTTCATAGAAACAGAAGCCATAGTAACCAAAACTAGGTTCCCTAGAGGAATATTCCTTCCATATATCTGAAAAATACAACTCCACTCTAATTGTGTTCCCTCCCTACTCAAAAAAATCTTAAACATATTTTCATAAGTAGTTTGAATTTCCTTGATACAAAACCTTGGTGGGTAATCAATAAATAATGGCTCTTTAAAAATGTGCATCCCATGTTGTTTTTTAAGAGAACTCTTAGGCCTCCAACCAGCATCAATATGTTGGTGGGGATTAACCCACTTTTCATCGGTATTTTCCATGTTCTTAGGTTCCACAACACCTCAATGACCTAGGGGAAACCCAGAGGTCACGCCAATAGTTTTTGAAACAACAGTATCACTCTGGCTAGTTGGTTTCCAAAGACAATTCCCCTTTCCACTCCATGATTAGAAAGAGTTGAAATCAGTCACCAGAGTGGCATATTTTCCATCTCTTCATCTTTTGCAGAATAAAAGAAAGGTCTGGAAGATGAACAAATGGGATCTTCTACAATTTCTAGAATATTGATAACTAATTATGAACCTAGTTGTAGTATGGCATCTTCCATCTCACAGAATCGCTCCACTATTTCTTATTTAAACAGCGATCACAACACACCTGGGTAGACTTCCATCACCATGTTAAACCAATATGTTGTGATGCCATAGATACTTGAGAAAGGAGAATCTTCGATTCCTATAAATTCTGGTGGATATGTAAATAAAATTCTTCTCATGTGATCCATCCCCTAGGATCAATCCCATCGAACACCGGCAACTCCACACCCCCAGCGACCAGAAAAGGTTCTCGCACAACGCCATCCATATCCATAGCCCAAGATGCATTTTTCTTCTGCATATCCTAAGTATCTTTTCCTCTTGAACACTTTCCTAACTCCTCTCGGACAAGGTATAACCTCTTTTTGTCATATAGAAGCAGTTGCATCCCTAAGCAACATATTGTTGCAATGAAAAACTTATGTAATGTCTCCAACTCAAGTGCTTCTTGTTCCTAGTGTTGTTGACGATGCGGTAAGGTATCAACAATCATGGATATCACCCCAACCGATGAATTCAATTATTTCAAAACAGATTCCACACACCCCATGTGTTGTTTCATGATGTCCAGACACACCTCCATCACAATTGTTTATCCTCCTTTAAAAGAAAATTCAGTCGTGCTCCCCTCCCATGGAAACATCATCTAGTAGTGCTCCTCCTCCCACACGAGCCACTTGATCTGGTAGGTCAAACAAAATGATAAGAAAAGAGAACAGACTTATATATATTAAAGGGAAACAAGAGAAGAATTGAAAAGGTATGAGGAAGAATAAAAGAGGATGTATGGAGAATAAGACTCAAGAGGCACTGATGTTCCCTCTCCCAAGCCCCATGTGTTGGTACCGGGGGCACAACGAAAGCCCCAAAAAATGGAATTTAAAATTTTAATGTTATGATCAATGTCGTAACATCATATCCAGCACAAATGTTACTCGGTTACAACACAAGGATCTCACACGAATGAATTTAAGCATGAAAAATTAAACAAAAAAATACCTTGTTCGATTTGCAGACGTGTTCGACAATCGCTCGTCACTAGCGACTGTTTCTTGAAGGAACCGAATTTGGATCCATATAGATCATCCATACGCGCTTCGAAAGTCTGTATGAACATTGATCGTAAAATTCTACATACTAACGTAGAGATCTGATGATACTTTCGATATCTCAATGATTACCACTTCGTAAATCCTTTGATCCGCAAAGGAGTTCTCAAATCAGTTGCTCAGATCGAGAGATTCTCACTCTATAAATCTAGGGAGATAGAGAGAGGCACTCAAAATCATGCAATGGATATTCCCTCACATGAGAGGCTCCTCTTCCTTATATAGTAAGTTTTCAAATACCTAGAAATGGATCCCTGACCCCTGGATATTTATTTCCCACTAAATAAGCTATAAATGACATCGTATGATTGATTTACTTAGTCATAAATATCATCATTCCCACAGATATTAAATGAACCTTTAATATTAAAATAATATTCATTCATATAATATTTTCTCATGTATTTACTTTAATACTTGTAAATACATTAAATAAATAAATTCAAATCCAATTGTTCTATACTCGAATAATAAGGAATTTATTTATTACTTGGAGATTGTATATTTTCATACAAATCCCAGACCCCATGGTGGGTCCCATTTTGTCTTATAATCTTATTCATTAGAATGAGGAAGACTTTTGACTACGCTAAGTGTCTGACCCTCTAGACCCTATCTCGATAGTAGTGAATATTATTCATAGACTAGGAGCGAAGTCTAACAACCCATCAAGGCCCCCAGGGAGATAAGAAAAACTCATAGAAATAACAATATTTATTATGAAAGAACACCGTGTAATATTATCTTTTTATCTCACAATATCTCATAAAGTGAGACATACACTTTATGTCATCATCCTTTCTTGATTTATTCATTGACCTAACTGGAAAAACATACCTTCTTCTACCATGGATATGGATTTAGTGAAGGTACTATCATCCTGATCAACTAGATCTGGGATATCACTTCCTTTTTGAAGTGATAAATTTTGTCTTGATTATTCAATCAATGTCATACCACCAAATGCGTCAACACAAGCTACCTCACCATGAAATAAATTTCATAGTTTTCTCATTACATCAAAATACATGATTAAATAGTATACACTAATAATAATCTCAATTCAGGAGACCATTACATGTTTTCACAAATAATAACTACCAATGACACATGAAACATGTGGTGTTCCTATTGGTGGGTCAGTCCTCATGATCTCATATACTTGAGATCACCAAGTGAAAACTTCATGAGAAGTGTCAATGCTTATAAGCCCCTAGCATCTAATGGTAAAACGTCATCTGTTTCCAGTCAGCATGAAGTATCTAGACCATAGAAAATATGTTAAATATTATTGTCATGGTATCTCTAGGTTCTTATTATAGCTTGGGAATTGCAATAACTCTTTTATATGATAAATAATTTATAGAAATTACCATGTAAATAGTGGAAATAGAAATATCGACACTATTATAGTAAGTATACATTATGTATAAATCAGTGTATACATGATATGGTAATCGAAAAGTACATTTTAGTTGGGTCTAGGGCACCCACTATTACAACACTCACACTTTCACTAGATCCAACTTTCTAACTATCGTTATTAACTCTCACATGATAAGATCATGCTTCTACTGAGCTATAACTTTAGTTTTTGGGCCTACAAGCCTCCACTATGTGTCTATTCTTCTATCTGCAACTTCACCTCTTTGAGTAAGACTCCTCAAGAGATGATTTCCCCAATTATATACCTTTTTTACACTGTAAAAAAATTGAAATTTTGGATATCACCAGTAGCAAGATTATCATAATTTATATTATGGTAAAACTTTACTTACTAGGTGAAATTACAAGAACTAGAACAAATAATTATGTATTTTACACCACTTCTTCAACTGCATCAGAAGCTGCAACTCACTCTATATTTTGGATATGGTTACCATTAGCATGAATGAGCTTCTCTCGGTCATTACCATAGTCTGACTATGATATTAGATCATATTGATCCAAAGGAATACTAGTTTTTTCCCCCTTAAAATAGTTTCCCTTCCTCTACAAGTATCAGTAACATGTCTCTTTTAGTCTCTCAAGTAAAATTGGATAGTTTTGACTGCTCCCCATTCAGTTCTCTAGGATTATATTGATATTTTTCTACCAGAGTATATGTTGGCATATCACATATAGTACATAGCATGGAATAGGTGATAGATCCATTACTATCACTTATGGAATTCTACTCACCACATTAATCTCCTCATATGTGTCTTATACATATACTTTTGGAGAGATTTATTTCATGTGACATTGGCAACAATTCTCTATCGAATTTTTCCAACTTGTATTTTTCAATACCTTTTCAGTGTATGTACTTTGACTTGGTCTAAGAAACTCATTAGATATACCTCAGTAGATATCATTCCATAGAACTTAGGTTACTACTTTAAGTCAATCTATGGAATGTTACTTTAATTCTAGTCATAAATAACTGTAAGACCAATAAATCTTTTCCATATGTTATCAACATATTTTACTTGGAAAATAGTGGCACTCCCACTAACCCCTTGTAGACAAATGGAAAAAAAAATCATTCCAAATAAATATTTTATGATATTATTTCTTACTTTGATCCAAATATGTATTTTAGTAACTTTCACCCCTTATTATCATTCTTTGATTTCACTAAATCTTTCTAGTTGTATCATATAGACACTTTCCAAGAAAGGTGGTATTGACATCCAATGCTCAATATAATGATCATAGAAAATTGCTATGACAAATATAAAATTCTAATGGTTTTAGGCATGAAGACTTGATATAACCAATCGTGCCAACGAGCATGTACCCTAGTGGTACAGGCTCCTGCTTGGCATCCAAAAGACCCAGGATCAAATCCGGGCAGGGACTAATTTCTGGGGGTACTGTAGCAGTACTGTATCGGCGACGACACTGTAGCGGCGGAGACACTGAAGTAGGAACTGTAGCGGTAGTGGTACAGTAGCAGCCCGAGTACTGTAGTAGTACTATTCACCGAGGGTCCTTTTGAAAAAAAGGGCTTTCAAGCCTAGTTTCAGGCCACTTGGCCTTGGGCCTTCGGGCTATGTAATGGGTCTCCCTCTACCCAGTCTAAAGAGGTCTTTGCTTTAAATAATAAAATGAGGATTCGGCCCCAACCTTTTAAAAAAACTTGATATAACCAATCGAGCCTTATTGGTAACACTCTTGTACCACCCATGTAATGTTTCTCTTGAATACCACTATAGTATCAAGATTTGAAACATTCAAAATACTAATCAACTGCACTTTGATACATGGAATCCATTATTGAATTTTAATTAAAATATTCAATATTATCTTATTTTTATATACTTCTTTCTTATAGGATTCATTATTCTCAATAAATAAAGTATCACCCACCGCGGTGAATGTAAAACCACCATGGTTTTTCCCTCCTATACAGTATGTGTCTCTAGAAAATTCTTTTCCACAAGATCTTGTGGAACTTGTTCCTATACCAACTATTTGTGTATCTCCAGCCTTGAATTAACCGAAGTTAATCTTACTCCCACTATCTCAAATTGATATATACACCCTTTTATAGAAATATAGTCTATCACTTGGATATAAATTTTATATCATATGGATTTATATAATATCCTATATGAATTTTAGGATAATAACAGTAATGCACTTTCTATTTTTCTTGATGCAAGTTTATTTATATCCTCAAAAAATACTTTTCAACTAAACACGTGTTATTATGACTTGATGGATTTATATCATCCTATAACTTGTATGATATCCATTTTTCCTTATAGTTGGCATATGGTTATGGGATAACTTATCTATTTGAGAACTATGCCTTGAAAAATAATGAAAGTATCGGCAATGCATATAAGTTTCAACATTAATACTCATTTTACATACATCGTCACTCTAATTTGTATAAGGAAATGTGTGATTAGTAATTACTTCATGCTGAATTTTATCGATCAATTTTTTCATGTGATACTCATAATTAATCCTCTTTACCAACATAAAAGATTTCATGTTTACAAGTAAATGTGTTTTTAGGAATAAATCCACTCTACATTTCATGATCGATGAATTATTGGTCAATATATTCTTCAACACATGGGCTCGAAGCAACTCATATATTCTAACCATGTATATACCTTACTTCATTTTTCATCCCTTAAAATAGTTAAATGAACCTTATAATGTATTTTTACCACTATCTTAACCTTGGAATATTTCATTATCTCAAGTTGAACTAATTCTGAAATATTTGTGGCCAATATTTATATCTAAAGGTTTCTTTTTCCAAAGCTAAACAAGTAAATGTGTCGATAATACCTAAGTTATTTAGCTCTAAAGAGTCTAAAATGATATTGGGTATATCATCAACAACTAATTTGTTTTAGTAGACAAAGAATTGTCTTATAAAACTAGGTATTTGAGTCTTCCATTTTATATTCATCGTATATTGACAATGATTCAAGTATTACTGAAAAATTAGTTGAGTATGAGACATAACAAACAAAATTCATTCCAAAATGGAATAATGTGTCCTTGTTTCCAATAGACACTTGAGATAAATTTTTTGGTAATACTTAACAAAATTTCAACTAGACCCATTAAATTTAGCAAATAGAAGTTGTGTACTTCTCACTGTTGACTTAGAAATAACCCTTTCTCATCCACTTGGAGAACACTTTTTACTTGTTGTGAGGTTTCTATACTAACTTGGTTACTGTATTTAAATACACATATCTAAAAGGCATATTGTATTTAATATCCAAGAAGTAAAATAGAAACATCACTTATAATTTATGAATATCCCTAAAGAAAAATACACTACTTTATTCTTCAATTCAGTTCATAGAATTTAGACTTCCATAGTAGTGTCTTGTGTCATGTGAACCAAATAACCACTTGTAAAATGAATGACCTATTTTATTTTGAAGTATGTTGTGAAGGTGCCTTTGGAATCACACGTTTTTCCTTATCTTTCAACTTATTCACCATAAGAACTATAGGGACCCTAAATTTGTATACATAGATATTACATATTTTAGATAAATACTTAATATATAACATAATGATCCATGACAGAATCATATATATCTAGCATATTTGGAAACGTTGATACATAAACTGGTTCATAATTATATTACACAATCTCCTACTAAAATATGTATAACTAGCATCCTTCTTAGACATATCAAACTTAGTACCATTCTTTATAACCTAGGGGAAAATAAACATAATAAAGGTGAGCTCAAATGCTCAGTAAGGGTAAACTAGGGAGATATCAATGATCAATTGAGAATAACATGAGCATAAGGTTATGACAACATGAGCATAACAATTGAAAATCATAACCTGTGTATCATAGATCATAATATTGAGTCATGGAAATTTTTTTGGCAGTTCATAAGACATGAATCATATAATAATCAAATAACATGAGTCATGGGAGCATAACATTGGCATAATACATGAGTTTGTGGAATACACACAAGAATAAAAAATAATTTCCTTGGTAGTAAAGCCTCACTTAAAAGATTATCATAGTAGATTGGGTTCACTCCTCAAACCATCATAGTAATCAAGGTTCACTCTCAATACTATCATAGTGGGCATAATACCTTTCTGAACTGGGTTCACTCCCCAATACATTCTTGTTTATCTCATGAGATATCTATATTTACCCAATGCATTAGAGGGATATACACATATCACATAATTAAAATAATACACATATATTCCAAAATATCATGAAACATTAATCATATCAAAACTTGTGAAAATAAATGATCTTCATAAAAATTTCATCATAGCATAACTCATGGAAAAGAAATGGGTTTCATAAACATTTCATCATAGCATAGCCCATTGAAAAGGAATGTGGTTCATAAACATAATAATCATAAACCATCCAAATAAAGAATAAGTATGGTATCATTGGATTATATCCTTAGTAAAGGTTAGGAAACATCAAAGTATTTCATATTAGATAGAAAATTCTTTTAAAGTCACTTGGAACATTTCTTAAGGAAAATATCCCTTTTTTACTTTGAAATCACTTATTTAAAATCTAAAAATTTACCAAATTTTAAAAAAAATATATATTTGAAAATAACCTTTAAAATTTATAAAGTGAGCTTCAAATTATTGAGTGGTCATTATGGTAGGAAATTTCATTCATGTTGTATAAGTTAAAATAAAACATTCCTTTCACATTATTGTAAAAATTCAAAAGGTACCTCATTTGAAAACTACAAGAAAACCCCTTTTAATTTTTTTTTAAAATTCAATCATGGGTATAAATAACTTTAAACGATAATGGGAAAATATTAAACACTCTTGAAAACATATTTAGAAAACATGGACATAGAAGAGAAAGGATTTTCAACCGAAGAGAGAAATAAAGTCTTTTAAAAAACATTATTTTGGCATCTTGAGTACTTAAAGTGAGAAATATGAAAGGAAAACATCTAATTTATAGAAATAAAAAAATAGAATAAAATTCATGAGTTACTTAAGAGGTGGATAATAATATTTCATCATCAGAAACTTAATTATAAACAATCCTAATAAACAATGAGATTGTAACATAAAACCCTTACCGCTTTGGTAGAATTTGAATCGTAAGTCCCATGAAAGAATAACTTCAAATTAAACTTTAAATATCTTGAACATAAGTATAATAATGATATAAAATTTCAAAGGGTGGTATATACACCTAATAAAATAATATAAGTGCATGACATAACATATGTTCCATATAAGATAATTTTAGATGATATACCCTAAACTCCAGTTTCACTTGCTTCAAAAGCACTCAAAACTTATGTATAGTAAATTTAAATTTATTATAATTATATATTAGAATAAATTTAATACTTATAATATTATATATAATTAATTTATAACATTTAAACCCCTATTGATCAATAATTCCTTATTAAAATCTTTGTTTTATGGTGTTAACTATTATATTTATCATGAGTATTTTAGTTCAATGGTTTTGGTCCTTGTACTTCTATCATGACTCCATTATCTCAATAATTGTAATAATGATATAAATATCATATATATTCATTATAAATATATATATATATATATATTTATAATCATCCATAAAAGCTAGAGATAAAAAATGAATCACACTGTTCATTGATATGGTAGGTTGTACATACACATTAACGTTGTTTTCACTTTTCAAAATATGGAACAAAAGAAAGGTAAATAATAATTCACCTTTATAAAATCATTATTATATTATATATATCATATATATTCATTTAATATATCATTATTATCATCCATATAAAGAGGAAATGAAAAACGGATCATATTGTTTCGTGAAGGTGATATTCCACACGTACACGTGAGTGATGTTATCATTTTCCAACAGTTTTTTTTGGAAGATGGTGTATCGGTCAAAGACCGAGACACAATTTATTAAAAAAAGAGAAAGGAAAACTACATGATTCTGAAATAAGGAATCTTATTAAAATCTTTATCATAAAGGGAGAGAAGCTCCATCCTTTAAATTCATCTGCAACCATGTTCACTTCACGAAAGGCATGTGTGTCAATAAAGTTAGTCCCCATAAGTGAATCAAGGTAGTTCATCCAACAAGTGGTTAGTGGCCAGGAAATATGCACCACACCCTCCCATATAGCATGGAAAATAATGGTTTAATCACTTTCAATCCAAATATTGTTCCATCCCTTTTATTGGCAAAGCTAATGGCATGTATCACACCCATCATTTCTACCTCCAGAGATGATGCAATACCACAACTTCCAAAGAAGCACCCATGGAATTGACCATGGTAGTCTCTAAAGATAGCATCACAACCCGCAGGACCCAGGTTTCCTTTAGAAGCACCATCCACATTCACTTTGATCCATCCTGGGAGTGGGGCTTTCCAGAACACCTCAAAAGTGAGCCACGATTTTTTATAGAGCCCTTCAATCTAAATTCGACGAAGGATATCAAAGTCTCCAACCATGTTGTTGTAATGATATTTCTAGATTGAAGAATAATATTTAATGGCAATGAGAATTCACGTCTTACCTACATTAAGATTGGATGAGCAATTGTTGTGAATAATAGCATTTCTATCATACCAGATCACATGGATAAGATCAAAAACAACGGCTAGGAATAGGTTCTTGATCTGTTGAGAGGAATCTAGTTCCACACATCATTTTAATTGAGAGATGAGGTTGTAGCACAATATAATAACAAATGGTTAATATCTTCTCTGTGCTGATGACAAAAATGACACCTGGAGAAAAGTTGTACCCCAAAAGACTGCAGACAAACCTCTATGGGGACACGATTGTGGGAAAGATGCCAAATTATAGTAAATATTGAGGGTTTAATCCAGGGTTTGGATGGTAAGAAGGTATATATTATATTATCATTAAAGAATCATAATTTTTTGGAATGTTATATCCTAATCCATTTGGATGAATATTGGGTCGAATGTTAGCGGCTCAGACTGTACACCAGAGTTGACTGGTGGCACTGATAAGGAACTGTAGTGGTGTGGACTTACTATGGAAGAATGAAAAAAGTAACTATATATACATGGAATTACATACAATAGTCAATGTAGTTCCATGTAATTCTTTCCATTGACACATTAATAGTTTTTACTTGGGTGGTTGCAACACTGTAGCAATGTAGACTTTCTGTGCGGTTAGTGGCACAACTCCATCATCTTCCCTTATGAGCTCATTCATGCTAGGTTTTCAGTGTTCTTTGAAAAAAAAATCTTCCTATAATTTTTATCCTAAATTAGTGATGTTATTATACCTCTCTTTGGAAATTGGAATTTTTCCCAAACCATTTAAATCGTTGTGTTTGTGTTCTTCTTCTTCTTTTGTTTCTTCTTTTTTTCTATCTTTTCTTTATTTTCAAACCTCTTTCATTGCGACTCCTAGAATTTACACAAAATAATTACTCCATAAATATAATATATACACATTAAACTCATCATAACATTCATCCATAAAATTTAGTGATGAAAAATGAATTATATCACTACGTGGAGACGGTAAACCATACATACGCTCGAGTGATACATTAACCTCCCATTTGATGTAATAGAGGATGGATAATGGTGGTTTCATAATTATAATAAAATTTAAATATATTTAGGATACTGAAGTTATTATTTTATAATAAATAACATAAATTTATAGGAGGTAATAGAAGAAGTAAAAAATAAAGTGAATGGTTAAGGTGATTACCTCTTCTTTGAAAGAACTCTTTTAGATCTCTTCTTAAGGATCCTAGGGTTGGTATTTTGGAAAGACCAGAACCTATAGAATGTGTCTAAAAATTTTAGAAAGGTATTTTGGTAGTTTTTGGTCAAGAAATATGACTCAAAAGATGTGAATAAGTGTGGGGAGGATGTTATCTTTTATGATTGAGGTGAGGGGCTCTTTTGGAATTTCTTAAAAGATTAAATTAAAATAAATTCATTCTCAAGTAAAATGATTCCAAATGGACTTATATTTGAAGATAAGGTAATATTTGGTTATAATACCATAAAAAACTATAATTTTGATATATTTAAGTGGTTTTTCAAACCTTATATTTTGGTTTAACCCCTTAGTTAACTCATTTTAACCTTAACCACGCTAACAACTTTTTCAATCTTAAAGGGTTGTAATTTTACTTATAGGGTAACTATTGACTCATAAATGGAAAAATAATGAAATTTTAGACCATATATTATCCTAATTTTTCTCTTTTGATATTTTTATAATTTTTAAATAATCTAACAAAATATTATTTCCATAAAATATCCTTAATTTCATTTTTGACACTATTCATGTAATTGACTTTTAATGACATCATGAAAAAGATAGAATTAGAATATAAACCTTTAACATGTTAATAATATGTAATGATTATCTAAAAAATATTTAGACACACTAATTTGTCCAAATTATATTACTTTTAATATTTTTAAAATCATTTATTTTATCTTTCTATTAATTAAATAAATATTGTATTCGTGTTGTGTATCCATTTAAGGTGATCATTTCATTATTATAAATTAAAAATAAATTACCATGGTAAAAAATTATATTTAAAATACCAATTTTTAACCAATTTTTTTCTTTTTTTACTTGTTTAAAAATTTAAGATATATTAAAGTCAATAAAATGACATTTTTTACTTTATATTTTACTTAAATATTATAAAAGTCATTATCAAGGGAAAGTGGCACCAAAATTTCACATATTTGAGACCACGATGGACTTGGCTGAAATAAAATCATCTGATATGATAAATTCAAAAAAAATTATTTGGTGACCTTATTATGTTAGTTTTAACCATAATTAACTCATTTTACCTTTACCGTGATAAAAAAATTATCATGGTTACTATTTATTTTGACCAAAAGTAAAAGTGATATATTCACAAAATTTGAACCTCCTAATTCCAAATATGGAATTAAATTTTCAATATTCAATTCCTATAAGTGGAAGAAATTAATTTAACATAAAAAGAAAAAATGCAACGAAAAACAGTTTTTTTCAAAAAAAAAAGTCTTTTCTTCAAGTATGAAATTCATTCCAAAGACCATAATTAGAATTTTTTTAAATAAAAATTAACTAATTATATTTAAAACTAATTAAAAATAAAATTTTACTTTTTAAATACTTAAAAATAAAATAAAAATTTCAATAAAAATCAGTATTTTCACTATTCATTAAAAAATCAACCCTTTCAGAAAATTCTCAAAAATTCATCATAAGCTTATTTTTATATGATGAATTAAAAAATTATATCCTTCTATAAAATAAAATTTCTAAAAGTTACAGAAATTAATTTTAATATTTTTAATAGGAAAACAATAAAAATATTTCTTAAAGAAAATGTTTTTAAACCATAAATGACATTACTAAAAATTCAATGCTCGTTTCCAAAAAATTAATCAATACATTTTTATTGAGTAAATGTTATATATATATATATATATATATTTCATAATACGATTAATCCTATTCATATCCACTAATTCAATGGCTTGGTTACAATGATAATATTTCGTATTT
Organism: Viscum album; assembly: GCA_963277665.1. Classification (NCBI taxonomy): domain Eukaryota; kingdom Viridiplantae; phylum Streptophyta; class Magnoliopsida; order Santalales; family Viscaceae; genus Viscum; species Viscum album. The sequence continues at coordinate 512,025,867 of OY728121.1, forward strand.
TTTTAAGTTAGTGTTGTGTATCTTGTACGGTATCAAACATAGAGTTTTTATAAAATATGAGGGTGTTACATTCTCCGCCCTTTTTATTCGTGTTGTGTATTCATTTAAGGTGTTCATTCCTCCTATCTCTAGATATTAACCAAAATAAAAAAATGGTTAGTACAAGGTAATATAATTCCAAAAATGAATAAACCTTGAAATAATACATTTCATTCCAAAATTTCCACAATAACAACAAAGGTTACACTTATATAATTTCATAAATAACCTCAACATTAAATAATGTTTTAACCTCATAGGTGATCTCATACCTTTCAGTTTACATCTCCAAAAATTTAAATTCATTCTTCCAAATTAATCTTTCATGTTAAATCACTTGTTAAAACTAAGAGTTACATATACCTCAACCCAATGAATCATCTCCCAAAATATCATTAATCACCATCATAGATATTATAATGTAGTGAATTTCACCAAAAATATCATAAATCAAATTTGGATACTAACTTAAAAGGAAATCCTTTTCTTGACCACAAATATCAATGAAAGTATTTCCTTATCAATGAATCACTTTTCAACCATCAAAATTATCTATATCCTACTATCCAATAGACCATAATTAACTTTACATAAAATCATATACTAACCCAAAAAGTTACTTAAACCTCAATATATTATTCTTCCTAAAACTTATTAAAAATTTCAAATCACCTAAAAATACCATCACTTAAAACCTTAAAAGGGGTTTCAATGCCCTTAAATCTATAAACCCATGATGATATCCATAACTCTTAAGTTAACCTCACAATAGAACATATATGCTTCTGTAATCCTTATCACAATATAAAAATGCAATAAACTTCATCAAAGATGGACTAAACCGCATTTTCATCATAGCACTATCCAATTTCATGGTCACCAATACTATCCCATTTACTTCATTAATTTCAATCATTTCTTTATCCCAATTAAAAATTATCACTATACCACTAAATCACTTTTCTTAGTTATTGGAACCATTAAACATATTTTTTCAAGTCCTTAAAGAAAAACTATTTTTTAAAAATCCTTAGATGTTTCATGATTACTATATCTAGAATATCATTGATATAAAACTTCTAAAACATAATTCTCTAATCCCAATAAGCACTTAAATATTTATACTTCAACGATTAGAATAGAATATGTCCTTCATTAGTCTAGGTTTTAACCCTTGTATTTGGTCATTGGCTAGAATAATGCTTGTATTCCCCATACAAAATACATTGAAATATAAATAGTACCTTAGGATTATTTTAATTTCCCTCCATCAAAATATTTATTTTTCCTTGGAAGTTACTTGGTCTATGTCCTTCATTTCTACATAATAAACATCTTCTTATTCCTATGAGACATTCAATTGAGTGTGTATTCCCACATTCTTGATATATAGGAAGTTGAATCTTATTTCCTTAATAGCCTCCACCACTTGAGATCTCAGTGAACTCTATCCATATCTTATTTGGTGAGTTCAAGAGTTGGTTAAGGTGAAATCTTTTAATAATATATTTTGATAACTTATTATGAATAATCAAAATATATTTCACTCTAGTAATCATCCCATTTGGTTTCTCATCATCACATTTTCTATCACATTTAACATTAACACGGTTCCTTCTGGTTCCATCCATTGACTGAAACCAAAAATCATAATGTGATCAACAATAATCATAGTGAGAAATCATGAAATATCATTCATAGGATGCATAAATCATGAAAATCATTTTCAATATATGACACCTTATGCTTAATATAGGTCATCCATGATCATAATCTATTCAAATATTTTATGAGGGTTCATAGAGAAAATGTGAATTAACCTAAGAATGTCCCCTAGGAGTGTCAAACTAGGTGCAAGGCATGATCACACTCACTGTACACCATAATGATGGAAGTGATATTCTTGACCAACTTTTTTGGGTTTATTACCCCTAGATGCATTTGTTCCAAAACCAAATCCACTCATAGTATCCAAATAGGGATGTTTTTTTAGGGAAACCACACCATTTTGTTTACCATAACTTAGGAAGTTATCTTATACTTAGGTTTATTCTAAGGATTATCACTAAAGTTTTTTCATCCTAGTTTCCAAAGGTTATCTAAACCTTGATCTAATGCCAATTATAGATACCAAAACTTTTCATACATAGATATTACATTTTTTAAATTAATATTTAATACATAACATAAAAATCCAAACCATAATAATATAGGTCTAGTATCTTTAGAAACTTTGATACACAAAAAACTAGTTCATAATTATACTACATCATCTCCCACTAAAATCTTCATAACTAGAACGCTTCTTATACATATAAAACTTAGTAACTTTCTTCATAACCTATAGAAAAGGAAACATAACAAAGGGTGATATCATATTCTCAGTAAGGGTAAACAAGGGAGATATCAATGATCACTTGTGCATAACATGAGAATAAGAGTATGATAACATTATAATAACATTTAAAAATCATACACTGCATATCATATATCATAATCTTCATTCATGGCATAAATCTTGGCAGTTCATAATATATAAATCATATAAATATCAAAGAACACAAGTCATGAGATCATAACATTGACATAAGACATGGGTTTGAGGCATACATAATCATAGAAAATCATTTCTATAGTAGTAAAGGCTCACTATAAATACTATCATAGTGTATTGGGTTCACTCCCCAAACCATAATAGTAGTCAAGGTTCACTCCCAAGATTATCATAATGGATAGAGTCCCTTACTAAATTGGGTTCAGTCCCCATTCTAGTCTTTCTTATCTCATGAGATATCTATCTTTACCCAATACCTTGTAGGGCTATATAATTCCAGACCCACCCATCACATAATTAAAATCATACATATTTGTTCTACAAGATCATAAAACATTCATCATATCAGAACCCATGAAAATAAATGTATTTCATAAACATTCCATCATAGCATAACCCATGTAAAAGAAATGGGTTTCATAAACATTTTATCATTTAATCATATCATAACCCATGAAAAAGGAACGGGTTTCATAAAACTCATAATAATAAATAATATAGAGAAATAATAAGTATGGTATCATTGGATCATGACCCTATTAAAGGTTAAGAAACATCAAAATATGCCATCTTAGATGGAAAAAGCTTTTAAAGATCACTCAGAACATTTCTTGAGGAAAATATCTTCTTTAATTTGAAATCACTTATTTAAAATCTAAAAAGTTTTCAACTATTAATGAAAAAATTCTCTTTGAAAATAAACTTGAAAATTTATAAAGGAATTTTAAAAATATTGAGTGTTCATGATGATGGGAAATTCCATTCATTCTGTATAAGTTAAAATAAAATATTCCTTTCATACTTTTGTAAAAATTAAAATATTACCTCATTTAGAAAATAACAAGAAGATTACTTTTAAACCATTTTATAAAAAGTAAATAATGCATAGAAATAACTTTAAAAATCATAGGATAATATTAAAAACACTCTTGAAAACATTTTTAGAAAACATGGACATGGAAGAGAAAATATTTTAAACCGAAGAGAGAAATAAAGTCTTTTAAAAAAAACTATTTTGGTATCTTGAGTACTTAAAGAGAGAAAGATGAAATAAAAACATTTAATATCCATAAATAACTAGAGGATAAAAAATATGAGTTTTTTGAGAGGTAGGTCATAATATTTCATCATCATAAACTTAATCATAAATAATCTCGATAAACAATGAGATTGTAACATAAAACTTTTACTAATTTGGTAACATTTGAATGATAAGTCCCATGAAATAATAACTTCAAATGAAACTTTAAATACCATTAAAATAAGTATAATCATGATATAAATTTCAAAGGGTAGTATATACAGCTCATAATAGAATATATGTGCATGACATAACATATGTCCCAATAATTTGAGATGATAAACTCTTACCTTAAGTTTCACTTACTTAGAAAACACTCTAACCTCATGTATAATAAATTTAAATGTATTATAATTATATATAAGAATAATATAAATACTTATAATATCATATATGATCCATTTATAACATTTCAAAACACATTTATCAATAATTCCTTATTAAATCGTCATTTTTTTGTGTTAACTGTTTCTTTTATCGTGATAATTTCAGTTCGGTAGTTCTCGTCCTTATAATTTTATAATGGTTTCATATTCTATAGAATTTTAATAATGATATAAATATAATATATATATTCATTATATATATATATATATTCATCCATAAAGTTTGGTGATAAAAAAATGAATTACACTGTTCATGGAGACGGTATGTCATATATACGCATAAACGTTGTTTTCACTATTCAATAAATACAATGAAAGAATGGTAAATAATAATTTACCTTTACATAATCATTATTATATCATATATATCATATATATTCATTTAATTCATCCTTATTATCATCCATGTAAAGAGGAAATGAAAAATAAATCGCATCACTTCATTTAATTTACCTTTCCATAATCATTATTATATTATATATATCTTATATATTCATTTAATTCATCCTTATTATCATCCATGTAAATAGGAAATGAAGAAAAATTGCATTGCTTCGTGGAGGTGGTTGTCCACATGTACACACGAGCGACATTATCATTTTCCAATGGATTGGAAGGTGAGAATTTAGATATGATATCATAATTAAAAAAGAATAATTATGTTACAAATATCATATTTAAACATTAAACCCATTATAATACCCACCTATAAAATATGGAAATGAAAAATTAATTGTATCTTTATATGGAAACGGTAAACGTACATATGCTCTAGTGATACATTCACTTATTATTTGATGAGAAAGAGGATGGATAACAATTGTTTCATAATCCTAATAAAATTTAAATGTATTTTTGATAATTAAGTTATTATTTTATTATAAATAACATAAATTTAGAGGAGTTAAAAAAATAATTAAAAAAGAACGACATTGGTTAAGCTGATTACCTCTTCCTTGAAAGAACTCTTTTAGATCTACTCTTAAGGATCATAAGGTTGGTCTCTTGGGAAGACCAAAACTTATAGAATGTGTCTAAGGATGTTGGGGGAGATTTTGGTAGGTTTATGTTGAGATATATGGCTCAAAAGGTGTAAATAAGTAAGGGGAAAAGGTTCCCTTTTATAATTGTGGTGGGGGAACTTTTGGAATTTCTTAAAATATTAAGTTACAATAAATTATTTCTTAAGAAAAATGATTCCAAATGGACATATATTCTAAAATAAGGTAGTATTTGGTTGTAATCCCATCAGCCAATATAATTTTTATAGGTTTAAGTGATATTATAAACCTTATATTTTGGTTTAACCCCTTAACCCATTTTAACTTTAACCATGGTAACACCTTTTTCACTCTTAAAGGGTTATAATTTTACTTATAAGGTAACTATTGACTTATAAATGGAAAATGGATGAAATTTTCAACCATATGTTATCCTAATTATCCACTTTCAAGTTTTTTATAATTTTTAAATAATTTAACAAAATATTATTTCCATAAAATATCATTAATTTCATTTTTTACACTATTCATTTAATTGGATTTTGTTAAAATGGAGGAGAGTGAACCTAATACCCAATATTCCTCTCTAATGGAGGAATTGTTGTTTATTTATAATGAATAATAAAGATGAAATAATACCTTAACTTCGATGTGGGACTCACATCCTCTAACACTCCCCCTTAATAAAAGTTTACCTAGCTTGGATACATAAGAAAGTAAAAAATAATCATCTTTGACACTCCCCCTAAGATGGAAATACCCAGCTTGTAATAAAAATTAATAAAACTAATAATAAAAAAATGCATCAAAACACATCATCAAAGAACCCTAATGGTGGTTCGAGAAGCCTGATGGAGATCCAAGCAATTGTGAAGGGGGCGATGAGGATATAATAAACCTAATGGAGTTCTAGGTAATGGTGAAGGGGTCCGATAGAGATCTAGGTGGTGAAGAATAAGTCTAATGGTGATCCAGGCAGCTCGATGGTGATCTAAGCATTGATGGGGAAGCCTGATGGAAATTCAGATAGATCGACGGTGATCTAATAATTGATGAAGAATCTGGATGGTTATTGGGTAAATATCCCCATATACCAACCCCCTCTCCCTTTTTAAGATTGTTCATACCTATACATTCTTCTCATATCGGTCACTCAAACACCCCAACCACTTGCTCCCTCTCTGAGTGACAACATGCCACCAGCAGCTTACTTTTTTGTTTTTCTTCATGTTGCTTCAAGACAACAATGTCGGTGAAGTTGTGAAGAAGGGGGAATTAGGTGATGTCGTGGTCATTGGGAGAAGGGTGGCGCAATGTCTAGGTCGGGGTGGCACAGTGAGAGGTGACTGGTTGGAGAGGTCGCACCAGGAGAGGCGATGCACAAGGGGGCGTTGCACAAGGAGTGGCTGACGTGGAAAGGGTTGTCACGCAGGGGCTGTCGCGGAAGGGGCCATCATGAAAGGGGTCATCATTCATGTGGGAATGGAACATGTCTAGGTGATGAATAGAGGAGCATAGGTGGGTGGTGGAAGAGTATTAGGGATCACTATCCATGGGACCATCACCCTCATGGGGGGGATAGATAAAACCAAGGAGAGGAGCTCAAATAGTAGGGGTTTTGGGTTAGAACTCATCGGATACCATGTTAAAATGGAGGTTAGTGGAACCAATACCCAATATTTCTCTCTAAGGGAGTCCTTGGTGTTTATTTATAATGAATAATAAAGATTATAAAATACCTCAACTTTGATGTGGGAATCACATTTTCTAAAAAAATTAATTGACATAAATACAAGATGGAATTCAAATATAAACCTTTCACACATTCATAATAAGTAATAATTATCTTCAAAATTCACGGGACATGCTATTTTTTCCAAATTAAATTACTTTTAATATTTCTAAAATCATTTATTTTTATTTTTTTGTTAGTTGAATAAATAAGGTATTAGTGTTTCTTAAGCATTTAAGGTAATTATTTCATTCCTAAAAATTAGAAATAAATTACCATGATAAAAAATCAATTAAATTTAAAATACCCACTTGGAACTAAAATTATACTCTATTTATCCTTATGTAATAATTTAAGATATATTAAAATCAAGAGAATTATATTTTTGACTATCTTTTACTTAAATGTTATAAATGTCATTATTAAGGGAAATGAAAAAAATCCATATATTAGATAATTGGATGTAATTGAAAAAAATAAACTAATATAATAGGATTAATTTAAGTTTTGGGTTGATTTTGATACCTTATTATATTAGTTTAACCTTAATTAACTCATTTTACTTTTACTGTAATAATAAAAATTTACTATGGTTACTATTCATTATGACCAAAAATAAAAGTGGCATATTTTCCAAATTTGGACCCCCTGATTACAAATATGGAATCCATTTTTTAAGATTTAATTCCTAGAAGTGGAAAAAATTAATTTAACATAAAAATTAAAAATGTAATGAAAAATAGATTTTTTCATAAAAATTGTCTTTTAAGTATAAAAATGTTTTTGTATAAAATTCAAGTATAAAATTCATTCTAAAGACTATAATTAGATTTTATTTAATAAAAAGTAAATAGTTATATTTTAAAACTAATTCCAAATAGAATTTTACTTTGTAAATACTTAAAAATAAAATATGATTTTCAATAAAAAACAATATTTTTCACAGTTCATTGAAAAATCAAACCTTTCAGAAAATACTTAAAAAATTTATCATAAGATTATTTTGATATGGTAAATTAAAAAGTTATATAATTTTTATCAAATACAATTTTTAAAATTTTTCTAAATTAATTTTAATATTTTCTCATAAAAAATAATAAAAAATATTTTTGACAAAAATGTATTTTTGAAACATAAAATAACTTTACTAAAAATTCAATTATAATTTCCAAATAATTAATCAATAAATTTTTATTGAGTAGGTCTTTTATATATACTTCATAATGCGGTTAATCCTATTCATACCCACCAATTCAACGACTATGTTATAATGATAATATTTAATGGTTTATTTGAGTTTGGTGTTGTGTATCTTATATGATGTCGAATATAGTTTTCTTTTAAAATATTGAAGTGTTACAAGAACTAAAGATTAGAATATATTTAAGTTCTCATCAACTTGGAAAATATTACCCCAATGGTAATGAAGAATTTTTCTCCATATTCTTCATTTTTTAATCCTAAACAAATTTGGGGAAAGTGGGTGAAAATGATATAAGGGATGTATTGAAATATCATGATCCATCTTTCAATTTACACATAATCAATATAATCATAACCTCATTCATATATTGATTCATTTTCTCCTTAAAAAATTTTCATAGATGATACAAAATGTGAAGTCATCCATGTCCTGATGTTGTTTCCACAACTCATTGGACATTGATGATAACATTATGGTGTAAATATCAAATGTATTATATATTTCTATCCTACAAGCATATTTCTAACCCTTTTTTCCTGATCTGGATCAAATGGTATTGGGGACTTCAACACATAGAATTTCCTTTATCATAGTACTTTTTACAAGCACCTATGATACTATTGGAAGATCACACTGGCTTGGACATTGAATTTTTCCAATATTAATAATAGTGAAAATGTGGTATTACTTTCCTTTGTTCTATAAAAATAAACAAAAGTAGATAAGTACTTTTATCTTGATTACCGATTATAAATTTCAGATTAAATTAGTAAATGTCTCCCACTATATTATCAAATTTTACTATCCCTCACTACTAGATTCAAAATACCCAATCGCTTGATTATTATATTGGAAAGGATTTATGAAACCTCTCCTCATAGTTCAAGCTATGGCTATGCCATTACTCAGATAATTTCAAGGTAGGCATTTAACTACTGAACCGCATTGACTCGTAACTCCTTGAACTGTTGAATGAAGTCTCAACTTCTATAAATCATAAACTTGATTTAGTCAACTCGTTGCCTCTAAATATGATAAAATATACCTATGGATACTTATTTTCTTCCTTCTTTAGTTAAATCGACTCATCTCTTTTATAATAACTCCCTAGTTGTAGGAGGCGCCCTCAACTAGGGATGACGAGAGCCTCATACATATGGTTCTTTTCAAATTCAAATTATGGAAGGCATTGTGACTTAATATTTCTTTGAGGGTTTATATATTTCTTGATGAATGAAATCATTTTCAATTTGATATGCTCTTACTTGATGATCGCACTCACATATTGACAATTCATTAAATAGAAAACATTCACTACGTCTAAATCTATAAATTTTAGTTCATTATTTTATGTGATCACATAAACCTACATAATCACAAAAAAATACTAAAAAAATACATAAATTAAATAAAAGAAAAAACTAATCATGATCATTTATTATTGGTTGATCTATTCAGCATAAATGGATCAATCAAGACCCTAGAGGTAAAATTCATGAGTCGTGTCTGACTCATATTGCATCTCTCACCCTGATCCAATGTATCCAAATCACTTTTGAAACTTTGTATGGTCTTGACGTGGTCCACTTCTTCATTCATCTTTGTTGGAATCCTCATGTATTAATCATGTTTTAATGATCACAAATCTTATTCAACCTAGTTAACTCCTATAAATTATACTCAATCATGTGTATTTATGTTTCAAGTTCTCTCATGCTTTATAATGGTTAAGCTCAATCCATTTCATGCATATCACTGTTTAAGTCTGCATACAGTTATTTGCCTAAGTACAAGACACCGTGAAACTAGACACCGTAATCCAGACACCGTAAGCCAGACACCGTAAGCATACACCATGAAACCAGACACCGTAAGCCAAACACCATAATCCAGACACTGTAAGCCAAACACCGTAAGCCAGACACCATAAGCCAGACACCGTAAGCCAGACACCCTAAACCAGACACCGTGAAGCAAGACACTATGAAGCAAGACACTGTGAATCAAGACACCGTAAACAAGACACCATGAAGCAAGACACCGTGAATGAGACATTGTGACACTCAGACACCGTGTGAAGGAGACACCATTTTCATAATTTAATGTGACACCGTTTCTTAAACTATTTTTTCATCTTTCAATTTAATTTCTAACGGTCATATTTGATGCCTTTAATGTACTAACATAATTAATATTTCTTTGTAGATATAGTATGAGGTACGAGGTGCAGAACACATGGAACCTGTCGGCTAAAACTCATGCATTCGAAGATAAAGAGTGAAGTGTGCCCAAGAACAATAAAGAGTGATACAAAATGAAAAACAAGCCTGTGAGCATGACCGTGAAGAACATATTGCATAATTTTCAAAGAAAGAATTATCACATGCATGCAATCCGACTCTGCTGAAGAACATATGAAGTACACTGGAATCCAGAGAACATCTTTGCATTATCAAAACTTGTGAAGAACAAAAGATGAATCGTGACACTCTATTTTTCACAAAACTTCCAAAGAAGGACTCAAATCTTCATCTGCTTCAATCCAAATAAGCCTAGAGCTAAATTGACATCACACAAGAGCATTCTAACCTCATCTTTATATTATTTCTCGACTGTGATCATATTTTTATTTACATTATGAGAAGTGTGTGCCCCTGTCTATTTTGACACACACTGACTCCTGAGCTGAACTGGAGGATACTAAAATCCTTACACCAAACTCTTTATACTTTTTTTTACCCACGAAAACTGTGTAAGAGGTCCCTGTGTGGCCTGGTTATTATTATTTTTGTTTACCCACGAAAACTGTGGAAGAGGTCCATGTGTGACCTAGACAGTCTGTGTACTGTTGTTAACCTTGATCCAGGGTGTGGATCAAAGTTTATTTATATAAAATTCTTGGTGGCAGGTGATCACCAAGTGGAGTGGATTAGGTCTCGTCTTGAGACTGAACCACTTGTTTCATATCTGCTGTTCTGTTTAAATTTAGTCTTCTATGTTTTACTGCTCTATTACATAATCCAGAAATCACTAATTTCACTTTGATATTTAGTATTGGAAAGAAGTTATAACTGGTTTTTCTTAGTAAAATAACTTCAAAATTAATATTAATAATACAAATTATGATTATTGAGAATTAATAAATCTTCTAAGAAGCTATTTAAAAATTCAAACTCTTATAACATTATAACCTTGATTAACTAGGTTGTATCTATTTTTTGGGGAAACCATTTCTTTTAAAAATAATATTCTTGTAACAGAAATTTTTATAGTTTTGTCAATTCATCCCTCCCCTCTCAAGTAAACTACTCTGACCAACATTTGGTATCATAGGTTGCTTTATTAGGACTCTGTGTAATCTTACTCAATTGTGATTGTATTTGTACTTTAAAGATCTGTTAATTTCTGTTAATTCTAAATTTCTAGCTCTTTTAAAGTAATATGTTAGTATGGATAATAGATTGGAAGGTGATGCAACCAACAGACCACCATTATTTAATGGAACCAACTATGATCAATGGAAAATTAAAATGAAAATGCATCTAGAGAGTATGAGTTTTGAAATTTGGTCATCCATTATAGATGAATACAAACTTCCTATGACTGATAGAATTATATGGGATGAACTGAAAAAACTTTCTTACAATAACAATTGAAAAGCCATGAATTCTTTGTACTGTTCCTTAGGAGATAAATAATTTAATAGGATTTCTGCTTGTAAAACTGCCCATGAAATTTGGGATACCTTTTCTATATCACATGAAGTCACATCTAGTGTAAAGGAAATGAGACTTAATACTTATACTATAAAATACGATAATTTTAAAATGAAACCTGATGAGAATATTTTTGACATGTATCTCAGGTTCAATGAGATTGTCCGCACAAAGATTTCTCTTGGAAGAGAAATCACTGCCAAAGAATAGATCATGAGAATCCTTAGATGTATACCTGACAGATGGAGGGGAACCTCTGTCTCTATTAGAGAATCGTGCGACATCAGCAAGCTACCTATAAAAGAACTCATTGGGAAACTGATGATGTATGAGGAAGAGATGAAAGTCAAAAAAGAAGAGAAGGATGAACCCAAGAGGAAATTTGTAGCATTCAAGACCACCTCCTCGAAGCACAAGGACAAAGGGAAACTGGAAGATTCTGTAGAAAGTTCCACCACTGAACAATCATCACCTGACAGTGATGAGGAGATGTCTCAACTGGCCAAAAGATTCAAATGATTTTAAAAAAAGAATAACTTTTTCATAAATCCTAACTTCAAGGGAAAGTATGATCTAAAAAGAAACTGGAAAAAGGACTGGAAAAGAAGTGACAAAACTGATGAAATTGTATGCTATGAATGTAAGCGCAAATGACATATAAAGGATGACTGTACAAAGATCAAGTATAAGAAGAAGTATGAAGACAATGAAAATAAGTAAAAAAAGGAAATGAAAGCAACCTGGAGTGCCTCTGAGGATAGTTCAAGTGAATCAGAGACATCACATGATGAACAGGATAACAAAGACAATATGTGTTTTATGAAAAAAACATCTGAGGTAACACTGAAATATTCTGTATATAATTCATACTATTCTGAAGAGGAAAGTGACTCTGAAAATATGACTAATGAATAAATGTTTGAATATTGCAACATTGTTGAAGAGACATGCAATGAATTAAAAGATAAATATAAATCATTAAAGAAGCAACATGCTCTCACTGTAAATGTTAAATCTAAACTTACTATTGAAAAGGATAAAAATGATCAACTTCTCAAAGAAAACAATGAATTAAAAATGTCTAATGAGCAATTAAAAAGTGACTTAGAAAAGTTTACTAATGGGAAAAATAACCTTACCCAAATGCTAGGAAAAAAAATTGCCCCTAAATACAATATTGGAATTGGTTATCAACCTGGTAAAAGAAACCTTGGTAGAACAAATTTTGTTTCCAAGTCTAGGACATATAGTTTTGTTCCCAGTTCTGGACACAACTCAACTAGCTCAAGTCATGATACATATTCTACTGCTTCAAGTTTTTTTGGACCAAATACAGTTTATTTTTCAAACAATTTACATAATGCTTATAGGAAACCTATGAGACAAATATGGGTTCCTAAAGAACTTATTACTAATGTTACTAGACCAAAATGAGTATTGGTACCAAAATCTGTCTTTGCTTGATCATGTTATAGGAAAGCTTCTTAAAGAGCTCCTGTAAAAAATTTATGGTACTTGGACAGCGGATGTTCAAGGCACATGACAGGAGACTACTCATGCTTCAAGAACTTGATAAAATTAGATGGAGGACATGTCACATTTGGTGACAATGCCAAAGGTAAAATCATTGGTTTAGGCTAGATTGGTAACACTGATTTGATTTTAATTTCTAAAGTGCTGTTTGTTAATGGCTTAAAATATAATCTTCTTAGTATATCACAATTATGTGATGATGGATATCATGTTAAATTTGAAAATGATTCCTGTAATGTCTTTAATTTTAAAGATGAATTAGTATTTTCTGCATCAAGGAATGAGAATGCTTATTCTGTTAATTTAGATTCCTTATCTTCTCAAAATGCTTCATGCTTAAGTGTATTTCATAAAGAATCTTGGCCCTGGCATAGGAAAATAGGAAACTATAATGTTCACTCCCTTATAAAGCTAACTAGAAAAGGCCTAGTTAAAGACTTACCCAAACTTGAGTTTCCACATGACAAAGTATGTAATCCTTGTCAAAAGGAAAAACAACACAAAATCTCTTTCAAAACAAAGAAATAAGTTTCTACTTCTCAACCTCTCAAATTGGTTCACATGGAATTGTTTGGACCATCTAGAGTTTCTAGTTTAAATGGGAAGCATTATGTTTATGTTCTGGTAGATGATTTTTCTAGATATACCTGGACCTTCTTCATGGCTCACAAAAGTGAAGTCTACTCTTATTTTAATAAGTATTCCAAGTCTATAGAAAATCTTGGTGGCCTTAAAATTAAATCTTTAAGAAGTGATCATGGTCGTGAGTTTGAAAATCAAGAGTTTGAATCCTTTTGCTCACAAAATGGTTATAGTCATAATTCATCTGCCCCTAGAACACCTCAGCAGAATGGTGTTGTAGAAAGAAGAAATAGAACCCTGTAAGAAATTGATAGAACAATGCTTAGTGAATATGACTTACCTATTTACTTTTGGGCTGAAGCTGTTAATACAGAATTCTATATAATCAATAGAGTCTTGATTAAACCAATTCTCAAAAAAACCCTGTATGAACTCTAGAAAAATATGAAGCCTAAGGTTAATTACTTTAGAGTTTTTGGTTGCAAAGTCTTTATTCTCAACACTAAGGATAATCTTTACAAATTTGCATCCAAAAGTGATGAAGTAATTTTCCTAGGTTACTCAATATTAAGTAAAGCTTATAGAGTATTCAATAAGAGAACTAAATGTGTGGAAGAATCTGTTCATATCAAGTTTGATGAAATAGATCCACATGAGCCTAGAACCATCCTAGAAAATATAGAGGATGATGTATCAAATCTGAACATCAACTCAAAATCCTCAAATTCCTCTATGAAAGAATCTGTGAAAACTTCCAATTCTAGAAATTCCCTACAATAGAGTCACAATGAACCTGAATCTATTGATGAACCTGAAATCACAAGTCCCTCTTTTTCTAGAAAGTTTATAACCCTTAAAAACCATCCCTTAGATGCCGTTGTAGGAGACATAGAGAAAGGAACACAAACTAGAGCTTCTCTTAGAAATCAGTTTGAACATCAAGCCTTCTTGTCACAACTTGAACCTAAAAACATTGATGATTCCATCAATGATGAATTTTGGGTAATGGCTATGCAAGAAGAACTTAATCAGTTTGAAAGAAACAAAGTTTGGAAACTTGTTGAAAGACCCAAGGACACATTCATCATAGGCACTAAATGGGTGTTTAGAAATAAGGTAGATGAAGTTAGAAATATAGTTAGGAACAAGGTTAGATTAGTTGCACAAGGCTATAGTCAAGAAGAAGGAATTGACTATGAGAAGACCTTTTCTCCAGTAGCCAGACTTGAAGCCATCAGAATCCTACTTGCCTATGCTGCACATCTGAATTTCAAACTATATAAAATGGATGTTAAGAGTGCATTCTTAAATGGGTATATATTTGAGGATGTCTTTGTTGAACAACCCCCTGGATTTACAAATCCTCATTTTCCCAATCATATTTTCAAACTATCAAAAGCTTTATATGGTTTAAATCAAGCTCCAAGAGCTTGATATGACAGATTGAGTACTTTTCTCATTTACAAAGGTTTTATAAAAGGAATAGATGATCCTAACCTCTTTATAAAACTAATTTCTAATGATGTTTTAGTTGTTCAAATCTATGTAGATGATATTATTTTTGGATCTTCAAAAAATTCATTATGTATTGATTTTTCTAAAATGATGCAAAACTAATTTGAAATGAGTTTAATGGGTGAACTAAAATTCTTTCTTGGATTTCAAATCTTTAAAAATAATGATGGAATTGTTTTAACTCAAAGTAAATACACTAGAGATATTCTAAAACGTTTTGGATTGGATAGCACTAAAAGTAGTGACACTCCCATGAGTACCACCTGTAAGTTGGATCTTGATGAAGAAGGAAAATATATTGATCAAACCACTTATAGAGGAATGATTGGAAGTTTACTCTACTTAACTGCTAGTCGTTCGGAAATTATGTTTAGTGTGTGTATGTGTGCTCATTTTTAAGAAAATCCTAAATAATCTCATTTAAATATTGTAAAGAGAATTTTCAAATACCTCAAGCATACACCCAATCTAGGACTGTTCTATCCTAAAGGACAATCATTTGAAATAGTTATTTATTCTGATGCTGACTTTGGTGGATGTAAGTTAGATAAAAAGAGCACCTTTGGAACATGTCACATTTTAGGCAAGTCACTAGTATCATGGTGTAGTAAGAAACAAAATTTTGTTGCATTATCTACTGCAGAAGCTGAATACATAGCTGATGGCAGTTGTTGTGCACAAATTTTGTGGATGAAACACACATTACTAGATTATGGATATCAATTTAGACATGTACCAATAAATTGTGACAACACAAGTGCTATTAACATCTCAAAAAATCATGTTTCACACTTTAGGGGAAAACATATTGATGTAAGACATCACTTTTTGAGAGATCATTATCAAAAAGGTGATATCATCTTGGAATTCATTGGTACTGAATATCAACTTGCTGATATATTCACTAAACCATTAAATTCCAAGAGAATAGACTACATCATACATGATCTTAGAATGATAAATATCAAATAGATATCTTACTTGTCTTATTTTTTGACATTTTACTATATTATACTTTACTGTTTCATGATTACGGTTTCTCAGTTACTGTCTCTTATGTTTACGGTCTCACCGTTACTTACGGTCTGAAATTTACTGTCTCACTTTAACATGCACTGAAAAGTTCACTTACTGTCTTATCGTGATGACCACTTATTGTCTCACCGTGATGACCACTTACTATCGCACCGTGACGACCACTCACTGTATCAACGTAAAGACCTCTCACAGTCTCACCGTGAAAATTATTTATGTTTTTCTTTAAACCCATATTGTGGTAATTATCATTTCACCTATTTTACTTTCCCGCGTTTTTATTTTTGTGACGTTTGGAATTCCTAAATGATAAAACAAAAAGTTTCACTTGGTTCTTCACTCGGGATTTCTTCTATTCACTCGTTTCGAACCCTTTCAACCTTGAAACCCTCTCTCTCTCTCTCTTGAACCTTCAGTGGATGCCAAGAATGAAATGTCCATCATCATCCACACCTGAGAAGTGCAGCCCGAAGAAGAAGAAGATTGAACCTAAGATAACACCTAAAGGACCTTTAAATCTGAATCTAGTAAATCGCAGTGTTGTACCTGAGAAAGAAATATGCCCTGAATGGATTCTATCTAGAAAATATCTGGTATTGAAAGTGTTAAAATAACAAGGCTGGTTAGAATGGTTCTCAAGGGATAATAGACCCATCTATCCTTGGTTAGTAGCTCAGTTCTACCAGTACGTACAGTTCTCCTTTGACTCTGGTGAAAGTTATGTTGTGAGGAGCTGGATTAATGTCCAAAGATGCTCCTTCTCTTCGAGGTTATGGGATGCATGCCTTAGGATACCTCATGAAGGTATATGTGAGGATTATCAGAGAGAACCTCCACCTTCAACCGATTTATTTGATCTTGAAGATGCTCTAAAAACCCTAACCGGAAATGGCACCAAGAGAAGGGTCATCGCTGCTGAACTAGATGGAGTAACAAGGCTTCTGTTTAAGTTTGTTCAAAATATGGTTAGTCCAAGAAAAGGTGATTTTTCTATGTTAAAATATCAAGATGTTTTTTTGATTCATCTTACGAAAAATGGACATAAGATCAACCTGTGAAAGTAAATCATTCACCATATGTGTGAGTTGATCAAGGTTAAATTCAAGTCCAATTCTCTGTTCTACTCTCAGCTGATATCAGCCATGATTTTTGCAAAGGCATGGTTGGACCTAATGAAGAAGTGATTATGGACTGTGAGTACTATATCTCTAAATCCACCATCAATATAATGAAGATAAACTGGAATCCTTGGAAAAAGGAATGGGTGGAAGACAATGATAAGGTTTATGAGAAGTTTAATCCTATGGATTATCCATCAAGGTTGAAAGACATTTCTGATCCTGGTTTGGAACCAGATGAACTTGTTGAGTATTCAGAAGAAGAGGAAGAAGAGGCTGAAGTACCACATAGGGAAGCAGTTATTGTTGAGGAAGAAAGGACTATTGTTACTCATGTTGTTCTTGAAGAAGAATTTCTTGCCCCTAGAGATGATGCCAATCTAGAAATCCAACCCGAGGTTGAAAGAGAATCAGTTGTCATGGAATCTGAGAAGCAAGCCATGGAAGAGCCTATAATAGAAGAACTCCCTATTGTGTAAGAAGCGAATCTGGAGAAACTCCCTGAGGAACAATTTGTTCCTAAAATAATACCCTCTGCTAAAGAAATAATGGAGCTGACCTTTCAGCTGGCTAAACAAGAAATGAATGAAGAACTTAGAGCTGAATCTATGGATTTAGACCAAGATCCTACGTCTCTCAGTCCTGAGAAGGAGGCACCTGTTGAGGGGAGGAAACCCTAAATCTTGATTCTGATGAAGCTTCACATCCAACTGAGTCAAGTCCTATGGACACTCTGTACAAATTTCCTATTTTCTATGATGTGAATGAGTCTCAACAGGTTACTGCAACCGGGCTTGATCTCTCTTCCCTATTTCAGTTGAAATCTTTCACAAACTTTGCATCTGAGAAGGAACCTGAACCCGAACCTGACCCTGTACCAATTCCTACACCTGAACCTTTATTTGAACATATGTCCTTTGTTAGTAAGGATGATCTGAATTAATTTGTAGATACTCTCTTATCTAGAGTTGAGAAACTTATGAACTCCCAACCTCGTCCTGTGACAAATTTAAGTGAGAGAGATTCCTCGCTATTATTGGAAAATATTATTTGGAAAATACAACCTAATATGCTCCATGATATTCAAGAAGTACGAGTTGAAAATAAGCTGCTCAGTAATAAAGTCACAACCCTGAGAAGCATGGTTGAAGACATGCAGAAAGAGCTGCATTCGAGATCAGAGCCTGTTACTCCTCCTCTAGCACCCACTATTTCTCAAATCCCTCGAGATGTTTTGTCTTGGATTCAGCCTTATCTGGCATCCTTTGATTAAAAGGTTGTGTAAAGGCACAAACATATGTTGAAGGAGATTATAGAGATTGTGGTGAACCTTAATAAACTCACTGATGAGTAAAATGATTGTTTTCAAAAGGTACTAAATCAGCTAAAATCTCTGGCAATAACCATCAAAGATTCTAATACCTCTGGTCAATCCTCTACACCTTCCCTGGATAGTACTTTGCTCATATCTATCATCAAAGAAGAGCTTCAGAATGTTTTCAGTGGCTTTAATGTGGCTTCTTTATCTGAAGTTTTCAAGAATAGTGATAGAGTTCTTGACCTTGTACAAATTCACTCCAAGATTGCAAATGATGACCAGCAGGAGATTTCTAATAAATTAGATTTCTATTTCAACCGAATTTTCTCCAAGACTGATATGACCAACCAATTCAAATACCTTGTAGAGAATCTATGAATTCCTCCTATGACTCAAGCCTTCAAAACCCAAGTCCAGTAGCTTACCGAGTTTTTCCGTTTGTTGGACAAGTTTATGGAAAACAAAGATGACTTTGAAAAATCCATGCAGTATGGTGGAGAGATTATTGGAAACTTCATCAAACTCCTGAGACCTTATCTTCATGTCCAGAGTACAACAATTGTTTCTCCAGTGGCTGCACCTCTCAGACCTAGGCTACCTACCTTCACCTATGCCTTAGCCTCAACTATCATGTCTGTTGTCCAAGCTCTCAGTTAGATCAGGCCTGTGATTCTTGATCAGTAACTTCCTAGATCTTCTACTGCCCCTACCTTGGCTCCCTCAGTCTTTGAAGGTCTCCATTTACCCTCTTTATCTACCACGTCTCTGCCTTCTTCTACATCAACCACTGCCGCTATGGCTTCCTCTTCTGCTATTGATAAAGTCAAAAAGAAGGTTGATCCCTAAAGAAGACCAGTGTTTACTCCTTTTTGATGGGGATGCCATTGTTTTTTGTATTTCTCCTTTATTTTTTACTACACTATGTTTACTCTTAATGGAATGTCAACTGTTTTCCCTCTCTTCTTTCAACTTTTTGATAATCCCAAAAGGGGGAGAAGTTTCTATATGTTATTTTCTCTATAGTTTCATCCAATTTACACTTTAACTATACATGATTTGTGATCATCAAAAAGGGGGATATTGTTGGAATCCTCGTGTATTAATCATGTTTTAATGATCACAAATCTTATTCGTCCTAGTTAAATCCTATAAATTATATCCAATCATGTGTATTTATGTTTCAAGTTCTCCCATGCTTTATAATGGTTACGATCAATCCATTTCAGGCATATCACTGTTTAGGTATGAATACAGTTATTTTCCTAAGTACAAGACACCGTGAAACCAGACACCGTAAGCCAGACACCGTAAGCCAGACACCGTGAAACCAGACACCGTAAGCCAGACACCGTAAGCCAGAAACCGTAAGCCAGACACCGTAAATCAGACACCATGAAGCAAGACACTATGAAGCAAGATATCATGAAGCAAGACACCATAAACAAGACACCGTGAAGCAAGGCACCGTGATAGAGAAAATGTGACACTCAGACACCGTGTGAAGGATACACCATTTTCATAACTTACTGTGACACCATTTCTTAAACTATTTTGTCATCTTTCAATTTATTTTCTAACAGTCATATTTGATGCATTTAATTCACTTACATAATTAATGTTTCCTTGTAGACATAGTATGAGGTACAAGGTGCAGAACACATGGAACATGTCGGCTAAAACTCATGCATTCAAAGATAAAGAGTGAAGTGTGCCCAAGAACAATAGAGAGCAATACAAAACGAAAAACAAGCCTATGAGCACGGCCATGAAGAACATATTGCAAGATTTTAAAAGTAATCATTGTCACATGCATGCAATCCAACTCTACTAAAGAACATAAGAAGTACACTAGAATCCAAATAACATCTTCACATTATCAAAACTTGTGAAGAACACAAGCTGAATCGTGACACTCTGTTTTTCACACAACTTCCAAAGAAGGACTCAAAGCTTCATCTGATTCAATCCAAAGAAGTCCAAATCTGCATTGACATCACAAAAGATCATTATAACCTCATATTTATATTCTTTCTCGACTGTGATCATATTTTTATTTACATTATGAGAAGTGTGTGCCCCTGTTTGTTTTGACACACACTGGCTCTTGAGCTGAACTAGAGGATACTGAAATCCTTACAACAAAATATTTATACTTTTGTTTACCCACGAAAACTATGGAAGAGGTACCTATGTGTCCTGGTTATTATTATTTTTTTTTACCCACAAAAACTGTGGAAGAGGTCCCTGTGTGACCTGGACAGTCTGTGTACTATTGTTAACCCCAATCTAGGGTGTGAATATAAGTTTATTTATATACACTTCTTGGTGTTAGGTGATCACTAAGTGGAGTGGATTAGGTCTCGGCTTGAGACTTAACCACTTGTTTCATATCCGCTGTGCTATTTAAATTTAGTCTTCTCTATTTTAATGCTCTATTGCATAATCCAGAAATCACTAATTTCACTTTGATAGTTAGTCTTGAAAGAAGTTATAACTAGTTTGTCTTAGTAGGATAACTTCAAAAGTAATATTAATAATACAAATTATGATTACTGGGAATTAATAAATCTTCTAAGAATCAGTTTAAAAAGTCAAACTCTTATAACAATATAACCTTGATTAACTGGGCCGTATCTTTTTTTGGGGAAACCATTTCTTTTAAAAATAATATTCTTGTAACAGAAATTTTTATAGTTACTCAATTCACCCCTCCCCTCTTGAGTAAACTACTCCGACAAATAATCTTCATCATAATACATAAATACTCACATGCATGTGTTGGGGTCTCAGGAATTTGTAATACACATGTAATACAGATCTCATGGAAACGTAGACCTGTATACATAAAATAAGGAAGACAGACGATGCGCATACCATATATTTAAATAATTAATTAATGAAAACATCAACTGCATGCAATAATTAGTAAATAATATGAAGGCATACATTGTTCTGTCACTAATAATGATCAATCAACATGAAAATTAAATGCGAAATAAAATTAAATTTGCGATAAATTTTTGTCGAGGTCATTAAATGAATTTAAATAATTGATTTTAAATTTAATTAAAATAATTTTATATCATTTGGTCTCAAATAAATTTATTTTATTTTTTAATTCCAAAAATATAAATTATTTTTTGAAATTTTTTAAATTTTTCCTAGGAATGGGGTAGCCCATAAAACCCTTGAAAGTGGTTTCGAGCCTATAATGAGCCCGAAATATATTCGGCGAGTCAGGCAGGGCTTGACCTAGCCCTTCCCAGATCAGTCTGACCCATCTTGGTTGTAGGTTGGCCAGCTGGTGGTGCTGATGCATGAGATGGGAATGGGATCAGTGATTGCAATGGATCTAGTCTACACAAGACACTCTAGAAGTTGGGGATCGAGTCTGGCCAAGGCTAGGACGCATGACCAAGTAGCATCTAGCCAGTTCTAGGGTGGCCAATCAAAGCGGGGAAGGCCATATGAGAGAAGATTGGTGCCCAAGGTTTCGTTGATAGAAGGCTAACTGTTGGGTGGGGAAGCGACTCTCGCCGACTACATGACCAAAGGCTAGGGTCAAGGCTGGAAAGAATCATAGTGGCACGTCGAGGCGGGATAACAGGTATTGGCAAGAGGAAGGTGGCGCGTGGTGATGGGTTGTCATGTGTGAGGCCGACCGAGAGGTGGCACGAGGGAGGTGGTCAGGTGGTGGTGGTCGAGCTGAGCAGAAAGAGCAGATGAAAATAAATTTTCCAACCTTTTTTATTTTTATTTTACTTTGGATACCATCACCCCACCCCCTTTACCCTTTTTTTTCCTTTTTTTGTTTCTTCTTTGATTTCAAGGTTAACCCTTCATAATTTATGTTTTTGATTTTGTTTTTTTAAGTTATTTTCAATGCATCATAATAGGATTTTGGGAAAAAAATTATTATTCTATTTATTTCTAAATTTTTTTGGAATAATCCTTGGCCATATAAAAATTCTCTAACTGGAAAGAAATGTTCCTGCCATCGGAATTGTGGTCGTAAACTTAGGAAAAACCATAAAATGATACTATCATAAAAATTAACACTCAGATATATATATATATATATGTATGTATGTATGTATGTATGTATGTATGTATGTATGTATGTATGTATGTATGTATGTATGTATTTATTCATGCATGCATGCATGTATGTATGTATGTATATATGTATGTATGTATTTATGTGTGTGTGTGTGTGTGTTTTTGTGTGTGTTTTATTCAAAATTTAATACCTCAAAGCTGATTTTGATATGTCTTTCAATCTTTGGATGGTCATACCTCAGTCATATGATATCATATTGGATCGCCATCTGTGGCATTGGGACCATAACTACATCCTATTCTAATTTAAATCAAATTTAATTTTTAATTGGAATAAAATTTCATGTGATCAATTTGATACCAATTGTTGGTACTGAGCACGTGGTAGAAACCTGAAAAAAAAATTGAATTTAAAATTTTAATACTATGATCGACATCATAACATCATCTCCAATATAAACACTACCTAGTTACAACCCAACAATCTCATGTGAATGAATTTAAACATGAAAAATAAAACTAAGAATACCTCATTCTATTTTCAGACGTATTTGATAACCGCTCGTTATCGGCAACCGTTGCTTAAAGGAACCCAAGTTGGATCCCTCCAAATCATCCAAAAGTGCTTCAAAAGTTTACAGGAACATCGATCATCAAATTACAGGTGATAGTGAGGAGATCCAATGAAGCCTTTGACGTCTTGACGATCAATACTTCATTGATCCTTTGATTTGTGAAGGAGTTCTCATATCAATTTCTCAAATCAAGATCTTCTCTCTCTAGGAAGTGGAAGAGAGTAAAGAGAGGCTCTCAGAATCTTGCATTGAATAGACCCTAACATGAGAGTGTCCACCTCCTTATATAGTGAGGTTCCAAATACACAAAAATGGCTCCCCAACCCCCGTATATTTATTTACCACTAAATAAACTATAAACAACATTGTATGACTGATTTATTGAGTCATAAATGTCATTTATATTTTTTATCACTAGTTTTATGACCCCCTCACCCCAAAGAGTATCCCTCCTGAGCTAGAAATCAATGAATGGAGAAGGTGACTGCCTGAGTCCCAACTCTAATAAGCCCCAATTTGAAGACTAGCACTGATGGTATAATAAACATACATATGGGAGGCATTACCCTCTAAGAGAACATGTGGAAGAGAGAGATAAGAAAAATACAACAATCAACACCTGCTCATACATATATATAAAGAAATCCCAAATGAAAACATGAAATTCCATACAGTACTAAACAGCTGAAAGGAAAACTACAAGTACCAAAAAGGTAAATACGACAGTGACCACGAATCCCAAATAGCTAATCCAAAACCACATGCTAGTAATATCCAACCCGATCTCCAACTTGCTCCAGATGACCTGAAAATAGTTTATATATACATATTCTGATCATAACAGTATATTCAGTAGGACCCTCCCTAGATCCTCTCATGTAAAATATAAAGAAAGCATATTATAGCATAAGGAACATTAGTGAAACTAACTCATCACCTAAATAAGTAAACTAAGTTCCCAACCTCACCATGGATAACTCTCACCAAGTATCGCATAAAAGAGATAATATAATAATGAAACACCAAGGGTACCCCACTCTTGCTTCCTCACCATTTTTTCATGTTGCCCTGACGTTGCACGTCATGAGCCATCTCTCTCCAAAATAAGCTAGCCTGAAGACACTTGGCAAAGGCATCACAACATGCACCTCGTGCATCACATCATCTCATTATCCCATCCACATATCCATATATAGTAATTGATTATCTTTTGGGAGCCACCACAACCCGTATGGTGTGTATCATAAATCAGGTATTATATCTCAATCCATCATAACCCATACACCGAGTAAGTACCTCGTTTCATCACAACTTATACATGTCATACCTATAATAATCCTTTGGATACTATATCTGAGGATACATGTTCATGAATAACCAAAATCCATCGCATCCCTCTATACACATATATGGGGAAACTAACCACTATGAATACCAGTACAAGTAAATACCAAGAGAAGAGAGTGGGGTCATAGGGGATAGTCATCCATCCATCCTCCTGTAGAGATGTTGGGGAAAAAACTCTCCCAGATTCCACTAGGTGTCATTATCCCTAACCAACATGGGTGGGGAAGTGTATGAAATAAAAAATTATACAAGATATAATATATATCACAACCACACTATGAGAATAAACTATTCTTAAACTCAACTTCACTTAACATCGCTCGAACTCCCAGCTGACACTACTAAGTCTAGATATCCTATAAGCACACAAGCATTTAAAGAGATACATTAATTACTTATTTTCATTAAATAATTCACTTAAAGTTAATTAATTCATTAATCATTAATCAACCAACAAGATTATTTCATATTACATTACGTTAATCATCAGAGTAAAGTACATTATCTCTAGGCATAATCCAAACCAAATCTGTGTTTTATCAAGATTTACATCTTTTCAGCATTTTCATTTCATCAACACCAACCATGTGGGTTAAGAATTATTTATTAATTATTAGTATAATTACATAAAAAAGTAACTCTAGGAAAACCATCCTAATCTACCACCATAAGGAAACATGAAATTGATCACTTCCAGCTACCTCAAGCAATGGAGAAATGAATACAGATAAAACAAGCAACCCGACCATTTTCCATTAAATAGATTCATTCAAGTAAGAATACATCTTTATCACATCAATGGTTAAGTCTAGATTCAACATGTTCCATCATCTCTGGTGGCTTCCCGAACACCCACATGCATATCCTCATGTATCTCTCCATCATAGGTGTCAATTGCTGCCACATCATTCAGACCTCCCCGCCCACATTACATCAGCAATCCAGGATTAGCCATCCCAAGATCATATCACATTCAAGCCTACCTGCCCCATATCACATCACATAGAGAATATCACATCTAGATAACATCAAAAAAAGTAAAATGAAACAATCAAGTATATACAATAGAGAAATCTAAGCCCTAAAATAAGGCATCCAACCTTCACACACAAAATAGATCTCACAATTCCAAACTCAAGGCACTCAGCCTTCTCAAGCAGATAGGAAACTCCATCCCTAAAAATCTTCTTTATCAAACAACTAGTTCTTATTTCATATTGAATTAACTTATTAATTATTCATATGTTTCAAATATGGGAAACCTAAGGAATCAATCTATAACAGGCTATTAAAAGCTAAACATGCTTTTAGCATTAAAACCATTTTTGAAAAACTTAGAGAAGTTCCATTCTCATTAACATGCTTTTTCATTATTATCAACAATCATAAACATGATTCACATTATTTATCAATTCCATTAAAATGGAATAAAACATTTAATTAATCATGTGCAATGCATCAATTGATTATCATTAATTTACAAGAAACATCATATTCAACCATGCTTCTTCTTTACTTCTTAATTCAATTAAAAAATGAATTCTAGATTTAAATTATTTACCATTTTCCATAAAGAATAACATGATAATCCATAGCATAACAATACGTGATAATAAACATAACATAGATATAATATTATTTTGAAAATCAAGACATAAATTGTTACCACAATAGAAAGAAACAATGTGAAATCGCTACAACCAATTCATTATTAATTTGATTCAATAATTATTAGGTTAATTTAATTTCCATTAAAAGGGATAAACCATGTTAAATTTATTATTTCACATAAATAAATAATAGAATTAAAGAATACCTTACCTCAAAGGCATTAATGTTATTTTCCTGAGAATGGACCAATGTTGTAGATTCTGATCACTCCTCTCGCAAGAGTTGTATCCCTCCAAGGATTTCATACCATAACCACACCAACAAACAACTAAGAAATATTATTTAGAACAATAGAGATAAAACTCCATCATATGTCAAGAATAAGTGGGAGGATCAATATTGAAGAAACATGAGAGAAGAGGTAGAATGTTCCTCGAATCACCGTGGATCAAAGATGGAAGGCCAAGAATTTATCCCCGTCGAAGGGATTCCAGGACGCCTGGAGAGAGATCCACTTTCTGCCTAGGGTTTTGGAGAAACGTCATAGGTTTTAGAAAACCCTAGGTGATACAATTTAAATCATCACACTATTTAATGTATTTTCACGGTGTGAAACCCTTTCACATCATGAAAGTATCATGATTTAGGTTTCGCCAAAAAATGTGTTGCCTCAAACCACTTAACCCTAATTTATTTCACGTCATTAAGAACCCTATGAACCAGACTTACACAAGATGTGAACCTCATATTCATGACGTAAAACCCTTATACATCATGAATTCTCCCTAATTATGGATTTTAGTATCCAAACACCCCTAGACTCTTTCTAAGCCTCCTCTGATCACCACGGCTTTGGAAACTCACAAAGGGTCAGACTACACAGATCCAAACCCTTACATTAGATACCTCTCAAAACATTATCATCCTAAATAATCTAAAAAAATAGATAGAAAATGAAAAGGGGTCATCCGAACTGCCACCCCATGAGATACTTCTCAAGGATCTCTCAATCACAAGAGCTCAACAACCTTATCAAAGGAACAGTGCAAAACCACGCAACAACAATCTGCTCTTAAACACTCTCCTAGGGGATATACATATCAAATGATAGTAACTTTACCAACAAGACATAATAAGGAACCATATCATAAACCAAAAAGGCCAACATCCACAAAAAGAACAAAATTACAAGAGAAAATATAAATATCAAACAACTCAGGGTTCTGAGTGCGCATCAGTGACTAAAGTTCCTAGGTACTCTCCCCCACAACACTATTCCATTGAAAGATATAATCCAACATAATAGAACACATATAAAACACCTTATCCTGGAGGTCCTAGATCTCCATAGGCTACTCCTCGAAGGTCGCATCATTTTCAACATCGATATCTCCCCAATCAATGACATGAGAGTTGTCATGAAGATAATAACGGAGTTGTGACACATGAAAAACATCATGTATTATTATCATATATAGTGGAAGTGTTATATGATATTCCACAACTCCGACATGTGCCAAAACCTTGAAAGGAAAAAAAAATAGGGAGAAATATTACTCCCATAACCAAACCTTTGATTCTCATGATGAGGATTCACCTTTAGGAACATGTGATCTCTAACTTTGAACTCTAGAGGCCTCCTCCTATGATCTGCATAGGATTTATAATGATCATGAACTATCTTCATCCTATCATGAATTACCTATATCATCTCTATCATATTTTTTACTAGTTTTGGCCCTAGAATTATTGAATCTCTGACCCCAGTCCAAAACAATGGATAATGGAAAGGTTGGTCATACAAATATTCAAACAACATCATACCAATGGTGGAGTGGAAACTATTATTATACAAAAACTCAACCAAGGATAGCTACCTCATCCAAAAACATCCAAAATCTAGGACACAAGAGCGCAACATTTATTGAAGATTCTAGATGGTCCTCTCTATTTGACCATCTATCTATGGATGAAAAGAAATGTTAAGGAATAACTGAGAGCCAAAAACATTCGAGATAATTCTACATACCTTAGAGGTAGAATGATGATCTTGATTAGAGATCATCATCCTTGGGACTTCATGGATTTTCACCACCTCCTCCAAATATTTCCTTGAAAAAACCTCCATTGATCTTGAATCCCATATCACTATAAAGTGGGTTGATTTCATCAAATGATCTAGCATCACCCATATAGAAACATAGCCTCCCTGAGCTTGAGGTAAACCTATATCTAAGTCTATAAATATGTCCTCCCAATTCCATTGCGAAATATCTAATGTCTATAGGAACCCACTAGGAACACAGTGTTTGAACTTCACCTTCTGATAGACAAAACATTGAGAAACAAACTCTGAAACTGCATGATTTAACCCAAGACACCAAAACTAACCTCTCAAATCTCGATACATATTTTTCACATTGGGAATTACTACCAAAGGAGAGCTATGGAACTCATACAGAACCATATCACACATAACCAAAGTAATGAAAATACTTCCTTGGAACAACACCTGGTGTTGTCTATCCTCATACCAACCATAAGGGGAATCACCAAAAACAACTCAATCTATCCATACCTTCACCTCAGAATCCCCCAAATGGGACTCCTTAACCTACTAAACCAAAGATGACTACACTGTCATCTAAAAAATACAACTTATGTGTCCAACCACTCCCATATCTAGATGAATCACTAAGAGTTCTTCCATAACTCTCTAGTAATCTCCATATTCATGCATGGAATCACTATGTGACTTCCTATTCAATGCATCAGCTAAAAAATTTCCATTTTATGGCATATTCAAAATCTCAAAGTCATAATACTATAATAATTTCATCCATTGGTGCTAATAAAAGTTCAATTAACACTGTTAGAAGACATACCTTAGGCTCTTATAGAAGGTAAAAACCAAAAAACATTCATCCATGAGGTAATTTCACTACAAATTCAAAGAAAACACAACTCCCTCTAAATGAAGATCATGGGTGGCATAGTTACACTCATTAGGACATAACTGAAAAGACCCATAAGAATTAACTGATCTCTACTACATTAAAAAAACCAATTTAATTCATGAAGCATCATAGAAAACCTCAAACTGAACTCCTTTTGGTGGAAAAAAGGACTAGAGTGTTGACCAACTTCTGCTTCAAGTACTCAAAAGATTGATGACATTGTTATTCCATAGGAACACCCAATCCTTCTGGGTCAAGGCTATTAGAATAGTTTCATCTTGAGATAAATCAGTTATGAACCAACTATAATAGCTTATAAGAGTAAGTAAACTCTTCAAATCTTTCACTATCTTGGGGGATTCCCAATACACAACTACATCTATCTTTGAAGGATCCATAACTACTCCCTATAGGTACACAAAATTCCCCAAGAAACATAATTCAAAAGCCCATAAAGCGCAATTAGATAACTTCCCTAAAATCCGATCATGATGAAGAACTCTAAAAAATGTTACATAGATGCTCTTCATGATCCTCCTCAGATGTAGATTACACAAGGATATCATAGATGAAAACCACCAAGAACTTATCTAGAAGCTCTTTGAACACTCCATTCACCAGCCCCATGAACACGGATGGAGCATTCGTTACACCAGACAACATAAAAAATAACTCATAATGCCCATGACGACAATAGAAATCAGTCTTATGAATATACTCATCATTTACCCACATCTAATTATATCCTGACTGTAGATTGATCTTTGTGAACCATATTTCTCCCTTCAACTGATCAAATAAATCATCAATATATGGAATAGGATAGCATTCATTCACTGCCACCTAATTTAGGTGACTATAATTGATGCAAAGCCACAAAATATCATTAGACTTATTCATGAAAAAATGGGTGCACCCCAAGGCAACACACTTGGATGAACAAAACCTCACTTCAAAGGATCATCAAGATTTACTCAAAACTCTCGCAAATCTTAAGGAATCATCTTATATAGATACATAGAGATATGATACACATCTGGTTGCAACTCAATCCAAAACTCGATCTCCCATCAAGAGGGTAATGCTAAAACCTCCTCTAAAAATATATTAGGGTACTCTTATATGACCCCAGGAAACACTAATTTCCGTACTTCTGAAAAACTTGGCATCAACTCATCCATCAAAGAAGATAAGGATGGAACACACATTTAACCCATCTGAGGGTATTTATCACTAAAAAAACACCATTGTCTCTCCATTTGCGTCATAGAACAAAACCTACCTCCTAAAGAAATCCATGATATACTGAACTAAATATAACCAATCCATGGTAAGGATGATGTCATATGGATGTGTCCATAAACATAGAAATTCACCCCAAGAGTTTTGTTTCTCCAACACTATATCACAATATCTACATAGTTCATACAATAAACTCGACCCCCAACTATCATAGTCAATGCTAAGGTCACCTGAATCCTCTCTAAATCAAGTCCTAAAACATGTATAATGATAGGTAATATAAATGATTATTTCACTATTGAATCGAACAAAGTACACACCCATGTAGAAAACAAGAAAAGGGAACCTAGAACAACATTTGGATTTCCTAGTGCTAGAAATGTTAAATCATGAAGCTAACCATGGCCTCTCTAACCCTGCTGATTACCAGCCCCATAACTGTGATATTTTCTCTGATGATGAGGAGAGTCTTGGGGATGTACTCTACCTACCCCCTCTCCTCTATAAAAATCACAAAATGGAACACTCTTCTATTATTTCCTCATCTAAAACTATCTCAATGGAGGAACCTAAATCAAAACACCTAGCGCAAGATATCTTCTCAAAAAGGTCAGGCACTATCATCACTGATGACCTTAGGATCTAAAAGAAAAACATGCATCTGATCCCTTGGAATATGTCTGAGAGCCTTCACCCCTAGATAAATGAGATGTTGATGGCTGTGACCTACCCCTAGCTAACCAACAACTCTTCTTTCTAGGAAACTAGGAACCCCGAAATACAACACTACTTCTTGAGAAATCCTAATGAATCCCCTCCCATGATGATCTGGTTATGTCCAATGTTCTCTCAATAACCTCTTCCCTCACCAGCCCCTCAAGATACATCTTTATCATAAACAGGGTGAACTAGAACTAGATCTATGGATGCAAATACTCTTCAAAATGCCTCACCCTGACCTCCTCATCTAGAAAAAGTTTTGAAGCATATATCAAAAGGATATTGAAATGGATAAAAAACTCTCGCATTTTGGAACTCCCCTGTCAAAGGGTAATAATCTCCTAGTGACTAGTCATCTTTGTGGTCGAAGAAAGGAACTATGCTCAGAACTGGTCTCAAAAATTCTCCCATGAGACTTCTAAATCCTCATAAACCCCAAGGAACATGAAGTACCACTACCTCACTGTTCTACATAGAATCATCACAGCCAATGAAACCCACTACTCCTTTCGAGCATGGATCAAACTAAAATTTGTCTCAACCTCCTCCAACTAGTATTCTATGACTGAATATGAAATGGAGCACTCATACTTCTGTAGAAACGGATGTTGAAACTCTCCAAGTGTCCTCCTCTAAGTGTTTTTATCATAGAACTCCACTCTATGGTAATATGTTGGTACATCCTACTAAACATCTTCAGTGTGAACCTAATGAGTATGTTGACCTGGAACTATTCCTGCAAAAAGAACAAACTATTAGAGCTCATAAAACTAGAATATGGAATACTTAACATTAATTAATTAATTTTTTTATTGTTTTTTCAAGGTTTTAACCTATCCCAAAGTCTACCCATTTATATCTAGACCCTAGCAGTTTGAATTTTTATATTTTATTTTTAATAAAATAATGATTATATTTATCAATTTTTCATTATTTCTTTATATATATATACATGATTATATAATGAGTTTGATAAAAATTATATTTTGATACAAAGAAACCAAAATTGTATTTTTGGGAAATATATATATAGTTTCAATTAATATACTCTTTCTGATAAATCCAAGAGTTTTGAAATAAATTTTATTTTAATAAAATAGTCTTATTAAATAAAATTTTTAAAATATAAATGATAACAAGATTTAATGAAGTCCCGTATAATTTTTATAAGGGTCAGAATGTTGTTTCTATCATAAAAACTAGTATTTTTCAATAAATAAGGATTTTTATTTAAAAGTGGAAAATCCTATAAAAATATTTTGGTAAAATAAGTATCATTTTTGAAATTGGGACATTGAATTTAGCCAATAGTGAATTTTTCATAAGTTTTTGAGACAGTTGAATTTTTTTAGTAAAAATTAAATACAATATAAATATACACCAAGTATTATGACATCATAATAGCCTAAAAGTGACATAATAAATACTATAAAATGAATCCACATCCAAATATAGTTTTTACTTAAAAATAATGTGTTTTTGAAGTTATTTTATTAATTTTACAAACCCAAAATGAATCCTCTAAAAACCTAAATTATATTTTAAGGTTATAAAAATAATTATTTATGAACATGACTCACTTCCACATCATGAATAGTATAATTTTAATGATTTTGGTTCTTAACCTAATAAAATATTGGAAACCACTTCTATTTGGTAAAAACAGTAGACAAAAATCATGGGAAGTTTTGTGGTTTTGATTATTTTATTACTTATAGTCCAAAACCTAAGTTTATAAATTAATAAATAATTACCCTCTCTTTTGCTATAAATACCCACCAAAACTCTATTTATAATTCACTAAAAACTCACTAATAATGAATTTTATCTCCCCATATCTCTCTAAATCCCTATTAAGCTTCTCCCAAGCTCATAAGAATCTCCTCCCAAGCTTTTAGAATCAACCTCTCAAGTAAGGGATTGTCTTCCCCTTCCCCTTTATTCAAGTACCTTCTTTGTATTAAGCCTTTTTATTTCAAAATTTTGATGTTGAAATATGTTTTTACACATACCTTTACTAAACTTATGATTACCAAGTAATGATATTCCACCTTTCACTCTCATTAATCCCTTTCATAAACCATTATGTACACCCATTATGTTGTAAAAATTATCCCATGATTTTCTTTACCAAAATTTTATATCGTTAACACTCATCCCTATTTCCAGTCAAGGGTATTCACATAATTTCACCTATACTCTATTTATTGGCCACTTACTTTTATGTAACCCACACTTCTTAATGATGTTATTAAATTTGATGAAATATGTTCTTATGTTATGATTTATGTGGCACATAAATGCATGTGCATAATACATCCCGAATGGACCAAAGGCCTTCTTTTTATTGATTTTTGATAACCCCTCTTTCAAGGGATGATGAGAAACCCTTAAAAGGACTATAGGTTTAGAGATTACATGACCCTTAAGTCTTAGTAAATATACAGACTATACTTGGAATTGCTCCTCCCTAGCTCCTTCATCGTGATATTAACTCTCCACATTCACATGGCTTGTTCGGCTAGGCTTCTCATGCAAGCATAGGCTGGTCCCAATGGTAATTCCATACCCTCTATTTCTAAAAAATCCTCTTAGCTTCTGCTCTGGTGAATTCACTTTCTCTAAATCCTCATCTGGATTTTTCTCCTTGTAGAGTATGCCTGATCATTTAAGCACAATTTCAGGTGGCCCGAAGGCCTTGAGGTGGCCCAAAGTCCTTGAGGTGTCTTGAAGGCCTTGAGGTGGCCCAAAAGCCTTACTATCCTGAAGGCCTTGGGTAGCACGAAGGCCTTAAAGGACCCTAGGCCCAAACAGGTGGCTCGAAAGCCCAAATGTATGAATAGTTCCAACTACTATAGTATCGAACAGTATCTGCTACAGTACCCATAAATTATGTCTCCACCCGTTTTTGAACTTGGGTCCCTTAGATGCACTTGCTGAGTCCTCACCAATTGGGCTGAGGATCTTGTGCATGCATGTACATAATATAAATGTGATATGTGGGCCTAAAATTATACATCCCTCCAAATAATTGGGTGATTTTTTTATCTCATGAGATAAAATATATAGTGAAAAGGCAGTTATCTTAAGAACACTATGTTATGTTGTCTCAACAGTTATCCTTGACTTATGCTTATGATGTCATGTTATATGTTGTTACCACATTCCTATGATTCCTTGATGTTATCATCTTATATCATGCTTCAATGTTCATGATTTTTATTATCACCTTTCTATGTCATCATATTATACCTCTGTACTCACATGTACTATTTTTCTGTATGTTATGCCTTGATTATTCCCTTACTGATCTTTATATCTCACATATTTCTTATGTATGTACTCATGTTATCTCGTGCAATATTAGAATATCAGTGAAATTTAATAGAATCCTATAGAGTTTTTAAATAATTTCATTATATCCATGTTCTAAGTTATTGCAAAACAAATATATTAGGCCTATCGATCCTTTGGGATTATATTATGTGTACATTTATGTAAACAATCATGAAATAAACTATATAAAATATATGGGTTGTCATAGTTGGTATCAGAGAAAGGTCTTGTTTTTAGGGGGTATTAGGACAATAATATATTGGTAAAACTCCAAGGAATATGTCTAAGTATAGGAAAACATCCTTAAATTTCAGTAAATTATAGAGTGAGTAGTTTCCAAGAAACAAAATCTCTATTTGGATATTGTAAGTGGATGTGTATTTATCATATATTTACCTAGGGGTAATGACCCTAAAAGGTATCATTGGTTATTAACATGACCTATACCTAGTGCATGAAAAAGAGGCCCTACTACACACCTATTTTTACAATCTTGAGGAATATTCTTTGGTAAATTCATAATCTCTTTACAAACCACTATTAAGGCAATAAAAATGACTATGAAATTTAATGTTAGGAAATAAGACGTGGATAACTTAAACTAAAACCTAGAAATTAATAGGTTAAGTAATATTTTTCATTTAATATTTATCCCTTAAATTTTCATTATTTTACTTTTATATGTTTAATAGTTTAAAAAATATCATCCCTAATTTTCGTTTATTTTAGTAAATTTATGGAAATAGTAGGAATTGTGTCAACAACTAGTGTGATGGGATATGTGATATTTCCCAAATGGGATATCCAAACTTATGGGAGTAGTAATTGAGAACTTTATAACAATACTTACTCAATTAAATCAACTTTTGAATAAAAAATTGAATCAACAGGAACACCGACATCCCCCTAAGAAATAGAAAGTTGCAATTGAGATCTTTATGAAACAAAGGACTCTACCTTTCAGTGGATCTTATGATCCCTTAATCACATAACAATGGATCAAATCCATTGAAAATATCTTCTTTATACTTCAATGATATAAGAAATATAATATCATTCAGGCTATTTATTTCATGGAGGGATAAGCCGATCAATGATGGATGTTGATCAAGAATATGAATCCCAAACAAATCAATCAAAGAAATAGAGTGAAAATAATTCAGGAATTTTTTTTCAAAAAATATATTCCTCCTAATCTCTGACTTAAAATGGAGAGGTAGTTCCTTGGCCTCAATCAAAAGGAGGAAGAATCCATTGGGGTGTATGAGGAAAACTTCACAAGAATTTCATGATATAACTTTAACTTCTTCATTGATCCCAAAAGTAAATATTACCACTTATTTAGTGGGATAAAGTTGAATCAATGAAAAGATTTGTAGATTCAAGACTTTGATTGATATAAATAAATTGTTTGATGTACCCTCAGAGTTGAAATAAATATCAGTGAATCTAAAGGGTCTCATGGAACTAGAGATAGGAAGTGGATAATGGAGTTTAATTATGGGGGATCAATGGAGAAATATCATGGTGGTGAGAAATTTCAACATCCCACTTTTCAAAAGTGCAGGAAGAAGTATCCCAAAAAATTATCTGAAGGGGATAAGGAAATGTTTTAGGTGGGGAGAGGAGGGAAACCTAGATAGTGAATAGCGATGGGATAAACTCACCGGTGTGATGGAATAAATGAAAGTTCCAGTAAACCCTCAACCTATTATCCAATATTTCAACTAAATGGAAAAAAGAAAACTATTAAAACCAATGCACTAAACCAATGGCTGTCTAAGATAACTAATGAAAACAACCTCCAAGCCCTAAAGAGAAAGGGTGGGCATATGTCATCACAACTGCTGAGATGGATCCTAACAATGAAGTAGTGAAAGGTATTCTAATTATTCATTAAAGAATAGATAATGTACTATTTCATTCTAGTTCTATGCATTCTTTAAATCATTCATGTTTAGTATAACTATTCAAAAACCACCTCAAAACATGGAAGTCAAGTTATTAATGAAAATGGAAAATGGGTCAATTATTATATCCCAAGCATGTAACTTCTCCCCTATCAATATTTTCTATTTCAATTCCCCATAAAACCTTGTGATGCACCCATTATAATAATTCTATGAAATTATAGGTATGGATTGGCTTTCCTTGTATGGATCCAACATAGATTATCAGGAGAAGGAAATTACCCTCTATATCTCTAATCACCCTCTGATTTTATACAAATATAAGGATGAGGATGGATATACTTTTGAATCATCATCTCAAGAATGGATATTATTTCCTTATGAGTAATCATATCTAGATTAAATGATTGAGACTAAGGAAAAGATCATCCATGATGACATGACCATTGTAATAGAGTATGTTGATGTGTTCCCTAAGGAATTTCCCGGTCTTCCTCTTAATCGATAGGTTTAGTTCTCAATAAAACTTAAACCTATAGATTTTAAAATATCCAAGACTCCATATATAATGGCCACTATTGAAATTTAAGATCTGAAGAAGAAACTACAAGAGAATTTGGATAAAGGGTTTATACAGCCAAGTGTTTTATTATGGGGTGAGCTAGTCCTTTTCTTTAAGAAGAAGGATGGGTCAGTGAACCTATATTATCATGATCTTAACAAGATCACAATAAATAACATGTATCCTTAACCATGGATTGATAACTTGTTTTATCATCTGCATGGATCCCAATACTTCTCTAAGGTGGATCTTCAGTCAGGATATTATCAAGTAAAGGTGAAGAGTGTGGATATCCCAAAGACTGATTTTCGTACAAGGTACTAGAACTATGAGTTTATATTTATCCCATTAGAACTCACTAATTCTCTAGATATCTTTATGGAATTAATTAATAGAGTCTTTAGGTAAAACCTTAAAAAATTGGTGGTAGTCTTTATAGATGATATTATTATCTACTCCAAAAGGAAGGAAGAACATTAGGGGAATTTTAATGTTGTGTTAAATACATTATAAAAGGAAAAGTTATATTAGAAGTATACTAAATTTGGGTTTTGGATGGATCAAGTAACATTCCTAGAGAATGTCATCACCAATAAAGGGATATCTGTAGATCCTTCAAAGACCACAGAAATTGAAGGATGGACTAGACCAAAATCTGTCATGAATATTTTTAGTTTCCTTGGATTACTTGGGTATTATCATCGATTTGTGAGAAAATTATCATGATTTTCAAACCCACTAACCAAGTTAACTTGAAAGAGGGTAAATTTTTCTTGATGAATGTAAGGAGAGATTTAAACAGTTAAAGAAGAGTCTAATCAATACACTTGTGCTCACATTACCCACTAGTGGGAAATGATTTATAATCTACATCAATTAATTAAAAAATTTATTGGGTTATGTACTCACGAAAAATGAAAAATTGATGTACTATTCCTATATCCAATTAAATATCCATGAGTATAACTACCTGATGTATGATCTAGAATTGGCTACAACGATCTTCACATTGAAGATTTGACATCATTATCTCCATAAGAAGAAGTGTGACATATATGTGGATCATAAAATCCTCAAGTATATATTCACAAAAAAGTATCTCAATATGTGACAATGAAGGTGGTTAGGCCTGATCAAGGATTATGACTATTCAATCCATTACCATCTTAGGAAGTTGAATAAATTAGAATATGCTTTGAGTAGAAGGGATCGTTTAACCCTATCCATTATGAGGATTGAAAGGGATTAGATATTATTAGACATGAAAAGGATGGATATAGGAATCATAAAAGGAACATAATCCTACCTTTTTTAGATAACTACTCAACCATCCATTCTCAAGAGGATCAAGAAGACCCAAAAATATGGTGAGGATATATAGAGAATGGTAGAAAATATTTTGGAGTTAAACTTTGTTAAATATGGAGTTATAAGGTTTGGAACCTAGATATTTTCTCACTCAAAACCACAATTAAAGAGGTCACTTCTAGATGATGTGAATATCTCATCATTATCTATTTATCCAAGAAGAACTAAGATGTATAGATATCTGAAGTAAAGATTCTAGTGGGATAATATGAAGAGGGAAATTGAGAAATTTGTATCTTGGTGCTTGGTATGTCAACAATTCATGGATGAATGATATAAGTCTAAGGCTATGATCAAACCATTTCCCATACCAATATGAAAATGGGAAAACATAACCATGGATTCTTTCGTAGGACTCCCTAGAATATCTAAAGTCCGTAATTTCATTTGGGTGGTAATCAATCGCCTTATAAAGTTAGTGCATTTCATTTATATCAAGAAATATTTATCTCTTGACCAAGTCCCCAAGATATACATAAGATAAGTGGTAATAATTCATGGAGTACCACTCTTCATTTTATTTGATCGAGATCTGAGGTTTACCATGAGGTTCTAGAGAAGTATTTAGTAAGAATTAGATATAGGTATGAGTTTTAGCATTGTACATTTCCCTCAGACGGATAGTCAGTCTGGGAGAATCATTTAAACTATAGAGGATATTTTGAAATATTTTTTAATGTATTTCCAAGTATTTTTGTATCATCACCTTACCCTAATAGAGTTATCATATAAAAAAAATTCCATTCCAGAATTCAAAAGGTACCTTATGCGGCTCTGTATGAGAAGTGGTTTCAGACTCCAATATTCTAGTTTGAAGTTAGAGAGAAGAAGTTAATGGGACATAATATTATCTAAGAGATTACAGAGAAGGTTCAAACCATTCAACATCATATGAAATCCAAAAAAACGATAGAAAATATATGCAGACAATTGTTAATGAGACCTAAAGTTTGAGGTCTGAGTAAGTTTTTCCATTATATATCACCATGAAATAAATTCATGTGGTTTTGGAGGAATGTAAAGCTTAATATTAGATACATCACCCCATTTGATATTCTTTA
The DNA here is from genome assembly GCA_963277665.1 of Viscum album. Taxonomy (NCBI): domain Eukaryota; kingdom Viridiplantae; phylum Streptophyta; class Magnoliopsida; order Santalales; family Viscaceae; genus Viscum; species Viscum album. The sequence continues at coordinate 512,065,429 of OY728121.1, forward strand.
TCTCATAGGATTTGTGTATTATCAAATAGAACTCTCACCTAACCTATCTCAAGTACATGATATATTCTATATATCCCTCTTAATAAAGTACATACCTAACCACTCACATGTATTGAATCCAAAGGTGGTACCTTTAGAGAGTGATCTTTCATATGAATAACATGTGTTTAATATATTAGATAATATAGAAAAGGTTCTAAAAAACAATACAACTCATCTGGTCAAAGTAATGTGGCGGAACCACAAGTTTGAGTAGGCAACATGGGAACTGAAAGAGGTGATGAAACAGAAGTTCTCTCATCTATTTTAGTGTACAAAAAGAAATTTTGAGGGAAAAATTTATGAGGGGGATGTAATGACCCAAAAATTTATAAATTAAATTCCATTATAAATGAATAAATTTATTATTAAGTAAAGTAGTTATAGAAAATATATGCACTATATTTTATTTTTTATTTTAGATGGTTATAAAATATAGTTATGATTTGTCTGTTTAGCTTAAAAGATCATTAAGCATCATAAATATTGATAATATAGTCATTCTACAGTGACCGTAAAGATTAGTATATATTAAGGGTTATGATAAAATCTAATCAATGTGGAAGGAAGAAGAATTGGCCTCATCCAGTTCGATCGTAGCCTATGAAACCCATTTTTTGTAGCTTTCAAGGGAGATGGTATCACTTGTCTTTACCATTGACTAAGCCTAAGATGAGATTCAACAAATAAAACTCAAGTGGAACCAATTATGATATAAGTTCAAGATTATCCAAATCTCCACCCAAATCAAGTTTATCAATCCACCCCAAGAAAGTACCATTATCGCACACCTTACCCATAGGGAATACGCTGGTGTAGTAAGGGGTTGTGTATCTAGACCCTAGTATTATGAATTTTTATATTTTATTTTTAATAAAATAGTGATTAAATTTATCCCATTTTATTATTAATTTATATATATATATACATTATTACATAATGAGTTTGATAAAAATTATATTTTAATATTAAGAAACCAAAATTGTATTTTTGAGATAGTTTCAATTAAAACACTCTTTCTGATAAGTCAAAGAGTTCTAAAATAAATTTTATTCATAAAATAGTGTTATTAAATAATATATATTTAAATAAAAATGATAATATTAATTAATGTAGTCTCAAATATTTTATATAAGTGTCAGAAAGTTTTTTGTGTCATTGTCACGACCCGTCCTCGGGGCCCGTGCCGTGACTACCCTAAGCCCGCCTTCCATAGGCCATGGGCTGGCGACTAGCACCAAGGCGTAAATCCCAACAAAAAGGGAAGGCATTGCCTTTGAAAAGTAAACAAGAACCACAGAGTAGGCAAGCGGAAAAGTGAACACTAAGTAAAAACTGTACAAGTTGTGCTGAAAGTAAAAGGGGCCGGAAATACAAGCCCAACTGTAAAGTACAATTGAAAGGAAAAACAGCAACTGAAAGGAAAAACTGCAGCGTCAAGCCGTCCTCTGGAAGTCCCACCTGAAGGGTGGGTACAGATAGCCTCCACTGCTCCTCGGGTCCACCTAACCACTCCGAGTACGTCCCGCCCAGTGGTCCACCTCCAGGTACTGTCCTGCTCTGCACGCCTCCTCCACGATCAGCGCTGTCCGTCATCTGCAACCAACACCATGAAGTGCGGGCATAGCCCGTGTAGGGGTGAGTATAAGCTACTCAGTAGGGACCCCGAGACCCCCGAAGGTCTCCCGAAATCCACAAAGGATAAGCCACGAAGGAGAGATACAATCACGAAGTAACATCTGACACGGCTTAGGTATATGCCCATACATATACCTAAGTCATCAATTCCCCGATCGGCTCCAACGTCCGAGCCCTAGAACAACCTAGTCCACACAGGAAAGCAAAACGCATACCCACGCAGGATAGAACAACACAATCCACAAAGGAGAGTAAACAGTAAATCCACACAGGATAGCTCAACACAATCCATAAAGGAGAGGAACACAAGATTCAGCTCACACAGGTATACTTATTCGGATGACGAAAAGATGATCTTTGATCCATATAAGTTGTCGGACCCACGAAGGATCGATAGGTAACTAATCTCTGCAGTGACCCACACAGGATCGGACCCACACAGGATCGGGCCCACGCAGGACCTGTAGGAGTTGGCTCACACAGAACCGCTGAGTGTTGACCCACACAGGATCAGATCCGTACAGGATCGGGCCCACACAGGACCGGGCCCACGCAGGACCTGTAGCACTGATCCACGTAGGATCGCTGAGTGCAGTAGTCGTCGCAGTCCGTTGAGGATCTCTGCACAGTCGTCGCCGCAGTCCACTGAGGATCTCTGCACGGTCGTCGCCGGAGTCCACGGAGGATCTCTGCACAGTCGTCGCCGTCGAGGAAGCAGTCGCAGCCAGCACTAGGGTTCCCGCACACAGCAAGCTCGTTCGGGAGGGTCCGCTCCACGAGCCGAGAGGCTGATACATCAACTGTCACGAAGTCCAGAGTTGATGTATCCAAAAGTTCCACATCGTCAACAGGAACTCAACGCAACAGACAGCGCATCGATCGGACGCCCGGTCTGAGAGTTATTGGCTTTTTCGTCCCAGGGGCCCGGTTGGTTTTTAAGGACAAACCAACCCAACCGTACTCCACCTGCATCCAAACCTCAGGCGGAGGGTGCCAAAAGATCCGTCTCACAAAGAGGAACTCAACAAAGCTGACGGCACGTCAATCGGACGTCCGTGGCTCAAGATATGAGCGTTTCCGCTCCGAGGGCCCAGTTGGTTTCGTGTACGAACCAACCCGGCCGAACTCAAAGTATTCTAAAACCTTGAGTGCAATACCGAAACGACCGTCTCGATCCAAGGATCGCGTTGCCGCTGACGGCAGGTCGTTTGGAGGCCCGTAGTTCAAGATACGGCCATTTGAACGTAGTCTGTCCGAAGACGGGGGGTCCGGGCCCGGGCCGACCCGGCCCGACCCCCCCTGGTTGGCCCGAACCGGGTCGGGTCCGACTCGGTTGGCCCGGCTCGGCTCGGCCGAGCGGCCGACGCGGGGGAAAGCCGCCGCCCCGCATGACACTCCCACGACACCCGCGGGGTGTCGGCCAGACACCCGCGGGGTGTCGCGGGACAACCCCGCGGCACCCGCGGGGTGTCGCGCTAGACACCCGCGGGGTGCCGCCGCCTCCGGCCGCCAGCGCCGCCGCGCCACCACCGGCTTCTGCGGGCCGCCGGAGTCGCTCCGGTGGCCCGTTTTCCTTCCCGTCTGCGCCGTTGTTCCTCTCGGGTTCCGTTCTTTACTGCGGGATCATCAAACACCCGTTGCGGCACGTTCCGTCGTCGCCCGCCAAATCCGCAAAACACGAAGAACGACGGAGGGTTGCCGGGCCGTGTTCGTTTGACCCGCACCCTCCGCGTTAGATAATAAAAAAAAAGAAAACAACGGGAGAAATTGTTCAACACATGAACCGACAATTTTAATAAAATAAAATTGTTCATTTGAAACCGGCTCTTTAATTTTTAAAGAACGTTCCCGGGAATATAAGAGGGGTATTCCAAAATTATAAAATCCCTACCTCATTGATCGTCGCGCGCGGGCGTTCTTCGCGGAAAAGCTCGTCGCGGAAGAGAGGGATCGTCGCATCGTCGCGGGGAGGCGTCGCGTCGTCACGGAATCCGGCGTTGAGTCGGCGAGCTCAACGGACCAAGAACAACAGATTTAAATTATAAATAATTAAATCTATGTTTAAAACCAAAAAGGAAGGAACCTTGTGAGGAAACCCGAAATCACTCACCTCAACGGTCGGTGATCGGAGATCGGGGCGGAGAAGGACGTCTCGGACGGAAGCGTCATCGATTTCCGGGTTCGGCGTTCTTTGCGTTCTTCGCGTTATTCACGAGGGAGAAGAATAAACAAGGATCCTCTCAAATCTTCTCCAAAGATTTTGGGTTGGTCTTATTTTATTAATATGCCAACACACGAAAACAGGTTAAGAAACGATTGAATTAATTCGTTGAATTAATTTAACGAAAGAAACAGGCCATTTAATTCACGAAATAAACTGCCCAATTAAATGGTCTGTTAAGAATTTAGAAAATGCGTCAGTTGACTTTCATTAAGACGGGTTTTCACGGGTGCGTTTCTTAGCGGAAAGAAACGGCGGGGCTCGTGCGGGCCCCACCTCACAAATATCCTACCAAGGGGGTAGGATATTTCTGGATAGCATCCTATCCAGTTTAACTCAGTTCAAGCCACCTTTAAGTGGCTTCAAGTGGCTTCCAAGTGGCTTAAGTGAAATAAAATAAAGTTGTCGCAAAATTATTTTATTTCTTAACTTTAAGCCCGAAAATTAAAAACCACACCCGAGCAAACGCAACTCCGGAAGAGGCGTTTCTAAGCGAAAACCGGCGCTGCGATTTCATTGGTGCCCTCAGAATTTGATTCCGGGCACCGGTTCAAAAGTTAGAAAAACTCACTCGCCCGTTCACTGAGCGTACCCGAGCCAATCTTCGGAAAATGATTCCGGGCACACCGGGCCTCGGAATCAGGTGCCGTCAGAAACTGCGCTCTTGTAAAAATCCAAAGAAAATTAAGAAAAAAAATTTCCTTGAAATTTACGGGTCTTTACATTACTCCCACCTCAGGACTTTACGTCCCTGTAAAGATACATCAAAAACTAAGAAAACAAATGTGGGTACTGAGCACGCATCTGAGCCTCCCGCTCCCAAGTGCTCTCTTGGAGGTTCCCGTGCTGCCATCTAATGCGCACAAGAGGAATCGATCGCCCACATAGGACCCGCTCCTGTCGATCCTCTATCTCCACTGGGACCTCCGCAAAAGTCACTCCATCATCCACGTCTAGCTCCCCATAGTCAATGATGTGTGTCGGGTCGTGCACGTATCTCCTCAGCTAGGATACGTGGAAGACGTCGTGCATCCGGTGCAACTGAGGTGGCAGAGCCAGACGATAAGCCACCTCGCCAACCCTGCTGAGGGCCTGGAAGGGTCCGATGAAGTGTGGAGACAACTTGCCGCCTCGGCCAAATCTCCTCAAACCACGTCAAGGTGAGACCCGCAAGAAGACGTGGTCGCCATCCTCGAACTCTAGTGGCCTCCACCTCCTGTCAGCATATGACTTCTTTCGGCTCTGTGCTGTCCTCATCTGCTCCTGGATGACCTGGACCTTCTCTGTCGTGGCCCGGACCATCTCTGGTCCCACAAGTGCTGACTCCCCAGGGTCTGTCCAGCACAAAGGGGATCTGCAAGGCCTGCCGTACAACGCCTCGTAGGGTGCCATCACGATGGTGGAGTGGTAGCTGTTGTTGTACGCAAACTCTACCAAGGCTAGGTGGTCCTCCCAGCTGCGACCAAAGTCGAGGACACATGTGCGGAGCATGTCCTCGAGAGTCTGAATAGTCCTCTCTATCTGACCATCCGTCTGAGGGTGAAAGGCGGTGCTCAGACGTAGTCGCGTCTCGAACGCCTCCTGCAACCCCTTCCAAAGCTGGGAAGTAAAACGAGCATCACGATCGGAGACGATAGTCGAGGGCACACCGTGAAGTCGTACAATCTCCTGAACGTAGAGACGCCCCAAGCTCTCCACTGAGCCCTGCTCTCAGATGGGTAAGAAGTGTGCCGACTTGGTGAGTCGGTCAACAATCACCCAAATGGAGTCGTGACCTCTAGAAGTGCGTGGAAGTCCAGTAATAAAGTCCATAGATATCCCGTCCCACTTCCACTCCGGGACCTCCAAGGGCTGTACCAAGCCTGCTGGTACCTGATGCTCTGCCTTCACCTGCTGGCAGGTGAGGCACCGTGAAACGAACTCTGCCACAACCTTCTTCATGCCCGGCCACCAGTGCTATCATCTGAGATCCTGGTACATCTTCGCCACTCTAGGATGTACCGCCAAAGGAGAAGTGTGATACGCTCTCAGCACCTCCTCTCGTAAAGCGACTGGTACCAAGGTACGTCCTCTGAAAAGGACATCGTGCTCTGCTCCAAGGGAGAAACCATCAGGTGCCTGTCCCGAGGATATCTGTGCACGCCGTGTCTCACAGTCAACGTCCCCACGCTGTGCCTCTCTGACCCGTTGAAGAAGTGGAGGAGAGACTGTGAGAGACTAAAGGAAGGCTGCTCCGTCTCTATCCACGAAGGATATCTGCAAAGCGGCTAGCTGCTCTGTCGCCTCCTCAAGTAGCTAGATGCCCGTCCTCCTGCTGAGGGCATCAGCCACCACGTTCCCCTTCCCAGGAGTATAGAATATCTCAAAGTCATAGTCCTGGAGGAACTCGATCCATCGCCGCTGTCTCAGGTTCAGGTCCTGCTGAGAGAAGATGTACCTGAGACTCTGGTGGTCAGAAAAGACTGTGAAGCGCTCGCCCATCAGATAGTGTCGCCATGTCTTCAGGGCAAAGACCACTGCTGCCAACTCCAAGTCATGGGTAGCGTAGTTCTGCTCATGAGGCCTCAACTGACGTGATCCGTAGGCAATCATGGCCCGCTCCTGCATCAGGACACAGCCGAGTCCGGTCCCTAATGCATCGCAGTAGACTACGTATCCAACTCCCTCCTCAGGCAACCTCAAGATAGGTGTGCTGGTAAACCTCTGCCTCAGCTCCTGGAAGCTCTGCTGACATATGTCTGACCACACGAAGGGTTTCCCCTTCTTCGTCAACGCTGAGAGTGGGACCGTAACTCTGGATAAGTCCGGCACAAATCTCCGATAGTATCCGGCTAGGCCCAAGAAACTCCGCACCTCTATCACGCTCTTGGGTGGCTCCCAAGATAGCACTGCCTCGATCTTCGTGGGATCCACTGCAACTCCCGCCTCAGAAATGACGTGCCCCAAGAAGTGGACCTCACGTAACCAGAACTGACACTTAGAGAGCTTTCCATAAAGCTGGTGCTCTCGGAGTGTGTCTAGTACAACACGCAGGTGGTAGGCGTGCTCCTCCTCCGTCGTCGAGTACACCAAAATGTCGTCGATGAAGACCACGACAAATCGATCGAGGTATGGCTGGAAGATCCTGTTCATGAGGCTCATGAACACTGCTGGAGCGTTGGTCACACCGAAAGGCATAACCAAGAACTCATAGTGGCCATACCGACACCTGAAGGCCGTCTTCTGCACATCCTCGTCTCGAACTCTAAGCTGATGATAGCCTGACCTGAGGTCTATCTTCGAGAACCACCGTGCTCCCTTGAGCTGGTCGAAGAGGTCATCAATCCTGGGTAGCGGATACTTGTTCCTCACTGTCACCTGATTCAGGCGACGATAATCGACACACAATCGCAAGCTCCCGTCCGCCTTCTTGGCGAACAAAATCGGGGAAGCCCAGGGCGAAACACTGGGTCGGATGAACCCCTTGCCCTGCAAGTCCTCCAACTGTACCCGCAGCTCTCGAAGCTCAGCGGGGGCCATCCGATATGCTGGAGGGGATATCGGGGCTGTCCCGGGGTACATGTCAATATAAAAGTCTACCTCTCTGCGAGGAGGTAGTCCTGGAACGTCGTCGGGAAAGACGTCCGCGTACTGATCCACCACTGCAGGAAAACTGGGACTCCGCACGTCAACTGCTCCCAGGATGAGGCTAGCCAACTGATGAGTGATGGGCTTACCTCTCCTCTGTGTGAGTCCATCCTGTGCTGCTAAGGCTCCCTTCTCTCCGGTGAAGGTGAACCTGCTCCCGTCGGTGCGCACACATCGCACCTTGCGCCTAATGCAGTCAATCTGAGCATGGACCGTAGATAACCAATCCATACCCAAGATGACGTCGTAAGGCCTCGACGCCGCTACAAGAAGATCCCAGCCGAAGCTCTCGCCTCCTAGAGTAATCTCACACTGCCGGCACCAGTGCGTAATCGTCGAGTCTGCTCCCGTAGGAGTCTCTAGCCGTAAGGATCGAGCCAACGGCTCTGTCGGAATCTCCGAGCTCCGAACAAGGGCAGTGGCTATGAAAGAGTGACTCGCTCCTGTGTCTATCAGAACTGCAGCAAGGGTGGAATAGACACAGATAGTACCTCGAATCATCTCTGGTGCACCGTGGTCGTAGGCCTCCGCTGCCTGGAGCTGAGCCTGTCTCTGCCCGCCAGCTCCCTGTGGTCGGGGCGGGCCTCCTGGTGGTGGTGGTGGCAGAGCCTCAAAGCGTCGCCCACCACCTGCTGCTCGGCCAGCTCCTCTGCCTCGTCCTCCTCCTCCCTGTGGACCGCCACGGTCGACCCTCTGCCTCTGCCTGGGTGGTCCCTCCACCGTCTGCTGACCCTCGGTACGAAGGGTCGGGCAGTCACGAGCCATGTGGCCCCGCCCGCCGCACTCGTAGCACTGCCTGCCTCAAGGAAGACTGGCTCCGGGCTGGGTGCCCTGCACTGCTGAGCCAGTGTCCCGAGGTCGCCTGCCGGAAGGTCTGGTCCGCCTGGAACCCTGAGTCATCCACCGGCTACCAGCTGCCAAAGACTCCGCTATCTGCCGCCCTGCGGTAGGTCTCGCTGTGGACTCGGCCAGGAAGCTCTCGATCAGGAGGGCTCGCTCCAGTACTCCTGCCTGGGTCGGGATGCTGAGGGAGATCAGCGATGCCCTGATCTTGTGTCTCAAACCCTGCTCGAAGGTCCGGGCCTGGAAGAAGGGGTATCGTACCATGTCTGTCGAGTACCGAGAAAGGTCGGTGAACCTCGCCGGGTACTGAGCGACCGTCAAGCTGCCCTGCCGCAGTTGAAGAAGCTCCTGGATGCGCACCGCACGGAGGGTGGCCGGGATAAACTCTGAGCGGAAGAGGCTCTCGAAGTCCGTCCAGATGAGGGTGGCCTCATCGTGTACCTGGAGCATCAGGCTCCACCAGCGTCCGGCTGCTGCGTGCAGTAGGCTCGCCGTGAGGATCACCATGAGGTCTGCTGGTGTCCTCACTAGCCTGAAAACTCGGACGACCGCCTCCAGCCAATCCTCGGCTGCCTGGGGGTCCAACTCCCCACGAAACCTGGGTGGTCGCTGGAACTCGTGCAGAGATCTGAGGCGTCGTGCGTCGTCAGCTGCCAGTGATGGAAGCATCGGGGGCTCGGCGGGTAAAGGTACCGCCGGTGCCTCTGCTGTCAACGGGCCCTGTACCGAGGCCTCGTCGCTTGGCGGGCTGTTGTCGTGCACTACTCTAGGAACCCTAGCTGGCTGCTGTCGTCGTGCCATCCTGAAAAGGATACAAGTGCACCATGGTCAGAACAGTATACCTGGTGAGCTGACATAAGTAATCACAAAGAAAACTTGAAACACACATGCAATCAATATTTTCATGCATTAAGTCGGAAACCAGAAGTCAGGGTCCTGGTGTATGGATACGTCGGCCGCCGCACCAACACTGGACTCCCTGGACTGATAACCACACTTAATACGCTAAACACTATTACTTAACATAGAAGAAAGATCAGAGTCTGCGGTAGAACCGACCGCCTCTGATACCAATTTGTCACGACCCGTCCTCGGGGCCCGTGCCGTGACTACCCCAAGCCCGCCTTCCATAGGCCAGAGGCAGGCGACTAGAACCAAGGCGTAAATCCCAACAAAAAGGGAAGGCATTGCCTTTGAAAAGTAAACAAGCACCACAGAGTAGGCAAGAAGAAAAGTGAACACTAAGTAAAAACTGTACAAGTTGTGCTGAAAGTAAAAGGGGCCGGAAATACAAGCCCAACTGTAAAGTAGAACTGAAAGGAAAAACAGCAACTGAAAGGAAAAACTGCAGCGTCGAGCCGTCCTCTGGAAGTCCCACCTGAAGGGTGGGTACAGATAGCCTCCACTGCTCCTCGGGTCCACCTAACCACTCCGAGTACGTCCCGCCGAGTGGTCCACCTCCAGGTACTGTCCTGCTCCACACGCCTCCTCCACGATCAGCGCTGTCCGTCGTATGCAACCAACACCACGAAGTGCGGGCATAGCCCGTGCAGGGGTGAGTATAAGCTACTCAGTAGGGACCCCGAGACCCCCGAAGGTCTCCCGAAATCCACAAAGGATAAGCCACGAAGGAGAGATACAATCACGAAGTAACATCTGACACGGCTTAGGTATATGCCCATACATATACCTAAGTCATCAATTCCCCAATCGGCTCCAACGTCCAAGCCCTAGCACAACCCAGTCCACACAGGAAAGCAAAACGCATACCCACGCAGGATAGAACAACACAATCCACAAAGGAGAGTAAACAGTAAATCCACACAGGATAGCTCAACACAATCCACAAAGGAGATGAACACAAGATTCAGCTCACACATGTATACTTCTTCGGATGACGAAAAGATGATCTCTGATCCATATAAGTCGTCGGACCCACGAAGGATCGATAGGTAACTAATCTCTGTAGTGACCCACACAGGATCGGACCCACACAGGATCGGGCCCATGCAGGACCTGTAGGAGTTGGCTCACACAGAACCGCTGAGTGTTGACCCACACAGGATCGGATCCGTACAGGATCGGGCCCACACAGGACCGGGCCCACGAAGGACCTGTAGCACTGATCCACGTAGGATCGCTGAGTGCAGTAGTCGTCGCAGTCCGCTGAGGATCTCTGCACAGTCGTCGCCGCAGTCCACTGAGGATCTCTGCACGGTCGTCGCCAGAGTCCACGGAGGATCTCTGCACAGTCGTCGCCGTCGAGGAAGCAGTCGCAGCCAGCACTAGGGTTCCCGCACACAGCAAGCTCGTTCGGGAGGGTCCGCTCCACGAGCCGAGAGGCTGATACATCAACTTTCACGAAGTCCATAGTTGATGTATCCAAAAGTTCCGCATCGTCAACAGGAACTCAACGCAACAGACGGCGCGTCGATCAGACGCCCGGTCTGAGAGTTATTGGCTTTTTCGTCCCAGGGGCCCGGTTGGTTTTTAAGGACAAACCAACCCAACCGTACTCCACCTGCATCCAAACCTCGGGCGGAGGGTGCCAAAAGATCCGTCTCACAAAGAGGAACTCAACAAAGTTGACGACACGTCAATCGGACGTCCGTGGCCCAAGATATGAGCGTTTCCGCTCCGAGGGCCCGGTTGGTTTCGTGTACGAACCAACCCGGCCGAACTCAAAGTATTCCGAAACCTTGAGTGCGATATAGAAACGACCATCTCGATACAAGGATCGCGTTTCCGCTGACGGCGGGTCGTTTGGAGGCTCGTAGTTCAAGATACGGCCATTTGAACGTAGTCTGTCCGAAGACGGGGGGTCCGGGCCCGGGCCGACCCGGCCCGACCCCCCCCCCCGGTTGGCCCGAACCGGGTCGGGTCCGACCCGGTTGGCCCGGCCCGGCCCGGCCAGGGCCGGTCCGACTCGGCTCGGCCGAGCGGCCGAGCGGCCGACGCGGGGGAAAGCCGCCGCCCCGCGTGACACTCCCGCGGCACCCGCGGGGTGTCGGCCAGACACCCGCGGGGTGTCGCGTGACAACCCCGCGGCACCCGCGGGGTGTCGCCGCCTCCGGCCGCCGGCGCCGCCGCGCCGGCGACCCGCGCCACCACCGGCTTCCGCGGGCCACCAGAGTCGCTCTGGTGGCCCGTTTTCCTTCCCGTCTGCGCCGTTGTTCCTCCCGGGTTCCGTTCTTTACTGCGGGATCATCAAACACCCGTTGCGGCACGTTCCGTCGTCTCCCGCCAAATCCGAAAAACACGAAGAACGACGGAGGGTTGTCGGGCCGTGTTCGTTTGACCCGTACCCTCCGCGTTAGATAATAAAAAAAAACAACGAGAGAAATTGTTCAACACATGAACCGACAATTTTAATAAAATAAAATTGTGCATTTGAAACCGGATCTTTAATTTTTAAAGAACGTTCCCGGGAATATAAGAGGGTTATTCCAAAATTATAAAATCCCTACCTCGTTGATCGTCGCGCGCGGGCGTTCTTCGCGGAAAAGCTCGTCGCGGAAGAGAGCGATCGTCGCGTCGTCGCGGGGAGGCGTCGCGTCGTCGCGGAATCCGGCGTTGAGTCGGCGAGCTCAACGGACCAAGAACAACAGATTTAAATTATAAATAATTAAATCTGTGTTTAAAACCAAAAAGGAAGGAACCTTGTGAGGAAACCCGAAATCACTCACCTCAACGGTCGGTGATCGGAGATCGGGGCGGAGAAGGACGTCTCGGACGGAAGCGTCGTCGATTTCCGGGTTCGGCGTTCTTCGCGTTCTTCGCGAGGGAGAAGAAGAAACAAGGATCCTCTCAAATCTTCTCCAAAGATTTTGGGTTGGTCTTATTTTATTAATATGCCAACACACGAAAATAGGTTAAGAAACGATTGAATTAATTCGTTGAATTAATTTAACGAAAGAAACAGGCCATTTAATTCACGAAATAAACCGCCCAATTAAATGGTCTGTTAAGAATTTAGAAAACGCGTCAGTTGGCTTTCATTAAGACGGGTTTTCACGGGTGCGTTTCTTAGCGGAAAGAAACGGCGGGGCTCGTGCGGGCCCCACCTCACAAATATCCTACCAAGGGGGTAGGATATTTCTGGATAGCATCCTATCCAGTTCAACTCAGTTCAAGCCGCCTTTAAGTGGCTTCAAGTGGCTTCCAAGTGGCTTAAGTGAAATAAAATAAAGTTGTCGCAAAATTATTTTATTTCTTAACTTTAAGCCCGAAAATTAAAAACCACACCCGAGCAAACGCAACTCCGGAAGAGGCGTTTCTAAGAGAAAACCGGCGCTGCGATTTTATTGGTGCCCTCAGAATTCGATTCCGGGCACCGGCTCAAAAGTTAGAAAAACTCACTCGCCCGTTCACTGAACGTACCCGAGCCAATCTTCGGAAAATGATTCCGGGCACACCGGGCCTCGGAATCAGGTGCCGTCAGAAACCGCGCTCTTGTAAAAATCCAAAGAAAATTAAGAAAAAAAATTTCCTTGAAATTTACGGGTCTTTACAGTCATCAAAACTAAAAAATTTCAATAAATAAGTATTTTTATTTAAAAGTGGAAAACAAAATAAAATTATTTTGGTAAAATAAATATAATTTTTGAAATCAACACATAAAAATTATCCAATAGTTTTCATAATTTTTTGAGTCATACAAATTTTTGGGTAAAAATTAAATACAGTATAAATATACAGTATGTATTATGAAATCATAATATCCCAAAAGTAATGTAATAAATACTATAAAAGTCATAAAAGTATAAAAATAGGTTTTCCCTTTAAAATAACGTGTTTTTGAAGTTATTTGATTAATTTTACAAACCTGAAATGAGTCCTCCAAAACCTATATTATATTTTAATGTTTTAAAAACAATTCTATATGAACTTAACTCACTTTCACATCATTAATGGTATTATTTTATGAGTTAATTTCTTAACCAAATAAAATATTTAAAACCACTTGTATTTGTTAGAAACCATGGTAAGGTTTGTGTTTTTTATTATTTTATGTGTCATGACCCCCTCCCGCCAAAGATACAGCAATGAAAAAAGAATACTAATGCACCCATGAGTAAACCATAAAAATAACAACACTTAAAAAGGTCAACTATCCATCCCAACCTCACCAAGGCATGCTCACCAAAAAAACACAAGTCACTTATAATAACATAATATGAATAATATCAATAAAGGGTACCCCGCACCACTTTCCCACTAATTTTCTACTCTCACGCCCAAATTTTGTGCATCCTAGCACTCCCATATCTTTAAAATAATATATACCACCACCCCACAACACAGTCACATCACATAACACTTGTAGACACCTAGAAAAGCACATCACAACCACTACCATAACCAAAGGAGTAGGGTATCATGAATATAAAGGGCATCAACTTCATACCCTCATCCTACCATGTACAACCCCCATCGTAAACCTCCCTATAGAACAGACATATCACATCTCACCTGAAAAATCTTGGGACACCACCCCATATCACGATCATATCACATCTAACCTGAAAACACCTGCTCCACCACCCCACAGCATGATCATATCACATATCACCTGAAAACACCTAGGTTATCACCTAGTGCACTAGCAAACCTTCGACCATCATAGATGTGCATATCTACTCACCTAGAAGATAGATTAGGGAAGATCAAGTATCCATACATCCATCCTCATCACTGAGATATTGGTAAAAACACCCCCATGTGAAGATATAGGTGTCGGCACATAGTGCTCGATGTGGGTGGGGTGCGTATAGAAATCACAAGGGATATACAAGTATATACATATAGCCACACACAAGACCAACCTATGGGTTCATAAAAAACACTAACCAACTCACAACATCCCCACTTTTTAGCTACCTCTAAATACATAACACTACACAAACCACAAGACACATCTCACACTACCAAGAAATTCCATTATCCATCCCATTCATTTAATTATTTACCAACAACTACATTTAACCACAGAAACCATCATTTATTTGTTCATTAATCATTTTCATCCCATTAACCAAACCAAAATCTATCCATTTAAATCATTATAAAAATAATTATTCCATTACTACCCGAGCATCTATCACAAATAAACCACACATCACAAGAAGCTCATCATTCCCATTGAACCATCACCTCATCACCCCAAAAGCATAGCCAAACAAACCATCACCTTGATGCCCCAAAAGCATGTCCAAACAAACCATCACCTCACCACCACCAAAGAACGGACAAATGAATCAGCACCTCGCTTCCCCAAAAGAATGACCAAATGACCCATCAGCTCGCCACCCCAAAAGAATGTCCAAATAAACCATCACCTCGTCATCCCAAAATCATGTCCAAACAAACCATCACCTCATCATCCCAAAAACATGTCCAAATAAACCATCATTTCACCGCTCCAAAATTTTATCCAAACGAACCATAACCTCACCCCACACCACATTTTAACCACACATCGTTGCCCCAAAAGCATGGAAACACATCACAACACATAAAAGAACATTTTGTATATTTTAAAAGGGGTATTTTATCATGTTTCACTTTATTGTAGGGGTGTTATCAAAAAATCCATAAATCTAGGGGAAACCATTTAATTATCCAAATATAATTGGTTCTCTAATTTATATTTTTCGGTGATATCACAACAACATGAAATAAGGTTTCCATATCACAAAAACTACAATGAAAGCAAAGGATCTCAACAAGCATGATTTTAGTGAGGCATTCAGTCCATATAAACACAATGTCATAATAATATCAAAATTTTAAAATCATGTGAATCATTCCCCCTTTTCCATTTAAATTTCAATTAAATTATTAATTTATCTTTATTAGGATAGTTAAAACCATCCCCTATAGATGAAAAAGAGTAAACCCCTCCCACATGATACAAAAAAGTGAGAAACAATGGATTCACTGCATTAACAAAGCTTTTCCAACTCATTGTGCATCGTAGGGAGAAGAAGAAACACATGGAAACCACAACCGCGCACAGAAAACTATGGATCAACCTACACCACACCAAGGGTTATCGAAAATTCATCCCAAATCACAACCCAAACCAAAACAACATTTCCGTGGTGAATCTCTAAGATGAGAATGAAATAAAACCATGGGAAAAAGTAGAATTACTCACCGTGGATCGCCAAAAAATAACCACTAAAACTAATGGATCAAGGCAAGGGAGAAGAGGGATAGAAGGTATCCTCAGAGTTCCTAGGGTTCATCTAGAATGGGATATATAGAGGTGTAGTTGGCTGAAAATAATCAGCTGAATGGATTATAAAATAACCTGGATCCCTCCAGTTTCACATCGTGAAACCCATTCATGACGTGAAATCCACAGGTTTCCCATAAATTCTAAATTTCGCCAAAATTCACATTGCATAATCCTTTATTTAATTACACATCTTGAATTAATTTCATGAAGTGAATCAATTTCATGGTTTCACCCTCAACTGCAAACAGGTTATGAAAATATTTAGCTACATAAGCCTTGAACCACTAATTCATGTCGTGTAAACCTTTCATGATGTGAATTTACCACTACAACTCTACTTCACCTCCAACCACCACAGAACCTCCTCAAGACTCATCTGAAATGCCTCTAACACCCAAAAATGACAAATTAAGAGGTTAGGAAGGCACAAGACACACTTTAGATACCTCTCAAATTATTATCTTCCTCTAGAATCCAAAACCAATCCTGGAAAGAAAGGGGTCCGAACAACCACCCCCTGAGATACCTATCAAGGATCTAATTACTCCTCAACACTACTAGTATCCACACATGCCAACCAAAACACCCAAAAAAACACACTGCACAAATACAACCCGCCTCCTCTCACACAACCATACCACTACATAAACACTGAACAACCTATCTCAACCTCCATGCGAACCAAACCAACAACCACTACAACCAACAAACTGCACCACCCCAAACACACAAATCAGGGAATTCCATCCTACATGTCAAGATATTATCCACTCTGGGTGGAACTGACTCACCAACATGGATTTAATCACATTGTAGTATAATGAATCTCGATTAGGAATCGGGTCCTACCCTTTCCATATATCACAACTTTATCACACATCATACATCAAGAAAACACAAAAACTCATAACATAGAAAGATCCAAACATCATATAAAAATAAAAATAGAGTAAGTAAAAACTAAAAATAGTTATGGGTATCAAGCATGCATATTCACCTCACATTCCCAAGTACTCTCTTCCAAACCACCACGCCTCCACAACACACGAACTAAGGGAATGGTTCATCCACAACACACGAACTAAGTGTCGAAAGCATTTTGTAATCCCATCCAGGATCATGAGGTAAAACATGTGTCCTGATTTAAGACAATGGAATATGTAACTCCATGAAACCACACCACATCATCCACATACCTCTTATCCAAAGAATCCATTTTACCCGACTCTTTGATCACTAAGAAGTGGTCCAATTTCATCAACGGATCAATGATCACCCAGATATCATCACAAAATCCCTGATCTCGGGGTAAACCTATGACAAAATACATTGATATGTCATCCCATTTCCTCTCAAGAACATCCAAAGGATACAACAAACCACTAGGAACATGATGCTCATCCTTTACATTCTGGAAAACTAAACACCTCACCACGAACTCTACCAATGCTCATCTCATCCTGGACAACCAAAATTGCATCCTCAAGCCATGGTACATCTTGGATACTCCTTGGTGTACCACTAAAATTGATCTATGAAACTCATAAAGGACTCCTTCATGAATCACTACCGGGACAAACAACCTCCCATGAAACAACATCTGGTTTTGACCATCCTCTGACCATCCTTCTGGAGCATTTCCATGGACAACATGATCATGAATCACCTCTACCTCTAAGTCTCCCCACTGAGAATAATCCACCCAATTCATCAAAGAATATTGTATCATCATATGAAAAAAATATCCTCTATCATCATACACCCTTGAATATAAATGCAAGGTTTCTAACTTCACCATCACTCTCCAAACATCCTATGACTCCTAAACAATAACCTTCCATGACTTCCTACTCAAAGTGTCGACCAAAACATTCCCTTTTCCTGAGCTGTAGGATATATTAAAATCATAATCCTAAAGAAAATGAATCCACCTCCACTTTCACAAATTTATATCACACTAAGAAAATATATACTTCAAACTCTTATGATCTGTGAAGACCAAAAAGCTCTCCCTAGTGAGGTAATGCCGCAAAAAAATTAGCACAAACACCATCGCTTCCAACTCTAGATCATAAATGGCATATTTATTCTCATGAGGACATAACTACCTAGACCCATAAGATATCACTTACCTATGATACATCAACACACATCCCAATTACATACAGGAATCGTCACAAAACACCTCAAAATCACACCCCCCTCAAGAAACGGAAGCACTGGAGCACTGAAAAACTTCCCTTTTATGTAACAAAACACTACCTATAACTGATTAGTATACACAAAATTATCATCCTTCCTAGTAAATGATGTCAATGGGGATACAAATCAAGATAAATATAGAAAAAAAATTCAATAATATCCTATAATATGAAGAAAATTGTGAACTTATTCCACGTTCTTGGGTGCTCCTCAAGAAAAACCTACCTTGAATTTCAATGGGTCTACTACCACACTCTTCTGAGATGCCACATACCCAAGTAAATTCACTAATCATGTCCAAGAATTGCACTTGGAAAACTTTCCATACAAATGGTGGAATCAAAGAACCTGCACGACATCTCTGAGATGATCAGTATGCTCCTCCTTTGACTTCTACTAGATCAATATATCTTCAATATATCTTCGATGAAAACAACTATGATATGGTCTCGAAATTCATAGAATATAGAGTTCATGATTCCCATGAACATAGCTAGTGAATTTTTGACACCAAACGGCATTAATACAAACTTGAAGTTCTCATACCTATATCTAAAGGAAGTATTTGGGATATTTCCATTATTCACCCTCAACTGGTGATATCTATAATGTAGATAGATCATAAAAAACCAACTCACCCCTCTCATCGGGTCAAAAAGATTGTCTATCCTTGAAAGAGGGTTTCTTGAGTGTTTCCTAATTCAACCTCTAATATTCTATACACAACCTTAGACTACTATCCGCCTTCTTAGAGAACAACATTGGAGAAACCCATGGAGACACATTGGGCCAGATGAAACCCTTCTACATCAGATCATTTATCTGAATCCTTAACTCCCACAACTAATAAGGTGTCATCCAATAAGGATCTATTGAAATCAGAGAAGCATCGGACTATAAGTCTATCCCAAACTTAATATCACATTGATGGGTTATCATATCAACCTTCTTGTGGAAAACATCTAGAAACTCTCCCAATAAACCTAGGGACCCCCACTCTCCCAATGTCCACTGATTCTGCCAAAAAATCAGCCATCAAAGAAAGAAGGGGATCCACATACTGACTTCCCACCTAACAACCCTCCTCACCAATGAAAATCACATGCTAGTCATCCACATCCAAGAACAAGAATATCATCTAGAATAATTTGATAACATTACATATGGAATTAATTAAATCAATTCCTAGGATGAAATCGTATGGCTACATCTGTAGCAAGAAAAGATCCCCATGGGACTGATGTGGACCCATCGTCATTCTACACCCTCAGCACACATCAAACAATCTGTCCTAGCCTCTAACTGGTGTAGTCAACGATAGGGGATTGGGATACTCTCTACATATAGTCATAGAGAATAGACTAGAGTGGGTGTAACAAAGGATTGTGAATATCTTGAATAAAAAAGGCACAAACAAGGGTAGATGACAAATTGAGCGTACCTCGAATGATCTATAGACCCTCTAGCACTGCTACCTCCACTGTGTGAAAACTATAATGCCCATATCCTCTAACTCTCTATTGAATACCATCTCCACGAACACACTCAAGTCAAGGTTCCTAAATACGAGTAACATCCTAAGGTCAGCCTCTACCTTCTCAATCTCCCCTTGACATAGCATAATCTTGATGCCCCAACTACTGAAAAAACTCACTGGAAATTACTAATGAGGTTGGAACTGAACCTACCCACCTTCACCAAACTGAGATCAAAGAACCAATTGGAACTGATTCTGATGATGGCTATGAACCCCATAGACAAAACACACTAGACTGATATCTCTAAGAAAAGCATAGAAACCACTGACCCCATACGACTGAAAGGGAAACTACTGAGGTCGGCTCCCTAGTGGTTGAAACCTTGAAGGTCTTGTTGCCTGAGACCTACCACTAACAACCCTACTCCTTGAGGAACCCTTCAGATTACCCTCTCATAGTAAACCCACTTGTGAGTTCATTCGCTGGATAACCTCCACATTCTTCTGAACCTCTAAATACATTGGCACTATAACATGAGTAACTACATATTTGATAGAATGATGGAGTGCCTCCTCAAGATTTATCACATGAGACTCCTCATCTAGAAAAAAATATGGGGAAAAGAAAAGAAGAAAAGAAAAGAAGTTCCTAGAACTTGATTCCTAAATCCCGCAATAACATACTTCTTTTTTGAAGATAAAGAAGCTTCTAACTCTTCAATTCCTTCACAATCAATGAAAGGAAATCTACCCATAACTCTTTTTGAAAGTCAACCCATGAAACATTTTCCTTCTTACACTCACCCAGATACAACATCCGCTACTAACATGAAACTCCCCATATATGACTAACTTCCAAAGGGACCCAGTATCCCATTAGGGCCCAAATCAAACTAAAAGAGATCTCCAACTCCTCCATCTAACTCTTTGCATCACATCCAAAACACTTCCCTCATATTTCCCCAAATCCATCTAAATAAAAACACACAAACACCTCTTCCAAGATTCATTCTCCTCTTCTAGATCAACCCTATGACTATCAATCAGATTATCCTGTTGAACCTCAATTTCCTGATCCACACACATATGACATCAAATATTCATAGTTGAAAGGTAAATAAGAATTTACTAATCTCGGACATATGGAATTTTATTTAGATTAATTTTAATTTTCTTTATTCATTTTAACCTTCCTAAAACAACACAAATCAAATAGAAACACAATTTATTGTGATTCATGTACCTATCCTAAGTCACTACCCTACAAACAGGTCCACCTCTATTGGTCATTCAATAAGCTCAGAGTCCATACACTAGATCATAGGGGGGCCTAAAATCATGTGTCCTAGCTGGTCTCCCTAGACTATCACTATGAAATTATCACTATGCCTAACTTCAAACTTCATCCCATCTCTCAAATATCACCTCTGATACCACTCTATCAAAGCCCCCTCCCACTAAAGATACTGTAATGAGGGGAGAGATATAATGACTCCCAATTCCCACCTCTAGTTGGAACTAGGGTGGAGATTAGCGCTTAGGGTATAAAAATATCATGAAATGGGAGGCATTTCCCTCTATAATAATATAAGATCAGGAGATAAGATTAATCATCCATAATAAAATCCCTGAAATAATATAAAAACAAACTAAACCCATCCAAAAATGCATGTATATATAAAATAGGTACATATAAAAGTCTCCAAAGGTAAATAACCAAAATTAAATACCCAAAATAAAAACTAAAGTAACAAAAAAACAACTAACTAAAAATGTTATAGCTAGTACTATCCAACATGATCTATATAATCCACCTAGAAATATTAAAATCATTTTATATACATAGGGTGAGCATAAAAGTATACTCAGTAGGAAAACCAAAGTCTCTTGTGCACATGTAAAAGAAGCATACTAATGAACCCATGAGGAAATAGAATAACCAACGACACCTAAATAGGTCAAATATCCATCCCAACCTCACCAAGGAATGCTCACCAGAACTGTCATTGTAATTCCCGCTAATATTAAATGAACCTGGAATATTAAAATAATATGCATCCATATAATTTTTTTCATGTATTCACTAAATACCTCATGAATACTTTTAATAAATAAATTCAACCCAATTATTCTATACTTGAATAATAAATAATTTATTTATTTATAGGTGACCATTAATATTTAGACAATTCTCAGACCCTATAGTGGGTCCCACCATGTCCTATATACCTATTCAGCATAATAGGGTAGATTCTTGAATATTATATTGTGTGTGAACCTCTAGGACCTTATCTTGATAATAGTAAAAAGTATTCACAGACCAGAAGTGGAGTCTAGAAACCCATCAAGGCTCTTAAAGAGATAAGGAATATTCATAACAATGAAAACCAACCTACAAACATGTACTATGTAATATAATCTCTTTGTATTTTAATATCTCATAAATCAGGATGCACACTTGTGTCATTATCCTTTCTAGATTTATTATTTATTGATCTAACTAGACAGACTTACCTTTGACTACATTGGCCAAGGATTTATGAAGGTACTACCATCCTGATCAACTAGGATTGAGATATTACTTCCTCAACTCGGAAGTGAAAATTTATATCTTGACCATTCAACTAATTCCATACCACCAATGATGCACCCAACACAAGTTATCTCACCATGATTTTATTATCATGGTTTTTTCTTGCATCAAAGTACGCGATCAAATGGAACACATTGATAATGATCTCAATTTAGGAGACCAATACACATGTCCATATATAGGAACAACCAATGAAACCTAAAACACGTGGTGTTCCTATAAGTGGGTCTGCCCTCATAACCTCACCTACCATAGATCACCAACTATAAACTTCATGAGATAAAGTCTCAATGCTTATGTGCCCCCAACACTTGATAGTCAAGCATCAATTGTGTCTAGTCAGTATGATGTATCTAGACCATAGGGCATATATTTAAGATTAATTTCATGGTATCTCAAGGTTATCATTATATCTTAGGATCTACTATAACTTTTTGATACTAAAAGTAATCTGTGGATATTACCATTTAAATAGTGGATGCAGAAATATATACACTATAATAGTAAGTTAACATCATGCATATCTAACTGTATACATGAAGTGGTAATTGAAAAGTAATATTTAGTTAGGTCTAGGGAACCCACTATTACAACACTCCCACTTGCACTAGATCCAACTTTCTAACTATCCTTGTTAGCTCTCACATTATTAAGATCATGTTTCTACTGAGTCATGGATTTAGCTTCTAGGTCTACCATGTCTTAGTTTCATGGCTATTCTAATATGTTCGACCTCACCTCCTTGAGTAAAACTTCTCAAGAGATTTTATCCCCAAGTATATCCCTTTTTCCCAGTTTCTAATCTTCACATCTTATCTAGAACTAATAATAGAATTATCATAATGATAAAACTTTACTTACCATGTGCGACTCTAAGAACTGGAACAAATTTTTGCATTTTAAACACTTCTTATTTAGATACCTTAGAATCTATAATGTACTCACTATTTGTAGGTATGGATACCACTAGCTTTTAAGAGCTTATCACACTCATTACCTTAGCCTAACTACAATATTATATCACATTGATCCAAAGAAGACTAGTTTGTGTCCCCTAAAAAATAACATCCCTTCCTCTCCACATGTCAGGTATATATCTTTTATACTTCTTCAAGTACAATAAGATAGTTCTGACTACTTCCCTTGCAGTTCTCCTGGATATAACTAATCTTTTTTCTACTGTAAAGTTTATATTGGAAATATCATTTCTTTTATATATCATGAAATATATTATTGAACCATCACAAAAGCATATGGAACTCAAATCGCCACATTAATATCCTCCTATTTCGATGAATTTCTTCTTGGGGATATTTATGCCATGTGACTCTAGTGAAAATTCTCTCTCTAATTGTTCCATCTTTTATTTTTCAATACCATGTCATTATATGTACTATTGAATAGGTCTAAAAAATTGTTATATCTACCTTGGTAGATCCTATTCCCTAGAACTTAGGTTTCTACTTTAATTAAGTTTATAGAGATATGCATTTATTCCGGCCTTAACTAACTGTAAGACAAATAAATGTTCTTTCATATGTTAGAAAACATATTTTACTTTGAAAACAATGGATTTCCCGCTAACCTATTGTAGACACATGGAAAATATTCGTTCCAATTGAATATTCTAAGATCTAGTTGATTAATTTTAATCCTAAATTAGGTTTCAATAAATTCACCCTTTATTTTCATTCTATGATGTCACTATCCCTGTCTGGTTGCATTAAATATACACTTTCCACAATTGGTGGTCTTGACATCTAATGCTCAATAAAATGATCATAGTAATTATCTATGACCGGTAGAATTATAATGAATTTAGGCATAAAAACTTGGTATTACCAATCAAGCCTTATTGATATGATGCTTGTACCATAAATGTATAGTATCACTTGAATACCCAATGCAGTATTCAAAATAATAATCCCCTATTCTTTAATACATGGAATCCATTATTGAATTTTAATTTATTTTTTCAATTTTAGCTAGTTTACATATACTAATTATAAGATTTATTATTCTCAATGAATAATGTATCACCAACTATGGTGAATATAATAACATCACTATGGTTTCATCTTTTCTATATAGTATGTGTCTCTGGAATATTCTCTTTCCGCATGCTCTTGTGGAACTTTTTCCTATGACAACTATTTGTATATCTATGACATTGACTAAACCCAATTAAATCTTACTCTCGCTATCTCAAGTAGAGATGTGCACCCTTATATATAAATATATTCTATTACTTTGACTATCTCTTTTCAATCTTAGGGTTTTCTATAATACCCTAAGAAACTTTTAGGATAATTACTTAAGATGCATATTTTGTTTTTCTTGATGAAATTTTGTTTATATCCTAATAAACTCTTTTAATCTAAACACATGTACTTATGACATAATGTATTTTCATCATACTATAACTCATATTATATCCATTCGTCATGATAGTTGGAATATAGTTATGAGATAACACCATTATTTTCAATGCATGTCTTGAAAATAACGGAAGTTTCGACAATGGATATAAATCTCAACATTGATGATCCTTTACTTACATCATGACACTAATGTGTATAAGGAAATGTGCATCTAGAAATTACTCCATGCTACATTTTTTTAATCAATTTTAACATGTAAGAATCATCATCGATCCTCCTAATTAGAATTATAGGTTTGATGTAGATAAGGTAATGTTCATTTCAGAATTACTCCATGCTACATTATAATTATAGATGATTGCTTGGTCAATATATTCTTCGGCATGCCAGCCCAAAGAAACTCATATCTTCTGGCCATGCATATATTTTACTTCACTTTCAAATTACTTGAATATTATAAAGTATATTTACCACTATCTTACCCTTGTAATGGTTCACTCCCTCTAGCTTAATTAATTTTGAAATCTTTATGGTGTACCTTTATTTCTAAAGGTTTCTTTGTCCAAACTAAATAAGTCTATATGTCGATAATACCTAAGATTTTTAGCACCACTGAGTCTAAATACTATACCAGGTATATCCATGATGTCCACTTTTAGTTTTACTTGATAAATAATTATATTTCCACAACTAGGTATAAAATTCTTACATTTTATATTCATCTCGTATTGTCAATGATTAAAGTACTGAACTATTAGTTGAGTATTAAACACCATAAAAACATTCATTCCTAAACTAAAATAATGTATCCTTGTGTCCAAAGGACGCATGAGATAAATTTTTTGGTAATACTTAACAAAATATCATCTATAATCATTTACTTGGAAATTATAAGTTATGTGCTTCTCACCGCTGACATAGGAACCACCTTTTATCAGCTTCTTGGAGAAAACACCTTACTTCTTGTAACATTTATATACTTACTTGGTTACTATATTAAAATACATATATGTTATAGGAATTTGTATTCAATACCCAAAAATTATTACAGAAACATTACATACAGTTGATAAATATATGTGAATAAGTGACTACTTATTTCTTTGATTAAGTTCATTGCATTTAAAATTCTATAGATTTATTTCATGATATGCGAAGAAAATAACCTCTTATTAGATACCTCTTTCTTTGAAGGAAATTATGAAGGTTCCTTTGGTATCACTCTTTACATTTTCCTTTTCACCTTGTCTTTCTACTTGTTCACCATAAGAATTAAATATTATAATTTCTTTAAGTTCTTATTTCTTGGAAAACTTTACCTAGAAGGTAACGAAGCATTTTTTACATACAGTTCATTTTTGTAATATTAATATAAATTGGATAAGTGGGTGAAAATTATATGATAAAGGCATCCATTAAAAAAGTGTGATTCATATTTCAATTTATACATATCCAATGTAATCATAACTTTTCATATTTGTGCTTCACTTTCTCCTCACAAGCTTCTCAAAGATGAGACAACATGTAAAATGTTCTAAGTCCTAATGTTTGTATCCCTAAATCACATTATAAGTTAATGATAACATTATTACATAACCATCATATGGGTCATACATGAGTCTCCTGTAATCATTTTTACACCCTCACTTCCTGACGTGGCTTAATAGGTATTTGGGGACACTGGCACCTTGAATTTACTTTGTCTTAATACTTGTGCCTGTATTACTATTGGAAAATCATGCTAGTGTGGAAATTATATATCACAATATGACTTGTGGTATAAATTTCCATTTTATAAATAAAATAAAATCTAGAAAATTACTACCTTTATCTTTATTATCGATTTATAAATTGTTGATTAATTAATTAAATCATTTAAATGTATTCCACTATTTTATAAAATTCTAAGAACCCTCTATACTAGAATCAAAATAATCCATAACTTGAGTATTCTAGTGGAAAAGATTATTGAACCTCCACTCATAGTCTAAAAGCTATGGTTACACCACTACTCAGAGAGTTCGAGGTAGGTGTTTGACTGGCCAACCGTATTAACTCGTGGCTCCTTGTTCTCTTGAGTGAAGTCCCAACTTTTAAAATCATAAATATGATTTAATCAATTCTTTCCTCTAAAGTTACAGAAAGTTAATTATGGATACTCCTTAGGTTCAAAATTCAGTTAAGTCAACCCATCATTCTCATAATAACTCCCCAGTGGTAGGAGGCACCCTCAACTACGACTGATTGAGCACCCCAAACACCTGATTGTGTTCAAATTCAAATGACAGAAGATGTTTAAGACTTAATATTTCTTTGATGGTTTTTATATTTTTCTCGATGAATTTAATCCATTTCTATTAATATATTCATACTATGTTGTCTCACTCACAACTAAACATTAATAGAAAAATATTCATCACTTCTTTATGCATTTTTTCTTATTTATTATTTTATGTGTTTCCCGTTGTCATATAAATGCATAAAGGAAAAAAAACTAATCGACTGGTCTTGAGAATCTAATATTTTTTTATCCATTTAAACTTAATCGATCAACCATGACCTAGAAGAATCATACCTGAGTCACAACTTGACTCATGATGCAGCTCATCCCCATCTAGTGTGTCCACTTCTCATCTAGATTTCACCTTGACTTGTCATGGTCTACATTTTTCTTCATCTTTATCATAATATAAAAATACTTGTACATAGGCGAGGAGAACTTGGGAGTGAAAAATACATTTAACTAACTTTTATCTGGGTGCGAAGACCCTTATACATATCAGTGCAGAGGTGTTCTCGGTAATGCAAACCTACCTAACCCATTCTGGGTTGGGCTGATAGGCCTAATACCATTGCGGGGTGGGTGAGTCACTTGGAAACCATAGGAAGGGTGTTACTCGACCAACAGGTTACCTCAGTCGAGGTACGCACACAGTCGTGGTGGTGGCCGACGACAATCAAACTGGATCTTGGATGAGGGGGCGCGACTTGGGCGGCAGTTGAGGCAATGCTGCGGTGGTTCGATGTAGGTCGACAGTGGGACCAGCTGGATGGGATCCGACCACGGCGGGGTCACTCAACCAGGGAGATGACTCCGAGGTGCAACGGTCACTAGAGGGAGGAGATCCAGGCCAAAGGGCGGCTATGGTGTGCTTGATGGTCGGTGTGGCTGGATCTGCAACAGCACCATGATGGGGCAGCGAGCCGACAACAGTAGGGACAAATCTTCATGGGGCAGCCATTCAAGATTTGGTGTTGCGACTGGCAGATCTCACCATGGATTATCGAAGTTGGCTGTCTGGGGTGCTGCCAGTGGTGGTGGATGGAGAATCTGTAAGGTAAGGGGATTGTGCGCAACCGGTGTCTAGAAAGAGGATGAGGAGCAGTGCTCAGGGTGGTCGACTAGTGGATAGAGGCCTAGAAATCTAAGTTGGTGAGGAGGGTGGCACCCTACTGGCGAGCTGAGTGGAGGAGGCGGCAATCAAAAAGGAGTCGGTGAGGGCAGCTATGGTAGGTGGAGATGGCGCGGTGAGGTGTGTCTGGAATTGATCGGGAGGTGGCACGGCCTGCTGGTTCAAGGATGGGACTATAGGATGGCGTGGGCGGGCCCTTTTATTCTTTTTTTTTTTATTAATTTGAATCTCTTTTGGGTGTTTTTCTTCATAAAAAATCCAAGCCATCTTTTGTTTTTAAAAAAGTTTTGTGGAATTCTCCACACTCGACAATCAGACGCCCCATTCAAATTTGTCCATATATAAATTTTCTAAACCCTACTAACATAGGATTTTAATATAATAATAAAAATATTATTATTATTATTTTGATAATTCCATGGTTGGAGGAAATTATTGTCCACCAACCAAAATTACTCCGGCAGCCAGAATCCAACCAATACTATTTGTAAAAACTAGGAATCACCAAAGAAAATAAAATCTTGAAAAATAACATGTTTATTTAAAATTATTCTTCATTTTTTAATTCCCTAAAGGTGCAAAATGATTCATATCAAACATTTCAGATAACTATATCTTGGTTATCTGATATCGGATCGATGTGTGGGTTTTTACCTAAATAATACCCTCTACTTAAATTTAAAGCTAATTTAAATTTTTTGGCTCAAAAAAATCATGTGATTTCTCTGATACCAATTTTCAGTACCATAGCACGCAGCATAAGCTGATGGGATAGGGATTTAAAATTTTTCATCACCAAAGTGACAAAACTTGTTGTTTCAGGAGATCTAAGCCCCAGTACAGTTTGAAGATCTCATGTGAATTAATTAGAGCATAGAAATAAAATCAGATGAGTACTTCATTACAAATCAGAGCACTCTCAACTATAGCTCGTCACCGACGACTGTTGCTCAAAGGGTTGGAAGGTGAACCCCTCTAGATCATCCAAACACACTCTAAGAATCTATGTGCATGTCGTTTGTCAAATTATGAGTGCTAGTGTGGATCTCCAAGAAATCCTTCGGTGACACGACGATCACCATGATCTCATGCCTTCGATTCGTTGAAGGTGTCTTAGATTGATTTCTCAGAGAGAGACCATATCTCTCTTTATAAAGTGTGAGGGGATAGAATCTCACATTCTTGATGTATGAATAGTTCTTGGAATGAGCCTCTCTCTAGCTTTATATAATGGGTGTAGAAAATGCCTGAATAGGGTTCCCAGGCCTTGGAAAATCAACACCCACTAAATAATCAATAAATAATTAATTATGACAAACTAAACTATGTCATTAATATTATTTATATTTTATCACATACTTGTAATATATATTAAATATATGATGTGATAAAACCGGTTCATTTAACTCGACTTGTAATTCTTTCTAATATTAAACAAACATGAAATATTAAAATAATATTTGTTTGTATAATATTTTTCTTGTATTCTCTAAATACCTCATGAATACTTTTAATAAATAAATTCAACCCAATTATTTTGTACTCTAATAATAATAAATTTATTTATTTATCAGTAATCGTTAATACTTGGACAATCCTGAGACCCCGTGGTGGGGCCCACCATGTCTTATATACATATTCACCATAATGGGGAAGATTCTTGAATATTCTATTATGTGTGCCCCTCTAGGACCTTATCTCGATATCATTGAATAGTAGTCATAGACCAAGAGTGGAGTTTAGGAACCCATTAAGGCCCCTAAAGAGATTAAGAATGGTCATAGCAATGACAACCAACCAATGAACATGTACTATGTAATATAATATCTTTGTCTTTCAATATCTCATAAAGAATGATGCATACTTATGTCATCATCCTTTCTAGATTTATTGTTTGTTGATCTAACTAGATGAACTTACCTTCGACTACCTTGGATAGGGATTTATGAAGGTACTACCATACTGATCAACAAAGCCCAAAATATTACTACCACAACTTGAAAGTGAAAAATTATATATTGACCATTCAACCAATGTCAGACTACTAATGACACACCCAACACAAGCTACCTTGCCATGATTTCATTATCATGGTTTTTACCATGCATCAAAGTACACGATCAAATGGAACACATTGATAATGATCTTAAGTCAGGATGCCAATACACATGTTTGTAGATAGGAATAACCAATGACACCTAAAACATGTGGTATTTATATTAGTAGGTTTGTCTTTATGATCTCACCGACCATATATTACCAAGTGCGAACTTCATGAGAGGAAGTCTCAATTATTATGAGCCCCCAGCAACTGATAGTCAAACATCAACTGTGTTCAGTCAGTATGATGTATGTAGACCATAGGACATATATTTAAGATTAATTTTATGGTATCTATAGGTTCTCATTATAGCTTGGGATCTGCTATAACATTTTGATATGAAAAATAATATATGTAAATTACTATTTAAATAGTAGAAGTAGAAATTTCAACACTATAATGGTAAGTGAATATCATGAATATCTAACTATATACATGAAATGGTAATAAAAAATACTATTTAGTTAGTTCTAGGGCACCCATTATTACAACATTCCATCCATCAAACCAATATATTCACAGCCATATTGATGTGAAACTCTTTACACAACCCACATGTTTGTGTTACTCACCCAAAAATAGAATTCAAGTACATTCATAAAAATAAAAATGCACCATATGTATAAGGTACATGAACATTTCATATACAGGAATAAAGTTATATGAAATTTAAAATCACTACATGAGTAATTCTAGAGCGACAGATAGTCAACCCCATTCACCTTTCTAGAAAAGGCATAGCCTCCAGGACGGTAGGTAGTTCAACATCAGGTCCTTCTACCTTGGGATAATTTACTCAAGAGAGAATTCAATCCATGATATCTCTAGCACCTAATGTGAACAAACTATATTCAAAAATTATTCTTAAGCTCTTAAATTTAATTACAAACTAAGGTTAATATAAATGAAGAATAAATTCATTTTTCATACCAAGCATGTAATGAAAGGCTCTATTTCCTAAAAGTGATTTAACATTTAAAATAAATAATACATGATTCATAATATAAAAAATTTATAACTATGAATAAAATAGAGAATAACCTTTTAAATAAATGAAAAATTCAAATATTTAAACATGATAACCATTTATGAAAAACTAAAAAATAAAATCTAATAATAAACATTTTATAATTTTTTCTTTAACATTATGGAAATTCCATAATTTTGAATATAAAACCTTTATATTCATTCAAATGTTAACACTTTAATATTCTTCATTGTATGTATTTTTTTAAAATATATGATATTTCACGAATTATAAATGATTTATAATTCAATTTCTATTATATAAACATTTTACATAATCATATAATTAACATTATTTTAACCATTATTAAATAAATCATCAAAAACTTTTTGATGTGTCTTAAATAATATCCCAAATAAGTCCATTTAATTTGAAAAATTCAAATTAATTAATTTTATGAACAATTCATAAATTCAAATATAAAATGTTTTATGTTTTGGTCTTATTTATGTAATTTATAAGCACTTTATAAATTAATCTTATGATTTATTAATAAACAATTTATTTCTAGATCATAAGGTATATCATATAATATGGTAAAAGTTATTCTAAATATTTACATTTAATATTTGGGAATATATAAAAGTTTCATAAAAATTTATTTAATTGATTATAAACCATTTAAAATTTTAAAAAACATTTTTTAAATCTTTTTTATTTACCCTTATATAGAGAGGAGACTTGTATAAAGGTAAAATCATTTACGTAAGGGTAGTTTAAGAGTTATCTCCTATATAAAGGTAATTCATAAACTGCCTTTACGCAAGACCATTATATAAATTCTTACCTTTACATATTCTCTTCTATGTAAAGGTGTGTAGGGATTACATTTACACAGACTCGTTGGAGTAAAGATAATCTGCTCAAAAAATTATGCAGACCCATCTATGTAAAGGTAAAACAGCAATGACCTTTACATAAAATATTTCTATATAAAGGTATCTAGGGATAACCCTTATTGTAATGTCTCAACCTAAATGCCACTAAACTAGTGCCTCAATCCAGACTATCACATGACCTCAAGCATGTCTCCTCATACACCAGAGGTTATCAACTAGTAGTGGGGGTCTAAATAGTAATGTGAGGAGACTATACCCTCATATTAGAGTGCTCAATCCGAAGTAAATTACCCAATATCATACTCATAAAATTAGGTGGAAATAATAAATAGACTAAAACATGCTATAATAAAATGAAATTAAATAATAGACCAAATGTCCATGTCATACATACAACTAACCACCCATTGGGTCAACTACATAACATACCAAAATAAAGAACTAAAAAAAGACTCTATGGCATCACTGATCCAAACCCATCTATTCATTTGATAGCACAAGATCAATTTGGATCGACCAAATAGTACTCAACATGGGCCTCATCCCAAAACCGTGACTTCAATAAATGTGTGAGAGATACTGGGGTACCCAAGTGTAATGAAAGCTTGAGAAGGGTGTGAGTAAAACTTAGCAGGCCACCACCAACAGTGCCTAAAGAAAATATCAGTCAGATCAATAGTGTATGCAGATAAATAGTGGAATAAATAAATAGTATAGAAAATAGATACAAGATAAGAAACACCATGGATCATGTATCATCCCCTAAACCAAGGGTTCTAAGATGACACCCAGACCAACCAAACATGAAACGACCTAAACCAGTCCTCTAAAGCATAACATAGGAGGTACATACTATAAATTTCAAGGAAGGGTGTTTACTTTTCGTTCAACCCAGGGAGGCATGAATACTACATCCACAATACCTATCAAATGTAACCAAGCCATAAGTGCCTATAATGTCATTCAAACATCTAAATAAAATATCAACATTAAAATCAATTATGGATGGAACCTTCATCCAGCACCTAATCATATATCAAACTATCGGTACCGATACTGACATCATTTCTATAAAACCCATCAAAAAACACAACAGTAGTGCTCAAAACCTCAGTCTAGTATCCATCTATACGTAACATCGGTGGTGCCTAGAGAATCAGTCTGGACTAGGCCAAGGAGGAGGAGCATCAGTCCAACATCTCATTCTACATGGTATACTATCATCGCCCAGAGCATTAGTTTGGCATTTTAACCTTGAAGTATACTATCAATGTCTAGAGCCTCTATATGAAACCTCATTCGTATTATGATACCCCTTCTTGGAACATTAGTTTATCACCTAAACCATTCCATCATTTCTTTAATACTAAAATCAACATCATAACCATACAAAATGTTCAAGATAAACACATCAATCCCTTTTTAAACCATTAATACTTACTAAGGTCTCAATGAGCCTTCAAAACCAAAAAATACCTCAATAAATCACAACTCTTTTTCACATTCCAAAATACACTAAACCAAACACCCTCATTAAATGTTTCAAAACCACCCTTTTAAAACACGGGTCTTTCTCTTCGAATGAAAAACAATGCCCAATGCCCTCATTTTTGTTAGAACCATCACAAGAGCCATCTAATCATTTTCAACAAAGAGGAAATCATGAAACCATTTCAAATTCACTTTTCAAATTCATTTATAAAATCCCTTTTATAAAAAACTTGGATTTAAACACTTCATTTTAAAACAAGAATCATTTTAAAACACAACTTTCCCCCTTTAACACCCAAAATCGAGTCAAAACCCAATGAAAACATTTAAAAAAAATTCAAAATCCTCATAGGAATATTCATAAAATATTAACACATAAAATCATTCCAAACCAACCCCTTACAAATCTTCTCTACCCTCTTCATGAAACATATCACCCCATGGTTGACTATAGGTTCGGTCTTATAAAAATCCATGGATCCAACGAGATCCATGGAAGGTCTAAGGTGTTAATCCAAGGCCAAAAAACCAAATTACTTAATCCAATAAATAAATCACACAACACATGTATTTAAGGGATATAATACATACACATTCAAATCAATTAACATGAATATGGGTAAATCTCTTAGAATACTTACCACATTAATGAAGCTTTCTGAAACACTTCCAATGCACGAATACCTTGTCAAGACTTGTCCAAGCATCATCCAAACCCTCATCACCCAACTGATATTTTCATGATCACCCAAGATCTAGTCTTAAACCAAAAAACAACAACTAATTAATTACAACAATAATAGTTAATTAATTAACCAAAACACAACTTGGCATAATGTTGGAAAACTCATCAGGTCATCGTGCCGCACCGAAACTGAAACCAACCACTCACATAAGACTCACAGCATAACCTCAACCACACTCTAGTCCAAATACCTAATAGGTGATACCAAATCAACAAATGATTAAATTAAATCATAAGGAAAAAACAAAGAAAATTCACCGTGTTCACATGCCTTGATGAAACACCATGCAATGATGTGTAGAATCCATATCGTGATCTCCTCTACCCAAGCCAACCAAAAGCCTCATCATCCTTGGATGAATTCACCCTAATCTGGTGGAATCGGGATAAAATCCCTAAAACCACACATTTAAAATTAGAAGGAACCATGGAAGGGGTAAAGGGGAAGACGAGGAAGATAAATCTCACTTTAAATTCCAAAAAAACTCCAAAATGTACCCTAAATAGAAGGGTGGAAGGAGGAAGGGAGGAGAAACCCTCTTATGGTTCGTGTGTGTGAAGGGAAAATAAGGGGGAGGGGTAACTTAAAATCCCAGAGGGAAAAATTTGTAAAAAAATACATTTAAATGGAATTTTGGGTAGCCACATGGTTAGGACACATGGTTTTCAAAACCATGCGCCAACTGTGCAGTTTTCTCTATCCAAGGCCACCCACTCACACGGTTTGGTTGCATGGTTGAAAAAATCTATGACAAAAATTAATTCCCCTACCATTAAAAACCCATTACTTATATGGTTAGGTCACATGAATTGAAAAATTGAGTGCCAAACTTATTGTCAATGATGCCTCCCTTCTATATTAATGCACACAGTTTTTCTAAAACCATGCACAACCCATACTCCATGCCTCATACCCTCCTCAACCTTGCACAAATTCCCATTTTTCCTCACACAGTTTACCCTAAAATTTTCTCTAACCATGAAACTCAATCCGTCTTAGTTCAAAATGAACTTAAAACCTCATAAGCATCAAGATGTCACATAGTTTCTCTTAAATCGTGCACACCAAACCATGCACCCTTTCTAGAAAACTTCAAAACTACAAAAACATAACTATAAGCCTCTGAAGATCATTTGAACACCCAAGGAACCTCAAAAGAATCATTCATCATCTCCAAAACACCCTTTTGATACATTCCAACTCTCAGAATCTCATTCTGAGTCTTGATTCAATATTCAGCCCATCTAGTAACAAAAATTTAAATTCCTTCAGAAATTTTTGATCCATATTGATGTGAGATCTTATAACCTCCCCACCATAATACTTCTCATCATCAAGAATCCACAGTAGTTATACATCTATACCACCTGACCTATGTCGGTCACCATATTTTTCCAACAGCTTTATTTAGCTTCTGATATCCGAAAACACTGCCAAGGCACAACCTCCAACTCAAGACCCTCAACCCACCAAAACTCTGAGCTAACACCTATTTCCAAAATCAAAACACCATGATGGAACTTAACCAATCCCATACAAATAAAACATTGATTACAACATCATCCAATTAGTCATCGATCTATGGTGATCCCCTCCATAATATCCTCTTATAACCACCAACTTCTAATACTTATCACCCTTTCCATTAGGAAATCACAACAGAACCTAAACTCACACTCCCACCAAGTTCCCAACATGGTTCTCAACTTACCACACCCAAACACACACTAAAACACCAATTATCCTTAACAACCATCCTTGTCATCAAAAACCAACAAAAGTAGATGAATTCCCACCATCTATGCACAAAATAAGAACATACCAAATTTTCCTTGAAAGCCCAACTCAAACCAGAAACACACCTATCATTCCAAAATGACAAAACAGATGTAGATTTCAACCTTCCACACCTACATTGTGCACTAACCCCAATTGGACTATCCTTGGCCAACTCATTTCCAAAGTGCATGGCTCCATCTTCCATCCCACTTCCATCTCATTTGATTACAATACCTTCACTCCCAAAGGCTGTTTATAGCCACCCAAACACACCCACTAGAGTCCACACCCGACCCCAGTGAGATTCCTTGGTCGGGTCCACTACTGACTCAAAACTGAAATCATGTCCTACCACACACATCAAAGCACCTCAAAGATTACTCACTAGAATCACAGTGCCACCACAACTGATCCATGACCAATTCCACACATCTGTGACCCTTCCATCATAAGGTTTGTAATGACCCGAACTATTATAAAAAAAATCTCATTTTGATTTAATTAAATGTCTTATTATGTAATATGGTTATATAAAACACATGAACTTATTTGGGATTCTAAAATGACTATAAAATTATCATTACTATTGATAATATAGTTGTTCAATAGTGGTCACATGGAAATTGTAAATATAGGGTTTTAACAAATCTAATTGAAACAGATAAAGGAAGTGATGGAATCAACTAGTAGGGTCATACCCTATAAATCCCATTTATTAGAGCTTCTGAGGGAGATATAATCTCTAGGATTTTACCTTGACCAATTCCAAGATGAGATCCAAAAACTTAAGCATGAGAGAAACCATTTATGGGAGAAGTTAAAGCTCATCAAGATCACGACCCAAACCATGTATGTCGAACCATACAATAAAAGTCCCATCATCATTCACCTTACACTTTGGGCATTTGTGGGTGTATTAAAGGGATATGTATCAAGAACCTGTAAATATGAGTATGTACATTATTTTTTATAGAATAATGAATATATTTTCATCCTATTATTGTTACTTTATAATTTTTTTTATTTTGATTTAATAAAACAAATATAGTATTTTTGGTTAATATTCAAATTCAATTAAAGAATTTATTTTGAAGAATTAATGGATTTTTGAAATAAATAATATTTTAATAAATTTTTATTATTAAATATAAATTATCATGTATTTTTTAAGAAGTCAAATGTATTTTTTAGGGGTTCAAAAACTGTTATTGTCAAAAAACCTAGAATTTATTAATAAATGTAGATTTTATTTTAAAAGTAAAAAATCACATATTTATAAAATTATTTAGATAAAATGAATATTATTTTTGGAATAAAATTTTCAAAATTATCCAACGGTTAATTTTTCATAATTTTCCGAGATAATCAAATTTTCGAGTAAAAATCAAATATCGTATAAATATACTTTATGTATTATGACATCATAATGACCCAAAAGTGATGTAATAAATAATATAAAAGGTATCAATGACCAAATATATGTTTTCCATTTAAAATAATGCAATTTTATGTTTATTTGGTTAATTTTATAAAGCCTTTATGAATCCTCCAAAACCATTAATATGTTTTATGGTTTTAAAATCATTTCTTTAAGAGTATGACTCACCTCCACATAATCAAGGGTGTTATTTTAATAATTTATGCCCTTTGAATTATAAAATAATTAAAATAAATCCCATTTGGCTGAAACCATGGTCAAAAATCATGGGAAGGTTTTTGTTTTTTCTTATTTTATTATGTAGAGTCCAAAACCAAAATAATAAATAAATTCACCTCATTTCCTATATAAACCCACCCAAGATCCCATTTAGATTCACTAAAAATCCTTGGATAATGTCCATAATCTGATCCATACTCTATAGAGTCCTACCAAGGTTCTCCCAATCTTTAAAGAATCTCCTCCCAAGCATTTAGAGGTACACACTCAAGTAAGAGATCTTTTCCTTCCTCATCTTTGTTCAAGTATCTTCTTTACCTCATGTACTTTATCTAAATTTATTTATTATGGGATATGTTATTCTATATCACCCTTAATTTTAAATTTATTTAAAAATAATTAGATACCCATTTCACTCTTATCTACTTATTTTTATGAATTTTTAAGAGATGTCGTTATGCTGCCGAAATTTCACTGTGATTTTTCATACCAAAACTGTCACGACCCGTCCCAGTAGGGCCCAATCCACAACTCCTCAAGCCTACCTCCAATAGGCTAGGGGCTGGTGACTAGCACCGAGTTGGCATATTACTAACATGGTAGGAATTTCCTAAGTACCTGTACACATGCACACATCTCCAAGACTGCAAATACTGAAATGTAAAAAAATCACTAAGGAACAAAATTCATGCATACAACTAAACCCAACCAACATATTATTACAGGAGTTAAAGTATTGAAAGTAAACTGGGCCAGAATACAAGCCCACCAAAAACAAGAGTTTGAAAACTACAAAGTCCAACCTGTAATCACAAAGAGGTACTGGGACTGCTGCTCGTAGTCGTAGAAACACCTCGTCCTGTAGGGAACTCAGAAAGCTCAGTCATATCCTAGTCTTCCCGGGACTCTATTAAGAGGTTTCTTGTCACGAACCGAATCGATCGCCACCAAAAATGGCACCAAACCCAGCCCGTGACAAGGCCCGAAGGGCGTTCCCGATCCCCACGGGCTGGCACAAGTGCCCGAGTATCATAAAATGAAAATTGGGAACGATTTACCCAAGTTTATAAACATAAAACAACAAAAGAATCCAATGAAACAAATCTGGATTTTTCAAACCAAACAATCTTTTACAAAAATTCAGAACTGAATTACATGGATTAAAACAACTCAAAAGGTCTATACCAAAGGTACAAATCCAAATAAGGATAGCCCAAGAACCCTCATGGCAAGGGGAACCACCCTCAAGCCACCTCCACAAGACTTCACCACCAAGGACCTGCTAGAAACCCGAACCACTGGAACAAAAAAACTGTACCCAACCTGCGACAAAAAAAAAACCATGTCTACTTACACCCAAGGGTGTAAGTAGGGTGTGAGCCAATGCCCAGTAGGATACCACCACTAAGAGATTCCATGTGATAAAAATTTAAAGACGAAAATCATGCAAGTTTTCAAAAACATGAAAAGCTAGTTACAATTTCTAAAAGATGCAACTTTGAATAAAAACAGTTTTCAAGTGGGCTATCATTAAGAATCAACACTTTTAAAAATAATGTCAACACTACTGAATTTTCCAGCCAACTATACCGTATGCCGACGGTAAGTACAAAGTAAATAATGAGCACAATAAATAGGAAGTAACCCCTAGTCACTAGCTAGCTGTGGGTCCCAGGTACCTCGTATCTCGGTGAGAGTAACCATCACAAATATCCATTCTCGTGCACGAGCCACTAGTAGGGAACATACCCATAACCTAGTGGTCCCCAATCATCATCATCATAGTTTAGTTATAGTTTTAAGCGTCAATCTTGCTAAGTGAAACTGAGGCCAAACCCCATGGATTCACTAGCATACTAGTACACGTCCACCCACCTAGATACCCAGGTTTTACCCTTGTGCTCAAACAAGTTAAACAAGTCAAGAAATATAAATTGAACATGAAAATATCATCTCCACATCAAAAATTCACCAAACAGCCCATTTTTATACCACCCAAGTCACAAAAATCCATTTTTCATTCAAAATGATTTTGAAATCCGAATCACACCAAAATAGCCTACAACACGTTTCACATTTCTTCAACACTTCCAAAAAACCATTAAACAATTTTATAAAACAATTATAAGATATTTAAACTCATATTACAACCCACACACATGGAATATAACACTTCTTTCATAATCAAAAATTCAATTTTTCACATCACACACACACAAAACACTCCACATCACTTTCACATCACTTTCACTCCTCAATATCTCCTTCCAAAAATTTAATAAAATATTTCCAGGATGATAAATATCACATAACAACATTTTCACAAATTAAATGGACCTTTTAAAAATATACTCCTACCAAAACAGTTTGCTGATATAGTTTCACCTATTACACAACCCAATAAACCATTCAAAACATTCATAAAACAATTATAAAGAGTATACCCAAACTTTGCACAAAAAATCCATTTCAAAAACCTCTTTTTAAGCCAAAAGCACACCAAGACCCTACCAAAATATAAATGGCATCCCAATCAACATGTAATAATCCACTTTCAAATGTTATATAATCACCTTGAATAATATCACAAAAGATACCCCTGAGAACACACAAATCCATAAAACACTTTCAAGGAGTATAACAAGGTTATACAAATAAAACCATTCAAATACACCCCCTTTTTAGGCCCACGTGGAACTATATCATTTCCCAACCATAATTGTCAGCCCCTTTCAACAACTAATAAACCACTTCTACATTTTACAAAACTACCACAAAAGATAACACATGAAATACATTTGAAAAATACACACTTCAAGCAAAAATGTAACTTTAAAAACAAATGCTTTACTATTGCTACCAAAAATGGTTTTCTCATAATGCACAGTACATAAGGAACATGTAAAATTATTTAATCAAGAAAACTAACTCATCATTAAATGGTTATCCACAGAATCACCTACCGAATGTGTCGAAACCCTCAAAACAAAGCATTAATGGAAATTAAAATAAAATAAAATTTAAAATAATCTATGTATGTGACATTTCTCATCTGCACAAGACACGACACGTGATGGAAAATCCTGTGCAGGGGTGAGTATAACAATACTCAGTAGAGGACCCCAAAAACCACAAAACAAATGCACAAAGGAAAGGTACAGTCATCTCTACACAGTATATGTCTACATAACATATAACAAGATTAAAAAAACCAAATATACTCAAAACCCAAACCCATAGTCTAGAGACAAGTCACACAACCGCATTTCCCACTAGAGATTCAATTTGAAGATTCCACAAAGCACTCATCCTCACTCCATGAGTCTGATAGCTCTGATGACGTCCGTCTGAGAAGTACTGTCTATTAGGAAAAGTCATGAGAGATATATACACTCATTCCGAGAGAACACACTCCTAAGTGGGGAAAGATAACAATAAATAGATGAGGATCACTAATAGGGCCTTGGAGGATACCGCGACTCATCTGGATTCACATGCTAAGTAGAGGATCGGCGCCCTGTGGGGATAGTCACATCGATACCTGACTCTACCTAGGGTCAAGAATGGATAGAGGATCTCGATTCGGGCCTCTCGGAGGGATACCTGGCTCTATCTTGGAAAATCCTGATAAAGGGATCATAATCCTAAAAAAGGAAACAATACCTGACCCTTGAGATAATGAGAAAATGGGGCACTAACCCAAATGAAACATGTCCAAGATATAGTGGACAAGAAGATCAAGCCATGTACTGAAAAGTACACGGCGTATAGAAGTTCCACATGTCATGTCTTCTGACCCTGGGTAATGCCCGTGTACAACGACCCATGTTTCAAGGCTTTTCATGTAGAAAGGTTAGTACACAACATGTAGTACAGATCACATGCCATGTCCGAGTAACTGGGGTTGGCTCTATGTACGCGGTTGTGTGCCCATACACAACTTTATCCGGTGCACTCCATCTCATGTAACCAATACATGGGGTAGCCCATGTAGCTGGCCTGGTCTTGTCGTGTGGTGGATTACATGGCTGTGTACTACATCCTGTGTCCGTGTATCGCCCAAGATACACGTCGAGTCCACATAAAGACCCACATTTCGTGTTCCTCATAGAACATGTTGTTTCATCACTTCATGCATCGCGGAACCCTAGCCACCGCTGAGCCGGACCCACACGGCGTGTTCTTAGGGATACACACCGTGTTCTTCAGAAATTTATAGAAAATGTTGTTCTTCGTCTGGCACTCTAGGGGATGCTTCGTTCTTTGATCTGGCCACACTATCACCGTGAAACTCAAGGGTTTTGGTTTCCCTGACACCATGTATCCAATTTCGTTGGTTTCAGACCTCCGATTGACTATGAAAACACGTATCAATTCACCCGCGTGAAGAACACTCGAAGAACGAGAACTCCTGAACTGTGTCGATTCGTCTACCTCTATCATCGTCGCACCTCCGCTAGGTCATCACGATGTCAGATCTCCAATTTGGGATCATTGCGTTGTGAAACAAATGCGCAACGATCCGTTGTTCATAACCCCGTGAAGAACGCAAAGAACGTGGAGTTAAAAAGGGAGGAAGAAAAACAATAAACAGAGGAATGCACCTCCACCGTCATTAGTCACGACATTGATCCACTCCCGTTAATAGGTTTAACATGAGAATCAAAATGACAATCTAAGAATTATCATATAATCAATTCCCAAATCAAAAACCCCAAAAGAAAAGGAAATTGATGCCCTCCTGCAAGAACGCCTGATCTGTGGATCACCCTGTTGGTGGGTTGATCCACGTTCGTCATTTAATCCAAGAATGGAGAAACTAAAGAATCGAAAAATAACAAACCCCTACCTCTTTCGTCGATGAAGAGGGAGATCAGTTGTTAGTCAGGATTCGATCTAGCTGCGCAACGATCCACGTGTCATCGTTTGTCGGCGCCTGTCAAAAATCCTCTAAGCTTGGCTCCTCTCCAAAGCTCCAAAAGATTCTATGGAAAAACTCTAGGGTTATGAGTCTAACTCTGGGATCCTACTCATTTAAATAAAATAAGCATCGTTTCTTTATGGAAACATTTTAAAATAAAATAAATTGTTAATTTATTTTATTTCTTCTAAAATGTTTCCTCTAAAATGCCCAAAAACTAACTTTTGCAGCTGACTCACCCCGGTCGATGTTAGGCCCCGCCTAAGGTAAAGTCGATGACCTGAAAGTAATGGTTCCCTTATATTTCTTATCTGGGCACCCATTTAAAAGTTATTCCACTTTTTCAGTAAAACCGCTCACTCACGCTGTTTAAAGTTTAAATTAATTCCAACATTTATTCTGGGAACTTCGGGCCTCGGAATCCCACACCATCAAAAGTTTTGGTCTCAAAATAATTCTATATAATATTTAAAAATAATACATAGAGAATCAGAGACATTACATTCTCCCCACCTTAGGGCTTTACATCCCCGAAAAGCCAAAACAAGGCTACTCAAAAAGGTGTGGGTACTGGGCACAGATCTGAGCCTCCCACTCCCACATGCTCTCCTGAAGATTCATGTGTTTCCACCGAATACGCACCAAGGGAATAGATCTCCCATTAAGGATCCTCTCCTACTGATCCTCGATCTCCACTGAGTACTCACCAAAGGTCGCTCTATCCTCGATGTCCAGCTCTCCCCAGTCGATGACGTGTAATGGGTCATGCACGTACCTCCTCAACTACGACACATGGAAGACATTATATACCTAGTGAAATTGTAGCAGTAGAGCTAAGTGGTACGCCACCTCACCAACTCTGCGCAGTATTTGGAAAGTTCCGATGAACCTCGGAGATAGCTTGCCACCCCGGCCAAATCTCTATAACCCTCATCGAGGTGAGACCCTAAGTAATACATGGTCTCCATCCTCAAACTTCAGAGGTCTCCGTCTTTCAGTATAATACTTTTTTCGGCTTTGTGAAGTCTTCATCTACTCCCAGATGATATGCACCTTCTCAGTGGTAGCTCGCACCAACTCTGGACCCATGAGTGTTGACTCTCTGGGGTCGGTCTAGAAAATCGATGACCTGAAGGGTCTCCCATATAAGGCCTCGAACAGTTCCATACCAATGGTGGAGTGGTATCTATTATTATACGCAAACTTAACCAGTGGTAGGTGGTCCTCCCAACTGCGACCAAAGTCTAAGATATAGGCCCGCAACATATCCTCTATAACCTGAATGGTCCTCTCCATCTGACCATCTTTCTAGGGATGGAATTTTGTGATCAAGTGTAGGTGAGTCCCAAAATCCTCCAGCAATTCCTTCCACAACTAGGATGTGAAGCGGGCATCTCGATCTAAGACTATTTTCAAAGGGATTCCATGAATCTTAACTATCTCTTGCACGTAGAGGCATCCCAATCTCTCTACGGAACTCTGCTCTCTAATAGCTAGGAAG
Organism: Viscum album; assembly: GCA_963277665.1. NCBI lineage: Eukaryota > Viridiplantae > Streptophyta > Magnoliopsida > Santalales > Viscaceae > Viscum > Viscum album. The sequence goes on from OY728121.1 coordinate 512,109,168, forward strand.
TGGGCCGACTTGGTGAGTCGGTCAATAATCACCCAGATGGAATTGTGCCCCTTGGATGTTCGTGGTAATCCTATCATAAATTCCATTGATATTACATCCCACTTACACTTTGAAACTTCCAGGGGGTGAGCTAATCCTGTTGGAACCTGGTGCTCAGCCTTCACCTGCTGGCATGTAAGGCATCGAGAAATGAACTCTGCTACTGCCTTCTTCATGCCTGACCACCAGAACTGTCATTGGAGATCCTGGTACATATTCGCCACTCTAGGATATACTGCCAAGGGGGATGTATGAAACTCCCTCAGGACCTCCTCCTACAACGCTATAGGTACAAAAGTGTATCCTCTGAAAAGAAGTACGTGTTCCCCACCTTGCGAATATCCATCAGGATCATGTCCTATGAACAACTGAGTACATAAAGTCTCATAATTGACATTACCAAGATATAACTCCCTAACTCGCTGTAAGAGTGGAGGGGTGACAAACATCAACTAAAGGTAAGCTGCATCCTTTCTGTCCATAAAGGATAACTACAACATGACTAAATGATCTGTTGCTTCACTCAACAGCTGCAAGTTCGACCTTCTACTAAGAGCATCCACCACCTTGTTCCCCTTACCAAGAGTATAGATGATCTCAAAATCATAGTCCTGGAGTAACTCTATCTAGCACCTCTATCTCAAATTCAGATCCTTCTACTAGAAGATGTACTTGAGGCTCTTGTGGTCAGAGTAGATGATGAACCGTTCACCCATAAGGTAGTGTCGCCACATCTTCAACGTGAAGACTACCATTGCCAACTCAAGATCATGGGTTGAATAGTTCTGTTCATGTGGCCTAAGCTGGTGAGAACCATAAACAATCACTGCTTTTCTTTTCATTAGGACACAACCAAGCCCGGTCCCCGATGCATCATAGAAAAATACATACTCGACACCCTCCTCTGGTAATCTCAAGATTGTGGCACTCGTCAAACTCTACCTCAACCGCTCAAAATCCTGCTAGCACTTCTCCATCCACATGAAGGTTTTCCCCTTATTAGTTATGGCCATCATCGATGATGATATTTAGGATAAATCAGGAATGAATCTTTGGTAATATCCTACCAACCCAAGGAAGCTCTGCACCTTTGTCACGCTTTGAGGTGGCTCCCATGATAACACTACCTCTACCTTGGCTGGGTCCATAACTACTCCATCTACTGAGATGAAATGTCCCAGAAAGTGGACCTCTTGAATCCAGAATTGGCACTTCGAGAGATTTCTGTAAATCTGGTGCTCCTGGAGAATGTATAGAACCATCCACAGGTGTCTCGCGTGCTCATCCTCAAACGCTGAGTACACAAGGATGTCTTCGATGAAGACCACTACAAACCGGTCCAAGTATGGATGGAATATCCGGTTCATAAGTCCCATGAACACTGCGAGGGCATTCATCATGCCGAAAGGCATCACCAAGTACGTATAGTGATTGTAGAAGCATCTGAAAGTCATATTTGGTATATCATTGTCCCGTACATGTAACTGGTGGTAACCTGACTGAAGTTCAACCTTCGAGAACCACTGTGCCCCTCTCAGCTGGTCAAAGAGGTCATCAATCCTCAGTAGTGGATGCCTGTTCTTCACTGTCACCTGGTTCAGGAACCGGTAATCCACGCACAACCTCAAACTCCCATATGCCTTCTTGGAAAACTATAATGGGACCGCCTAGGGTGAAACGCTAGGTCTCACGAAACCCTTGCTCTGCAAATCCTCCAACTGTACCCTCATCTCATAAAGCTCTGCAGGAGCCATCTGATATGCTGATGAGGAAATCAGTGTCATCCCAAGGTGTAGGTCGATGCAAAAGTCGATTTCTCGGTGGGGAGGTAGTCCCAGAACATCTTCGGGAAAGACGTCCTCGTACTCCGCCACTACTGCTGGGAACTATAAGCTCACAACATCTACCGTCCTGAGGGTAAGGCTAGCCAACTCATGAGTGATTGGTTGTACCCTCCTATATATGAGCCCATCCTGTGATGCCTGAGTCTCCCTATCACCGAAAAAGGAAAACCTCATCCCATCACTACGGACACACTGCACTCTTCGCCTAAAAAAATCAATCTAGGAATAGACTGAGGATAACCAATCCATACTGAGAATGACATCGTAAGGCCTCAATGCTTCCACTAAGAGGTTCCAACTGAAACTCTCACCTCCAAGGGTAAGATCACACTGTCTACAAAGGTGCATGATCATTGAGTCTCCTCCCGTAGGTGTATCCAAGCGTAAGGATCGAGTCAACGGCTCTACTTAAATCCAAAGGTTTCACACAAGACATGTGGCGAGTAAGGAATGACTGGAACCTGTGTCTATAAGTATGGAAGCTAAGGTAGAGAATACACAGATCGTACCCCGGATCATCCCAGGAGTCCCCGGGTCGTATGCCTCGACCGCATGTAGTTGTACCCGCCATTGTCCCCCTGCTCCCTGAGCCTAGTGCGGACCTCCTAGGGGTGGTGGTGGAAGTAGATCGAAGCCTCTGCCACCACCTGCAGCTCTCCCTACTCCTATTCCACGTCCGCCACCTGGGGGGTCTATCTTCTCCACTCTCTGCCTCTGCCTCAATGGTCCATCCACTGTCTCCCTATCAGTAGCTCGACGGGGTGGACAATCTCTAGTGAGATCTCCCCTACCAGCACACAAGTTGAATTGCCTCTCTCTAGGATGATTGGATCCATCCTGAGATCCTTGGACTACCAAACCCCTGTCCCTGGTCCTCCTGTGACATCTCCCACGTCCTAATTCCTGTGCCTGACATCGGCTCCCTGCTATCATGGTCTCCGCACCTGTCTGCTTGCTACTGACTGTCGTCGGCTATCTCTAATCTTCCAAGAAGATCTCTATCACCAAAGACCGCTCGAGAACTCCATCATATTTCAAAATGCATAGAGGCAAGACACTAGCTCGGATGTCCCTTCGTAGACCTCGCTCGAAGGTTTGAGCTCTGAAGTACTGATCCCTGACCATATCTATCGATTACCTGGTGAGGTCGGTGAACCTTGATGAATAGTCATACACCATTAGACTACCCTGATGAAGCTGAAGAAGCTCCTGGATATGCACTACTCTCAGCATAACCAGTGAGAACTCCTCCCTAAAGAGTCGCTCAAACTCCATCCACAAAATAGTCTCCTTATCATGAGTATGTGTGGTCAGACTCCACCATCGTCCCACCGAACCCTGAAGAAGGCTTGCTCCTAGGATCGCCATCTGGTCCGCCGATGTCCTCATGAGATGGAAAACTTTGGTCACCACCTCAATCCATTCCTTAGCTGCCTGAGGTTTGGGCTCGCCTTGGAACCTGAGGGGTCTCTGTCTCTGGAACTCATGGAGTGCGCTCAGCCTGTGCCCCTCGTCAGTCGGTACTGCAGGTACCATGGGCTGCTCCACTGGTGGTGGTATAGCAGGTGCACCACCTGGAGGAAACGCCTAGGGGAATGGTCCCTATATCGAACCCTCATCACTAAGGGAGTCATCCTCATGATCGCGCTGCTGAATCCTAGCAGGTATACATTGCGGAGGAATCCTGTAAGGAACAAGATGTAAAATGGTCAAAGAGTATATCTGGATAGCTGACACAAAGGACATGGAAAATGCAACCCATTCCTATATGATTCATGTACCAATCTCTTATTCCCTTCACAAATAGTGTTTTCATGTACCGAGTCAAAGAGCAGGTTATCAGAGTCTTGGTGTATGGATATGTCAGCTGCTCGCACCAACACTGGAGTCCCTGGCCTGAAAGCTGAGCTCGAAACCCTTAACATTGTTGCCCCAAACCAATATCATAGACTCTTGGTTCTAAGGTAGAACCGACCACCCTCTGATACCACTCTGTCATGACCTGTCCCAATGGGGCCCACGCCATGACTCCCCAAGCCCACCTCCAATAGACTAGGGGATGGTGACTAGCACCGAGTAGTCATATTACTAACATGGGAGGCATTGCCTATGTACCTACACACACACACACACACACACACATCTCCAAGCCCACAAATACTAAAATGTAAAAAAACCACTAAGAAACAAAATGCATGCATACAACTAAACCCAACCAACAGAGTACGACAGGAGGTAAAGTACTGAAAGTAAACTGAGCCAGAATACAATCCCACCAAAAACAAGATTCTGAAAACTAAAAAGTCCAACCTATAAACACAAAGAGGTACTGGGACTGCTGCTCGTAGCTATAGGAACACCTCAACCTGTAGGAAACTCAGAAATCTAGGTCTTGTCCTAGTCCACCCTGGACTCTGTCAAAAGGCTACTCATCTGCACAAGACACAACACGTGCGAGCAAAGCCCATACAGGGGTGAGTATAACAATACTCAGTAGATGACCCTAAAAACCACAAAAAAATACACAAAGGAAAGGTATTTTCATTTCTACATAGTATATGTCTACTGAACATATAAAAAAAGTAACATAAACTAGATATACTCAAAACCCAGACCCATAGTTTAGAGACAAGTCACACAACTGCATGCCCCACAAGGGATTCAGTTTGAAGATTCCATGAAGAACTCGTCTTGGAGAACTCACTCTATGAGTCTGATAGCTCTGATGACATCCGTACGAGAAATATTGTCCGTAGGGAAAAGTCACAAGAGATAGATACACTCATTCTGGGAGAACACACTCCTGAGTGGGGAAAGATCATGATACACAGATGAGGATCACTTCCAGAGCCTTGGAGGATACCACGACTCATTCATATTCACCTACTAAGTAGAGGATTGACACCCTGTATGGATAGTCATGTCGATACCTGACTCTACCTAGGGTCAAGAATGGATAGAGGATCTCGCTCCAGGCCTCTCGGAGGGATACCTGACCCTATCTTGGAAAGTCCTGCTGAAGGGATCATACGCCTGAAAAAGGAAATAATACCTAACCCTCAGGGGAGAAAGAAAAAGGGGAACTAACCCAAATGAAACATGTCTAAGATATGGTGGAAAAGAATATCAAACCATGTACTGAAAAGTACACAGTGTGTAGAAGTGTCACACGCCATGTCTTCTGACCCCAGGTACTGCCCATGTACAATGACCCATGTCGCAAGGCTTGTTCTATAGAAAGGTCAGTACATGGTGTATAGTGCAGATCACACATCGTGTCCGAGTAACTAGGATTGGCTTTGTGTATGCGGTTGTTTTACCGTACATGGATTTATCCCATGTGTGCCATCCCATGTAACTGGTACATGGGGTAACCTATGCATTTGTCCTGGTCTGGCCATGTGGTGGAGTACATGACTGTGTACTACATCCCGTATTCGTGTATTGCCTGGGAAACACGCTGAGTCCGTGTAAGGACCCACATGTCGTGTTCTTCAGGGAACACGCTGTTTCATCGCTTCGTGCATCATGGAACCCTAGTCGCCGACGAGCCAGTCCCACAAGGTGTGTTCTTAGGGATACACACTGTTTTCTTCAGAAATTTCCAGAAAATGTAGTTCTTCACCCGATGCTCTAGGGGATACTTCATTCTTCGATTTGGCCACTCGATCACCGTGAAACTCAAGGGTTTTGGTTTCCCCAACACCACGTAGCTGATTCTGTTGATTTCGGACCTCCGATCATCTTTGAAAACGCATATCAATTCATCTGCGCAAATAATGGTCGACGAATGAGAACTCCCGAACTATGTCAATTTGTCTACCACTATCTTCGTCGCACCTTCGCTAGGTCATCACGATGTTGGATCTCCAATTTTGGATCATTGCGTTGTGAAATGGATGCGCAATGATTCATTGTTCATAACCCCGCAAAGAACGTGGGGTTAAAAAGGGAGGAAGAAAATTAAAAAACAAAGGAGGAACGTGCCTCCGTCGTCATTCATCACGGCGTTGATCTACTCCTATTAATAGGTTTAATAGGTGAATTAAAATGACAATCCAATAATTATCATATAATAAATTCCCAAATCAAAAACCCCAAATGAAAAGGAAATTGACGCCCTCCCACAAGAACGCATAACCCGTGTATCACCCTGTTGGTGGGTTGATCCGCGCTCTTCATTTAATCCAAGAATGGGGAAATGAAAGAATAAAAAATAACAAACCCCTACCTCTATCGTCAATGAAGAGGGAGATCATTCATCGGTCAAGATTTGATCTCGCTGCGCAACGATCCACGCGTCGTCGTTCGTCGGTGCCCGTCAAAAATCCTCCATGGTTGGCTCCTCTCCAAAGCTCCAGAGGATTCTAGGGGAAAACTCCAAGCTTATGAGTCTAACCCTGGGATCCTACTCATTTAAATAAAATAAGCGTAGTTTCATTATGGAAACATTTTAAAATAAAATAAATTATTAATTTATTTTATTTCTTCTAAAATTTTTCCTCTAAAATGCCCAAAAATTAACTTTTACAGCTAACCCGCGCCGGTCAATGTTTGGCCCCTCCTAAGGTAAATATTCTTCTCTGAACGCAACGGTGCCCTTAGATTTCTGATCCAAGAACCCATTTAAAAGTTATTCTACTTTTTCAAAAAAACCGCTCGTGTGCGCTGTTTAAAGTTTAAATTAATTCCAAAATTTATTTCGGACACTCCGGGCCTCAGAATCGCATGTCATTGAAAGGTATGGTCTTGAAATAATTTCATATAATATTTAAAAATAATACACAGAAAATATGAGACATTACAAAAACAATTCTGGAGTGAATACCGTACCCATTACCTATCATGGTTTTTCACTGTTATAAAATTATACCTCTTTGAATTGGGACTTAAATGTAGTTTTTCCATTCTCCATAATCTTGGAATAAATTATGAATATGAATGAATTCATGTTGTATGATCTATGTGGTAAACTTAAGTATGAAAATGAAATGAAAGTGATGAGTGCACCTAAAATTATATAGTGGTCCAATGCATTGGTAAATTTTTATTCACATGAGACATCATGTTGGGATAGGGAGTGAAACTGATTCATTTAAGGGACTTTTTCCACCATGATGACTTGGTGGTTTAGCCTTGATCTATGTTTATGATGCATTGTTTTAAGTTGTTGCCACATTTCCCATGTTATTATTTTCATGCTATATAATGTCTCATTGTTCATGTTTATGATTCATACTCTTTTTATGCCCAATTAATATGCATATTTTCTAACATGTATCACTTTATTCCATGTTTATTCCCTTACTAGGCTTTATATATCACCCCTTTCTTATGTTTTTCCCTAGGTTATCATGTGCATATAAGGCCCCAGCCTTAAACATTATATAATCTTGAGTTAAGTCAAGAATTCACATTGAGGATCTTTTCAGGTATAGAGATTTATATAATTAGGCAATAACTATTACATAACAAAACCATATAAATATAAAGTGGACAATTCCAACAATATTAATTTCTTTCATAACATAAGAACTTTAAAAAAGAAACGTGGTTTATATTCATGTTTAATCACCATAACTTTTCTTTGATTCCATCATTGACTCTATTCTCCCTTAAATACTGTGAAAATATTTAAAAACTTGGGATGAGAACATAAATATTAATAAGGGACATAAAAAGAAATAAAACCATTACTCTAGTTAAAACATGGTAACCCATTTAATGATGTTTGAGCGAATGTAACAAAACATTTTCACATGAATAACACTCATACTTTTTTCTAAAAGAATAACATTAAAACCAATAGCAAGCAATTATAACTCCATTTGGTGACATAGAGAATCATATACATAAAGACCTTTTAAACCCATTTTTAATTAGAATAACTATATGTCCTACTTCCAATATTATTATTACCCAATTAATTGGAGATCTATCATGGGGATCACCCTTCATATAAGCTATATTGAGCTCACTCGTGAGCTATGATGGGGTTCATCCCTTCATATAAGCTATAACGGGCTCACCCATGAGCTATAATGGGGATAAACCCTTATTATAAGTTGTTCTGGGCTCACCTGTGAGCTATAATGGGGCTCAAACCTTCATATAAGTTGTATCATTCTCACATGTTTCATATAATTCTCAAGTACCATTTCATGAATAAAACACTTTCATCACAAAAACCTTTTGAAAAACTCTTCTAATCCCATATGAAAAACACTTTCATATAAAATACCATTTTCATTTAAGATAAAATTTTCAATACCAAGATACCCAAAAAAAGTAAATATGTGATTTATTTTCCTTTTAAAATACATTAAGGCTTATAGATGAAGCCAAATATCAAATAACAGTTACGACGATGAGGAAGTTGTTTTCGTCGAATAAAAAAACATTACATTTGTCATTTTGTAAAGAAAGTAAAATTCTTAGTATAAAAAGATTAATTTTGAAAACATTTAATGAAATTAAAGTTATACATAAAATATCCTGTATAATCCTTTTATATTCATTTAAATAAATATGTAAATTAATATCACAAAGAAAAATATTTTATAATTAAATCTTTAAATGTTCTAGGTGTACCATACCACTTTGAACATTTAAATATTAATCTCCATGAATTAATACATTTACCAAAACATTAAATAAAATTATTATAGATAAAACATGGGTAAGAAATGTCATAGTGGTTATACATACACCTTATAAAAGAATAAAGGTGTATATTATCAAGAAATGCCTCAATGAAAGGAGATTGAGATGAAGTCCCTTACATTTAGTCTGACTCACCACGTACAATCTTTATATTCCTGAATAATAAAATTATATTAATTTATACTTGATTTAAAACCTTCATATTTATTATTCCTTTTATATCACTTATTATCATGTTATGATAATTACATAATTATTTAAGTTCATATAGGACGTTTTGTCGATATTCAGTACTTGAGTCGAAAATGAACTTGGTACAGTGTCAATAGTCCATGTGGTCATAATTAAATCATATCTAGAATAATATTCATGAAATAAGGATAAATTTTATACATCTATTATACTTTTAAATCAAACCATTAATTATGGTAATAAAAAATGAACGACATTATAATCATGGAGACGATAGGTCGTACGTACGCATGAGTAACGTTTCCATTTTTCATTGATCATTATGGAAATATGGTGATTATAATTTTATCTTTCCAGAATGATAATAATATTATTAAAATAATAATAATTTAAATATACTAATATATATCATACAAGTGACACATCACTTCGTGGAGGTGATAGTTCACACGTACGCACAAACGATGTTATCATTTTTATGTGCATGGAGTGTAAGAACATAATTGATATATTATTATCCTGTAATGATATATATTTCATGAATATAATATAAAAACATTAATTTCATCATTATGAGAAGTCTTTAGATATGGTAATGAAAAACGAACTATTTCGGTTTGCGAGGTGTTAGTCCGTCGTAAACACGAACAGAAAGTTTATTTCCCATTTGATGAAATTGGAGATGGATTTAGGTAATGATATTAACATAATAATATATAAGTATATTTAGGAAAATTTATTTATTATCTCATCATGGTTGGAGGATATTTTAAGGAAGTGGAAGAAGAAATGAAATAGAAACACTTAAATAAAAACATTAACTTTAATTAGAATGATCACATTTCTTAACACCTTAGCACCTCTAAGGAGGGTGTTCTGCCTAAAATAAGGCTTCAAGAATGTGGGGAGAGATTCTATTAATGGTTTTAGGCAGATATTTTCTAAACCAAAAGGTTTTGGAAGTGTGAGTAATAGAGAAGAATGGGTGCCTTTTATAGGAGAGGGGAGAGGCACCCTTGGAATTATTAAAAGTATTAAATTAATATAAATTCAATTTCAATTAAAAATGGGTAAAAACTCATTTAGTTATAATATAGGATTATTATGAGTCTAAATATAATCATCCAATGAAAATTATAAAAGTTTTAATATTTTTTTAATACTTATCCTTTTGGTTTAACCCATTTTAACTCTTACCATTTTATCAAGTAATTTACCCTTAGAGGGTTAAAATAATTAGAAAATCATGTAAAACATCCAATGAATGAGTCATTAATGATATTTTTATAATTATATAAACTTTTTGAAGGTATATTATAGTTTTATAATTTTTATAAAATTTAATTAAATATTTTATATTTTAAAAAATGAATTATGTCAATTTTGATGCTATTCATTACATGGCTTTTTTAAAATATCATAACAACTTGATTACTTATAAAAAACTAAATTAACTCAATAATAATATTTCATAATCATCCATAATTTTTTTGGATGAAATCAAATATTTTAAATTATATTTATTTTAATATTATTAATATCATTTAGATGATTCTTTAAAAAATCTATTACTGCATCATCTTTGTATCATAATTAAATTTAATTATTTAATTTCTAAAAAATATAAATAAATTACCATGTTGTAGTTAATATTTTTATATTTATAAGGACTATTCATAGTATAATACATCACTTACATAACCCCATATTAAAATTGTTTTAGTAAGATGAGACATTTTTATGACATATTTGTCTTTACTTTAAATTAAATGTTATAAATGTCATAATCACACCCAAGTGGATTCTAAAGGTCACAATTTTGGTTCAAGTATGGTAATGGTTGATAATAACTCAGACAATAATATTAAGAAAAGTTTTAGGGTAATTTTATAATACTATAATATTAATTTTACCTTTAAGTATCTTATTTACCTTTAATCGTGGTAAATAAAATACTAAAGTTACTATTCACCAAAAATTATTTTGAACCTATTGGACCACATTTTTTATACTGAGTAAAAACATGTATGTCCATTTTTTAAAATTTAATTCACATAAGTGTTTAAATTATATTTCACACTAATCCTGTTGACAGATCAAGAAAATGATTTTTTTAAGTAAAACGTTCAAAAGTTAACATAGTTTTTCTATTTAATTTTAATTTGAAAATGCATACAATGAAATAAATTGGATTAACTGATAAAAAATTCATCTAATTATACCTTAAAACCATATAAAAGGATAATCTAAAAATATAAATAAATTAGAAAAAATTGAAATTTTGAATTAAAAATGTGGTATTTTTCATTATTCATTAAAATATAAATTTTATCAAAAAAATACCAAAAATTCAACCAAAGTAAATTTTGATATACCGCTTTCAAATAAGAATTTTATTTTTTAAAATATAACATATAAAAGATATAAAAACTATATTTAAAAAGGGTTCTCCATCAAAAGGTGGTAAAACTACCTTTTAAAAATATAAGAGTAATTTATACTTAAAATTTGATTTATTCTCATTTTAAGCCACTAAAATTTATTAGAATAAAGTAAAAATATTTAATAAACATGTGTAAACATAATATACTTAGTTCTGTTCATTTCCTCCAATAAAATGGCTAGGTGATAACTACCATTTAAAATAATAATATTATAATATATTATTTCTTTTTCGGTATAACTCTTTATTGTATGCAACGTAAGATTTTGGAGAAACCCAGTTTTGTGTGTCGAGTACTCTATAGAACATAACACCCCTTTAAGGTAAAATTACTATCTAATTCATAATATTTAATAAGTATAAAAAAAATTATTCTATAATTACCTGGTATGTTACATCCTTCCCCCTTTTGGAAATTACATCCTCACAATTTTAAATTTGGGATCGGGAACTTCATTAAAATCCCATATCGTAAAATGATTTAATAAAACCTCCACTTTAAAAGAAAGAAAGTGAAGTAAAAAAGGTCACATGAGATAACAAATACAAGGGTTCCATGTAGGAAGACATGGATATGGAAGAGAAAACTAACCATCATGTTCTGATGGAGAGTGATAGAAAACATTGTCAGGAAAAGGTTAACAGTCACAAAGCTATAAATTGTGATGGGTTAAATGGTATTTGATTTTGTAGTAGGAAAAGTAAATGGATAATGTTTTTTTCTAAGATCCATTTCATCGAGTTGTGGAATTCATCTATTTCCTAGAATAATAAAATAAGGAAACATACTTACTTGATGTATTTCTATTTTATAAGAAAAATTTCATCCTTATAATATTCCAAAAATTATGATGTACATACCTAAGAATAACCTTAATCATAAAAGATCACACAAACCATAAAGGTTATCAATATTTTAAAATTGAGTTCCAAAAGTAAAGGCATACTTCCACATTAAACAAAACCCTTACATAAACACAACCCCACAAAACATCCCCCAGAAAGGTCCTTAATAACTTATTATCACATCACTTAAAACCTTAGAAAGTGTGTCTAAAACCTTTAACTTATGGTTATACTTTGAAAAATATCAGGCTCTCAGGAGATTTTATCACTTCACCAGATGTCTCAACATCAATTATAGTAGTAGAAAAAATATTTACCCAAATCTTTTTTTTTCTAATCATAATGATTTTCTCCCTATGTAATTATTTAGTGCACTTATTTGTATAATTTCCTAGTTCATTACAGTTAAATAATCTTAATGTAGACTGGATATATGTTATCTCATTGTTGGACTGTTCAGGACCCTTTTCCTTACATTCACGAACCTTGTTACCAAACTTACCACACCGGTAACACTTTCCAGATCTTGACATACATTCCCAAAAATTTATTTTACCACACTTGGAACAAGTTTTATGATTACCTCCATAATTATTATTTGGTTGCTTCTCCATTTCCTACCACCTTGACCATTTCTTACTGTTATCATCTCGTGGCATGTAAGTGTCCACAAACTCCATTTCAACTTTCTCAGCACAACAAACAACTTTTTAATAACTTTTAAATTCTAGGGAGTCCAAATCTCTTCATAGCACCGATTTCAATCCTAAGTAAAATCTATTAATTTTATTGTCAATTTATTAAATAAAATCCCAAACATACCTAGGAAATCTTGTGAAGTTCACTTCATATGCAGAAACTAAATCATTATCCTTTTACTTTAATTCCAATAATTGTTTCTCCATCCTAATCCAAACAACATTAGGGAAATATTTCTCAAGGAAAATATCCTTAAATTATTCCCATTCCATGGAATCAAGATCATTTTTCTCTCTATAATTCCTTACCAATTACCATTATCAATCATTTTAACCTTCAAAATGATAGATGGAAAGAGTTACCTTTTAATGTTCCAAACATCCCATTACTTCAAATATCTTCTCTAGGGTATTGATCCATCCTTTAGCTACCACTGATTCAGAAGATACATTGAATGATGGGGGATGTTGCCTCATAAAATTTTCCACTACTGAAATATTATTCTATGGTTGATCAAGATGGTCTCATGCATGGATACCACCACCATTTATATCATAAGTCAACCACACCATCATTGCAACAAACTATTCAGTTCCAATTCCGACCACCTCATTATGTTGATTTGAATGGTTATTTTCCACTTGATGACTTCCCATTATAGCTTTCCTATTTACTCTATGGAAAATCATTTTGAACAGACATAGTTTAAATAAATCAACAAGGTAATCTTAAAATGATACATCATTTATACTTAACCATAAAGTAAAATCCTCTAAAGAAAATCAATTAACAACATCCTAACCTCTAAATTTATCTAAACTAACCTATGATACCAATTATAAGTAATCATCATTAAACATTAAATAATCTTGAGTTAATTCAATAATTCACATTGAGGATCTTTTCAAGTTCAGAGATTTATAGAATTAGACCATAACTATTACATAACAAAACCATAGAAATACAAAGTGGACACTTCCAACAGTAACCATTTATTTCATAACACAAGAACTTTTAAAAAGAAACATGGTTTCTTTTCATGCTTAATCATCATAACTTTTCCTTGATTCTATCCTTGACTCTATTCTCCCTTAAATCCTATGAAAAATATTAAAAACGTGGGAGGAGAACAAAAATATTAGTTAATAACATAAAAAGAAATAAAACCATTAGTCTGGTTAAAACATGGTAACCCATTTAATGTTTTTTGAGTGAATGAAACAAAAAAAATCACATGAATAATACTCATAATTTTTGCTCAAAGAAAAACATTAAAACCAATATCAAGTAATTAAAACTCCATTAGGTGAATTAGATCATCATATATATAAATCCCTTTCAAACACCTTTTCAATTGGAATAACCATATTTCCTAATTCCAATATTATTATTACCCAGTGAATTGGAGATATATAATGGGGATCACCCTTCGTATAAGATATATCGGGCTCACCTGTGAGCTATAATGGGGATCATCCCTTCATATAAGATATAACAGGCTCACCCATGAGCTATAATGGAGATAAACCCTTCGTATAAGCTATGAAGGGATCACCTATGAGCTATAATGGGGCTCAACCCTTTATATAAGCTGTATCAGGCTCACCTGTTTCATATAATACTCAATTACCATTTCATGAATAAAACACTTTCATCACAAAACCCTTTTGAAAAAATCTTCTAATCCCATATGAAAAACACTTTTGTTTAAAAATATAATTTTCATTTAAGATCACATTTTCAATACCAAGATACCAAAAAAACGAGATTTGTTTCCTTTTAAAATAGATTAAGGATTATAGAGTAATCCAAATATTAAATAACGGTTATAACGGTGAAGAAGGTGTTGTAGACATATAAAAGAACATTCATTTTGTCATTTTTTAAAGAAAGTAAAATGCTTCATATAAAAATATTCCTTTTGAAAACATTAAATTAAATTCAAGATAGATATAAAATTTCCTATATAATCCTTTTATATCTGTTTAAATAAATATATAAATTAATATCATGAAGAAAAATATTTGATAATTAAATCTTTAAATGTTCAAGGTGTCACATACCACTTTGAGCATTTAAATATTAACACCCATGAATTAATACATTTACCAAAATATTAATAAAAATTAATATAGATAAAATATGAATAATAAATGTTGTGGTTGTTTTATATACACCATATAAAATAATAAAGGTTCATATTATCAAGAAATGCCTCAATGAAAGGAGATTGAGATGAAGTCCCTTACCTTTAGTCTGAATCATCATGTGAAATATTTATATTACTGAATAATAAAATTATTTTAATTTATACTTTCTTGATAAAATTTTTCATGTTTATTATTATTTTTATATCACTTATTATCATGTTATTACAATTACATAATTATTTAAGTTCATATCGGATGTTCTGTCAATATTCGCTACTTGAGTCGAAAATGAACTTGGTACGATGTCAATAGTCCATGTGGAAATAAGTCCATAATATCCAGAATAATATTCATGAAATAAGGATCAATTTAATACATCCATTATAATTTTAAATCAAACCATTAATTATGGTAATAAAAAATGAACAATGTTATAATCCTGGAGACGATAGGTCGTACGTACGCATAAGTAACATTTCCATTTTTCATTGATCATTATGGAAATAATGTAATTATAATTTTATCTTTCCAGAATGATAATAATATTATTAAAATCATAATAATAATTTAAATATACTTCTATATAATATACAATTGATGTGGTGAATAAAAACGATTCACATCGCTTCGTGGAGGTGATAGTTCACAAGTACGCACGAATGACCTTATCATTTTTATGTGCATGGAAAGTAAAAAAAAATTGATATATTATTATATTATAATGATAAATATTTTATTTAAATCATATATAAACATTAATTCCATCACTATGACCAGTCTTGAGAGACGGTATAGAAAATGAACTATATCGGTTCGCGAGGCGGTAGTCCATCGTACACACAAACAAAAAGTTCATTTCCCATTTGATGAAATTGGAGATGAATTTAGGTAATAATATTAAAATAATAACATCTAATTATATTTATTATACTTTAGTTATCATCTCATCATGGTTGGAGGATATTTGAAGGAAGTGGAAGAAGAAAGGAAATAGAAACACTTAAATAAAAACATCACATTTCCTTCGGATGACGCTTTTCTTAACACATTAACACCTTTAAAGATTAATAAAATAAGGATTAAATAATGTGGGTGGAGATTATATTGAGGTTTTGGTCAGATCTTGTACGAACCAATTTTTTTTTGAATTGTGATTAATAGAGAAGAATGAGTGCCTTTTTATAGGATAGGGGAGGGGCACCCTTGGAATTATTAAAAATATTAAATTAATATAAATTCAATTTAGATTCCAAATTGGTCCAAACTAATTTAGTTAGAATATAGGATTAGTATTGGTCTAAATATAATCATCCAATGAAAATTATAGAAGTTTTAATATTTTTTAATCCTTATCTTTTTGGTTTAACTCTTTTTAACTCTTACCATTTTATCAAATAATTTACACTTAGAGGGTTAAAATAATTACCAAACCATGCCAAATGTCTGATGAATTAGTCATTAATGAAATTTTTAGATTTATATAAAAATTTTGGTTGAATATTATATTTTTATAAATTTTATATCATTGAATTAAATATTTTATATTTTAAAATAATAATTGTGTCAATTTTGACACTATTCATTACATGACTTTTTAAAAATATCATAAAAACTTTATTACATTGAAAAAACTACATTAAATTAATCCTAAAATTTCATATCCATCCATAAAATTCTTTTATGGTATAAAATATTTCAAATTATATTTATTTTAATATTATTAATATCATTTTTTTATTCTTTCTTTAATAAATCTATTACTGCATCATCTTTATGCCATAATTAAATTTAATTATTTAATTACTAAAAAGTATAAATAAATCACCATGATTTAGGTAATATTTTTAACTTTATAAGTACTATTAATAGTTGAATATATCACTTACATAACCACATATTAAAAAAAATTAGTAAGAAGAGACATTTTTATGATATATTTGCTTTTACTTTAAATTAAATGTTATAATTGTCATAATCACACCCAAGTAGCTTCCAAAGGTCACAATTTCGGACCAAAGATGGTAATGGTCGATAATAACTCATAAAATAATATTATTAAAAGTGTTAGGGTAATTTTATAATATTATAATACTAATTTTACCTTAAATTACCCTATTTATCTTTAATCGTGGTAAATAAAATACTAAAGTTACAATTTACCAAAAATTATTTTGATCCTATTGGACCACATTTTTTATAATGAGTACAAACATGTATGTATATTTTTGAAAATTCAATTCACATAAGCAGTTAAATTAGGTTTAACACTAATCCCATTGACGGATCGAGAAAATGAGTTTTAAGTAAAACGTTCAAAAGTTCACATAGTTTTTATATTTAATTTTAATTTGAAAAAGCATCCAATGAAATAAATTGTATTAATTGATAAAAACTACATCTAATTATACCTTAAAACCATGTAACATGATAATTTAACAATATAAATTAATTATACGAAAAGGAAGTTGTGAATTAAAAAAGAATAACTTTTCATTATTCGTTAAAATATGAATTTTATCAGAAAAATACCAAAAATTCAACCAAAGTAAATTTTTATGTCCCACTTCCAAATAAGAAGTTTATTTTTTTAAATATAACATATAAAAGTGACAAAAATTATATTTAAAAAGAGTTCTCCCTCAAAATGTGGTAAAACTACCTTTTAAAAATATTAGAGTATTTTATGCTTAAAATTAGATTTATTCTCATTTTATGCCTCTAAAATTTATTAGAATTAAAAATATTTAATAAACCTGTGTAAACATAATATAGTTATTTATTTTCATTTACATCAATACAATGGCTAGTTTATAACTACCATTTAAAATAAAAGTATTATAATATATTATTTCTTTTTCGGTATAACTCAGTCTTGTGTGCAATGTAAGATTTCAGAGAAACCCAGTGTTGTGTGTCAGATACACTATCAAACATATCACCCATTTAAGGTAAAATTAATATCTAATTAATAATATTTAATAAGTATGAAAAAGTCTTATTCTATAATTACCTGGGATGTTACATCCTTCTCCCTTTTTAGAAATTACTTCCTCATAATTTTAAATTTGGTCTTATTAAATTCATTGAAATCACATATCAGAAAAAGATTCAATAAAACCTCCAATTTAAAATAAATAAAGTGAATTAAAAAGGTCAAATGATATAAAAAATACTAGGGTTCCATGTAGGAAGAGATGGATGTGGAAGAGAAAACTAACCATCAAGTTCTGATAAAGAGTGATATAAAACATTACCAAGAAATAGTTAACAATCAAAAAGATATAAATTGTGATGGGTTGAATGGTCTTTTATTTCTTAGTAGGAAAAGTAAATGGATAATGTATTTTTTATAAGATACCTTTCATTGAGTTGTGTAGTTCATATATTTCCATGAATAAGAACATAAGGAAACATAATTAATTGATTTATTTATATTTTATAAGCATAATTTCATCCTCATATCATTCCTAAAATTATGATGTATATCCCTAATAATAACCTTAAGAATCAAAGATCACACAAACCATAAAGGTTATCAATATTTTAAAACTGAGGTTCAAAAGTAAAGGCATACTTAAACATTAAAAAAAGCCTTACATAAACATAACCCCATACAACATCTCCCAGAAAGGTCCTTAATAACTTATTATCACATCACTTAAAACCTTAGAAGGTGTGTTTAAAACCTTGAACTTATGGTTATCCTTCAAAAAATATCGGTCTCTCAGGAGATTCCATCACTTCACCAGATGTCTCAAAATCAACTATATTATAAGAAAAATATTTTCCTGAACCTTTTTGTTTTAAATCATAATGATTTTCTCCCTATGTAATTAACTTTAGAAAATTATTTTAATAATGTCCCAACTCATTGTAGCTAAATAATCTTACTGTAGACTGGCTATCTATTATCTCATTATAGGACTATTCATGATCCTTTTCCTTGTAGTCACAAACCTTGTGACCAAAATTACCACACTAGTAACTATTTCTAGATCTTTACATACATTCAACAAAATATATTTTACCACACTTGGAACAGGTTTTACGCTTACCACCATAATTCTTAGTTGGTTTCTTATCCATTTTCTACCACCTTGAACATTTCTTACTATTATAATCTCATGGAATGTAAGTGTCAACAAACTCCATTTCAAATTTCTTAGCCCAGTGAACCACTTTTTCATAAATTTTAAATTCTCAGGAGGCCAAATATATTTATATCCATAGTTTTAATCCTGATTAAAATCTATTAATTTTTCTATCAATGTCTTGAATAAAATCCAGAACATTCCTAGACAATCTTGTGAAGTTTTCTTCATATGTGGAAATTAATCATCATCCTTTTACTTCAATTCCAAGAATTGTTTCTCCATACTAATCCAAAAAAACTTAGGGAAATATTTCTTAAAGAAAATATCCTTAAATGATTCCCATTCCATGACATCAAGATCATTTTTCTATCTATTATTCTTAACCAATGACCACCATCGATTAGTTTCACCTTCAAAATAATAGATAGAAAGAGTTACCTTTTGATGTTCTGAACATCCCATGACTTAAAATATCTTCTCCAGGGAATTGATCCATCCTTCATCTGCCACTGGGTCAAATGATTCATTGAATGATGGGGGGATGTTGCCTCATAAAATGTTCCCCTACTGACATATTCCTATGTGGTTGATTTGGATGGTCTTGTGCATGGATACCACCACCATTTATAGCTTGATTCAATTCACCATTACTCTAAAAAACTGTTCAGTTCCAATTTTGACCACCTCATGATGTTTATTTGAAAGGTTTTTTTCATCTCAATGCCTTTCCATTATAGATTTTCTATTTTCTTTATAGAAAACCATTCTGAACAGACATGTTTTAGATAAAGAAACAAGGTAATATTAAAATAATAAATCATTTAAAGTTAACCATAAAGTAAAATCCTCTAAAGAAAATTAATTAACACCATCCTGACCTCTAAATTTATCTAAACCAACCTATGATACCAACTATAAAGCCTCAACCATAAACATTACATAATCTTGAGTTAAGTCAGGAATTCACATTGGAGATATTTTCAAGTTTAGAGATTTATAGAATTATACCATAACTATTATATAACAAAATCATAGAAATACAAAGTGGACACTTACAATAGTATACATTTCTTTCATAACACAAGAACTTTTAAAAAGAAACATGGTTTCTTTTCATGTTTAATCATCAAAAAATTTCCTTGATTCCATCCTTGACTCTATTCTCCCTTTAATCCTATGAAAAACATTTAAAATCCTGGGACGAGCACAAAAATCTCAATAAGGGGCATAAAATAAAGAAAACCATTAGTCTAATTAAAACATGGAAACCCATTTAATATTCTTTAAAAGAATGAAACAAAAAAAATTCACATGAATAACACTCATACTTTTGTCTCAAATAAAAACATTAAAACCAATAGCAAGTAATTAAAACTCCATTAGGATACTTACAGAATCATATAAATAAATCCCTTTCAAACCCCTTTTCAATTGGAATAACTATATGGTATACTTCCAATATTATTATTACTTAATTAATTGGAGATTTATAATGGGTTTCACCCTTCGTATAAGCTATATCGGGCTCACCCGTGAGCTATAATGGGGCTCATCCCATCATATAAGCTATAACAGGCTCACCCATGAGCTATAATGGGGATCAAACCTTCGTATAATCTATGTAGGGTTCACCTTTATGCTATAATGGGGCTCAACTCTTCATATAATCTATATAGGTATCACCTATTTAATATAATGCTTAAGTACTATTTCATGAATAAAACACTTTCATCACAAAACCCTTTTGAAAAACTCTTCTAATCCCATATGAAATACACTTTTTTATAAAAATACCATTTTAATTTAAGATCCAATTTCAATACTAAGATACCAAAAAAGGGAAATATGGGATTTATTTTCCTTTTAAAAGACATTAAGGCTTATAGAGGAATTCAAATATCAAATAACAGCTACGGCGGAGAAGAAGTTGTTATCGCCATATAAAAAAACATTCCTTTTGTCATTTTTTTAAGAAAATAAAACACTTCAAATAAAAATATTCCTTTTTAAAATATTGAATGAAATTCAATATAGACATAAAATTTCTGGTATAATCCTTTTATATCCATCTAAATAAATATGTAAATTAATATCATGAAGAAAAATATTTGATAATTAAATCTTTCAACGTTCAAGGTGTCCCCTACCACTTTGAACATTTAAATCTTAATATACATGAATTAATACATCTAAAAAACCTTAAATAACATTAATATATATAAAATATGAATAAAAAATTTCATAGTGGCTATATATACACCTTATAAAAGAATAAAGGTACATATTATCAAGAAATGACTCAATGAAAGAAGATTGAGTGAAGTCCCTTACCTTTAGTCTAACTCATCACGTACAATATTTATATTATTGAATAATAAAATTATGTCAATTTATACATTCTTGATAACCTTTTTCATGTTTATTATTCTTTTAATATCACTTATTATCATGTTATTACAATTACATAATTATTTAAGATCATATCGGACGTTCTGTCTATATTTAGTACTTGAGTCAAAAATGAACTTGGAACGATGTCAATGGTCCATATGGTAATAATTCTATAATCTCCAAAATAATATTCATGAAATAAGGATAAATTTTATACATCCATTATACTTTTAAATCAAATCATTAATTATCATAATAAAAAATGAACAATGTTATAATCATTGAGACGGTAGGTCGTGCGTACACATTAATAACATTTCAATTTTTCATTGATCATTATGGAAATAAGTTGATTATAATTTTATCTTTAAAGAATGATCATAATATTATTAAAATCATAATAACCATTTAAATATACTTACATATATCATACAAGTGATGTGGTGAATAAAAATGATTCACATCGGTTCATGGAGGTGATAGTTCACACGTACGCATGAACGACGTTGTCATTTTTATGTGCATGGAAAGTAAAAAAATAATTGATATATTATTCTATTATAATGATAAATATGTAATGAACATCATATATAAACATTAATTTCATCATTATGACCAGTATTGAGAGATAGTAATGAAAAACGAACCATATCAGTTCGCGAGGCGGTAGTCCGCCGTACACATAAACAAAAATTTCATTTCCCATTTGATGAAATTAGAGATGTATTTAGGTGATGATATTAACATAATAACATATAATTATATTGAGGATACTTTAGTTATTATCTCATTATGGTTTGAGGAGATTTGAAGGAAGAGGAAGAAGAAATGAAATAGAAACACTTAAATAAAAACATGACCTTTCTTTCGGATGATCGCCTTTCTTAACACCTTAACACCTCTAAGGAGGGTGTTATACATAAAAAAAGGCTTCCAGGATGTGGTTATATATTCTAGTAAGTTTTTTGGGTAGATCTAGGCCAAACAAAAATCTTTTGGAAGAGAAGAATAAGTGCCTTTTTATAGGAGACGGGAGGGGCACCCTTGGAATTATTAAAAGTGTTAAATTAATATAAATTTAGTTTTGATTGTAAATGGATAAAAACTCATTTAGTTATAATATAGGATTATTATTGGTCTAAATATAATTATCCAATGAAAATTAGACAAGTTTTAATATTTTTTAATCCTTATCTTTTTTGTTTAACCTCTTTTAACTCTTACCATTTTATCAAGTAGGGTTAAAATAATTACAAAATCATGTAAAAAGTGTAATTAATGATTCATTAATTAATTTTTTATAGTTATCTATTTTTTTGTGGAATATTATATTTTTAAAAAATTTATATCATTTAACTATTCATTGCATGACTTTTAAAATACCATAACAACTTGATTACTTTAAACAAACTACATTAAATCAATACTAACATGTTATAGTCATCCATAAAATTCATGGCCTAAATAAAATATTTAAAATTATATTCATTTTAATATTATTAATATCATTTATTTGATTATTTCATTAATAAATCTATTAGTGCATCATCTTTGTGTCATAATTAAATTTAATTATTTAATTATTAAAAATTATAAATAAATCACCATGTTGTAGGTAGTATTTTTAGCTTTATAAGGAATATTAATAATTTAATATATCAAATAAATAACTCCATATTAAAAAAAAATAGTAAGAAGAGACATTTTTATTACATATTTTCCTTTAAATTAAATGTTATAAATGTCATAATCACACCCAAGTGGACTCCAAAGGTCACAATTTCCACCCAAGGATGGTCATGGTTGATAGTAACTCATATATGATATTATTACATGTCTTAGGTTAATTTTATAATATTATAATATTAATTTTACCTTTAATTACCATATTTACATTTAACCGTGGTAAATAAAATATTAAAGTTATTATTCACCAAAAAATATTTTGATCCTACTGGACTATATTTTTCATACTGAGTACAATCATGTATGTATATTTTTTAAAATTAAATTCATATAAGTGGTTAAATTAGATTTAACACTAATCATGTTGACGGATCGAGAAAATGAGTTTTTTAAGTAAAACGTTCCAAAGTTCACATAGTTTTTCTATTTAATTTTAATTTGAAAAAGTATCCAATGAAATAAATTGGATTAAATGATAAAAAATAATCAAATTATACTTTAAAACTATGTAAAAGTATAATCTAATAATATAAATAAATTAGATGAAAAGGTGATTTTGAATTAAAAATGCAGTATTTTTCACTATTCATTAAAATATGAATTTTATCAGAAAAATTCAACCAAATAAATTTTTATGTATCACTTCTAAATAAGTTTATTTTTTCAAATATAACATATAAAATTTAAAAAACCTATATTTAAAAAGGGTTCTTCATCAAAAGGCTGTAAAAATGCCTTTTAAAAATATTAGAGTATTTTATGGTTAAAATTGGATTTATTTTCATTTTAAGCCTCTAAAAATTATTAGAAAAAATTAAAAAAATTAATAAACATATGTAAACATAATATAGTTAGTTCTATTCATTTCCTCCAACATAATGTCTAGGTTATAACTACCATTTAAAATAATAATATTATAATATATTATTTCTTTTTCGGTATAATTCAGTCTTGTGTGGAACATAAGATTTCAGAGAAATCCAGTGTTGTGTGTCGGGTACACTATCGAACATATTACCCCTTTAAGGTAAAATTACTATCTAATTCATAATATTTAATAAGTATGAAAAAATTCTTATTCTATAATACATGGGATGTTACAGTACAGTTTTAAAAGCCATGGAATTTTAGAAGCATGTTAAGGATGTTTTTAATAATGTTATTATATCCCATCTTCAAGATGTTATGCTATGTTAATAATTCCTAAATACACTATAATTATTTATATTTTGGGTTGTATTATGTTTACTTTTATGTGATAAATCATGAATTAATGTGTAATAAGGAACCAAGTTGTTATAGTTGGTATGAGAGGAAAAGTTTAATTATTTTTGGGATTAGGATTAGAAAACTATAGTGAAAACCTTGAGGATAAGAATAAGTATAAGAAAACATCCCTAAATTTTGATAAGTATACAGTAATTAGTTTATCAAGAAAATATATCTCAACTTGGATACTTTAAGTGGATTTGGTTCTAGAATAGATGTACCTAGGGGTCACAACTCCAACAAGGTGTGTCGAGCCTGACTCAGTGTAACCTGGTACACAAAAATGGGACTTACTATGTGCCTCGTTTGACACTCTCAGGGGATATTATTTGGTAAATTCATAATATCATTATGAAACATTATTAAGGGAATAAAAAAATACCCATAAGAATATATGTTAGGAAATAGATCATGGATAACATAGATTGAAGCCTAGAAATTCATAAGTTAAGAAATAAATGTAATTTATAAGTTTTCAATTTAATGTCATTGTATTATTATTTATGTGTTTAATAGTTTAAAATAATCATCCTTAATTTTCCTTTTATTCTAGCCAATGGTCAGAAATAGGAGAAATCGGGTAAACAATCAATGTGAATGGAAATGTGATGACTTCCCCAACGAGATGCCCAACCTAATGAAAGTAGGAATCGTTAACTTCATGATGATATTCTCTCAATTGACTTAGGTTATAAATAGAAACATGGATTATTAGGAGTGTACAAATCCCCCTACGATAGAACAAGTTGTGATTGAGTCCTTTATGCGTCAAAGGCCTCCGAGTTTTAATGGATAATTTATTCCCTTAATTACGGAACAACGGATCAACTCCATTGAGAAGATCTTATACATCCTTCAATGTTACAAACAATAGAAGGTTTTATGATATGTTTATCATATGGAGTGAGAATATGATCAATGGTGGACATTTATAAAGAATATAAAACCTGAGGAAGAGATCTAAGTGATTGAGTGGAAGGAATTCCGAAAAAAAATCGATAAATATTTTCCTCTCACTCTCTAACTTAAAATGGAAAGGGATTTACTTTACCTAAATAAAAAATATTGAAAATATATTAGGGAATATGAGTAAAATTTCACAATACTTTCACAATATGCCTCTGGCTTTTTCATTACCTCTGAATGCAAGGTTGACCACTTATTTGGTGGGATAAAACCTAGTCTATAAAAATCTCTAGCGATCCGTGACTTTGATAGGTATGAAGAAATTTTCTGATGTGACCTAAAAGTTTAAATGGAGATTAGTGAATCTCATGGGTATCATAGGGATAAAAATTGGAAATTGGAGTTTAATTTTGGTGATCCGATGGATAAATATAACAGTGTTAAGAAATTTCAACACCACACTTATAAAAGTTGTGGGAAGAATCACCCCAGAAATTGCCTAAGGGGGGAAAGGAAATTCTTTAGGTGTAAGAAAGAAGGGAACCTAGATAATGATTACTAATAGGAGAAACCTAATAATGAGATGAAGGAAAGTAATGCTCTATTCAACCATCAATGCATTTTTTTTTGCTACAACTACAAGGAGATAGGGAACTTTCAAAACCAATGAATTGATCCAAGGGTTTTCGAACATAACCAAAAACCTCCAAGGTAGAAAGGGTGAGATTTTTCAATCACAACCACTAAGGTGGATCCTAGAAACAAAGTGGTGATAGGTACACTAGTTATTCATTCAATGATAGTGAACATGCTTTTTTATTCTGGTTATATGCATTCATTCATATCACGAAATTTTAGTAGAGATATTCAAACACCACCACAAATATTGGAAGTATAGTTATCAGTAAAAATAGAAAATGGGAAAATTATTGAATCCTAAGTATATAACTCCTATCCTGTCACAATTTGTGGGCAGAAATTTCTAGAAAACCTTTTCATACTCCCTTTGGTGGAATTTGAAGCAATTACGGGCAAGGATTGGTTTTCCCTATATAGATCCAACATAAATTTTCACGAGAAGGAAATCACTCTCTGTATTGTGAATCGACCCATGAATCTATACAAGTGAAAGGAGGAGAATGAATCTTATTTATAATCAAATTCTCAAGAATGGATATTATTACCATATAAGAAAGTGTATCTAGCTCAAATGATTGATCCTAAGGAAATAACCATCCTCAAAAAAAAACTATTTTGAGGGAATATGCTGATGTGTTTTCTGAGGAATTTCCTGGTCTTCCTCTTAGCCGATAGGTTGAATTTTCAATAGATATTATATCTAGGGAGTTACCATTAACTAAGACTCTATATATAATGGTTGTTTTGGAACTTGCAGAGCTAAAGAAACAACTGCAAGAGAATCTGGATAAATGGTTCATATGCCCAAGTGATTCGCCATGGGGTGAACTAGTCCTCTTCGTCAAGAAGAAGGATGGGTGAATGAACCTTTGCATTGATTATCTTGATCTTAAAAAGGTCACAATAAAGAAAAAGTATCATCTTTCATGGATTTATGACTTGTTCGATCATATATGTGGAGCACAATACTTCTCCAAGGTGGATCTACAATTGAGATATTACCAAGTTAGGGTCAAGAAGGAGGATATCCCCAAACTGCTTTTCATACAAGGTAAAGGCACTATGAGTTCATAGTAATTCCATTAGGACTCACTAATTCTCCATAAATATTCATAGAATTTATGGATGGAGTCTTTATAGATTACCTCAAAAAATTTATGGTAGTATTTATAGACTATATTCTAATATAATCCAAAACCTAGGAGGAGTATGTAGAGAATATGAGCACTATGATAATGACCTTGAAAAAGGATAATATTTACAAAAAGTATAGAAAATATGAGATCTAGTTAAAGTAAATATCATTATTGGGACATATCATCACAAGAAATGGGATATTTATGGACCCTTCAAAAATAGAATCAATTGAAGGATGGTCGAGGCCAACATCTGCGACAAATAGTTGTAGTTTCCTTGGATTAGATGGGTATTATTGTTGATTTGTGAGAAACTTCTCATAATTTTCAAACCCTCTAACCAAGATAACTCATAAAGGAGTCAAGTTTTCTTGTAATGATGAATGTGAAGAGAGATTTAAGGAGCTTAAAAGGAAGATTATCACTACCCATGTGCTAAAACTACCCACAAGTGGAGAAATTTTCATAGTATTCAGGGATGCTTCGAAGAAGGGATTGGGTTGTGTGTTAATTCAGAATGACAAAGTCATAGCATATGCTTCAAGGCAGTTGAAAGTTCATGAATAGAACTACCCAGCACATGATCTGGAGTTGGATGTAGTGATCTTTTCTTTGAAAATATGGAGGTATTATCTCTTTGGAGAGAGGTGTGAAATATATACGGATCATAAAAGTATAAAATATATATTCACATATAAAGTGATGAATATGCACCAACGAAGATAGTTACCATCCTGGTAAAGAGAATAAAGTGGTGGATGCTCTAAGTAGAAAGGACCCAACAATTATATCATTGATGAGAATTGAGAGGGATCCTATATTCTTAGATTTGGAAATAATGTATATGGGAATCATAAATTAAGGAACATCATTAATCCTTTCACAAATTATTGTTTATCCATCTCTTATGAATAGGTTAAATGATGCTCAAAGAGATGATGTGGGAATTAAGAAGAAAGTGGAAACTATAATAAAAGGGAAATCCTAAAAGTTCAATGTTAATGAAGAAGGTGTTTTAAGATTTGGGTCAAGGATATGTGTAACATAAAATTATGAGTTAAATAAGGATATGTTTTATGATGCACATAGCTCAACCTTATCTATCCATCCTAGAAGCACAAAGATGTATCAAGATATCCAAGAACACTATTGGTGGGATAATATGAAGAAGGATATCATAGAATATACATCAAGATGTCTTATATGTTAGAAAGTGAAGGTGGAAAGGAAAAAGTCTAAGAGGATGATGCAACCATTAACCATACCAACATGGAAATGGGAAAACATCACCATGGAATTTTTCACTAGAATTCCGAATGCATCCATAGAAAACAATTTTATTTGGGTTGTGGTGGATTGTCTTACAAAGACTGCACACTTCATTATGATTCAAGAGGATTTCTCACTTGATCAAATTGAACTGATATACATCAAATAGGTGGTAAGTCTATATGGAGTACCATTATTTATTGTTTATGGGAGAAGTTCAAGCTCATTGAGATCACAACCAAAACCATGTACATCGAACTACCCCATGAAAGTCTCACCATTGTGCACCTTAATCTTATGGAGTTTGAGGGTGTATTAAAGGGATATGTATCAATACACTATCAACATGAGTATGTAAATTACTTTTTATAGAATAATTAATATATTTTCATCCTATTATTATTACTTTATAGATGTTTTTTTATTTTGATTCAATAAAACATAAATAGTATTTTTGGTTAATATTCAAATTCAATTAAGGAATTTATTTTGAAGAATTAATGGATTTTTTAAATAAATAGTATTTTAATAAAATATTATTATTAAATAACTTTTATTAAATATAAATTATCATATAATTTTTATGAATTAAAATGTATTTTTATTAGGGGTTCAAAACTGTTATTATCAAAAAAACCCAACATTTCTTAATAAATGTTGATTTTATTTTAAAATTGAAAAATAAAATATTTATAAAATTATTTATATAAAATTAATATTATTTTTGGAATCATAACATAAAAATTATACAAATATGGATTTTTCATAATTTTTTGAGATAGTTGAATTTTCGGGTAAAAAATAAATACCATATAAATATACTTTTTGTATTATGACATCATAATGACCCAAAAATGATGTAATAAATAATATAAAAGGTATAAACAATCAAATATATGTTTTACCTTTAAAATAATGTGTTTTTATGTTTATTTGGTTAATTTTATAAATCCTTTATGAATCCTCCAAAACCATTAATATGTTTTAAGGTTTTAAAATCATTTCTTTAAGAGTATGACTCGCCACCATATAATCAAGGGTATTATTTTAATAATTTAGGCCAATTTACTTATAAAATAATTAAAACTACTCATATTTGGTAGAAATCATCTTCAATAAACATGGGAAGATTTTGGGTTTTGGTTATTTTATTATGTAGAGTCCAAAACCAAAAAAATAAAAAAAAAATCCCCCTCATTTCCTATATAAACTCACCCAATATCCCATTTATATTCACTCAAAATCCTTGAAACATGTACATACTATTCCCTAACCTCTATAGAGTTCTCCCAATGTGCCCCAAATCTCTCAAGAAGCTCCTCCAAAGCATTTAGAGGTACACACTCAAGTAAGGGATCTTTTCCTTTCTCCTCTTTATTCAAGTATCTTATTTAACTTATGTCATTTATCTTCATTTCCTCATGATGGTATTTGTTATTCCATATCCCTATTATTTTAAAATTGATTTAAAAATTATGAGAGACCCATTTTTCTATCATCAACCAATTTTTATGAATTTTTTAAGTGACATCATTATGCTGCTAAAATTTCACCACTATTTTCCATGCCAAAACAATTCTATAGTGAATACCATACCCATTTACTATTAAGGTCATTCACCATTATACACTTATAACTCTTTGAATTGGGACTTACATGTAGTTATTCCATGCTCCTTTATCATGGAATAAATTATTAAGATGAATGAATTCATGTTGTATGCTCTATATGGCACACTTAAGCATGAGAATGAAATGAAAGTGAGAGGTGCGCTCAGAATTATATAGTGCTCTAATGCATTGGGTAATGTTTAGTCTCATGAGACATCATGTTGGGATAGGGAGTGAAATTGATTCCTGTATGTGACTTTTTCCACCATGATTTCTTGGTAGTTTAACCTTGACCTATGTTTATGATGTAGTGTCTTAAGTTGTTGTCACATTTCCCATGTTATGATTATCATGTTATATCATGTCTCATTGTTCATGTTTATGATTCATGCTCTTTTTAATCCCCATTGATATGCCTATTGTCTAACATGTATCACATTATTCCATTTTTATTCCCTTACCAGGATTTATATCTCACCCCTTTATTATGTTTTTCCTTAGGTTATCTCGTGTTGTTTTAAAATCCATGGAATTTTAGAATCATGTTAAGGAAGTTTTCAATAATGTTGTTGTATCCCATGTTCAAGATATTATGACATGTACCTAATTCCAAAAATACACTAGATTTATCTATCTTTCTGGTTGTATTATGTGTACTTTTATATAATAAATCATGAATTGATGTGTAATAAAGAATCAGGTTGTTATAAGGGTCGCACCTCTGTAACTGATACATCACTCCCCACCATAGGAGTTTCATCCTCACTGACTCACCCAGACAACCTCAACTGCTTCATCCCACACCCCAAACATTACTAACCTAAAAATAAAATGTGGTCATCTCACCCTCACCTAAGAGACCAAACGAAACATCAACTATCACCCATTCTCGACATTTGAGAATGGCACCCATGGTATTCACCGACATCTAGTCCATCTTGAGGACCTCACTCGTAAATAGTCAATGGTGAACTTTCCACCATACAGCTCCACATAAACCACTCCATGGGTGTAACCTCCAAGAGGTCCCATATCAAACCAAAATACATGAGGGTAGCTAGGCGTATATCCATTTCCATACCAATATAATCATAATGATGTCATTATATTGTGCATGATCATCACTAACTAGAAGTACACTAAGATATCATCGATGAATACCACCACTACTCATTCATCCCCAATGTCACCTATAACTACAGGGACATAACAAACACATGCAAAGGCCTCAGGCCTCCCTTCCCACAAGCATCATATCACAACCACATTAGCTCTCAGCCTACTCATGGCAGCCTATTATACTCAAGCACCTCAGGTGTATGCTCTCATAACGTTTGATTCCCAAACCAAACAACACAACATTACACCACATGCTCATGCCTCCAAGATCTTGTTAATACTTAACCATCACACACACTCTTATGTGACCCCACCACATATCCTGATTATGACTCTAACAAGTTAATATTTATGAATCCTCATCTTACAAGCCCTATCTAATGGCCATGCCTACCCCACATTCCTATATAACCTATCATAGAACACCCTTGGTGCTTTCCAAAACCAAAATAAACTCATGATTAAAAACCACTTACTTAACCACTCAAAACTTGAGCATCATTCAAAGTTCCACTGAGATAATTTATGCTCTCACTACATTCCAGGAGATGCATCCAGATCTAACCGGGTCAGACACCTAATTGTTCCCACCCTCAAAAACCACAATAACCACCAAAGCATCAACACTCCAAATTATTTCCCCTCCAAGGAAACCATATACCTTTGTGTTTCTCATTTTTCAAACATGCCAAGTCGATATCACCTATACATTCATCACCCAAAGAAAACCTACACTTCTGGTCTAGCTCAAATCCACCAGACACAACCTTCCTTCACAGCAGTTACCTGATCAAGGCACCTTCCCCTCTATAAACCTACCACAAGACTAAAAAATTAGAAATCAAGTGATATTCCTCAAAACCAAATAAATATAAAGCAACTAAACCTCATACTAGGTTTTACCTCTCATGCACCACTGTCAAAAAGAACCAAAACATCTACTCATGCATCATGCACCCAAAGAAACTTACAAATCTTCCAACCCCTCTCATGGGTCATTCCTAAAAGCCACATGGTACTAACTTCCTAAATTGGAGTCACATCAATAAGGTCACTAGGTACAATCACCCAAGGTCTATGTCATCTCATAGAAGGCCACAACTCACAGGGAATTAACATACACTCATTTCATTATCATGTGATATCAACAAGTCAAAACACCCTCCTCTAGGGTCAAGTACCATAAAGGTGTCATATACCAACCAAATTCCCACAACTAGGGTGCATGTCCTCTTCGATCATCTTCACATTAGAAAACTTCCTAGAGGACCCATACATACCACTATCCTTGAGAAAAAACCACCCATAAGGGTCCAACAGTCACATACTCACATCATATTGACCCACCAGAATCATTTCACTCATTTTACACAAGGACCACACCAATATCCTCATCATAGAGCATCTCACCATAGATCTACATAACCTTACATTATAAGTAAATCCATAAAATCACACACTAGAAGGCGTACAACATGTGGATCATATGGGCCTAACATGATGCATGATACGTGTCTTTCCTCTATAGTCCAAGAGTTAAAACCAAGTCACATGCCTCTTACCAATGGGACAAGAGCCTGAAATCCATAATAAACCATCAAATACAAACAATATTTGATTCTATTGAAATTAAAATCATATACAATCATAAAATTGAAAATCCAGAACATTAATCCCAACCCATGGTAACCTGGACTTCCTATTGGAATAGGTGTTCGTGACGTACTAGTCTGGTATCCATCAAAAGATCTGAAACATTCCTATATATCCTATATAACCAACCTCAAATAGTGAAATAGTAGGGAAATAAACACCTTTGATACCACTTTGTAACTTCCCGACCCAGATTCTACTAAACCAGTGCCCCAATCCGGACCCCCACATGACCTAAAGTGCACCTCCTCATACGCTAGAGGATGGAGACTAGTGGTGAGGGTCTAAATAGAACTATGAGGAGACTATAACCCTATATAAGAGTGAAAAATAGGAGTAAATAACCTAATCTCATACACATCAGAGTAAGCAGAAAGAATAAATAGATTGAAACATGCTATAATAAAATGAAATGCAATAAAGGCCCAAACAGCCATGTCATACATACAACCAACCACCCAATGGGCCAGCTACATAACATAACAAAATAAAATAACTATAAAAGGTATCCACAACATCATTGATCCAAATCCATCTAGTCATCTGATACCACTCGAGCAATTTGGCTTGACCAAACAATACTCAACATGGGCATCATCCCAAATTGGTTCCTGTAATAAATATGTGAGAGTTGCTCAGGTACCCGAGTGAAATGGAAGCCCAAGAAGGGTGTGAGTAAAACTTAGTAGGCCACCACCAACGGTGTCTAAATCAAATACTAGTTAGATCAAAAATGTATACAGATAAACAATGTAATAAATAAATAGTACAGAAAAGAGATACAAGTCAAGGAACACAACAAATCATCTAGTATCCCCTGATTTAAGGGTTCTAAGGTGAAACCCATACCAACCAAACATGCAATGACCAAAACCAGTCCTATAAAGTATATCATATGAGGTACAAACAAATAATGTCAAGGAAGGTTGTTCACTTTTCATTTAACCCAGGGAGGAATAAAACCTACATCCATGGTACCTATCAAATATACCTAAGCCATCAATGCCTAGAATGTTAGTTTGGCATCTAAATAAAATATCAACATCAAAATGAATCATGGATGGAACCTCCATCCATCACCTAACCATATACCAAACTATCAGTACTGATATTGAACATCGAGTCTATCAAACCCATCATAAAACATATCAGTAGTGCTCAGAACCTCATTCCAGCATCCATCTATACATAACATCGGTGGTTCCTAGATCATCAGTCTTTCCCATCCCAAGGATGAGAATAATCAGTCCAACGTCCCATTATACATGGTATACTATCATCACCCAGAGTATCAGTCTGGAATTTTAACCCTGAAGTATACTATCAGTGTCTAGAGCCTCAATCTGACGCCTTATCCGTAGTATACTACTTGTGCCCAAAACATCATTCTATCACCTAAACCATTCCATTATTTCTTAAATACTAATCTCAATATCATGATCATACAAAACATTCAATATAAACACAACAATCCCTTTTTAAACCATTAAAACTTATTAATGTACCAACAGACCTTCAAAACCAAAACATGCATCAACAAAGCCCATCCCTTTTTCACATTCCAAAAGACACTAAACCAAACACCCTCGTTAAACATTTCAAAAATGCTCTTTTAAAACATGGGTCTTTCTCTTTGAAAGAAAAACAAGGCCCATGACCTACATTTCTGGTAGAACAATCACAAGATCCATCTAAGTGTTTTCACCAAAGAGAAAACCACCCACCCATTTCAAATACACATTTTAAATTCATTTATAAACCCCCTTTTATAAACCACTTAGAGGTTAACACTTCATTTTAAAATGAGAATCATTTCAAAACATATATTTTCTCCTTTGACACCCAAAACTAGGTCAAAACCCAATATACACATTTAAAACCATTTCAAAAGCCTCATAGGAATCTTCATAAAATATTAACACATAAAATCACTCCAAACTGACCCTTTACAACCCCACATTACCCTCTTCATGAAATGGTTCACCCCATGGGAAACTGTAGGTTCGATCTTATAAACACTCATGGATCCAATGAGATCCATGGAAGGTCTAAGGGGTTAATCCAAGGCCCAAAACCAAATTACTTAATCCAAGAAAGAAATCACACAGCACATGGATTTAAAGAGCAATACTATATACACATGAAAATCGATTAACAAGACTATGGGTAAAGCTCTTAGACCACCTACCTCGTTAACGAATCTTTCTAAAACACTTCTAATGCACGACGACCTTGTCAAGGCACGTCCAAGAATCATCCAAACCCCTTGGAACCCAACAAAGCTCATCAAAGTCAACCAAGATCTAGTCTTACACCAAACAATAGAAATTAATTAATTATAAAAATAATAATTAATTAATTAACCAAAACCCAACTTGGCATAATGCCAGGAAACTCACCGGGTCATTGTGTCACACCAAAACTGACACCAACCACTCACCAGAGACCCATGGCATGACTCCAACCACACTCCGGGCCAAATCCCTAAGAGGTGATAACAAATTGATAACTAATAAAATTAAATCATTAGTAAAAACCTAAGAAAATTCATTGTGATCACATACCTTGAGAAAATGTCACGCAACGATGTGTGGAATCCATCTCGGGATCTCTTCTACCCAAGCTGACCAAAAGCCTC
The DNA here is from genome assembly GCA_963277665.1 of Viscum album. NCBI lineage: Eukaryota > Viridiplantae > Streptophyta > Magnoliopsida > Santalales > Viscaceae > Viscum > Viscum album. The sequence goes on from OY728121.1 coordinate 512,144,454, forward strand.
ATCATCCTTGGTCGATTCCCCCATTATTCTGTGGAATCAAATAAAATTCCTAAACCCACACATAAAAAATTAAAAGGAACCAAGGGAAGGGGGAAAGGGAAGGAGGAGGAAGAGAAATATCACCTTAAACATCAAAGAAACGCCATGAATGCAGCCTAAATCGAAGGGTGGAAGAAGGAAGAAGGGAGGAGGAACCCTCCTCTAGTTTGTGCATGTGAGTGGAAAAGAAGGGGAGGGGTACTTAAAATACTGGAGGGGAAAATGGAAAAAACAATATTTTAATGGAATTATAGGAAATCGCATGGTTTGGTTGCACGGTTTTCCAAACCGTGCAGTTGGCTCTATCCAAGGCCACCCACTTGCACGGTTTGGCCGCACAGTTGGTCAAACCGTGCACTAATCATACACACCCCTACTAATCAACACTCATGTATCACATGGTTAGGCCGTATGGTTTGACAAATTGTGTGCCAACTATGCTATCAGCACTAACTTCCTTCTGCATTAAGGTGCACGATTTGTCTGAAACTGTGTGCATCCCGTGCACCGTGCCTCAAACCCTCCTCAACCTCGCACGATTTTTCCTTTTGCCTTGCACAGTTTACCCCAAACCATGCTATAACCATGCAACTCAACCATTCTTATTTCAAAATGAACTAAAAACCTCCTGAGCATCAAGGTTTCGCATGGTTTATCCTAAATCGTGCACACCCAACCATGCACCCTTGCCAGAAAACTCCAAAACTCCTCAAACTTAACCTGGAGCCTCTAAAGCTCATCTGAACACCTGGTATACCTCCCGAGTATCATTCACTGTGGAAAAAATGACCTTTTGTGATGGGTCATTTGCGACGGGATCATTCACCCGTCACAAATACTCGGTCGGCATGTGAGTATTTGCGACGGGTCCCGTCGTAATTAGATTTTTAACTGCCACCTCAATCATTTATTGCGGGAACTATTTGCGACGAGACCCATCGCTACTAATCTAACCTATATACCCCCCCCCCCCAAGAATTTTTTCTCTCCATTCACCAATTCACCTCTCTTTTCTTCAGTTTTTCCCTCCTTTAAGTAGAAGTATAAATTTTTACAGGGAAATAAATTTTGAAGTTTGCGGCGCACAAAAGCTTCATTTTTTAGGTATTTATGTAATGTTTTAATTTTTTAATTTTTAATTTTATTTTTTATTATATTTTAATATTATTAATTAGTTGTAATTAGAGTAAATTAGAAGTCATTATTTATAATTATAAGTAATTATTTATATTTAGCAGTAATTATTTTAAATTATTAATATTTAGTTTTAATTAGTAGTAATGTTTGTAGTTAAAAAGTAAATAATTTTAATTTGTAGTAATTAGTTTTAATTAGCGGTAAATAGCTATAATTAGCGGTAATTAGTAATAATTAATGGTAATGAGTAAAAAAAGAGGTAATTGTTATTACTTAGTGGTAATTTATAAAAATTAGTGATAAATCAAAATAATTATTAAAAATTAGTGTTAATTAGTAAAAATTTGTTATAAATTAATAATAATTAGTAATAATAAGTGGTAATTAGCAATAATTAGTAATAATTAGCGGTAATTAGTAATAATTATCGGTAATTAGTAAAAAAAATAGCACTAATTAGTAAAAATTAGTTATAATTGTTAATAATTAATGGTAATTAGTAGAAAATAGCGGTAATTAGTATTAATTAGCGATAATTAGTAAAAAATAGTGATAAATCAATAAAATTATTAAAAATCAGCGGTAATTAGTAATAATTAGCAACAATTAGTAATAATTACCAGTAATTAGTAAAAAATTATTATATAGTAATAAAAATTAGTAATAATAAGTGATAATTAGTAGTAATTAGTAATAATTAACATTAATTAGAATTAATTAGCAGTAATTAGTAAAAATTAGCAGTAATTAGTTAAAATTAGTATAAATTAGTAAAAATTAATGGTAATTAGTAAAAATTAACGGTAATTAGTAAAAAGTAGAGATAATTAGTGTTAATTAGCGTTAATTAGTAATAATTAGCAGTAATTAGTAAAAATTTGTTACAGACTAATAAAAATCAGTAATAATAAGTGATAATTAGTATTAATTAGTAATAATTAACGGTAATTAGTAATAATTAGTAGTAATTAGTACAAATTGGTGATAATTAGTTAAAATTAGCAGTAATTAGTAAAAATTAAAGTTAATTGGTAAAAATTAATGGTAATTAGTAAAAATTAGCAGTAATTAGTATTAATTAGCATTAATTAGTAATAATCATTGGTAATTAGTGGAAATTAGTAATAATTAGTAATAATTAGTAATAATTAGTGATAATTAGTGATAATTAGTAATAATTAGTGGTAATTAGTGATAATTAGTATAAAAAATAGTGGTGATTAGTGATAATTAGTAAAAATTAGTGGTAATTAGTGATAATTAGTAAAAATTAGTGGTAATTAGTGGTAATTAGTAATAATTAGTGGTAATTAGTAAAAATTAGTAATAATTAGAGGTAATTAGTAATAAGTAGTAATAATTAGTAATAATTAGTATTAATTAGTGGTAATTAGTAATAATTAGTAATAATTAGTGATAATTAGTGATAATTAGTAATAATTTGTAATAATGAGTAAAAATTAGTAAAAATTTCTAATAATTAACAGAAATTAATAATAATTAGTAATAATTAGTAATAATTAGTAATAATTAGTAGTAATTAGTAGTAATTAGTAGCAATTAGTAGTAAGTAGTGGTAAGTAGTTTTAATTGGTAATAATTAGTGGTAATTAGTGGTAATTAGTAATAATTAGTAATAATTAGTAGTAATTAGCGATAATTAGTAAAAAAATTGTGGTAATTATCAGTAATTAGTAAAAATTAGTGGTAATTAGTGGTAATTAGTAATAATTTGTAATAATTAGTATTAATTAGTAAAAATTAGTGGTAATTAGTGGTAATTCGTGGTAATTAGTGGTAATTACTAAAAATTAGTGGTAGTTAGTGGTCACTAGTGGTAGTTAGTGGTAATTAGTGGTAATTAGTAATAATTAGTAATAATTAGTAATAATTAGTATTAATTAGCGGTAATTAGTGGTAATTAGTAATAATTAGCAATAATTAGTGGTAATTTGTAAAAATTAGTGGTAATTAGTAAAAATTAGCGGTGATTAATGGTAATTAGTGGTAATTAGTAACAATTAGTGGTAATTAATAATAATTAGTAATAATTAGTAATAATTAGTAATAATTAGAAGTAATTAGTGGCAATTAGTAATAATTAGAAATAATTAGTGGTAATTAGCAATAATTAGTGTTAATTAGTGGTAATTACCGGTAATTAGTGGTAATTAATAATAATTTGTGGTAATTAGTAATAATTAATGGTAATTAGTAATAATTAGTGGTGATTGGTAATAATTAGTAATAATCAGTGGTAATTAGTAATTATAAGTGGTAATTAGTAATAATTATTAATAATTAGCAGTAATTAGTGGTAATTAGTAATAATTGGCAATAATTAGTGGTAATTAGAAAAAAAAATAGTAATAATTAGTAATAATTAGTAATAATTAATGGTAATTATTTAAAATTAGTGGTAATTATTAAAAATTAGTGTTAATTAGTAAAAATCAAGGGTATTTAGTAAAAATTAGTGGTAATTAGTCGTAATTATTAATAATTAGTAATAATTAGTAATAATTACAATAAATTGGTGTAATTAAAATTTTGGACATGGTTGTAAAAAAATAGTTTCATCATCTGATGATTGTAAAATCTATGTTTTATACATTTTTAGAAATATTAAGTTTTAATTAGTAAAAAATAGTGATAAATTAGTTAACGTTAACTTTAAATCTTTATAATTATTAAAAATTAGTGGTAATTAAGAAAAATTAGTAAAAATTAATGGTAATTAATAAATATTATTAGAATTGGACCTTAAATCACTATAATTAGTTAATAGTAACGGTAATTAATAAAAATCAACGGTAATTAGTAAAAAAATAGCGGTAAATAGATAAAATTTATAATATTTACATACCAATTCCAATTTTTTAATTTTCTGCTCTTTTTTGGATCGTTTTTTTCCAATAAAAATTTAATCATAAAAAATTATTTTTTAATATTTTTTAGAGAAATATAGAACAAGGAAGTTAACAAAAGTCTTTATTATATGATTTTGATTGGATAAATCATTGTAGGAATCCAAATGGTTCTGGTATAAATCTTGTATATATTGAGGGTGTTCAAGATTTTTTATCATTTGGCTCATTAAAACCAGATTTTGTTTTAGAAGGGACAATTAAGTTTCCATATAAGAAATGTGATCTGAGGAGGTTTGACACATTTAAAAAAATTGGGGTTCATCTATTGAATTTTAGTTTTTGAAAATATTATATTTTTTGGTATCAATATGGTGAATGTAGTTCCAGAGAAGATACTAATAATTTGGTTCCAGATCCATCATGGTTTCAAAATTTAGTACATGATGTGGTTGGTCCATCTTTTCAATAAAATGAAACTCAGGATGATATTGATTTAACTCCTGAGTTGAAACCATCCCAATTTTATGAGTTTTTGAAGTCCAATGAGTATGCCTTATATCCTGGTTGCAAGATAAGAAAATTTGAAGTGGTTGAAAAAATTATGGCAATTAAATTAGATAATGGAATGTCAAATAGCTATTTTAATTAGATATTATCTTTGGTTAAAACATTGTTACCTGAATGAAATGTGTTACCTATGAATTTCTATGAGAGATAGAGGATGGTTTTTAATTTAGGTCTTAGTTATCAGAAGATTCATGTATATTCAAATGATTTTATCTTATGTTATGGTAAAAATGAATCATTAGTTAGTTTTCCTATATGTGAACAATCAAGGTACAAAGAGGATCAAGTAGGGAAGTCTGGATTGATTCCTGTAAAATAGTTGAGTTATTTCCTACTTACACCCAAATTGAAGCATTTATTTATGTCTCAGATACAGTGTCATTGATGTCATGGAACAAAACCAATATTTCAACTGGTAAAAGCTTAAATCATCCTATAGATGGTGATTCATGGAAAAAAATTGACCAAGTACATCCAAATTTTACTTCAGAAGCTTGAAACATATTATTGGGTCTTTCTACTAGTGGGTTTTGTCTATTTGGTTCTTATGGTAGTCAATAGTCTTGTTGGGTCATCTTTATAACTCTATACAATTTACCACATTGGATGTTGATGAATAATCCATATATCTTTTTGACTTTATTAATTCTAGGACATCCAAAAAAGGATATCGATATTTATTTGAAGTCATTGATTGATGAGTTAAATTTATTGTGGATTAATGGTGTTAGTACATATGATTTTGTTGTGAAACAAAATTTTCTAATTAAAGTTGCATTGATGTGGATAATTAGTGACTTCCTAGTATATGGAATGTTATCTAGCTGGAGTATACATGGTCCAAAATCATGTTCGTACTATGTGAGAGATAGTAAAGCATTTATGCTCATCAATGGAAGAAAAAATTATTTTTTTTTACTGTCATTGCAGATTTATTCCAACCGATCATCCTTTTCATATGAATAAAAATCATTTTAGAAAAGGTACAATTGAAAGAGATGGGACTCCAAAAATGATCTCAGCTATTGAGTTAAAATCTATTATCTCTTCATTACCTCTCATTACCTTTGGACCGACTATAAACCAATATAAAATAGATGGCTTTAGGGAAGAACATAATTGGATAAAAAGGAGAATTTTTTGGGATATTCCATATTGGTCAAATTTTTTGGTCTGTCACATATTAGATGTCATGCATATTGAGAAGAAATTTTTTGATAATATATTTTATACAATTTTGGACACACCTGGTAAGATTAAAGATAATTTAAAGGCATGATTAGATCTTTCCCAAATTTGCAGGCGACCAAAACTTGAACTATTTGAAAATGTCATATCATAGAAGTTAATGAAGCCAAAAGAGGATTATATAGTTTCCAAAGAAAATCATTTAGTATTTTTTAAATGGATTGAAAATTTGAGGCTTCTAAATGGTTATGTTTCCAATTTGGCTAGATGTGTTAGAAATGATCATATTACCGAATTAAAAAGTCATGATAGTCATGTTATAATGGAAAGACTTATACCGATTGGATTTAGAGGTTTATTAAATTCTGTGATTTGTAATGTGCTAACAGGAATATAATATTTTTGCTGAGACATTTTTGTGGTGATAACAGACTATGATGACTAAGTAGACTGCAAGAATATGTTGTTTTAATTTTATGTAAATTGGAAGAAAATTCTCGTAGGCTTTCTTTGAGTCAATGGAACATTTGATATTATATTTGCCTCAGGAAACAAAATTTTAAGGTCCATTACAGTTTGATGTATATACCCATTCGAGATATGCATGCAGAAATTGAAGAAAAAGGTACATAACAAAGCATCAGTTGAAGGATCAATTGCATAAGCTTATTTTGTAGGAGGAAATTTCTTTCTTCGGCTCTAATTATTTTCAATCTAAATATCCCTCAAAACATAATTGCATGGTTTGTAATGAGGGAAATATTGATGATGAAATGAGAAATCAATTATCAGTTTTTAATCAGCCCAAACTTGGTTTTGGTGGATTTCATGAATTATGGATTTCATATGATGAACATCACAAGGCTCATATATATATATTCTTATCAACTGTGAACAAATTAAACCATTTGTACTATGAGTTCCCATATCATTTATTCAATATTTTTTTAAGTAAATTAATATTATTTTAATTGTAGATTATATGATAATCATATCAAGAAATAGTTGCCACAAATTATAGTAGCTTCTCTTGAAGAACGTCAAAAAAAATAATTTTTCCTACTAGTTACAAAAATTAGTAAAGTAAATTGTTTAAGGTTTAACATATAAAATCAATTTATTACTTGTTATATTGATAAAAAAATTTAAAATGTTCAGATATCTCAATATTCCAATAAAATTGATAATCGATTGTGTGTATTGGGTAACCCACCATCCAAAATGGTTAAATATTATAATGCATATGTGGTGAAAGGTTTTTTATTTCATATGAATGCATATAGGGAATAAAAAAATTAATATTGGTGTTTTCTTAAGAGTATCTCATCATAGAGAAAGTGAAGTTGACTTTTACAGCATGTTGGATGAAATAATTGAACTGTGTATGTGGGACAAAATTACATAATGATGTTTAAATATCATTAGTTGGATACTGATAGAGGATTTTATGTTCATCCACACCACAGAATCATTGATATGAAATATAAAATCCTTCTTGTAGTAAATGAACCATTTTTATTGGCTCATCAGACACTTCAAATTTATTATAAAAATTATTGTACTGCTTCAAGAGAGTTGAGTGGTTAGTGGAGAATAATAAAAATGAAATCATGTGAAAATAAATTTATCCAAAGTGAATGTGGTTCCACTGAAGTTCAAGTAATTGAAATTTTTCAAGTGAAAACTCTAAATCCATATTTTCCATGAAGAGACGTTAATATCGATGATGACACCCCGCAGTTATGGGTCGATGGAGGCGATGATGTTGTTGATGTAACAACTGGATTTGAAATAGAAAGAGATGATGAAGATAAAACTCCCATGGAAATTGATGATGCTGAGGAGGAATATGAAGATATTGACACTATCATATATGAATATGAGGATGAATATTGACACAATTAAATATTGGTTATAATTATAAATAATATATATCCATATATAATACTTGTTTTCAGTTATTTGTTGATAGCAGTCATTTCATGTTTCAGATGGCTGAAGAATGTTTATTTGATATAATTCATGATTTGTATGATGTTATTCTACCTGATGACAAGCTTGATGGTACATCATTTGACCCTTATACTGCTAACGGTCCAGCGATGACTCAGAGGGGTACGGTTTTGAGAGATTTATGATTCCTAACCCAATCCCCAAGTGACGTCCACGTCTTCAGTTAAATCCACACATACAGAGGTATATTCATTTTTGTATTTTAGTTAGTTTTCATTAATTTTCATTAATTTATTTATATACTAATTGTTTGATTATTTTTTCTCCTTTTCACATCTTTTTTCATATAGCAGTTGGACAGGGTGCGTAAATAAATAATAGTTATTTTTAAATTTATTTAATTGATAACTTGATATTGTTAATTATTTATAGATTTTATGGAATCTCATTGATGATAGCATGTGGGACACTATCTGGGAGGCATGGGAGGGTTGTATGCATGATTTTTGCCATCAATTTTTGCACAATCTGAGGAGGATAGCAATGCAGAAAGTGAAAGTCACAGATTTTGATTAGTCTTTTTGCGCCCATCGACCAGATTACATATCATCTTAAGTTTGGGATGGATTATGTTCACAATGGATGGAATTTAATTTTCAGAGGAGAGCATCATTAGGTCAACAAAACCAGGGGAGACAGGAGGTGACACATCGAGCTGATAGTCGTACATTAAATACGCATTGACAACATTTGGTAAGTACTTTTTTTAATAATTTATATACCTTTAAATGTAAACTTTTTATTTTATAGTCATATATTTATTCAAACAACATGATATTATGGATTTCTATGTTTATAGGAGGATGTAAAGTGATCCTTTCACTGGAGAGATTAGAGGTGATCGTTAGTGTCATATTTTGACCAGTATAATTTCATTTTTAGTTTTAAAATTAACTAAAAATAATATTTTAACTGTTTTAATGTTAAATTTTAATTGAATGAGTCATATGAGGTCACGATGTATCATGCACGGGCTAAGATTCAAGCTAAGACCAAGGATCAGACCTCCAGTGTAGTAGGATTTGATGATGCATCATGGATGTAGGCCGTCACACCCATGTCCTTCATTTATGGTAATTTTTTATCTTATATTCTTGGCCTAACTTTACCCCATAAGTTTCCCCTAGTTCCCCCTTGAATTTTAAGAATTTTGGACACTTTTTGAGTGGATAAAAGGGGGCGCACATTTTGGACGCACAATTTGCTAAATCGTGCAAGAAAACTATGTGGCCTTGTCCGGCTCATTAAAAATGTTGTTAAATTCCATTTATTTCCTATAGGGATTTATATAAAATCTCCCCTTTCTTCCCCCATTCTACCCTATCATCCATGTGAGCCTTCCAAACACCTCAAACCCTCCTTGGAACTCCATTTTGAAGGGGGGTTTGGTGGAGAAACTTCAAACTTCCTCAAGTAAGTGAATTTCTTCCTTAGTTACTTCCTTTTTCATGGGGTTTATTCCCTTATTCTTGAAGTTCCTTATGTCCAAAAAGTATGTTTTCAAACCTAGGGCTTGATCCTGGATTTCTTGGTCTATTCTTCTGGTTTTAGGCTTGATCTAATTCCCTTGTGGTGCAGCGGTGGTGTGGTTGAATTTTCGCACATAAATTCAAGGGTTTTGACAATTGTGGTAGGTGATTTCATGGGTAATCAGTTATAGATTAGTTATATTTGATGAATTTATATTTTTATCACACTTCTCCTTTATTATCCTTGCTGAAAAATCTGTTTTTGGTGATTTTTTTAAGAAAATGATTTTTAGGTACCAATTTTGTGTTAAATTGGGTGTTTTACATGTCTATTTTATGTTATTCCAATTGGGGTTGTTTTATAACTCATGTAATGGGTTTATAGAAATGTTTTGGGTGCTGTAAATTCTGTTTTTGTGAACATGGGTATGCACATGGTGTTCAAAGTGGTGTTTTTAAGGGATTTTGTGTGCAAAACATTGTTAAATTTTGTGAAGTTGTTTTATTGAAATTATAAAGGTTTTATTGAGTGGTGTAAGTGGTGAAAAGAATGTGTAGCTACCATAACTGATTTTTTTATGTGATAATGGCTTTTGGTATCATGATATAATGGTTTGAGCACAAAGGGGGAAGCCCAAGTATCTAGGAGGGTGGATATGTACTAGTATGCTAGTGATTTGGAGCAGTTTTATCCCTGTTTCACTAAGAAAAATAGAAAAAGACAACACTAAAAAAACTACATTGATGATTATTTGGGACCACTAGGTTATTGGTATGTTCTCTACTAGTATCTCATGCATGATAATGGATTTTTCTATGGTTACTTTACACTGAGGTACGAGGTACATGGGGCCCGAGACTAACTAGTGCCTAGGGGTGTTCTCGAGATTGGTGATCATTGAATATTTTGTAATTATATTTGGAATATGGTGGTTTTTTATGGAAAATAAAGTATATTAAATTTTTACTTGAATGTTCTCACTCATGGAAAATTCCCTTTGAAAACTGCTTACATTCAAAAAAATTATTCTTTAGAAATTATTTCCACCACTTCTTATTTATCAAAAAGTGCATTCTTTTTATCTTATATTGTTTACTCTATGTAATATCTTTGTGGTATACTATTGGGATTAGTATCATACGATAATTACACCCCTTGTGTATAAGTAGACTTGATCATGTTTGACACAGTTAAAGGCAAGGCCTTGGGTGATGGCGGTTCGGGTTGTTAGTTCTCTTCCATGGCGCGGCGTTGTGAAGATGACTTGTGGGTGATGACTCCTTGTCATGTGGAGTCCTTATGGATATTTTGATACTATTTTTATGTGTATTTGGACCTCTTTTTATATGTTTTAACCAATGTATTCAGTTCTGTATTTTTTTAAAGTCTTGTTTGGCATGAATTTTCAGATTCAGTTTATCGATTGTTTTTTATGTTTTATGTATCCATACTCAGGTAAATCGTTCCCAAACCAAAATATATGATACCCAGGCACTTTTGACAGCTAGTGGGAATAGGGAACACCCTTTGGGCCTTGTTGTGGGCTAGGTTTAGTTCCAATTTTGATGGAGACTAGATTTGGTTCGTGACAAAATTGTATCAAAGACAGGTTAATGTTTTGTGTTATATTATTATTTTGGGATGAGTCAGGCTAGACAGGAGTTAGGACTATTGGGACTAGGATTTTTGGTCATGAGTAGTGTGCTTGGACCACACCTCTCTTGGAATACCTTGAGTCACTATGGGACATTGGAATTGTTTGTTTGACTTCACTTCCAAGTGAGACGTGTGGGCTACATACTACACATGGACATCAGGTGAGGGTGGGGTGGTTGTTTATTTTATCATTGTAATGTTTTTGGATTATTTATATTTGATGTTATTGATGAAATTTTCATAATTGTTGTACTGATTTTTACTCTTGTGGCTATTGCCTTTTTTATAGCAACATGCCTCCCCAGAAATCTCTCATGCACCCACGGGAGGAAGCCGGAGAGAGTTCTACCTCACCGCTTGATCAGAGGATAGTAGAGGCTATGGTTCAGGATTTCCAAGATCTAGGACATGGATAGGATCCTATTCTAGCTCATGTTAGAGAAGATGAGATTGGTCCTAAGAAGGACAAGACACAGGAGTTCCTGAAAAATAAGCCTCCTACTTTCTAAGGTAGCATAGAACCCCAGGAAGTAGAGGAATGGATCGAAAAGATCGAGCGCATGTTCAAGTTCCTAGACACACCCGAGGAGGCCAGGGTGAAGTGTGCATATTTTCTGTTATAGGTTCCCAACCGCAGGTATTGGGAATTGGTACTTTAGACTAGGAAGAATGAGCAGATGTGTTGGGGAGATTTCAAGGCTATCTTCAATGAACAATATTGGCCTAAAGTCTTGGAATATGCTGGATCCCTAGAGTTCATGGATCTTGTTCAGGGGGATATTTCTGTGATGGATTATGCCAACCGTTTCGCTGAGCTGGTTCGGTATGCTCCTGAAATTGTCCCTAATGAGCAAGCGAAAGCCCAGAGATTTGAGAAAGGCTCAAAACCAGAGATATAATACCAAGTTTTATTGTTTAAGTTGAGGACCTATGTTGAGGTGGTTGACTGGGCATGTATGGTGGAGATTGAAAGAAAATGGAGGGATGGTTTATCTAGGATAATATCAGTAGTGGGCAGTGGTAGCTCTTCATAGAATAAAAGGAAGCGGGATGAGTAGGGGAAGAAGGGAGGTGGTGGTTTAGGCCACTCTTCCAAGCTGTTTTCATATATGTATTCTGATGTGAGATATGTCATGTGCCACCAGTGTGGGAGGATAGGGCACATCCGACCATCATGCCCATTCCCTCCAAATCCCTGTTATCAATGTGGAGGTATGGGTCACTTACAGCGCTTCTATAGGGTAGCACATCCACTTCAGAGTGGGGAAGGATCAGTGGCTTTCAAGAGGAGTTCCAGCTCAGTCAGAGCCATCAAGGATGGGGGGATCTCGATTTAGTGGCCATGGTGGTAGGGTCGGGTCATCTTCCAAGAATATCCAGTTTAGGGCACATCCACAGACTAGTGGTCTTCCTCAGGCAGAGACCAGACATCTCCATGCGGTGGATCAGGCACCAGCAGGATCATAGGTGGGACCGTCAACAGTTCGAGGTACCATTTTTATTTCATCTTCTATAGTTGTTGCTCTTTTTGATACTAGTGCCTCTGTTTCAGTCATTTCTTCCTGTTTTGTGGAAACTCTGAATTTTCTAACTGATCTTTTTTCCTTTGCAGGGGAGTTGGTGACACTGCTGGGAAAGAAGAGGGAGCAGGGTCTTAGGTGCCCATCGTGTGTTCTTTCTGTTTCAGGGGTTGAGATGGAGTGGGACCTCTTGGTCTTATATATAGATCTGTTAGACATAATATTTCGTGTGGATTGGATAGTACACTTTCAGGAACATATATATTTCTATAGGTGGTGGGTTAGTTTCACAGCACTGGATGGGAGTTGACATGTTTTTCATGGCGAATGGGATCCTCAGTCAAGTCGTACAGGACCTAAACTCCCATAGTTGGGAGATGTTTTTTTTCATATATCGTCGCTCGCAATAAAGTAATATGGTCATGATACTGAAGGTGGACTACCTCATGTAGTTTATGAGTTTCTAGAGGTATTTCTAGATGATTTTTCAGGTTTTCCCCTAGAGCAAGATGTGGAGTTCTCAATTGATCTGGCACCGAGAACACAGTCAATATCTATTCCCTCATATCGCATGGCCCCCACTGAGCTGAGGGAATTAAAGATACAGCTATATGACTTAGAATCCAAAGTATTTATTCACCCGAGCATCTCTCCTTGGTCTGGTCCTGTGTTATTCATGAAAAAGGCTGACAGATCCCTCTAGTTGTTCATTGACTACCAGAAGCTGAATAAGGTAACAATCAAGAACAAATATCATTTGCCCCGAATAGATTAATTGTTTGATCAGTTTAAGGGAGAAAGGTGTTTTTATAAAATAGACTTGCATTTGTGCTATCATCAACTCAGGGTGAAAGCGGTAGATATTCCAAAGACAGCCTTCTAAAGTAGGTACAACCACTTTGAGTACTTGGTCATGCCCTTTGGATTGACCAATGATCCAACGGTCTTTATGGAACTCATGAATAGGGTGTTCCATCAGTATCTCGATTCTTTTGTGGTAGTATTTGTGGATGAAATCCTAGTTTATTCAGGATATGAGGAGGAACGTGATCATCACTTGTGGATTGTCCGGGGCACCTTGCGAGAGAATCACCTTTATGCAAAGTATTCCAAATGCACTTTTTAGATTGGGTAAGTGAAATTTTTGGGGCATGTGATCTCAGAGCAGGGGGTTTTGGTAGACCCCAAGAAGATCAGTGTAGTTATTTCATGGGAGAAGTTGAAGAATGTGTTTAAGATCAGGAGTTTCCTTGGCCTAACTGGTTATTATAGATGTTTTATTTGGTATTTATCTCGGCTTGCTTCACCGATGACCATGCTCAATCAGAAAGGGGTGAAGTTTCTATGGGGGCCAGAATGTCAGGCGTCTTTAGAGGAGCTGAAGAGGCAGTTGACTACCTCCCCCATTCTGATTTTTCTAGAGGCTGGAAAGGGTTATGTGGTGTTTTTTAACACTTTAGGTATGGGTCTCAGGTGTGTACTTATGAAATATGATCATGTGGAGGTGTATGGATCTCGCCAACTCTGACCACACGAAAAAAATTACCTAACCCACGACTTGGATTTAGCAGTTGTGATGCATGCTTTGAAGACTTGGCATCACTAACTCTTTGGGGAGAAGTTTTTGGTTTACTCTGATCACAAAATCTTGGCCTATATATTATCGTAAAAGGACCTCAACATGAGGCAGCGTCATTGAATTGAGTAATTGCAGGGGTTCGACTTTGACATTTTCTATACCCCAGGAAAGGGTAACTTGTTGGATGACACTTTAAGAAGAAGAGTCCCAGTGCAGGATTTGTGGAAGTCGAATGATGAGTGGACTCTAATGGAACTCTTTACTCAAATTCATGTGGAGACCAAGGAGAAAAATGGGGGTGAATTCGTGGTGAGATTTCAGTTGAATCCTTCTCTGGTGGAGCTAATTCAGTGGGAACAACCCAATGATGGGATTTATCAATGGTCAAAGAAGTTTCTTCGTGGTGGGGAGATGTCTTCCGATTGGTCTTTACCTCCTGAGGGCATCCTATGATTTAAGGGACATTCAGTAGTGTCGTTATCTCTGCAAAAGGTGGTGATACAGGATAGCCACCAGTTTCAGTGGGTTGTCCATCTGGGTTACATAAAGATGTATTATGATGTCTATCAATAGTTATGGTGTCCTGGTATGAGATGAAACATCATGGACTTCTTGTCACGATGTTACACATGCCAGCAGGTGAAAGTAGAGTATCAAAGGCCCTCTCGTTTTCACCATCCATTACCTATTTCTACCTGGAAGTGGGAAGATGTCACCATGGACTTCATTGTTTTCTTTCCTTGTACACCTTGGGGTAAGAATTTTATTTGGTTGGTGATTGATCATCTGACCAAATCAACTCACTTCATTCTGATTAGAGATACAACTAAAGTGGATGAGTTGGGCCATTTGTATCTTCAGAAGGTGGTAAGGCTCTATGGTGTGTCATCGACAGTTGTCTTATATATAAACCCTCGCTTTAATTATAGTTTTTGGGAAGTCCTTCAGAATTCCTTGGGGTCTTAGATTAATATGAGAACGGTATTCCATCCTCAAACGGATGGTCAGACAGAGCGGGCGAATCAGATTTTGGAGGACATTCTATGTGCATGTGTTCTGGACTTTAGAGGTTCCTAAGATAGCCATTTGGGATTGGTTGAGTTTTCTTATAATAGAAGTTAAAAATACTCAATTCAAGTGGCTCCTTTTTAGGCGCTCTATGGTCATCCTTTTTGGTCCCCCCTGTGTTGGGATGAGGTAGGTGAGACCTTACTACTGGGGCTGAGTCTAGTCAAGGAGACGTCTGAGAAGGACAAGTTGATAAGGAAGTTCTTATTGACATCTTAGAGTCTCCATAAATAATATTCTAACCAGAGGCATCGATACCTAGATTTTTTTTGGGGGTGATAGGGTATTCTTGAAAGTGGCCCCTCGTCTGGGCCATCATCGATTAGGAAATCAAGGGAAGCTGATGCCCCCGGAATGTTGGGTCTTTTGAGATCATTGAGCGTATTAGCAAGGTGGAATATAGTTTGGACTTAACTTATTAGTTTACATCCATCCATGATGTATTCCATGTCTCCCAGTTGAATAAATACAAACCATATCAATCCCATGTACTGAATTGGGAGGAGTTGGATATAGAGTCGGATTTATCTGTTTTTGAGCGGCCGGTGCAAATAGAGGACTTCCAAGAAAAGGTGCTTTGGGGAAAGTCTATTCCACTGGTCCAAGTTCTTTGGAAGCATTTAAATGATACACATGATACATGGGAGAAGAATTCATGGGTCAAGAAAGAGTATTTGTTCCTATTTTTCGATCAATCTTCAGGTTGACTTTCTGGGATGGAAAGTTTTTGTGGTGGGGAGAATTATCACACCCATGTCCTTCATTTAAGGTACTTTTTTTCTCTTATATTCTTGGCATAACTTTCCCCCATAAGTTTCCCCTAGGCCCCCTTTAATTTGAAGAAGTTTGGACACTTTTTGAGTGGACAAAATGGGGCGCACGGTTTGGGTGCACAGTTTGCTAAACTGTGCAAGAAAACCGTGCAGCCTTGTCCAGCTCTTTAACAATGTTGTTAAATTCTATTTTTTCCCTCCCAGGATTTATCCAAACTCGCCCCTTTCTTGCCTCATTCGACCCTATCAGCCATGTCAGCCTCCCAAGAACCTCAAAACCTCCTTGGAACTCCATTTTTAAGGGGGGATTTGGGGGAGAAACTTCAAACTTCCTCAAGTAAGTGAATTTCTTCCTTAGTTCTTTCCTTTTTCATGGGTTTTCTTCCCTTATTCTTGAAGTTGCTTATGTCTAGAAAGTAGGGTTTCAAACCTAGGGTTTGATATTATATTTCTTGGTTTATTATTCTGGTTTTAGTCTTGATCTAATCCACTTGTGGTGCGGCGGTGGTGCGGTTGAATTTTTGCAAAAAGATTCAAGGGTTTTGACACTTGTGGTAGGTGATTCCATGGGTAATCAATGCTAGATGAGTTAGATTTTCTGAATTTCTATTTTTAGCACACTTCTCCTTCATTATCCTTACTGCAAAATCTGGTTTTGGTGACGTTTTTTAGGAAAATGATTTTTAGGTACCAATTTTGTGTTAAATTGGATGTTTTACATGTCTATTTTATGTTATTCCAATTGGGGTTGTTTTATAACTCATGTAATGGGTTTATAGAAATGTTTTGGGTGTTGTGTAAGTGATGAAAAGAATGTATATCTACTGTTTTGAATTTTTAGGACCAGAACTGATGTTTTTATGTGATAATGGCTTTTGGTATCATGAGATAATGGTTTGAGCACAAAGGGGGAATCCCGGGTATCTAGGAGGGTGGATATGTACTAGTACGCTAGTGATCCGGAGCGGTTTTATCCCTGTTTCACTGAGAAAAATGGATAACGACAATACTAAGAAAACTATATTGATGATGATTGGGGACCACTAGGTTATGGGTATGTTCCTTACTAGTTTATAGTGCATGAGAACAGAATTTTCTATGGTTACTTTACACCGAGGTACAAGGTATATTGGGTTCGAGACTAACTAGTGCCTAAGGGTATTCCCAAGATTGGTGATCATTGACTCTTTTGTAATTATATTTGGAATATGGTGGTTTTTTCTGGAAAATACATTAGCTTACATGTTTTACTTGAATGTTCTCACTCATGGAAAATCCCCTTTGAAAACTGCTTACATTCAAAAGTTTAATTCTTTAGAAATTATTTACACCACTTCTTGTTTATCAAAAATGGCATGCTTTTTATCTTGTATTGTTTACTCTATGGAATATCTTGGTGGTATCCTATTGAGATTAGGCTCAAACCCTACTTACACCCCTTGGGTGTAAGTATAATTGATCATGTTTGACACAGGTAAAGGCAAGGCCATGGGTGATGGCAGTTCGGGTTGTTAGTTCTCTTCCATCGTGCGGTGTTGTGGAGATGACTTGTGGGTGATGACCCCTTGTCGTGTGTAGTCCTTGGGGATATTTTGATGCTATTTTTATGTGTCTTTAGACCTCTTGTTATATGCTTGAACCTATGTATTCAGTTCTGGATTTTTGTAAGTATTGTTTGGGATGAATTTTTAGATTCGGTTTATCGATTGTTTTTTTTTTGTTTTATGTATCCATACTTAGGTAAATCATTCCCAAACCAAAATATATGATACTCAGGAACTTATGCTAGCCTGTGGGGATAGGGAACGCCCTTTTGTCCATGTTGAGGTCCGGGTTTGGTGCCGATTTTGATGGTGACCAGATTCGGTTTGTGACACAGGTGACTTAGTATGGCTTCGAGAAAGGCCGAGTTGTTGGTATCGGCTCTCAATTGACATCTGGGAGTTATTATGGTACTGATGCGATGTCATCATGAAGCTTGATAGGATCTCATAGAGAGTCATCGTCATTTGATGCACAATATAAGGAGCAACTGTGAGCTCAGGGTGATCTTATAGAGACCATGCATAGGGAGCAGGAAGAGCTCTGTCGACAATAGCAGTAGAAACAGGAGGAGATGTGTTAATGGTAGCATCAGTAGCAACATGAACAGATGATGAAATACATGCAACATCTGAATCATGCTTTAGGGATAGATTTCCCTCCACCAACTCCTCTAGCTCCTCCAGATGACCCTCCCCCTTAGTGATCTATATACTTTTTACTGATAAACATTTGAATGTAAAAAAAATTGTAATATTTTTATAAATCCATATAGTTACATTTCTATATAGTGCGTTTTTTATATTATTATGAATATTGTGTTTTTTATTATTTTCTTATTTTCTTATTTTTTATTATTTTTCTTATTTTATTATTTATTTATTATTTTTTTTTATTTTATTATTTATTTATTATTTATTTATTATTTATTATTATTATTTATTATTATTATTTATTATTATTATTATTATTTTATATTATTATGAATATTGTGTTTTGTATTATTTTATTATTTTATTATTTATTTTTTAATCATTTTTTTATTTTATTATTTTTTGTTATTTTAATTATATTTTTATTAATTTTATTAGTTATTATTATTATTATTATTATTATTATTATTTATTATTATTATTATTATTATTTTATTAAATTTTATTAATATAAATTTTTATTATTATTTTTTATTATTTTTAAGTTTTTTTATGATAGGTAGTTAATCTCATCACAAATACTTATTTGCGACGAGCCCGCCGCAAAAGGATTTTTTTAAACCCAGATAAACTATTTGTGATGCAAAGGGCTCCTGTCGCAAACAAAAACTATTTTCGACATCGTTTTCTGCAATGGGTCATTTACGACAGGATGTCATCACAAATGAACCATTGTAAATACTTCAATTTCCAGTTGTGATTCTTCATCTCCAAAACACCCTTTTGAGACATTCTAAATCTCAAAATCTCATTCTAAGTCTTGAATTAAGATTTGACCTGTCTGATATTGAAAATTCAAATTCCTTCAAAAGAATTTGATCCATCTGGATGCAAGATCATACACTTATGTAGACTCTTCTATGTAAGGGTAAAATGGACTGAAGGGATCACTCTGATACCACTGAAGGGATTCATTGGGATTTAATAAAAATTATTAGAGGTAGAGGAATAGATTAAAATCCCTTATCCTTGATCTCTCATGCATGAAATACGAAACCTACACAAAATTGGAAATGAAGAATGCTGATGTAAACATGTGTATTGTTCATTGTAGAAGCCTCTGCAACATTTTGTCTTCATTTTATACGTTTGATTAAGATCATAGGCGTGAAAAAAAATGTCTCCCACCTCTAAAGGTATTCATGGATCAATATGAATCTTTCTTCATACAAGTGGGATCCTTCTTCACCCATGGTGTTCTAGAACAGTTAGTGTTTCCTAGCTAAGCATTACCGAAATAGAATGTCAAAATGAGCTAAAAAAACTCAATACAGAGGCACCATTATTTGGCATGAAACTACCCAGGGATGATCTAGTTCCACCCATTACTTTCTTTCCTTACACAAGATAATCCAGGAGCACATAGATTTAGCATGAAACTACTCATTTGGATGATCGAGGTCTTGATAAGTGACACTTTGAAAGTAATCTAATGCTTAGTATTTTAAGGGGATTTGATATCTAATGTATATTTTACAAAGTGTTATAAATATATAGGATTTCAAAATCAAAAGGAATAATTAATATATTTTTTAGTTTGTATTAAAATGATGAAGAAAAAAAGTTGCAACAACAAAGATTTGATTGTAAAAGATTTTATCAAGCTCGGATGAATCTGTGTAAAGGATGTGTATCTATGTTTCATCTCTCTTATATGATAAGATAGTAGGTTTGATAATATGTCATGACTCGTCCCCTAGGGATCATGTTGTGACTACCCCAAGCCTGCCTTCTATAGGCCGGGGCCTGGTACCTAGCACTGAATAGGCATATCCAAAAAAAGGAAAGGTATTTTCCTTAAAACCTGTACATGCGCACAAAGCTCAAACTGTGGAAAGGTAAACACTAAGTAAACCACAACTATCACAAGAAAAATAATGTGAGTACAATAAAAACTGAAAGTAAATGGGCCAGAATAAAAACCCAACAAAAGACAACTGCAAACAAAAGGGAGTACAAGATCGCTGATAAGCCATCTGATAAAAACCCCACCGGATGGGTAAGTGTAGAGTAAGTGCCAGAAGCCTTATAATTACGCTCGTTCATCCCGTATCACTAAGCACCACCTAGTCCTAGACCACCAAGGTCTCCATCGAAGCATTGATCACCTGCACGGGACACGACACATGTGGGAAAAGCCCGTGAAGGGGTGAGTAATACAATACACAATAGGGACCCAAAATCACAAAGGAAAGACCACAAAGAAGGACCACGCGGCAAGATCACACAGCAAAGACAGCTCACACCAGGTATAAATCAAAGTATAGGAAATAGAATTATCAATTGTAAAGTTGAACATTCATACTTATAAGGGGTTCATCATCTAGGCTCTCTTATCACCTGGGCCAGCGGGATTACTTAGACCCACTCATCTCTAGGGACAGCCAGATTACTTAGACCCGCTTGTCTCTGGGCCATCTGGATCACTTAGACACGCTCCTATCTGGGGAAAGCTGGATCACTTAGACCCACCCATCTCTAGTCCAGTTGGATCGCTTAGACCTGCTCATTTCTAGGTCAGATGGACCACTTAGACCCACTCATCTCTGGGCCAGCTGGATCACCTAGACCCACTTATCTCTAGGCCACCTAGATCACTTAGACCCGCTCGTCTCTAGGCCAGCTGGATCATTAAGACCCGTTCATCTCTTAGACAGCTGGATCACTTAGACCCACTCGTCTCTGGGCCAGCTAGATCACTAATACCTGCTCATCTATGGGTCTGTTGGGTCAATAAGACCCGCTCATCTCTTTTCCAGCTTGATCACTAAGACCCGCTTGTAATATCCTTCATGTCACAGCTAGTCGTAGGATTCATGCTTGTAGTGTGCTTGATTCTGGGATAATATACTCCTCAAGCCATCGGTTGCATCTCAACTACCATGAAATATCACTTAGAGTATTCCCAAAGGAACTTCTTATCACAAGGGTCCCAACTCCCCAAACAACGAGTCAATCTAATGCATGGTCTAAAAGATATTAGTGTTTTAGTAAACAGGGGTCGGATGTGTCCCGACCCAATCCGACCTGGTCGGAACAACCCAACCAACATGGCCTGGAGGTCCCGCATGACCCAACCCGGTTCGTTCGACTTAACCCAACCTGATGGAGTATGGGCCATCCAGGCCCATTGGGCCTTGTTGGACCCGACCCGGTTTGGCTGTGGGTCTAGCCCGTCTGGTCACCCAGCAATCTGATTTCATCTAGCCCAGCTCGCATGGTGGGCTGGTCCTCCCCCTGCCCAGATGACTGATGAGTGTTCGGTTTGTGCCGCACACATCCAAAAGAAGTCGGCCTCCCCTTTTCCACACGTCGAGGTCCACCGACACAGCACCCGAGCAATGCCACCCTCTAGCACTTGTCCGCTGACGCGGATTGGTCCTTCTACGGTTCTAGCTCTCCGTTGTGGTCTACAGACCACGACCTTGCGCCATGTGGCACCTTCAGTGCGGATAGGTGGTAGTATCCACCTACCACCAACCGTCGGCCTCCGTGCCAATGTCCCCTATCACCGTCACGATGCACTTCCAGTACGCGGCCTCCCGCCTGCCACTGTGGATGGGGTTTCACAGCCTGGTGCCACCGCTGCAGCCTCTTGCCATTATCGTGGCCCTTCCTCTTGGTGTCTCCTTGGCCAATGTGCCGCCATTATTGTGTCATGAAGAACGAGAAGGATGAAAGGAGAGAAGAGGGGAAGAAGTCACACACAGAAACACCCAAAGAACGATCCAGGTCTTTGTTCATATTAACCCAAATGCATTCTTGTTATCAGGATCATGGAGAACCATAATTAAAGTTGAAAGATCACTAAGATAAATATCCAATTTTCCCTGCATCATTAACCACCATGCATGAATGATCTATTCGCAGTTAACTTGTTTGTGAGTTAACCCACATTCTTCATTTGAAGAAAAGAATGGGGAAAAGTAATAATTTACTTAAAATAAAACCCCCAACCTGGGATAGAATTGTCGGTTGAGGAAGAATAAGATCACGTGCCTCCGCTCCTCGTTCTTGATCTATAACCCATAGTTGCGAGAAATTTCCTGAAGGGTGGAAGAAGGGGTGTTCTTCGTTCGTCGTCACCACCCACCAAAGCCTCAGAGTAATTATAGTATTGTGCCAACAATCATTCATTGCTTGTTAGGCTATTAATTGACAAACATGAATTATCATTTCTATTACACTGCATTGCAGCATCATTATGCTGACTCATTAATGAGGTTCATTAATGATATTTATCGTCTCCTTGTCGCTGCACTGTAGCGCTGATGTTCCACTGCTCAATTATGAAGAAAACAATTAACATAACTTTTTAAGTTATTTTATTTTTCTTCCAAAAATTCTGAAAATTAACTTTCACCCTTGACCCGTGCCGGTCAAGGTCAAGCTCTGCCTAAGGGAAACATGCCCTCACGAGCTCAACAGTAATCCCATATTTTCAATCTGAGTTACCATTTAGGAGTTACAAGGATTTAAAAATAAAATAATTGTTACTTAATTATTTTATTTATGGCCAAAAACTACTTACCACTGTTGACCCACACCGGCCAATGTTAGGCCCTTTCTAAGTGAACCCCAACGCTCTGAGTTCAATGGTGCCCTCATATTTTTGATCTAGTCACAGATTTAAAAGTTAGAAAAACATGTTCGTATGTTTATTTAATGAACCTTAAAAATAGTTCAAAAATAATTTTCGAGCACTCTATGCCTCGGAATTATGTGTCGTCTCAGATCTTGGTCTTGAAATAATCCTATTTAATTTTTAAAAAAAATTACATAGAATTATGGGGTATTAAATTACTCTCCCCTTTAGGGATTTATATTCTCATAAGCCAAAAAAAATGTTAATCGAACAAATAGGGGTACTGAGCATGAATATGAGCCTCATGCTCCCTCGTCCTCTCCTAGAGATTCCCATGCTGCCAACAGACACGCACCATAGGAATCAACTATCCACGAAGGATCCTCTCTTGTCAATACTCTATCTCTATTGGGTACTCCTCCAATGTCGGCGCGTCGTCAATCTCCATCTCGTTGTGGTCGATGATGTGAGAAGGTTCATGCACATATCTCCTCAGTTGGGATATGTGGAAGACACTATGCACCCTCTCTAATTGTGTCGTTAGATCCAAGCGGTACACCACCTCGCCCACTCTACATAGTATCAAGAAAGGTCTGATGAACCTCGGAGATAACTTTTCACCCTGACCAAATATCTTTATCCCTCTTCGAGGAGAGACTCTTAGGAATATGTGGTCCCCCTCCTTGAAATCCAAAGTTCTTTTTCACCTATCATCATAGGACTTCTATCAGCTTTGTGCGGTCTTCATCCACTCTCGGATGACCTACACCTTCTCAGTGGTAGCTTGTACCATCTCTGGACTCATGAGTGATGACTCCTATGGGTCTATCCAACATAATGGTTACCTTCTTGGTCATCCGTACAGTGCCTCGAACGGTGCCATACCGATGGTGGAGTGGTATCCATTGTTGTACAAAAACTCCACTAGTGGTAGGTGGTCCTCCCAACTATGACCAAAATCGAGAATGCAAGTACAGAGAATGTCTTCCAAGTTCTGTATGGTCTGCTCCGTCTGGACATCTGTCTGTTGGTGAAAGGTTGTACTCAAGAACAACTGAGTCCCAAAAGCCTCTGGTAATACCTTCCACAACTGGGATGTAAAGTGTGCATCATGATCTGATATTATTTTAGATGAGACTCAATGGAGTCGAGTTATCTCCTACACGTAGAGGCATCTCAAGCTCTCTACTGAACCTTGTTCTTGAATGGTTAGGAAGTGGGATGACTTGGTGAGTCATTCTACAATCACCCAGATGGTATCGTTCCCCTTGGACATACATGGTAAGACCATCACAAAATCCATTGATATCTCATCCCATTTCCACTCTGGTACCTCGAGGGGTTGTGTCAAACCTGCTAGAACTTGGTTCTCAGCCTTCACTTGCTGACAAGTGAGGCATCTCGAGATAAAATTTGCCACTGCCTTCTTCATCCCCATCCACTGGTACTGATGTCAGAGGTCCCAGTACATCTTCGCCACACCTGGATGTACCTCAAAATGGTATTCATGTAACTCACTTAATACTTTCTCCTATAACACCACTGGTACAATGGTGCGTCCTCTGAAAAGAATGACATGCCCCCCACCTTTTGAATATCCATTAGGGTCATTCCTTGTGGACATCTGGGCACGTGTAGTCTTGCAGCTGGCATCTCTAAGTTGCACCTCCTTGAATCATTGTAAGAGTGGAGGTGAAACTACCATCGACTGAAGAAAGGATGCCTCATCACTATCCACAAAGGATATCTGAAGAAAGGTCGACTACTCTAAGGCCTCGTTCAGTAGTTGTGAACTTGATCTTCTGCTGAGAGAATCCTCCACCATGTTCCCCTTCCTAGGATTATAAAATATCTCAAATTCATAGTCCTGGAGGAACTCTATCCAATGATGTTATATCAGGTTTAGATCCTTTTGAGAAAAGATATACTTGAGACTCTTATGGCCAGAGTATACGATAAATTGTTCGCCCATAAGGTAGTGTCACCATATCTTCAATGTGAAGACTACCACTGAAAACTCAAGGTCATGATTCACATAGTTCTACTCATCCGGTCTCAATTGTCATGATCCATAAGTAATCATTTCTTTCCCTTGCATAAGGAAAAAACCAACCCTAGTTCTTGGTTCATCACATAACACCATGTAGTCGGCACCCTCCTATCCTCCAATGGCCCGAAGGCTTTCATTTTTTATTGATTTTGATAATCCACCTTTCAAGGGGTGAGGTGGAACCCTTACAAGGCTTGTAGGCGTAATTATTACATGGACCATAGGCCTTAGAGGAATTCATTTCCCGTAGTCTTCAAACATTACATAAAACCCAGACTAACTACTTAGAACTGCTCCTCCCCAACATCTTCATAATGAAATCAGCTCTCCATCTTCGCATGGCTGTTTGGCTAAGCTTTCCCATGCATGCACAGGATTTTCCCAATGGTAGGTGCCATACACTCTCATTCTTTCAATCTATTTAGTTTCTTCTATGGTTAAATCTCCTTGCTCATCCTCCTTCTAGAGATTGTTCCTTGTAGGTTGTCTGGTTTGCATCTGCACTTAAGGTGGACCAAAGGCCTTGAGGTGGCCCGAAGGCCTTACTGACCCGAAGGAATGGGTGGCCCAAAGTCCTTAAAGGACTCAGGGACCAAATTGGTGGCCCGAAGGTCCAAAAGGGGGAATAATCCCAGATTCTACAGTGACAAACAGTATCTACTACAGTCCGCACTACAGTACCTACTATAGTACTACTACAGTTCCCGTTATAGTGTCTTCTACAGTCCTTCTATAGTAACCTAGAAATATGCCTCCATCTGGATTTGATCCTGGGTCACCTGGATGCACTTAAGGATTCCTCACCAATCGGGTTGAGGCTCATGTGTGGCTCCCTCCTCTAGAAAACTCGAGATAGGAGTACTCTTCAAGATCTTCCTTAGCTTCTAAAAGCTCTACTGGAATCCTTCTGTCCACACGAAGGGTTTTCCATTCTTTTTTAATGTTTTCATAGGTTCTTACACTCTATAGATGTCGGTTAAAAACCTCTAATAGTAACCAACCAATCCAAGGAAACTCCGCACCTTCGTAACACTCTTGGGTGGCTTCTAAGAAAGAACTGCTTTGATCTTCGCTGGATCCACCACAACTCCAGCCTCTGAGATGACATGTCCCAGGAAGTAGACCTTTATTATCTAGAACTCACACTTAGAGATATTTACATAAATTTGGTACTCTTGGAGTGTGTCTAGAACCATCCTCAGGTGTATCTCATGCTCCCCCTAAGATGCTGAATACACTAAGATGTCATCAATGAAGACCACTACAAACCAGTCTAAGTACAGTTGTAAGATCCTATTCATGAGTCCCAAGAACACTGCTGGGGTGTTCTTCACACCAAACGACATCACTAAGTACTCATATTGTCTATAGCGACATCTGAAATCCATCTTTGAGATGTCCTCATCTCGTACTTGAAGCTAGTGATAGCCCGATCTGAGGTTTATCTTCGAGAACCATCTCACTCCTTTTAGCTGATTGAAGAGGTCATCAATCCTTGGTAGAGGATACTTTTTCTTCACAGTCACTTGTTTTAGGCACCGGAAGTCCACGCATAACCTCAAGATTCCATCTATCTTCTTGGAAAACAACACTGGGGCTTCCCATGGTGAAACATTGGGTATTATGAACCCATTCCTCTGAAAATCCTCCAATTGTACCCTCAGATCTTGGAGCTCTATAGGATCCATCCGATATGTAGGTATTGATATAGGTTCCATCCTGAGGTATAGATCAATGAAAAAGTATACCTATATGTGAGGAGGTAGTCCTGAAACATCCTCTAGAAAGACTTCCTCGTACTCATCCACCACTGTAGAAAACTGTGGACTCATCTCATCCATTGCACTGAGGGTCATACTAGCCAACTGATGAGTGATCAACCACACCCTCCTACATGTGATTCAATCCTATGCTGCTTCGGTTTCCTTTTCACTGATAAAGGAAAACTTGGTCCCATCTTCGGGGACACACCACATTGTGCGGCTAAAATAGTCGATCTGGGCATGGACTACTGATAGCCAGTCCATACCCATAATGATGTCGTAAGCCCTCAACGTCGCTATTAGGAGATACCAGTCGAAGCTCTCGCCTAAAAAAGTAATCTCACACTATCGGCACCAGTGTGTGATCATCAAATCCTTTCCCGTAAGAGTCTCTAATCATAAGGATCAGGCCAATGGCTCAATCGGAATCTCTGAGCTCCGAACAAGGTTCATGGAAAGGAAAGATTTAATAGTACATGTTTCTATAAGAACTACAGCTAAAGTGTAGAAGACACAAATCTTACCTCATATCATCTCTGGGACATCGGGACCGTAGGCCTCGACTACCTAGAGTTGATCCCGCCCCTGTCCATCTGCTCCTAGAGCCTGGGGAGGACCACCTACGAGTGGTGGTGGTGGTGGTACCTCGTACCTATGCCTACCTCCTACCACTTGTCTCGCTCCTCTACCATGCCCACCGCCTAGCAGACCACCCTGCTCCTATCTCTATTGCTACCTCGGCAGTCCCTCAACCATCTATCCGCCCTATGCACGGCGAGTTGAGAAATCCCAAACCATGTTCCCCTACCCACCGTATGTGTTGCATACTCTGTTCCCCTGATGACTCCCTCTACCCCGGGAGCCTTGCACCACCAACCCTAAGTCATGGGGTCGTCCTCTGAATGGTATGGACTATTTGGGCCTTTGTGTCATCTGTCAGTTACCTTACACGTATGACTCGGCCACCCATCACCCTACGGTAGCTCCCACCATCAGTGCCTGCTCAGCGAGGAATCTCTCTACTAGTAGAGATCACTTCAGCACCCCATCCTGTGTAGGGATGCTGAGGGAAATCATTATTGCCCTGATCTCCCATCAGAGTCCCTTCTCAAAGGTTCGGGCCCTGAAGAAAGGGCCATGCACCATATCTATAGAGTAATGGGAGTGGTATGTGAATCTCACAGAGTACTCATCCACTGTAAGGTTTCCCTGCTATAAGTCAAGGAGTTCCTATATGTGAATTGAGCACAAAGTTGCGGGGAAGAACTCCTCCCTGAAAAGTCGCTCGAAGATAGACCAGGTGAGTGTCGCCTCCTCGTGAGTCTGAATGGTCAAAATCCACCATCTCCCCACCAAGACTTTCAGAAGGCTCGTTGCTAGAATTGCCATTTGGTCATGTGGCGTCCTCACTAAGAGAAAGAATCACATCACTGCCTTCAGTCAATCCTCAGCGACCTAAGAATCTATCTCTCCCCTAAACATGGGAGGTCTCTGTCACTGGAACTTTTGTAAGTCATTGAACCTACGTGTGTCCTCTACTAGTATCACCGATAGTAACTGTTGACCAATGAGTGGTGGTATCACTGGGACACCTCCCAAAAGTTCCATCTCGGGAAACGGTCCATGTACTAAAGCCTCATCGCTCAATGGACCATCCTTGTGGTCTCGCTCTGGAATTATAGCTGGCTATCTGTGTGGAGGCATCCTAAAAGAGATCAAGATGGACCACAGTCAAAAGATTATGCCTGGTGAGCTGAATCTAAATCAAAAATATCATGATAAATACTCAAAGACGCATGTAGCCAGTTTTTTCATGTACCGATTCGTAAAGTAGAATTCAGGGTCCTGATGTATGAATACGTCAGCCACTGCACCAACACTAGACTCCCTGGCCTGAAATCTGAACTCGAAACACTTAACACTATTTCCCCATCAAAATTTACAGACTCTTAGTTCTTCTGGTAGAACTAACCTACTCTAATACCACTTTTTCACGACCCATTCCTCAGGGCCCACGTCGTGACTACCCCAGTCCCTCCTTCCATAGGTCAGGGGCTGGAAACTAGTACCGAATAGGAATATCTAAAAAAAGGGAAGAAATTTCCTTAAAACCTGTACACGCACACAAAGCTCAAACTAAGGAAATGTAAATATTAAGTAAAACACAACTATCACAAGATAACTATTGTGAGTACAATACAAACTAAAAGTAAATGGTCCAGAATAAAAACCCAAAAAAATACAACTACAAACAAAATGGAGTACAAGATCGCTGATAAGTTGTCCACTAAAAACTCCACCTGATGGGTAAGTGTAGAGTAGCTACTAGAAGATATAGAAGTATGTATGTTTATCCCGTCTCACTAAGCACCCCCTGGTCTCAGACCACCAAGGTTTACATCGAAGCGTCAATCACCTACATGGGACACAACACGTGTGGGTGAAGCCCGTGTAGGTGTGAGTAATACAATACTCAATAGGGACCCCAAACCACAAAGGAAAGACCACAAAGCAAGACCACACAGCAAGATCACACAGCAAAAATAGCTCACACCAGGTATAACTCAAAGTATAGGAAGTAGAATTATTAGTCGTAAAGATGAAAATTTATACTGTTGATGGATTCATTATCTAGGTCCGCTCATCACTAGGGCCAGTGGGATCACTGAGACCCACTCATCTCTGGGGCCAGCTGGATCACTTAGACCCGCTCGTCTCTGGGCCAGCTGGATCACTTAGACCCGTGCGTCTCTGGGCTAGTTGGATCTCTTATATCTTCTCATCTCAGTTCCAACTAGATCACTTAGATGTAATCATCTTTGGGCCATCTAGATCACTTAGAACCACTCATCTCTGGGCCAGATGGATCACTAAGACCCTCTCATCTCTTGGCCAACTGGATCACTTAGACACACTTGTCTCTAGGCCAGATGGATCACTAGGACCCAATCATCACTAGGACTGCTAGATCACTAATACCCACTCATATCTGGGCTAGCTGGATCACTAAGTCTCGATCGTCATATCCTTCACGTTACAGCCAACCATAGGATTCCTGCTTGTAGCGCACTTGATTCTGGTAGAATTTACTCCTCAAGCCATTGGTCTCATATCAACTGCCAAAAAAATCTCACTTAGAGTATTCCCAAAGGACCTTCTTGTCGTAAGGGTCCCAACTTCGCAGACGGAACATCAATCGAATGCCCGGTTTGAAAGATATTGGTGTTTTAGTAAACAAGGGTCGGTTGTGTTTGGCCCGATCTGACCTGGTCAGTCCGACCCGACCAATCCGGCCTGGGGGTCTCACATGACTCGACTCGGTTCGATAGACCCGACCCAACCTAGTGGGTTCTAGGCTGGACCAGTCTGGCCTGGCTGATGGGCCAGGACCATTAGGCCTTACTGGACCCAGCCCGGTTCAGCCGTGGGTCCAGCCCACCGGGTTGCCCAGTGACCCGGTTTCATCCAACCTGGCCCGCAACAGGCGGGTCGGTTCTTTCCCAGCCCGGGTTGCCCAACAGCCCGGTTTTTCCCGTCGGCCCGACCCGCATCGGCGGACCGGATCATCTCTACCCCAGGCCGCCCAGTGGCCCGGTTCGCGCCATCGGCCCTACCCACTTGGTGGACCCGTCCTCACCCTGCCCAGATGCTCACTGGGCATCCGGTTCATGCCGCACGCGACCAAAAAAACCAGCTACCCAATTTCTGCATGTTGCGGCCCGCCAACGCGATCCGCTCCTCCAATGTGGCGCTGCCCTCCAGTGCAGGTCTACTTACACGGATCAGTCCTTCCACATGACTTGTGGCTCTTCCATGGGTCTAGATCGCCATCGCGATCTGTAGACCACGACCTTGTGTTGTGTGACACCTCTGACGCGGCCGGGTGGCCGTGTCCACCTACCTCCAGCTGCCGGCCTCCGTTTCAGCATCCCATGTCATTGTTGTGGCGTGCTGCCAGCGTGTCGTCTCCCACCTACCACCACAACCGAGGTGTCGTGGCCTCCTGGCATTGTTGCAGCCTCTCGCTTGTGTCGTGGATCGCCTAGTTTTGGACCTTTTCCCTTGTGTCTCCTCGACCGATGCTGTAACACCCCGAGATTTTATGAAAAATATTCTTTTAATTTCATTAATGTCTTGTGTTTTATGCTACACCAAGATTACCTTGCACTATACGCAACACCGTATTAGCTTGCAGTATACGCAACACTATTCTTAGATCGTGTTACACACAATTTTGATAATAGTTATTCTACGCAACATTGAGTATATATATATATATATATATATATATATATTCAATGTATAAATGAAATATGGTTGGATTATGTTATACAAAACAACGAAGGATTCTTGCACAGCACGCAACCCTGACTTGGCTTGCATTACACGCAATCACGACCTTCCTCGATAGCGTGTGTTGTACGCAATACCGGGTTTTACTAAATAACGATATATTATTATAATATTATTATGAACTAGCCTTTATGAATATTATTAACTAAATTTTGAATCTTATAAAATTATTATTTGTCTTACACATTTTCTATAACATGGTATAAGAACAAAATAAATTTTTCGGGTAAAATAAGTATTTTTCAAAAAATGCAGTTTTGCCGCCTTTTGATAGCGCACCCACTTTAAATCTAGTTTTTGACATGTGTATAAGTTCAATTTGACAAAATAAAATTTTTCTTTGGAATCATGAAATAAAAATTTACTTTGGATAAATTTTTCATATTATTATGGGAACTTTCATATTTTGATGAATAGTAAAAACACGCTATATTTTAATTAAAAACAACTTTTTTCATCGCAATAATTTATATGGTTAAATTATAATATTGAATGGTTTTTAAGTATAAATAGAATATATTTTTACCATTTAATATAATTTATGTCATTAGCATTGATTCTACCTTGAATTCTTAGGATAAATCAATTCAATCTTTTACAATGTTTTAAAGAAAAACCCGTTTTCTTTCGACAACGGGATTAATTTTAATTTAATTTCTGCAACTTTTGTGTATTGAATTTGGAAAAATGGATTTCATATTTGGAATCAGTGGATCCAAATTATGTTAATAAGCTACTTTTTATTTTTGGGAATTATGAATAGTAACTACGATAAATTTTATTTACCATAGTTAAAGGTAAATCGGGTAATTAAGGGTAAATATAATATTATAAAATTACCCTAACACATGTAAAAATCCTATTGGATGACTAAAAGTTGACCCATATCACCTAAGGGTCGGATTAGATTCATTTAATGGACTTTTTTCCAGGAAAATAATTTAATTATTATTAAAACCAAAGAATGTGACAACATGTCACTTTCTTAAATCTTATAAGTATAATAATTTTAATTTAGTGATACACTTCATGAAAATTCGAACATGAATAGTCTACAGAAAGATAATACAATTATCTACATCATAGGAATTTATTTATAATTTTTAGGGATTAAATAATTATCATTTATTATGACACAAAGATGATGCAGTAATTGTCTTATTAATGAAATATTGAAATAATTGATGTTATAAATACCCAAATAAATGTAATTTGAGACTTTTTATGAATTAAA
Organism: Viscum album; assembly: GCA_963277665.1. Taxonomy (NCBI): domain Eukaryota; kingdom Viridiplantae; phylum Streptophyta; class Magnoliopsida; order Santalales; family Viscaceae; genus Viscum; species Viscum album. The sequence continues at coordinate 512,176,574 of OY728121.1, forward strand.
CTAATTTTATAGGTTAATATGAAATGTTAGTATTTATTTAATTAACTTTTTTCTAACTAATCATTCTGTTATGATATTCACAAAAATCAATTACTAAATAGTGTCAAAATTGACATAAAATAGTTTTTAAAAAAAATATTATATTATTAATTGTAATTTTATTCCTAAAAATCTAAGGTTCATCCAAATTACTTAGATAAGGTTATATATATTAATAATAAACAACTTGGGGTTCGTTTGGCTTGTTATAGTAAGTTTATTAACCTTATAGTATAAGAACACAAGAAGACACGGTAAAAGTAAAATTATTTAACTTAATGTTAAATCTAAATGATAAGGTTAAAATAGGAACCTAAACTTGTCTAAATTTTATTGGATGAGAGTATTTCGACCCATCCCCACCTTAGATTCGAAATAAATCAATTTGGATCTATTTAAAACCTAACTTGACTTTATAATAAAATAATATTTTTAGTTTTTCCAAAGGAGCCCCTCTCCTCCCTTATAAAAGGGCACCTCCTCCCTCTCTTCCTCACACCACTTTGAGCCTTAAATATCAGCCAAACCCTGACAAATTCTATTCTCCACTTCCCTAGAAACATCCTAGAGGTCCTTGTATTCTTCAAAGACCAATTTTAGTGCCCTAAGAGGCAGACTCAAAGAGGTGCTTCAAAGAAGAGGTAATGTCCGTTACCGATTCTTTCATCTTTATTTCTTCTTCCACTTATTCTTATTAGGTTGTTTAATTATGAAGTAATAACATCAGTATCACTTATATACTGATATGTTATTATAATTATGAAACAACCATATTTCACCATCTATCCATCCTACGGAAAACGAAATCACCGCGCGTGCGTACGTACGAAATACCGTCTCCACGCTGTGGTGTAATCTATTTTCCACCATCACCGTACTTGGATGGGTATAATGGTGTACATAATAACTATATATTATTATTGTAAAGTGATATTGATTCTGAAATAGTATACATACACTCCAATACAATTCCACGATCATGAGAACGATATCATCGCTCGTGCGTACGTACGGACTACCGTCTCCACGACGCGATGAGATTTATTCTCCACGTTAACCATTCATGAATGATTATAAAGTATATATAATAAGTAATAATGAAATATATGAAATAATAATGATTCTGGATTTATGTGTATATATATGTATTTCATCTACTTAATTCCATTCAACTCAATAAGGAAAAGAAAACAGCGTTCATGCGTACGCACGGTCTATCGTCTCCATAAACGGTGTATTTCTTTCCATTTACTGATCTATTATATATATATATATATATATTCTGAATATATATTATATATAAATCATGTTTTATATTCTGTAATTAAGTAATCATGATCTAAGTAATCATATGAATAATTACAAGTCAAAACACGGACGACAAATGAAACGATTTTACCCAAAATGCTCTTTAACATGGAATTTACAAAAGAACGGGTAATATAAAGCCATAATTGAACCATATATGATATCATAACAATGAGTATGATTTTGGAATAAGTCAATGACATTATTTAAATCATTATACAGGAGGTTCGAACACATACGAAGCAAATCGGACCTAAGGTAAGGGAAATATCACAATCTCATTTTTATCTGAGATTGTTTATACTTTCGCATTTACTAGGGTGTATTTTATCATCCACATACATGTTTCCTAAATATTTAATATTATTTCCATCCACCTACAATTGTTTAAATCCAATTTTACCCTTCGGTGAGTTTTTAGTAAAAGATATGAAAGGAATCTTTTGTCGTTTTTCATACGAGGTACTTTTTGACTTTTCCGACAAAAGTACGAGAAGAATGTTTTTTTTAACTTATACAGCATGAATGGATTTTTAAAACATTATTTCCAAGAAGCTTCCTTTACAAGTTTTCAAGTTTATTTTTAATCAACTTCTTTTAGTTTATAAATGTACGACGTGTTAAGAAAGGAAAAGTGTTTTTGAAGTAGAAAGGATATTTTCCTCAAGAATGGAGTTCAAGTGTTTTATCAAAATTATTTTCCATCTAAGATAATAAAGCATTCTGTTTCTATCCCTATTATTACATTTATTTGACTATGTTGTGATGGAATTTTTTTTATGAATTCCTTTATCTTATATGAATCGTTTTATGATGTCACGATGTTTAAGATTGCCATTTTTATTACATGAGTTATGCTATGATGTATGGTTTATGATTTTGTGGAACACATAAGAATGGTATAATTATGATATGGGTGGGACCTATATCTCCCTCCAATGAATTGGGTAAAGATTTTATATCTCATGAGATAGACATGGCTGTAATGGTAGGTTATACCGGTTCAGTGAAGCAGGACTGAAACGAGGGTAACTCGGTTCAGAAATGGACTTTGTCCACTAAGATAGTATTGGCAATGAGTCTTGACTAATAATAAATGATTCTATATGATTATGTGTGTATGCCACAAAGTTTCATGTTTTAAGTTATGAGTATTGGGATTACATTTCACTACTATGATTTATCCCATGTTATGAAATTATGATCTCTTTTGCAGGTTAAGATCTCCAAAAGTTATGTTCTTATGAATATGATGTGATTGATATTTCTTTTTTTTTACCCTTAATGAGCATTTGAGCTCACCCTTTTATGTTTTCTTTTCCCCAGGATATAAAGAAAGGTTTTAGGTAAAAAAAGAAGATCTTTATGGGAGATGTTGAAGATCTTTCACCACGATTAGAAGATTATATTCCGAGTTTCCAAAGACACTAAACTATTACGGTCCTTGTGTGTGTGTTTTTGTACTAAGTATTCCAAAAAAGTAATGTAATGTCCATGTACGTCAAGCTTCGGGTCTCTACAGTTGGTATCAGAGGGAGGTTTAGTCAACCTTTGGAAACTAGGATGCGAGAACTTTAGTGAGATCCCTAGAGATATTTCTAAGGTATGTCTAGGGATGTCCCTAAGGATAAGTATACGTATAGGATACAGTCCTAGAACTACGGTAACGATCATAGAATTTAACCTAAGATGTTAGATATTGAGGATACTCCCCCTTTATTATGTTGTTTTCCCTAGCATGATTTTTGCCTCTCACACTATTCTTTTTGGGTTTTAGACGATGGCTGGAACCCGAAAGAACCGTGTTGATCAATGCAATGGACAATGCAATGATTGTCCTCATGAACAAACAAATGTTATGGGAGATGGAGTGCAAAATCTTATTTCTATACTTACACAAGCTATGAATCATTCTGGACTTCCAAATGAGCAGAGAAGGGAACAATATTCTATTGAGTCCTTCATGAGGAAACGTCCACCTTCTTTCAGTGTATTCTGATCCACTTGTTGTTGAACAATGGATCAGTACTACTGAAAAGATATTTTCAGTTCTTCAATGTTCTGAACATGATAAAGTCATCTTAGCAGTATATCATTTGGAAGGTGAAGCTGATCAATGGTGGAATCTTATCAAGAATACGAGGCAAAGAGATGAAATTGAGTCCATGGAATGGGATGAGTTCAAGAACTTATTTTTCAATAAGTATTTCCCTCATATTCTTCGAACAAAGATGGAGAAGGAGTTTCTTGAACTAAAGCAAAAGGATGATGAATCTGTTGGTATATACGAAGCTAATTTTACAAGGCTTGCAAGGTATGCATCTGGATTTATTATCCAACCTGAAAGTAAAGTTGATCGATTCTTCAGTGGCATAAAACCAAATCTTCGAAGGGCATTAGCTATAAGATACTTCAGTAGCTATGAAGAAATGGTGTGTTGTGCTATCAAGGTAGAAATGGAAGTTGGTGTTACTTATCCATCTCATAGTTTTGACAAGAAATGAAAGATGGAGTTCAAGGAGAAATCTCAGAATAATGGTGAAAAGAAGATGAATGTTTCCTTATGATCAAAGTGTGGAAAGAAGCATGGTGGAGATTGTCTTAAAGGGACTAAAAAATGTTTAAGTGTGGAAAATAAGGTCATCGAGCAGCTGATTGTCGAAGTAATGGAAAAAGGGTTTCTAATGATGTGAATAAAGAAAAGACTGCAGAGAACGCACTAACAACACTTCAATGCTTCAAGTGCAAGGAAATGGGGCATTATGTTAATAAATGCCCTAATCCAAGGGTTAGTGATGATCGACGTGAGCAACCACTTAAGGCAAAGGACAAAGGGAAGTCACATGCGATCACCATTGGCGATGTTGAATATGACAATGATGTGGTGGAATGATTAAGTGTTTATGTAATGGGATTCCAGAATAATGTTGTATATAGTATCGTGGAATATTGGAATATTTATATTTTGGTCTATTGTGGTTTTCAATAATTTTATGGCATCGGTAACCATGAAAAGTGATTGAAATATTTTTGGAAAGCAGATGATATGCACATAATGAAGGGATAAAGAGAATCTAATATGTTTGATAATATTCATGAGCTCATGATTGATATAAGGACTAAGTGATATCATGGTTTGAGGATATAGAATTTTGAGGATTTTGGTATGTGGAAAGAGTTAACTTTTAACAGCATTCATGTTTTCAATAAGGTTCAATGGGTATTCATTCTTCAAGAGAATACATGATTAAGGTATTCACATGTTTGTAATTTGACCAACAAGATATATCTTATGATATATGGGGGATAAATGATGGCATTCACGTGATCATTTTCTTTATACTATGAGCTTGGACCGAAGTATTTTAGATAAGCCTAAATATTAGAATGGATTATGTTGGACATAAGTTAGTATTGTTTAAGGATAAATTTTTTTTGATATTGTTGATGGGATGTTATAGTAATATAGCTTTATAAAAAGGACAACTTTCAGGACGGGTGACAGCCCATCGCGTTGGAAAAGGCTGTGGGAATCGAACCCACAACCGAAGTGCGACTGGCCTTTATCGCCTACCACTGGCCTACAGGAAGTTCCTGTTTAGTAGAAACTAGTTTTATTATATTAAGCAGTATGATATATAAAGTATAAGTCCATTTTAGGAACCATATATGATTAATCTCACTATAGATGGACTTATGTATTTTTTGATAACTTTTCTAACCTTTTGTTTGAGACAAATGGAATGACCCATTATTCTATCACATGATCTGCTAACACACCACGAATGACAAATTCAACTTCATTTATTTAAGAGATGAAGTGGAAATTGTCCAAAGAACGACAAACGGTGAGACTATACCAAAATCACGAAAGTATTTCTTCTAATTCCAATTTCATCAACTTTAGGGAAATGATCTTGAAAACCAAAAATGTTGTCCTAGTGCTCTTATATATGATGAATCAGATGGTACCTTAGATCTTCACAAATTTATGGCTTTGTGATTGCTGGCTTTTCCATAGCCATGTTCTCTACCACTCTCCATCAGAACATGATGGTTAGATTTCTCTTCCATATCCATATTTTCACCTATGTGGAAACCCAGTGATTAGTTTATTTGGGTAACCGTTACGTTTCATACTTTTTTTTTAAATATTGGTTTTGGTATTCCTTTTTACGATGTGGGTTTCTATTAAAGAAACTTTTGAATAGTAAACCATTTATAACCCCGACGAATTTCGAGGGTGAAATTCATTTTAAGGGGGGTAGAATGTAACACCCCGAGATTTTATGAAAAATATTCTTTTAATTTCATTAATGTCTTGTGTTGTATGCTACACCAAGATTACCTTGCGCTATACACAATACCGTATTAGCTTGCAGTATACGCAACACTATTCTTGGATCGTGTTACACACAATTTTGATAATAGTTATTCTACGCAACATTGAGTATATATATATATATATATATATATTCAATGTATAAATGAAATATGTTTGGATTATGTTATACAAAACAACGAAGGATTCTTGCACAGCACGCAACCCTGACTTGGATTGCATTACACGCAATCTCGACCTTCCTCGATAGCGTGTGTTGTACGCAATACCGGGTTTTACTAAACAACGATATATTATTATAATATTATTATAAACTAGCCGTTATGAATAGTATTAACTAAATTTTTAATCTTATAACATTATTATTTGTCTTACACATTTTCTAGAACATGGTATAAGAACAAAATAAATTTTTCGGGTAAAATAAGTATTTTTCAAAAAATGCAGTTTTGCAGCCTTTTGATGGCGCACCCACTTTAAATCTAGTGTTTGACATGTTTATAAGTTCAATTTTACAAAATAAAATTCTTCTTTGGAATCATGAAATAAAAATTTACTTTGGATAAATTTTTCATATTATTCTGGTAACTTTTATATTTTGATGAATAGTAAAAACACGCTATATTTTAATTAAAAACAACTTTTTTCATCGCAATAATTTATATGGTTAAATTATAATATTGAATGGTTTTTAAGTATAAATAGAATATATTTTTACCATTTAATATAATTTATGTCATTAGCATTGATTCTACCTTGAATTCGTAGGATAAATCAATTCAATCTTTTGCAATGTTTTAAAGAAAAACCCGTTTTCTTTCGACAATGGGATTAATTTTAATTTAATTTCTGCAAATTTTGTGTATTGAATTTAGAAAAATGGATTCCATATTTGGAATCAGTGGATCCAAATTATTTTAATAATCTACTTTTTATTTTTGGGAATTATGAATAGTAACTACGGTAAATTTTATTTACCATAGTTAAAGGTAAATCGGATAATTAAGGGTAAATATAATATTATAAAATTACCCTAACACATGTCAAAATCCTATTTTATTACTAAAAGTCGACCCATATCACCTAAGAGTCGTATTAGATTCATTTAATGGACTTTTGTCCATGAAAATAATTTAATTATTATTAAAACCAAAGAATGTGACAACATGTCACTTTCTTAAATCTTATAAGTATAATAATTTTAATTTAGTGATACACTTCATGAAACTTCGAACATGAATAGTATCCAGAAAGATAATACAATTATCTACATCATAGGAATTTATTTAGAATTTTTAAGGATTAAATAATTATCATTTATTATGACACAAAGATGATGCAGTAATTGTCTTATTAATGAAATATTGACATAATTGATGTTATAAATACCCAAATAAATGTAATTTGAGACTTTTTATGAATTACACTAATTTTATAGGTTAATATGACATGTTAGTATTTATTTAATTAACTTTTTTAGAACTAATAATTCTGTTATGATTTTCACAAAAATCAATTACTAAATAGTGTCAAAATTGACATAAAATAGTTTTTAAAAAAATATTATATTATTAATTGTTATTTTATTCCTAAAAATATAAGGTTTGTCCAAATGACTTAGATAAGGTTATATATATTAATAATAAACAACTTGGGGTTCTTTTAAATTGTTATAGTAAGTTTATTAACCTTATAGTATAAGAACACAAGAAGACACGGTAAAAGTAAAATTATTTAACTTAATGTTAAATCTAAATGATAAGGTTAAAATAGGAACCTAAACTTGTCTAAATTTTATTTGATGAGAGTATTTCGACCCATACCCACCTTATCTTTTAAATAAATCAATTTGGAGCTATTTAAAACCGAACTTGACTTTATAATAAAATAATATTTTTAGTTTTTCCAAAGGAGCTCCTCTCCTCCCTTATAAAAGGGCACCTCCTCCCTCTCTTCCTCACACCACTTTGAGCCTTCAATATCAGCCAAACCATGCCAAATTCTCTTCTCCACTTCCCTAGAAACATCCTAGAGGTCCTGGTCTTCTTCAAAGACCAATTTTAGTGCCCTAAGAGGAAGACTCAAAGAGGCGCTTCAAAGAAGAGGTAATGTCTGTTACCGATTATTTCATCTTTATTTCTTCTTCCACTTATTCTTATTAGGTTGTTTCATTATGAAGTAATAACATCAGTATCACTTATATACTGATATGTTATAATAATTATGAAACAACCTTATTTCACCATCTATCCATCCTACGGAAAACAAAATCACCGCACGTGTGTACGTACGGAATACCGTCTCCACGCCGTGGTGTAATCTATTTTCCACCACCACCTTACTTGGATGGGTATAATGGTGTACATAATAACTATATATGATTATTTTAAAGTGATATTGATTCTTAAATAGTATACATACACTCCAATACAATTCCACGATCATGAGAACGATATCATCGCTCGTGCGTACGTACGGACTACCGTCTCCACGACGCGATGAGATTCATTCTCCACGTTAACCATTCATGAATGATTATAAAGTATATATAATAATTAATAATGAAATATATGACATAATAATGATTCTGGATTTATGTGTATATATATGTATGTCATCTACTTAATTCCATTCAACTCAATAAGGAAAAGAAAACAGTGTTCATGCGTACGTACGGTCTACCGTCTCCATGAACGGTGTATTTCTTTCCATTTACTGATCTATTATATATATATATATATATATATATTCTGAATATATATTATATATAAATCATGTTTTATATTCTATAATTAAGTAATCATGATCTAAGTAATCATATGAATAATTACAAGTCAAAACACAGACGACAAATGAAACGATTTTACCCAAAACGCTCTTTAACATGGAATTTACAAAAGAACGGGTAATATAAAGCCATAAGTGAACCATATATGATATCATAACAATGAGTATGATTTTGGAATAATTCAATGACATTATTTAAATCATTATACAGGAGGTTCGGACACATACGAAGCAAATCGGACCTAAGGTAAGGGAAATATCACAATCTCATTTTTATCCGAGATTGTTTATACTTTGGCATTTACTGGGGTGTATTTTATCATCCACATCCATGTTTACTCAATATGTAATATTATTTCCATTCACATACAATTTTTTAAATCCAATTTTACCCTTCGGTGAGTTTTTAGTAAAAGATATGAAAGGAATCTTTTGTCGTTTTTCATACGAGGTACTTTTTGACTTTTCTGACAAAAGTACGAGAAGAATGTTTTTTTTAACTTATACGGCATGAATGGATTTTTAAAAAAATATTTCCAAGAAGCTTCCTTTACAAGTTTTCAAGTTTATTTTTAATCAACTTCTTTTAGTTTATAAATGTACGACATGTTAAGAAAGGAAAAGTGTTTTTGAAGTAGAAAGGATATTTTCCTCAAGAATGGAGTTCAAGTGTTTTATCAAAATTATTTTCCATATAAGATAATAAAGGATTATGTTTCTATCCCTATTATTACATTGATTTTATTATGTTGTGATGGAATTTTTTTTATGAATTTCTTTATCTTATATGAATTGTTTTATGATGTCATGATGTTTAAGATTACCATTTTTATTACATGAGTTATGCTATGATGTATGGTTTATGATTTTGTGGCACACATAAGAATGGTATAATTATGAGATGGGTGGGACCTATATCCCCCTACAATGCATTGGGTAAAGATTTTATATCTCATGATATAGACATGGCTAGAACGGTAGGTTATACCGGTTCAGTGAAGCAGGACTGAAACGAGGGTAACTCGGTTCAGAAATGGACTTTGTCCACTAAGATAGTCTTGGAAATGAGTCTTGAATAATAAGAAATGATTCTCTATGATTATGTGTGTATTCCACAAAGTTTCATGTTTTAAGTTATGAGTATTGGGATTACATTTCACTGCTATGTTTTATCCCATGTTATGAAATTATGATCTCTTTTGCAGGTTAAGATCTCCAAAAGTTATGTTCTTATGAATATGATGTGATTGATATTTCTTTTGTTTACCCTTACTGAGCATTTGAGCTCACCCTTTTATGTTTTCTTTTCCCCAGGATATAAAGAAAGGTTTTAGGTAAAAAATAAGAAGATCTTTATGGGATATTTTGAAGATCTTTCACCACGATTAGAAGATTATATTCTGAGTTTCCAAAGACACTAAACTATTACAGTCCTTGTGTGTGTGTTTTTGTAATGTACTAAGTATTCCGCAAAATTAATGTAATGTCCATGTACATCAATCTTCGGGTCTCTACAGATGCACCGATATTGTTGTGTCACAAAGAATATGAAGGACAAAAGGAGAGAGGAGGGGAAGGATTCACACAGAGAAACACCCATAGAACAATCTGGGACTTTGTTCATGTTGAACTGGATGCGTTCATATTAGCAGGATCATGGAGAACCATAATTAAGGTGGAAATATCACTAAGATAAATATCCCCTTTTTCCTGCATCATTAACCACCCCGCATGAACGACCGATTCATGGGTTAACTTTTTTGTGAGTTAACTTGTGTTCACAGTTTGAAGAAAATAACATGGAAAAGTAAGAATTCACTTAAAAAAAAACCCTACCTTGGATAGAATTGTTGGTCGAGGAAGAATGGGATCACGCACCTCTGTTCCTCATTCTTGATCTACAGCCTATAGTTGCTAGAGATTTCTCAAAGGGTTGAAGAAGGGGAATTTTTCATTCGTCATTTCCACCAACCAAAGCCTCAGATCAATTCTAGGATTGTGCCAACAATCATGCATTTCTTGTTAGGCTATTAATTGACAAATGTGAATCAACATTTCTGTTACGTTGCATTGCAGTGTCATTACGCTGAATCGTTAATGAGGTTCATTAATTAGATTCATCATCGCCTCATCGCTGCACCGCATTGATGACATTACACTACTCAATGATTAAGAAAACAATTAAAATAACTTTTTAAGTTATTTTATTTTTCTTCCAAAAAGTTCAAAAATTAAATTTCACCCTCGACCCATGTCGGTTGAGGTTAAGATCTACCTGAGGGAAACACGCCTTCATGAGCTCAATGGTACTCTCGAATTTCCAATCTGAGTTACCATTTAGGAGTTACAAATATTTTAAAATAAAATAATTGTTACTTAATTATTTTATTTACATCCAAAAACTAATTTCCACTATTGGCCCTCACCAGCCAATATAAGGCCCTTTTTAGGTGAATCCCAATGCTCTAAGTTCAACAGTGCCCTCATATTTTTGATCTGGGAAGTGGTTTAAAAGTTAGAAAAACATACTCGCACGTTTATTTAATGAACCTTAAAAATAGTTTAAAAATACGTTCTAGGTAATTTGAGCCTTAGAATTATGTACCATATCGGATCCTGGTCTCAAAATAATCTCATTTAATTTTCAAAAAAAATACATGGAATTCTAGGGTATTACATAATAAATAGTTTTTTTGAATAAAATTTAATATGTTTGATAATATATACATGGTTTATGATTGATTGGTTTCTATAACATGTTTTGAGAATAAGATAAGGATAAAAGTGTGTATCCATATATTTGTTAAGATATGAAGAAAAATGATTTCCACCCATTAGTGGTGTATTTTAATTAATAAAATCTTCTTTTTAATAAAATAATCCAAACACATAGAATACTATATAATAATTAAAGGCAGAGGATGAGCAGTCTGCCTCCTTATGTATGCATCAAAAGTGAGGGTTCGATCCCTCGCTGAACCTAAAAATTAGGTGGTGGCATTGGTGGGTTGGTACAGGGATGAGGGTGTGGTCCTAAGTGATGTATGGGTGACTAAAATAGTGTTCTGTGGGAGCAGTGAGTAGATTGATGATGGAGGGTTTCGACCGACCATAGGTGTGGCGGACATACAATGTGAACAGTGGTGGCATGACAGCTATGGAAGAGCGGGCTGGCAGCAGGTCCTGCGTTAACGGTGGGTGGATAGATGGTGGGATGATTTAGGCACACTGTAGCATAGGTGGGACTTTGGTATGGTATGTTTACCTACAGGCTGGGCCTTTGAGCCATTTATTTCATAGGATTTGTGCCTCTGGACCTACGGGTCATGACAAGGGTTAACTCCCAACCCTATTGAAAAGAGAGTTTCTTTCCTTAATAAAAAAGGGGGTGTTTGCCCCTACCTATTTTAAAAAAATATTATATTATATATGATATATATACAATATTTTATTTTTTAGCATTCCCACTAGAATGAAATAAATTTTATTTCCTAAATACAAAGAAATTTTTATATCTTAGCAAGATATTCTAAAAAGAAAATAGTATCTAAGAGGCTAGTGGGAGTATGTTTGGACTTAGAGGAGTTAAAAATTAACAAATAAAGGATTATATCATTCTAATATTAAAGTGTTTTTCACTTAATATCCTACATATTCTAGGATATATGATGATAAATAAAAATGTAAAGAGTTACATTTAGTTATTTTGAAAAGATAATATTGTTGTTTTCTAAAGGATTATACCAGTAAAATTATAAAATTGAATTACACTTAATATCCTAAAATATTTTAAGATATAGTGGTAAGGAGAAATGTAAATAGTTACATTAGTTACTGTAACAAAGTGAGAGTTTAGGATATATGATTCTAAATAATAATGTAAAGAGTTACATTTAGTTATTTTGAAAATTGAATATTGTTGTTTCCTAAAGGATTGTACCAGTCAAATTACAAAGTGAATTGCACTTAATATCCTAATATATTTTAAGATATAGAAGTAAAGAGAAATGTAAATAGTTACATTAGTTACTGTAACAAAGTGGATATCACTTTATCCTAAACGGGTTTAGGATGTTCTGGTAAATAAATAATGTAAATGGTTACATTAATTATGATAGATTTCAAGAAAAATGTTTTATGGAAAGGGTTCCAAGGATAATGATGATGAAATTATAAAGAGTTTTAAGTAGAGAACATAAGTAGACATCATAATCTTTTATGTGATGAAAATAAGAAGTTTGAATGTGTTCAAAGTGTTGAACAGTCGTGAATATGATTCCTAAATCTCACCATTATTCAAATTTTCTTACTTCATATATGTTTCTCACTAAAGAGTTAGTGGGAGGGTTTTATCATATGGTCACATAAATATGTGATAGGAATTACATATTATGTAATTATTTAACAAAACCCATGAAAGTGTGGTATATATAAGGATAATCTGGTGGTTTATCATATAATATGTGGTAGATAGGTTCTTATGTTGGGTTTGTTAAATATTCTTAAAAGAGTTTTAAGGATATAAAACGTATCATATAAAATTAAATCTCCACTTTATCATTCTTACATGTTGGATACATAAATTTATATATAAATATACATTTCATTTGATGATAACTGACCTCTCAAAGTATGGATTTGAGTTATCCCTAACTGATGTTCATCATGAAGTATTATAGGTTATGAAAACATGTCAAGGTTAGCATGAGTAATATTTTTGTATAGAGATACAAAATATGTTCAGGAGGCACAAAATAAAGAATAAGATTCTTTGTGTGAGATGGATGGCCCATGAAGTATACCATATGGAATTTCATACAGATGTATTTAGTATATTAGGGGTGCATAGATCATATTTGAGTCCCCGCTACCTAAGGTTAGAGAGATACCTAGCATGAGAAACTCCATACATTGATACCCTACTTACACAAGTGTGAGTGTAGTTGAGTATTTTATTGATCATGTCATTGGTTAGAGATCAACCAAGATGATATTTTTCCTCTCATATGATGACTATAACATCATGGCCCTCGATTAAGATAGAATGTGGGAGTGTGTGGTTGCACCTATATATTATATATCTATCTGGTTTAGAGACATGTGATGTGTTTACCCATAAGGGTGAATGACATGTGATGTATTCACTGATTAGTTCAGTCTATACTCTAAGAATCAAGAACATGTGAATTGTTTATATGGGATTTATATGTTTCGTGTTCTATGATCACTCGATATCTTGGATAAAGGGAAAGTATAAGAATTAACATTTTCATATGATGAAGACTGGTGGACAAAGATATATAGATACATGTGTTTGATAGAGATCACACCATATACCTTTATATCTTGAGTAACACTTATACTTTTCTATAGGCTTCTCTTTGCTTAAATTTATAGATCTGATGATTCATATTTGTTATCAATGCTATAAAATTTCATGAGGTTACACTTTATAGTTGACTGAATGGGTATTGATTTTTACTCAAAGAGATACTCTAAAATTGTTTTAGAGTTAGACCAAAAGTTTTTTGGATGGGTATTCAGATGGTATTGCATGTGATTTGATACAAGGTAAGGTTAATGATATCTTTCCAAAAAAATGGAAAATATTCAAAAGTAGTTTCGGATATGGTTTCACAAGTTATTGTATATTGTACAATATAAGGTGGAATGACCAAAATTATTTTAGGCTTTAGTGCAGGTGGCATATTGAAGAAGATATGTCCCAAATCCTGATATGAATATGATATATATAAGCTAATTTTTTATTTCAGACAAATTATAATTTTCATTCATGAGGTGTATCATTTCATGAAGCCTGTGACTTCATTATTAATATCCCACATATCTATCATTTATTAAGTCATTTCATAATATGAAACATGTGAGAGTATTTACATTCATATGATGAATGTACAAATTGGTCGTGACATTTAATCATGCGTTATAAATGCTTGAGTAAATGCAATAGCATCGAGGAGTGTCCTCATAAGATATATGTTAGAGTTGGTTCCCTAGAACCAAATTGTATGTACTTTATGATAACTTGTATTCATGGTTTTGAATATTAATAAACTACTTATCACATTATGATTGTTCTTCTGTATGACACAGTATGTGATAATGTTCTAAGAGTAGTTGTCGCACTAAAATGTCATTGTAGTTCCCCGCTATGATGAGAACCTGAAAGTGATATGAAACTATTCTTGAATATATGTTTTATAGTCTAATGATATCATTTGAGGGACACAAATGATATACGCTATCAGGGGTGGAGACTCGTAGGACTTTGAGGCACCTTCTCATGGTGTACACCCTTGGTAATATCTAATAGGATATTATGAGAACGAGACCCGCCAATAGGAAATCCACATTTATATGTGTAATTGGATGTTACTATCTATGGATGTATGTATTGGTCCTTAGACTTTAATATTATTATTAATGAGTATTATGATTCATGCACTTAGATGTATTGATGAAAACCGTGACGATATATGTTCGCAAGGAACTAGGATGTGTTGGGTGTGTCACGAGTAATATTGCATTAATGAATAATGTGAGAAAGGATTTATCCCTTGTGTTATTTAATGGATATTGATATCTCAGGACCTTTTATTGAAATGATATAGCCTAAATAAATCCATGGCCATGGTGTTCTATAGGCAAGTTCAAATTCAGGGAAGTCAAAGAAAGAGACATCGAGCACATGGGTTGATGGCACTAGCATCCAACCTGCTTGATTTGAGATATCATGATGAAGGGATTATATTACAAAGTAATCATCTGTATGAGGTGACATGTCGTTATGTCATTAATTTCTTTATCTATGGTTTCCTTAGCGTTTTTCTAGATGCTAACCTTGAACTTTAGGATACTTCGCCTAATGCCACTAAGAAAGAGGCCTAGAGGGTCACACACTAAGTGTATCTATAATCTCAGTTAAATAATATATATTCTTATTTATTATTTAACAGGTTGAGTAAATATTATTCCCATACATGGTTTAATAATTATTCATTTATTCTTGATCGCGTATAAATATTTATTTTCTATTTAGTAAATATAATATTTATTTATTTATTGGTGAATAATGCAGTGATATTTATTTAATAAATAAATAGTAATTATTCAAGGTATGATAAATATTATGGAGGAATGGAAGACTAGGTTTTTAGGTCCGACGAGAAATAATAAATATTGAATATTATTTTATTATATAATATTTAATTATAATTTTCAAGTTAAGTGCATGTTGATAAATAATGATATTATTATTATTTGACATGGGGTTTCATTGGGATTAAATAAATAATTAAGGGCACTTGTGTAATTATTTTATTTTAACCCTGGAGATATATAAACCCAGTTATGTTATTTTCTCAAGAGCCAATTCATTTTGTCTTGGTTGTGCACAATGGATTTGGAGAATCATCTCAAGCCTAGAGTGATCCCTTCTCCAAGAATTCTCCCAAGAATGGAGAGAAATCCTCCTCCACTGAATTCAGAAGAATTCTTTGGAAGCATTTCTCAAAGTGATCAAAGGAGGATGATGCAATCTCAAGGATTTGTTGTGCTAGCACCCATAGATTCCACCGGTGACGTCTGGAGATTATTGGAACACATGTGGATCGCCACTATAGGATATCTACACTTGGTTTCTACAATGCAACAATGGTGGACTGTAGATCTACATCCCAGATCCATCAATGAAGAAATAATTCCAACAAAGGTAATTATTTATTTAATTAAATTAATTATAAATAATATGTGATGATCCTCCCTCTGGTTCTGGTGTGATTACCCTTGTCTAATCTCATTGATCCAATTCTATAGATCATGGCATTTATTGTCGTGTAGATCTTAGATTGGTCATCAATCATAACAAAAAAAAATGTTGGGCACCACCCATCACACACTTCTGTTGAATCTGGAACCTACAAGTGATATCAAAGGGGTTACATAATTATTTATAATTATTTAAATATCATTAGTGATTTACGTATTTTTAATTTAGTTTTTTAATTCAAGTTTAATCATTTTTTTATCTGAATCATGAGATCTTCTTCTTCTTCCATCGTTTCTCATAGATCTAATCAAGACGATTAATTTTATGATTAAAATAAAATTAATGAACTCATCTAGAGGTGCGAAGGTTTCTGGCTGGACAACACAGGACTATACATAGTGTAATTGGAGTTACATGTCATGTAATCCTATTCAATGCATCATAATTGATTCGTAAATTAATTAAAGATTATGAATTAAATACACACTTTAAATTCACTACATGTTGACCATAACATAATGGTTTACGGTTGGCCAAATTGCACATCATGTAGCCCATGTACGTGGTGTTTAGTCCCTTTGATTCAAATACGGGTTGTGTATTTCAATACACGGCCAACCTGACTAGTGACCGTGTAATTTTGAGATCACACAACGTGTAGCCCATTGGACATGTCGTTCACTCTAGTTTCTGAGGTAAGATTCACACATTGAGTCCCTAGGCATATACCTCAGATAGATGGTGAGAGATGTACACACAGTGTAGCTTGGATTCACATGTTGTGTACTTATACCAAGTTACACATATTTAAAATTTATTTATTATACAGTGTAAATCTTGAGACATGTACTTGTGTGTGGTCGTAAATCCATGTGATAGGTTTTAATATATATATATATATATATAATATGTGTAATGTTCAAATCGGCATATCATGTATGATTAATATTACAAGTTGTTACTCTACATGTATTGAAGCATAACACGTGACCTAAAAATAATGTAATTCATGTAATCATATGTGAATTACACATTGTGAAAGTACGTGATAATTCATGTATTCCATATGTCACAATAGTAAAACAATATATGAGTATAATACATGTTGGGATGAATCAGACAGGTATTCACCGTGTTGCCTCCAAGGTACATTTATGAACACAGTTAATTTTAAATGAATTTGTTTAATTTGTTTAAAATTATAATGGATGATAATCTCAAGGAAATTTGGATGAGAATCAAGATAAAATAATTGATTAATTAAAGATAATAATTAATTGATTCAAGCATGATTTATCTTAAATAATAATGATTAATAATTGAATGCTAGTTTTATTAAATATATAATTCGTTGCATACAAGTGGATGATCATGAGCTAGACTAGACCTTTGTATGTGATTGGTTTCATTTAATTTAATATTAAATTAAATTGTTGGCATGTGTGCCTTCTCTCCTCTTATTATGTAGGTCCTGTGTGCCCATGGTTTCTTTTATGTAAACCCCTTTTTCCCCTCGCTTTCATGTGAGTTAAAAGGAATATGTAAAGGATGGAGCTCCCAATCCAGTGGAGGCGATTCAAGTTCAGATCCAAGGTGAAACCAATCCAAGGAGATACAGAGGTGGACAGGTGGACATGTGGAAAGTTGTAACATGAACCTTAATCGGTTCAAGGTGTTTTTCACCTATGTTTGCGGTTAGTTTATCAACCGCTAGATAAACTAACAATTAGTATAAGCTTGTGATCATACCCTTTATTATTTTATTTCTATCAAGTTTTATGGTTATTTAATTATGGATGTATTGTAGTGATCACATAATTAATGAATTAACAAGCATGCAAGATAGAACTAAAATAAACTGACTTATGCGTAAATATTATCTAAGAAATGGTTAATCACTTAAGTAAAACTGCTTAATATTAACAGGCATGTGATAAAGAGAATAATTGGAAATTTATGCATAAAATTATAAAATCACTAAATAAAATATTAAGTCGGTATATCCTTCCATTACTTCAGTTAAAATTGAACAATAGTTCAAAGTACTTGATCAACCCAAGTTGGGGTGATTTCAATTATCGGGGAATTCTAACTTGAAGTTTTGGATTGAATTAATTAGCTCACATCAAGGGTTGACTACCAAATAAAAACTTGGTGTAACTGAGAGGCAAATTTTGAGGAAATCCCTTTTAAAGATTTTAGGATTGGGGAGTCTACTCAGCAGATCAAGGAACTGTGAGTTAATGCAGTTGGAATTTGAAATAATGATTAGCCACTAAAATAGTATAATATTCATTGTTAATATTTATAATATTCATGATATTAATTATTCATAAACACCATTTTAGTTCATTTTATACTTTGAATGTTATTTCACATTATGATTGTAATTCTTTGTTAAAGTGCACTATTACTTGGTACATATTTAAACACATCCTAAAATAAAAAATGGTTTTGATTTTATTTTCATATTTTATTTTCAGGTCTCCTGTGATATAAGGAACAATTCATGTTTTTGAAGCACTAGAATATTCACATTAGAAGACCACTAAATTTTCCCTTGAACCAACACCATTCTGGTCAAAGTAAACTGGACACCAGCCTAATAAAGAGACTGTAACGGCCAATATACAAGCCCAATGATTCTAAAAATTTAAATTAAGATATATTAAATCATGTAGAATATTTCATCCAACAGTGAAAAGAGCTCATTCGGATGTTTTAATGGATTTCCAGGTGGCCCAATTTGGAGATGAAATTTTGGGCCAGATTCTGCGTCCCAGAAAAACATCCCACCATTTCAATAATATTTCGAAAACCAAAATTCCATTTATGCTGAAATTTTACAGGATGTTAGGAAACATCCTGAGATCCAATTTATTATTCTATGTAGCACTCTAATTCGGTCATCTAGAAGGTCATTTCTACACTTCTATTTGGTGGATGCAAGCTGCCTTCCACTTCGGGTCAAGGGTGGAAAAGTCTAAGTTCCACAAGATTTACACCACCCTAATCCTATCATACTCAAGTGGTATGACTTTCACTATTTTAGTATTGACCCAAGGTTCCTAAAATTCCTATTTAATGCAGTATTTTTTGAGTATTTATTCATATTTGGTGCTTTCTTTCATTGTAATGTTATGCTGCAATTTTGTTGTCCCAAGTTTGTCTTTCACATGTAAGTTGTTCTAATTCAATCTTAGTTTCTTAATAAAAGTTATTATTCTCATATTATTATATTATTATTAATATCATGTTGATAACATTGGATAATGGTGTGAATTTATTCACATCAGACCTTGTGAAATTATCACATAACGGCGGAGTGATCGTTATTTCATTTCTTTTTTTTTTTACTTCTTAAATTCTTCCCTCATGAGTCTACTTCCTACTTCCATTAAAACCATAGAATCAATGGATGGATAACCATATTATGGGTTGATCCAAAGGAGTATCAATGGGATGTATTGGATTTTATTTATCAAACCATTAATTTCTAATCACCTCTTTTAATGAAGATTTTTATTTGATGATTTTGAAACTTCTTCATCCTTGTTGAATTTTAAGGCCACATACTTCAAGTCCTAATACGAACCTTTACCTTGGAGTGCTCATAAATTTTTATCCTCCAAGTGTATAGGTGATTATTATTATGGTGTGTTGGTATTAAACCAGTAAGTGATGAAGTTTTTTTATCTTCTTGAATAAACCCATCTCGAATATAAGAAGTTGAAACTGTTAAAAAAATAATTTTATCCAATCCAACCCCAAGTGATAACCTAGGATCAACTCATCCTTTAAAATTAAATTCAATTAAGTCTTTTAGTGTTCACTTAAACTTATCTAAAATCAACCCAAAGTTGGCCACTTAATAGCCAAAAACAGTCTATATAATGTTCGTGTCTATAGGTTTTTTCTTAGGTCTCTGGGGATTCAACAACCCAAGATAAACTACAATCGACCGATTAAACCTAAAATCTTGGGTAAATTTGGGCAAGACAAAATTTTGGCACTGTTTCTAGGGACATAAGTAAGTTATCTTAGACACTAACATCCTTTTTTTCATCCCACTTCTATGTTCTCACCCCCTCACTCCAATAAAAGGCGATTTTGAACAAATCCAAACATGGGGAACCTATCCCTACTTTGATCACCCAACCCCATGTGTGATGTACAATGACCAACCTAATTTCTATTGGTGGGATCATAAAAAACCTAATGATTCACAATGTTTTAACTCCTATTATCCATAAAACATTCCAACATATAATGAGTTTCAATCCCCACAAAGCCAATATGAACACCCTCCTATGCAATTCCAACAACTTAATTATCCACCTAGAATATACCATTTGACACAACCCATTATCCATCCTGATCCAAATTCTGACCGATCATTGAGATTAGAACTACAGTTCATTAATACTTGTGAGGAACTCATCCCTACACCGACTTTCCCTTTCATAACCTTATGTGGAGTTTCTATTTTCCCACAAACCTCTCATAAATTTATTAAAAACCCAAAATTTGGATTTGGGGTAGGGGAAGTGAATCAAGAAATTGTTAAAGGGTCTTTAAATCAATAGGAAATTGATTTTTTGGATTCAAAATAGGAGAATTTTACATCATGGATTGAGTCTCCTAAGTATAACTCCATTGATGATTTTTCAAAAACACCAATCACTGAACTATTGAGAGAAATAACAAACATTGAGTGCATACCCATTCCTAACACCAATCTTTCTAATTTTGTGATTGAATCTTCTATTCAAAAGAAACCAATTCTCTTGATAAATTTAGAACATAAAACTGAGTTGGATTCAAAATCTCAACCTCTGTCTGAATGTCTTATCCAACCCAAGCTCAAAATTATTATGCTTCATTCTCCACTCAAGTATCCCTTCATAGGGTATAACCATAACCTTTCAGTATGAATTCATTCTTCTATTGAAACCAAAAAAGTTGGAATGATCATTGATGTCTTAGGAAAGACTGTAGAGAAAACTGGATCAACCATTTCTGATATTCCTTGGATTTTCCCACTCATTTTAGAACATAGGTTTGTGCATGAAAAAAATTATAAACATAGAATGAATCTAAATCTAGCAGAAGTGGAGAAATATGGGGTCCTTAAGATTCTAAAAGTTGGTATTGGGTAAGTTGGGGGGATTCATGTCAAGCTAACGATGTTAAAAAAAATCATTGCACGGGAGGCAACCTGTGGTTTTCATGGTTCCAATCGTTATGAATTATATAAGGACCTAGCCTTAAACATTACATAATATTGAATTAAATGAATAATTCAGATTGAGAATATTTTCAGGTTTAGAGTTTTAGATAATTAGGCCATAACTATTACATAAGAACGTGAATATTACAAGAAGACACTACTACTCAGTATCCATTTTTTCATAAAATAAAAACTCTTAAAAAGAAACATGTCTAGTTCCATGTTTTAGACAGCATGACTTTTTCGTGATCTCATCCTTAACCCTATTCATCTTTACGTCCTGTGGAAAACATTTCAAAAACTTGGGATGAGCATAAAAAGCTCGGTAAGGGTTATAAAATAAGAAAGGAAAACATTAGCCAATCAATAAATACAAATCAATGAAACTATATTTTTCAATCATAAAATACCTTACGAAATCATAAGATTTATGAATAACACACACAAATCCTAAATCATAAAGGTTACTTACGGAATCCATATCAAACTTATATTGTAGCTATCACAGATACATAGGGAGTCATGCTTGTAATACCCATCATAGTATATTCCCTAAATCTCTTAAGAGAAACATCATGTTTACCTCCGTCACGTTACCCAATGCATTGGAGAGCTATCTCGGGCTCACCCGCCCTAGGTTTATCACGGAACCACCCGTATACATAAACAATACCCAATAACCAAAACTTAATCTTAACATATAACACATGTATAAAGTAAATATAACATTTCCACATTCCAATATATCAAATCAAGATATTTAAATAAACAATGTTTTATCAAATCATTTTCAAAACCTTTTAAAAAGAGATTTTTGAATCAAAGTGTCCCATACCACTTTGAAGCTTTTAAATGAATTATCATTTGAAAACATTAATGTCCATATAAATAAATCCTAAAACCCATTTTGAAAACATGGACATTAATGAGAAATATTTATAAGAATAAATCTTTAAAACATTTAAAACAATATTTTAGTTAACGAGTTTTTAACAAAAAGAGAGACGCTTGAATACAAATAATTGAAGATTAACTTTTAATCAGAACATTATAATATCATGAGAATAAAAGGATTAATGATATAATATTTCAAAGTACAGTATATACACCATATGGAATTGAATTTGTGCATAACAACAATGAAGTCTCAATGGAAATGGAAATTGATATGAAATCTCTTATAAAGATGGTATCCTTAAATTAAGGATAAATCAATCACATAATTATGTGTGACAAATAGAAATACACCCATTATAAGTGGATATTAAGTGTAAAAAAATCATATTTCATTCACACATATTCATTGGATTACATATTCAATAAGTACAAGTTGAACCCAAAGAATCGAAATTGGGTTAAGAAGTTCCCTTGCAAAAATTCGACAACCTAACGGTGTCTCTTTAAAATTCAAAAAATTATTTGATGAGATAAAAAGGGTATCTCATCACTTTGACATAAAGTTTACATAAATAAGGATATATAAGAACATATCCCAACATAATAAGATGTAAATTTAAAAGACATAATAAAAAGAAGTCTTTTAAATAGAGGAGGGTCAAATGTTCCCTTACCGATTTGGTAACTTACAAAACATATGCCACATGAAAGTAGGATCATACAATAAAGATCTAAATACCCATAAATTAAAGTATCTTGCACAAATAATACAATCATGGGTAGTACATACACCACACAAAAGGAAGTAGTGGAAAATATAGCATGAATCTCACGGGGATAAAAAGTGAGATGAAAACCCCTTACCACGTTGTAATCAATCGATTCATATGACCCAAAGTTAATAACCACCAAATTAATTATATAATACTATGAATATAATTATAATCATGATAATATATATCAAAAGGAAGTACACAATACACCACATGCAATAAATAAGTGGTGAATAATGGAAATCTCACGGAATTAAAAGTGAGATAAGAAATCTCTTACCTCGTGTCCGACTTGACTCGATCGTTCTTTAATATCCTGAATAATGAACTAAAGTTAATTTATACTTGCTTAAGAACCTTTTTCAAGTTTATTATTACTTTTATATCACTTATTACCAT
Organism: Viscum album; assembly: GCA_963277665.1. Lineage (NCBI taxonomy): Eukaryota > Viridiplantae > Streptophyta > Magnoliopsida > Santalales > Viscaceae > Viscum > Viscum album. The sequence continues at coordinate 512,200,138 of OY728121.1, forward strand.
GTTATAAACATTATTTAATCATTTAAGTTAATAACGTTCATTTTGTCGATATTTGGTACTTGAGTCAAAAATGAATACCTTATATTTACAAGTTGTCCATGTGGTCAATAGTCCATTATATCCAGAATGAAATTAATTATTTAGATATCATATATATCATATATATCCATTATATATATATATATATATATATAACAGTACATATCATTTGGAGGTAAGAAATGAAGTGCACCGTTCATGGAGACGGTAAGTCGTACGTACGCATGAACACTACTTTCATTTCTATTTCATATTTTAATGGAATTAAAACATAATGATACATAGGTATATTATAATTACATTATAATATCATATATAATATCATTAACTCTATCCTTTATACATCCCACGTAAGGCATTAACGAGTCACATCACTTTGAGGGGGCGGTAGTCCGCACTTCCTCAAATGAGATTATCGTATTTACCCACTATGGAAACCATAAAGGCATTATATAAATGGAAAATACAGAAGAATAAAGAAAACAAAAACATAATATATATCATATATAAATATAGTGCTATCATAATGGCCACCATGAGAGGCAGTAAGAGGTAATTGAACAATCATCATCTCGTGAGGTGTTAGTTTGTCATCCAGAGAAACATTATGTTCTTCACCCATTAGATGGAGACGTGTGTAAGTGTAGTTCGAATACTTCTCATAAAAACATCCTAGTATATTGAGGATACTGTTTTTATTACAAAAGAAAGTAATAAAAAGAGTGAAGGGGTTGGAGAAGTAAAATAAAAGAAAAAAAATTAAGAGAAATTGTTACCTTTAATTTGGGTAACTTCCTTTGGTTTGAACCAAAGGACTTCTTGAAGTGCCTTATTCCTAAGTTAAGGCTTCTAGGTGGAGGATAGGGATGTAGGGAGCTTAATTGGGCAGATTTTGGATGATCCAAATGGCTTGAAAGGTGTGAGTAATTGGTTAGAAGTGGTCTCCTTTTATAAGGGAGATGAGGGGCTCTTTAGGAAAGTGTGAAAATATTATTTTATAATATAATGATATTCGGTTTCTAAAGGTCAAAAAATAATTTTAGTTGAAGATAATATGACTCATGGTTCAAATATAATCATCCAATAGGAATTGGACAGGTTTTGGATAATATTTTAATCATTATAATCTTATTTATTTAAATCATTTATTAATGAGGTAAATACTGCATCATTATTGTGTCATGAATAATTTTATTTATTCGATGTCTAAAAATTATAAAAAAAAATACTATCATGTAGTAAATATTTTTATCTTTCCAATGAATATTTATAGACAAACAGATTCCTTATATAACACCATATAAAAATTAATTTACTAAAAGATTTTTGTTTATGTCATTTTTTCCTTTACATTAAATTAATTAATCTAAAGTGTCATTATCATTTATAAGTGGCTCCATGGGGTCCCAAAATTGACCCAAGGATTCCCATGGTCGGCCATTACGCATCCAATAAGGTTAGGACAAGTGTTAAGATAATTTGGAATTATTATAATATTCTTTTTACCTTGAATTACCCTATTTACCATTAATCGCGGTAAAAAAAAGTCAAAAGTTACTATTCACCAAAAATTATTCTCATCTTATTGAACCACATTTTACTACCTAATAACAACCATGTATTTTGGATTTTTGAAATTCAATTCACAGAAATGGTAAATTTTCATTTAAATGAAAAATTCTGTTTTTTAACTACTACTAAGTGGTTTCACTATTCATCAAAAAATTGAAGTTTTTCAGAAAAATACCAAAAATTCAGCCTAAGCTATATTTGATATTCCAAATTCAAAAATGATTTATATTTTACCAAATTCAAAACATAAAATTTTCATTAATTAATTTTAAAATTAATTCTCGTTGTTAAAACAAATAGCGTGTTTTTAAGATACAATAACTATTAAAAGATTGACACTTGTTTATGTCCAATTTCAAAGTGAAATTAATTACAATGACCAAAATTGGATTAAATGGTAAAAATATATTCTAATTACACTTTAAAACCAATTAAAAAGATAATCTAACCATAAAAATAAATTAGATTAAAATATAGTTTTGAATTAAAATACAATATTTACACTATTCATTAAAAAATGAACTTTATCGGAAAAAATACAAAAAATTACACAATGTAAATTTTGATGTCCCCATTCTAAAGAAGGGTTTTATTTAGTTATATAGAATGTATTAAAGTGACCAAAACTATATTTAAAGAGGGTTCTCCATTAAAAGGCGGTAAATCGGCCTTTTAATGTAAATTATGCTTAAAATTAGATTCATTCACATTTTAAGCCTCTAAATTTTATTTGATAAATGTAAATACATTTAAAAAAATCTATAATCATATTGTATTTAGTTTTGTTCATTCTCTCCAATACAACGGCTAGGAATTAACGACCATTTAAAATAATAATATTATATTATTAGTGTGCAACGTAAGATTTCAAAGAAACCCGTTGTTGCGTATCGGGTACGCTATCGAACATAGCAACCCTTTTAAAGTAAAATTAATATTTAATTCGTAAATATTAATAAATATGAAAAGTGCCTTATTCCTTATTTACCTGGGATGTTACAAATTATATATTTTTTTTCAATTAGGATTAATAAATCAATTTTATTTAAAAAAAATATTTAACTCTGAATATGATAATACTATAGGTTGTTGACTTGTTCTTCTATTATGAGTATGGATGGGTATGAAAGGGGAGCACCATATTCATTTGTGTCATGTGGTGTGATCCTTGAGTAATACTTTACCCAGAAATTTAAAAAGAAGACAATGTATCATCAGTTTTTTTTTATGTGTTTGTAGGTTAAAATAAAAATACAAAATATATATATATATATATATATAATAATAATTAAAAAAAATTAAAAGGACACATCATAGGTCATGAGGCCAACCCCTTCACAACCGGCGAAGCCGTGGGGACTCGAACCCGGGACCGAAGGGAGACAAGGGAGTGCACTTACCACTGACCTACAGCTTATAGTGCTCCCTTATTCTATAATTTTTTTATATATAATTATATTTGAATTATATATATATATTATTTTCTTTTCTTCAAACACTATGGACAGTGTTATTTTAAGTTTGGGGGAGATGAATAAAAATATTGCTTTTGTGTACAAAAAAATGATTTGAAAAAAAAGTGTGCCTTAATGGAAGGAAAATTTTCTTTAACCTTGAACATGTTAATAAACATTGCACACTTTGAAATTGAATATCAAATAATTTAGCATGCCCTTATTTTGAATTTAATCCATGTATAATTTCATGAGCATAGATTTTTGAAAGTGTGGTTGTCCAATGTGATATTTCATCGTTTATATTTTCATCCAAATAAAAAAATCACAATGCACGTCCTTTGGATAATGGGGTATTAGTTTGAGTTCATGGGGTCCCCCAAATAAATAGCATAGGTTTGGTGATCATTTTAGTTTTAATATGAGTATTCAAAAAAACAAAAAAACCAAAAAAACAATAAATTTGCACGTAGAGCAATGAAATAACCTAATGCGTGTCTTTCAGCACTTGGGGATCGTGACTCCATAGTTTTCTGGCCCATAGTTAGTAATTTTATCTCTATTTTTGGTAATTTGAATTTGTTTTCAACTGAGTTAACTCGAGATGATGCCTGAGTATGTGGGCTTCACTTGGTGACCTAAGGTCTTTGAGCCTGGGAGTCATCGGCAAAGTCTCGCTACATGGGTCAACTCTATTGAGTGCAATTTAAATTATCATGAAAAAATTGAAAATATATATATATATACAATAAAAAAAATTGAAAACTCGTCTTAATATTGAAATGTGATTCCACCTAGCGCTTTCATCATTTCCCCCTTGAATAAAGATGAACCCCCATGTCTATTGTGATACACAACACATCATCATGCTTAATTGATATTGGATTAAATATGGCGATAAATTTGAACAAAGGAATGGGCTTGGGATTGGGATATGCTTATGAAAATATCTTGTATTAAAATATTTTTATGGGTTTCATAATTTTTTGGTATAAGGGTTTTTTGTGATCAATGTGTATTAAAATGTTTTGGGAAAAGGGAATTCGAATTTCATATTTTTGAGATACATTTTGCTCGGGACTAGAAAAACTCAAGTTGGGGGTGTGATTATCCACTAAAATAGGATAATATTAATTTTTAATGTTTATAATATTCATGATATTAATTATTCATAAACACCATTTTAGTGCATTTTACACTTTGAATATTATTTCACATTATGATTGTAATTCTTTGTTAAAGTGCACTATTACTTGGTACATATTTAAACACATCCTAAAATACAAAATGGTTTTGATTTTATTTTTATATTTTATTTTCAGGTCTCCCATTCTATAAGGAACAATTCATGTTTCTTGATTACTAGAAGATTCACATTAAAAGACCACCAAAGTTGGCCTTGAACCAACAACATTCTGGGAAAAGTAAACTGAACTGCATCCCAATAAAGAGACTGTAGAGGACAATATAAAAGACCAATGATTCTAAAAATTTAACTTAAGATATAGGACATCATTTATAACATTTCATCCAATAGTAACAAGAGCTAATTCGGATGTTTTAATGGAGTTCCAGGCTGCCCAATTTAGAGATGAAATTCTGGGCCAGATTCTATAGCCCAGAAAAAAATCCCACCATTTCAATAATATTTCGCAAACCAAAATTCCATTTGGGCTGAAATTTTACATGAGGTTAGGAGAAATCATGATATCCATTTTATTTTTCTATGGACCACTCTAATTCGGTCATCAAGAAGGTCATTTCTACACGTTTGTTTGGGTGGATGAAAGTTGTCTTCCACTTCGGGTCAAGGGTGGAAAAGTCTAAGTTCCACAAGATTTCCACCACCCTAAGCCTACCATACTCAAGTGGGATGACTTTAACTATTGTAGGATCGACTCCAGGCTCCTAAAATTCCTATTTAAGGCAATGGTGTTGGAGGATTTATTCATATTTGGTGCTTTCTTTCATTGTAATGTTATGCTGCAATTTTGGTGTCTCAAGTTTGTCTTTCACATGTAAGTTGTTCTAATTTAATCTTAGTTTCTTAATAAAAGTTATTATTCTCCTATTATTATGTTATTATTAATATCATTTTGATACCTTTGGATAATGGTGTGAATTTATTCACATCATACCTTGTGAAATTATCACATAATGGTGGAGTGATTATTATTTCATTGTCTTTACTTCTTTAATTCTTCCCTCATGAGTCTACTTCCTGCTTCCATTGAAACCATAGAATCAATGGAGGGATAACCATCTTATGGGTTGATACAAGGGAGTATCAAGGGGATTTATTGTATGTTATTTATCACCCCATTAATTTCTAATCACCTCTTTTAATGGATATTTTTATTTGAGGATTTTGAAACTTCTTTGTCCTTGTTGAATTTTAAGGCCACATACTTCAAGTGCTAATAGGAACATTTACCTTGGAGTGATCATAAATTTGATCCTACAAGTGTATAGGTGATTATTATTATGGTGTGTTGGTATTAAACCAGTAAGTGGTGAAGTTGTTTGATCTTCTTGAATAAACCTATCTCAAATATAAGAAGTTTAAACTGTTAAAAAAATAATTTCATCCAATCCAACCCCAAGTGATGACCTAGGACCAACTCATCCTTTTAAATTGAATTAACTTAAGTCTTTTAGTTTTCACTTAAACTTATCTAAAATCAACCCAAATTTGGCCACTTAATAGCCAAAAACAGTCTATAGGATGTTCGTTTCTATAGGTTTTTTATTAGGTCTCTCGGGATTCTACAACCCAAGCTAAACTACAAGTGACCGCTTAAACCTAAAATCTTGGGAAAATTTGGGCGAGAAAAATTTTTGGCACCATTTACAGGGACCTAAGTAAGTTATCTTAGACACTAACATCCTTTTTTTTCATCCCACTTCTCTGTTCTCACCCCCTCATTCCTATGAAAGGCAATTTTGAACAAATCCAAACATGGGGAACCTATCCCTACTTTGATCACCCAACCCCATGTGTGATGTAGAATGACCATCCTAATTTATACTGGTGGAATCATCAAAAACCTAATGAATCACAATGTTTTAACTCCTATTATCCATAAAACATTCCAACATATAATGAGTTTCAGTCCCCACAAAGCCAATCTGAACACCCTCCTGTGAAATTCCAACAACTTAATTATCCACCTAGAATAGACCATTTGACACAACCCATTATCCATCCCGATCCACATTCTAACCGATCATTGAGATTATAACTTCAGTGCATTAATACTTGTGAGGAACTCATCCCTACACCGACTTTCCCTTCCACAACCTTATGTAGAGTGTCTAGTTTCCCACAAACCTCTCATAAATTTATTGAAAACCCAAACTTTGGATTTGGGGTAGGGTAAGTAAATCAATAAATTGTTAAAGGTTTTTTAAATCAAGAGGAAATTTATTTTTTGGATTCAAAATAGGATAATTTTACATCATGGATTGAGTCTCCTAATTGTAACTCCATTGATGATTTTTCAAAAACACCAATCACTGAACCATTGAGATAAATCACAAACATTGAGTGCATACCCATTCCTAACACCAATCTTTCCAATTTTGTGATTTAATATTCTGTTCAAAAGGAATAAATTCTCTTGAGAAATTTAGAAAATAAAACTGAGTTGGATTCAAAATCTCAACATGTGTATGGATGTCTTATCCACCCCGAGCTCAAAATTATTATGCTTCATTCTCCACTCAATTATCCCTTAATAGGGTATAACCATGACCTTTAAGTTTGAATTCATTCTTCTATTGAAACCAAAAAATTTGGAATGATCATTGATATCTTAGGAAAGACTATAGAGAAAACTGGATCAACCATTTCTGATATTGCTTGGATTTCCCCACTCATTTTAGAACATAGGTTTGTGCATAAAAAAAATTATAAACATAGAATGAATCTAAATCTAGTAGAAGTGGAGAAATATGGGTTACTTAAGAATTTTAAAGCTGGTGTTGGGTAAGTTGGGGGGATTCATGTCGAGCTAACGATGTTAAACAAAAGTATTGTATGGGAGGCAACCCATGGTTTTCATGGTTCCAATCATTATGAATTATATTTATTTTTTCAATTAGGATTAATAAATCAATTTTATTTAAAAAATATATTTAACTCTGAATATGATAATACCGTAGGCTATTGACTTGTTCTTCTATTATGAGTATGTATGGGTATGAAAGGGGAGCACCATATCCATTTGTTTCGTGTGGTGTGATCCTTGAGTAATACTTTACCCCGAAATTTAAAAAGAAGACAATGTATCATCAGTTTATTTTTATTTTTATGTGTTTTTAGGTTAAAATAAAAATAAAAATATATATATATATATATATATAATTAAAAAAATTAAAAGGACACGTCGTAGGTCGTGGGGCCAACCCCGTCACAACCAGCGAAGCCGTGGGGACTCAAACCCGGGACCGAAGGGAGACATGGTAGTGCGCTTACCACTGACCTACAGCTTATAGTGCTCTCTTCTTCTATAATTTTTTTATATATACTTATATTTGACTTATATATATATATATATATATTATTTTCTTTTTTTCTACGCGATCCTTGTATCGGTCTTTGGTGTGCTAAAATAAATGGGTATGTTTTTTTTCTTTGTCTGTTTTTAATTAAGGGAACCACTTGGGGTTTCAATAGTTTTTAATTTAGTTTTTGAGTGAGAATAAGAGGCTATTGAGGTCAAATTATTTTATATGGAAATCATCTATATCTATAACTTCCATAATTTTCTACCATCTTCAACTGGTAGTCCATGAGTAGCATGGAGATCAAAGGAATAATCAGGAGTGTCATGAACTTCAACTTTAAAAACCAGGTGACTTTGTTCCATGTTTATTTATTCAAATTCCTTTTAGAAATCCTCTCTTCTACCTCTACCCCCTTCTAGATTTTCTTTTCTTCAAACACTAGGGACAGTGTTATTTTAATTTGGGGGAGATGAAATAAAAAAATTGCTTTTGTGTGCAAAAAAATGATTTAAAAAAATGTGCCTTAATGGAAGGAAAATTTTCTTTAACCTTGAACATGTTAATACACATTGCACACTTTGAAATTGAATATAAAATAATTTAGAATGCCCTTATTCTGATTTTAATCCATGTATAATTTCATGAGCATAGATTTTGGAAAGTGTGGTTGTCCAATGTGATATTTCATTGTTTATATTTTCATCCAAATAAAAAAATCCCAACGCATGTCCTTTGGATAATGGGGTATTAGTTTGAGTTAATGGGGTCCCCCAAATAAATATCATAGGTTTTGTGATCATTTTAGTTTTAATATGAGTATTCAAAAAAAAACAAAAAAAATCAAAAAAAAATAAATAAAACAATAAATTTGCGCGTAGAGCAATGAAATAACCTAAAGCGTGGTTTTTGGCACTTGGGGATCATGACTCAATAGTTTTATGGCCCAGAGTTAGTAATTTTATCTATATTTTTGGTAATTTTACTTTTTTTTCAACTGATTTAAATCGAGATGATGCCTGAGTATGTGGGCTTCACTTGGTGCCCTAAGGTCTTTGAGCCTGGGAGTCATCGGCAAAGTCTCGCTACATGGGTTGACTCTATTGAGTGCAATTTCAATTACCATGAAAAAATTGAAAAAATATATATATATACAATAAAAAAATAAAAAAAAATTGAATACTCATATTAATATTGAAATGTGATTCCACCTAGTGCTTTCATCATTTCCCCCTTGAATAAAGATGAACCCCCATGTCTATTGTGATACACAACACATCATCATGCTTAATTGATATTTGATGAAATATGGTGATGAATTTGAACAAATGAAGGGATTGGGATTGGTATATGCTTATGAAAATATCTTGTATTAAAAAAATTTTATGGGTTTCATAATTTTTTGGTATAAGGGTTTTTGGTGATCAATGTGTATTAAAATGTTTTTGGAAAAGGGAATTCAAATTTCATATTTTTGAGATACATTTTGCTCGGGACTAGAAAAACTCAAGTTTGGGGTGTGATTAGACACTAAAATAGGATAATATTAATTTTTAATGTTTATAATATTCGTGATATTAATTATTCATAAACGCCATTTTAGTGCATTTTACACTTTGAATATTATTTCACATTATGATTGTAATTCTTTGTTAAAGTGAACTATTACTTGGTACATATTTAAACACATCCTAAAATTCAAAATGTTTTTTATTTTATTTTTATATTTTATTTTCAGGTCTCTCATTCTATAAGGAACAATTCATGTTTCTGTAGCACTAGAATATTCACATTAAAAGACCACCAAAGTTGGCCTTGAACCAACAACATTCTGGGAAAAGTAAACTGAACTTCATCCCAATAAAGAGACTGTATCGGCCAATATACAAGCCCAATGATTCTCAAAATTTAACTTAAGATATAGGAAATCATTTAGAACATTTCATCCAGCAGTTACAAGAGCTAATTCGGATGTTTTAATGGAGTTCCAGGCGGCCCAATTTGGAGATGAAATTCTTGGACAGATTCTGCAGCCCAAAAAAACATCACACCATTTCAATAATATTTCACAAAACAAAAATTCCATTTGGGATGAAATTGTACAGGAGGTTAGGAGACATCCTGAGATCCATTTTATTCTTCTATTTCCCACTCTAATTAGGTCATCTAGAAGGTCATTTCTACACGTCTGTTCGGTGGATGCAAGTTGTCTTCCACTTCGGGCCAAGGGTAGAAAAGTCTAAGTTCCACAAGATTTCCACCACCCTAAGACTACCATAATAAAGTGGGATGACTTTAACTATTGGAGGCCCTACCCCAAGACTCCTAAAATTCCTATTTAAGGTAGTGGTGTTGGAGGATTTATTCATCTTTGGTTCTTTCCTTCATTGTAATGTTATGCTGCAATTTTGTTGTCTCAAGTTTGTCTTTCACATGTAAGTTGTGCTAATTCATCTTAGTTTCTTAATTAAAGTTCTTCTTATTCTATTATTACATTCTTATTAATATCAAGTTGATACCATTGGATCATGGTGTGAATTTATTCACACCAAAACTTGTGAAATTATCACACAACAGTGGAGTGATCGTTATTTCATTGTCTTTTTTTACTTCTTCAATTATTCCCTCATGAGTCTAATTCCCGCTTCCATTGAAACCATAGAATCAATGGATGTATAACCCTCTTATGGGTTGATCCAAGGGAGTATCAAGGGGCTGTATTAGATGTTATTTATCACCCCATTAATTTCTAATCACCTCTTTTAATTAAGATTTTTATTTGATGATTTTGAAACTTCTTCATCCTTGTTGAATTTTAAGGTCGCATACTTCAAGTGCTAATACAAACATTTACCTTGGAGTGCTCATAAATTTGATCCTCCAAGTGTATAGGTGATTAGTATTATGGTTTGTTGGTATTAAACTAGTAAGTGATGAAGAGTTTTGATCTTCTTGAATAAACCTATCTCGAATATAAGAAGTTGAAACTGTTAAAAAAAGAATTTCATCCAATCCAACCCCAAGTGATGACCTAGGACCAACTAATCCTTTTAAATTGAATTCACTTAAGTTTTTAGTTTTCACTTAAAATTATCTAAAATCAACCCAAATTTGGCCACTTAATAGCCAAAAACAGTCCATAGAATGTCTGTGTCTATAGGTTTCTTCTTAGGTCTATGAGGATTCGATAACCCAAGCTAAACTACAAGCGGTCGCTTAAACCTAAAATCTTGGGTAAATTTGGGTGAGACCAAATGCCTACATAAAACCATTCAGGTTTTTTGACCAACCCAATTTGGGGTAATGAGAAGGGGAATATGGATCCTTTCCAATAGAATTTCCAAGCAATGGTATATTCTAAAGCCAATGGTGAGGGCTATTGGGTTTCGACAAAATAGTGGGAGACTAATAAATAAAATATTTATTTATTTGTCTAAATTTTATTAGATAAAGTACTAAAATCCTTCTTATCTTATTTTTTAGAAATGGAAATAAAATGACATCAAACATATCATTGTGATCCATACTTGAGAAGGACAACCTTCTCATCATCATAAATTCCCAAGAATGGAAAAGGCGCCTACGTGTCATCTTTCACCATTAAAGGAAATTGTATGTGCCAAAAGAACCTTTTCTAATTGGTCATGGTAATAAGGCAAGTGATGAAGAATTATCTCTCTATGAGAAATATTTGAATGATGCTATAGATGTTCAGTGTTTCATGTTATCATCAATGTCCAATGAGATTTTGAAGCAACATGATGATATAGATGTCTATAGAATGATGTCTCACCTTCAGGATCTCTATCAAGAGAATGTGAGATAATAAAGGTGTGAGATCTCCAATGCCTTGTTTAAAACTAATCTTTGAGAGTTTGTGTCAGTTGGGTATCATGTAGTCAAGATTATTGGATACATTGAATGACTGGACATATTAGGTATTAAATTATCATATGAATTGTGTACATATCTCATACTTTTATCACTAACCAAGACCTTCTCTAACTTTATTTTTAATTACAATGTGAGAAATAATGAGAAGAGTCTTTTGGAACTTCTTACTTTGATTCTCCAAATGGATAAGTTCATGGGGCGTGACAAACCCACGGCCTTTATGGTGAATAAGAAAAGGAAGAATAAGGAAAAGGGTCCCAAGACTTACAAAATATCTAAATCTCCTGAACATTTTCCTTTTAAGAAGAAGAAGATCCAGAGGTATGGAAAGGAAAAGGAGGTAGTATGTTTTTCATGTGGAAAGTCAGGCCACTAGAAGAGGAATTGCACCTGGAAGCAAGGGGAAGCTAAAGGTGCATTCGTTATCAAGTGTAATATTTAAATATCTACACATTGGGTATTAGATACAACTTGTGGGGCTCACATCTATATCTAAATGAAGGGACCAAGTAGATTCTAAAAGATTGTTAGGGGAGAGGTGGATCTGAGAGTTGCTAATGGTGTGAGGCTAGCTGTTATAGCTATTGGTGACTACCACCTCTCATTACCAACATTAATGATTTTGGTTTCAAAAGATTGTTATTATGTACCTACAGTTACCAAAAACATAATTCTGTATCATGTCTAGATACAGATGGGTTTATTTTCAAATTTGGAAATAAAAGTTTTTTATTTTATAAGGACAACATATGTTATGGTATGATGCATTTAAATACTGGTCTTTATGTATTAAATTATGAAAACTAGGTGTTGGAAATTGATAACAAATCATGTGCACATGACTCATACAACACCTAGATTTGACATCACCATCTTGGTCATGTAAATTAGAAGCATTTGACAAAGCTCTGTCAAGATGGCTATTTAGACTCTTTTGAGCTAAAACCAATTTAAATATGCCATGCCTATTTATAAGGAAAAATTAACAAACCACCATTTAGTGGACAGGGTGAAAGGGACACAGATCTTCTATGATTGGTACACACTAGTGTGTGTGGACCATTTCCAGTAGAAGCTAGAGGTGGATATTCTTACTTCATAACTTTTACTGATGACTTGAGTAGATATGGCTATATCTACCTGATGAGGTATAAGTACGAGTCCTTTGAGAAATTCAAGGAATTCAAGAATGAAGTAGAGAATCAACTTAGTAAGAAGATAAAGAAGCTTAGATCGGATCGAGAAAGTGAATATCTTAACCAAGAGTTCATAGATTTTTTATAGGAGTTTGGGATTCTATCTCAACTCACTCCACCTTATACACCACAGTGGAATGGTGTTAGTGAAAGGAGGAACCATACCTTGTTATATATGGTAAGGTTGATGATAAGTCATATAGATCTTCCATTATCCTTTTGGGGATATGCATTATAGACTACTGTATACACATTAAAACGAGTTTCGACTAAGGTGGAAAATGGAATTCCCTTCGAACTATGAAGTGGAAAGAAAATCATTTTGTCGCATACATGTGTATGGGGTTTCGAGGAATTTGTTAAAGCCTTCTCGGGAAATAAACTAGCACCTCGGGGCATGAATTGTATCTTTATAGGGTATCCCAAAGAAACAATGGGATACTACCTATACAACCCCTCATAAAAGAAAGTGATTGTTGCTAGACAAGCCATATTTATTGAGAGAGAGCACATCCTCAAAAAGGATAGTGGGAGTAAGATTGAATTCAATGAAGTTAATGCTCAAGATACACAAGAGTTGGAATAGGAACAAATTCCACAAGTCCCCATGGAAGAAGTAGTTCCTAAAACACAAGTATTGTGTAGGAGTATAAGAGAGGTAAGAGAATCGGATAGATATGTTTTTTTAGTCACCAAGGAAGGTGACTTGTTATTGGTTAACAATGATGAACCTATCCTATAAGGAGACAGTAGAAAACTCAGAAACTACAAGATGATAAAAATCCATTAATTCTAAAATGGATTCCATGTATCAGAACTAAGTTTAGGTTCTGGTCGATGCACCAGTTGATGTAAATCTTATTGGATACAAATGAATATTTAAGAGGAAACTGGACATGTAAGGTAAAGTAAATACCTATAAAGCATGGTTAGTGGATAAAGGGTTTAAACAACATCAAGGAATTGACTACAATGAAACCTTTTCTCTGGTTTCCATGTTTAAATCCATTAGAATTCTACTTTCTATAGCAGCTTACCATGACTATGAGATTTGGTAGGTGGATTTCAAAACTGCATTCCTTAATGGGAACCTTCTGGAAGATGTCTATATGACACAACCAGAAGGGTTTGTGACTCTAGGTGATTCCAAAAGGATTTTCAAGTTGTAGAGATCCATTTATGAATTGAAGCAAGAATCCAGGTCATGGAACATTTGATTTGATGAAGCCATAAAATAATTTGGTTTCATTAAGAACGAATGTGAGTCGTGTGTTTACAAGAGGTTTAGTGGAAATGAAGTTTTTGTCCTAGTAGTATATGTTGATGAAATATTACTTATTGGAAATGGAATATCATTCTTATAGTCAATTAAGGACTGGTTAAACAAGTGTTTCTCCATGAAGGACTTAGGTGAAGCAGGTTACATTCTAGGGATCAAAATCATTCGTGATAGATCCAAGAGGCTTCTTGAACTAACTCAAAGTACATATGTTTACCAGATACTAAAATGATTTAGTATGGAACAATCCAAGAGGGTATTGGTTCCAGTATCACATGGTTTACATCTTTATAAGAAAATGTGACCTTAGACACAATAATAGAAAGAGAGAATGAGTAAGATATCATACGCTTTGATGATAAGATCGATCATGTATGTCATGTTATGTACTAGACTTGATGTTTCCTATGCATTGAGCATGGTAGGAATATATCAAGAAGATCTAGGAGAATAGTATTGGACTGTTGTTAAGGATATCTTTAAGTATCTGAGAAGAACTAAGGATATGTTTATGGTGTATGGAGGAGATTAAGAGCTGGTTATCAGGGGTTATATTAATGCTAGTTTTCAGACAGATCAGAATGATCTGAAGTCATAATCAGGATATTTTTTTATGTCACAATAGATGAGATGTGAGTTAGAAGAGTTCAAAGCATCCAATTGTCACTGATTCTACAACGGAGTCCGAGTATATAGTGGCTTCTGATGCAACCAAGAAAGCTGTTTGGATTTGGAACTTTATCTGGGAGCTTGATGTGGTACCTAGCAATAAAGACCCTATCACATTGTATTGTGATAATACTACAACAGTGGCTCTTGAAAAAGAGTCAAGATCACACCAATGGATAAAGCATATAATTTGGAAGTATCACCTCTTGAGGGATTTATATCAAAGAGGTGAAGTTGTAGTAAGCATAATACCCACGGAAGAGAACATTGCAGACCCCTTGACTAAAGGCATGTCTCAGTAGAAGCATTAGTATCATGTGAGAGCTAGCAGATTGAAGGTTGTTAGTAAATGGCTCTAGTGCAAGTGGGAGTCTGTTGGAGTTGGTGCCCTGTGTACTTTATGATAAATTGTATTCATGGTTTTGAATATTAATAAACTACTTATCACATCATGATTGTTCTCCTGTGTGACATAGTATGTGATAATGTTCTAAGAGTAGTTGTCGCACTAAAAGGTCATAGCAGTTCCCCTCTATGATGAGAACCCGAAAGTGATACGACGCTATTCTTGAACATATGTTCTATAGTCGGATGATATCATTTGAGGGACACAAATGATACAGGCTATCAGGGGTGGAGACTCATAGGACTTTGAGGCACCTTCTTATGGTGTACGCCCTTGGTAATATTCAATAGGATATTATGAGAATGAGACCTGTCAGTAGGAAATCCACATTTATGTGTCATTAGATGTTCCTATCTATGGATGTATGTATTGGTCCTTATACTTTAAGGTTATTATTGATGAGTATTATGAGTCACGCACTTAGATGTATTGATGAAAACCATGACAGCAGATGTTCGCAGTGAAGTATGATACGTTGGGTATTGCATTAATGAATAATGCAAGAAAGGATTTATCCCTTCTGTTCTTTAATGGGAGTTAATATATCAGGCCTTTTGATGGAAATGATATAGCCTAAATAAATCTATGGTCATGGTGTTTTATAGGCAAGTTCAAATTCCGAGAATTCAAAGAATGAGATGTCGAGCACATGGGTTGATGACACTTGCATGCAACCTACTTGATTTGAGATATCATGATAAATGGATTATATTACACAGTAAGTACTTGTATAAGGTGACATGTCATTGCGGCATTAACTTCTTTCTTTATGGGTGTCTTGGCATGTTACTAGACGCTAACCTTGGACTTTAGGTTTCTTCGCCTAATGCCACTGAGAAAGTGGTCTAGAGAGTTGCATACTATGTGTATCCAGAATCTCATTTAAATAATATATATTATTATTTATTATTTAACAGGTTGAATAAATATTATTCTCGTACGCGGTTTAATAATTATTCATGTACGCTTGATCGCATATAAATATTTATTTTCTATTTAGTAAATATAATATTTATTTATTTATTGGAGAATAATGCAATGATATTTATTTAATAAATAAATTGTCATTATTCAAGGTTTGATAAATATTATGGAGGAATGGAAAACTGAGTTTTTAGGTCTGGTGAGAAATAATAAATATTGAATATTATTTGATTAAATAATATTTAATTATAATTCACAAGTTAAGAGCATGTTGAGAAATAATGATATTATTATTATTTGACATGGGGTTTCTCTAAGATTAAATAAATAATTAAGGGCACTTGTAAAATTATTTTATTTTAACCCTAACGATATATAAACTCAGTTATGTTATTTTCTCAAGAGCCAATTCATTTTGTCTCGGTTGTGCATAACGGATTTGGAGAATCCTCTCAAGCCTAGAGTGCTCCCTTCTCCAAGAACGCTCCTAAGAACGGAGAGCAATCCTCCTCCACCAGATTAAGGAGAACGCTTTGGAAGCGGTTCTCAAAACGATCAAAGGCGGACGACGTGTGCACAACGATCTATCGAGCTAACACCCAAAGCTTCCTTCGATGATGTATGGAGATTCGTGGAACACGTGTAGATCACCGTTAGAGGAAATCTACATTTGGTTTCTACAACGCAACAACGATGGACCGCAGATCTACATCATAGATCCATCAACGAAGAAAGAATTCCAACAAAGGTAATTCTTTATTTAATTAAATTAATTATAAATAATTTGTGATGATCCTCTCTCTAGTTTCGGCATGATTACCCTTGTATGATCTTGTTGATCCAATTACGTAGAGCACGGTGTTTATTTTTGTGTAGATCTTAGACTGGTCATCAATCATGACAAAAAAACAATGTTGGGCACTGCTCATCGCACGCTTCCACTGCACTCGGAACCTACAATATATAAATCAACTTTCATGTGATGGTAGTGGGTAAGTGTGATTCCTTATACTTGGTTGAACCTCTCTATAACTCGTAGTTCTCGTATTCTTCACTCTTTGCACTGTGAGGTGCTAGCACATCATAGGTGAAGAAGGGTATGACGATAGATTCAAATCCATATGTGGATAGCTCCGTATGTGGGAGGCCATTGTTTGTCCCTCATGTGATCTTCATCAAACATATCGGATGAAGACAAAAGATTGAAAGGCTTCTACGGTGAATGATATGAAAATGTTTGTAGCAGCATTCTTCATTTCCAGTTTTGTGCAGGTTTCATATTTCATGCATGGGAGATCTTGGATAAGGGATTTTAATCACTTTTGGTGCATCTAATAATTGTTATTAGATCCTAATGAATCCCTTCATCAATAGCGTGCATTACTATATTAGCACATACACATCAAATATGTGTGTGTGGATTTAGGGCATAACTCCATCACTATAGAAACCTATGAACATCATAAAGGATAAAACACAGGTCACATCCCTTGTGGGGACACACTGCACCATCATGGCCTGATTCGCTACTCGACAACACTTAGTTCAGTCTTCTAGCATGGAACCTAAACCTAAACCACGATCTCTCACCCCAATTCATCTTGGATGGCTTTTGTTAACGTGAAAAAGTTGTCCATGCCCCATTAAATCCCAAAAACCAAAAAAAAATCACCTTTTAACATTTAACGCCACCCAAAAAAGAATCTTTTCAATCTATCACAATCAAAACTCAATGCAATACCCTCAAAATATCATAATTCAATCTTCAATAAAGGTATGCTACACACTCATCGAAATATTCAATAAATCCAAGTGAACAAACATTAATATTAACATTTATAAAAATGTTATTCTCGTTAAAACATTTCAATAGAGCCAAAAACAATAGCAATGAATCTTTTAATGCCTTTAAACAAAATATATATTAAATAAATCAAGATTTTGGTATGAGAATCCATTTCAAAACATCAAATGCATCCTCATAATTTCACAAAATTCATTTAATGAATTTATTTCAGAAAAACATACAAGCCAGACAATGATTAAAAAAGGAATAAGAATTATGGAGAACCACAAACCTCAAGCACAACCAAAAGATCAATCTTTGCCCACTCATGATCGTAGAATAATCATATGATACCTAAGACTAAGATCCACAATTTATATCAAAATTAAACCAAAAGAAAATGCTTAAAATAATCAACATGATAAAGCATGCATTGGGTGAGGGAATATCATCAAATCCAATGGCAGTGGCGTGCAGAATCATCTTAGAGCCTTCCTCTAGTCACCGTAAGCAAAAGCCTCAATTTAATTTCAAGTACCAAAACCTGAAAAATTCTTAAACCAAAAGAAATAGACAAAAAACTCATTAAATGACGATGTAACACTGAAACCAACACCATGGGCATGCAAACCCCTCATATAATCTCTCTCAAGCATCTCCTAAGAATCGAGGGTTCTACCATAACTTGACAAAAATCCCAAATTTGAATCCCTGAAATGTAGAAAACTGTGTTAGAGAAATCAGAGGAGAGGAAGATGAGAGAAAGGAAGAAAGGAATGAGAAAATTCCTTTTACCAGGCTTCAAACCCCTAAAATAATAATAATAATATCGATACCCCCTCTCCCCAAATCCACCCAAATATGTTTCCTAATTTAGCGACCAAATCAAACATCATATGACGCCTCGTGATAAACTAATTATTTAATTAAATTAAAATCATGAAAAAATGAAGATTAAAATTAAAATTTCATAAAATTATCACTCAAGCATGGTTATTGTGCATGGTTAGTTAACTATGTGAACTTTACTAGCTCATTTCCTTCCACCTCACATGGTTACTATGCATTTGTTTATTAATTGTGCACCTTAACCATGCAACATCAAATTTACTTTAAAGAAATTTTAATTCCATCCATAATTTTGATTTAAAATATTTACTTATTTTATTATTAAATACTAGGGTGTTACACTAGTTATGTGTGAGTGAGTACAAAGTACATTGAAAGAACATATGTTATCTTATGGGGACAATTGTTAGTCACACAAGTGACCGCACGAGCACGTGAGACACCCAGTGGAGCTTGATGAATGATGGGGATGTATGTACTAGTCTAAGGGGCTCGACTATTACAAATGGTATCAAAGCCAACATCCAATTGTAAGTGTGATGACATAACCTGGGTTTGTGGTGTGGGCTCCACAATGAGAATGTTATGATTTAAAGAGTTGGAGTGTAATGTCTTCGGTGAGTGCTACCAATGTCTGCGAGCAAAGACAAAACACAATGAAAAAAACATGTCGGTATTTGGAGATAGGCGTTAGTCTAATAAGTGACCATGCAAGCATGGTGGACAGATTGATAGATGGGACGAAAAGTGTCTCGATGAAGTCTAGCTAGTCACGACCCAAGGGCTAAATGACGAAATGTGTCTCGATGAAGTCTAGCTAGTCACGACCCAAGGGCTAAATGTTAGTGTCAGGGCATGTATGATGATCGACGATGCCCAACTATTTCATGAGAGTTAATTTAAGTGACATGAAAATGACACACTCTTGGGAGACTATGAGAATAGAATGAAATGGCAATTGTTTTTAAGTATCTTTGACCATCTCATACTTTCCTCCTATTTTACCCTTCAAATATGAGGATAAAGAAACATTACTAAAAACTAGTTATTTTTATAATAAAATATAAAACAAAAATTAATAAAGATAATTTTTGAAAATTCTAAAATAAGCTTTATTTCGTTTATTTTATTTTATGAAATAAATTGCTATTTATTTTATAAATAATACCATCAAAAACTATTATAAAACTTCATGAACGACCATTTGATCATATCCCATGAAAAGTCCCAAGCACAATCAAAATCTAAATAATCCATGAGATAGATCGCCCAATTGGATTCAAATAAATCTAAAAAGAAAAAAAATGGAAATAAAAAACCCATAAATTTTTAGACAGAGAATAAACACCAGGACAAAAGAACATTTGAAGCACCACTCACACCCACCACCACCACCACCACAGTACAAAATTTTCCATTCCCAATTTGACTTGCAGTTTCCAACCCCCTCCAAAACAAACACTGCCCTGCATTCAAATGAATCAAATGAATCAATCTCCAATAAACTCTCCCCATCAATGATCAAGCAGTGCTTTGTTGAGCACCAAATCAGTTGAATGGTGGCCCCTCTCAAAGAGGCGCTTCATCAAATCATCCCATCCCCAGCCCTGGGACGAGCCAGGAGGGGACTCGTGAGGCGGCGCAGCGGCATCCTCCGCTCCCTCTGGACCATAGAAGGCATGTGGCACTGCCAGCATCACTGCCCTCTGCAGCGCAGATTCATGCGTCTCCCGCTGTTCCCGGGCCAGCGTCTGTTGCCGCTCCATCTTTTGGCTGGCAGGAATCTCCAGCATTCGATCCTTCTCTACCATCAGCTGCCACCACATCATCAGTTTCATCAGTGCAAACATTAGGCTGCATTTGACAGCACCTATTGAGAAGTGTTAATCGCACTTATCACTCATGATAATCAGTTTGAAAAAATAAGATATGTTGGTTTGTTTCTGATAAAAACACTTGCGCTTAGACGTGGTGATTTTAAACCTAACAAAACACAGCACGACCAGTCAACAGGTTTGGGTCAGACATAAATAGATTTGAGTTATAATCCAGTTGATTAATAATACTCAAGTCGGGTTCAGGTTTCATTCTTGACCTGTCTAACCCAATTAAAAATATAATTATAATATAAAATATTAAACATATAATAATAATTAATTTTATAATGTATTTTATTCTTATAATCAACTTAATTTGAAATAATTCAACATGTTTATAACACGTTATTTATTTTAAATGGTTTAAGAGGGTCGAATTGCGATATCAATAATATATGTTTCATATTAATCCAGTTATTTTTAATTAAAATGGGGATAATTCAATTTTGTTAGGTCATTGTGTGATATCAAGTAGTTGGATATGTCATGATGCAGTCTATGTTATATATTTAAACAGGTTGGTGGGCCGGGTTAGGTTGACCCCTTCATAAATGGGGGGGGGGTCAATCCATTTAATTAAATGGATCTGGTTTGGGTTGAGCTTTGTAGGTTGAGAAACCCCCTTACCTCCTTACCTCAAAGTGAGGCGGAGACATTCTTTTATAATGAATGAAAAGGACCCCATCGGACCACAAGTCCGATGTGGGATACAGACTCCAACACTCCCCCTCAAGCTAGGTGTACCTAGCTTGGACACATAATGAAAAGAAAACAACACAACAAATGAAGACAAAGCAATCAACAGACTGCAAATACTCCCCCTCAAGCTGGACATACCCAGCTTGATGACAAAACAAGACGAAATAAAATAAAAATAAAAGGCTTCAAGACTGATGCTCCCCCTCACAGTCGCAGCTCCCCCTCAGAATGATGGATGGATGATGTTGCGGGCGCAGCAGAAGAACCACACAGAGACCGGGTTGGTTGACGGAACGCCAGGAATGCCGCACTAGTGGGGTCGGTCGATGAAACGCCGGGAAATCCAAACTAGCACCGGGAAAAACCGCACTTGCGAGGCCGGCGACGGGAGGCGGGGATTCCGCAGAATTGTTGCGGGGTCTGGCGGCGCCAAATGGCCCGAATCCAAGGTGGTCGAGCTGCTGCGCCACCGAATGGGCGTGCCGGCGGATAGAGATGCGGCTGCCGGGAGTCGTCGGGAGATGCCGGCGAGGCGGGGATGCCGCAGGAGGTGTCGGAGAGCCGAAACTTGAAGCAGGGCAGCCGCTGGGAGAAACTGGAGCCGGTTGGCTGTCGGAAGAGGAGCGCGGGAGGAGGCCGGTGAGGGAGCAGGACAGCGGGAGGCGGCGCTGGAAACCGGCCGGGAATGGAGGCCGGCTGTCGCGCAGAGAAGGGCTGGCGAGGCTTGAGGCCGGCTGTCGCGCAGAGAGGGGTCGGCGAGGCTTGAGGCCGGTTGCTGCTGGAGGAGCCGGCAGGAATGGAGGCCGGCTGTCGGAGGCGCCGGCAGGGGGAGAGGCCGGTGAGGGAGTCGTTTGGACCGGTTCGCCGGGAGGGAGCCGGACTGCCTGGAGGGGGGGCCGCCGGGACCGGTTCGCTGGGAGGGAGCCTGTCTTTGCGCGCAGGAAGCAGCAGGGAAGAGGCTTGCAGTCAAGCGCAGGGAGCCGGGAGAGAAGAGTCACCGAGGAAGCAAGTGTCGGGGGGGATCCGCCAGAGATAGGGCCTGGTTGAGCAGAGAATCCGGAGGCCGGGAGTCGGCGGACGAAGCAGGCGCGCCACGTGGAGGGAGGGCGGTTGCTTGGAGAAGCGGAAGCCGGCAGTTACGGGAGCCGGGAAGACCGCCGGGGAATGCGGGAGCCGTTGAGACGCGGAAGCTGGCAGTTACGGCGCCGGGAAGGAAGCTGCGGCGGGGAGGGCTCGCGCGCTCAGGCGGATGGAGGTCCGCCACAGGGAGCCGCGGGAGGTGCTGCGCGCACAGGATCTGGACAGGAGGCGCGCGCATGGAGGATAGGAGCCGCGCGCATGGAGGACGGGAGCCGCGCCGGGACGTCGCGACGGGATTCGCGCGGGATGACGGGAGCCGATCCGCCGGGAGCCGCGCAAGGGTCGGGAGGAGCCGTCGTTATCAAGCGTCGGGTCGTCGGCCATCGCGCGGAGCAGGGGGAGATCTCCGGGAGGGAGAGGCCGCCGGGACGAGGGCGCCAGACTAGGCCGCCTGGATGTGGCCGTCGCACGCGCAAAGGCGGAACCGGGGAGGGACGGGCCAGCGCTGCAAATCGGGAGGCGACGGGAGGGATCCGCCGGGAACAAGGTATCGGCAGGGGGGAGAACCGCCGGGACGAGGCCGAAGCAGGGATCAAGGACCGCCACAGGGGGCGGACGGGAAATACTCAGGCTCGTAGGCCATGGAAGCCGCCGCCCCCTATGGGGGAGAAAAAAAAATATTAAACCCTAGAGCGGAATAGAAAAAAAAAATAGATGGAAGGGGGGTCGGGATTAATTTCGCTCTGATACCATGTAGGTTGAGAAACCCCCTTACCTCCTTACCTCAAAGTGAGGCGGAGACATTCTTTTATAATGAATGAAAAGGACCCCATCGGACCACAAGTCCAATGTGGGATACAGACTCCAACAAGCTTAAATGGGTTCACAAGACGGCTGACCCGGCCAGATCCCAACCCGTAAACCCGAATCACCACCTCTACTTGCACTTCAAATGCTAAAAGAAAACTACATAAATGGGTAACAGAAAAGCAACACTATGTGACATCACTTGAGATAAGCAATTGGAAAAAACAAGTGGTGTTTAGGGTCTGTTTGACATCAGTTATTGAAAACTGTTTAACCCTTATAACTTATGATAAGCAGTTTGGAAAAGGATGTATAATTTGTTTTGTTTCTCAAAAAACATTTCCATGAAAATTTCAAAAGAAAACCACTTAAATAAGTGGCAGAATAGCACTTTTTCAATAGTATCTATCATAAGTGATAAGTGTTATAAGCATTTTTGTTTTAAGTGTGTGTCAAACACGGCCAAAGCCGCGGCCATCTGGTACTCAGCCGCTACCCGGCAGCGCTGGGGTTTGCCTGCTTCATTTTGCCCCCCATTTTTGGGGGGCGAAGTATTTTATCCCGCGTGCATGCACGCGGGGTGGGCGACGAGTGCATGGACGGCACAGCGTGGCAAGAGTGGGGCACTAGGCAACGGGAGGCCAAAAAAATGATGGTCTTTTGAACTTTTAATGGCATTGGGCCATTGGGCTTTCGATCCATCTCCTTCAAGGCCTTTGGGTAACCAACAACTGGGTCTTCGGCCCATTCTAAATGTAATAGAGTCTTGATGTGTGTTTGTCGATCCAAGTTGAGAGAAATGAGGTCGAGCCCACTACTATACTTGGGTGTGCACGCATTGTTGTAGTTTGTAATCCCTTTAACCAAATAAACATTAAGTGTTTGTCAAAGCAATTTTTCATAAATATAATAAATACCACCTATTTATTAAAACTTATTATCATAAGTTGTTAGGAATGTCGTGAGTAGTTGTAAAGTGTGGGCTGTTTGCATTAAAGTAGTGATGGGGCTTTCTTTGTGTGGGCATGAGTAGTTGCAACTGCCTAGGGGCAGTATGGTATTTTTGGTTAAGGGGCTGTCGGCTAGCAGGTGGGGCATTAAATAAGGGATGTGTTGTGCGGTGGGGGTAGGAATTATTTTACCTCTACAGCTGGATGTTGCAAGGGGGGATCGAGCCGTTGCAAGGACTCAACCAGGGCTCTGCGGAAGTGGCCTTCCGGGAGATGTCCTTCTACCACTATCTCCTACTTTTCTTCTTCTTCCACCAACTTTCCCTCTGTTTTTCTGTTTTTTTCCCACTGCACCGCTGCATTTGAATAATGAAAACAGTGTTTCTCTTTGCTAACCTTTCTCCAGCACTCGTAGTCCTAACAATTTGGCAACTCCGCTGGGGAACGCCGCGTGTGCAGGGTGGACGATCCGAGCTCACCGATCACTGAGAGAGAGACGCCTAGAGCTGTGAGTCATGATCGCAGTTGGAAACGCACGCGAGTTGGAGGACGATAGGAGATTGTTGATCAGAGAGAGGTAATCAATTTTCTCTTGCGCACGAGTGTGAAGGTTCGGATAAACCGAACGAATTTAGAGTAAGACGTCACATCATTGTGATCGTTGTGTGGTGAATACAGAGTTTGCTAAACAAAGTGTTGAAGTCGAGAGAAGAGGACAAACGAAGCTTGACGTTCAAAGTGAGTTTCACGTGAGCTTCTTCTTTAGAATAGAGTTGTTGTAGTTGAGTCGGTAGTGGAGAGTCTACTGTGGATGTTTTCCACTCGGCAAGAAAGTTTGGTTAAACTGGAACATAGACAAACTGAGCACCTATGCTGGATGCGTGCACGGTTGCACCAATCTGAAGAAGAGGTGCCACTCAGATTGATCGGCAAGGAGCAGCAGGAGCAAGCTGGTTTGCGTCCTGCTTCTCTTGCTGGTAAAGTAGGATTTCCGAGTGATCTTTCAACAGAGCAAGAAAGGCGAGGGAATGAAAAGGTTGTGTGAACACTTCAGCTTCTACCGCAGGCAGTGCAAGAGCAACCATCAGAGTCTGTAATTGGAAAAGACACGTTGCTGGAAACCAGATCTCGAGAAAAAGATTCTCCAGATTGTGCGGCTGGTATTCATGGGGATGCAGCAGTGAGTCTGAAGATTCTTCAGTCTAGACATGAAAGGAATGTCAAAAATGAGCTTGTGGAGCGAATTGACTCCATCTTCAGCCCTTTTGGGTCAGAAGAGGTATTTCCAGATCCAGAATCCAGCTTGGATAAGCAGTTGTGGCGCGGTATGGAGGAAGTCGTCTCATTTTCTACTCCTTGTTTAGGGGAAAATCGCCTTACTTGTCCAAGCTTGGGTCGTGAAGAGCATAGTGAAGCGGAAGTCATGGCAGGGGGGTTTGGGGTTTGGGGCGCCGGTTGCGGGGTCGAGTCCCCGGTCCGTCTTCTTTGTAGCGCGTGTATAAATAAGACCCGCCTTTTAAAGATGCTGAGGTGGAATGTAAGGAAACACAAGCAGCTCTACTGTCTGCAAAGGGGAGTTTAGCAGTCAAGTCTATCAGTATTGATGTACTTTCCTTGGATCCTGATATCTCTGGGTTAAATTTGAGGACGCTTGGTATGGTCACAATGGAGCAAAAGTATGTTCAGGTGCGGCCAGAACCTCTCCCACAGGACAAGCAAACTCAAGCTGAGCAACCTGTGTCTGCGGTCACAGTGGAAATAGGTTACGGCATGGAAAGAGTAGCAACCCAATGGCCAAGGATAGATGGATTGTCTGCTGGATCGATTATCAGCACATGCAGTCGTTGCATACATTTTCTGAACATGGCAGTGACTCCATTTGCAGCGACTGCACTGGAAATGTCTCAAGTTGGAGTGACAGTTGTTGATATGTCAACAGGTGTTGGTGCTGATTTTACTGGAAAGGTGACCACGTGATTGGAAATGTCTGGTAAATCTTTTAATCAGAAAGGTAAAAATACTATTGGAATGACCATGTTAGGGGTTACAGCTCCTACATAAGCAGATTGGCTGAAGTGGATTGTGAGACCTTGATTTTTCATTCCACTAGTATAGAAGGCAGGGCCATGGTTCCCAGAACTACATGTTCATTGGTTTATAATTCAGGTTTTACTCATCGTCCGGCGATTTCAATGGATGTAGGTGCAATGGAGTCAAAAGATGCAAATGGCTTTGATGGTTCGCCGGGTGAACTGTTTGGCTGCTTATCTGAAAAACATTAAAGGGAGAGAAATAGAATTTGAGATTTTGGAGTTAGTGATCAAAGCATTAACCAAGCCTCTATTATCTAAACAACAGGCCTACAAAAACTACCATTTTTATGCTCTTGAATGACCGAGTACCGGATGGTACCAAGAAATGTGCATGGCCAAGTGGATGTTTGGTCCAAGCAGTCCCTCCCACCAGGACCCGTGCACTTCCGATTGCCGAGGGATTTTACGGTTGCAGAAAAACTGGAAACCGATTACGCACCTGCTATGGTTGGGTTTGATTTTCGAAATGGCCGTTGTGTTCATGTTTTTTATGGAACTATCGTGTGCGCTGAGTTCAAGGATGCGGTGTTGGAGACACACGGTGAAGAGTGGTCTGAGATTTTTGGAGCGAATGAGAAATCCATAGTTTCTCCCTCACGCACCTCTGAATCCTATCATTAGGTGCTTTCATTAGAACTTGTTGCTGCTGAGAAGGATCGAGGTGTACTTCACCAAGGTGGCAACGGGCGACGTTCCGTCGTATCTGGAATGGCCGATGCAAGAACTAATGGCCGAAATGGAAAAGCATGCCAAGGAAAATGCGGAGTTCTTGAAGCAACAACATGCACTAATAACTCTGCTGCGGGACTGGCAAGAAGATCCAGTAAAAAAGCATCGGGGTATGATCCTAGTTGGAGTTTTGTTAAATATAAGGATGTTGAGTTTCCTTCTCTTCCTTCGAAACCTCTATCTGTGGAGGAATCGAATTCGAAAGTATCGCTCGCTGAACTGGAGTGGCAAGGAAAAGAATCCGAACGTCAAAAGTTTCCGCTTACAACTCGTGTCATAGTGGCGCAGCAAGCTACCAGTCCGGAACAAGCAGACGAGAATTCTCCTTGGCAGGAGGAGGAACATAACGATTCAAATCCAGCTCAACCAGAAAAGCACAAGCAGCAGCTAAAAGAGAAGCAGTGGTCCGATCAGTTTGAGACACAAATTGTGCAACAGGAACTAATGTTGGTCCCCACTGTAATGACAGAACGTCTAACAAAGACGCAGCAGTCCATGCAGAAGCGAAAATCAGCCGAGTCTTTCGATCAACATGCACCTTCAGCTTCTTCGATACCTTGGTTTGTGGAAGATACGTGACCGAGAGTTCTGCCCACTGCTCTGGGATTTCATGCCCGTCTCTCTTCATCTGGAGTTTCGAGTCCTGTGCATGTGGCGTCCAGCTCAAAGCAGGAGTGCGACATGCCAGTTGTGTTGCAGGATCTGTGAGCGATGCTACATATTACACTGAGTTGTTGCAATCGTAGCGCGATGCGGTCAATTCCTACTCAAGGCTCTCGACTTGCAGAAGAAAGTAGTGAGGTGAGCAGTCCAAGATTTTTCAGTCGACATTCTTGTCTTGGATTTCCAAAACTCAAACATTTGGAATGCCTGAACATAGTGAGGTCTGGTCTTAGCTCGGGCACAGTCAAGACAGAAACTGCTGCTGTAGTTGCAGAGAAACCGGAAGCTTCTGTGTCCGCAACCTCGGTTCGTTTCATTCTGCCCAAACGGGAGGCCCAGGGGATCACGAGCCACCGCACCGAAAGGAACAGTTTAACTCGAGTTCTGATGGTCGAAGGAGGTGTGTGAGTTGCGAAATAAACTTGTTCAAAATGTTCGACTTGTGGGGGTACAAAGCATGGTGAAAGATGTGTATGAGTTTTTTACGGTGCAGACGACGGGAGTGGCCGATGTGGAGGTCGGCTTGAAGATTTTTTGGACTGCTCTAGGAAGGTTTGGCAGGGCGCAGATTGACTCTGTTCCTGCTTGGACAAGAGTGGTAATCTCTGATCTTAGTTCTTTTTTAAACAGGAGGAACAGTGAAGAAATGGGGGGACTGAAGGCTCCTGCAGAGGCAGATTGCTTGGGAGTTCCAGCTGGGTTTCATCCATGGATATTACATGGGATTTCTATAATCATGTTCCTCGGGTCTTGAAGGGGCAGCATACCAGGGACCATTTTCTGAAAGGAAATGTTCAGATTTCAAAGACTGTTTTGGAAGTGGCTAAATCTTTTGTATTTCCTCTTCCACACCAATCGGTTGTTAAACAACAAATTATATTTGGGTCCTATCATGATCATGGAGTCATGGAAGAAGTTTCCCTGAGCAAGGATTGGGAGAGAATGTATGGAATGTTCAATACTGATGCAATCAAAGCAAAAAGAGAAGATCCTGAGCAGTTGGCAAATCAAATTACAACAACGCCAAGGTATTCTATCCGAATGGGTTACATTTGTCTTGGAGCAGTGGGAATTGGCATGACAATTCACTTGTTAAGATTAGATTTTGATGTTCGTGGTTATGCTCTCTATGAGCATCTCCTCCTGAAGTCTGCAAATGTTGGTCGCCTTATTCGCTACTTTCCAGAAGATGTATCAAGAGATGATTTTCTAGTCATGGAAATTACTAGAAGCTCAAGTGGAAAGTGTTTTCTATGGTAAGTATGGTGCAAAAACAGCTTTTCTGTTTGAAGCGTCTGCTTTTCTTCCATCCACCGTGTTTCAAGGATTTGTCAACCCACTAGCACAACGTTTTCAAAATGAAGGGAGGGGTCTAAAATTGGTTGATGCTTCTGCTTCTGGTGGTGTTCAGAGAGCAGCTATGAGAACTCCTACAATAGCAGTTTTTGATACAGAGAAAGCTCTTCAGAATTGTTCATCAGTTCTCTCCGCGTTATGTGGAAAACATTTTGTTATTAGAGGGCCTTGTGGGGCTGGAAGTAGTGTGATGAAGGTCTATCAACTATTTGCACAACAACATTTTGCTTTTCAATTAACGGAATCCTGGTACAGAAAATTACAGCGCTAGGATGAAACTCTCAAGGCTTTCACTTTCAAGGCCTCTATTACTGTGAGTTTATTACTGGGGGTTGACTAGAAGAGTTTCAAGGCACGGGTATTAGAATTTGGCTGTAGTGGGGAGCTTCCTTCCACGTTTGGAGATGTTTTGTTGCTGACATTTATACCGTGGGCATGTCCTCTGCGGAGTCCACCAGATGCATTGCACACTGGCAGAAACAAGAAGTCTTGGTCCTCGACATCACCATTCGCCCAAGCGGCTCTTGTGAGGAACACAAACATGCAAGGATTGTCAAGCCAGACAAATGCCGATGTTTCAACTGCCATGGGGGAGCTGCTGACCTTGGAGCTCAGCTTCACCATGAGGACGTGGTGAAATTTCGGGTGGGCGGGCGGAAGTGATAGGATAGTGGGGCTGTCCAGGTGGTCCTTCTCCTGGGAAGTGCTAGGAGTGCTGCTGTAAGAGGGGCAGTTTGGGTGTAATCATTAAATGCCAGGGGCAGTTAAGTAAAATGTTAGATAGGGTTAGCTGGCAGGGTTGTTACGCGGTGGATGGGGCTAATAAATGAGATGGGCCTGGGGTTAGGAAGGGAGGAAAGGGATTGTATTGTGAGTTTGGCTTTCAGCATAGCTGAAGGAGGCTGCGGCCAAGCCTTGGGGGCAGCGTTCCCAGGGGAATTTCTCTCTTCTTCTCCGAAGCATGCCAACAAGCAAACAGAAAAGAAAACCCATTCGTAAGATCACAAGATCGCAAATCCATGAAAAAGAACGAGCATAATAATTCTCCGAGTCGTATTTGACGGAATTAACAAAAAGATGACACAATGATCATCTCCAAGTGATGACCAGAACAGATCTGGTTGGAGGGTGGGTCTCATTTGTTCTGCTTTTTGAAAAATGAAAGAACACTTACATCCAGGGCCCTCTGGGCTTCTCTCTCAATCCAAATGATCGCATGGTCAGAGGTGGCATTGCAGGAAAGAACTATGTGTTCAAACCGCCCATCCACAGGCACTGCTGTCTTCACTACTGGTGGAAACCTGCCCATCCTGCAACCAAGAAGCATTTTTGGCATGCCTATCCAGATTTCAGCAATGGAGGAGCTTATATTAATTGGATATAATAGGATGAAAAGAATACTATTGCAGAAAAGGCAATTGAAACTCTGAAAATACTACTGCTCAATTTGAAACTCTGAAAAGTTTTGGCTATCGCAAATACTACTATTGCAGTATTTTCGGCATGTCTATTGCAAAAAAATACTACTGCTCAATGAAACTCTGAAAATTTTCTTTTTCCTTCTATTAAAAAAAACTTGGCATGTTAAGATGAGCAAGCAATATTGAAAGGCAAATGCAGAAAAGGTCTTCATGCTTTTTTTTTATGAAAACAAAATCACACTCAAGATAAACACGCCAAATACATTCAGTAAAATAGACCTCAAAAGCGAGGTCGCAATCCCTGCATGTCCAATGTTGGAATGGTGTAGCCCAATCCGTTTGGATGAAGTTGGGCCAAATGCTAGCACGTCAGACCGTACACTAAACCGCAACTCTCGTGGTTCGACCACCATGATGAGATCGCTGGGGGTTGCAAGGGGCAGCACGCCCCTGGTCTATGGATCTGGGGGCCAAAGGTCTCGGCCAAAATTTTGGAAAACTGTAGCAATGTTGACTCAATGTAGTAGGGCGCTGTATATAACGACACAAGTTTTTCATACATAGATATTACATCTTTTTAGATGAATATTCATTACATTACACCAACACACGTCTGAGGCAAGAAAGTCAGGAGTTTGTTGCGGATATACTTCTTCAAGAAAACCATGTAGAAATACATTCTTGACATCAAGTT
The DNA here is from genome assembly GCA_963277665.1 of Viscum album. NCBI lineage: Eukaryota > Viridiplantae > Streptophyta > Magnoliopsida > Santalales > Viscaceae > Viscum > Viscum album. The sequence goes on from OY728121.1 coordinate 512,231,081, forward strand.
GATGAAGAGGTCAATGATCAGCAGCTGCCAAATAGATGGATAATTGAACTGATGTCATTTTAGCAATCGGATAGAATGTATCTAAATAATCAACACCATATGTTTGGGTGAAACCTTTTGCCACAAGACGGGATTTAAGGCGATAAAGAGTGTCATCTGCATTTAGACGGACCGTATAAATCCATTTGTTGTCAACAACATGTTTACCTGCCGGAAGAGTGACCAGATCTCAAGTGTGATTGTTGTCCAAGACCTGTAATTCAACCCTCATTGCTTGAAGCCACCCAGGGTGAGATTTGGCCTCAGCAACCGTACGAGGAACAGATTTCGTCTCCAAAGCAGAGAAGTTATTGTATGAAATTGTGTAAAGAGGATTATTCTAGCAAGAACAAGTACATTTTCGCAATGCAATCGGCAAATCATCGGCGCCAGAAGCAGGAGCGACGGACGAAGTTGGGGAAATGGTGTCCTCGGTCGGGACAGGGGGCATGTTCGATAGACGACGACAAATAAGAAAGTGAGCTCTATTTCTTTCTTAATATACCATATAGAATAGATATTCATTAATAGAAGCTGAAAATCATCATATATAATAATCCATAAATTGTACATAGAAAAGGGAGGTTTGTGATGATTTATCAATATTTTCTACTAGAGAATAAAATATTCTCTTCTTTATTTATGAATATAAGCATAAGCAAAAACGAAGACCATCTGATTGGATCAACGGAGGCAGAGATGTGCGGATGGTGAGAGGGAGACAGTCATCGATGGTGGAATCAGGATGGGGAGCGGGTGGAGAAGGTAACGATGGACAGTTCTCAATGAATGAGACGTCAGCAGAGATAATATAACATCCCAAGTTATGAGAGAAACAACGGTAGCCGCGCTGGGTACAAGAGTGTATCCCTAGAAGATGCAACGAAGGGTCTTTGGGGAAAATTTAGAGAGACGGGGACGAGTGTCACGAACATAACAAAGACACTCAAACACGCAAGTGGAAGAGGGTGAAGATGAAGAGGGAAACAGAGCCAAAAACAGACTCTTCCTCTGAAGGATAGAAGAAGGAAGACGATTGATAAGATAGGTGGCAGTAAGAATAGCATCCCCCAAAAAGGAAGAGGTGTCTGCATGTGAAATAACAAGGCCCGAGCAGTTTCTAGAATATGACAATATTTATGCTCGGTCACACCATTCTGTTGAGGGCGTATCGGGGCAGGATTTTTGATGGAGGATACCGTGATCTTTGAAAATTTACTGAAGAGAAGAGGATGAATATTCTCAGTCATTGTCTGAGCGGAAACATTTAATAGGCTTGGAGAATTGAGTGTGAATTTCATGGTAATTTTTTTTTTTTGAAAATATCACACCTTTGAACGATCACGAAGGAGAAATAGCCAAGTCATCCGAGATAAGCCATCAATAAAGAATACATAATACTGGTACCCTGACTGACTGGGAACCCTGCAAAGACCTCATACATCGGAATGAACTAAGTTGAAAGGATTCACCGCACGCGTCACCAAATGAGGTTTATACGTCGTCCGATGATATTTAGCAAACTTACAAGATTCACAATGGAAGGAAAGGTGTGGAGTCAGATGTGGGTTAAGCTTATGTAAGACTGAAGACAGTGGATGACCATGGCAAAAATGTAGGTCGATGACACAAGCAGAGGTGGATGAGCAAGCAAGAGATGGCGGGGTATCGAACATGTACACCCCATCACTAAGACGACCTCTACCAAGTTCCCGATTCGTCGACCGCTCCTGAAAAACAACACCAGAATATGTAAAAATAGCAACACAATTTAAATCCTTGAGTTTACTGATGGAGAGAAAATTAAAAGGACTACGATGAACATGAGCTACTGAAACCAAGAGAATAGATGGTGGGGAGGATGCTGCCATGTCTGGAATAAGGATTGTAGATCCATCAGCAACAGTAATTGCAGCAGCACCGGTGTACAGATGATAGGTAGTAAGCATGCCTTAACCACCTGTGAGATGATCAGAAGAACCAGAATCAAGAATCCAAGTTGTCGATCGACGAGATACACAGCCGATAGGGCCACCCGTCTGAGCAATAAAGGCTGAAGAAGAGGCAGGTGATGAGTGTTAAGTGCAATCACATCCATAGAGTGTGTCAGGTTGTGAGGGATGTTGGATGGTGGTGAGGATGCTGCCATGTCTAGAAGAAGATAGGGAATCTAGCCTGGGCGGCAGGGGACTGGTATGGATAGCTAGAAAATGTCTTGGCAGGAATAGTCAGGTCAGCGGTATCAAGGCGTGCAGGAACAGCACGTAGCAGGACACTACTCGAATGTCTGGCAGTAACAGCCTGAGTGTATCAATGATGTGGCGAGACAACAACAGGGACGCGCGGGAACAAGCGTCGCATTACAAGCAGGGTCGGAGAAAGGGGTGGTTGGAGGTAATGTCTGGGGGCGCTGCCGCAGTCGGTGTTGGCCGCAGTCGGCGCATAGGTGTGCGTAGTAGGGACCGCGGATCAGAATTGTCGTCACGTGACAAGAGTGTGTAGTGACCGTCAGGGGATGTGCGCAAGACGGACCATCGTCAGCAGAGACGTTGGGGTGCACCTTGAGAGTCCGACGCCATCAGCAATGGCGAGCGAAGGTGCAATCGCCAGGGGAGCACATAGGTGGTATGGCGCACTGGGAGGAGCGGGGCTACGGTGTCAACGTTGGGAAGAGGGCAGCAGCGAGGAAGGTCGTCGCGCAGAGGGGGCTCGGTAGGAGTAATCGCGCATGAAGGATTACCGGCCAGAGGCGGAGGCGCAGGGAGGCGCTCGCGCGGGAGAAATGCGGCGGTCGTGGAGGGCAACGCTCCCGCAGGGTGGTCGTGCAGGGGCGCAACCGAAAGAGGACCGGTGCGCAGGGATGTCGGCGAGGGGAGGGGGGTCGCGGTCGACGGGGCATGGCAGATCTGTAGGGGGTGGGTCGTCGGGGGCTATCGCGCAGAGCGGTGAGCAAGGAACGGCCGACGACGGGGCGCGGGAACCCACGAGCAGGCTGGGAGGTGTTGCGCAGCGAGCAAACGATGACAGGGCGCAGCGGATGGGGGAAAAATTATCGGACGTATCCCTCTGACACCATGTAGATTGGTACAATTCCTACCCCAAAGAGAGGTGGAGACTTTCATTTATAGAGGAAAACAAATACAAGAGGAAACCGATGTGGGACTCGGAAATACACTTAGCCCGGAAATACACTTAACCGGGTCTAACAAACCAAAATATAATTTAAATTTGTAAATACTTTAAAGGAAAAATATGGTTTTTAATAAAAATTAGTATTTTTTCACTTTTCTTTGAAAAATTAATCTTTGCAGAAAATTCTCAAAAAATCATCTTAAGATAATTTCGACATGCTGAATGAAATTAATTTTGTCAAATACATTTTCTAAAACTTTCAGAAATTAATTATAATAAAAACCTTTTTTTTTAGAAAACGTATTTTTGAAAAATAAAATGACTTTACTAAAAATTGTGTGATTATTTTCTAACCATCTTTCAATACATTTATATTGAGTTAGACCTTTATATTTATTTCATAAATCAGTTAATCTTATTCGTACGTGCACATGAACGTTATTTCATAAATCATTATTATATTATATATATCATATATATTCATTTAATTCATCCTTATTATCATCCATGTAAAGCAGATATGAAAAACGAATCGCATCGCTTCGTGGAGGTGGTAGTCTACACGTACGCACGAGCGACATTATCGTTTTTCAACGAATTAGAAGATAAGAAGGTAGATGTGATATTATCATTTCATAAGCATAATTATGTTATAAATATCATATATAAACATTAAACTCATCATAATACTCATCCATAAAAGATGTGATGAAAAATGAATTGTATCGTTACATGAAGACCGTAAGTCGTACGTACGCTCGAGCGATACATTCACTTCCCATTTGATGGGAAAGAGGGTGGATAACGGTGGTTTCATAATTATAATAACATTTCAGTATATTGAGGATACTGAAATTATTTTATGATAAATATCATAAATTTAGAAGAGGTAAAAGAAGAAGTAAAAAGAAAGACATTGGTTAAGGCGATTGCATCTTCTCTTCCTTGAAAGAACTCTTTTAGATCTCCTCTTAAGGATCATAGGGTTGGTCTCTTGGGAAGACCACCACCTCTAGAATGTGGCTAAGGATGTTGGGAAGAGTTTTTGGCAAGGGTAGGTCAAGCTAGATGGCTACAAAGCTGCAAATAAGTAAAGGGAGAAGGTGTCATTTTATAATTGAGGTAAGGGGCAATTTTGGAATTTCTTAAAAGATTAAATTATAATAGAGTAATTCTCAATCCAAATGTTTCCGAATGGCCATAAATTCAAAGCTAAGGTAGGATGTGGTTGTAATCTCATCAACCAATAGAATTTGGACAGGTTTAAGTGGTGTTTTAAACCTTATCTTTTGATTTTAACCCCTTAACCCATTTTAACTTTAACCACGGTAACTTTTTCACTCAAGGGTTGTAATTTTGCTTATGAGGTAACTATTAACTTATAAATGAACAAAGGATGACATTGTCGCCATATCTTATCCTAATTACCCCTTGCAAGTTTTTTAAAAAATTTAAATAATTTAACAAAATATTATTTCCATAAAATAACATTAATGTCATTTTTGACACTATTCATTTAATTCACTTTTAATGACATCAAGACAACGATGGAATTCGAATCTAAACTTTTCACACATTCATAATAAGTAATAGTTATCAACAAAATTCATGGGCCGCACTAATTTTTCCAAATTACATTACTTTTAATATTTTTAAAATCATTTATTTTATTTTTCTGTTAATTGAATAAATATTGTATTAGCGTTGCGTAAGCATTTAAGGTAATTATTTCATTCCTAAAGATTAAAAATAAATTACCATGATGAAAACAAATCATAAAATACCCATTTGGAAACGAACTTATACTCTTCTTGTCCTTAAGTAATAATTAAAGAGATATTAAAGTCAAGAGAATGAAGTTAACCACTAAAATGCCATATATTCGAGACTTGGGTAGTTGACCAAAATAAACTCATCCAATAGGATGAAGTTAAGTTTTGGGTTGATTTTGAGACCTTATTATATTACTTTTAACTCTAATTAACTCATTTTACCTTTACCGTAATAATAAAGGTTTACTATAGTTACTGTTCATTATGATCAAAAGTAAAAGTGACCTATTTACCAAATTTGAACCCACTAATACCAAATATAGAATCTATTTTTCAAGATTCAATTCCTAGAAGTGGCAAAAATTAATATAACATAAAAAGAAAAAACGCAATGAAAAATAGTTTTATCAGAAAAATTGCCTTTTAAGTATAAAAATGTTTTTATATCAAATTCAGGTATAAAATTCATTTCAAAGACAATAATTAGATTTTGTTTAATCAAAAGAAACTAATTATATTTTAAAACTAATTCAAAATAGAATTTGATTTTGTAAATACTTAAAAAAATACAATTTTCAATAAAAATCAGTATTTTTCACTATTCATTGAAAAATCAAACCTTTCAGAAAATACTGAAAAATTCATCATAAGCTTATTTTGATATGGTGAATTCAAAACTTATATCATTTTTATCAAATGCAATTTTTAAAAGTTATAGAAATTGATTTTAATATTTTATTACAAAAAAAAACAGTAAAAAACATTTTTGAAGTAAATGTATTTTTAAAACATAAAATGACTTTACTAAAAATTCAACGCTCATTTCCAAAAAATTAATCAATACATTTTTATTGAGTAGGTCCTTTATATATATATTTCATAATGCGGTTAATCTTATTCATACCCGTCAATTCAACGGCTATGTTATAATGATAATATTTCATGGTTCGTTTAAGCTTAGTGTTGTGTATCTTATACGCTATCGAACATAGTGCTCTTTTAAAATCTCGGAGCGTTACAAGAACTAAAGATTAGACTATCTTTAAGTTATTATCAACTTGACGAATCTTACCGAAAAGGTAATGAAGCGTTTTTCTCCATATTCTTTGTTTTCTAATCCTAAACAAAACTGGAGAAAGTGGGTGAAAATGATACAAGGGATCTGTTGAGATATCATGATCCATCTTTCAATTTACACGTAATCAGTATAATCATCACCTCATTCATATATTGCTTCATTTTCTCCTTGCAAACTTCTCAGAGATGAGACAAAATGTGATATCATCCATGTCCTAATGTTGTTCTCATTGGACATTGATGATAACATTATGATGTAAACATCAAATGCGTCATACATGTATCTCTTGTAACCATCTTTCTCACCCTTGCTTCCTGAGGTAGCTCAACAGGTATTGGGGACACCAGCACATAGAATTTCATATATCATAGTACTTTGCGCAAGCGCCAGTACTCTTGCAAACTCGCACCGGTTAGGACATTAACTTTGTCCAATATTAATCGTAATGAATATGTGGTATTACTTGCTATTGTTCAACAAAAATAAACACAAGTAGATAAGTACTTTTATCTTGATTACCGATTAGAAATTACCGATTAAATAATTAAATGTCGTTCATTGTTTTATCGAATTCTATAGCCCTCACTACTAGATTCAGAATACTCAGTCCCTTGAGTATTCTAGTGGCAAGGATCCCTGAAACCTCTCCTCATAGTTCAAGGTAGGCATTTGACTGGTCAACCGCATTGACTCACGGCTCCTTGAACTGTTGAGTGAAGTCTCAACTTTTAGAAATCATAAACTTGATTTAAACTTTTTGCCTCTAAAGATACAACAAACTAGTTATAGCTATTTCTTTGTTGTCATCTTTAGTTAAGTCGGCTCATTGCTTTCATAAGAACTCCCCAGTGGTAAGAGGCACCCTCAACTAGGGCTAACGAGCACCTCGTACACCCGGCTTTTTTCAAATTCAAACGACGAAAGGCGTTGTGACTTAATATTTCTTTGAGGGTTTATATATTTCTCGACAAATGAAATCATTTTCAATTTGATATACTCATACTTAGTGATCACACTCACATCTTGACAATGCAGTAAATAAAAAACATTGATCGCGTCTAAATCCATGCATTTTAGTTTATTATTTTATGCGATCGCGTGAACTTACATATTCACAAGACAATAATAAACAATGCATAAATTAAATGAAAGAAACGACTGATCATGAGCGTTTATTACTAGTTGATCCAGTCAACGTAAATGAATCAACCGAGACCCAAGAGGTAAAATACATGAGTCGCATCTGACTCATATTACACCTCACGCCTCGGTCCAATGTATCCACATCACATTTGGAACTTCGTCTGGTCTCGGCGCAGTCCACGTCTTTGTTCGTCTTCGTCATAATACATAAATACTTGCAAACAGCATATGGAGTCTCGAGAATGCGTAATACACATGTAATACACCTCTCGCGAACACATAGACCCTTATTCATAAAATGACGAAAACAGACGATGCGCAGACCGTCTATTTAATTAATTAATTAATACAAACATCAACCGCAAGCAAAAATTAATAAATAATACGCAAGCATACATTGGTCGGTCACCAATCATGATCAGTGACACAGAGATTAAATGCGAAATAAAATTAAATTTGCCATAAATTTCTATCAAGGGCATTAAATGAATTAAAATAATTCATCTTAATTTTAATTCAAATAATTTTATGTCATTTGATCCCAAATAATTTTTTTTAAATTCCAAAAAACTTAAATTAATTTTTGAAATTTTTTAAATTTTTCCCGGGCACTAGGTAGCCCGGAATGGGTCGGGCGGGTCGGGCAAGGATTGACCCAGCCCGGATTTGGCCGACCCATCTTGGCCACGGATCGACCGGTTGGTGTCGCTGCCACGCGAGGTGGGAAAGGGAGCGGCGGCTGTGGTGGATCTAGCCAGTGAAAGGCACGCCAAAAGTAGGGGGCTCGGGTCCGGCCGAGGTCGGGGCGCGCGGCCGAGCAGCAGTTGGTCGTTGATAGATACCATGCTGACCACCTAGAGCGGTTAGAAGAGAGAGGTGAGTATGTGGAATATGCTTGGAGCATATATAGAATATGCCCTTGGGCCCATGGAATATCCTGGGAATATTATTAATTTGTTAGGGGAGGGGCTTAGTATAAATAAAGGGATGAGGTTGAGGGGAGGGGGGTCGAAAAAGAGGGAATGTAATGGGTTGCTTTGAGCAGATCGGTCATATACTCACCTCTCTTCTAACCGCTCTAGGTGGTCAGCATGGTACCTATCAGCCGGTACTGAGGCGACCAATCAGAGCGAGAAAGGCTAGACGAGAGAAAGCCGACACCTGGGGTTTCGCCGACGGAAGGCCAAGCGGCAGGTGGGGCAGCGACTCTCACCGACGACGTGACCGGAGGTTGGGGTCGGGGCTGGCGAGCACCGCGACGACATGTTGAGGCAAGTCGGTAGGGAGTGGCCGAAGGCAAGTGGCGCACGGCGACGGTGATGTCGCGCGTGAGGCCGATCGGGAGGCGGTGCGCGGGATGCGGCCAGGCGGTGGTGGTCAGGCCGAGCGACGGGAGCAACCGACGGCCGATCGCCCAGCCTTTTTTTAAATTATTTTTTTCCCCTTTGGTCACAGCGCCCCACAACCTTTACCCTTTTTTTTCCTTATAATTTTTTTTTTGTTTTGTTTTGTCTTTGATTGGAGGGCGCTCCTTCAAATTTTATGATTTTGCTTTTGTTTTTCTTTAAACTTCTTTCCAAAGCCACATAATAGATTTTTGAAAAAAAAAAACTTTTATTTATTTTTTTATTTCTTTCTACAAATTTGTGGAATAAGCCATGGCCATACAAAAATTCTTTGGCATGAATTGCAATCAAAAACTTGGAAAAAAACCGAAAAATGCTACCACCAGAAAAATTAAAACTTATGTGTGTGTTCAAAATTTAATACTGCAAAGCTGGTTTCAATCTGTCTATCAATCTTTAGATGGTTATACCTCAGTCATCCGATATCGGATTGGATCGCTGTTTGCGGTGTTGAGACCGTAACAACACCATCTTCTAATTTAAAGCAAGTTTAATTTTTAATTGGCATAAAATTTCACGCAATCCCTTTGATGTCCATTGTTGGTACCGGGCACACAGAGGAAATCCGAAAAAAATGGAATTTAAAATTTTAATGTTGCGATCGATATCATAACGTTATCGCCAACATAAACGTTGCCCGAGATCCAACGATGTCTTCGATGTCCCGACGATCACCGCTTCGTCGATCCTTCGATTCGTTAAGAAGTTTTCGGATCGAGAGATTCTCTCTCTAAAAAGCGAGAGAGAGGAGAGAGGCTCTCAAAATCGTGCAGTGAATAGTCCCTCACATGAGAGCCTCCACCTCCTTATATAGTGAGGTTTCAAATACCCGAAAATGGCCCACCAGCCCCCGGATATTTTTTGCCCACTAAATAAGCTAATAAACGACATCGTATGACTGATTAACTGAGTCATAAATATCATTTATATTTTTTATCACTTGTAATATAATAAATATATTACATGATAAAAGAGTCATTAACTCAACTCGTCGTTCCCGCAAATATTAAACAGACCTTGAATACTAAAATAATATTTGTCCGTATAATATTTTTCCATGTATTTATTTTAATATTTGTAAATACATTAAATAAATAAATTCAACTCCAATTATTCTATATTCGAATAATAAAGAAATTATTTATTACTTGGCGATCGTATATTCTCGGGCATATCTCGAACCCCGTGGTGTGGCCCACTATGTATTATACTCCTATTCATTAGAATATGGCAGACTTTTGAATACACTAAGTGTGTGACCCTCCAAGTAACAAATAAGAGTCATTAACTCGACTCGTCATTCCCGCAAATATTAAAGGGACCTTGAATACTAAAATAATATTTGTCCGTATAATATTTTTCCATGTATTTATTTTAATATTTGTAAATACATTAAATAAATAAATTCAACTCCAATTATTCTATATTCGAATAATAAAGAAATTATTTATTACTCCGCGATCGTATATTCTCGGACATATCTCGGACCCCGTGGTGCGGCCTACTATGTATTATACTCCTATTCATTAGAATATGGCAGACTTTTGAATACACCAAGTGTGTGACCCTCCACTAGCGGGAAGGGGGGTTTTTTTAGTTTAATGGAGTAGGGCGTTTATTAATTGGGGAAAGGCGGTGGTGCAGCGCCACTTCAAGTGGCGCTTTGCACCACCACCAACTTTACACGCCCCCACCCCCTTAACCTCCTTTTAATATATATATATATTATAATAAATATAATATACATATAATAAATTTATTATAAATATAAAATACAATATAAATAGAATTAAAAATATAATAAATATAATAAATATATGTGTAAATATAATAATCAATATAATAAAAACATAATTGTAAATATAATAATAAATATGTAATTGTAAGAATTTATTATATTTACATATAATTAAATAAATATATAATTAATATATTATAACTATAATTAATATATTATAAATATAATTACATTATAAATATAATAAATATATTTTAAATATAATAAATATATTAAAAAATAATAAATTTATAATAAATATAAAATATTATATATTTAAAAATATTATAAAATTATTATATCTTTAAATTATACACTTATTTATAATTATTAATATATAATTATATATTTATATATATTTATATTATATAATTATAAATATTTCTTCAGTGATATTTGTAATTATATTTTTATTAATTATATATATACATATATTTATATAAATAAATTTTTATAAATATATATTTATAATTATATATATATATATATTATTTATTTATAATTCTTATCATGAAATATATATTTATATTTATATATATATATATATTTTATAAATCTATCTTAATAAATCAATATTTATAATTATATATAAATATTTATTTTATATTTATAATGTATTTATTAAATTTAATAAGGATCATATATATACATATAAATCGATATTTATATAATTACAAATATATTTAATGAATTCTAATTATATATTTAGTATATATTTATTATATTTATAAAAATTTATTATAGTAATTATATATTAATTATAAATATATTAGTAAATATAATGATAATTACATTTTTACTATAAATATTTATAATTGTATATTTATTACAAATATTAATACATATTTATTTATGATAGTAATGATATATTTATTATAAATATCTATACTTACGTATTTAAAAATAAATCTTAATTAAATTAGAAATATAAAAAAATACAATTTGAAGTGGCGCTTTGACCCCTTCGGCCCCACACAACCCCCAAACCCATATATATATTATATATATATAATAATAATAATAATAATAATAATAATAATAAATTTATTTATAATAAATTTATTTATTATAATAAATATAATTGCTAAAATAAATATGTAATTATAATAAATATATGATTATAGTAATAAATATGTAATTAGTAATAAATATGATTATAATAAATATATGATTATAATAAATATATTTATTTATAATTATATTTAGAAATATATTTCTAAATATAATTATAAATATTATAAATATATTTAGACAAATATGATTATAATAAATATATGATTATAATAAATATATAATCATGAACAGGAAATTATAATTATAAATAAATAAATATATAATTTCATATATTAATGTAAAATATAAATATATATATATATATATATAAATATGTATACATATATAATTATATTTATTTATAATTGTAAATATATATTTATATATAATTGAAAATATATTTAAAATGTATATATAAATATATTTTAATAATTATATTTGTCTAAATATCTTTAATATTTATAATTATATTTAGAAATATATTCATATAGTTATAAATATATATTTATTTATAAATAAATTTATAATATTTTTAAACAATAATAAATTATAAATAAATATTTATAAATATGAATTTATTTTTATAAATTTAAATATATATATATATATAATACAATTGCAAATCTATCTATAAATAAATATTTCTAGATATAATATAAATATTTATTATGAATATAATAAATAAATTATAAAAATAAGATATATTAAATGTATAATTATAAATATAATAAATTTATAATTATTAATATAACAAATATATGATAAATATAAAATAAATATTTATATATTTACAATTATATATTAATTATATTAATAATTATTAATATAATAAATATAAATTTAATAAATATATAATGATAAATATAATAAATATATAATCATAAATATAATAAATATATAATTATAAATATAATAAATATAAAATTAAAATACACACATATATATAATTATAAATAATCATATATTTATAATTATATTTATTTATAATTGTTAATATAGAATTATATATTTATATATGTAATTAAATATATATATTTATAATTATATTTATTTAGAATTTTAAATTTATATTTATATAAATAAATTTATATTTATAAACATATATTTAATTAATAAATAAATAAATATATATATAATAAATATATAATCATAAATATAATAAATATATAATCACATATATATATACTCATAAATATATATAATTATATATTTATAATTACATTTAAAAATAATATTTATATATGTAGTTAAATATATATATTTATAATTATATTTATTTAGAATTTTAAATTTATATTTATATAAATAAATTTATATTTATAAACATATAATTAATAAATATATATATATAATAAATATATAATCATAAATATAATAAATATATAATCACATATATATATACTCATAAATATATATAATTATATATTTATAATTACATTTAAAAATAATAATTACAATTTTTAAAATATATTTATAAATATGTATTTAAAAATGTGAAATTATTTATAATTATATTTATAATTATATATAAATATTTAAATATAAATAAACCTTATATTTAAAATTTATAAATTTATATATAATTATTTAAATACATAAATAAACCATATTAAATTTATTTATAGATTTATATATATATATAAACATTATTAAAATTATTTATATTTATATAAAACTTATGAAATATTAAATAATTATTATAATTACATATTTATTATATTATATAATTATTATAATCATATATTCATTATATTTATAATTATATATTTATTATATTTTTAATTATATATTCATTATATTTATAATTATATAGTTATTATAATTATATAATTATTATAATCATATATTTATTATAATCTTATATTTACTATAATTACATATTTATTATAATTATATATTAAATATATAATTAATATATATAGATAATTATAATTACATTAAATATATATTTGTAATAAATATATTATATTTATGTATTTATTATATTTATTATTATTATTTATTATAATTATATATTTATTATAATTATATATTTATTATAATTATATATTTATTGTGATTATATAATTATTATATTTATAATTATATATTTATTATATTTATATATTTATTATAATTAGATATTTATTATAATTAGATATTTATTATAATTATATATTAATTATAATTATGGATTTGTTATATTTATAATTATATAATTATTATATTTATATATTTATTTTATTATACTTTTATTATAAATAAATACATATTTATTAATGTGAAATAAATTTATTAAATATATTGATATATTTATATATAACTATCTAAATATAGATTTATAATTGTATAATTATATTTATTTTTATAAGTATAATTATAAATAATCTCACATTTTTAAATTTACATTTATAAATATATTTTTAAAATTGTAATTATTTATTTTTAAATGTAATTATAAATATATATATATTAATAATAGTTGATTGAGGATAGAGCGCCACTTCAAGTGGTGCTCCAGCGGAAGAAATCAATAGCGCCACTTGAAGTGGCGCTATTGAGACCCATTTTTCAAAAAAAAAATAGACCCGTTAAAATTAAAAAAAAAATCAAACGCCCCTAATAACCAAATCACCCCCCTTATCTCAATAGCAGTGAATATTATTCACAGACCAGAAGTTGAGTCCAGCAACACATCAAGACCTCTAAAGAGATTAGAAAAAGTAATAGTAATGACAACCTTTCCTATGAACACACGCCATTAATATAATTTTTTTGTCTCGCGATATCTTATAAAGCAGGACGCGCACTTTGTGTCATCATCCTTTCTTGTTTTATTATTCGTTGACCTGACGAACTTGCCTTCTTCTACCATGACCATGGATTTAGTGAAGGTATTATCCTCCTGATCAACTAGGTATGAGATATCACTTCCTTTCGGAAACGACAAATTTAGTCTTGATTATTCAATCAACGTCATGCCACTAATGACGCACCCAACACAAGTTACCTCGCCACGACATAAATGTCACACTTTTTGTCTTGCATCAAAGTACGTGATCAAATAGTATACGGTAATAATAATCTCAAGTCAGAAGACCATTACACATGTTCACAGATAGGAACTACCAATGACACTTGAAACATGTGGTGTTCTTATTGGCGGATCAGTCTTCATGATCTCATATACTCAAAATCACCAAGAGCGAACTTCATGAGAATAAATCTCAGTGTTTATGAGCCTCCAACACCTGATGGTCGGACATCATGTTGTCCAATCAACATGATGTATCTAGACTATAGAACATATGTTAAAGATTACTGTCATGGTATCTCTAGGCTCTCATTGTAGTTTGAGAACTGTTATAACCCTTTGATACAACAAATAATCTATATACATTATCATGTAAATAGTGAACGCATAAATATCAACACTATTATGGTAGGTATACATTATGCATAACTCACTGTATACAAGATATGGTCGAAAAGTACTATTTAGTTGGGTCTAGAGCACCCACTATTACAACACCAAGTGGTCGGGTCCCAAGCCTCACGCCCGAATCCTCTCAACAGAAATCATCCCCCTATGCATTTCCCTTTTTCTCATTTTATAACCTCTTCCCTTCCCACTCCCTTTTTAACCACTAGGGCCCCACAGAATACTCCCTTAACATATTCCCTTCTCTTCCACATGAGTCCCCTAACAAACAACTCTTACAACCAGTTGTAGTCAGTTGTGACTAGCTTGCTTCCCAAGTTGTATGCCCCCTTCTTCTAGAATTAGCTTCCCCAGGCCGTCCCACCAGTAGTGTCCACAACTGTCTCACCCAATTGTCCTGGTCCCTATCAAGCGGTTGTGGAGTTGGTTGGTTTGTTGAAGGCGGGCACGCAGCGAGATTTTTGGAAAGAAGCACGGTTGATCCTCTCCATCAGTGACGGATTTGAGACACCGTGACGGCGATGTCATCTTGGTTTGAGATGTTTTTGTGTGAACGGTTTGCGAATTGATTTTAACATTCTTTGTTTTGACCTGTTTGTGGTTGTTTTGTGTTTCGGATGCCCCTTCTGTTTTCAAATCTTTTTCCTTACAGGCAGAGTCATTTGAGTTTTTCCTTTTGGCTTTTTATATCTTGGGCAAGTCTTGTACATTATTTTTATACAGGAATAAAGTTCCAACTTTTTCAGAAAAAAAGTAAATTATTAACAAATGGTCAACAATAAACACACCATGTTCATCACATAAATCACAATTCACGTATGCATTTTGTTGAATGATAAAAGAATGAAGAGACCCGAATCCCCAAGGTCCTCTCTAAAGGAAGCTTTGAGGTTCTTTTATAATGAATAATTAAGACCACATCGGACTCCGATGTGGGATACAAACTCCAACACTCCCCCCCCCAAGCTAGTTGTACCTAGCTTGGACACATAAAGAAAAGAGAGCAAAGCAAAGACAATACAAAGCAAACAAGAAACGCTGCAAACACTCCCCCCAAGCTGGACATACCTAGCTTGATGACAAAAGAACAGAAAGAGAAGATAAATCATCCGCAGTTGCTACTCCCCTTCGAGATGAAAATGATGGATGATTGAAGATTGAAAAAGATTCAGCAAGCCGCTCAAGCGATGTTGGTCGACGGGGCGCCGGGAAAGCCGCACTGGCGGTGCCAGTTGACCGAGCGTCGGGAAATCCGCATAAGCGGGCCGATTGTCAAAGTCGCCGGGAATACCGCACGAGCGGGCCAATCGTCAGAGTCGTAGGGAAAACCGCACAGGCGGGCCGGTCGTCGTAGCGTTGGGAAATCGCAGGAGGGCCAACATGGAGGCGGTGGCTGCCGCAGGAGGAGGCCGGCATGGAGGGAACAGCGGGTCGCCGGAGGAAGTGCCAAACGATGAGAGTCGTCGGACTGGAGCAAATGAAACCGGCGGGAGGGTTGCCTTGCAGAGGAACAGGGCACTAGAGAGGGGGTTGGCGCACTTGAGAGGATGGCGCACAGGAGGCGGAATCACAGCGGGATCTGGCGGTGCTGTAGGAGCCGAGGTGCACGGGGAAGCAGTGCAACGGATGTGCGTGTGGACTGGATCCAGCCGGATTCGGCCGGATCTGAGAGGGTTGCCACGCGGAGCTCACCTGAGCAGGAGCCCAGGAGGACGGGCTGGCATGTCGTCGCGTGCAGTAGAAGGGAGGAGCGGCCCGAAAAGGGAAGCCGCTGGAGGGCTATCGCGCGCTGGAGGGCCGGGAAGCCACGTCGGGATCTGGCGTCCGGACAGGGAGGCGCACGCTGGAGGGTCGTCGCGCGTTGGAGGGCTGGTCATCGGAGGAGCACCGCGTCGGACGAGAGGAAGGGGTCGCCGGGATCGGAAGGGACGGAGGGTGACGCACAGCAGGCGCTCGCGATGGGGGTCGTCCAACAGGAAGGAGAGGCAGAGGAACCGTCGCAAGGAGTAGAGGTCGGCGACAGGATCTGGCATCGGGCCAGATTTGGGAGAGGGGAGGTCGTCTAGTCGGAGAGGCGATCGACTCTGGATCTGGCCGGTGCTGGGTGTCAAAACGTCCGAAGAAGACAATGCCACCAGAAGAAGACGAATGCGCTGGGACGGTCTGTTGCACAGGGAGTCGGTGGGAAGGGAGTCACGGAGGAAGGGCCGAGGAGACCGTCGCACGGGTGAGGGAGGCCGCGCGCAGAGAGATGGGGTCGGTCGATCTGGGTCGTCGAGAATACCGCAAAGGAGCCGCAGGCGGGCGCGCCTCGCAGGAGGGAGGGCCTTCGGGGAGTGTTGCGCGCAGAGAGTCAGCGGCGAGAGGGGAGGCCGTCGCGGGAAGTGCTGACGCGGGAGGTGCCGACGGAGGGGCGCACCAGGATTGGCCGTCACACAGGAGGCGGAGGAGGCGGTGGATCCAATGGGAATGGGGGGCACCTGGAGAGCCTTCGAGGTTCTTTTATAATGAATAATTAAGACCACATCGGATCATAAGTCCGATGTGGGATACAGACTCCAACACATTTCTCATGTAATTTGTATTTTTCTCCCTCCCACTAAAAAACACACTACAAAAAAAATGAAAAAAAAAAGTTTTTCTCAGTTGCGGACCAGCACACATTAATGTGAGCTGACTCGCTTAAACCTGCGAGTTTTTTTCCTAGTCCATTTAAAAACAGACTTTTTTACAAACCCAGCCTAGCTAAGTCCAAAAATGCAAACTATCCCACCTAGCCTGTGGCCCGTTAAACACCCCTGGCTACAAGGAGGTTTGCAGCATCATTCACCAGGTGTTGACCCAAGCATAAATCAGCATTCGGTAACGCCCTTTTCACCTTAGCAAGCTCTTGAATCAAGGTTTTGCTCCTCCATTTTCATATCCCTATTTGAAAAGATAAAACTATGATGACGAGACCATTCTCTAATGAGAATCGTCATGCACCATTCACATTCAAGGTTATTTATATTTTGATTCCTTCCTCATTCAATTCCTACAAGCCAAACCGGAAAGCTCATTAATAGGGGTGGCAAATTGATGGATTGGGTGGGTCATAGGCAGATCAAAATGAAATTCGGAGATGTGTGGATAAACAAGAACATGTTTTTTATAGATGATCACAGATTGTGCAACATATGAGTTGCAAATTGCATTTTTATTTTTTATATTATAATTGTAAATTTTTATTTTCAAACTTTGTTAGGATTCTAGCAGCTAGGTGGTCGCACAGTAGGACTTCGATGGGAAGAAAATGAAGAATCAATCTATTTGTATTTCAATGTAACCCGGTAAAGAAAAGATTACAGTAGTGAGGAAGGAGACAGAGGTACAGCTATGGATGACCGGGAGAGGCCACCTCCTTGATCAGCCTTCTTGCTACAGTTGGAATTTTCCTGGAGAGCAACCACCTCTCATGAGCCCCGCTCCAGCAGGTCTTGCTCGGACTAATTCCCAAAGTGTCTTCCCCAAAACTGACTGGCCACTATTAATAGTCGGGATTAGTTGATTGGAAGAGCAACCGACTAACTATTCCGCCCGACACAAACAACTTAATTCCTCCCCTTCCCATTTGCCCTTCTATGATAGGTATGCAAAATAGGGGGGTGTGGGCTAACAGATTTGTATATATTATACAACCTTTTTCTCCAATAACAAGAACATGTAAACAACATGAAAGTTCTGATAAGTTTTCATGGCATTTTCTATAAATTGCAACTCAATCTAACTTGATAAGTTTGGGTAACCGCAGCGGCTATCTAATTGAGTTTAAGCATTATGACACTGGGCTACTCAACTTGGGCTTCACTCAGTTATATCATACTACCTCTAGTGCTGAATATATGGGAAAAAAGGAGTTTCCATGGTCCAAAATATAAGAAAAAGCAGCGCATTTAATTCTATTGTTTTCTTCAAATGGCCTACTTTAATTATGAGAGAACAGAATGTAAATGTTGAACTAAAAGTATTTTTAAGAATACATTATAATTTGTAATAAATTAAATATATCCATCCACTGTATAAAAAATTAACAAAATTCTTTTGAAAAAATTATTTTTTATTTATATTGTAAGCCGGAGATGGTATGTGATAAACATTTAATATGAACACATAATATATAATGATAACAAAAAAATTATAATTATAACTAAATATTTTGATTAATTGAGTTCATGTATTTCTGTGAATACATCATATATCTCTATAGGTGCCTTTATACAATCACCAATAAATAAAAACTCATAATAGTTCAGCTTCTTTCTTTTCTTTCCATTTATAAATATAAACAATCTTTTAAAAGCCTTTTTTTTAATCATGTGGTAAGATGAAAGGGGGGAAGATAAAAATATCTTATGGCAGCTCTCAAGTTAACATAACCAAATCCTCAAGTCAAACCCATAAAAGTTCCTGCAAGGAATTTGTCCAAAATAGCCTATCCAACATCACCAATTTAACATCAAACACATAACCCATCTCACTTTTTTTGAGATGGATGGGTAGTGTTAGGACACAAGAATGCATGAGAGAGAGAGAGAGAGAGTAAGAGAGAGATTAAACAACCGAAGAATCTGTGTATTAACTGCTGAAAAGAAACAAAAGTGGAGCTACAATGGTAGGAGGAAGAGGAGGAAGAGGAGAAAGGGAAGAAGAAGAAGTAACCCGCAGGAGAAGACCACCCTCCTGAGAGCCCAACCGAGACCACCGGCGAACCTGCTGCCAAGCTAATAAAATGATTCATGCCCCCTCCCACTACCTGGACCCCCTTTTAATACTCTACCAGGACAGCCAACAAACAACCTAATAACTACAGTTGTCAACAGCTGGCAACACAACAAACTATTAAAAGGGAAAATACCAAACTGCCCTTAAACTACTAATGCCCACACCTGGACAGCCTGGACAGCCCACACCTGGACAGCCTGGACAGCCCACACCTGGACTGGGCAGCCCACACCTGGACAGCCCTTCGAGCAAAGACCCACACCTGGACAGCTTGGACAGCTTGGACAGCCCCCTATACTTCTAACAGGTAGGTAGGTTGTGGGCTACAAAATCAATCACCTCCACCACACGATTATAAAATGAGTGAAGCACTGAAATTTATCAAAATCATTAATCAATCTCAATTAATTTAGAAACCTACTAAATACACCTGTATCAAACCAAAGAAAAATACCTGAATGGCTTTCTCTCAACAATGTGATACAGGCGACCCGGTGCATACAGCCTCCTTGGATCTTTGAGCATCTTCTCCTCTGGTATGCAAGTATCCCTCAAGCACCTTAGGCTTAACAAGCATGGCAAGCTGTTCAAAAGAAAAAACAACACTTAACATTAGACTAAAATCTAAGGCAGGGCTTGTGCTCAATGTGGAACCAATAATGTTCAATTTCTCGTTTTAATTAGCCTTCTTTTTTCATTTACATAAGAGGAATTGTTCAAGGGTAAGCCTTGAGTTCAATGCCCACAACATAGAGTATGGTGAAGTGGCTGCTTGACAAAGTGAACTCACATTTTACGGCAAAACCAAGTTTAAGCATGATGTCATATCATATGTGGCTTCAAAACACCCTGTTCACAGATAGAATACATTTTCCCCTCACTGAAACAACTGAGGGTCTGTTTGCCAGCACTTATTGAAAACTGTTTATAGCACAAGTGATGAGTGCTTCTATATAAATGTTTTGAGTTTGCTTACAGAAAAAGTGTTTTCCTGTCACGCATTCAAGTGATTCTCTTCTGGAATTTAAAGACTCCGCTCAAAAACACTTGTTGAAAACTGCTTATATGATAGGTGTTTCTGTAATACCTCCGGTTTCGGGTACTTTACCCTTTTATTATGTATTTTGAAGTTATTTAATACTTGGGTTGAGTTTCGGGAATTTATGGATGGTTTTGGAGTGTTTTGGAAGGGTTTTTAAGGGTGCGCGGTTTGGGGAAACCATGCAACTTCTCCAGGAAGCCGTGCAAGAGACTCTAAGAGTCACTGGGCAGGCACACGGTTTGACCAAACCGTGCGAGTGTCATGTGAAACCGTGCGAGTGTAAACAGAGGGAAAAAACATGGTTGACGCATGGTTTATAAAACCGTGCGAGGGGGTGTTTGGAAACAGTAGCGTGTGCATGGTTAGCGACGGTTTCCCAAACTGTGCGGCCTAACCGTGTGACGTGCATTTATTGTTTTGAAAATTAGAGTTTAACTTTGTTTTTAGCCCTGAAACCCTCATTTTTCTTCTATCTCTCGGACTCTCGAACTCCTCTCATTCCCTAGGCATTCTTGGAGATTTCTTTTGATCCAAAAGTGGGCTTCGACGAATCGAAGTGCTTTAGATCTCCGGAATAAACAGTAAGTCTCTGTTTTCTCTCTCTCCTTGGATCTTTTCATCTTCTCTCCCCTGGAATGTTAGATCTAATCCGTTATGGATAGATCTATGATCTATGATGTGTTTTGATGAGATTCGATTGGATCTATTCAAAGAAAGAGGTTTTGAGCCCAAATCTAGAAGTTTCTTTGTACTGTTCTTCGTTGTCGTCACCCGTTGAGAGGTAGGTGGCTTCTCTCACACTCTACTTGTTCTAGAACTTGAAGAATTGGTTTTATTTGAATGTTTCGCTTGGATTTGCAAAGGAAACATTGAATGATTTCTTGAAGGAAACCATTTTGATTTATGATCTGGGAACATGGGAATCTAAATGGCTTTTGGAAAACCCCTTATTTTATAATTTTAAATTATGGTTTTAAAATTATGATTTTGGTTTAACGCAAGCAAGATGTTCAATGAACTATTTTAAAGGGAATAAATGTTTTATGAGATATGTTTGATATGAGAACTTGGCATACATGGTTGACGTGTGTTCATTAGAACAGAGCATGGTCGTGAAGTATCGTCGTCAATGTGGGACGGAGCATGGTCGTTAAGTATCACTGTCAACGTGGGTTACCAAGTGACGATTTGGTGACAGGATGACTCGCCACTCGCGAGTATAGGGAGGTCCATGCCATGCATGTGTGTGTGTGAACATGGGATGGTTATGCCAAGTGCTAAGAAATGGTAATATGCTTTGATTAATGTTTTCTTACATGGAAATCGTTTATGGCTTTGTGTAAAATTGTTTATTTGTTTCTCATCGGTTTTATATAAAATGTGTTAATTTGTTCTTGTCTTAATGGCGTGTGTTGGGAAGTCTCTTGGCATTGCCTACTGAGTGTTATACTCACCCCCTAGTTGAAAACCTTGGTACATTTGCAGATATTGTTTACCGAGACACGGTGAAGAGAAAGGTGTCATACTTCTCTGGCAGTGCATCTTGATACAGTGGGTAAGGCATGTGAAGTTAGAGCTTGGAGTTTCTCTCTTGGAGTGGTTGGAGTGATGCCACATTGGTGTTGCTCCGTCATGACGTCTTTTGGTTTTCTTGAGTTGTTTTTCTATAATTTATTGGTGATACTCTGATATCATGGTTTTGTTGTTTTATTCGTTCTCAATTGAGTTGTATTGTTTATACTTATGCATCATATAGTTGGTTTGGTTGTTTAATTTCTTTTATCTTATCAGGTTATGTTTGTTTTTCAAGGAAAATCGTCCTCCAACGTTTTACTAAGCTCTTGGCATTTATTGTCAGTCTTTGGTGTCTTGGAGATGTCACCTAAGGTTAGTAGCACCTCTGACCCGGCCCAAGCCAATGAGTTGGGCAAGAATGTTACAAATGGTATCAGTCTTGATCGGTCCGTCATCTTGAGATCTTAGCAAGGAGATAGGATTGTCGGAACTTGAGCTAACCTCTTTATGTTGAGTTTCAAGTTACCAAATTGATTTGGGTAGAAAAAGTGTTCTAAAATGCTTCCAAGTGTTTTCATCTCATCGTCGTGGGTTTAGCCGATGAGTGTCACATATCATGCATTAGTAATGAGACTTCTCACTATGATTGCATTGTTCATAATGTGTTTTATGATTTTGGAAATTGGTTATGATAATTGTTGCTTTAGAGGATTTGGATGAGCCTTTAGTTTACTAATAAGTGATGACTAAGTGGTGTTTTTGATCTGTCTATAAAGAAATGGCACCAGTTAGACGATGTAGAAACCCACAGGAAGAGGCCGCAGAAAACATGATTGAACCTAAGCCACAGGTGAACCAACAGCTTGTTCAGAGCATCGTTCAAGCTTTTCAAGTTGTTGAAAATGAAGAACCAAGACAAGTAGATCAATCTGTGCAATTTCAAAAACATAATCCACTAACCTTTCAAAGGGATTCGGAACCTGAAAAGGCAAAGGTGGGGCTTAACGGAATGAACCGGATCTTCGATTTCCTGGGAACACCGGCTGAACTAAGGGTAAAATTAGTGGTCCACATGCTGGAGGATCTTGCACGCCATTGGTGGGACTTAGTTGTCCCAACTAAAGTTGACCAAAGCCTTACATGGGAGGACTTTTAAGAATTGTCCAATAAACAACTTTATCCCCACACCTTCAAGATGGCCAGAACGACAGATTTCTTCAGCCTAAAGCAAGAAAGATACTCAGTAACGGAGTATGCAGCTAAGTTTATGAACTTAGTTTGTTTTTGCTCCAGAAGTAGCAGCTAGTGTGACCTTGAAGGCACACATTTTGAGTCTGGACTATGACTAGAGATTCATGCTAAGATGGTTGTCCTTTGTATTACTAACTATGCAGAGATGGTTAATAGAGTGACGGTGGGAGAAAGGGATATCGCTGGAAATCCATCTGGGGGAAGTACGATTGTCTCTACGGGTACAGGTGAGAACTCTAATGTTGGGAACAAGTAGAAGATGGACCTACTCCCAAGGTGGTGAAGCATCTCGAAATCAGACCATTGGATCAGTTAACTTGAGCATATCAAGCGAAATTGTACGGCACCACCTAGAGCATGTCACAATTGTAATCAGATGGGACTCTTCAGCGTTTCATAGCGCTACTAATGCAGTTGCTGAGAATACCTCTCATGTCTCTCGGACATCTTATGCTTCCATTGGACAATCTCATCAGAACAGTTCTCATCCTCAGAATAGAGCAAACTATAGTGATTCCAGGAACACCCTGACTCCCCAAGTAATTCAACTAAGCACGGAAGCAAGGATCAAGGGGGAGTGAGTAAGCAGCTGTATGGGGTTGAGCAGATGATCACAGAAGACCAATCAGGTCCTTCGACTGTATGAGGTTCCATTTTTCTAAACTCGGCCTTTATGCAAATTCTATTTGATACTAGTGCATCTCACTCTTTTATAGCTTCATGTGTCGTTGATCAAATGAGATTGCATATCGAGATGATGTCACGTGTCATGAGTATCCAGACACCTCTCAGGGAGTGTGGAGGATTTAAATGTGCAGCTTGTTCTATAACAATCGATGGTGTCCAGTTTGATTGGGATTTTTCTATTTTGGACATGGATGTCTTTGACTTGATCATGGGAATGGATTGGTTAGCTAAGGCCCATATCAATTGTTATCCGTGATGGGTAAAGTTTACATCTTCTAATGGGAGGGTGCATCTCTTTAAAGGAGATTGTGATGTCAAGGCTAGAAGAGCAAGACCTTTAGCACCAATAGTTGGAACTATTTCTTATCAATTAGCAAGTCACATCGGGGACTAATGACATAATTGAGACTCGAAATTTTCCTACCATTGTGGATCGATATTCAAATGTGTTTCTTGAAAAGGAAGTGGAATTTTCGATTGGTCTCCTTCCATGGACGAATCCTATTTCACTTTCATCGTATATGTAGGTTGAGAAACCCCCCTTGCCTCCTTACCTCAAAGTGAGGCGGAGGCATTCTTTTATAATGAATGAAAAGGATCACATCGGACCACAAGTCCGATGTGGGATACAGACTCCAACACTCCCCCTCAAGCTAGGTGTACCTAGCTTGGACACATAATGAAAAGAAAGTAACAAAACAGACGCTAACACTCCCCCTCAAGCTGGACATACCCAGCTTGATGACAAAAACAAGACAAAACATAAGAAGCGGAAATAATAAAATCGTTGTTGATGTTGCTCCCCCTGAAGATGGTAATGTGATGCCGCTGAAAAATAAAGGATGGGTCATCGTCGAAAAAGTGCGGGGTCGGACAACAGAGCGCCGGGAAATCCACACTGGCGGGTCGATCGTCAAAGCGTCGGGAAAATAAGCACTACGGGCCGGTCGTCAGAGCGCCGGAAAATCCGTAATGTCGGGCAGATCTTCAAAGCGCCGAGAAATCCGCTCGGGAGGGCCGGTCGTCAAAGTGCCTAGGAATCCGCAATGGCGGTGCCGGTCGTCGAAGCGCCGGGAAATCCACAGGAGGAGGCCGGCGATGGGATGCGGTGATTCCGCAGGAGACGCCGGGCAGAGAGGCGGGGATTCCGCAGGAGGCACCGGGCAGGAAGGCGGGGAAACCGCAGGAAGTAAGAGGAGGTCGGCAAGGAGGGAGCAGCCTGGACCGGTTCGCCTGGAGAGAGCCAGTCCTAGAAGGGAAGAAACCGGACGAGCGGGAGCCGGCCCGAGGGATCCGCCGGGAAGGGAGCACCGGACGGAGCGGGGCCGGTGCGAGGGATCCGCCGGGAAGGGAGTAGCTGGACGAAGAGGGGCAGACGTCGGAGAGCCGCTCTGACGGAGGCGGGCCGATCTGCTAAGGCAGGGAGAGGCGGGCCGGACAGAACCGGAAACCGCAGGAGAGGCGCAGGGAGATGTCGGCAGGGGGAGAACTGCCGGTAGAGAGTCGCGCGGGAGGGCGGAAGGAGCCGTCGGACAGCAGCAGACCGCCGGGGAAGGGAGGCTGCTGGTGAAGAGAGGTCGCCGGCGCAGGGAGGCCGCCGAAAAATCCGCAGGAGGCGGGCGCCGCTGGAGAAGCAGAAGCGCCGGGAGTATCGCGAGGAGGCGCGCCGGGCCGTCGCGCCGGGAGGAGCAACCGCCGGGAAACCGCACAGGGAGGCGGGCAGTTGTGGGATCCGAAAATACCGTCGGGGAATGCGGGAGCCGTTGAGGAGGCCGACGCAGGTGGAGCCACGTCGGAAAAACGGCGACGGGGACGACGGGAGGCGTGGGAGCCGCAGTCGTCGGGAACTGGAGTCGCGGCGGGGGAAGCGGGAGCCGCGCGCATGGAGGACGGGAGCCGCGCCGAGAGCCGGCAGGTAAGAGGCGGGCCGTCGGGAGGAGGTTCACCGGGGGGAGCCGCGGGAGGTTCTGCGCGCACAGGAGGACCGCCGGAGGGGGGGCCGCGTCGGGGAGGGCTTGCGCGCAGGAGGAGCGGGTGCCGTGAGGGAAGGCGCACCGAGGGGAAGCCGCGATGGGGGTCGGGGCAAGGGCGCCGCGGGGCGAGGGCGCCGCGGGGCGAGGGCGCCGCGGGGCGAGGGCGTCGGGAAGGGAGCCGCGCAGGAGAGGGGCACCGCCTGAGGGAGAACGGGCCGCCGGGAAGAGACGTCGGGCCGTGATAAAAAAGAGAGCCCGGAGGGGCGGCGGAATAAAGTAAACCCAACCCTACATGAGGGGGGGGCGCCGCCCCTCACGGGGAGAAACTCTAGAGGCCGACGGGAAAAAAAATAGACGGGAGGAGGGTTCGGGATTAATTTCCCTCTGATACCATGTATGTTGAGAAACCCCCTTTGCCTCCTTACCTCAAAGTGAGGCGAAGGCATTCTTTTATAATGAATGAAAAGGACCACATCGGACCACAAGTCCGATGTGGGATACAAACTCCAACAGTATAGAATGACACCAATGAAATTAAAGGAGTCGAAATTCTAATTGAAAGAATTGGAAAGTAAAAGGTTCATAAGACCGAGTACGTCGCCTTAGGCTGCTCCGGTTCTTTTTGTCAAAAAGGCAGACGGTTCGTTACGACTCAATGTTGATTATCGTAAGTGAATTAAGTTACGATAAAGAATAGATATCTACTACCTCAGATTGATGACCTTTTTGATCAATTGAAGAAAGTCCAATGGTTCTCTAAACTTGATTTACGCTCAAGAGTATAACTAACTCCGAGTTTGGAAAAAGGATACATACCAAAGACAACTTTCAGGAGTCGTTACAGTCATTATGAAGTCATACCCTTCGGTCTTACAAATGCATCACCGATTTTCATGGCAGTAATGAATCGTGTCTTTCATCGGTACCTAGACTCTTTCGTTATGGTATTTGTGGATGACATTCTAGTGTATTCTCGAACTCAAAAAAAAAACACGAAGACCATTTAGAGATTATGTTGAGCATTTTGCAAGAGCATCGGTTATATACAAAATTCTCTAAATGTGATTTATGAAAACAAGTATGTTTCCTTGGTATGTTATTTCTGAAAAAGGCGTATCAGTAGACCCTGGAAAAATAGAAGTTGTTGTCTCTTGGCAAACGCCGAAAAATGTCTTTGAGATTCACAGTTTTTTGGGCTTAGCGGGTTACTATCATTGCACTATTCGGGACTTCTCGCAACTCGCATCTCATATGACAGCGCTCACGAGAAAAAGCACTCCATTCCATTGGAGTGAGGATTGTCAACAATCCTTTCTAGAGCTTAAAGTGATGCTCATTTCTGCACCAATTCTTGTTTTGTCAGAACCTAGGGAAGGATGTGGTTTATTGTGACGCATCTGGATCTAGACTTGGTTGTGGTCTCATTGTATTCTCATGCAAGGAGACCATGTGGTAGCTTATAAATCACGACAGTTGAGAATTCATGAAAAGAATTATCCGACCCATGATTTGAAATTAGCTGTAGTAGTCCATGTCTTGAAAACGCGGCGTCGTTATCTCTTTGATGAGAAGTTCACTGTGTTCACGGATCATAAAAGCTTGTTGGACCCCATTTTAGTATAATGGGTATTTTCGAGTCCCACATCGAAATATCTCACCTTGTAATTTATTTTACTCATCTATAAAATAATATCTCCGTCTCACATTGAGGTAAGGGGAATTCGTCATCTACATGGTATCAGAGGGAAAATCCTTTTAGAATTTTTTTTTCCTCCCAGCTCTGCCCTACGTGGCACCCCTCTTCCTGGGTCTGCCCTACGCGGCCACCCCCCCAGGTCTGCCCTACACGGCCACCCCACCCCACCCCTCCCGGATCTGCCCTACGCACCCACCCCCCCCCCTCCTAACTCTACCCTACACGCCCCCCCTGATAGTTCCGGGCGCAGCGGAAGCATGGTTAGGACGGCACCCAACTTTGATTTTTACCATGATCAGTGATTATTCCGGGATCAATACGACAATGAACGTCAGTCTCCACGAAATATAATCAAAGATTTAGATAAAGAAGAAAGAGGTCTGAAACCTTTAGAGAGGATCTTGCACATCATGTTTATAATTAATTTAATTAATTTCATAAAGAAAAATAATACATGGATCTTTGGTATTTTTCTTCGTTGATGATATCGATCGTCCGGAATGACCCTTCCGGATTATCTCGTTGCGCTTGTAAGGATAAAAACTAGAATCCCTCTAGCGGTGATCCACACGTGCTCCGATGACCTCCGATCGACACCGCTCGTTCTCCGGGTGCTAGCGCGGCGAAGCGAGTGTCTTGTGTCGGTCATTCTTAATCGCTTGTTCTTCGGCCTTGAAAAACGACTCACGTTCTTGAGGGGGGAGAAGAGGATTCGAGAGAGAAATTGTTTGGCTCAGCAATTCTCAATTCACCAGGTGTGTGGTGTGGTGTATGGCACAATAAGCCTACTTGTCTATTTATATACATGAAATTTCAGTTACAATATTTAATTGCATAGCAACAATTAAATACATTCATGAACTTAGAGAAAACTCATGCTCATAATAATAATACCGCGTCATTATTCATGGTGCGCCAACTTGCGCAAAACGGAATTATAAAATATAATTCTGCATCACAAAATAATAGTAGCGTCATTATTTTAACTTGTGTCAACTAGTTAAATAATTATTTACCGTCTTGCAAATAATTATTTTACTACCGGACCGACCTTAGTCTGCTCGAACTCCACTTTCATTTATTGAACACCCGAATAAATAAATAAATAATTTATTCTCTTAAATAAATATTTTATTTACAGACTAGTAAATAAATATTTATTAAATGTTCAATAAAATAAATAAACATGTTTAATTTAATTTATGCAATCATTTTAACTTGAATAAAATTATTCAACGGTCTTGAGAATAATATTTATTTCATTAATTAAATTCAAATAGAATTTAACCGAGACCACCAAAAACACTTATGTGTGACCCTTTAGGATTCTTTCTCGTTGGCATTAGGTGGGCTTGCCTAAAGTCCAAGAGTACTGTCTAGCAACGGGTCAAGGCACCCAAGAGAAAGAACGCAAGGTCGCAACGACATCCACATACGAACGCTCACTGTGTAATATAATCTCTTTATCGCAATATCTCATCAAGCAGGTTTCATGATAGTGTCATCAAGGTTTCATGATAGTGTCATCAACTTTTATGCTTGATACGTTGTTCTTTGACTACATGAAATAAACTCATCGTTACACCATAGCCATGGAATTTCGCGAGACGGTTTTATTTCAATCAAAGGGCCGAAATATCAACTTCCATTAATAGAAGGGACAAATCCTTCCTCGACTTATCCATTAATAACATGTCACTTGTGACGCACCCAACGAACTCTACTTCCCGCCAACTGTCTGTGTGACGGTTGTCGTCAGTAAATCAAAGTGCGTAAACCGTGACACGTATTAATAATAATCTTAAAGTCTAGGATCATTACACACGCTCGCAGATAGAAATATCCGATGACACTAAAACATGCGAAATTCCTACTAGCGAGTCAGTTCTCATAATCTCTTATCTTGGAGATTACCAAGTGCGAACTTCATGAGAGGAAGTCTCATCTGCTTACGAGTACTCGCACCTGACGGTCTGCATGTTGTGTCCCATCATAGTATGTCATCCAACCGCAGAATTATATTTAAGAATATTGTTATAGCATTTCAAAGTTCTCATCAGAGCGGAGAACTGTCATGACCTTATCAATGCAACAAATACTCTAGGACATTATTACATCATAGTCATGCAAAACAATGAACAATATGTAATAATACATTAAATATCCATGTAATCAAAGTAAAAGCAGTTGGTTCTAGGACACCAACTCTTACACCCGCCAGCTCCCGCTGTAACGTCCCGGTTCCGGGTGCCACTCAACGGGTGCCCCGAACCCAGTTCGCCACGTGACCTCAAACGCATTTTCCCGAACGCCAGAGGCTGCCGACTAGCAGCGAGGGCCCAGGTCTGATAGTGGGGAAACTATGCCCTCATTTGTCAAAGTGTAGCGCAGCGGAATAGATAAATAGCATACAACAACAGCGGAAGCAATAAACCATACACATTTAATATAACAACTGCAGTAAAAGATAACCAACCAGATATATAGATCATGATGATGCAACATGCCTCAAGTTCTAAGAAAACGGCCAGAACATGTTACAAAACAGTACAGTACAGTACAATAAAGAGTACAGCAAAACCAAAACAAAACAGCCGGTAGCATCGCGAGCCTAGGCCCGGTCCCATGCTCCCCTACTCCTCAGCAGCAATCAAGTACTTGTATAGGGACCTTTGCCCTTATCCATACCTGCAGAAACGTAATCTGTTTGGGCCGAAAAGCATGACCCAAACAGGGTGTGAGAAATAATCTCAGTAGGCACCCACCAAAGGTCCGTGCTCAACTGTGTGTAAACATGCAACAACAGTGTGCAAAAGTAAATGCAATAAACTAAGCAGTACTCAAAAGTAACTAACTTTACCAGTTATATTGCCATTTAACATTCATTCTTTATTTATTATTAAGAAACCACAGTGAATTTCTATGTAATCAGTCAGTGTCCTCAGACAGGGAACCCTTACCCTCAGGTAAAGAGAATCCAAACACATGAATCTGCCCACAGGCATATCGAATATTGCCCACAGGCGTACGAGGTGTCGCCCACAGGCACAGAATCATTTGCCCACAGGCACGGAAGAAGTTGCCCACAAGCTAAGTAGTACACTGCCCACAGGCTAATCAAAACACTGCCATCAGGCTAAACAAGTAACCGGGCCATGCCCAACATGTAAATAAGCAATAAACATGCAATTCCTCTCAAGGCAATTTTATAATCATGGTTATAAAGGCACACCCTCAGGTATCCTGGCCAAACGGCTAAACAAAGGAACGCACCCCCGGGGTGGTCCTGGATCCAAGCAGCGATCCCAAACAACAATTTAATATCACATTTAATTACCTATGAAATTCTAGGTATTTAAAAAGCCAAGGCCTCAGCCACACGATACCCCAACATGGGTTCATGGCACAACGGTACACAAAAACGCACATCAGTTGGGATATAAACACCAAGCCACCTACCTTAAACGCCCCTAATCAGTATACTCGAACGACGTTCCACGAATCGTCCCAGAACGAGGTAGATCTGAGGTGAAAGAAAACTCGCTTAAACGCAAATAACTTCCATTAGAGGAAGAATTGGCAAGAACGGTTTAAGAAGAGTAGAGGGCTTACCCGTGCGGTTCCAACGAGATCGTCCGAGGCGGAAACGGATTCCCGACGCTCAATCTGCAGATCCTCAAAGATTCGGTCGTGAAGTTTTGAGTACACGGCGTGTACTTCTTTCATTTAACTGTTCATCTGGCGACACCGCCAAACTGTTCATCCGTCGACATGAGTACACGGCGTGTATTCCCAACTGCACGGCGTGTACTGTCGCCCAGCTGGTGGCTGCTCCCACCGCCTCACTGTTTCGTCTGCCGACTGACTACACGACGTATAAAGGACCACTACACGGCGTGTAGTCGGTTTTTACACCCTTAGTCGCCAACAAGGCTACACACCCTGTGTACTCATCCCACACAGGCAAAGTACACGGCGTGTGGAAAAGTACACGGCGTGTGGAAAAGTACACGGCGTGTAGTCCCAAAACGTAAGATTTTTCCCCATTTTCCTTATTTTCTCAAAAACACTTAAGGAAAAGATAAAGGAAGAAACTCGTACCTCAAAAATAAGAACCGGATTCTTACAAACTTCCCCCCTTAAAGCAATTCGTCCCCGAATTGCCCTTCCAATGGTGGCGAAGATAAAGCTCAGAACAACTCTGGCCACTGAGCACGTACGTTGGTCTCCCACTCCCAGGTTTCGTCCTGCACTCAGCCATATTGTCATAGCACCCGTACAAGAGGAACTGACCGACCTCGGAGAACCTTTGTGCTCCTATCAACGATACGAATCGGATGCTCCTTAAAGGATGCATTTGTCTCAAGCTCAACCTCCTCGGGTTGAAAGACGTGAGACGGGTCTGAATGATAGCGGCGCAACTGAGATACATGGAAGACGTCGTGCATGGCTCGGTACCTCTGTGGTAACTGCAACCGATAGACAACCAACCCGACTCTCCAGAATCTCAAATGGCCCCACATACCTCGGTGAAAGTTTACCCTGTCTCCTGATCCGCCTGTGTCCCAGCCTCAGCAAAACACGCAGGAAAACCTGATCCCCGACCACGAACTCCAAGGGTCGTCTGCGGCGATCAGCATAAGATTTCTGATGAGACTGTGCGGTAGCCATCCGCTTCTGAATCAACTGGACCTGCTCAGAAGTCTCCTGCACGAGACGTGGTCCCAATAAAGCTGTCTCACCTGCCTCTAACCAGCACAAGGGTGATCGGCATGACCTACCGTATAAAGCCTCGTATGGTGTCATCTCAATAGTTGCCTGAAAACTATTATTATAGGCAAACTCGACTAGGGGTATATGTTTCTCCCAAGAGCCCCCCAAAGTCTAAGATGCATGCACGCAGCATGTCCTCAAGCACCTGTATCGTACGTTCTGACTAACCATCGGTCTGAGGGTGGTAAGCGGTGCTCAGAAGCACCTGTGTACCCAGTGCCCTCTAAAAACTCTGCCAGAAACGAGACGTAAAACGGGCATCCCTATCTGAAACGATAGAACGAGGGACCCCATGAAGACGTACGATCTCTCAGATATACAACCTTCCGAGCTCGTTAACACCGAAGGTCTCCCTGATCGGCAAAAAGTGAGCTACCATCGTGAGTCTGTCAACAACAACCCACACAGCATCATTGCCTCGAGGTGACTTCGGCAACCCAGTCACGAAGTCCATCGCAACATCATCCCACTTCCACTCTGGAATGGGTAACTGTTGTGACAGTCCGGCTGGCCTCTGATGCTCCGCCTTCACCTGCTGACAGGTGGAACATCTCGTAACAAAACCAGCTATCTCCCTCTTCATACCCGGCCACCAGTACTGGCGTCTCAAGTCACGGTACATCTTGGTAACTCCAGGATGAACTGCCCAAGCTGAAGCATGAAACTCTCGCATCAGCTCCTCGCGTATATCCCCTGGAACCCACACTCGTCCATGGAAACGCAATACTTCGTCATCACCTATCGTCCACCCAGGAGGAGGGTCCTCACTGGTCACCGACTCCCGTAGAACTAGGTCTTCTGAATCAGATAGCTGTCTCATCCTCACTCTATCCAGGAGGGTAGAGGTCACAGCTAAAGATGAAAGATAGGTCTGCCCCTGACTGTCATGCACCTCCAAATGCATCTCAGAGAACAAAGTCATCAGCTGCCATTCACCACTGGCCTCCTGCACTGCCTGTATCTGAGTCTTCCTGCTCAGTGCATCAGCTACTGCATTACTTTTACCAGGTGTATAGGCAAGCTCAAAATCGAAGGATTGAAGGTATTCAACCCACCTTCGTTGTCTCAGGTTCAAGTCGCGGTGGGTAAAGATGTACTTGAGACTTTTGTGGTCCGTGAATACCACAAAATGTTCTCCCAAAAGATAATGTCTCCAACAGCGCAACGCATGAACAGCTGCAGCCAACTCGAGATCATGCGTCGGGTAATTCCTCTCATGTGGCCTCAACTGCCGAGACCCGTACGCAACAACTCAATCGCCCTGCATCAACACTGCTCCAAGCCCAATACCTGATGCATCACAGTAAACTGTATAGCTCTTCCCCTGCTCGGGGAGTATCAGGATCGGTGTTGATGTCAACTTTCCCTTCAACTCCTGGAAGGTTGTCTTGCAAGCTTCTGACCAAACGAACTTCACACCCTTCTTAGTCAAACCCGTCAACGGCGTTGCTAAGCGGGAGAAGTCCTGTATGAAGCGTTTGTAGTAACCAGCCAGCCCCAAGAAACTCCGCATCTCAAACACGTTCTTGAGCTGCTCCCAGGAAACTACTGCTCTCACCTTCTCTGGGTCTACTGTAACTCCTGCCTCTGAGATGATATGACCCAGGAAGTGTATCTGGTCCATCCAAAAGTGACACTTTGAGAGTTTAGCATATAGCCGATGTTCTCTCAGTGTACTCAATACGATCTCAAGATGGGTGGCATGGTCGTGTCGAATGTGAGAGTACACCAAGATATCGTCCACGAATACTACCACAAAAGAATCCAGATAGGGATGGAACACACGATTCATCAGAGCCATGAAAACTGCAGGCGCGTTCTTGAGTCCGAACGGCATAACTGTATAGGGACCTTTGCCCTTATCCATACCTGCAGAAACGTAATCTGTTTGGGCCGAAAAGCATGACCCAAACAGGGTGTGAGAAATAATCTCAGTAGGCACCCACCAAAGGCCTGTGCTCAACTGTGTGTAAACATGCAACAACAGTGTGCAAAAGTAAATGCAATAAACTAAGCAGTACTCAAAAGTAACTAACTTTACCAGTTATATTGCCATTTAACATTCATTCTTTATTTATTATTAAGAAACCACCACAGTGAATTTCTATGTAATCAGTCAGTGTCCTCAGACAGGGAACCCTTACCCTCAGGTAAAAAGAATCCAAACACAGGAATCTGCCCACAGGCATATCGAATATTGCCCACAGGCGTACCAGGTGTCGCCCACAGGCACAGAATCATTTGCCCACAGGCACAGAAGAAGTTGCCCACAGGCTAAGTAGTACACTGCCCACAGGCTAATCACAACACTGCCCTCAGGCTAAACAAGTAACCGGGTCATGCCCAACATGTAAATAAGCAATAAACATGCAATTCCTCTCAAGGCAATTCTATAATCATGGTTATAAAGGCACACCCTCGGGTATCCTGGCCAAACGGCTAAACAGAGGAACGCACCCCCGGGGTGGTCCTGGATCCAAGCAGCGATCCCAAACAACAATTTAATATCACATTTAATTACCAATGAAATTCTAGGTATTTAAAAAGTCAAGGCCTCAGCCACACGATACCCCAACATAGGTTCGTGGCACAACGGTACACAAAAACGCACATCAGTTGGGAAATAAACACCAAACCACCTACCTTAAATGCCCCTGATCAGTATACTCGAATGACGTTCCACAAATCGTCCCAAAATAAGGTAGATCTGAGGTGAAAGAAAACTCGTTTAAACGCAAATAACTTCCATTAGAAGAAGAATTGGCAAGAACGGTTTAAGAAGAGTGGAGGGCTTACCCGTGCGGTTCCAACGAGATCGTCCGAGGCGGAAACGGATTCCCGACGCTCGATCTGGAGATCCTCGAAGATTCGGTCGTCCCCTCCCGAGCTCCTGTCCGGTTGTAAGCCTTCCCTGTGAACAGGGTTGGCTACTGCCCATTTTAAGCGAAAAAAACAAAGTACATGGCGTGTACTTTTGAGTACACGGCGTGTACTTCCTTCATTTAACTGTTCATCGGGCGGCACCGCCAAACTGTTCATCCGTCGACATGAGTACACGGCGTGTATTCCCGACTACACGACGTGTACTGTCACCCAGCTGGCGGCTGCTCCCACCGCCTCACTGTTTCGTCTGCCGACTGACTACACGGCGTGTAAAGGACCACTACACAGCATGTAGTCGGTTTTTACACCCTTAGTCGCCAACAAGGCTACACACCCTGTTTACTCATCCCACACGGCCAAAGTACACGGCGTGTGGAAAAGTGCACGGCGTGTAGAAAAGTACACGGCGTGTAGTCCCAAAACTTATGATTTTTCCCCATTTTTCTTATTTAAGGAAAAGAGAAAGGAAGAAACTCGTACCTCAAAAATAAGAACCGGGTTCTTATACCTGCCATCCGCGGCTCCCATCCTGGCGGCTCTCTCTTGCGGCTCCCTCCGGCGTCGACCCAGCTGCGCCCATCCGTCGCGGCGAAGCTCGACGACCCCTGCCTCCCAATCCAGCCCCTACTCCCAGCGACGCTCCCTGCGCCCCTCCGTCGAGAAGCAGCCTGGCGTCCCCGTCCCTCCTGCGGCGCTCCTCCTGCTCTCGACTCAGGCGAGACGCTACACGCGAACTCCCCCGCCTCCCGACCCAGTCTCGGCGCCTCTGTTTCTACCGGTGGAAAAACCATCTCCAGGCGCGACCTTCTAGTCGGCCTTCTCTGCGTGCGTCGGCCAGGCCCCCATACACTCTCTCGGCTACGCCTCCACGCGCTTCTACCGGCCCTGCCTCCTCAGCAGCTCCCGCCCTACCCGGCGGTCTTTCCGGCACCCGCTCCCGCATCTCCAGGCGAGCAGAGCGGTCGGCTCCCGCCCCTCCCGCCAGGCGACCCCCATCCCTCTCGACAGTTGTGCTCCGCCCCGACGGTGTCCCGCCCTCCCGCGGCTCCTCTTTGATTGTCCAGGCGGAACACCCCCCACCCGCCTGACGCCCTTCCTGCGGTCTACCGGTGCTTTCCCGGCAGAGCTCTCCCTGCTTCGGCCTCTATCCCGACGGATTTCCCCCCCTGACGGCATCTCCCTCCTGACGGCTCTCCCACAGCACTCCAAGCGGCCGACCGACAGACTCTCCCAATTCTGTCTGACGCCTGCCCTCCCGGCTCTATCCAGGCGGAACACCCCCCACCTGCCTGGCGCCCTTCCTACGGTCCCCCAGCCTCTCCCGGCGTCTCCCATTCTACCAGCACCCGCTCACAGTGCGTCCTTCCGGCGCTAAATGCCGACTTCCTCAGCAACTCCCGAAGATCTCCCTCTGATGGTTGCCTCGGTCTTGCCTCCACTTATCACCACCTCCACCCGCTTGGTCGATGAGCGGCTCGACTCCACAAATTTCTCCGTCTGGCGGAAGACCGTGCTGATGTCACTAACCGGCATGGACCTCGATTCCCACCTCGAGGATCCACCACCCCTACCTACCGACCCGAAATATCGTCTGTGGAAGATTTTGAACAGCAAAATCTTTGCCTTGTTGGTCAATTCTATGGACCACTCTGTCAAAGAGGTCACCCGGACAACCAACACAGTCAAGGAACTCTGGGATTCCTTGACTCTCATGTACTCCAAGACCAATAATTTGGCTCGGGTATCTGATCTTCTTTAGCAGTTGTCCCTCCTCCGCTAGCAAGCCCGTCCATTTCCGGCATACTTCATGGAATGGAAGGCTCTGCGGGATGAATTGCTTGAGCTTTGGCTCATTCCACAGACACCTGCGGAAGCATTAGCCCAACGGGACCAGCTATGTCTTTTTAGCCTCCTCCACAGCCTCGACCCAGAATATGCGACGACGACTACGGAGATGCTAGCCAGCCCCTCTTCCTTAGAGATTCCGCAGGTCTATCATCGCCTTCGGAAGGCTCATCGGGCCCTTGCCCCACCCACCCCTAGCCTTGATCACAGTGCTCTCCTGGGTCGTGGCAGTAGCCGCTCTACCGGACCTCGTGGACGCAGACGTGGAGAGGGCCGACCTCGTCCCCTCTGCCAGCACTGTGGCAAGCTCGGCCACCTGGTTGACCGCTGCTGGGTCCTTCATGGTCGTCCCTCTCAGCACCCACGGCAGGGCCAGACTGCGGTCCAGGATGCCTCCCAGTCTGTTGTCGCTCTTCATTCATCTCTGGATCTCTCCATGGCTGAGATCCAGATGATTCACGATCATAAGACCACCACCCTACCGAGCTCTTCATCGGCATCTCTTGCCCACTCTGGTGGCTCCACTGCATTTGTCAGTCATCGCTCCCCTGCCTGGATACTTGACTCAGGTGCGTCCGACCATCTTACCGGTGATGCAGGTATGCTATCCAACTACAGTCCCTATACTGGTTCCTCAGCCATCATTGTCGCTGATGGTTCCACTATCCCCATTGCGGGCTTTGGAACATGCTCCCTGACCTCATCGTTGATGGTTCCACTATCTCCATGTACCACGCAGTCCTTTTAACCTTTTATCAATTAGTAAGCTGAC
Source organism: Viscum album (assembly GCA_963277665.1). Classification (NCBI taxonomy): domain Eukaryota; kingdom Viridiplantae; phylum Streptophyta; class Magnoliopsida; order Santalales; family Viscaceae; genus Viscum; species Viscum album. The sequence goes on from OY728121.1 coordinate 512,269,100, forward strand.
CAAAGATTTCAATTGTAATGCTATCTTTACATCGTCTACTGTTATGTTTCAGGAGCGGACGACGAACCGGGAACTTGGTATAAGCCAGCTTCGGGATGGGGTGTACATGTTCAATGGCCCGACATCAGTCGCCTGCACGTCTGTCTCTGCTCGTGCCTTGGACCTCCATTCTCGGTTGGGTCACCCCTCCGCCTCCGCCCTTCATCAGCTCTATCCAGATATTAATCAGCATTTATCTTTTCATTGTGAGTCTTGTACCTTTGCGAAACATCATCGCACTACATATATTCCTCGAGTGGACACATGGGCTGTCAAACCCTTCGATTTGGTTCATTCTGATGTATGGGGTCCCTGTGCCACCTCGAATCAATTAGGATACAAATAATATCTCTCTTTCATTGATGATTTTTCGCGTATGACGTGGTTGTACCTTCTTCGTGATCGGACAAAAGTTTTTTCCACCTTTCAGACATTTTACCATGAGAATCAGACACAGTTTTTCATCTCTGTAAAATGTCTACGCTCCGACAATGGATGAGAGTACTTATCCACTCTCTTTCAGCAGTTTCTCCAGGCACACGTAGAGCTGTCAAAAAATCCGCAAATCCGCGGGCCGATCCGTTAGCCCGTGGATTTATGTGGGTTAGGGCCTTGAAAATTTAGGCTCGCAAACATTCGGACCGCATTTGATCCAACCCGCAAAACCCGCAGCCCGCGCGGACTAGCCCGTCGGGTGCCCGCGGGTCCCGTTTGACCCGCAATTATAAGTATTACAAAAAATTATTCTTGAAAAATAAAACAAAATAATATAATATAATAAATTAACATGAGTGTGAAAAAAATAGTTCAAGTTTTATTAAACCATATAAATCATGAAAAAAATTGACTCATTTAGATTTTAAACCTGACGGTAAGGTTGGTCGTGGGATAGATGGCACTAATGTAGTTATTTGTAACATAATAGAATTAATGTATTAAAAATTGATACAATAATTATGAAAACGGATATACAAGACTACCATTTTGTTTATAATACAACGCTCTACTAATATTTTGATTTATGTATTTTAATTTTATTATTATAATTATATATATATATATATATTTATATTACTATGAGTTTTTAAAAGTAACTTATAAAAAATTAATAAATAATAAACAATAATAATAAGTGTATAATAGTATTATGTATTGATATATTTGAATTGAAAATCCAAACATGTATTTATTTTAAAATTTTGATAATCAAGTCTCCAATACACAATTTTAGTGTAAAATTTCATTGCAAATTTTGAGTACTGATTTGAACTCATAAGAGTAAAATTTCAATACATAGAAAATATAATTTGATGATTTAAATTAGGCATTTAAATGGAAATTTTAACTATAATTTTCTAATGGAAATTTTCATTCATAGTTTCCGATGTAAATTTTCAGTGTAAATTTATGATGAAATTTTATAGTTTTTATTTATGTATCATTATATTTTTATTGTAGTTTTAAGTGGACGTTTCTAGTGGAAGTTTACTGTAAAAGTTTCTAATGAAAATTTTAAATGTAATTTTCCAATGAAAATTTACATTTTTTATTTATGTTTTAATGTGTCTACATTGTAATTTTAATGGAAAAATCGAACTGCAAAAAACCTGTGAAAATTTGCACTAAGAATTTTCAGTGGCGGTTTGCACTGGAAAATTCAATAATAAAATTTGAGCATGCATTTATTTTAGAACTTTGTTAATCAAATTTTCAGTATAATTATAACAAAAGTCAAATGGAAATTTGTATCAGAAATTTAAGTGGAAATTTGAACAAAACTTTTCTATTGAAAATCTTTACTGAAAGTTTTTCGTGCAAATTTCCAATGAAAATTTTCAGTTAAAATTTACATTTTTAATATATATATTAATATAATTTTATTTTAGTTTTAATTTTTTGAAAAATTAAATTTTTTATTTATATTTTAATACATCTACATTGTAATTTTATGTCAAAAATTAAAATGCCAATTTCTAGTGAAAATTCGCGTCACAAATTTCCAATAGAAGTTTGTACTGAAAATTTCCATAGAAAATTTGCGATTCAAAGTTTTAGTGTGAAATTAAATTATCTATTTATGAGTTAAAATATTTAAATTAAAAATTTAATCATGCATTTATCTTAGAATTTTTTTCATCAAATTTTCAGTATAATTATAATAAAAAATAGGTTGAATTTAACACTAGAAATTTAAGTGGGGATTCCAATTAAATTTTCAATGGAAGTTTGTAGTAAACATTTTTTGTAAAAAAATTGCAATTAAAATTTATAGTGAAAATTTAAATTTTTTATTTATGTATTAATATATTTTCATTATAATTTTAAGTAAAGATTTGAAGTGTAGATTTTCAGTGGAAATTTACACATGAAATTTCCAATATAAATTTGCACAAAAAAATTCAATAGAAATTTTTCTATGTACATATAATAAATAATATATATTACATGTATATGTAATAAATATATTATATGTATTAAATAAAAGTATATAATAAACAATAAATATTATATATATATATATGTAGTAAATATTATATACATGAGTTGTAGTGTTAACGAGAGGCGCAAGAGTATTTTTGTCCAAAAACTGGTTTGGACGGTCAAGTTAAATAACCCACTTAAGATGATATTATCCCATAAATCATCAAAGATATAATCTTTTAATGGTTGTTGTTGTTGTCAGAGATATTGTTAATTAAAAACTAAATATTTTCACTAAATCTCAAACATTTCTATTTTTCCGTTCCACTATCATGGTTCATGAAGCTAAAAAATATTTTTATATATTATTTTTTTTAAGCCCGTGGGCCGGCCCGTTAGTCCGCAGGTCCCGCATGGTAGGGTCGTGCTTTTATTTTTTAAGCCCGCATTATTTGTGGACCGGGCCGGACCGCACAATAAAATCCGCAGCCCGCATGATCCGCCCCACGGGCTGACCCGCCCCGCCCCGTTAACACCTCTAGGCACACGGCATCATCCATCAGACCTCCTGTCCTGATACCCCTCAGCAGAATGGAGTGGCCGAGCGAAAACACCGACATATTCTGGAGACTGCTTATGCCCTCCTCTTCCACCGCAAGGTGCCTCTTCTCTTCTGGGGGGATGTCATCCTCACTGTCACTTATCTCCTCAATCGCCTTCCTTCTTTCATCCTTCAGGCGGAGATTCCTTTTCGTACTATGTTCCCCTCTCTCCCTCCTCAGTCACTTCCACTCTGAGTCTTCGGATGTCTCTGCTATGTCCGTGACACTCGTCCCAACCTCTCCAAACTATCTCCTAAATCCCTCAGCTGCATTTTCCTCGGATATTCACGCACTCAACGTGGATACCGCTGCTTCTCTCCGGACTTACGACGGTATCTCGTCTCCACTGATGTATCTTTTGTCGAGAGTGCTCTTTTCTCTCTTCCCTCTCCTCCTCCAGACACTAACATCGATGAGTGTCTTCCTCTCATCATTCGCCCTCCTCTGGTGTCTTCCCCTGTTGGTCGTCGCTTTGGGACAGTCTACTCTCGTCGCCCATCGACTGCCCCCCTCGTCCCGGCTGAGGACACCATCGTTCCCACTTCGTCCGATACTCCTGCAACAGCATCAGACGACTTGTCAATTGCACTACGGAAAGGTACTCGCTCCTGCCAGAATACTCCTCTTTTTACATCTTCATACAGCGGTTTGTCAGCACTGGAGACGATATCTATCCCTCGCACGGTTGGCGATGCCAAATCCCACCCAGGGTGGCTCCAGGCGATGCAGGATGAACTGCAAGCTCTAGATGACAACCATACATGGGATCTAGTCCCCCTCCCTGCAGGCAAACAAGCGGCCGGCTGCAAATGAATCTATATGATCCATCTCAATGTCGATGGCACTCTCCATCGCCTCAAAGTCCGCCTTATGGCGAAAGGATTTGCTCAGACATATAGCATCGACTACTTTGAGACCTTCTCTCTGCTTGCCAAGATGGCCTCTGTCCGCCTATCCATATCTTCGGTCGCTCATCATCACTGGCCGCTTCATCAACTGGATGTCAAGAATGCCTTTCTCCATGGTTTTCTTGACGAAGAAGTCTACCTGCAGCAGCCCCTCGACTTTCGTGCCTCTGGAGCCGACTCTCATGTATGCCGCCTTCGTCGATCCTTATATGGCCTCAAGCAGTCTCCCCGTACTTGGTTTGGCCGCTTCAACACTGTCGTCACAGCCTTTGGCCTCTCTCGCAGAATGAAGGATCACACTGTCTTCTTTCGTACAACGTCAAACGGTTGTATTTTGATGGTGGTATATGTTGATGATATCATCATCACAGGGAGCGACTCCACTAGAATCGCCCAACTCAAGGCACACTTTCACCACCACTTCCACACCAAAGATCTTGGTCCTTTCACCTACTTCCTTGGCATCGAGGTCTCCCGTTTTGAAGACATTATCTCACTCTGCCAACAAAAATATGCTCTTGATATCTTACAGGATGCAGGATTGAGTCAAACAACTGCAGTGGACACTCCTCTTGAGCCTGGGAAACGCTCTCTCCATGCCGACTCGGCACCCTTTCCTCACCCAGAGAGCTATCGTTGACTGGTGGGTAAACTCAACTATCTCACCATGACACGACCTGACATTGTCTGCATTGTTGACAAAGTGAGTCAGTTCATGGAGCATCCAACCAGATCTCGGTGGGATGTTGTCCTCCGCATTGTCAAATACATAAAGAAAGACCCTACACGTGGTCTTCGGTACTCACATCATATTCATTTGGATGTTGAGGTCTTCTGTGATACGAACTATGCAGGTTGTCTTGCTACCCGCAAGTCTACTTCTGGATTTGCCGTGTTCTTGGCCGGTAACCTCATCTCATGGCGCAGCAAGAAGCAGACTGTCGTCTCCAAATCTAGTGCAGAGGCAGAATACCGTGTCATGGCCACAGTCACCACTGAGATCCTCTGGCTACGTCATCTCCTCCATGAGCTTGGTTTCACAGCGCGGACATCTGCTCATATCTGGTGTGACAATCAGGCAGCCACGAAGATTGCATCGAATCCCGTCTTCCATGAACGGACGAAGCATATCGAGGTGGGCTGCCACTTTCTTCGCCACCATCTGGAGCAGAACCATATCAATTTTGGTCATATTCCGATGGCGGATCAGCTTGCCGACATCTTCACAAAAGGCCTCTCAGGAGCTCATCTGGACTCTCTCACTATCAAGCTGGGTATTCACAACCTCCATGGCCCAGCTTGAGGGTGAGTATGTATGGCCTTGTTCGATATCGTCTTGTTTTTCTTTTTGTGGGACTCATTCCAAGTTGGGCATGCCCAACTTGAGGGGGAGTGTTGGACCCCATTTTAGTATAATGGGTATTTCCAAGTCCCACATCAGAATATCCCACCTTGTAATTTATTTTACTCATCTATAAAAGAATATCTTCGTCTCGCATTGAGGTAAGAGGAATTCTCCATCTACAAAGCTCAAAACACATCTTTTCACAAAGAGATTTAAACCTGTGATAAAAAAGATTGATGGAATATCTCCAAATGTTCGACTTTAACTTGGTTTACACATCGGGCAAAGGGAATTCCATGTCAAACATTTTGAGCCGAAAGTCATACAATCAATTAAACAAAGAAGCTTGTGATTGGTGGCAATTGATGGCTATGATATCAGATATGTAATCGGATTGCACTGAGCAAGATGAAGTTGTGATTTTCTATCCGGTGACTCTTATTCCTGACTTGGTTGAACAAGTAAAGGTTGCTCAAAGATCGGATTCCGATTGTCTTACCATAACGTCAAAACTCGGTGGTGGGGAGACTATTGATGGATAGACACAAGATGGGATCTCTATGTTGCTTTTTCATGATCAGATTGTCATTTCGCAATCTTGTCAGGAGCAACTCCTTTCTACTTATCACCACTGAAAATTGGTTGTTCATCCTGGAATTCAGAAGAAGCATAAGGCGTTACGAACTCATTTCTGGTGGGCTGGCATGAAGAGGAGTGGCAGAGTATGTCTCAAGGTGCCTCACTTGTCGGCAGATCAAGGTTGAGCACCAACGATGAGCTGGTATATTGCAATCGTTACTTATTCTTGTCTGGAAATGGGAGCACGTAGCTATGGATTTTGTCATAAGTCTACGAAGAATGATTTCGAAACACTATGTCATATGAGTGATTGCGGATCGGCTCACGAAGTCGGCTCACTTCATCCCTATTCATGAATCCACTACGGTGGAAGACTTGGCAAAACTCTATTCGCAAAGTCGAAAAGTTGCATTGAATACCAATTTCAATCATCTCTGACCGAGATCCTTGTTTTACTTCTCAGATTTGGGGATCTTTACAGAAAGATTTCAATACCCAATTAACCATTAGCACGGTTATCATCCTCAAATGGATGGACAATCGGAACGGGCGATCCAAACATTAAAAGACATGCTCCAAGCTTGTATCATGGATTTCAGAGGCTCGTGGGAGGATCATATACCGTTAGTGGAGTTCTTGTACAATAACAGTTATCAGGTCTCGATACAAAAGGCTCTTTTGAAGCATTGTATGGTCGTCCTTGTCGGTCCCCACTTTGTTGAGTAGAGACCGGAGAAGCTTCGCTGTTGGGAACTGTTGGAGTCTGCATCCCACATCGGACTTGAGCTCCGGTGTGGTCTTTAGTATTCATTATAAATTAACCTCAAGGGCTCCTTTAGATAGAACACCTTGGGGGTTCGGTTTCTCCTAATTTCTCATTCTACATGGTATCAAGGGGAAGTTAATCTCGAACCCTCACTCCCATCTTTTTTTTTCTTCCTTCCGGCCTAGGGTTTACTGAAGTTTCTCCCGGTTGGGGGGCGGCGGCCTCAATGGCCAGCGAGTCATAGGTATTATCCGCCGCCCCCCCCCCCCCCCCCTGCCGCATCTCCGGCGGATCTCCCCCTGTTGGCGCCTGCATCCCGTGGCGCACTCCCTTCTCCCGGCGATCTTCCCCTGCCGGCGATCTTCCCCTGCCGGCGGATCTCCCCCCCGGCGGTTCTCTGCTTCGTCCTCCCGTCGCGGATCCCAGCCGTCGCGACTCCAGGCTCGCCTCCCTCCCTGGTGCGCTCGACGGCGGACGACATCCTCCTCCAGTGGCGGTCCTTGACCCCTACCGACTATCCCTCCAGGCGGCCATCCCGACGGATCTCTCCCGGCGCCAGGCCCCGCCTTCCCTGCGGCTTCCATCGGCGCCCTTCCCCGTTGTGCACGACGGCCTCATCCCGGCGGATCCCTGCTCCCTCCGGTGTCGCGTTGATCCCTCCGGCGTCGTCCCCACGGGATCAACCCCGCCTCCATCAGGCGTCCTCATCGCCTCTGCGTGTTCCGCCGGCCTACCTCCCGGCGACGACGATCGGCTCCGCCTCCTCTGCGCATCCCGTCAGCCCGCCCTCCCTCTGCGCATCCCGGCAGCTCTCCCTCCCTCTCTGCGCATCTCGACTGCGACCCGTCATCCCTCTCACAGCTCGGCCCCGCCTCCCCTCGCGGCGCCTCCCGTCGCGGCACCTCCCTTTGCGCGTCCCATCCTGGCGGATCTCCCCCTGCCGGTACCTCCCTCCCAGGTGCGCTCGATGACGGAAGTCGGCCTCCTTCCCCGGCGCTACTCCCTGCGAGGCGATCTCGACGGCCTTCTTCCCCCCCTGCGATGGGGGGCTCCCCTCCTTTCCCGATTGGCGCCCCTCCTGTTCGCCCCCCCCCCTCCAGTGCGCTGCTCTGCAAGGCAGCCCTCCCTCCGGCCGGTTTCATCCGCCCCAGTCCGGCAAATCTCATCGTCGGCACTTCCTCCAGCGAACTGCTGCCTCCTGTCGTCGGCCTCCTCCTACTAGGCAGCCCCCGCCTCCTGCGGTTTCCCGGCGGTCCGACGACCGGCCCGCCAGTGCGGTTTCCCGGCACTCCGACGACCGGCCCGACCAGTGCGGTTTCCCGGCGCTCCGACGACCGGCCCGACCAGTGCGGTTTCCCGGCGCTCTGACGACCGGCCCGCCCGTGTGGTTTCCCGACGCTCCGACGACCGGCCCGACCAGTGCGGTTTCCCGGCGCTCCGACAACCGGCCCGACCAGTGCGGTTTCCCGGCGGTTCAACGACCGACCCTGCCAGTGCGGACTTCCCGGCGCTCTGTCGTTCGGCCCCGTCTCTGCAGATTTCCCGACGCATCGTTGGCGCATCCTTTTCAGCATCATCCATCCATCATCCTGAGGGGGAGCTTCGATCGTGAGGGGGAGCAGCAGTCTTTGCAACTTTCTTTTTATTTCGTCTGGTTTTTGTAATCAAGCTGGGTCTGTCCAGCTTGAGGGGGAGTGTTTGCAGTCTGTTGATTGTTTTGTCTTCATTTGTTTGGTTTATTTTTTCTTTATGTGTCCAAGCTAGGTACACTTAGCTTGAGGGGGAGTGTTGGAGTCTACATCCCACATCAGACTTGAGGTCCGGTGTGGTCTTTAGTATTCATTATAAATTAACCCCAAGGGCTCCTTTAGATAGAACACCTTGGGGGTTCGGTTTCTCCTAATTTCTCATTCTCCAGGAACTAATCTTGTTTAGGAGATGATTGAGAAAATTCAGCAGATCGAGAAAAGGATGGCAACGGCTCAGAGTCGTCAGAAATATTATACGGAGCGTCGACGGTGGCCATTATCGTTTGATGTGGGAGATCATGTCTTCTTGAGAGTCTTTACAAGGCTAGGGCAATGACGTTTGGGTAAGCAAGGTAAATTGTCTGCCTGATACATCGGCCCTTTAGAGAGACTAGACCGGATTAGTGATATTGCTTATCAGTTGGGTTTACCGCCACAATCCATCTCCGTACACAATGTAATTCATGTATCTCAATTGAAGTACCAGCATAATCCCGACCATGTGATTCGATGGGACCACATTGATCTTGCACCGGATGCTACTTTGTTACACGTCCCAATACGGATTCCGAATAGGCAAGAGAAAATGTTACGAGGAAAGAGTATTTGTTTGGTGCAAGTTTTATGACAACATGGTCAAATTCAGAAAGAGACTTGGGCGCGTAAGAAAGAAATATTGAAGCAATGGCCTGAACTTTTCCAAAGCATCAAAAATATTCAGATTTCCGAGGACGGAAAGTCTAATGGTGGAGGTACTTTACCATTTTATTATGTATTTTAATGTTATTTAATAGTTAGGTTAAGATTCGGGAATTTATGGATGATTAGGAGTGTTTTGGAGGGGGTTTTAAGGGTTCATGGTTTGGGAAACCTGTGCAACTTCTCCAGAAAACCGTGCAAGAGACTCCATGAGTCACTGGGCAGGCGCACGGTTAGCACATGATTTGCCCAAACCGTGCGAGTGTCAGGTGAAATTGTGTGGGTGTAGACAGAGGAAAAAAACACGATTGGCACACGGTTTGTCAAACTGTGCTAGTCAACCATGTGAGGAGGTGTTTGGAGACAACAGCATGTATATAGTGAGCGCACGATTTCCCAAACAGTATGGCCTAACTATGTGACATGCATTTATTGCTCCAAAAATTAGAGTTTAACTCGGTTTTTAGCCCCAGAACCTCATTTTTCTTCTTCTCTCTCAGGCTCTTGAACTCCTCTCCTTCCGTGAGCGTTATTGGTGATTCTTTTTTATCCGAAAGTGGGTTTCGGCGAATCAAAGTGCTTTGGATCTTCGGAATAAACGGTAAGTCTCTGTTTTTTCTCTTTCCCCATAAATCTTCCCATCTTCTCTCACCCGAAACGTTGGATCTAATCCGTTATGGATAGATTTATGATCTATGATGAGCTCTGATGAGATTTCGATTGGATTCACCGAAGAAAAGAGGTTTTAATCCTGAATCTAGAAGTTTCTTTGTACCGTTTTTCGTTGTCGTCACTCGTTGAGAGGTAGGTGGTTTCTCTCCCACTCTACTTGTTCTAGAACTTAAAGACTTAGTTTTATTTGAATGTTTTATTTGGATTTGCAAAGTAAACGTTGAATGATTTCTTGAAGGAAGCCATTTTGGTTTATGATTTGGGAACATGGGAATTTGAATGGATTTAAGAAAACCCCTTGTCTTATAATTTTATAGTATGGTTTTAAAATTATGGTTTTGGTTTAACGCGAGCAAGATGTTCGATAAAATGTTTTAAAGGAAAGAAATATTTTATGAGAAATGTTTGATATGAGAACTTGGCATACATGGTTGGCGTGTGTTCATTTGGACAAAGCATGGTCGTGAAATACCACCGTCAATGTGGGACGGAGCATAGTCGTGAAGTACCACCGTCAATGTGGATCACCAAGTGGCGGCTTGGTGACAGGATGACTCACCACTCACTAGGGAGGCCATGGCATGCATGTGTGTGTGAACATGGGATGGTTATGCCAAATGGTAAAAAATGGTAATATGCTTTGGTTAATGTTTTCTTACATGGAACTCGTTTATGGCTTTGTGTAAAACAGTTTATCTGTTTCTCATTTGTTATATATAAAATGTGTTAACCTGGTCTTATCCTAGTGGGGTGTGTTGAGAATCTGAGGATTACCTACTGAGTGTTATAATCACCCCCTACTTGGGCACTTTGATGTGTTTATAAATGTTGTTTACCGGGACACAGGGGAGGGAAAGGTGTCATACTTCTCTAGCAATGCATCTTGATACAGTGGGTAAGGCATGTGGAGTTGGAGCTTAGAATTTATCTCTTGGAGTGGTTGGAATGATGCCACATTGGTGTCGCTACGACATTTTTTGGTTTTCTTGAGTCACTTTTCTATACTTTATCACTGCTACTTTGATATTATTGTTTTATTGTTTTATTGTTTTATTGGTTCTCAATTGAGTTGTATTGTTTATACTCATGCATTATATAATTGGTTTGGTTGTTTAATTTCTTTTATCTTGTCAGCTAAGGTTAGTAGCACCTCCGACCTGGCCCAAGTAAATGGGTTGGGCGGGGATGTTACAGTTTCTATACAAGCATTACCAGATTACTTGTTGAAAAGGTCCATTTCTGCCACTTATTTAATTGAAAATGTTCATTTTTGCCACTTATTTAATTTAAGTGTCACACGTTTTTTAGAAATAGAACAAACACCACTTATTTTTTCAAACTGCTTGTGGTAAGTGTTAACAGTTGCCAAACGCAAACGAAGACGAAGTATTTTTCCAGGAACAGAACAAAGATAACTTATATTTTCAATCTGCTTATTGTAATTGATAAGTGATATAAGCAGTTTTCAATATGTATTGTCAAACAGAACCTGAAACCTCATGACCCAGGACATAAGCCGTATGATTATGAGCAGCGCACATTGTTCTTTTGCCAACCATAGAAGGCGCGTTTCCGATACGGGTTTCTCATGGACTTGCTTTTCATGACAGCATTATAGCCTATCAGCTGGATATAGTAGTAGTAAATAGAAGGCAAATCCCAATGATCTAGTACCAGAAAAGTGACTTGAAAATGTCTTCCAACGGGGTTGATGTCCGAGGTAAGAAATCATCCTGTTTTGGAAACAATGAATTAAGTTTATATGCAGGATAATAGCTCATATAATTTATATGCAACTTTATGCATAGCATTAATAGAATGAAAATGGAGATAACCAAAAAAGCCACTCTTGTTATGCATAAAGAGTGAAAGAAAATAAAGGAAAAAACCTTTCAACAAAACCTCTTTTCTTGGGTTAAATCATGCTTGTTGTATATTAAAAAAAAAACTCTTTTATTTCTTACTGTATGATAGACAGAAAAAATGAGGGACAAAAAGGTAAAACAACTCACTAATCCTTTATACAAAATAAATAAAAAAATAAATGATAATCAGTCAACTAAACAGCCGATCAACCAGTCAATAAAATCAATTTGTCAAACAATCAAGATTGTTGGTCCATCAATCAAAATGACCAGTTAATTGGACATTGTGGTCAACCAACCAATTAAACAGATCAGTTAATCAGTCCAACGTAGTCGAAGGCAAAAAGCGCCAAGTCCCTAAAATGCCTTGGATGAGAATTGTTGCAAAGACGCATGTCCGAGTGAAGTATGTCACCACAATAGAGCAGTATATATACAAGCATACAAAATGTGAGAAATTAGATTCATAAAAATTCAAATTAAAATAAATATGTATAATGAGAAAATTCAACCATAAAAGTTAAACCACTGAAAAAATATCAAAAGAAGATGAGCATTCATGTTCCGAAAATTCAAAAAAAAACTCTCAAACCAGTTAATTGGACATTGTGGTCAACCAACCAATTAAACAGATCAGTTAATCAGTCCAACGTAGTCGAAGGCAAAAAGTGCCAAGTCCCTAAAATGCCTTGGATGAGAATTGTTGCAAAGACGCATGCCCGAGTGAAGTATGTCACCACAATAGAGTAGAATATATACAAGTATACAAAATGTGAGAAATTAGATTCATAAAAATTCAAATTAAAATAAATATGTATAATGAGAAAATTCAACCATAAAAGTTAAACTACTGAAAAAATATCAAAAGAAGATGAGCATTCATGTTCCGAAAATTCAAAAAAAAAACTCTCAAACGAGTCATTTTAGAGATTTGATTCTAAACTATCAAATTCAAATTTATAATCATCATCACTTTCATCTTTTCATTCATTAGATTCATATCCCTCAACATCTTCATCTGTCTTGTCCAAATTGACCTCTACAACTTCTATATCAAGTAATGTTGACCTCTTTAGCTTTGTTGTTTTGGATCTTGATTTTGATGAGTTGGCCTTTTTAGTTCGGTTTCTAGCTTATTTGTTTGCTTCTCTTACGCCTGCTACTCTTTATGGAACTCCCAGTACAATTTTCCACTCATTATCAAATATAAGTTCATCTTTTGCATTTTCCTCAGCACATGCTTCCTCTCGCTTGTTTGACAAAACCTTAAACATCCAATCTATCATTTATACTTGTAGAATGGTGAAATCCCTACCTCAAGGAAAGGTGGAGACGTTTTTTATAGATAGAGGAAAAGAATTACAAGTCGGAATAATCTAATGAGGGACTCGGAAACAACCCTTAACCCGGAAATACAATAAATCTGGTTTAACATTCCCCCTAAAACTAGTACATAATGGCCTGGAAAAAGAGCCCCACAAAAAAAAAACACCAAACAAGACCACACACACTCCCCTTCAAACTAAGGCACTGATGTTGTGGATGCTCAGCTTGGTACAGAGAGAGTCCAGTCGAGTTCCTAGAATACCTTTGGTGAAGATGTCGGCAAGCTAATTAGTTATCAGAATGTAGCTGAAACTGGCATGATGATGATCGAGGTGATGGCGAAGAAAGTGTCAATCCAACTCGATATACTTTGTGCATTCATGGAAGACTAGATTGGAAGCAAGGTTGTCTGATTATCACACCAAATATGAGCTGATGTCTGTGGCGAGAAACCAATCTCATGGAGAAGATGAAGAAACCAAAAAATTTCAGTAGTGATCGTGGTCATCGCACGGTATTCTGATTCAGCACTGGATCTGGAGACGGCAGTATGTTTCTTGTTTCGCCATGAGATTAAGTTACCTGCCAGGAAAATGGCAAACCCAAACTTCCAGGTAGCTAAACAGTCAACATAGTCAGCATCACAAAAGCCCACAATATTCAGATGATCGTGATGTGAATATCGAAGACCACAGGTCGAGTCTTTCTTAATGTACTTGACAATACGAAGGACAGCATCCCACTGAGATTTTGTCAGTCGTTCCATGAATTGGCTAACCTTGCTGACAGCGCAGGCAATATATGGACGAGTCATGATGAGATAATTAAGTTTGCTCACAAGACGACGATACCTCTTTGGGTGAGAATATGGGTTTGTGGAATCATAAAGAGATCATTCATCGGGCTCAAGATGAGTGTCGACGGTAGCTGCCTGAGACAAATCAGCATCCTGCAAGATATCCAAAGCATATTTCCATTGGAAAAGAAAGATGATGTCCGAGAAATGGGAGACCTCAATGTCAAGGAAGTATGTCAGAGGACCCAGATCTTTAATTTGAAATTGTTGTTGAATATAAACTTTTAGATGGGCAATGTCATGTGAGTCGCTACCAGTGATAATGATATCATCAACATAGACAACCAACAGAATGCAGTCGGAGGACGTGTTGCGATATAAGACAATGTGGTCCGTCATACTTTCAGATAGGCCAAATATAGTGATGACTGTATAGAATCTTCCAAACCATGCACGAGGAGACCGCTTGAGTCCATAAAGAGAGTGACAAAGCCGACAGACATGAGAACCAGCTCTCGAGGCAAGGAAGTCAGGAGGTTGTTGCAGGTAAACTTCTTCGTCAAGAAAACCATGTATAAATGCATTCTTGACATTAAGTTGATGAAGAGGCCAATGATGAGCAGCAGCAAGAGAAATGGATAATCGAACAGATGTCATTTTCACAACCGGAGAGAATGTACCAAAATAATCAACATCATATGTCTGGGCAAAGCCTTTCGCCACAAGTCTGGCTTTAAGACGATGAAGAGTGTCATCTGCATTTAGGCGTATCGTATAAATCCATTTGTTGTCGACCATTTGTTTACCTGCCGGAAGAGGAACCAGATTCCAGGTGGGATTGTCTTCCAGAGTCTGCAATTCATCCCGCATTGCTTGAAGCCACCCGGGGTGAGATTTGGCTTCGGCAACCTTGTGAGAAACAAATATCGTCTTCAGAGCAGAGAGGTCTCTGTATGAATCTGTGAAGAAGATAATTCTGGCAAGAGCGAGTACTTTTACGTAATACAATTGGTCGGTCGTCTGTTTCCGAAGCAAGAGCGTCGAACGAATCTGGGAAGATGGTGTCCTCGGTCTGGACGGAGGACACGTTCGATGGTCGACGAGAGTAGATGGTGCCAAAACGGTGATCAGCAGATTGTGACACCTGAGGCAGGGATGGATGGATAGTGAGAGGAAGACAGTCATTGATAGTGGTGTTTAGATGGGAAGATCGTGGAGAGAATGGAGAGTTCTCAACAAAGGAGACATCAGCAGAGATGATATAATGCTGCATGTCTGGAGAGAAACATCAGTAACCGCACTGAGTGCGGGAATATCCCAGGAAGATGCAACGGACGGATATGATAATGTTTACGCTCGGTCACTCCATTCTGCTGAGGTGTATCAAGATAGAATGTCTGATGAAGGATGTCGTGCTCCTTGAAAAACTGTTGAAAGGAAGTGTATAAATATTCTCGTCCATTGTCTGAACGGAGACATTTAATGGAGTTGGAGAACTGAGTATGAGTTTCATGATAAAAAGTCTGAAAAGTAGTAAACACCTCAGAACGATCACGAAGAAGGTAAAGTCATGTCATGCACGAGAAGTCATCAATAAAGGATAAATAATATCGGTACCCTAACTGACTCGGGACCGCACGGGGATCCCATACATCTGAATGGACTAAATCAAAGGGTTTGGAGGCTCGTGTTACCAAACGAGGAATATAAGATATATGATGATGTTTCGCAAACTTATAGGACTCAAAGAAAAAAAAGTTCTGAACTAAACCAAGGATAAAGCTGATGAAGGCTGGAGGCAGGTAGATGTCCCAATCGAGAATGAAGATCCAGAACACGAGCAGAGAGTGTCGTGCAGGCTACGGATGTCGGGCTATCGAACATATACACCCCGTCACAAAGATGACCACTATCAAGCTCCCGATTCGTCAACCGCTCCGGAAACACAACATCAAATGGTGTAAAAATAGTCTTACAGTCGAAGTCCTTTGTGAGCTTACTAATGGAGAGAAGATTAAAAAGACTTCAAGGAACATGTGTCACAGAAGGCATGTGAATACAGGAATTCAAGGAGCAAATGTCAAATCCCGCAATAGGGATAGTGGATCCGTCGGGAACAGTAATGGTTGTGGGACTACCGATAGTAAGTAGATAACATACCTACGTCACCAGTGAGATGATTGGAAGCACCTAAATCAAGCATCCAAGCAGGTGGGCGACGAGTGACATAAGCAGTGGGGCCACCAGTATGAGCAACGGAAGCCGAAGAACCAGGTAGCGAAGCGGCCCAATGAGTATGTATAAGATGAAGCTCATCCATGGAGAGGTCCAGGGTGTGAGGGGGGTCAGAAGCTGATGGGGAAACATCGATAACAGCAGTCTGAACTTACCGAGGTGGTTGAGACGGGCGTACATGAAGAACCCAGCACCGATAGATGAGACGGTCTAACTTGCCACGGTGCTGATATAAAGGACAATTACGGCCCTCACCACGGCCACGTCCACAAGTACCTAAAAAACGTCCACTGCCACGGCCCAGGAGGGCAGTAGGATCTTTACTGTGAGTAGGTGGGGAAGGTACCCGATGAGCTTTGCCAAGGCGATGATAAACCAATGAAATCACTAAGAGGGGAGGGGTTGACCGGCATCTATGTGGCAGTTGTTGCATATTCAGAATCAAGGCCATGAAGAAGGCTGAAGAGACATAACTGGTCTCGTTGGGCCAACGTTGCCTCAAGTGTTTGAGGAAGGAGCCACAACTCAAGTAACACATCACGGAGGGCTTTCCACTCGATGAAATACACCGAAAACGGACGGTGGTGCTGGTGGATAATGAACAGACGGTGAAGAGCGTCTGACACCCGAGTCAAATTATTGGTTTCGGAATACATGAGGGTTAAGGAGTCTCAGAGTTCCTTAACCATGTTTGTCGTCCAAGTGACATCTTTAACGGAGTGGTCCATTGAATTGACTAGCAAAGCGAAAATTTTGTTGTCAACAACCTTCCAGACTTTGTACTTCGGATCTGATATTGGTGGGGGAAGAGCATTCAGGTGTGAGTCGAGGTCCATGCCAATGAGAGACATAAGGACTGTCTTCCGCCAAACAGAGAAGTTAGTTGAATCAAGGCGCTCATCGACAAGGCGAGTGGAGGCGGTGATCAACAGAGGAAGGAGGGAGCTGCCATTGGAAGAAGGATAGAGAGAGCCTTGAACGGAGCCTTGCAGGGGCAGGAACAGCAAGCCGGCTAAGGGAAAACGACAAGCGGGTCGGTGAGGAGCAAGGGAGTTGTGTAGGAGCCGACAATGGAGTGTGGGGCTGCCTTGTCGGACCGGCGCAGGACTGCCGGTTGGGAGGGTCAGCGACTGGGGGCGCAGGGGTACCGTGTCGAACCGGCACAGGACTGTCGGATGGGAGGGTCGGCGAGCGACAAGTAGGGGACCGCGCGCCAGGAGGTGGGATCGTCGCGCGCAGGGAGGGTCGACGCGCACAGGGAGGCAGGGCCGCAAAGGGTCGGTAACGGTGACGACGGGAATGGGGGGTCGTCGGGCATCAAACAGATGACCGCTCAGGAGGGGCCGCTGAGATTCGCCACGCGCAAGGAGGCAGGGCCGCTGAGATTCGTCGCGCGCAAGGAGGTGGGGCCGCAGAGGGCGGATGACGGTGACGACGGGAATGGGGGACGTCGGGCGTCAAGCAGGGGACCGCTCAGGAGGGGCCGTTGAGATTCGTCGCACGCAGGGAGGCGGGGCCGCAGAGGGTCGTCGCGAGGGAGAACGATGGGGCACCGGAATAGCTGGCGATGGAGCAGCGGAATACCGCGGAAGAGTCGCACGGGAGGGGTGGGCGCACAAGTGGGCCGGCGGGCAGGGGAGGGGTTGATGCGCCAGGATAGCCACACAGGCGAGGTCATTCGACGCAGTGTCGGGAAAGCCGCACAGGCGGTGCCGATCAACGGGGTGTTGGGAAAGCCGCGAAGGAGGAGCGAATGGGGAAGGTTATCGGAAGTAACTTGCCCTCTAATACCATGTAGAATGGTGAAGTCCCTACCTCAAGGAGAGGTGGAGACATTCTTTTATATATAGAGGAAAAGAATTACAAGTTGGAATAATCCGATGTGGGACTCAAAAACAACCCTTAACCCAGAAATACAATAAACTGGGTTTAACAATACTCATAACTTAATCATAAATAAACAATCTGGTTGGGCTTTATAATTTTCCAGAATTAAAAATATATATATATATTACATTTTTAACTAATTCGACGGAGCTTTACGATTTTTTTTAACTAAAAGAAGTATTAGATTTTAACTATTTGGGCTGGACTTTTATTTTTTATGTTTAGAAACATCATCAACCACGCATCCAAATGCATCACTTTTGGCTAACAAAAAGTGAAGAAGGCACAAACCTCGGTGAACTCAGTGCCTTTAATCACCAAGGAGGCATTGGGTCCAGTGATGTCCAAAGTGAGTGCCTTAGGCGCTGAGACAAGGGCCTTTAACTACACTGAGTCAATAAACTAGTCAAGGTGACCAATCAATTGGTCAACCAATGAACCCACAGAACTCAATTATGACTGATAGATTATAGGAATTTTTGTCAAAAAGTTCATGTTTCCCAAGAAAACACTCCTCTGGCTCGCTCTCTCTCACATTGTGATAGATTATAGGTATCTTTGTTACAAAGTTCGAGTTCAAGGTTTGATTTTACACATATTAGACTTGAGTAACCAAATAATGTTAACATGTCCTACAAACAAAAGCAACAAAGCATGACAAAGAAAACCAAGAAATGAAAGGATATGAGGAAGACTGAATAAAACATATTTATCAGGATCTATGTTTGTGAAAGATGTAAGAACACCAGACTTGCCTGAAGCACAACAGAATTGATTACATCAGCGTATCTCACTGCAAGATTTAGAGACAAGCACCTGGCAGGAGCAATAGCATAACACTTGATCCTCTTCCGTTCAATATTACCCAATCTCTCCCGATTTTGCAGCGCCACCATTGTCAACAAAGATGCAACACCAGACCCAAGAGAATGTCCGGTGAGAATTAAGCAATAGCTCGTGTACTTTCCAGCCAGGTCCCTCAAAAATTCACACTCCACATCAAAAATCCATTTTGCTGCGTTTAAAAGCCCATTGTGAACATAACCACTGTCGAAGTTTCGCTTGCCCAACTTGTTATCCAGTAGAACTGCATAGTCACTCTCCTTTGCCAAGTTAAGACCTCTAATAGCAAGAACAATATCATTATGTTCATGATCGATGTATAGAATGTAGGGAGGGGCCTGCCCAAGTGTATCGTCGTAAGTTTTCTTTAGAAGTAAACAATCTGGATTAATTCCATACCCTCCGGGAGGTTCCCACAAAGGGTTCCGAATATCCTCTTCATATACAGCTAGAATGTACCTGCAGAGCCGAGGAACAGGCTCAAATTCTTCAGCAGTGGCCAGGCCCCAAGTCTCACTATCGTGGCCTGCAGTGTGGAGACAGCGTTTCCACACCCATCGGGCACATGCCAAACAATATATGCACTCAAGGATGGGTACCCCGCATATGATGCTCATGGATACACATAAAGGGAAAGTACGTGAACTTCAAATATTAATTTGAATAAGTTTTGAACCAAAGATGGGATACGGCCGCATCTGAAGCAGAAAATTAAGTGAAATATCAACTTGGGGAGGACTTATGAACTGAAACTCCAGAGATGGGGTTTAAAAAGTAAAATACATACACATTTTATGAGCATTGGGATTAAAAAACTAACCGACGGAACAGAGGAAACGATGCCAAAGAGGGAAAACGATGCAAGTTGAACATCAAGAAGGAACATGTGAATAGATTGGGGGATAGAAAAACAGTTTTATGACTGTAAACAAAACAAGGGGAGGAAGCTAATCAAACAAGACAGCAAGAAATGGTACACACGGCTATACAGTCCGCGAAACCTGCAAAGAAATTATCATTTTTCAGGATTCGAGCAAGCCCACGGTGCGATTGAGGCAGGAGGCCAGTGATGGTGTATGATGCAGCCCGATTTTAAAAGAACCCTTTCAGTGAACGGCGAAAGGAAAGGAAAATCGAAGATCGCGGGTCAGCAGATGGACTGGAATCGGGCGACAAAGCCACCATCGAAGCCTGGAATTGTCTGTACGCACAGTTTTTTTCAACTACTTATGGTCGGTGTTGATATGATAAGGTCTGGCCGTTGAGTGTCAATTTATTTGGTTGGTTGTTTTTTATTTATTTGTTGTGTCACAATGGACACGTTCAAGTTGATCCGTTTGATTATAATATATAGTATTGTTATTTTTTTGATTTTTGATTACAATGCAATACATCCGAAGATGGGAAGAGATGGTAGTTTGATATCATTTTGTTTGTTTTTTCTTAAGTGGTCGCGACTCTCGGAGTGTTTGTGGTATGGCATTGACGTCTCGGTTTTGTTTGTTGTTTCAGCACACTTTGCGCTGGTGAAACAAACTTCGGTGGTGAGATGTTTAGATTGTTTTGCTTTTGTTTGCGCATTTGACTAAGAATATATCGTTTTTGATCGTTTGGTCACAAGTTTTCTATCTTTCAAAAGTGGAGCCGTAGTTTTTTTTATGATTCAACTTCTTGTTTTGTTCTTTCAATGTCATTCAAATATCAAGCAAGATAAAGGACATGTGCTTCATATTCGTTTCGAGTTCGTGGCAAGGGGTTGTTACGTGTATGTTATTTGTGTTAAAGGCGGAATTGTCATTCATGTAGAGTCTTAGGGCAAATATACCACTAAAGGGGGAGGTGAATCAATGGTCTCTTTTTGCGAATTCTATTGTTTTTCAATTAAACGTTTTCAACTTGTTAAAGTTCACAATTCACGCAAATATTTATCACAGTCTCACCTTCATGTGCAGAAATAAAAAAGACAGAACAACACACAATATTTACAAGGTTCGACATCAAAGTCTGCTCCTTGCTACGTTGATTAGACCCTCTAGCACAAATTCTTCACTATCCAATAAGTGATTACATCAGCAGATAGACTTAGTCTGATCAATACAGAGTCTCGCTGTGTTTCTCCATTTCCAGCACCAACTGGAAGATATAACTATCTTCTTCAATGAGGATCCAACATAGAACGATTTTATTCCTCTCGGTTGCTTATGTGCCACTTGGAAATAGAATCTTCATTCACAAGCAAACGAATCAACAAGTCTGCACGTGTACCTCTTCAAGAACTCCAACACTATAGGTCTTGAAACTCTTCTCCAAATTCGATGCAATTTGAATTATCCTCAACTTCTTCGGATACTCAGGTCTGTCGCCTTCAGGGACTCCTGAATTTGACTCTTCTCTTACTTCGATAATGGAAATTATTGAACTCTCCAAATTCTCACCATGTTCTTGGGTCCAGAACACATCACTTCTTCTCCACCTACAGGAATATATAAGCCTCCTATATATACAGTTATTCTTAGCTTTGAAAAATCATAATAAAACAGTTATAAAAGTTTGCATTAAAACCTAGAAGATTCGTATCAAGACTCCTATGATTTCCTAATCTAAACTGCACTCTGCCACCATGATATCTACAATCTTCCACGATTTCTTCATCATAATTGCATATAACTGAAAGCAGTTATTTCTCTCTTAATTCAAGTCGATGTAGCCATGTTATTTCCTCATTAATTCTGGATACTAGTTGACGTTTAATACCCCATAATCATTCCTTATGAATGCACCATGAATCACGATTCATGCAACGTGACATTATTTAACTAAAGCACAGGTTGATTGCAACATCATATTTAATTTATCAACTCCTCATCACTTCACACGATAAATAAACAACACACCTCATCTTTAATACCTGAAATATTAGGCTTAACCTACCACCCACAAAATATCACCATCCACAAAATATCACAGCCTTATCACATTAAAAATCCATGCATGCATCGTAGCATGTGCATGCACTAGAGCATCTCACTGTCATGGTTTCCATGTTATTCGTCTTTTGATCGCAACTCATGGTAGTAAACCACTGCCACAGATCGGCGCAAGGGCAACGTCGACTTTTATCAATGTTGAGAAAAACACACTGATAAAAGGAGGAACATTTATCAACGTTAGCTAAAAGGGCTGATAAAAGTTTATAATAAAAAATATTATTAATTTATATAAAATTATTATATTTATATTAAATAACAATGTTTATTTATACACGTTAAATAAAAAACACATGTTTATAATTAATATTTTTTTAATAATTCAAATATATATATAATGTTTAAAAAAAAGTATTTATAAGATTATAAATATATATTTAAATAATTATAAGATTATAATAGATTTTATTAAATAATAAATATATTTATTATATCTATAATTACATATTTATAATTATATATTTATAATTATATATTTATAATTATATATAAATACTTTTTAAATATATATAATTACAATTACAACTATAAATAAATATATATACATTTAAATAAATATATTTTTCCAGTGAATTTGGTATAAATATATTGACGCGTGAGTATAATTGGCGTGTATATGTTATGTATTCATCATGAATTAATGTTCATTTATACATTACACCCTTATTATTATTATTCATGTTGTCCATATGTTATAACTCGTTTTTTATTATCTATATACTTTTCTAGGTATATGATTCATTAATGTTATACCCATGAATCTATTTTCATAAATACTTATAAAATTACAATAAATATATTTAAATAATAAATATATTTAAATAATAAATATATTTAAATAATAAATATATTTATTATATTTATAATTATAAACTTTTAATTATATATAAATACTTTTAAAATATATTTATTTATAATTATAATTATAACTATATACATATATATAAATAATTATAAAATCACAATAGATACATATATTATAATTTTATAAATAAATATATAAATATATTTATTATTATGTACAGATATTTATAAATATATTTACTTATAGTTATAATTATAATTATATATATACACATGTCAATAATTATAAAATTATAATAAATATATTAATTATATATATTTATAAAATTATAACTATAAATAAATATATATTCATTATAAATTTTTAAATTATATATTTATATAAATATATATTTATTATATATTTATTATATTTATAATTTTATAAATATATATAATTAACATATTTATTATATATATTTATAAAATTATAAATATAAGAAATATAGTTATTATAATTTTATACTTATTTAAATAAATATATACGCAAATCTATAGTTATAAATATAAAAAAATATACATTTATAATTATATATAATAAATATATTAATTATATGTATTTATTATATACAATGATAAATATAATAAATATATTCATTATAATTTTATAATTATAAATAAATAAATATTTATTTATAATATTTATAATTTTATAAATATATATAATTATATAAATATATTTATTTATTTACAGTTATAATTATAAATAAATATTTATTTATTTATTATATATATAATTTTATAAATATATATAATAATACAAATAAATTATTAACATCATAACTTCATCAGTGCTATAATTTTAGCGTTGATAAAGACATTTTTTTATCAGTGTTAGTTAAAAAGCGTTGATAAATACATGTTTTATCAACATTTTATATTTTAGCGCAGATAAAACACACCTTTACCAGTGTTTTTTAACTAGTGCTGATAAAAACTTTACCCGATTTTATAAATGAACCCTAACAATCGGCTTCTTCCCTCGCACACCTCAAACTCTCATGGAAGTCGACCTCTGCCGCCGCCGACCCCTCCTCTGTCGTTGACCCCTCCTTGCCCCGACCCCTCCTCTGTTGTCGTGAATCCCTCCTCCACCGCCGCGAATCCCTCTTATGCCACGAACCCCACCTCCGTCGCGAACCCCTTCTCCACCGCGAACCCACCTCTGCCGCGAACCCCACATTCACTGCGAGCCTCTCTACGGCCTCTGCCGCCTTCACCACCATCGCCTACCCCGACTTCGCCGCTGCCAAACCCTATTGTTATCGCTGGACCTCCAAATCTAAGGTATGTTCTTATTTGATTTGGAATGCTTAGATAGTGAAAGATTACTTATAGGGTTTTAGTGTTCAAAATCTTTTTAATGTATGAATTATGTGTTTGGTTTGATTCATTAGTGTGAGACAATTTTTTTTGATTGATAAAGTGTTTGATTGGTTTTTTGGGTATATTCTATGAAACCTTTGATAATTTTCTATGTATAGTTGTATAGAACTTTGGTACAATTAAAATTACTGAATTTGGATTGATCTAAATATTAGAACATGTTTGGATGAGGTGGTTTTATATATTAGAAACATTATAGGGATTGTTTTAGGTGAAAAGTATCATGATCAGTATCATAATGGAGTGATTTTTGTGAGTAGTTTGGATAAAATATAAATTTTTCAATGGATAAATAAGATAAAATACTTTTGAGTTGGAACTTACAGTGAAAGTGAGATCTGTGTTTGGGTTTTGATTAACATTTTGATGATTGAGTTGGGATAAATTGATGTGTTTTCTATGTATAGTTTTCATATGTATATTTGAAATTTTATCATGTTTAATTATGGGTGTTGATGTGTGAGTGGATGCTTCAATGGATGTTATACTATATTGACATGATAGTTTTATAAATGTGCTTCGTCGATTATTGGTGTTGGGATTTTAGAAAAACATCATGATAATATTTAGGTAGAGATATGAAAATTCTAGAGACATGAGTTATAATAGTACGACCACACATTTATAGCACCCCTATCCTAGGTCTCACACCAGCTACTGGAATTGTCTTCTCGATGAGGCCATTAATGGTGAGTTGATTGTGTTGCATTTGTATTGCAACAATATTCTAGTGTGACAATTCCCTTAATTGGTCAACTTAGATTATCTCTTTAGGCCTTTGGTAGGTACCCCTTAATGGTTGATGCTTGATATTTTATTATTATTTTATCTTATAGTTGTATCTTGGTAAATTATATTTTCTTTAAAAGAAAAATATATGTTTTGTTGGTTTTATTTACTCAACCCTATGTAATAAAATTATTTTCATTATTTTCCCTAAAACTATTTTTTTGTTTGTCTTAAAAAATGAATGGTATAAAATATTTGATGATATCCTATTATGCTCTTTTCTCACACCATACATATACACATTGGTGCGTATATAGACTTAGTTGTCTATGATATAGGGAAAAGGAAAGGGTCACACTTTTATAGCGGTGTCCCATAGTCACTTGTTAAAGATATAATGATAATGGGATATGGAGGTCAACATAGGGCATAAAGAGACAATATCCATTTTGTGTTATTTTAAGATATTTACTATAAAGTGTCTCTCTTGAAAATAAATTTATTTTTGGTTTACCTTTATATTTTGGATCATGTGTAAACCTTTTATAGCTTTATATTTTATAAAATGTTGGTTATTTTTTATTCATGTATCTTTTATAAAGTGTTTCTCTTGGGATTTATGTCTTTGTGAAAATGCCTAAGTGGCTCTTTTAAAATGATTCAAGTGTTTTTAAATATTTCTTAAAAAATTATATGTGTTCAACATACCCTTTTTTTGGTTTTAAATATCTTTAAAATGATTTAAACACTTGGCATGGACTTAGGCTACATGCCAAGTGTTTGTAAACACACCCGATTAGCTTTCATAAAGGGATGTGAATGTTTTGAAAGTGTATTTAATACTGGATTCATTTTAACAAGGGGTGTGTAAAGTTTTAAATGAAAATTTGTAAAATATAGAGGGTTGTTACTCATTTTAAATGATCAAGACTGTTGGGTCATGAAATTGCCTTGAATGCTTTAAAAAAAGGAATTGTGGTTTTGTGAAAGAGTGCTTGGAATTGATTGGTTTATTTTAAAAAATATATGTTATTCTAAAGAGGAATTTGTGTAAATGGTTTTTTTTAATGGGATTTTAAGTGTGATTTTATAAATAGTGACACCTAAAATGTAGTTTTTCCATAATCTTTTAGGTTTAGATTTTTATAGAATTAGTAAAACCATTACATTATATAAGGAAGACAAGTAGATTGATAAGAACACCATGGTAAGAGCATGTCACTAACTCTATCCAACCCATAGAATATCCATCATGACCTCACTCCCACAAAATGTGAATTAATGTTTAACCCCATTGCAACTCTTAAACCCACTTTGCATCCAACATTACCTGCATGGTTTAAATTATGGGAGTCCTCTACAATTACATATTCTTTCTAGTTTGGTGTTAGCTTTTAAGGGGATGAGTCTCAAGAAACAAAATGCAATAATAAATATCATTCAAATGTTGAGTTCCCCTTATTTGAAAGGCCCCTTTTGTGTATTTATTTTGTTAAATATTAATATTATCTAATCAAATAGGATGAATATGAATAAAGAATGGATGAATTCCAACCGTCTAACAAAAGAGTATGAAGATGGAGTGATAGAGTTCATCAAGTTTGTAAAAGATAATGCATATAACCCTTTTCAAATCCTTTGTCCATGTTTATGCTATTTTTATTAAAGACTAATTAGCCCAGAGGATTTGGAAGAACACTTGATCTATCATAGGATAGATCGAAGTTATAAATGTTGGAATAAACATTGGGAAAAAGTAAATGTAGCTAGTGGCTGAGACATCACTACATTTTATATATTATTTGATATGATTATAAGTGTGGATAATGAAGAAGACCATATCGAGGATGTGATTACAGATGTGAATGATGATGGAGATCGTATTGAGGAACCAACAAGGATAGTTGAAGATGAACTTCGTGATCTCTCAATTTTTTTTAGAAGTTAAAGAGTTATAAAAAAATGCCATTATATGTTGGTTGCACTAAATATACAGAATTTCTCACCGTACTGAAGTTGTATAATTTGAAAGAAGGAAATGGATGGAGTGACACTAGTATTATGGAACTACTTTCTCTCTTGAGTGACATGCTCCCATAATATAATGATCTCTCAAGCCAAACATATGATGCCAAACGAATGATACACTCGATGGGTATGATCTCTAAAAGAATACATGCCTTCTTGAATGATTATATAATGTTTCACAAGGAACACAAATCATTTACAATGCCCAAAGTGTGGTGCTTCTCGATACAAGAAAGATAAATTCGGCCCTATGAAAGTTGTATGATACTTTCCAATAAGTACAAGGTTTAGGCACCTATATGGAAGTGAAGAGACTCTAGGGAAATTGATGTGACACAAAAATACAAGAATTAAAGATGATAAATTATGTCACCTGATAGACTCTCCTCAGTAGAAGAGAATTGATTATGAGTATCCTGAATTTGGAAATGATCTGAGAAACCTTCATCATGAATTATCTACAGATAGAGTGAATCCTTTTGGTTTTAAAAGAAGCACTCACAATACATGGCCAATTATGTTGGTAAATTATAACTTGCCACTGTGGTTATGCATAAAATGAAAATACATCATTGTATCTATGCTTATATCAGGACCAAAACAACCAAATAATGATATTGATGTTTATTTTGGCTCCATTGATTGATGATTTAAAATTATTGTGAGATTCATATGTTACGTTATATAATGTTTATAGAAATCAAGATTTCATGTCGAAATCCATGTTGTATGTGATGATAAATGACTTTCCTACTTATGGAAAATTTTCAGGATATATCATTAAAGGAACTCAAGGGTTCCCCGTTTGCGAACAAGGTACACAATCAATTAGGTTGAAACATTCATTGAAAAATATGTTTCTAGGACATCATAGATTTCTACCCCAATGACATAAGTATCAATCTTAGATGACATCATTCGATGGAAGTTCAGAAGAACATACAACATCGTCTCCACTAACAAGTGATCAACTCTTTGAGAAAGTAAAAGACATGGACACTACTTTTGATAAACCGTTCTCAAAAAACCTTATGAAAATCGATTGGAAAAAGAGATCAGTTTTTTTGAATTACCATACTGGAATTATCTGTATGTCAGACATTTTCTTGATGTTATGCATGTTGAAAAAAATGTATGTGATAGTGTCACCGACACATTTCTAAATGCACCCAACAAAATAAAGGATGGAATTAAGGCTAGGTTGGACATGATTGACATGAGAATATGAGAATATTTGGCGCCAGTGAAGGGTGAAAATGAACTTTTCTTTCTCCAGATGCTTACACTCTTTCCAAGTTGGAGAGATATCGGTTTTTCAACTTCTTGAATGACATAAAGATTCTATAGGGGTATTCATTGAATATCAATAATATTGTATCAATGACTGATTTAAAGTTAAAGGGTTTGAAATCATATGACTTCCATGTTTTGATGCAAGATATAATTCCTATAGATTTATTTTTCATTTTTCCCAAGAATGTTCATCATACATTAACCAAGCTATGTTTCTTCTTCAAAGCTATATGCAACAAAGTTATAGACCTAAAAAAATTTCTGACTATGTAAAGTGAAATTTCTATCATATTATGTGAATTAAAAATGTTCTTCCCGCTAACATTCTTTGATATGATGGTTCATTTGATGGTTCACTTGGTGTGAGAGATTTAACCATGTGGTCTTGTACACTATAGATGGATATACCCCATTGAATGGTATATGAATATTTTGAAAGAGTATTCCAAAAATAGATGTTGTCCAGATGGTTGTATTGCGGAGTGATATATTGTTGAGGAATCTATTGAATTCTATAATGAATACTTGTCCGATATGGAAAACATTAGTCTACTGAAATCTCATCACACTGGACGACTTGCGGGTGAAGAAATTTCTAGAAGAGATGTTGACACAATCAATATTACAGATCGAGAGTAGGCCCACCTTTACATTTTGCATAACAATTTGGAGGTTTTCCCATATGTTTAAATCTATAAATAAATTTTTAGTCATTAGAATCCATCAAGGGTTGAAAGATGGATATCAAATACACATAATCAACAGCTTATAGGATGTTTTCAGGACCATATTTTTAAGGAGTCAGATGAAAATCCGGATTCAATTTCAGAACGAATTCGATGGATAACCAGAGGACCAAGTGTGTATGTATTATCTTACAATGATTATGTAATTAATGGTTATATGTTCTATAAAAATGAACATGATGAAGACAGTACCATGGAAAATAGCAGAGTTACACTTATGGCTGAAGTGATGCATGTTTCTGGTACTAAAGATAGAAATCCAATTTACATGAATATGTCATACTTTGGCATCATCAAACAAATACGGGAGTTGGATTATACAACATTCCAAGTGCTGATTTTTCAATGCAAGTGGTTTGATAACATGGGTGCTATTAAAATAGATGAATTGAGATTTGTGAAAGTTGATTTTAGTAAGGAAGGGTATAAATATAAACCATTCATAATGGAATCATAGGCAATACAAGTATTTTATGTTCCAAATACTATAAACTGAAAGTGGTCAATTGTTCTGTTATTGACCAAAACCACTAAAGGGTCAAATGAAAATTCAACTGAGGATGACCCTTTCATTGTGATGTCGCAATCATTTCACAACAGTCCCAATGTAGACAAAAAATTTTATGTAAAAGGATACCACAATGAAGAGATTTAGATAGTCGATAGAAGGTTTAAATCCCTTCAACCTTTAAAAAAATAGAGAGTTCAATAATCAGGTTATTTTTTTTGTAATATACATTGTGTTACCTCATGTTATTATTTGTTCTCTACTGAATTTATATACTCTGAATTAAATGTTAAACTACTTCTACTGATAATGACTTATTCACGTGTTAGTGCTCCCAATCCCAAGGAACAATAGGTATCTCAACCTATTGTTACTCGTAGTGCAGAGGATCAAAGACCTTCTGCACATGCTGGTGCTCCCAATCCTAAGGAACAACATGTTTCTCAACCTGTTGTTACTCCCGGTGCAGAGGTACAATGACCATCTACACATGTCGATGATACTGCTCCATAGGAACATATTGATGATGTTGAATCTGAGAAAATAGTAGGCGACGAAGGACCCACGATGCATAAAAAACAAGAGCATCGTAGTTTGACGGTGTTAGCAAAAATCATTAAGGTGAAAATCAAAGGCATTAAATATGAGGTCAGATGGAATGTGCGGAGCCAGAATGTTAACCCCAATAAGGCCATGTTCAGTAGTTACATTAGAATCGTCACTCGGAAACTCATGCTGATTGATGTAGATTCATGGCACCATATTGTGCCCGAGCTTAAGACACTGATGTGAGAAGAGATTACAGTAACATTATGATATAATTTATTTATTTTAATAAAAAATAAAATAATGAAACATTGACTTAATCTTTATAATCCCTTACAGAGTGCATTTATAGTAGATGACTCCCGTAAGAAATATGTATTAATTCTTACTGAAAGGATTCACAGATGATTTCAAACAATTCTAATGAGACATCATCTTAAAGACATTGAAGGGAAAATAAACCCACACCCACCACTTATCTATGCATACCTAATAACCCAAGAAGCATGGGATGTGTTTATTGGTCATCGGTCGGATGTGTCTTTTCAGGTACATTGTGGCTAGTAATACATTGTTTGATAATATGTGTATTCATCACTTTGATTGAAAATTTTTTATTTACGAAACAACAACTAAGTGATGAAAATAAGAAATGAATAGTAAAACCAACATACCCCTACTATAAAGAAAGGATGGAATACACTTCACTTGAAAAAATTGGTATATATTTTAAATCTGCCATAATAATTTTATGTGATATGAAACAAAAGCATAATTATGTTCCTCTGTTTATATGCAGATTGATGACTCTAAATCCAAAGTCACTTCCATCCCATGCCACATGCTATGGAAGGAGGAATGTATAAATAAATATGAGATGCTAATATATGAAACATACAAAAATTATGGGAAACATGTGTAAGAATGACATAATAAAAATTTATTTTACTTTAAATCGCTATTATATAATAATGATTACTTATTTTTATATATTTTCTATCTAACATAGTCATAAGAATCAATAACACCTATACCAGATTTACACATACTATCGGTGGCTTTGAAGTCACCGGAACAATATGGCTGTGTCAGAGGTACGAGTTTTGGGGTGACACCCCGAACATATTTTGAGAAAAAAAACAAGAGGAGGATCAATGCGAAGAAATAAAATAGACGAGAGAAAGACTAACTACCCTTGAAGAACAATTCCAATGGTAGATAGAGATGATAGCAACTTTTATGGGGGGGAGAAAAGAGAAGAAAAAACTCAAGAATAACCATTGCCTGATGACCCCACCCCCCACCAACTTTGAGGCAAGTCATTCCCCTCAAAGAGCTATCTTGGTCATGGTAATAAATGTTCTAATAATTGTTTCTATGAAATGTGAATAAGACAGACACCAATACCTTTCCTATACTGATATTCTATAGGGTGATAATGAATTTTATTTATATCCATCAACACCCACCCATTGCCTTACAGTGATAGATACAATGTTTAATATCTAAAATGACATGTTACACAACTGACCACTTCCAATAGGTCATGCGAGAGTGTCGATTAGAATAGCCCATGATCCGAGTGTCGAGCAACCTATTCCAATTGATGAGAAAGATATTCACAAGTCCGAACAAGTTATTGGAACATTCATCTCATGGCCATCACATATTGTAAAAAAACATGTCGATAAGGAGGTATTCATTTCCAATTTATTTTTAAAGATAAACCTTTAACAATTAATGAAAAAAGGTCTAAACTGATGAATTTTATTATAGATAGACAAAGGGAAGAGGGTGAAATGAAATACCGACTCAAAACCATATAAAGGATCAACCAAACGATCAAAAAGATCTATCGAAAGAACCTTTACCCTGCTTGTTCTATATCCTCATTACTATCATTGAAGGTTCGTATGGATACACAGTTAAAAAATGGTTGTATTCATATAGTTGATTTTGAAGAAAATATGTATGGAGAGGAAGTTAAAGACTTCATTAGTGTTGATAATGTAAGTTAAATCTTTGACTATGATTGCCTAGGCACCTTAGTTGTAAATTTATACAAGAGGTATGTTTTTAGGATTTGGTTTTCCAAAATCTATTATACTATGTTAATTATGACTAAATACATTTCATATTTTTAGTAGGAATATATATCAAAAACAATTGAAGGTATTTACCCATGATTTTTTTGGACTCATTAGTCCTCACATATCCTTTATATAACAACCAAAAATAGAATAAAAAAAGGATGAAATGGTGGTAGGCCTGGTCAAATCATTTAAAAGAAAACTTTCTGATGAAAGACTCTTCTTAATACTAACTTTGTATGGGTAAAACTATACAATTTAATCATATTAAATATATTTTCATTTATTTCATTACTTATCCCTTTTTATATTTTTAGGAAACATTGGATTCTCATTGCGATAAATTTGGATACTCCAAAAAATTATTTCCCGGATTCAATGCATGGATATCCAACAAACTGACCACACATGATGAAATTTTTCAATTTGAAATATACTAAATCCAACGTTTTAGAACTAAAAATAAAGTTATATAATTTAGATTATGTTTTAATTAGGATTCTATTATGATAGGGCGATGCATCAATATCATGAAAAATAAGGAATAAGGTCAGGGGCTAAGCACAAGTACCACAACAAGTTCTATGATTGGATAAGTATCAGGGTATATATAATAAGATTTCACTATCTAAACACATATCAAAACAAATTACTTATTCTACTCAATGCTTTTTCAGTGTATTAAACAAATAAATGGAAAAGATTATGGTTATTATGTTTGTAAATTTATGAGAGAGATAACATTCCATCAACAAACTAGAATCCCTGAAGAGGTATTTTCGAAGATAATTACTATTTAATTTAAAATATTTATTAATAATTTGTGTGTTTATATTTTTATAGTACTACTAACACTATAAAAAAGAATCATATTCACAAGATGATATATATTTTATTAGAAATGAATGGGCAACATACCTAATGGAAGAATGTACACAAATAACATGAAGACGTGACTTACATTGAAGTAGTGGATTGTTTCATATTTATGTTTAATTTACTTCTTTTTAGTATTACTCACATAATAATTATTTTCTTATACAGGTAAATTCATTTTTTCAAGTCAGGGTGGTTTGTTCGAAGATGCTCATACTCATGAGAGATAGGACTTCGAGGCTACAACTCATAATTAAATGAGAAGGTATTTTTTTAATATACTATATTTTTTATCATAATATTTTTTGTTCTTTACTATATTAAAATAATCTAAATTAAATGTTTCAATACTTAATTTAAAAAGTTCCACTCACTGAAAACTCAGAAAATGCACTCATATTGTCTTGATAATTTTGGACAGCGATTCATAAGTCATTTGTGACATGTAGAAATGAGTCTCATTTCAAACTGATACACAACTAAAAACCAAGAAAACACATTCAGATTGTTTTGATACTTTAAAAAAAATGATCTATAAGTCATTTTTGATGTGTAAGAATCAATCAAATCTCAATCTGATGCACGATATGGTTGGTATAACTCAAAGTGTCTCTTTTTATTTAAAATTGACATTAATTTTAGTAAAAAGAACAAGTGACATACTTAAAACTAATCAAACTCATTCAAATTGTTTTTATATTTTAGGAAAATGATCCATGATTCATTTTTGATGTGTAGGATTCAATTTTACCTCAATACGACACACAGTGTGACCGGTATGACTCAAAGTGTGTCTTTTTATTTAAAATTAACATTAATTTAAGTAAAAAGAACAAGCGACATAATGAAACTAAGAAAATGAATTTGTATTGTTTTTATAATTTAGTATAATGATCTATGAGTCATTTGTGATGTGTAATAATCAACCACACCTCAATCTGATGCACGGTGTGACCGGTATGACTCAATATTTCCATTATGAGTTTAAAATTGACATTTTAGTTCAAAACCCATCCCTCACTAAAAGCCAAGAAAATGTGATTTGATTGTCTTGATAATTTAGGAAAGATATTCATAAGTCATTTTTGATGTGTATGAAGTAGTCTCATGTCAAACTGATGCACGATGTGATTGATATTACTCAAAATGTGTGTTTCTAGTTTGAAATGACATTTTAGTAAAAAACACAACTGACATACTGAAAACTAAGAAAATGCATTAGGATTATTTTTATACTTTAGGAAAATAATCTATAAGTTATTTTTGACATGTAAGAACCAACCAAATCTCAAAATAATACACAGTGTGGCTAGTATAACTCAAAGTGTCTTTTTATTTAAAATTGATATTAATTTTAGTAAAAAGAACAAGTGACATACTAAAAACTGAGAAAATGCATTCATTTTTTTTTTATTTTAGGAAAATGATCCATGAGTCATTTGTGATTTGTGACGTGTTTGAGTCAACCACACCTCAATAAGACACATGGTGTGATCGATATGACTTCAAGTGTGATTTTTTATTTAAAATTAACATTAATTTAAGTAAAAAAGAACAAATGACATACTGAAAACCAAGAAACACATTAAAATTATTTTGATACTTTAGGAAAATGATCCATGAGTCATTTTTTATGTGAAGTAATAAACCAAACTTTAATCTGATGCATGGTGTAATTGGTATGTCTCAAAGTGTCTGTTATTAATTTAAAATTGACATTTTAGTTCGAAATATGTCCCTCACTGAAAACCAAGAAAATACATTCTGATTGTCTTGATAATTTAGGACAATGATTAATAAATCATTTGTGATGTGTATGAAGTAGTCTCACATCAAACCGATGCACGATGTGATTAATATGACTCAAAATGTGTGTTTCTAGTTTAAAATGACATTTTAATAAAAAAACACAACCAACATGCTGAAAATTGATAAAACACATTTGTATTGTTTTGATGATTTAGTAAAAATATTTATAAGTAATTTTTGACATATAAGAATCAACCAAAACTAAATAAGATGCATGGTGTGGGCGATATAACTCAAAGTGTCTCTTTTTATTTAAAATTGACATTAATTTTAGTAAAAAGAGCAAGTGACATACTGAAAATTGAGAAAAAACATTTGTATTGTTTTGATATTTTAGAGAAATTATTTATGAGTCATTTTTGACATTTATGAGTCAACCAAACCTCAATACGATGCGTGGTGTGACCAGTATGACTCCAAGTGTGTCTTTTTATTTAAAATTGACATTAATTTAAGTAAAAAGAAAAGTGACATACTGAAAACCAAGAAAAAACATTTATATTGTTTTGATACTTTATTGAAATGATCCATGAGTCATTTTTGATGTTTAGGAATCAACCAAACCTCAATCCAATGCATGGTGTAACCGATATAACTCAAAGTGTCTATTATGAGTTTAAAATTGATATTTTAGTTCAAAATATGTCCCTCACTGAAAACCAAGAAAACACGCTATGATTATATTGATAATTTAGGAAAATGATTCATATGTCATTTGTGACATGTATGAAGTAGTTTCACATCAAACCGACACACAATGTGACCATTATGACTCAAAATGCGTGTTTCCAGTTTGAAATGACATTTTAGTAAAAAACACAACTGACATATTGAAAACCGAGCAAACACATTCAGATTGTTTTGATACTTTAGGAAAACAATCCATCAATAATTTTTGATAGGTATGAAACAACTGCACCTCAATCCGATGCACGGTGTGATCAGTATAACTAAAAATGTGTCATTATTTAAAATTGATATTAATTTTAGTAAAAGAACAAGTGACATACTCAAAACTGAGAAAACACATTCGAATTATTTTGATATTTTAGGAAAATGATCCATAACTCATTTTTGATGGGTAAGAATCAACCCTACCTCAATACGATGCACAGTGTGACTGTTATCACACCAAATGTGTCTTTTTTATTAAATATTGACATTTTATTAATGTATTCTTTCATATTAATGTTTAATTTATTTCTTTATAGTATTACTAATATAATATTTATTTTATTATATAGGAAAAATATTTTGATCGGGTTGAGATGATTTTTTCACCAACTGATACCACGGGTGGACATTTCTGAGAGGGGATCATGGGTGTCAAAAGATAAAATATTAATGTTTTTAAATGTTTGTTGGATAATTGTAAATGTAATTATATAAAAATTTGTTTAAAGTGTATATAACAATGTTTTTTTGTATATACCATGGGCATACATTTTTGTATTCATGATGCCAATTAAATTTATATAGCATTGTTTGAAATTATAGGTTTTTTCTAGGTGTTCTGTTATATTAACAACACATTACAACTAGCTAGGCCTTTATCATTGCTAAAATAACACTGATAAAGGGTGTCCTTTATCAGTTATTTTTTAGTGAAGATAATGAACACACTTTATTAGTTCTTTTTTAGGGCTGATAAAGGGGACCCCTTTTATCATCACTATGATTAAAAATTATTTTTTAGCACTGTTAAAAGTATTTTTATGCACTGTTAAAGGCCATATGTGTAGTAGTGAACCAATGATAACACACCCAACAATAACATCTCACGGTAACACCGCAAAAATAGCACACCCAACGATTGTATCTCACGGTAGAATCTCACGACAACACCCCAATAGCAGGACACCCAATGATATCATCTCACGGTAGCGCCCAACGGAAACTGTGACATCCCAAAATCCATTCACTCATAGGTAACTGAACCTAATTGACAACATGGAATCAAGCACGTATCCCCATATGTTAGAGGCTATCAAATAGAATCGAGGGTGTAAAGGTGGTACAGTGGGAAGACTAAACCATTTAGATCATTAATAAATACAGTGTAAGAATAAATAAATGAATGACAACGGAAGATAAGAATTAGACATAAAGGATGACCAGAGTCATATACAAAAGATGATGCCATAATGTTGTAAAAAATGGGGAGAAGACATACAATACAATACATGCTATACAAAATATACAAAAGACCAGAATAAAAACTCTAATAACACCACAAGCACTAGCTCCATAGTGACCCGGACTTTTCATACACAGATATTAAATCTTTTTATATGAATATTCAATACATAACATAGAGATCCATGCCATAATAATGCAGGTCCAGTATCTTTGGAAACTTGGATATATAAACAACTGGTTCATGAGTGTATTGCATCATTTCCCACTAAAATCTTTATAACTAGCACCCTTCTCAAACATATCAAACTTAATACCTTTCTTCATAACTCAGGAAAAATGAAACATAAGAAAGGGTGAGCTCAGATGCCCAATAGGGTTAAACAAGGGAGATGTCAATGATCACTTGAGAATAATATGAATATAAGGGTATGATAACATGAGTATAACAATTGAAAATCACACCCTATACATCATAGATCATAATCTTGAGTCATGACATAAAACTTGAAAGTTCATAATACATGAATCATATAATAATCAAATAACATGAGTCATGAGAGCATAACATTAACATAAGACATGAGTTTGTGACATACACATAAGAATAGAAAATTATTTCCTTAGTAGTCAATGCTCACTGTAAAGACTATCACAGTGATTAACCACATTATGAAATATATATATATGAAATATATAAGATAAATATTGATTCATAAAT
The DNA here is from genome assembly GCA_963277665.1 of Viscum album. NCBI lineage: Eukaryota > Viridiplantae > Streptophyta > Magnoliopsida > Santalales > Viscaceae > Viscum > Viscum album. The sequence goes on from OY728121.1 coordinate 512,306,529, forward strand.
AGAAAAAGGATGACATTGTTGACCATATATTATCCTAATTATCCTCTTTCAATTTTTTTTTTTTAAATAATCTAATAAAATATTACTTCCATAAAATACCATTAATTTCATTTTTGACACTATTCATTTAATTGGATTTTAATAACATCAAGACAAAGATGGAATTCAAATATAAACCTTTAAAACATTCATAATAACACTATCACAAAACATACCTTTAACAATAATGACCTTTATCAGTGCTAGAAAAAAGTGCTGATAAAGGTGTCCTTTATCAGTGTTCAAAAAACACTGATAAATGATACCTTTTATCAGCACTAATAAAACACTGATAAAGGGCACCTTTTTTTAGTGCTTTTATTTAGTGCTGATAAATGATACCCTTTATCAATGCTTTATTTTTAACATTGATAAAGGGTACCATTTTTCAGCGCTTTATTTTTAACACTGATAAAGGGTACCCTTTATCAGTGCTTTATTTTTAGCGCTGATAAAAGGTAGGCTTTATCAACGTTTTTTAGCGCTGATAAAGGTCCAAAATAATATGAAATAACTAAACAAATAAAAAATTAAAATATATTAAAAATTTTATTAATTAAATAATCATTTATAAAAATAAGTAAATTTAATATACATATATATAAATTATAAATATTGATAAATAGTATATATTAAATATATAAATATGTAAAATGAATAAAATGAAATAATTAAACAATTAAGAATGAGTAAATTAAGAAAAATATTAAACATTTTATTAATTAAATATTATTGATAAAAATGAATAAATTGTAATAATTTTACAAAAATTAAAAATGAATAAATTACAAAATTATTAAAAAATTTATTAATGAAACAAATATTAATAAAAATGAATAAGTTTAATATATATATATATATATATATTAATTATAAATAGAAATAAATAATATATATTAATTATAAATATATAAAAAATGAATAAAATGTAATAATTAAAACATATTAATGTCTTATTCATTTTTAATACTATTTGATTTTTCAATTTAACATACATAAAACATGTGATACATTGATTTCACATACATATATGTAATTAATGCATTTTTATATACAACGCACACAGACAAATATTTACGCAATTAATGAAATCTTATATAGAAGCACATACACCTAATATTTATGTAATTTATTCAAATTTTAGTATATTTTAGAATTTCATTATAACATGATACATTTAATATATTATATTTTTAATCACTCAATTTTATTAATTTATTTTTAATATTATTATAGTTTGGTATTTTTTATTCATTTTTTTTTTGAATTTAATCATATTCTATTATTTATTTATATTTATTTATTTTCTATGTTTTAGTATTTTCAATATGTATTCGTCTTTACTTCAATATATATCCATGTTTTTTTAATAATTTAAATTTAATTAATAAAACTTATCCATTTTTTCAAAAAATTTAAAGTGTACTCATTTTTAATTATTCAATTTCACTCATTTTTAAAATGCATGTATTTAATATTATATATTCATTAATAATGTAAAAATATATTTATAAATAAATATTTATAAATATACATATTTATAAATGCATATTTACTGTATTTATAAATTTATAAATTTATAATTATTATAAATAATAAATATTATTTTTTAAAAAGTATTTATATAATTATAAATAAATAATTATATATATTTAATGGCTCCCTGTAATCCTGCATCAGGCCCGAGTTCAAATCTAGGTGGGAGTGAATTTTCCCAGACAAGCAGTGACGTAGACATGGCATATGGAGGCGGTGACGCAGGCATGATGCAGATAGGCGGTGAAGAAGACATGACATAGGCAGATAGTGACGCAGACATGATGCATGCATGACGTTGATCCTTTGGGCCAGTTTTTGGGTATTCGGGTCATGTAATGGGTGTCATGACCATTGGGCCTTCGGGTCATGCACTGAATAAATAAGGTTTGATGGGTGGGATATCCCTTGGAGGGGGGCTATGGTCTGCCTTTCTGGTATGTGTGTGTGGTGTGTATATGTGTTTAATGTAATTGTAACCCCAATTGTAGTGACCCAAACTTTCATTAATGAAAATACCTCTTGATCTAATTAAATGTTTAATTATGTAAATTGTTTATATAAATTTAAACTTCATTGGTTTTATGTTTTTGGATTTTAAAATACCGTTAAGAATTGTGACCATTGCTAATATAGTCGTCGAACAATGATCACATGATTAGTATAAATATAGGGCTTTAACAAATCCAATTTACTCAGAAAAAGGAAGTGATGGCCTCATCTAGTAGACTTGCTCCGTATGAAGCCCATTTGTTAGAGCTCAGAAAGGAGGTGATGTCATTGGGCTTCACTCTTGACCAAGCCCAAGCCGAGCTTGAACACGTTAAGCTTGAGTGGAATCGACTACTGGAGAAGTGAAAGTTAATAGAGATTACCACCCGAGCGATGTTATCTGAGCCACCCCAAGAGTTTGTCACCATCGCACACCTTACCCTTCGGTATTATGCAGGTGTTATAAGGGGTTATGTAACAATACCTTATCACTATGACTATGTGCATTATTTTTGTATATAATAATGAATATACATTCATTTTATTATTGTTACCTTGTAAATAGTTTTTAAAGCGCAAACAATATTTTTAGTTAATATTCAACTAAGAAATATATTTTGATGAATTAATGGATTTTTAAATTAAATAATATTTTAATAAAATATTATTAAATTAATTTTTATTAAATATAAATGGTTGTATAATTTTTATGAATGCAATTGTAATTTTTATTAAGGTTTGAAAGCTATTTTTATCAAAACCCATGATTTTTCGATAAATGTTGGTTTTTTATTTTAAAAGTAAAAATTCACATATTTAGAAAATTATTTAGATAAAATGAATACTATTTTTGGAATTAGAATTTTGAAATTATCCAAAGGTGAATTTTTTATAATTTTCTGAGACAGTCGAATTTTTGGGTAAAAAATAAATACCGTTTAAATATATAATGTGTTTTATGACAACATAATGACCCAATAGTGATGTAATAAAATACTATAAATTATATTTTTGACCAATATATGTTTTAAAATTAAAATAATGTGATTTTAGGTTTTTTTTGATTTATTTTACAAAACTTTAGTGGACCCTCCAAGAGTTATAAAACATTTTCACTTTTTAAATGAATTTCCTTGAGAGTGTGACTCACCTCCACATAATCCACCCTATTATTTTAAGAATTTAGGACATTGTCCTTATAAAATATTGTTTTCTACTCCCCTTTGGAAAAAACCATGGGCAAAAACCGTGGTCTGGTTTGTGGTATTGATTAGTTTAATGTGTGGTGACCCAAACCTAAATAATAAATAATTCCCTCTCCTTTCCTATATAAACCCACCCAAGATCCCACTTCCTCTTCACTAAAAGCCTTTTAAGTTCTACCAACCCCTTACCTCCTCTCTATATAATCCTCCCAAGGTGCCCCAAGTTCCCAATAAGCCTCTCTCAAGCCTCTCTCAAGCTTTTGGGATCACACTTCCAAGTAAGGGATTTATTCCTTTCTCATTTTAATCCAATTTTCTTTAAGTTGTTATGCCATTTTGTTTTCAATTAAAAATGTTGGGGTATGATTTTTCACCTCTCCTATACTTCACTATTCATGTTTGGATGATGGGAGATCCATTTTTCTCTCATTAATTCCTCCCATGTACACCCGTTATCATGTCAAAATTCCGTGAGGGATTTCTCTCTCCTCTTTTACATCCAAGTAATTATTTTGTATTATGCATCTAATTTCCATTACATTTGTTGGGACATGTATCTATATGAATCCCCTTACTGTCTATTTCATGTACATATGACGATACACCAATTTATCTCTCATCAACCATTTTCATGAATTCTTATGTCATGCCGTTATGCTACCGAAATTACATCGTGTTTTTCCAAGCCAAGATCATTGTGTAGTGAATACCATACCCAAGTCTCTATCAAGGGTATTCACCATTATGAACATATATAAATTTTGAATTTTACTTTAATGTATTTATTCCACATTACTTAATCATTTAATAACTTATGATGTTGATTGATTCATGTTATATGATCCATGTGACACACTTATGCATGAAATGAAATGTTTAAGAAGGGTGCACCCTAATAGCACTACAATGCATTGGGTAAAGTATATTATCATGATAAGTCATGTGCAATGAGTGTTGACTCATGATAATTCAAGTGAAATGAGTGTTTACTCGTGCTTCATGTGCAATGAGGGTTTACTCATGCTCCATGTGCAATAAGCCTTGGCTCATGCTAATTCCATGTTAAGTATTGTTTCCATATTTCCATATTATGATTATCATGCTTTATCATGACTTTATGTTTCTCTTATGCTCCATTGATATGCCTATTGACTAACATGTATTGTATTCCTCATGTTATTCCATGTTTATTCCATTACTGGGCTTTATAGCTCACCCTTTTCTTATGCATGTCCTTAGGTTATCCTATGTAATGCTAAGTATGAGGGAATGTAGTGGTCATGTAAAGGAAGTTTTCAATAAAGATGTTGTATTTCATGTTTTAAGTTTTTATGTAATGATATTAAGCCCCAAAGACACTAGACTTCTGGATCTTCTATGTTTTATCAAGTGAAGTTTATGTAATAAATCATGTTTAAGTGTGTAATAAAGAGCAGGATTGTCATAGTTGGTATCAAAGGATATGTTTAGTTATTTTTGGGACTCTGGTGGAATTTGATGCAATTCTTAGCATGGATTGACTTTCTTTATATAAAGCCAACATAAATTTCCATGAGAGGGAAATCACTCTCTATGTGGAGAATCGACCCCCAATTCTATACAAGTACAAGGAGGAAGATGAATCTTCTTTAGCTCCATAATCTCAAGAATGGATATTACTACCCTATGAGCACACGTATCTGGCTCAGATGATTGAGTCTAAGGAGACAACCATACCTGAAGACATGCCTATTGTGAGGGAATTCGCTGAAGTATTTCCTGAGGAATTGCATGGTCTTCCTCCTAGAAGATATGTTGAATTATCAATTGATCTTATACTTGGGGCATTGAAAATATCTAGGACTCCTTATAGAATGACTGTTGTGGAGCTTGAGGAGTTGAAGAAACAACTACAGGAGAATCTGGATAAAGGATTTATACGCCCAATTGCTTCACCTTGGGGTGAACCAATCCTCTTCATCAAAAAATAAGGATGAGTTAATGCACATTTTCATTGATTATCATGAGCTTAAAAAAATCATGATAAAGAACAAGTATCCTCTCCCACGAATTTATGACTTGTTCGATCAGTTTCGTGGAGATCAATACTTCTCCAAGGTGGATTTGCGGTCGGGATATTATCAAGTAAGGGTGAAAAAGGAAGATATCCCCAAGACTGATTTTAATATAAGATATGAGCACTATGAATTCATAGTAATTACTTTTGGACTCACTAATGCTCCAAAAATCTTTATGGACTTGATGAATAGAGTCTTTAAGGATTACCTCGACAAATTTGTGGTAGTATTTATAGATGATATTCTGATATACTCCAAAACCAAGGAGGATCACGAGGAGCATCTAAGAACTGTACTAGAGACATTACAGAAGGATAAGCTCTATGAAAAGTACAACAAGTGTGAGTTCTGGTTGAAGGAGGTCCCATTCTTGGGCCATATCATCACAAGCAATGAGATATCTGTGGATCCCTTCAAAACAGATGCAATTGAGGGATGGACAAGGCCAACATCAGTAACGGATATTCGTATCTTCTTGGGGTTAGCTGGATATTATCGACGATTTGTGATAAATTTCTTACTATTTTCCAACCCTCTTACCAAGCTAACTTAGAAGGGAGTAAAGTTTTCTTGGAGTGATGAATGTGAAGAAAGCTTCAAGGAGTTAAAAAGAAGGCTTATCACTGTGCCCGTGCTCACTTTACCCACAAGTGGAGAACTCTTTGTGGTATTTAGTGATGCTTAGAAGAAGGGCTTGGGATGTGTGTTGATGAAAAATGACAAAGTAATTGCCTATGCTTCAAGGAAATTGAAAGTTCATGAGCAGAATTATCCAACACATGATCTGGAGTTGGCTGTGGCGATCTTCGCTTTAAAAATTTGGCAGAATTATCTCTTTGGGGAGAAGTGTGAAATATATACAAACCATAAAAGACTCAAGTATATATTCACATAGAAAGAGTTGAACATGCGCCAACGAAGATGGTTAGATCTAATCACAGACTATGAATACTCAATCCATTACCACCCTAGGAAAGCGAACAAGGTGGCAGATGCTCTAAGTAGAAAGGACCCAATGATTCTATCACTAATGAGAATTGATAAGGACCCAATCTTCTTAGATTTGATGAAGATGTACATGAGAATCATAAAGAAGGGAACATCATCAATCCTTTCACAAATGATTGCTCAACCGTATCTTTTGGAAAGGTTAAAGGATGCTCAAAAGGATGATGTGAGAATTCAAAAGAAAGTAAAAGATATTAGAAGAGGGAAATCCTCTAAGTTCAATGTTAATGAAGAAGAAATTGTGAGATTTGGGAAAATACTATGTGTTCCATCAAGTTTAGAGCTGAAGAAGGAACTTTTGGATGATGCACATATTTCAAATTTCTCTATTCACCCAGGAAACACAAATATGTATCGAGATTTCTGAGAGCATTATTGGTGGGATAATATGAAGAAAGAGATCGCTGAATTTACATCAAAGTGCCTGGTGTGTCAGCAAGTGAAGGCTGAGAGACAGAAGTATAAGAGCATGATGCAACCATTACCCATACCAGCATGGAAATAGGAGAACATCACCATGGAATTTGTCACCGGACTTCTGAAGACATCCAAAGGCAATAATGCAATCTGGGTTTTTGTGGATCGTCTTACAAAGTCTGCACACTTTATTTCAATTCGGGAGGATTTATCATTGGATCAAATAGCATGGATACATATCAAGGAAGTGTTAAGTCTTCATGGAGTACCACTATCTATTGTATCCGATCGATATCCAAGATTCACCTCTAAGTTTTGGAAGAGTATTCAACATGCTCTAGATACTGAGCTGGACTTTAGTACAACTTATCACCCTCAAACTGATGTCCAATCTGAGCGGACTATCCAAACACTTGAGGATATGTTGATAGCATGATAAATGGACTTTAAAGGAGGATGTGATCAACATCTTCCTCTGGTTGAATTTTCCTATAATAACAATTTCCACTTGAGCATCCAAATGACACCATATGAAGACCTTTATGGGAAAAGGTGTAGAACACCGACATGTTGGGATGAAGTTGGTGAGCGTAAGCTGCTAGGACCAGAAATGGTTGAAGAAATGGTGGAGAAGGTGAAAACCATTCAAAAGCATATCAAAGAAGCCCAGAGTCTACATAAGAGTTATGTAGATAATCGTTGATGAGACCTTGAGTTTAAAATCGTATACAAGGTATTTCTATGCATATCCCCATGGAAGAAGGTCATGAGGTTTGAAAATAATGGGAAGTTAAGTCCTAGGTACATCGGCCCCTTTTATATTCTTGATCGTGTCAAGGTTGTGGCCTATCAACTAGAACTTCCACCTACCATGGAAAAAGTACATGATGTCTTTCATGTATCCCTATTAAGAAAGTACATACCATACCATTCACATGTACTATCTTCAGAGGTGGTACAATTACTGGATGCTTTTTCTTATGAGGAGCAACCAGTGAAGATCTTAGATCGTAGAGAAAAATTTCTATAAAATAAGACAATTCCCCTCATCAAGGTGTTATGGAGAAACCACAAATTTGAAGAAGTGACATGGGAATCAGAGGAAATGATGAAGCAGAGTTACCTACATCTATTTTAGTGTGGGAAAAGAAAATTTTGAGGGTGAAATTTCTTAAGGGGGAAGATTTTAACAACCCAAACTTTCATTAATGAAAATACATCTTGATCTGATTAAATGTCTAATTATGTAAATTGTTTATATAAATGTAAACTTCATTGGTTTTATGCTTTTTGATTTTAAAATACCATTAAGAATTGTGATTGTTGCTAATATAGTCGTTAAACAGTGATCACATGATTAGTATAAATATAGGGCTTTAACAAATCCAATTTACTCAAACAAAGGAAGTGATGACATCATCTAGTAGAATTTCTCCGCACGAAGCCCATTTATCAGAGCTCAGAAAGGAGGTGGAGTCATTGGGCTTTGATCTTGACCAATCCCAAACTGATCTTGAACATGTTAAGATTGAGAGGAACCGACTACAGGAGAAGTGAAAGTTAATAGAGATTACCACCCGAGCGATGTTATCTGAGCCACCCCAAGAGTCTTTCACCATCGCACGCCTTACCCTTCAGTCTTATGCAAGTGTTATAATGGGTTATGTAACAAGACCATAGCACTATGATTATGTGAATTATTTTTTTATATAATAATTAATATTCCATCATTTTATTATTGTTACTTTGTAAATAGTTTTTAAAGCGCAAATAATATTTTTAGTTAATATTCAACTAAGAAATATATTTTGATAAATTAATGGATTTTTAAATTAAATAATATTTTAATAAAATACTATTAAATTACTTTTTATTAAATATAAATGGTCATATAATTTTTGTGAATGCAATTATAATTTTTATTAAGGTTTGAAAGCTATTTTTAACAAAACCCATGATTTTTCGATAAATGTCGGTTTTTTATTTTAAAAGTAAAAATTCACATATTTAGAAAATTATTTATATAAAATTAATATTATTTTTGGAATCATAATGTCGAAATTATCCAACGTTTAATTTTTCATAATTTTCTGAGACAATCAAAATTTTGGGTAAAAATTAAATACCGTTTAAATATATAATGTGTTTTATGACATCATAATGACCCAATAGTGATGTAATAAAATTCTATTAATGATATTTTCAGCCAATATATGTTTTAACATTAAAATAATGTGATTTTAGGTTTGTTTTATTTATTTTACAAAACTTTAGTGGACCCTCCAAGAGTTATAAAACATTTTCACTTTTTAAATGAATTTCCTTGAGAGTGTGACTCACCTCCACATAAGACACCCTATTATTTTAAGAATTTAGGCCATTGTACTTATAAAATATTGTTTTAAACTCCCATTTTTCAAAAAACATGGGCAAAAACTGTGTTCTGGTTTGTGGTATAGATTAGTTTAATGTGTGGTGACCCAAACCTAAATAATAAATAATTCCCTCTCCTTTCCTATATAAACTCATCCAAGTTCCCACTTCCTATTCACTAAAAGCCTTTGGAGTTCAACAAACCCATGAACTACTCTCTCTAGAATCCTCCCAAGATGCCCCAAGATCTCAAGAAGCCTCTCTCAAGCCTCTCCCAAGCTTTTGTGATCACACTTCCAAGTAAGGGATTTCTTCCTTTCTCATTTTTGTCGAATTTTTTTAAGTTGTTACGCCCTTTTGTTTTCAATTAAAAATGTTGGGGTATTATTTTTAACCCCCACCATACTTCCCTATTTATTTTTTTATGATGGGATACCCCATTTTATCTCATTAATTCCTCCCATGTACACCCGTTACCATGCCAAAATTCCGTGAGGGATTTCTCTCTCCTCTTTTACACCCAAGTAATTCTTTTGTATTATGCATCTAATTTACATTATGTTTGTTGGGAAATGTATCTATATGACCCCATTAATTTCCATTTCATGTAAATATGATGATACACCCATTTATATCTCATAAACAATTTTCATGAATCCTTATGTCACGCTGTTATGCCGCCGAAATTGCATCGTGTTTTTCCAAGCCAAGATCATTGGGTAGTGAATACTATACCCAAGTCTCTATCAAGGGTATTCACCTTTATGCACATATACATTTTGAATGTTACTTTCATGTATTTATTCCACATTACTTAATTGTGGAATAACTTATGATGTTGATTGGTTCCATGTTATATGATCCATGTGACACACTTATGCATTAAATGAAATGTTTAAGAAGGGTGTGACCTAATAGCGTTCCAATGCATTGGGTAAAGTATAGTATCATGATATGTCATGTGCAATGAGTTTTGACTCATACTAATTCAAGTGCAACGAGGGTTTACTCATGCTCTATGTGCAACGAGCCTTGACTCATGCTAATTACATGTTAAGTGTTGTTGCCACATTTCCATGTTATTATTATCATGCCTTTATGTTTATCTTGTGCTCTATTGATATGACCATTGACTAACATTTATTTTATTCCATGTTTATTCCCTTACTGGGCTTTATAGATCACCCTTTTCTTATGCATGTCCTCAGGTTATCCCGTGCAATGCTAAGTACGAGGGAATGTTGTGGTCATGTAAAGGAATTTTTCAATAAAGATGTTGTATTTCATGTTTTAAGTTGTTAAGTAATGATCCTAAGCCCCAAATACACTAGACCTCTGGATATTCTATGTTGTATCAAGTGAAGTTTATGTAATAAATCATGTTTTTAAGTGTGTAATAAAGAGTAGAGTTATCATACCAATCACCTTATATATATATATATTATATTTATATAATTATATAAATATATATAATAATATAAATATATCAATATTTTTTTTAAATTATTCATATATTTATAAATAAAAAATATAATTGAAAAAAAAGTATTTATATAATTATAAATAAATAATTATAAAATTATAATAAAAATATAAAAATATATTTACAATTTTTTTATTTATAATTATAATTATAAATTATTTATCAGTGCTAAAGTTTTTGCGCTGATAAAAATAAAGGTTTATCGATGCCTTTTTAGCACTCATAAAACTCGATCTTTATCGGCGTTTCTTTGAAAGCATTGATAAAAGTGTCCCTGATCTATTTAAAAGAACTCTAACCACGATTGATTCAGTCGCGATTCTCAAGCTCTCACAGAACTCCCCTGTTGCCGGCGCTCCTCCTCTACGTTATCTCAAATGAATCAAGACTAGAATCCAATGTATGTTATTTTCTCCTTCTCCTCTCTCATTGATTGCTTGTTTGGGTTCCATAGTTTTCATTTTTACACTGTTCTCAACCATGAAGAACCCTACTTCTCTTATCCCATTGAGAACCAAGGACGTCGACTTATTACTAACTTCGAATCACTGATAATCGATTGCATCAAGTTGTTGTGCTGCTGTGAGGCCTATGATGAAAGCCTAGGAATTTGTTTTATCATTTATGATTTTTATATTTTGTTGCAAGTTCCACTGTAAGTTTCAATTGGGTTTTAAAATGAACTTTATTTTTTTCTTCATTTGGCGTAGCATTGGAACTACTATGTAGGTAAGGGTGTAATTTTGGCCCGGCGGCCCGAAAGCCCGACATGCCCAGCCCGAAAGCCCGAGCGGCCCGGCCCGGCAAAGCCCATATCAGGCCAGGCCGGGCTCGGGCCGCAGGTTCAGCGGGTCAGGCCTGGGCCTTTCCAGGCAGGCCCGCGGGCCAGGCCGGGCCGGCCCGAAAAAGCCCTACCTCAAGCTCCCAAGGCTGCGCCTGTAAATTAATCACAGGTCTATGTATATATAGATATATTTATATAAATATATGTAGATATATATATATATATGGATATATATATATATCTCTATATATCTATCTATATATACATATATCTATGTATATATATCTCTATATCTATATATCTATATATATATATATCTATATACATATATCTCTTTATATATCTGTATATATACATACATATATACATACATATATACATACATCTATATATATATCTACCTATATATCTATATATACATATATCTCTATACATTTATATTTATCTATATATGTATCTATATATGTGTGTGTGTGTGTGTGTGTGTATTTCTATCTATATGTGCATATATCATTATATATTAACAAAAAATGATATTATATATATACATATAATTATTATTATATATAATTATAATGTTTGTATAAATATATATATACAACGATATATAATTATATATATAATAGTTTATATATATAAACAAAGCCATTAATAATATATATCAATTAAGTGTGGTTTTTAAAAATCCATTAATAATATATATATGTGTGTGTGTGTGTGTGTGTATGTATATGTATATGATTTAATATAATATATATATATATATGTATATATATAAACAAAGCTATTAATATATATATATATATATATCAATGATTTAATATTATATATATATAATAACTTGTTGTATATTAATAAAAAAATAAGTATGGTTTTTAAAAATCCATTAATAATATATATATATATGTATGTATATGTATATGTATATGATATGATATATATATATATCAATGATTTAATAAAATAGTGTATATGTATAAACAAATCCATTAATAATATATATCAATTAAGTGTGGTTTTTAAAAATCCATTAATAATATATATAAACAAAGCTATTAATATATATATCTATATATATCAATGATTTAATATTATATATATATAATAACTTTTTTGTATATTAATAAAAAAATAAGTATGGTTTTTAAAAATCCATTGATAATATATATGTGTGTGTGTGTGTGTGTATGTATATGATATAATATAATATATATGTATATAAACAAAGCTATTAATATATATATATATATATCGATGATTTAATATAATAGTGTATATATATAAACAAATCCATTAATAATATACATCAATTAAGTGTGGTTTTTAAAAATCCATTAATAATATATATATGTACTTATGTATCTGTATATGTATCTGATTTAATATAATATATATATATATATATATAAACAAAGCAATATATATATATATATCAATGATTTAATATTATATATATATAATAACTTGTTGTATATTAATAAAAAAATAACACACTCGCCTAATGATGTTCGTGCAAGTCCCTCAACTTCATTAATTTTTTTAAGTACGTTGCAACATGCATAAATTATATATACTATACATATATAAATCTATTTAGAAAAAAAAATTAATTCACCCAATGATGTTCGCGCACACCCCCAATATATATATAAACAAAGCCATTAACTCACCCAATGATGTTCGTGCACACCCCCTAATTATTTTTTTACAATTTTCTCATATTATATATATATATATATATATAAAAACTTATTATATATTAACAAAAAATAACTACTCACTAAATGATATTCGCACACCCCCAACGTCATTATTTTTTTTAAAATATGATAAAACTTTCATATATTATATATATTATATATACATATATAAATTTATTTAGAAAAAAATTAACTCACCCACTGCTGCACACCCGCTAAGGGTGTAATTTCAGTCCAGACAGGGCCGGGTCGGGCCTGCCCTGCAAAAAAATTAAAAAAAGTTTAAAAAATGTTTTAAATTAAACAAATGTTAAAAAATACTTTTAATAAATAAGTTAAAAAAATAAATGTAAAAAAACATTTTAAATAAATGATAAAAAACATTTAAATAACAACACTTTAAACTCACCACTCACTGCTGCGCACCCCCCAATAACTCATTATTATTATTTTTAATTTGTACATAATATATATAAATTCACAGACATGTATAAATCTATTTAAAAAAAATAACATATTCACCCACTGTAAAATGTTTTTACAAAAAACGTGTAAAATGTTTAAAAAAAATACATGTAAAAAATATGCGTTCAAAAAAACTTTTTAAATTAAACGTCTGAAAATAAATGTAAAAAAACATTTTAAACAAGTGTTAAAAAATGGTTTAAATAAAAATGTTTAATTTTTTTTTAAAACAAACATTTAAATTAATTTTTTTAAAACAATCACTTAAAAATAATTTTTACATTAAAATGTGAAAAAAAGTTAAATGTTTTAAAAAAAATACTTGTAAAAAGCATGCGTTTAAAAAAATTCAAAAATGTTTTAAATTAATCATTTAAAAATAAATGTAAAAAAACGTTTTAAACAGATGTTAAAAAAACAGTTTAAATAAAAATGTTTAAATAAAAAATACTAACAAACGCTTAAAAATTATAAATAAGTTAAAAAACATAAATGTAAAAAATGTTTTAAATAAATGTTAAAAAAACGTTTAAATAATGAGGATTTAAACTCACCCACGGCAGCTGCACACCCCTCATTTTTTTTACAATTTGCAAATAATATATATATATATATATATATTTAGACAAAAAACATATCCACCCACTGTAAAATGTTAATAAAAAATAAAATATACATTTTTACAAAAAACATGTATTTAAAAATAAATGTAAAGAAACGTTTTAAATAAATGTTATAAAAATGTTTAAATAAAAAAAAATTAAGAGACAATAATTTTGAAAATAATAAAATCCCACCACGGCCCGATTTGAAAAAAGCCCGGCCCGACCCGATGGTTTGGGCCGGCCCGAGGCTGAGCTCGGGCCGCCTCATGGGGTTGTTCGGGCCGGCCCGGTCCGACCCGAATAGTGGTCAGCGGCCCGACACTTTGCATGGCAGGCCCGAGCCGAAATTACACCCCTATATGTAGGCTTCTGTTTACCGACGGTTCGAATCCCTCTTTCTGGACTCTCTCATCACCTAATTCAATTTGAATGGCTGAAAAAATGTATAAAAAAAATAGAAGTTGGTTATAACTCTTTATATATGATATATATGATATATATATGATATATTTTAACTCTAGTGATGGAAAATGGAAATGGGTCATGTACTTCACATATTATAGGCCACCATGATTTGTATTTCACATGTTCCTTACTTTTTTCAAAATAATGCTACATTGATAGGTATATTTATTTATATACATATGTTAATATTATATGAATTTCAATTTAATGTAACGTTTTTAATGAAAATTTGGTTAAAAAAATATTGATTCTCACCTTCTATTATTTGATTTTATGGTATTTTCTATTTTTTTTTGTTTTTATTAAAGTGATAAAAAATGAACACTTATGTTTAGAGAATTATATTTTTTAAATGTAATATGTTAGAATCCATAATTAAATTTTTATTCAGATTATTTTTGAATATGAGTGGGTTTAGAGTATACATGGGATAAACATATTTTTAAAAAATAGTAATTTCTAGGTTTTATTTTTTTTGAAACAAATTTGTCTTTAGATTTTTATTCTAATTAGACGTAACAAATAGTTTCTCATTAAATATATAAATTACTTCACGATTTCCTTTAAGGATAAGTTTATTTATATTAATTTCACAATATTTAGATCTTGTAGGATATATAAGAGTTTATAATGTATGTATTTTAGATTATTTTTTTGAAAATAGTGAATTTATTATTTATTAACCATTGAAATATCTTATTCATGATTTAAATAATTCAATACTAATTAAATAACTCCATTGATAAGGGGTTTATATTGGTTTTGAACATAATCAATGACATTGAATGGTTTTAATTATGTTAGATTTGAGAAAACATGGGTTATATAGAATCTTGATCAATTATTATGTATTAAACATGATATAATAGAAATATTTAAGTGATTATCATGTTTTGTTATTCGATTAAGGAATTTGATGTTTACGATACCAGATTAGTTATAGTTTTTATATATGTATTTGATATTTTATTTTTCAAATAAAATGGTTCATAATATATATATGTTGATAGGATAAATATATTCTTCAAATTATTTTACTGTAATCATACACAAATATGGTTTTAATAATATTTATATTATAAAATAAACCAATACACATTTATAAATAATTTTTTTCTAGACATTAAAATTTTAGAAAATGGAAAAATTCTATAAATTTTATTTAGTATGTCTTCATTTTTATCTTTGTATACATTTTTTACTGATTGTTTAACTAATATTTTTTGTTTACTTATCTAATAATTTGTTCTCTAGAGTTTTTTTTGAAAATTATTGTATTAAACTTAATATGTAACTATTTTTTTATTAAATTTTGATAAATCTCCCCATATAATATTTTCTTTGAATAATCACTTGATATCATTTGAAATGATTTTTAATACACCTCTCAATGTATGGTTACAATATTTTTCTACAAGAAATACATGTGTGGATGTGATAAAAATATTTTTATCATATATTATAATATGATGGGTATTATGTGAGGGATAGATATGATATGTTAGAATGTGAGTTACTATAGACATGTTAGTGATTCATCGAGGGCTATGGCGAGGGGGATGTAACATTTGTGTTGCTGTTTGTTTTTCTTTATGGTGTTTCAGAAGTTAGGTTTAACTAATGTACTATGGCACCCATCATGTGGTTCGTTACTAAGGGAACCAATTATGTTAAGACTTTCCCATATCTCAAATTCACTTCCTAAGAAAAATGGATATGTTATACTCATTTCATGATTTGGATGCAATAAGTACATGTGATGGTTATCCATGAGGGATAGTCTTGGATGCTAGGGGTATGAGGTCGAATCTCATGGTACCTATGATGTGGTTATTTCCATAGGGAGATAAATAATTTTTGTTCCACCTGTGATTCAAATTTTAACATCTTATTAGTGAAATGATTTGAATGTTAGGGAACAATCATGGTATAAACTTATGATATGATTAGTATAATTCACTAGTATGAAATAAAGTTGGTACATTTGATTATTATGGCATCCTAGTTAGTACACAATGACTTGACTTACATGTGTATTTTTAGTGTTACTACTTTGAACATATACTCAAATATCTGCATTGTTGTATATTTCAAGGGCCCTATCAGTATTTACTTGTTTATTTTTATACTTACACCCTACACTTGAACCTTAGTGGATATAGAGCTCTTATATTTAAGATATAGGTGAGGGAAAAGGACTAGTAACATAGACCAGAGTCGGTGTAGCTTAGTGGGAATGAGTTGTTATTCTCATTGAAGTGTCAGGGACCTTTTATCATTTTGATATGATATTTTAAATTTTAAATTAATATGTGGTAATTTAAATTTTTTTACGAATACAACTGTCATCCTCACTAGTTTCATCTCCCAAATAGTTATTATTGAATTTTGTTGGTTGAGACTCATCCCCCATATCTTATATATTTCTTTAACTACTCTGAGAAGTATTCATAAAAAATGATCACTGGTACCTAGCATGGGGTGAATACTACTCATAGTAGTTCAAGCAACATAGGTGCATATTCAGAAGAGATGAAGGATGAGTCTCAAGCAAAAAAATGCAATAATAACTATTTAGGAGACGAAGTTGACGAGG
Source organism: Viscum album (assembly GCA_963277665.1). Taxonomy (NCBI): domain Eukaryota; kingdom Viridiplantae; phylum Streptophyta; class Magnoliopsida; order Santalales; family Viscaceae; genus Viscum; species Viscum album. Next base: position 512,323,754 of record OY728121.1, read on the forward strand.
ATGATAATTTTCTATAACTTTAACCTTTGGATGAATTCATAGGATAACACCTACCATAGTGGAGTTAAAGTATTTATCGTGGACACTCTCAAATGATGTGTAATTTTTACTTCTTAGGTGCAACAAAGTGGCTGATCAAGGTTGTCTCTCAAAGAAGGAAGTAATTTAAAAAACATATTAAAGGTATTTTTAAAATATAAAAAATAACATAAACACACTACTTTAAATTATGGGGGGGGGGCTATAATTTATAAAACTATATGAATTATACTGGAAAAATATTGTATTTTTTTTCTTTTTGAAATGATATTGAGAAAACGCAATGAGAAGATGTTTTTTTTAGATTTTTTAGAAAGAGTAATTGATATAACCCTAAATATTCACTTACTTATTAATCATTATAATTTATATTAATATACACTTGATTATTATCCCCTAATTTTTTATCCCCCGAACCCTATAAGAATTAACTTTACCACAAAGATGAAGTGAATTGAACCCTATGCTAGCTTCTGAATATGAAATCCTGGCACCCCGCGTTGATTGTCGTTACAAGGATAGATTATGGTCATTGGTAAATTAGGGCACATATATATTATATAAATTAGGATTAATTGAGTTTAGGTATTATATTTGAACTGTACAAATTTACCCCATATAGTTTTTTTTACCGATTAAGATCGAACTCTCATAATTTACACATTATTTGACCTCACGAGTTTTGTGTAAATTGTTCAATTGGTTTATTAGTTTAATTTAAATAAAAAACTCAATTAATAGATCACATAAATTTAATTATATTATCTCATTGATGAAAAATAAATAAATGAATAAGGTTATAGGTAGATCTATTAATAAGAAAAACTACTCTTCCATGGGTGGTGTAGTCATTATAGAAACATTTTGCATTCACAAAGGTAATAGAAAGGGTATAACCCAATCAAGTTTATAATCTTGACTTTCAGAACAAATAGTATGAGTATAAAAGAATAAAATTGAATAAAAAATAATAAATATAAGATAAAATAATAAGTTTATCACAAGAACAAAAACATTACAACAAAGAAGATAAAAAGAAGTGAATTTTGAAGGAGATCCTAGATTGATAATTTCTATCCTCTAATGGTGAATTAAAATAGAAATTCACCACTTATCCTCTGATAAAAATCCTATAAGTCACATCCCAAACCCTAAAAATTATAAAAATACATATTTATAGAGTGTAGGGGAGGCTATGTTTAAAAGACATTTCAAGTGTGAATGGGGAAATTCGTCCAAAAAATTTAATCCAACTTTCACCGAGTGTTTGACCTCCAAAACATGAGAAAAAACTATCCTTATAGAAGGATTATTCGTGAAAAATTTAGTTTTATATCTTATCTACAAATTTGGGACCAATCCAAGCATGCACGAATAAGTTATGTTCCAAATACATAAGTGGTGTTTAGTCTGGCGAGTCCAACCCATCTTTGACTTCATGGCCCTTTTAATCCAATAAAATGCACAATTTAGCTCTGATGTCATGAATGAAAGTTATATCCAATTTATTTAAGAAAATTATTACAAAATTTAAAGTTTAAATAATTCACAAAAAATATTTATTTCCAAAATACTACAATGCACTTTAAAAGGGAAAAACTGAAATTTTCATCAAATTTTCAAATGAATGATCTAATACCAAATATTCTATAAATAAATATATTTAGAACAATTTGAGAAAATTATGTCATTTATTATCAAAAAAATATTCATTAAAATTTTGTTTTATAACCCACCCACACTTACCCTTTTTCACTCTTGGGAAAAGGCGCGTGTCATGTATTACAAAAAATTGTGAAAAGATGTATGCATGTTCATATTGCCCAATCCATAGTGACAATATAGGAAAAGTAATATTCCCATCAAGATTCAGTCTTAGAAAATTTTAAATCCATTGTCTCATAAATTGTATCAAAACAAAATCCAGCGAGATTAATGATACTAATCACAGTGAAACAATTCATGGATCTACTATGCCACTAATTCCCCACACGTGTGTGTGCCAACCATTTAAAGTTCATATATCCACCCTTTATTTGATATATTCAGGTAAAAAAATAATTATTCTTAACTGGTTTAATTCATAGAACCTGTTCTAAATTCCTTTGCAATCAAATTTCAAGACCCACTTACTTAAGCATTCCCAAAAGTCAAAACTTAAGCTCCCGACCTAGATATCCCCACATACCGTACATTTCATCACTCCCATCTTTATTAAGATAATATATATTATTATTTTTTGTTTTTTTTGATTAATTTTTTTGTGGTCGTACAATTTTAGGATATCAGGTACACATTCATAGGTCAATTTGGTACAGTAATGAAACCGATCAGAAGAGATACAAACATATAGATAAAACATTGATATAAAATGAATATTTTTACCTAACTTGGCTATACCTTCAATTGATAAGGAAAAATTTCACAAGTCATGGTTGCATGAAAAGTTGTGTGGAGAAATCAATGACATAATTTACTATGAAAAAATATCACAAATAATGTCAAAATCTAAAAGGTTTTATCATGACACAACCAATCATATCATCAATGAATTATATTTTTATAAAAATCAACCCTTGATGATGAAATATTTCTCATTATTATCATACCACCAATGAATTTTGAAAAAATGAATTTTCCATATATTTTATATCTAAAAAATCATGTTATATTGTGTTTTTTTTCCATTTTTTGTTTTTTTTGTAAATTAACACAAAACACACTCACAAAAGCACACAAATGAAAAACCTAAAGAAGCTACCCCCAAAATGTTGTCCCCTCTCCCACACTTAAAAATATTCCATTAACCTAAATGTGAACCCATGAGATGATATGTGAACATGAAATGTATAATTTTAAATAGGAAAAATAATATAAAAGTGAAAGGTTAGGAATAACTTGATATTTTCAAGTGATGATGAGGCCATGCAGTGTGATAAAATCAACTGCATGGGTGGGAAGTCCCTCAATGTATTACTTCAAACATTTTCCATTGACTGTAAAGCTCCTTCCGGTGTCCTCTTCTGTGATATCCACTGCACCATAAGGAAAGACATTAGATACAATATAAGGACCTAACCATCTAGAACACAACTTATCAGGAATAATATTCATACGTGAACTGTATAGAAAGACTTTATTTGAAACATGAAACTCCCTTTTTTGGATTATCATATCATGAGACACTTTTGATATTTCCTTATAAATCCTTGATTTACCATATTATGACAATCAAATATCCTCAATATATTGAATTTACATCTTCCTTTCAATTATAACTTGGTCCAAATCCATGATGCATTTCTTTATAGCCCAATATTTCCGATGCTCAACCTATACCAGGAGATGAAAATCTTTCCAAAAAATAATCCAAAATGGGGACATAATAATGGGAGTTTTTTATGCCATCCTATAAACCCAAAGTGAATCATCCAATCACTTTCTCTAATCCTTCATATTCATCTGCATGGTTTTCTCCAAAATTTGTTTCAACTCCCAATTTGAAACCTCGGTCTGACTATTTATTTGGGGGTGGTATGGAGTAGAATTTTATTGTGTCACCACATACTTATGAAGGAGGTAATCCAAATTATGATTGTAAAAGTGTGTCCCTTGGTCCTTGATGATGGCCTTTGGTACTCCAAACCTGCAAAAAATCTATGCCTTGACAAAATCAACCACAACATGAGAATCATCAGTCTTGGTGGCCTTGGACTCCACCCATTTTATAACATAATAAATGACAACAAAAATATACAAAAAACTAAATGAAATTGTAAAATTAACCATAAAATCAGTTCCCCATACATTAAAAACATCACAAAATAATATGGGTTGTTGGGGAGTCTTTTATCCCCTCGAAATATTTCCAGAGTGCTAAAAACAAGAGCATGACTTATAAAACACATGGGCATCATGAAACAAGATTGGACAATATAATCTGAAGTCTAAGACTTTCCTAGATGTCATTTGGGGTCCAAAGTGTCCTCCATATAAAATTTTATGGCAGAAATGCAAAACAGACTCAAGCTCATGATCAGGAACACACCTCCTAATAACTTGATCACTATACATGTGCCAAAGGTAGGGATAATCCCACACATAAAACCTTGACGCACTCTTTAATTTTTGGACTTGATGTTTCTTTAAATTTTCAGGAATTTCAAAGGCAACAAGGTGGTTCACTAAATCTTCATACCAAGGATGTGTACCTAAGAGTGCATAAAGATTCTCATCAGGAAAAGTGTCCTGAAGTGTCACTTGGTTCAAAGTGTCAACCTCTAGCATGTGAGTACTCCTACTCATGTGGTCCACCACCAAGTTTTATGACCCCTTCTTATATATTATCTCAATATCAAATTATTGAATAAGGATAATCCATTAGATAAGTCTGGTATTTGCATATGGTTTCTTCAAGTGGTACCTCAGAGCTTCATGGTCAGAAAAAAACTACTTTAGAGCCTAATTAATATGAAAATAATTTATATAAAGCAAATATAATGGTAAAAAACTCATTTTCCATGGTTATGTAGTTTTATTGGGATGAATCCAATTTTCTCGAAGCATAGGTAATCAAATGTGAATGTCCCTCCACCCTTTATGATAAGACAACTCCAACTGTGAAGTTTAAAGAATCACACATAAGATCAAATGGAATGTCCCACCATGGGGGATGTATGATCACTGGAGTGTTAAAATGCTTCTTTAAATCATAAAATTATACCCTACATAAATCATAAAAAATTAAGTCAATATCCTTTTAAAGCAATTGAGATAAGGGTAGAGCGATCTTACTGAAATCTCAGATGAAGCATTGATAAAAGCCTGCATTCCATAAGAACGATCTAACATCACACACACATGAAGTATATGGTAAGAATGAAATAATGACTACCTTATATCTATCAACCTCTATTCCATGTTTTGACACTACATGCCTTAAGAAAATGACATGCTCTACTATAAAATGATACTTTTACAAGTTTAAAACTAGATTATTCTCTATAAAACAATTCAAAAACTTTCCCAAACTAAAGGTACATTTATCAAATGAAGATCCATATATTGTAAAATCATCCATAAATACCTCCAAACAGGTCTCAATTAAATCTAAAAAATACTCACCATGCATCTCTGTAAGGTACCCAAGGCATTACAAAGTCCAAATGGCATCCTTTGGCAGATAAATGTATCAAATGTATAAGTGAATGCTATATTATCTTGATCCTCTGAAGATATAGGAACCTAAACATATCCATAAAATCCATCCAAGAAATAATAGTGAATCTTTCCAGCTAGTCTATCAAGCATTTGATCAATAAATGGGAGGGGGATGATCCTTGTAAGTGGATTGATTTAGTTTCCTATAATCAATACACACACGCCAATTATTCTTCACTATAATTGGAACTAATTACTCTCTCTCATTTCAAAAAATAGTAACACCACTTTTCTTAGGCACAACATGAATAGGACTCACCAACCATCAATCTGAAATGGGATAAATTATACCCACCTTGAGCAATTTTTCAACTTCTTTTTTAACAAATTACAGAATAGTTGGATTCGATCTCCTTTGTGGATTTCTAACCGGTTTAGCCTCATCCTACAAAAGAATAATATGCATGAAAATGGAGGGGATAATACCAGACATGTCATCTGAGGTCCACCTGATTTCCTTAATGTTCTCCCTCAAAAGATACAAATGTTTTTCTTCATGTTCAAAAGGGATATTGTTTGAAATGATAACAGTTAATCTCTCACCACTCAATAAGTATGAGTATTTGAGATTTTTTGGTAATGGATTGAGTTCCAATGAAGGGGGTTGTTGTATGGATGGAGACATTGAAGTAACTAAAATATGTGCACAATGAACATTGTTATCAGAATAGACATCATTAAAACCAGAGAATAATGCATCAAATCCATTAGCATACTCAACAAACATGTCATAATCAGAGTGAACATGATCAAAATTAGAATATGAATCCACATAAAAATCAAATACAAGATAGGTTTGTGAATTATAAACATGTGTGGAAGTTATATTAGACATCAAAATTGAACCAATGCTCATAATCTCTCTAATAATTAGATAATCGAATTCCACGGGGTTTTCACTTGGTGGTTCAAAATGGGAGATAAAAAATCAGAGTGGTCCTCTAAGGGGTACTTCATGTAGTCCATAACATTAAATATCACAAATTCAACTCCAAAAATCCATGGAAAGAATACCCTCATGGACATTTATGATAGATTTTATAGTTTTGAGGAAGGGACTACCTAAGATAATGGGATCATGAGAATTTACCTAATCATCCTCCATGTTAAACATATAGAAATCTACTGGAAAGATCATGTCTCTTACCAAAACAAGTACATCCTCAAAGACTCCCATTGGATATGTTGTATCTATATTCGCCAAATGCAACACTACTCTCATCGGCTTCAACAAAACAACCTATAAAGAAGAGAATTCATAGTGAAACATTACATTTATGGAAGCACCTAAATCACATAAAGCATCAGAAAAGTGTAACTCCTCTATGGTGCATGAGATAATGAATGTCCCCGAATCCTTCACTTTGTTGGAATTTATTGAGTTGGTGTAATGAGTGCTCACAAATTCCTTCCAATATTGATCCTCTCATTTCCCTTGATCCCTCTTCTATTGGTACAAAATTCTTTTAAGAATTTGGAATACCTTGGGATTTTCTTAATGGCCTCAATGAGGGGGATGTTTATCTCAACATGCTTGAATGTGTCCAAAAACTCTTTTTGCATCAACTATTTAACCATATTCTTGGTTTGAACAACTCTATTTGGAAAGGGAAGGGGTTTATGAGGAACATCATCAATATTTTTATTACCTTTGTCTTTCTCCTTAGGCTACTCATTAGTTAGTCTTTAATGGGGCCTCTCCAGAGTTTTGGTGAATCCAGGTGGAATGGTAGGTGCATATATATTAGCAGTTTTCTTCCCGCTTCTCAATGTGATGGAACTAAAATTTCCATTTGGATTTGGAGTAGGTTGGGAAGGAATATTTTAGGATTTCTTACCTACCAGTTCATGGAGGGCGGTGACAATTTGGCTCATTCGTGTCTTCAACTCCCTCAACTCTGAACCTTGACTCTTCAAATAATTTTGTTGATTAAGAACAATTTGTTTCCAAATTTCATCATTATTGGACTATACATTTGGTTGAGAATTCCCTTATTGTTTATTTTTTAATGATCGAGCTTTACATCTCCTTTGGTGTTGTTGAAAACCCTGTTGGTAAGGTGGAGGCAGCTGGAAGTTTTGTTGAAAAGGGGGCCTTTTTTGTTGTCCAGATCCATACCTCATATCAAATTGATCCTTTCGTCCTTGGTTGTATGTTGGTGAAAAGAAATCATACTTCTTCTTGGGATATTATTGTTGTTGTTGTTGATATGGTCTCCTAAGGAATAATGTTGTGCAATCCTTCATCTATTGTAATTGGGGGAAATAGTTAGTTGGGCGGTCTGTTTCAGTGAAAATGCCATAAGGCCTTGCAGGAGTGGGTTGGGATGTATTTTGAGACAAAGCAATCTATCTCACAATAATGGTCAATTATTCCACCTTAGTATCAATAAAATGATTTTTGAGAGAATATTTACTTACCTAATGACCTCCTCTAACATATGGTGTATCTTGATTGCCAAATTTTTGGGAGTTTTGTTCCATCTTGTCAATCAATGCACGTGCAACTGCTGGTGTTTTGTCGACCAATGACCCCCCAACTATGACATACACCTTTCTCCTCTCTATAGGTGTGAGGCCTTCATAGAAGTACAAAATGAAGAGTTTCTCACTGATTTGGTGATGTGGGTAGCTTACACACAACTTCTTGAATCACTCCCAATACTCATACATTGAATCCCCTTGGGATTTATTGATTCTTGAGATCTCTTTTCGAATGGAAGTGGTCCTTGATGTTGGAAAAAATATTTTCAAGAAAATATGTAACGATCCAGATTTTCCATGTAATTTTTTTTAATTATATGGAATTATTATGAGTCTGTAAAAATTGACAGTGCATGATTCTGAGGTCCGGTGTGTCCAGAATGAATTTCTGAACTTTTTTTAAGGTACTTTCAATAAACGCGCAGGCGACATTTTCTATATTTTGAAACGGTGCTTGGATTAAAAATTCTAGGGCATTGTTGAATCTGTAATGCTGATATTTTCTTAAGGGAGGGTTCACTTCGACCATAGTAAGTCTAAAGAAAAATTTAGATTTTGGACTTTTTAAAAGAATAGTAAAATAACTTTGTTATTTTATTTATTTATTTCTTTTCCTCCAACAGAAAAGCGGTAGCGGCAGGACCAATGGCGTGTCAAGACATTAAATGGCTTGACTCCTCAAATCCTTTATAACAATGCCATTGGAATTAAGAAGGTTCCTATTAAATGAACCCCCATTAATTCCATGGGCATTACTCACTCTCCCCCTCTCCTATTTATATGGAGCTTGGGGAGAGGTATTGACACGACTTCACAAAGATATGAAGTTATAATAAAGCACCGCGACACCAATCACTTGGAATACGGAGCCGATTCCAATGGGTGGTGACGAGGGACACCAAATCATGAACCGAAGGATGACGTTTGAGCGATAACTTCGACAGCTTGTTTCGGGGATGACGAACATCGACTCTTCCTCAATCGCAGACATTCTCCAATGACCTTAAGGTAGTTTTTTTTAATTTCCTCTTTGATCTTTTCCTTTATTCCGTTCATTATCATATTAACGTGGAGGGTGTAGTCCAAACAAACAAGGTCTAGACCCCCCACTGCTCTGTTAAGTTGCGTTCTTCGGGGACGTTTTCCTCAGGGTGACGAGAGCGAGAAGACGACGACAGCGCGAAAGAAACCGCCGAACCGCCTGTGTGCCAAGTCGGCGAAGGCCGGAGGAGACCCATGGCAACCGGCCGCAGGTGGTGGAGGGTGGCATGCGACAACGTGTCACGGAGACCGAAGGCGGCCGTACAGGATAAGGTGCGACACCCACAGGCATTGCCGGCGACTACAACCGCGGCCAGCGGGTCGCTGCAGGTGGAGAACGGCACGGCCCCGTGCCGCGCTGGGTTGGAGGACCCTCGGTCAACCAAAACGGATGACCATTATGCGGTGGGGAAGCGCCCCACCAGCTTTCCGAAATAGCCCTGCACCCACAGGGCCAGCTGGGAAGACGGGTCTGGCTTCTGGTAGACCGGGCCAGACACGGGCCGACCGAGCGGGCCTAACCCACCCAGCGGACAGGACCCGCCCAACGGGCTGGGCCAAACCAGTGACCGAGCGGGCTGGGTTGGACCTATGGCCCAGTGGGCTAGACCCACCAGTGGGCCAGGTTGAACCCACGGCCCAGTGGGCCAACATGGGTGGGCCGAGCCCCACCCGACGAACCGGGCCAACCGCGGCCCAAGCCAGTGAACCGAACTGGGCCGACCCCGACAGGCCAGACCTAGTAAATTGGGATGATCCTTAGCGGTCCGAACCTAAGTAGGGTCAGGTAGACCCTGAGACCCATTGCGTTGAGCTGACCTGACCGAGTCGGACCGGGCCCAGACCCAACCGATCCCCGAATAAAGAAATGCCTGTAACTGACGAACCAGGTGTCCATTCGACATGATGTAAGTGGCGTTGTGATCCCTATTGGGAATCAGTCCCTTTGGCATATCCCAATGGGCCTGATCGAGCCAGGTCAGACCAATATGCGATCACCCCTGTTTCACCGAAGGGGGTGTAACTAATAGACTATGTGTTCATTTGACAAATCATCTACGGTGCCAGGACCCTTAGGACAAGGTGGTACTTTTGGTATACTCCACTCGAGTTTTGGAGAAATTTGGAGTACAAACAGGTTGGATTAGATCTAAATCCAATCAGGCCCTCAGAACTAAAATGCTCATATGTCACAGACTAAGCGTCCGATTGATGCGCCGTCTGCCGCGTTGGAACCCTTACAACATGGCGGTCCTTTGGGATACTAATTTGTGGAGATTTGTGGCAGTTGAGGTATGACCGATGGCTTGAGGATCAGTTATCCCAGAATCAAGCGTACTATGATCGAGAATCCAATGGCTCGCAGTGAGGCGGAGGTTGGAGATAGATCATACGGAGGTTAGTACTGAGTGATCCCGTGCGGGTCAGCACCGATCCTATGTGGGTCAGATCCTATATGGGTCAACGCTCAGCAATATTGTGTGTGTTAGCACATACTAATCCTGTGTGGGTCGGATCCTGTGCGGGTCAGCTCTCAATGATCCTGTGTGTGTCAGCGCATACCGATCCTGTGTGGGTCAGCGGGGGTTAGTACCTATCGATCTTGTGCGGGTCAGATCCTGTGTGGGTCAATGGGGGTTAGTACTTATCGATCCTATGTGGGTCAGATCCTGTGTGGGTTAGCGGGGGTTAGTACCTATCGATCCTGTGTGAGTCAGACTCTTTATAATCAGCAGTAGAGCCTCTCAATAGAATAAGATGATCTAGCTTCTTGAATAATCATCTGTACTTATATGCCTTACTTATATACCTGATCGTGAGCTGAGTCTTTTAACTTCATGGTGTTATCTTTTTGGTGTTACCTGTATGGTAATTTTACCTTTGTGGGGTTACCTTCATGGTGTTACCTGTGTAATACTTTTACCTTCATAGTGTTACCTTCATGGTGTTACCTTTGTGATAATTTTACCTTCGTGGTGTTACCTTTTTGGTATTCTTACCTCATGTATGATACGAGTATATCTTGATAACTTAGGTATATGTATGGGCATATACCTAAGTAGAGTTTTTGATTGCTCCGTGCTTTGTGGTTGAGGTCTTGCTTTGTGGTTTTTCCTTTGTGGAACTCTTGGAGACCTTCGGGGGTCTCGGGGTCCCTACTGAGTATTGTTATACTCACCCCTGCACGGGATATGCCTGCACCTTATTGTGTCTTGTGTAGATGATGAACAACGTTGATTGAGGCTGAGGGAGCCAGAACTGGATGGTGCTCAGAGGTCGACCATTGACGTGACGTGCTGTAGTGACTACTGATCGTGAGTTGTACCCACCCTTCAGGTAGGATCCTCAGTGGACGATCCCAAAGATGTTTTTCTCCTTCTATTTGTACTTGTAATTTTCAGTTGGGATTGTATTCTAGCCCCTTTACTTTCAGTACACTTTTTACTACAACAGTTTACTTTACGGTTTCTTCTTTTTGCATTCTAGGTTTATGTGTTTGTATAGGTTTAAAGGCAATGCATTCCCATTATAGGGATATTACTTTTGGTGCTAGTCACTAGGACCTAGCCCATGGAAGGTGGTATTGAGTTAGTCATGGCATAGGCCCTAGGGGACGGGTCGTGACAAGGTGGCATCAGATGAATTCAGTTCTACCGAAGAACTAGGACTCTGATATTTTATTTGTGGCAATAGTGTTAAGTGTTATGAGTGTGGTTTTTAGTTTAGGGAATCCAGTGTTGGTGTAATGGCCGACATATCCATACACCAGGACCCTAAATTATGATTTCTGACTCAGTGCACGAAAATACTGATTGCACGTGTTTTTGAAAAGTTTTTCTTTTGATTTCTTTGAGTCAGCTCACTAGGTATAACTTATTGACCAAGGCACACCTGTTTTATTTCAGGATTTTGCCACATAGACAACTAGACAGGATTCCCAAGGGAGTACATGATGATGGACCATCGAGCGATGAGGCCTCGGTGTAAGGCCCTCTTATAGTGTTAGCATCTTTGGGTGGTGTACCGATAGCACCACTACCCGTTGGGTAGCCATTGCCACCAACCCCAATAGTAGAGGGTACATGCTGACTAAGATCATTGCATGAGTTTTAGTGGTATAGAGCTCCAAGGTTTTGAGGCGAGATGGATCTGAAGGTAACTGAGGACTGGTTGGAGGCTGTGGCCAGAGTTTTTCACTTAGTTGGGACACCAGCTAATCTGATGGTGATCTTAGCTACCAGTCTCTTCCAGGGAACAGCTGAGAGATGGTGTATTCTGACAATCCAGTTACATGATGAGCTGACCCTCACCTGGGAAAACTTCAAGGGCCTTTTCAAGGAAGAGTTAGTCCCAACGACTCTACGATCAGTGCATATACAGGAGCTACTGCACTTACAACAGGGCAACATGACCATGGCCCAGTACTTGGCGAGGTTCACTGATCTCTCCCGCTACTCCACCAACATGGTACGAGACCATTTCTTCAGGGACCAGACCTTTGAGTAGAGTCTTCAAAGGGATATCAGAGCATCAATGACATCTCTCCGCATTCCGATGTAGGCTGGGGTGATAGAGCGAGCGCTTTTGGTGGAGAGCTTCCTAGCTGAGTAGGAACCGACAATGAGAGACACCACCGGACGTTAGGTAGTGAAGTCATCCACAGAAGGTAGTATATGGATGACGTAGGGGCCCAAGCAGACCAAACCTTCAGGTGGACAACCTCAGGATATAGGGTCAGTGGTGAGGGGCTCACGGGACAAAGGAGGATAGTTGAGGATCAGATAGTGATACTCATACGGCAAGCAGGGTCATATGGCTCGTGACTGCCCGACCTGCTGTACGAATGACCAGATGATGGTCGAGGGACCACCGAGGCATAGGCAGAGGTTTGAGAGAGGAGGTATACAGGGCAACAGACATGGCAGAGGAGCTGTCCGTGCAGTAGGTGGTGGGCGACGATTCGAGGTTCTGCCGCCAACACCTCCAGGTGGTCCACCCCGACCATAGGGAGCAAGAGGACAGGGAAGAGCTCAACTACATGCAACCGAGGCCTATAACCACGACACTCTGGAGATGATTAGAGGTATGATATGTGTCTATTCTACCCTAGATGAAATACTTATAGACACATGTTTCAATCACTCTTTTATTGCCACGACTCTTGTTCGGAGCTCAGAGATTCCGACGGAGCCGTTGGCTCAATCCTTATAGATAGAGACTCCTACGTGAGGGGATTCAATGATTACACACTAGTTCTGATAGTGTGAGCTTACTCTAGGAGGCAAGATCTTTGACTGGGATCTTCTAGTAGCAGCGTTAAGGCCTTATGACATTATCTTGGGTATGGATTGGTTATCTACAGTTCATGCTTAGATTGACTCTATTAGGTTCAAAGTGTGGTGTGTCATCGAGGATGGGACCAGGTTTTCCTTTACTGGTGAGAAGGGAACCTTTGTAGCACAAGATGGACTTACCTAGAGGAGGGTGCAACTGATCACACATCAGTTGGATAGCCTTACCCCCAAATAAGTTGATGTTGAGAGTTCGAGCTATCCTGTAGTGGTGGACCAGTATGCCGATGTCTTTCCTGATGATGTTCAGGGACTAGCTCCACACAGAGAGGTAGACTTTTACATTGACCTGTACCATGGGACGACACCAATATCTACACCAGAATATCGGATGGCTCCCACAGAGCTTTGTGAGTTACAGGTATAGCTGGAGGACTTTCATAGGAAGGGGTTCATAAGGCCCAATGTTTCTCCATGGGAAACCCCGATTTTGTTCGCCAAGACGTAAGATGGGAGTTTGAGACTCTATGTGGATTATCGGTGCCTAAACCAGGTGACATTGAAGAAAAAGTATCCACTCCCGAGGATTGATGATCTCTTTGATCAGTTTAAGGGAGCTCGATGGTTTTTTTAGATAGACCTCAGATCAGGCTATCATCGGCTTAGGGTGCGAGATCAGGATGTGCAGAAGACAACCTTTAGATGTCAGTATGGACTCTATGAGTTCTTGGTTATGCCTTTCAACATGAACACCACCCCTGTAGTGTTCATAGGACTTATGAATAGGATCTTCCATCTATACCTCGATCGCTTTGTGGTGGTATTAATCGATGACATCTTGGTGTACTCAACGACGGAGGAGGAGCATGCCTATCATCTATAGATAGTTCTGAATACACTCTGAGAGCACCAACTTTATAGTAATATCTTGAAGTTCCAGTTTTGAATACAATATGACCACTTTTTGGGACACGTTATAATATAGGCTAGAGTTGTAGTGGATCTAGAAAAGATAGAGGCTGTGCTAGCTTGGGAGCCACCCAGAAGTGTGACCGAGGTGCGGAGTTTCCTAGGGTTGGTTGGGTACCATCAGAGATTCTTACCCAACTTTTCCAGAGTTGCGGCACCCTTTTCAGTATTAACAAAGAAGGGAAAACCATTTGTGTGGATGGAGAGATACCGGTAGAGTTTTCTAGAGCTGAGGTAGAGACTAATGAGTGCCCCCATCTTGAGGCTACCAGAAGAGGGCGTTGGGTTTGTAGTCTACTACGGCGCATCAGGGGTTGGACTTGGATGTGTCCTGATACAGGAGTGAGTAGTGATTACATATGGCTCTCAGAAACTAAGAAAACATGATCATAACTACACTACCCATGACCTGGAGTTAGCAGTAGTGGTCTTCACCTTGAAGATGTGGTGACATTACTTGATGGGAGAACGTTTTACAGTCTACTCTGATCACACGAGTCTCAGGTATATCTTCTCACAGAAGGACCTGAACCTGAGACAATGACGACGGATAAAGTTCCTCCAGGACTATGACTTTGAGATATTCTATACTCCTGGGAAGGGGAACATAGTGGCAGACACACTCAACAGGAGGTCTAGTCTACAGTTGTTGAGTGAGGCGACATAGCAGCTATCCGCGTTGCATATATCCTTTGTGGATAGAGATGGAGCAGCTTACCTCCAGTCTATGACTATCACTCCCCCACTTCTTCAGCGAGTTCAGGAGGCACAACTTGGGAACTTTGACTGCGAGGCACGATATGATCAGATATCCACAGGACATACACTTGATAGATTTTATGAAGGTGGGGAGCATGTCATCTTCTTTAGAGGATGCACCATGGTACCAGTGGAACTACAGAAGGAGGTGTTGAGGGAGTTCCATATGCCCCCTATGGCGATACATCATAGGGTGGTGAAGATGTATTAGGACCTCCGGTGTCAGCACTAATTTCCAGGTATGAAGAAGGAAGTGGTAGATTTTGTTTCACAATGCCTCACTTGTCAACAAGCGAAGGCCGAGCATCAAGTTACAACAGACTTAGCGCAACCACTAGAGGTGCCAAAGTGGAAGTGAGATTGTAACGCCCCGACCATAGTTACCCAGAGTCAGTGCATTATTACATAACATTGGCATGATCACAAAAGATAAAGTTTCGAAAGACCGATTAGTTTAGTAGCCTTGGAAACACTAGATATATTTATAAGTCTTACATTACATAATAAAGTGAAAAAAACTACAAAAACATATTGAATTCATATCCCCTCATATATTCCCTGTAGGTCATTCATAAAATACTTCTTCACATCCTGGGAAAAATTAAAATATTGAAAAGGGTGAGCTCAGATGCTCAGTAAGGATAACAATATAGCTGAAACTTTCATAAATAAACATAAACATTTAAGGCAATGTATAACTAAAACAAAATCATTTTAAACTTGAACTTCAGCATAATATGGAAAATATAAAATTAAATAATTCCATTTACTTATTCACAAGGATATTCTACTAGTCGAATAATCACATGCAATATCAATAACCACTTTCATAATGATGGAATGCATAATACCAGACTATCATAACCACATAGTCAAGGCCTTGTGCCAAGACTACAAATAAGATTTTGTCAAGGCCTTGTGCCAAGACACTAGTTTGTCTCATGAGACCTACCAATGCATAGAGGAGCTATAGCGGGCTCCACCTGTTACTTATTAAGTCCAATGCATTCCTCATATGAACAGGTCTAAACATAATATAAACATTCGTATTAAAACTAGCATAGGAAATGTCAATACTTTCTCCATAAACCACGAATGATATAAAAATAACACATCCACAGTCAAACATATCACAAAAACTTCAATAAAATATGGAATATTTGTATCAAAATAAATAAACTTCAAATAATCTTAAAATCCATCAAAGGATATTGACATAGATGAAATCAAAACTATTTGAGTGAAATATCTCTTTTTTTGAAATCATTTAAAAGTCACATAATTATAAAAGAAAACATTTACTTTGAAAATATTCTTATAAGATTGTAAGGGAAGCTTTGATGATTTTATAATGGTGGAAAATAGCCGCACCCGCCGTATAAGTTAAAAAAGACATTCTTACCTTAATTCTGTCGAAAAGGTTAAAAAGGACCTTGTTTGGAAAACAACAGAAAGATTCCTTTATAAAATTCTTATAAAAACTCAAAAAAGGGTATAAATGACTTTAAACCATAGTTTTTAAAATAGTAAGAATGATTTTAAATACATTTTTAAGAAACATGTATGTGGATGATAAAGAGGTCCCAGTAGATAATTAAGTATAAACAACCTCGGATAATGAAGAGATTGTGAAATAAACCCCTACCTTGTACTTTTCCTTGGTCGAGGGTAAGTTAAACTCCTTTATAATGGTGAAATAATTGTTATTAAATTATAAAATAATCATATACATTAATATGATATCATATATGTTCTTTTAACATTGCTTTGTTAATAATATTTTAGTATTATCGTCGTTTTGGGTGTTAACTTACTAATTTTCTTTTATATGTTTTGTTACATAAGCCGTGTTTGTTATGGATAAGTTGTATCTTATTCATATCCATAATTATATCAAGTCCTTAAATATTATTTTTAATCATCAAATGATAATTATACTTGAATTGATATGATGGGGAATGAATCTCATCGCGTTCGTGGAGACGGTAGTCCGTACGTACTCACGAGCGACAATATCATTCCTTTGATATTAAAATAATATATAATTGGATGGTGTATCGTATATAAAGAATAATTATAATTTTATATTTATTATTTACATGAATTACACATCATTATTATACCCATCCAAATAATAATGTATTGAATAACAATTACACCACGACGTGGAGATGGTAAGCCGTACTTACGCACGTATGGTGACATGTAATTCAAAGGATGAATAGAATACTGAATATGGTTGTACCATATTTATAATAACATAACATTATATAGAATATACTGGAGTTATTATTTTATAATGGAAATAACAAAGAAAGAAGAAGTTGAAGAAGAAAGGAACTTGAAAGAGGGTGGTGAAAACATTACCTCTTCTTCGAGTTCTTCCTTTTGATTTGATCAAAAGGTCTCCTTAGGTTGGATTTATGATCAAAATAAGACCTATAGGTTGAATTTATGGAAGTTTATAGAACATTTGGGTAGGGGTTGGATGAACCAAAAGGCTTTGAAAGTGTGAATTTGAGGGAAGGGGGAGTACCGTTTTATAAGAGGGGTGAGGGGCCCCTTAGGAAAAGCTAGAAATATTATTTTATAATAAATTCATATTAGGTTTATAATGGCCCCAAAGTGGAT
Organism: Viscum album; assembly: GCA_963277665.1. NCBI lineage: Eukaryota > Viridiplantae > Streptophyta > Magnoliopsida > Santalales > Viscaceae > Viscum > Viscum album. The sequence continues at coordinate 512,341,189 of OY728121.1, forward strand.
TATTTAAAGGTTAAGGTGGGGATAGGTCTAAAAACACTGAACCAATAGTTTTTAGATAGGTTTGGGTTACTATGTTAACTTTATCTTTTTGATTTAACTCTTAGTTAAATAGTTTGACATTTACCATGTCTCTTTGTATATTTATATTATATAGTAAATAAACTTACTATAAACTTTCAAGAGACCCCAAGTGTTCAATTAATAATACACCTATCATTATATAATTCCTTTGGCCGAACCTTATATTTTTAGGAATAGAATATCAATTAATAATATAATATTTATTTTAAAAACTCTTTTATGTCAATTTTGACACTATTGGGTATTTTGTTTTTGATAATTTGATAACAACATTATTACTTAGAAAAAAATTTATATAACCAATAATAATATGTCATATTAACCTAGAAAATTAGTGTAATTCATAAAAAGTCTCAAATTACATTTATTTGGATATTTATATTATCAATTATTTTAATATTTCATTAATTAGGTAATTACTGCATCACCATTGTGTCATAAATAAATTAAATTATTTAATGTCTAAAAATTATAAATAAAATACAATTATTTAGGAAATATTTTTATCTTTATAATTAATATTTATAATCGAATTTATCTTATGTATAACCCTATATTAAAAATGTTTTAGTTAATAAACTTTGATTTTAACTCTTTTAACTCTTCTTTGAATTAAATAATAATAAATGTCCTAATCTAATCCAAGTGGACTTAAATGATAATATTTTATTCCTAAGGTTGTTTTTGGTTGAGATACACTTGTCCAAAAGAATTAGGACATGTTTTAGGGTAATATTAATATCATTTTTACCCTTAATTACCCTATTTACTTTTAACCGTGGTAAATAAAAGTAAAAAGTTACTATTCACCAAAAATTATTTTTATCTTATTGAACCAAATTTTACTCCTTGATATTAACTATGTCTCTCGGATTTTCGAAATTCCACTCACAGAAGCGGTAAAATTAAGTTTTATGTGAATTTCCAAATTCTCCTAGGAGGTGGGTAAAAGACGGTGAAAAGCTCAATAAATTTTTTATATATCTAAATTTATTCTAAACTAACTCCAATGAATTACATTGAAATTATATAGGTATTATGTATCTATTTTTACCTTAATTAAATTTAAATAAAACAAATAATTATTTAAATAAAAATTTGGTTTTAAACTATAACTCAGTGTTTTTTCACTATTAATCAAAAATTGAATGTTTTCAGAAAAATACAAAAAATTCACCCTAAGAAAATTTCGATATTCTAAATACAAAAATTTAGTCCATTTTGAAAGATAAAATTTATAAAATTTCAAAAAATGGGTATTACTATTCATAACGGCTAGTTTGATTGGTTGTGGTGTGTGTTAGAACTCGAAGTTGCGTACAACACACGCTACTGTATTATTCAAAGAGAAGCATACCGTGGAAGCTTGGGGCATTACATTCTCCCATCCTTAAAATAATTTCATCCTCGAAATTTCTAGAATACCACTGCATGAAAAGACTCGGGTGGTTCTTCATCATAAGTTCCTCGGGTTCCCATGTTGCCTCTTCCATCTTATGGTTTCTCCATAGAACTTTTACCAGATGAGTTTTCTGGTTTCTCAGCACCTGTTCTCTTGTATCAAGAATCCTGATGGTCTCTTCACAATAAGACTGATCGGGTTATAGTTTTAATTTCTCGTAAGTGAGTACATGCGTTGGGCCAGGCATGTATTTTCTCAACAGTGATACATGGAACACATCGTGAACTTTGGAGAGACTTGGATACATTGCCAAACGGTAAGCTAAAACCCCAATTCGTTCTAGAATTTCGAAAGGTCCGATGTACCTGGGACTCAATTTACCCTTCTTATCGAAACGTATAACTCCCTTCCATGGAGATACCTTCAAGAAAACATGTTCTCCTACCTGAAATTTCAAATCCTTCCTTCGGTTATCGGCACAAATCTTCTACCTACTTTGAGCTGCTTTGATGTGGTTTTGGATTACCTTAACCTTTTCCATCGTTTCCTCCACCAGTTATGGGCCTACAAGTTTTCTTTCACCAACGTCATCCCAACAGGTTAGTATGTGACATCTCTTTCCGTATAACGCTTTATATGGTGCCATCTGAATACTCGAATGGAATCTATTGTTATAGAAAAATTCCACTAGAGGTAAATATTAATCCCACATACCCTGAAAGTCAAGTGAGCATGATCTCAACATGTCTTCTAAGGTTTGAATAGTTCATTTTGATTGTCCATCTATTTGAGGGTGGTAGGCAGTGTTCAAACGAAGTTCAGTATCCAAGTATTTCTGAAGACTCTTCCAGAATCTTGAAGTAAAACGTGGATCACGATCATAAACAATCGATAGGGGTACTCCATGAAGCCTCACAACTTCATTAATATATATTCTTGCTAGACGTTCAAGTGTTAGATCTTCTCTTATAGCAAGAAAATGTTCTGACTTGGTAAGACGATCAACAATGACCCATATTGCATCGTTCCTTCTAGGAGTCTTTGGTAGTCCCATGAAAAAGTCCATCGTGATATTATCCCATTTCCACCAAGGTATGGGAATAGGTTGCATGACTCCTCTAGGCTGTTGCCTTCCAGATTTCACTTGTTGAAAAACCATACATCTTGACACAAAATCAGCAATTTCCCTCTTCATGTTGTCCCACCAAAAATGTTCCTTCAAATACCTATACATTTTGGTACTCCCAAGGTGTATAGAGAAATTGGAACTATGAGAATCATACAACAATTCCCTTTTTATATCAGGTATATTGGGAACACAAAGTATCTTCCCAAATTTCAAAATTCCATCTTCATACACAAAGTCATTCAATCTCCCATCATTCACAGCTTTAATCTTCTTTTGAAATTCTTCATTATCGGTCTGAGAACTCTTTATCCTTTCTAGTAAAGATGGTTTGACAACCATTTGAAAAAGTATCGATGTTTCACCTTCCATGGTTATTCCCATATCCAACTTTACTAGATCCATGAAAATAGGATCCCTCTCAACTCTCATCTTGTTCAAAAATCCATGATTCTTTCTACTCAAAGCATTTTCCACCTTATTTTCCTTCCTCGGGTGGTAGTGTATCATGCAATCATAATCCTTGAGTAGTTCAAGTCATCTCCTTTGCCTCATGTTGAGTTATTTCTGTGAGAAAATATACTTCAAACTCATGTGATCAGTATAAATCTCACATTTCTCACCATATAGATAGTGTCTCCATATCTTCAAAGAAAAGATCATAGCTTCTAACTCAAGATCACGAGTAGGATAGTTTTACTCATAAATTTTCAATTGTCATGATGCATAGGCAATAACCCTATCATTCTGCATAAGGACACAACCAAGTCCTTTCTTCGATGCATCACTACAAATAACGAACCCATCATTCCCCGATGGTAGGGTCAATATAGGAGCATTGAATAATATTCTCTTCAGTTCTTCAAAACATTCTTCAAAATATTTTGTACAAACAAATTTAATCCCCTTACATGTGAGCTTCATTAATGGGTTAGCCAATCAGGAAAAGTTCTAGACAAAACACCGATAATAACCTGCTAAGCCAATAAAACTGCGTACCTCGGTTATACTCATCGGTGCTGGCCATTCTTGGATTGCATTAGTCTTAGAAGGATCAACAGAGATTCCATATTTGGAGACAATATGGCCAAGAAAAGAAATCTCCTGAAGACATAATTCACACTTGCTAAACTTCCCATATAATTCATGTCTTCTAAGAGTCTTCAGGATAACGCACAAGTGATTTTCATGATCTTCATAGCTTTTGGATTATACCAAGATATCATCAATAAATACCACTACAAAATCACCGAGGTATTCCTTGAAAACTCTATTCATTAGATCCATGAATAAAAAGGGAGCATTAGTCAATCCAAAAGGCATTACTGTAAACTCGTAATGCCTGTACCTGGTTCGAAATGCTATCTTCGAAATGTATTCCTTATTCACACACAAATGATAGTATCCATATCGAAGGTAAATATTTGAAAATTATTGAGCGCCATGTAATTGGTCAAATAAATCATCAATGCGAGGTAGGGGATACTTGTTCTTTATTGTTATAGCATTGATCTCCCTGTAGTCAATGTACAACCTCATAGATCCATCTTTCTTCTTAACAAAAAGGACAGGGGCTCCCCATGGAGAAACACTGGGGTGAATAAATCCCTTATTACTCAATTCCTCTAGTTTTTTCTTTAGTTCCACTAATTCCATAGTGGCCATTCTATAAGGGGTCTTCGATATGGGCCTTGATCTAGGAATTAAATCAATGGAAAACTCAATTTCTCGTTCTGGAGGATGTCCAGGTAAATCTTCCGAAAACACATCTACATATTCTTTCAAAATAGGTAAATCCTCTATTTGAACATTCCTTTACTTACCCACAGTTATTTCATTCTCTTCCTCCCAGATAATTGAATTTAGTTGAGCTATTGGGGGTGGATCTAAGTATGAATCAGGTGGTGACGATTCTGCTCTAAAGATAAGGTGTTCCTTATCATCATCATCAAAAATCGTAACCTCCTTATTCTTATAATAAATATTCAAATCATGGTCCGAAATCCAATCCATACTGAGGATTATATCAAATTAAATCATAGGTATGACGATGATATCAGCAGATAAAGAACATTTATGTGCTCTAATGGGGACTAATTCACAAAACTTTGTTGAAATGATACTTCCCTTAGGAGTTTTGACTGACAACTCCCTTGTTAAATCAAATTGGAAATATCTAATTTTCTTAGCAAACTGGGAAGATATGAAACAATGTGATGATCCAGAATCAAATAAAGCATTGGCTAAACTTGAGGAAACCATTAAATTACCTACCACCACGTCTTTCAGAGCTTCTACCTCAGCAGTAGTGATAACATAAGCCTGGCCTTGATCCCTAGGCCTTTTCTGAGGTAAGTTTTCCTGAAGCTTAGGAAATTTATTTTCATAATGTCCCATCTCCCTAAAATTGTAGCATTGGACATCGGTAGCTTCCTTCTTCCCCTTGCAATCACGAGCTTGGTGGCCTTTTTCACCAAACTTGTAACAAACTCTCATTCCTTTTAAGCAAGTACCGAGGTGTTTCTTCCCACATTTATTGCAGGATGGATATTCAACTTTTTCCTTCTTCCCATTATTTTCATTTCCAGATTGATCAGAAGATCTCTTCTTCTCTTGCTTTGCTTTAAAGTCATAAGACTTAGAGAATTCTTTTTCTGTCTTGATAGCACATGAGACAATATCTTCGTATGATGAGAAGGATTGTGAGACTAATGCTCGACGAAGAAATGGTTTTATCCCATCAAAGAAACGATCAATCTTAATTCTTGGGTTACATATATAATCTCTAGAATACCTTTCTAACCTTGTAAAGTTAGCCTCATACTTTTCGAGATTCTCATTCTCCTTTTGTCTCAGACTTAGAAATTTCCTTTCCATATCTACTCGATGGTCACGAGGAAAGTATTTTTCTAAGAAAATATCTTTGAAATCCCTACATTCCATATTTGATACTTCATCATCTTCCTTTATGTTTTAAATCAATGAACACCATTGATCAACATCTCCAGTGAGGCGGTAAACTGCCATGATAACTTTTTCCCTTTCACTACTCCCCAAGGCATGAAATATTTTCTCTAAGGAATTTATCCATTGATCAGCTACTAAGGGATTTGTACTCCCATTGAATATTGGTGGTTGTTTCCTCATTAAATGGTGTAACATTGATCCTCCACGCTGCGGATTAGGGTGCTCCATACGGGTAAGGTTATTATTCATAACCTGAGTGAGTTTTCCCAGTATGGTGATTAGTTGATCAGCACCAGTTTCATCACTAGCTCCACTATAATTATCTTGAGCAGGAGGGAAATCCCTATATGGAGTGCGTGCATTGATATGATTTCCATTTCTTCCACTAGGCGCCATTTCTAAACAATGGCATAAACTATATCAGTTTATGAATCAAAATACATAATTCCATACTTGTTAAACACTTAACATAAATTGAACTATTTATGGATATAATCCATAATAATAAAAAAAATGTTTTATTTGAGGAATTATATACTCATAAACCCTTCATAATGTTTTGTAAAGAAAATGAAAATTATCCTAAGCATATCCACCGGGAGTGTCGTAACCAAGAGTGCAGCAAGACCCGTTGTCGTGCACCAGTTCCTGTTCGAGTCTAGCTCAAAGTGGTGTTTTTGGGTTTTACCCCTAGGTACATCTGTGCCAGAGCCTCCTCTACCTGCTCGTATCCAGACAGGGATGTATTTCTCAGAAAACTCACAAAATCTCTACAATACTAAAATTCTAGTAAGTTCTTCTATACTCATCCTCAAAGTATATCTTAGGGATATGTGCTCTAATCAGAGTTTATCTAAATATAGCTTCCAAGGTTTGTACTAAACTTCCTCTGATACCAACTGTAACGCCCCGACCCCAGTTACCCAGAGTCGGTTCATTATTACATAACATTGGCATGATCACAAAAGATCAAGTCTCGAAAGACCGATTAGTTTAGTAGCCTTGAAAACACTAGATATATTCATAAGTATTACATTACATCATAAAGTGAAAAAAAACTACAACAACATCTTGAATTCATATCCCATCATACATTCCCTGCAGGTCATTCATAAAATACTTCTTCACATCCTGGGAAAAATTAAAACATTGAAAAGGGTGAGCTCAGATGCTCAGTAAGGATAACAATATAGCTGAAACTTTCATAAATAAACATAAACATTTAAGGCAATGTATAACTAAAACAAAAGCCTTTTAAACTTTAACTTCAGCATAATATGTCAAAGATAAAATGAAATAATTCCATTTACTTATTCACATGGATATTCTACTAGTCTAATAATCACATGCAATATCAATAACCACTTTCATAATGATGGAATGCATAATGCTAGACTATCATAACCACATAGTCAAGGCCTTGTGCCAAGAATACAAATAAGATTTTGTCCAGGACTTGTGCCAAGACACTAGTTTATCTCATGAGACCTGCCGATACATCAAGGAGCTATAGAGGGCTCCACCCGTCACTTATTAAGTCCAATGTATTCCTCATATGAACAGGTTTAAACATAACATAAACATTCGTATTAAAACTAGCATACAAAATGTCAATACTTTCTCCATAAACCATGAATGGTATAAAAATAACACATCCATAGTCAAACATATCACAAAAACTTCAATACAATATGGAAGTTTTGTATCATAATAAATAAACTTCAAATAATCTTAAAATCCATCAAAGGATGTTGACATAGATGAAATCAAAACTATTTGAGAGAAATATATCTTTTTTTGAAATAATTTAAAATTCACATAATTATAAAAGAAAACATTTACTTTGAAAATATTCTTATAAGATTATAAGGTAAGCTTCGATGATTTTATAATGGCAGAAAATAGCCTCACCCGCCGTATAAGTTAAAAAAGACATTCTTACCTTAATTCTGTCGAAAAGGTTAAAAAGGACCTTGTTTAGAAAATGACAGAAAGATTCCTTTATAAACTTCTTATAAAAAGTCAAACAAGGGTATAAATGACTTTAACCCATAGTCTGTAAAATAGTAAGAATTATTTGAAATACATTTTTAAGAAACATGGATGTGGATGATAAAGAGGCCCTAGTAGATAATTACATATAAACAACCTCGAATAATGAAGAGATTGTGAAATAAAACCATACCTTGTAATTTTCCTTGGTCGAGGGTAGGTTAAACTCATGTATAATAGTGAAATAATTTTTATTAAATTATAAAATAATCATATACATTAATATGATATCATATATGATCTTTTAACATTTCTTTGTTAATAATATTTTAGTATTATCGTCGTTTCGGGTGTTAACTTACTCGTTTTATTTTATATGTTTTGTTACATAAGCCATGTTTGTTATGGATAAGTTGTATCTTATTAATATCCAGAATGATATCAAGTCCTTAAAAATTATTTTTAATCATCAAATGAGAATTATACTTGAATGGATACGATGGGGAATGAATCTCATTGCGTTCGTGGAGACAGTAGTCCGTACGTACGCACGAGCGACAATATCATTCCTTTGATATTAAAATAATATATAATTGGATTGTGTATAATATATACAGAATAATTATAATGATATATTTATTATTTACATGAATTACACATCATTATTATACCCATCCAAATAATAATGTATTGAATAACAATTACACCACGACGTGGAGACGGTAAGTCGTACGTACACACGTATGGTGACATGTCATTCAAAGGATGGATAGAATATTGAATATGGTTGTAACATATTTATAATAAAATCATAGTATATAGAAGATACTAGATTTATTATTTTAGAATGTAAATAACAAATAAAGAAAAAGTTGAAGAAGAAAGGAACTTGGAAGAGGGTGGTGAAAACATTACCTCTTCTTCGGGTTCTTCCTTTTGATTTGATCAAAAGGGATCCTTAGGTTGGATTTATGATCAAACTAAGGCCTCTAGGTTGAATTGAGGGAAGGTTAGAGAATATTTGGGTAGGTTTTGGCTGATCCAAAAGGCTTTGAAGGTGTGAATTAGAGGGAAGGGGGAGTTCCCTCTTATAAGAGGGGTGAGGGGCACCTTAGGAAAAGCTAGAAATATTATTTTATAATAAATTCATATTAGGTTTATAATGGCCCCAAAGTGGATTATTTAAAGGTTAAGGTGGGGATAGGTCTAAAAACACTTAACCAATAGTTTTTAGATAGGTTTGGGTTACTATGTTAACTTTATCTTTTTGATTTAACTCTTAGTTAAATAGTTTGACATTTACCATGTCTCTTTGTATATTTATATTATATAGTAAATAAACTTACTATAAACTTTCAAGAGACCCCAAGTGTTCAATTAATAATACACCTATCATTATATAATTCCTTTGGCTGAACCTTATATTTTTAGGAATAGAATATCAATTAATAATATAATATTTATTTTAAAAACTCTTTTATGTCAATTTTGACACTATTGGGTATTTTGTTTTTGATAATTTGATAACAACATTATTACTTAGAAACAAATTTATATAACCAATAATAATATGTCATATTAACCTAGAAAATTAGTGTAATTCATAAAAAGTCTCAAATTACATTTATTTGGATATTTATATTATCAATTATTTTAATATTTCATTAATTAGGTAATTACTGCATCACCATTGTGTCATAAATAAATTAAATTATTTAATGTCTAAAAATTATAAATAAAATACAATTATTTAGGAAATATTTTTATCTTTATAATTAATATTTATAATCGAATTTATCTTATGTATAACCCTATATTAAAAATGTTTTAGTTAATAAACTTTGATTTTAACTCTTTTAACTCTTCTTTGAATTAAATAATAATAAATGTCCTAATCTAATCCAAGTGGACCTAAATGATAATATTTTATTACTAAGGTTGTTTTTGGTCGAGATACACTTGTAAAATAGAATTAGGACATGTGTTAGGGTAATATTAATATCATTTTTACCCTTAATTACCCTATTTACTTTTAACCGTGGTAAATAAAAGCAAAAAGTTACTATTTACCAAAAATTATTTTTATCTTATTGAACCACATTTTACTACTTGATATTAACATTTTCTTTCATATTTTTGAAATTCCACTCACAGAAGCGGTACAATTAAGTTTTATGTGAATTTCCAAATTCTCCTAGGAGGTGGGTAAAAGACAGTGAAAAGTTCAATAAAATTTTTATACATCTAAAATTATTCTAAACTAACTACAATTAATTACATTGAACTTATATAGGTATTATTTATCTATTTTGACCTTAATTAAATTTAAATAAAATAAATAATTATTTAAATAAAAATTCGGTTTTAAACTATAACTCAGTTTTTTTCACTATTCATCAAAAATTGAATGTTTTCAGAAAAATACAAAAAATTTACCCTAAGATAATTTTGATTTTCCAAATCCAAAAATGAAGTCCATTTTGAAAGATAAAATTTATAAAATTTCAAAAATTGGGTATTACTATTCATAACGGCTAGTTTGATTGGTTGTGGTGTGTGTTAGAACTCGAAGTTGCGTACAACACACGCTACTGTATTATTCAAAGAGAAGCGTACCGTGGAATCTTGGGGTGTTACAGAGATGGTATCTCCATGGACTTTGTGACAGGGATTCCACATACGTCCAGGGGATATGATTCCATGTGAGTGATCATTGAACGACTCACCAAGTCAGCCCACTTTCTACCCATTTGAGAGAAGGGATCGGTAGAGGGCTTGTGATGCCTCTATGTACAGGAGATTGTACGACTTCATGGGGTTCCATCGAAGATCGTCTATGACCGTGACACATGTTTTACATCCTGGTTATAGAAGGGATTATAGGAGGTGTTTGGGACTTAGCTACGTTTGAGCACCGCCTTTCATCCACATACGGATGGTCAGACGGATCTGACCATTCAAACACTGGAGGACATGCTATATGCTTGCGTCCTAGATTTTGGACATAGTTGAGAGGATCACTTTCCCTTGGTGGAGTTTGCACACAACAAAATCTATCACTCCACTATCAGTATGGCACCATTCGAGACCTTATACGGTCAACCTTGTAGATCACCTCTATGCTGGATAGACCCAGGGGAGTCAACACTTATGGGTCCAGAGTTGGTACGTGCTACCAATAAGAAGATGCAAATCATACAAGAGCAGATGAAGACTACACATAACAGACATAAGTCTTATGATGACAGGAGATGGAGGCCCTTGGATTTCAAGGAGGGAGACCACGTCTTCCTACGGGTCTCACCTCGATGAGGTTTGAGGAGATTTGGCCGAGGCGGTAAACTCTCACTGAGTTTTATCGAACCTTTTCTGATACTTTAGCGGATTGGAGAGGTGGCATACCACTTGGCACTACCAACACAGTTGGAGAGGGTTCACGACGTCTTCCAAGTATCCCAGCTGAGGATATATGTGCATGACCCATCTCACGTCATCGACCATGGCGATCTAGACTTTGATGATGGGGAAACGTTTATGGAGGTTCCAGTGGAGATTAAGGATTGAAAGGAGTGGGTCCTTCATGGATGATCGATACCTTTGGTGTGAATTTTCTGGTAGTATGAGAACCTACAGGAGAGCACATGGGAGGGGGAGACTCAGATTCATGCTCAGTACCCCCATTTGTTTCCTTAGTCTATGTTGCGGATTTCGGGGAAGAAAATACCTAAGGTGGAGAGAATGTAAAGAACTGTATTTTCCATGTATTTTTTTTAATTATATGTACTTATTACGAGTCTAAAAAAATTGATGGCACATGATTCTGAGGCCCAGTGTGCCCGGAATGAATTTCTGAACTTTTTTTAAGGTACGTTCAATAAATGCACAGATGGCTTTTTATATCTTTTGAACCGGTGCTCAGATTAAAAATCCAAGGGCACCATTGAATCCATAGCACCAGGATTCTCTTAAGGGAGGATTCATTTCGACCGCAGTAAGTCTGGAGAAAAAGTTAGATTTTGGACTTGTTAAAATAATAATAATATAACTTTGTTCTTTTATTTCTTTCTTTCTTTTCCTCCAATGGAAAAGCAGTAGTGGTGGGACCAACGACATGTCAATCCATTAAATGGATTGAATCCTCAAATCCTTTGTAAAAATTCCATTGGAATTAGGAAGATTCATATTAAATGAACCCCCATTAATTCCACAGGCGTAACTCACCCTCCCCCTCTCTTATTTATATGGATCTTGGTGAGAGGTATTGGAACAACTTCACAAAATGACAAAGTTCTGATAAAGTACCACGACACCAATCACTTGGAGGATAGATCTGGTTCCAGTGAGCGGTGACAAGTAACACTGAATCACTAACCGAAGGATGATGTTTGAGTGCCAATGTTGGCGGCTTGTTACGGGGACGACGAACACCAACTCTTCCTCAATCGTAGGCATTCTCCAACGACCTTGAGGTAGGGGGTTTGTTTAAAGTTCATATTTGATTTTTTCCTTGATTCTGTTCATTATCATATTAATGCAGAGGGTGTGGTCTAAACAAACAAGGCCCGAACCCCCTCCCCGCTCCATTTAAGATGTGTTCTTCGGGGATGTTTTCCTCAGGGTGATGACAACGAGAAGACGACGACAACATGAAAGAAACAACTAAAATGCCGGCGCACCAAGTCTACGGTGGCCGACAGTGGCCAGAGGAGACCCGCAAAAACCAGCCGTGGGTGGTGGAGGGCGGTGCGTGACGACGCGCCGTGGAGGTCGGAGTCATCCAGCCCAAGTCGGCCGCACAGGACAAGGGGCGACACCTGCAGGCGCCGGCGGAAGCTACAGTCACAGCCAGCGGGCCACAATAGGTGAAGAGCAGCGCGACCCTGCGCCGTGTCGGTTTGGCGGACCCCCGGTCGGTCAAAACGGTCAACCGTTACACGGTGGGGAAGCACCCCACTGGCTGATCGAAACGGACCCGCACCTGTGGGGCTAGCTGGGAAGACTCATCCGCCTTCTAGCAGACCTAGCTGGACATAGGCTGGGCCGAACCCACGACCCATTGGGCCAATGCGGGGTGGGCCGAGCCCCACCTGACGGGTCAGGCCAACCACGACCTGGGCCCATGAACCGAACTGGGCCGAACCTGACAGGTTGGACCCAGTAAACTAGGCCAACCCTTACCAGGCTGGACCTGAGTGGGGTCAGGTAGACCCCGAGACCCATTGGGTCGAGCCGACCTGACTGAGTCGGACTGGGCCCAAACCCAACCGGTCCCTGAATAAAGAAACGCCCGTAACTGATGAACCGAGTGTCTGTTCGACATGCCGTCAGTGGAGTTGTGATCCCTATTGGGAAGCGGTCCCTTTTTCATATCCCAGCGGGCCCAAACGAGCCAGGCTAGACCAAGGTGCGATCACCCCCATTTCATGGAAAGGGGTGTAACTAACATACCAGACATTCATTTGATGAAACGTCTGCAGCGCCGGGACCCTTAGGATGAGGCAGTCCTTTTGGTATACTCCACTTGAGTTTTGGAGAAAGTTGGAGTATGGATAGGTTGGATTTAATCCAAATCCAACCAGGCCCTCGGAACTAAAATGCTTATAAGTCACAGATCAGGCGTCTGATTGACGCGCCATCTGTCGCGTTGGAACCCTTACGACATGGAGGTCCTTTGGGATACTTCTTCATGGATATTCATTATGGTTGAGTTAAGACTGATGGATTGAGGAGTGGTTCTCCCAGAATCAAGTGTACTATGAGCGGGAATCCAGTGGCTGGCAGTGAGGTGGAGGTTGGAAACAGATCATATGGAGGTTAGTACCGAGCGATCCTGTGTGGGTCAACACCGATCCTGTGTGGGTCAGATCCTATACGGGTCATCAACAATCCTATGTGGGTTAGTATATACTGATCCTGTGTGGGTCAGCACTCAGTGATCTTATATGGGTCAGCACATATTGATCTTGTGTGGGTTAGTGGGGGTTAGTACCTATCGATCCTATGTGGGTTAGATCCTATGTGGGTCAGCGGAGGTTAATACCTATCGATCCTTTGCAGGTCAGACTCCGTATAATCAGCATCAGTTCCTCTCGACAGAATAAGATGATCTAGCTTATGAACTAATCACCTGTACTTTTGTGCCTCACTTATATACCTGATCGTGAGCCGAGTCTTTTATCTTCATGGTTTTATCTTCATGGTGTTACCTGTGTGGTACTTTTACCTTCGTGGTGTTACCTATGTTGTACTTTTACCTTCGTGGTGTTACCTTCATGGTGTTACCTTTGTGTTACTTTTACCTTCATGGTGTTACCTTTGTGGTATTTTTCCCTCATGTATGAGATGAGTATATCTTGGTAACTTAGTTATATGTATGGACATATACCTAAGTAGATTTTTTGACTACTCCGTGCTTTGTGGTTGAGGTCTTGCTTTTTGGAACTCTGGGAGACCTTCAGGGCTCTCAGGGTCCCTACTGAGTATCGTTATACTCACCCCTGCATGGTCTACGCCCGTACCTTGTTATGTCTTGTGCATATGATGAAAAAAGTTGATCGAGGCTGAGGGAGCCATGACTGGACGGTGCATGGAGGTGGACCTTTGACACGACGAGCTGCAGTGACTACTGATCGTGAGCTATACCTACCCTTCTGGTAGGATCCTTGATGTATGATCCAAGAGTTATTTTTCTCCTTTCAGTTGTACTTGTATGTTTCAGTTAGGCTTTTATTCCAACCCCTTTACTTTTAGTACACTTTTTACAACAACAATTTACTTTGCGGTTGCTTATTGTTGTGTTCTCAGTTTGTGTGTTTGTACAGGTTTAAAGGAAATGCCTTACCGTTATAGGGATATGCCTTTTTGGTGATAGTAACCATCCCCTGGCCTATAGAAGGTAGGCTTGGGGTAGTCACATCATGGGCCCCAGGGGATGGGTCGTGACAAAAGATGTTTTAAATCATTCCAACAAGTTACATATCCGGGTTGTAAATAATACATCCAAGCAGTTCCATCAAGTGAGAATGTTAATGATCTTAGTTTTATTTGATCTTTAGAGACATTTCTTGGTTTAAGGTTTGAGAAAACCATATTAAATTCTTTTAAATGTTTGTTTTTATCCTCACCAAATAATCCATGAAATTTTGGAATAAGGTGAATTGACCCAGATTTCAGTTCAAAGTCCGATTTGAGATTTGGGTATGCAATAAAATTTGGTTGATAATTAATATATGGTGAAACCAATTCTCAAATGGTTCTATTAAGTTAATTATTATTGTTTCCATCCATTTTTTCTTGTTTTAGGTTTGATTTATAAGTTAATATAATTTAAATGTTCTTAGAATGGAGGAATTATCTATCGGGTTGAATGTTGAAACTTCCCGTAGACTAAGACTGTCTAATTTGAACCCTAAGGATACATTAAATCTCAGGGTAAAGATCTAAGAGATCCTCTAGATTAGTTCATGTCATAAATAAAATAAAAATTAAATGAAGAAAAGTAGACCATAATAAAAAAAATTATAAGTTTGATATGATGGTCCAAGAAAGAAAAAAAGAAGAAAATAAAAAAAAAGAAAAATTGAGAAAGGGGAAAGAATAAAGAAAGAAGATAAGAAAATAATAAAATGAAAAAAAACCTATAATTGGTTGAATAAATTAATTTCCTACTCATAAATAAATCCAATTTGAAATTTTATATCATGATATCTCTCAAATGATGTGTTATTTTTACTTCTTAGGTGTAGTAGAGTGGCTGACCAAGACCATCTCTCAAAGAAGGAAGTAATTTAAAACAACATATTAAAGGTATTTTGAAAATAAAATAAAATATCATAAACACAATAATTTAAATTATGTGGTTTTTTTATCATTTATAAAACTAGATAAAGTATGTTGTAAGAATATTTCATTTCTTCTCTTTTTCTTCTTCTTGAAATGATATCGAGAAAACACAACGGGAAGATGTTTTTTAGAAAGTGAAATTGATATTACTACACCTCTTCACTTAATTATTAACCATTATCATTTATATTAATATACACTTAATTATTATCCCCTAATTTTTTAACCTTATAACCCTATAATAATTAACCACAAAGATGAAGTGAATTGAACCCTAGGCTAGCTTCAGAACAAGCAATTGTAGAACCCTGTGTTGATTGTCGTTCTAAGGCTAGATTATGGTTAGTGTTAAATTAGGGAAAATATATATTATTTAAATTAATATGAATTGATTTTAGGGATTATATTTGAACTCTATAAATTTATTCTGTGTGGTTTTTTACCGATTAAGACCATGCTCTCACAATTCACACATTACTCGACCTCACGAGTTTTGTGTAAATTGTTCAATTACTTAGTTAGTTTATTTTAAATTAAAAATTCAATTAATATATCATATAAATTTAATTATAGTATCTCATTTATTCAAAATAAATAAATTAATAAGGTTATAGTTAGACTAATTACTAAGAAAAATTACGCTTCCATGGGTGGTATAGTCACTGTCGAAACGTTTTGCATTCATAAAGGTCATGGAAAGGGTATAACCCGATAAAATTTCTACTCTTGATTTCCAGAACAAATATGATGAGTATATAAAAATAAATTGAACAAAATAGAATAAATAGAAGATAAAATAATATTTTTATTTCAATAAAAAAAACATTACAACAAAGAAGAGGAAAAAAAGAGCATTTTGGAGGAGATCCTAGCTTGATAGCTTCCCTCCTCCAATGGTGAATTGAAATGAAAATTAATCACTTATACTTTACTAAAAATATTATAAGTCACTTAAAACACTCTAAAAATGAGAAAAATACATATTTATAGAGTGGAGGGGAGGCTAGGTTTAAAATAGGTTTCAAGTGTGAATGGGGACATTCATCCAAATAATTTAATCCAAATTGAATCGACTATTTTTCCTCTAAAATGCATGAACCATTTATCCTTATAGAAGGATGATTCATTAGAAATTTATTTTTCTATATTTTTCTCTAATTTTGGGCCCAATTCAGTCATGGATGAAGAATTTATGGCCTAAATATAGAAGTGGTGTCCAATCTAGTGAGTCCAACCCATATTTGAATTCAAAACCCTTTTACTCTAATCAAATGCATGATTTAGCTCTGATGTCATGAATGAAAGTTGTATAAAATTGAGTTAGGAACATTTTTTTAAAATTTTAAGTTTAAATAATACACATAAAATAGTTATTTTTAAAATACTACAGTGAACTTTGAAGTGGAAAAACTGTAATTTTCATCAAATTTTCAAATGAATGATCTAATCCAAAATATTCTATAAATAAACATATTTAGAACAATGTGATGAAATTATTCCATTTATTATCAAAAAAATATTCAATAAAATTTTATTTTATCATGGAGTAATTATTTTCTTAAATTCAGCTACCCATTTCCCTCAAAATGGATGCATGCTAATGTTTGACAAAAGAGTATGAAGATGGAGTTAAATAGTTCATCCAAATTTCAATAGAGCATGCATACGACCCTTATAAAATCCTTTGTCTGTGTTTACATTGTTTTTATTTGGGAAAAATTAAATGTTTGACTGCTCGTGTAGATAGTGTCTTCTGCACATGATGATGTTACCAATCCCTAGGAAGAATAAACTATTGATGATGAAACTAAAGAATGATTAAGGGATCAATAGAATGTTGATGAAAAACAACAACGACAAAGAAACATCATAGTGTTGAATAAAATTATCAAGGAAAAAATTTAGTGTATAAAATTTGAGTTTGGTTGGAATCAACATGACCAACCTATTAACCCCTAACAAGTCAATGTTCATTAGTTATGTTGGGGCCACAATGAGGATGAATGCACCGATTTATATTGATTCATGACACCACATCCAATCTATAATTAAGGAAACCCTTTGGAAAGATATAAAAGCAATGTTACAATATACTTTCTCTATTTTAATGGAAAATTATATAATGAAATATTGATTTAATTTTCATCATTCCTTGAAAAGTTCATTTATTTTAGAATATTTCTGTAATAAATTTGTATTAATGTCTATTGGAAAATCCCATAGCAGATTTTGGAATCTTCTTACCAAGTTACATGTTAGGGATATTTAGGGGAAAGTAAAGTCTCAGCCACCATTTAGTTATGCACACATTATAAAGCAGTAAACATGGACTACTTTCATCAATATTCTCAATGAGAAATCATTTCAGGTGAATTGTAGTCGATAATATATTATTTTACATTATTATTTTTATAAAATTTGATTCAAAATTGTTAATTTATGAATCAAAAAAAATTGTGATGAAAATAAAGAACGTGCATCAAAACCAATGTACTCCTATCACAAAGAAAGTATGGAGCACACTTCACTAAAGAAGAAATTTATATGTATTTTAAATCAAAAATAAAATTTTTATGCGATATAAAACAACATATGATTCTTTATTTATACACAGATTGATGAATCAAAATCCGAATACACTTCAATCCCATTTCATGTGAAATGGAAGGAGTTTCACATAAATAAGGAGGGTAAACTAGTTGATGAAAACAAAAAATAGTTTGGGAAACATGTGTAAGTATGACATAATATTAATTATTTATGATTTACAATAGTATTATATAAAAATATCTATTTATGTTCATATTTTTTTATATGGGTTAGACACAATAATCAATAATGACTGTACCATAAGGAAAACTACTTTAAGTATCTTTTAAGTGGCTAGAACAATATGGCCATGTTAGAGGATTAGGTTTTGGAGTGTCCCCTCGAACATATTTTGAGAAGATAAAACCACATGAAGATACATATAATATGTTGAAATGATTGAAAAAGAAAATAGACTCACTATAAGCTATTATTGTTTGGTCTGGTTTGGAAGACCAATGTATGAGAAAGGATCAAAGAAAACCGAAAGTGGAACAAAAATCCGCACATGAACCAAATGACACCACTAGATTTGAGGCTATTCATTCCCCCCAACCACATAACTTACCCAAGGTAATCAATTTTTTCATTACTCTTTCTCTTAAATTTGAATCAAACAACTTTTGATAAATTTATATTACTGAAATTATGTAGGGTATAGTTGTATGTGATTTGTGTCTGTCAACACCCATGAACTGCCTTATTGTGAGGGGTATGATGTATAATATCCTAGATGACAAGAAACACCATAAATAACTTCCAAAATATCACATGAGAGTGGGTATTGAGGTAGCTCATGAGCCGACTACTGAGTTGTCTATTCCACTTGATGATCCAGATATTACAATAGTCAATACTGCTATTGGAAATTTCATTGCACAAATATATAATCTTATAAAGATACATGAGGTATTTCTTTAAAAAAATTCATATGAAAAACCTATAATGGTTTATGAAAAAAGGTCTGAAGTGAGGTATGATATTACAGATGGATAAAGTGATAGGGAAACAAAAGGTTGGATCAAGACAATCTAGTGAATCAACTAAGAAATCAAAACAACTTTTCGAGAGTACCTCCTCCCCGCCAGTTCCATAACAACATTTATTATCATTAAAACTTCATATAGACACCACATTTAAAGATTAAAATATGTATTACATTCCATATGAAAAAGAAATATATAGAACTTTCATGAAAAATGTAATTGGTCTCAAGACTATAAATGAGATTCTTAAGCATGAATGGCTGGGCATATTAGTTGTGAATACATATATAAGGTAAATTTTCATAATACATCTATCCAAATAGTGAGATAATATGTTTATTAAAGTTAATAACTATTCATATTTTTTTACAGGAGTTTATATTACTACTATATAAAGGGAAAAATATGTGAATCATGATTTTGATTCATTAATTCCTGTATCATTTCTACAGAAAAACTTACTTTGGATAAGAAAGAAATTGAGAAGAAAAGAGATGCTCTACTTAAAGAATTTGAGAAAAAAATATCAGATGATAGACTATTTTTGATGCCTATAATGCAGAAGTAAAATTCTACAATCTAATCACATAAAATATATTTTTATTTTTTTCATTACTTATTTATTTTTTGTTTTTTAGTTAGCACTGGATGATGATCATAGTCAATCTGGATACCATAAATATTTATTTTTTGGATCCAATGCATGGATATCCAGCAAACCAACCATACATGATGTGTATTGTGAATTTTTAATACACTACAGCCAACATTTCATAGATAAACTTCAAATTATATGTTTTAGTTTGTGTTTTAACAAGATTTTTTTATGATAGGAATATTGATAAATATAGGCTAAATCAAGTCATGGATTCAGTGAATGAATAGATAAATCCAATGGATTACTAAAAATGAAAAAAATTAAGGTATATATAGAAATATTTAACTATCAAGACATATTTCAAAACAATTTACTTATTTTGTTCAATGTTTCTATAGTTTTTGAAGCAAGATAATAGAAAATATTGTGGATATTATGTTTGAAAATCTATGAGAGATATCATAAATCATGAAAAGACCAGCATCCCCTAACAAGTAATTTCTGAAGGTAATTTTAATTTCATTAAATATATTTCTTAATCATTTGTTTGTCTATATTTTTCTCAGTATTATCAAGATTTATGACAACCTTTTTACTCAAAAGAATAAGTAAATTTGTTCAGAGATGAGTGGGAATTGTACATGTTGGCAAAATGTTTATAGACAACAAATTTAGGTGGTTACCTGCTATTTTTTTGATCTAGTATGAGCTATGACCTTAGAAATATATTTGGAATTTGTTTCTCAAGAAGAAGTATAATGAAGGAAATAAATTTGTTTTAAAGAACTGAACTTAAAACAATAAAATTTTTGGGAAATGGTGGAGGTGGAGGTAGAGTTAGAGTTGGAGACCGAGGTGGAGGAGGAGGTAGAGGTGGAGACTGAGGCGGAGACCGAAGTAGAGGAGGAGATGAAATACTAGCTTGAAAACAATAAAATTGTTGGATAATAGAGTGGAATGAGAATTATATCAAGGTTGTGTTTAATAAAAATTGTTAAAAAGTTCACACAATAATTTTCACTTAAGATAAGATCTATTGTTCAAGAATTTCAGGTGGCTTATTATTTTTTTCACCTCTTGTTTAAGTGATTTTATATAGGAATTTAATTGGAGGAATTTTTTTCAGAAACAAAAAAACACCACTTATTTTTTCAAATTTATTATTATAGGATACGATTTATATTATCACATTCCAAGTACTATAAAATATTACTGAATTTTGAAAGCAACCCCTCACCAAGAACAAACTTAAAAAAAAAATAGTTTCCTGCCCATGAATTCTCTACACTACAAATAAAGGTTCTTAATAGCGGAGCCAATAATCACTTGAGAGTTATACAACACCAATAAAATCATCAGATAGGTATATAATCTAACTCAAATTTTTGAATAAATTTGTGTGTAATCAACCACTAAATCCAATAGGTGTATAAGAGAACTATTGGAGGACAACCAACATTGATAGATCATGGTCATCGAGGAGGGATGATGTCAAAGGAAACATGAAATCAAATGAAAAAAACCCCCTTATGAAGAAATACTTGAAAATAAAAAATCCACTTCAAATGAAATCATGAAGCATCGAAAATACAAATGAAGACCCCTTTGAAAAAAAAGCAATTAACATGATCCAAAAGCTCTAAAAAAATAAATAAATACAAAATTTCATTGACTGAATCATGAATTTTTAAAAAATAACAATACAATGGTTTTACTTTGGTGGGTGGTGGAATTATTTAGGTTATTCGATAATCAATTAGATACATGATATAATATCACAAATTCTTGTTAAATCCTTACAAGTAACATTCATTATGCATGTTCACATTCATTATGTAAAATGATCCATGTTCACAAGATCATCAATAACAAACCCATCATTATTCTCAATAAAAAATACATGAAAATAGGGATATTCCCATTTTTATGAACAAATAATTATGATGTTATGTTAGAGTTTATCATCATCTAGAATATTGAAAAGGATATATTAATCTATAACAAAATCCAAGAAGACTTAATGGGCACACTAGATTTTAGTGTCATTTAGATGCTATAAAGGACTATAAAGATGTTTAATACTGTAAAAAAGGGGTAAAAAATTTATAATGGAGTTTAGTGTATTCTAAAAATACATAATGAGTCACATTAAATTTTTTTCCATTAAAGATGGTAAATGGTTTATCATGGAGTTTGTAATCTATATGATGGTGAAAGGGTAAGATAGATTTTAATGTCATATATAAATATTTATTTTAGTTCAATCAATTAATTCTAACATGTTTACACTAATGGTTAATGTTTTCTAGGAATAAATGAATTCGTCAACAAGGATGATTCACTTCTGTACTATGATCATGCACTCAACAAGGATGATTCACTTCTGTACTATGATCATGCACTCAACAAGGATGATTCACTCATGATGATGAAATTTTCTTTTTATTCTCCAATGAATTCAATATTTTGGATTATCAAACTGCAATATTATTAAATGGCCTAGAGTGTTGAACACACTGTAGGATAAAAAGACACGGTTGAATCAACCATACCTCAAAGTAATACACGGTGTACCCAATATGACTCAAATTGTGTCGTTTCAGTTTAAAATTGAAATTTTATTAATTTATTATTTAATATTTATTTTTAATTTATTTCTTTATAATATTACTAATATAAGATTTTTTTATTATACAAGTGAATTATTTTACTCGAGTTGAGGTGGTTTATTTAAATTTTCTCATGGTCATGTGATATCGGACTTCGAGGCTACAACTGAGATAACAATAATAAGAAAATGGGTCAATGATATATACAACCATCATGAAAAGGTGCATTACTACTACTTATTTAGTTAATTTTTTCACTATCATTTCATTCATATTTTACCTTGCAAAAAAATTTCACCATTTTATCTACTATTTTTAAGTTAATTTTCTTATCATTTTTATTTAATATTTTTTTACACAGATCATTTGGGAAGTCATATTTTTCCTTCAATCATTTGCAATAAGATAGAAAAGAGAGAACATGGTGCTTTTGGATGAGTCATTTCATGCAGCATGGGGTTTCTTCTTCTATCCAAATGGAATATTTCTTTATTTTTTGTCTTGGTTCATGTGGTTGAAATAAAAACACACAACACATAATCAATCATCCACACCTCAATCAGACTCATAGTGTGATCGGTATGACTCAAACGATATGTTTTTAGTTTATAATTTATATTTTAGTTCAAGACACACATAACATACTCAAAACCAATAAAACACATTAATATTATTTTTATACTTTAGTACAAAAATCCATAAGTCATTTGTGATGTGTAGGAATCAACCACACCTCAATCTAATACAGGATGTGTTCAATATGACTCAAAGTGTTCATTATTAGTTTAAAATTGACATTTAAGTTCAAAAAACATCACTCACTGAAAATCAAACAAACACATTAATATTTTCTTTATAATTTAGTAAAATGATTCATAAGTCATTTTTGGCATGTAGGGATTAATCTCACATCAAATCAGCACACGATATGACCGATATGGATCAAAGTACATGTTTCCATATTAAAATAATATTTTAGTAAAAAACACAAGTGATGTATTTAAAATTAATAAAACACATTTTTATTGTTTTTAATACTTTATTAAAATAATCCATAAGTCATTTAAGATGTGTAGGAAGTATCTTCACCTCAATCTGACACACGGTGTGACCGATATGACTCTAAGTGTGTATTTTTTATTTAAAATTGACATTAATTTTAGTAAAAAAGAAAACTGACATACTCAAAACCAAGAAAACACATTCGAATTATTTTTATACTTTAGAAAAATAATAAATAATTCACTTGTGACATATATGAATTAGAAACACCTAAATCTGATACACGATGTTCCCGGTATGACTTAAAGTGATCGTTATCAGTTTAAAATTGACATTTTTGTACAAAAAAATATCACTCACTAAAAACCAATAAAACATGATCAGATTGTATTTATAATTTATGAAAATTATTCATAATTAATTTTTTATGTATAAGAATCAGCCTCACATCAAACCTACACATGATGTGACCGGTATGACTCAAAGTGCGTGGTTCTAGTTTAAAATGTCATTTAAGTAAAAAACACAAGTGACATACTCAAAACTAAGCAAACAAATTTGTATTGTTTTGATAATTTTTTAAAATAATTAATCAGTAATTTGGGATATTTGGGAATCATCATCACCTCAATTTGATGCACGATATGACCGGTATGACTCCAAGTGCATCTTTTTATTTAAAATTGACATTAATTTTAGTTAAAAAGATAACTGACATACTCAAAACTGAGAAAAAACATTCATATTATTTTTATACTTTATTAAAATGGTCCATAAGTCATTTGTGACATTTATAAATTATCCTCAACTCAATTTGATACACAATTTTCCCGGTATAACTCAATGTGTTCGTTATCAATTTAAAATTGACATTTTAGTTCAAAAAGTGTCACTCACTGAAAACTAATAAAACATGATCATATTGTCTTGATAATTTATTAAAATGATTCATAATTCATTTTTATGTGTATGAATCAGTCTCATGTAAAAACCACACACGATTTGATTGGTATGACTCAAAGTGTGTGTTTCTAGTTTAAAATGACATTTTAGTAAAAAACACAAGTGGCATACTTAAAACCAATAAAACACATTTATATTATTTTTATAATTTATTAAAATGATACATAATTTATTTAGTATGTTTAGTAATCATAATCACATCAATACAACTCATGGTGTGACTGGTATGACTCAAAGTGCATCTTTTTATTTAAAATTGAAATTAATTTTAGTAAAAAAGACAAATGACATACTCAAAATCAAGAAACAAATTCATATTGTTTTGATACTTTAGGATAATGATCCATAAGTTATTTTTAAATTATAAGAATAATACTTACCTCAATTAGATACATGATATTCCCAGTATGACTTAAAGTTCCTATTATCAGTTTAAAATTGATATTTTAGTTCAAAAAGAGTCACTCACTGAAAACCTAGAAAACATGCTTGAATTGTATTTAAAATTTAGAACAATGATTCATAATTAATTTTTTATGTGTATTAATTAGTCTCACATAAAACCCACAAACGATGTTTCCAATATGACTCAAAGTTCATGTTTTTAGTTTAAAATGACATTTTAGTAAAAAACACAAGCGGCATAATCAAAATCAATAAAACACGTTTAGATTGTTTTGATACTTTATAAAAACAATCCATAAGTCATTTGGGATGTGTAGTAATAATAATCACCTCAATCCAATGCACGATGTGACCAGTATGACTCTAAGTATGTATTTTTATTTAAAATTGACATTAATTTTAGTAAAAAAGACAACTCACATACTCAAAACCAAGAAAACACATTCAGATTATTTTTATACTTTAGGAAAATGATCCATAATTCATTTTTAATGTGTATAAATCAACCTCACCTCAATCTGATACACGATGTTCCTGATATGACTCAAAATTTCCATTATCAATTAAAAATTATCATTTTAGTTCAAAAAGTGTCACTCACGGAAAACCAAGAAAACACACTTGGATTGTCTTGATAATTTAGTAAAATTATTAATAAATGATTTTTTAAATGTAGGAATCAGTCTCACATAAAATCCACACACGATGCGACCGATATGACTCAATGTGTGTGTTTCTAGTTTAAAATGACATTTTAGTAAAAAACACAAGTGACATACTCAAAATCGAGGAAACATATTCAGATTGTTTTGATACTTTAGGAAAATGATCCATAAGTCATTTGGGATGTGTAGGAGTTAGATGAAACTCAATCCAATTCATGGTGTGACCGGTATGACTCTAAGTGTGTCTTTTCAATATATAAGTGTCATTTTAGTTTAAAACGCACATCACATCACCAAAACTGAGAAAACGAGAATAGATTTCTTTCTCATCATTCTATATACTATTACTTATATTATTACTAACATAAGAATTTTTTTCTTATATAGGTTAATTCTTTTTCTCGAGATGGGGTGGTTTGTTCTTTTGTACAGGCATGTTATTTTTCTCTATAATAGTGTTTTTTTCTTATATTTGTTTTGTAAACTTATTTCATTTAAAGTCAATATTTGTATTTTATTTGTCTAATTTTTGGTTCTATTTATGGCACTATAGTGTGTTGTTACAACACACAAAAATATGCCCTGTTTCTGGTGTTGTAGTGTGTTGTAACATCACACTGCAATATTCCCCTTTATCAGTGCTAAATAAAAGCATTGATAACTAGTGTCATTTATCAACACTTCTAAAATTGCTGATAAAGGGTTTCTTTATCAGTGATTTTTAGCGATGATAAAGGAACCATTTATCACTACTTTTCTTGCATTGATAAAAGCCTATGGCTTTTAATCGCGTTGTGGTAGTCAACACTTTTTTAGCACTGATAAAGGCCTATTATAACACTGTTAAAGGATTATTTTTTAGTAGTTTAAGTAATAATTATATACAAAATTCACAGTACACACTAATTTTTCCAAGTTACATTACTTTTAATTTTTTTTAAAATCATTTATTTTAATCTTTTGTTAATTGAAGAAATACTGTATTATAATTGCGTAATCATTTAAGGTAATTATTTCATTAATAAAAATTATAAATAAATTAATAATGTTAATAAGGGATTTTTATAGGGGTTATTTGATCTAGACAACTCAAAAATATGTGAATAATTGAGGGTAGGAGGTGCCCTTTTATAATTGAAGTGAGGGGCACTTCTAGAATTCCTTAAAAGATTAAATTATAATAAAGTAATTCTCAAGTAAAATGCTTCCAAACGGCCATAGATTCTAAGATAAAGTAATATGTGGTTATAATAACTTCAACCAATAAAATTTGGATAGGTTTAAGTGGTGTTTTAAACCTTATCTTTTTGTTTAACCCTTTAGTTAACTCATTTTAACCTTAACCACGGTAACAACCTTTTCACTCTTAAAGGGTTATAATTTTACTTATAAGGTAACTATTGACTCATAAATAGAAAAATTATGACATTTTAAACTATATATTATCATAATTTCTCTCTTGTAATATTTTTATAATTTTTAAATAATATAATAAAATAATATTTCCATAGAATATCATTAATTTCAATTTTGATACTATTCATTTAATATACTTTTAACGACATCAAGATAAAGTTAAAATTAAAATATAAACCTTTAATATTTTCATAATAAGTAATTATTATATAAAAAATTCTTGGGATACAATAATTTTTCCAAATTAAATTACTTTTAATATTTTTAAAATCATTTATTTTATTTTTTGTTAATTGAATAAATAATGTATTAGTATTGTGTAAGAATTTAAGTTAATTATTTCATTCCTAAAAATTAAAAATAAATTAAAATAATAAAAAAATTATATACATTTAAAATACTCATTTGTAATCGAAATTATACTCTTTTTTTTCTTATGTAATAATTTAAGAGGTATTAAATCCAAGAGAATGACATTTTTGACTTTATCTTTTACTTAAATATTATAAATGTCATTATCAAGGTAAAATGGAACCAAAGTGACTTATATTATATAATTGAATGGAATTTTCCAAAATAAACTCATAAAATAGGATAAATTAAAGTTTTTGGTTTATTTTGAGACCTTATTATATTAGTTTTAACCCTAATTAAATCATTTTACCTTTATCGTGATAATAAAAATTTACTATGGTTACTATTCATTATGACCAAAAGTAAACGTGAAATATTTACCAAGATTAGATCTCTTAATTAAAAATATTGAATTCATTTTTCAAGATTCAATTCCTAGAAGTGGTAAAAATTAATTTTACATAAAAAGGAAAAACACAATGAAAAACAATTTTTTTCAGAAAAAATGTCTTTGAAGTATAAAGATATTTTTATATCAAATTCTATTATAAAATTCATTCTAAATACCATAATTAGAGTTTTTTAATAAAAATTAACTAATTATAACTTAAAAATAATTCAAAATTGAATTTTACTTTGTAAATACTTAAAAAGAAAATGAAATTTTCAATAAAAATCAATATTTTTTACTATTCATTGAAAAATCATACATTTCTGAAAATTCTAAAAAAATCATCATAAGATTTTTTTTAATTATTAATTAAAAAATTATATCATTTTTATCAAATAAATTTCTAAAATTTTCAAAAAATAATTTTATTATTTTTTCACATAAAAACAATAAAAATATTTTTGAAGAAAATGTATTTTTGAAGCATAAAATGACTTTACTAAAAATTCAATGCTCATTTCCAAATAATTAATCAATAATTTTTTTATTATTACCTTCACACACACACACACATATATATATTTCATAATGTAGTTAATCCTATTCATACCTTCTAATTCAACGACTAGGTTATAATGATAATATTTCATGGTTTGTTTAAGTTTGGTATTGTGTATCTTGTATGCTATCAAACAAAATGTTTTTTTTTAAATTTCATGGTTTTACATTATACCCCTTCAATAAATTTCATTCTTCCAATTTTAACTTGTTCTTAATATTCAGGGGTTTGATATTTTAAAATTTCTTTTGTTGAAAACTCACATCGTGAAATGGTTTAATAAAACTTCCTCTTGAAAAGAGGGAAAGATAAATAAAAATTTCATCTGAAATAACACAAAACTAGGTTTATGAATAAAAAAACATTAGTGGTAAGTGAAAATATGAACATGGAAGATACAATTAATTCCCAAGTACTAATAGATAGTGATAGAGAACATGTTTATGAGAAAGTTAACAACCATAAAACCATAAATCTATGATGGGTGAAAAGACCATCGATTCATCATAAATGAAGGTAAAATTATAAAATTTTATTTAAATATCCTTTTCCTAAAGTTGAGGTATTATTTTAATTTCAAGATATAGAACATGAGAAAATTTAATTACTTTATTTATTTCTATATCATAAGTACAATTTCATTCATTAGTTGTGCTTTGATCAATTTCCACTTCATCTGTTACTCTAAGAAATGAATATTCAAGATGTTTTTTTCATGCCCGAAGTAATAAAATTAACTTTCAATAGATCATAAGATACATAAAATAATGTAAAGTCACTCCTCCTATGCCTAGACATTAACCAAAATAAAAAATGGTTAGCACAAGGTAAAATAATTCCCAAAATTAATAAACCTTTAAATAATACATTTCAGTCCAAAATTTATACAATAAAAACAAAGGTTACACTTAGATAATTTCATAAATACCCTCAACATTAAAGAATATTTTAATCTCAAAGGTGATCTCATACCTTTCAGTTTACACACCCAAAAATTTAAATACATTCTTCCCAATTAATCTTTCTTGTTAAATAACATGTTAAAACTAATAGTTATATATACCTCAAACCAATGAATCATCTCTCAAAATATAATTAATCACCATGATAGATCTTATAATGTCGTGAATTTCTCTAAAATATCATGAATCAAATTTAGACACTAACCTAAAAGGTAATCCTTAAATTGACCATAAATATCTCTGAAAATATTTCATTTTCAATGAATCACTTTTCAACCATAAAAATTATCTACATCCCACTATCCAATAGAACATAATTAACTTTACATAAAATCATATACAAACAAAATAGTTATTTAAACCTCAATAGAGTATTCTTCCTAAAACCCAGTAAAATTTTCAAATCACCTCAAAATAATATCACTTAAAACCTTAAAAGGGGTTTGATTCCCTCAAACCTATAAAAACATGATGGTATATATAAATATTAAGTTAACCTTGCATGAGAATATTTATGAATCCACAATCATTATTCCTCAAATAAAATCACAGTATAAAAATGCAATAAACTTCATCAAAGATGACCTAAATCACTTTGTTATCATATCCCTAACCAATTTCAAGGTCACCAATACTATAGAATTTACTTCATAAATGTCAATAATTTCTCTATACCAATTAAAAATCATCACCATACCACCAAATAGTTTTTTGAAATTTTACCAGTGCTAGAAAAAAGCACTGATAAAGCCCCTTTTATTAGCACTAAACAAAATCACTAATAAAGAGTGCCTTTATTAGTGTTTTTTCCTAGAACTAATAAAGGTTGAATTTTAACATAGCTTTGGTAGTAAGTGATTTATTAGCACTGATAAATCCTCAATATAATGCTGTTAAAATGGTGTTTTGTAGTAGTGATTCAATGTTCACTATGGCATCCCTCATTTTTATTACATAACTTTTCATTACATTTTACAAACAAAGGATCTTTAAAGTTTAGTGTCTTGGAAATCAAGAACATAATACATGAAAACATAAAATATTATTCTAATACACTTATAAGGATTTATAATAGGTTCATACTAAGTTTAATTACTGCATATCATAACCTGGGGACATACATCAAAGGAGAGGGTGAGCAGAAAGCCCAGTAAGGGAAAACAAGGGAAACAGTTTACTTGTGATATCAATAAGAACTTGATGAAATACATAAAGACATCAACAATGGAAAAAGAGGAATATAATAATAAAAATAACATGAATAATAAATTTAATATTTATATACAACATTTAATTTAGACATTCATAAGCATATCACCAAGGTCCATCCCCAAGGTGTCATAAAAATTACCACGGTTATTCACCAAGGTACCGTAAAACTTGTCATCTATAAAGATCAATTTCCTTACCCAATGCATTGGAGCGTTATTAGGGTGAACCATTAATATGTATTTATTTTCTTTTGATCCACATATATCATAATCAAAAATTTCATAAATAACCCAAATAGAATAAAAGAAATAGGTTTCATATCAAAATCGTGACGTTTTAAAAAGTGCTTAAAACATGATCATTATGTCATTTAAAACCCACAGAAAAGGAATGAGGGTTTTATGTATGTCAATTATAGAATAAAATATATAATTTTTATGTATTTATTAATACCCCTATAAATGAAATAGGTTTGGGTATTCACATAAATACATAAGAGAATTTCTTGAGAAAAAGAGAGAGATTGTGAAACGAAAATTCTACAGCATAACGGCTATGCAACATGGTTTTAGAAAACATTAAAAATAGAGGGTACAAGGGTCAACCATTCATAAAAGACTCATAATATAGTATAGGGAGAGAATATAATGGAAATAATAACATGGTATGTAAACTTGAAAGACACACCACATAAAATATAACTTGAAAGGAAAAAAGAAGTGGAGAATTCCCTTACAAAAATTTGACAGCCTAACGACATCACTTAAAAATTCAGAAAATGAGTTGATGAGAGAGAAAAGGGTATATCATCACTTGTACATAAAATTTACAGAAATAAGGATATAGAATAACATATCCCAATATAATAAAATGGAAATTAAAAGACATAACATAAAAGAAGTCTTTGACTAAAAGAGGAGGGTGAAAGGTTCCCTTAACTTGAAGAGTAACTTCTAAAACTCTAAGATCGGGACCTTGGGGGCTTGAGGAAACATTTGGAGGACTCATTGGGTGGTATAAATAACATAATTTTTTTAGAATTATTTTTTAATGAAAGGAAATGAAGGAATGGGTGGGTATTTATAGCAAAAGTGAGAGAATATTTTATTAATTTTAAAGGACACCTCATTAGTGGTATTTGAAAAAGCATGAGATTTCCCATGGTATTTGCCCATGGTATTGTCCACTTGGGACACCTAATATTATATTTTAATCCATAATAGTCGAACAACATCTTATCTTACTCATTACATCATTATTACATAGTTATGATGTCATTAAACTTACCGAAAACTCAAAACTGTATTTTTACTATTCACCGAAAATTCAACTATCTCAGAAAAATCCCAAAAATTAACCCTAACCATTTTTCAATGTGCAGATTTTAAAAGTGAACTCCATTTTATAAAAATTAATTTCATTTTAAATTATATTAAATAAATAAAATACTAATACTTAACTAATATTTTCTAAAATATTTATTTAGTTATACTATGATATAATTATATCACATTACCACTTAAGATGAATAAAACATATTTATACTTCCTTAGGTGAGGTTACTATTCCATAGGTCAAATTACCATTAATAAGGGTAAAAAAACTATTCTAAAGGGTAAAGTTACTATTCACCAAAAAATTATTTTGATCTTATTAAACCAAATTTTTCACCCTGATTACAACCATGTATGTCCAATTTTCAAAAATCATTTCATAGAAAAAGTTATTTAATAATAAAATATTTTTTTACTATTCATCAAAAAAATACTATTCATCAAATACTGTTCATAAAAAACATTATTCATCAAATACTATTCATCAAATACTAAAAAATTGAAACTTATTAGAAAACTTCTAAAAATTCAGCCTAGGTTAATTTTGACATTTGAAATTCAAAAATGATGTTTATTTTACCATAATAATTCTCTATGAATGAGAAATCTCTGAAAATTAAAATTTTTAATTCTAAAATCAATTTATCAAATTTTTCTTAATTAAACATATATTTTATTAAGCAATGCTATTCTTAAAACAAAAATGATAAAATAACAATTTTATTTATACCAAGGGATTACAAAAAGTAACTAAATCCTTGTTACATAACACCTTATAAAACCCACATTGGACCTAAGAGCAAGGTGTGCAATGGTGATGAAATCTTGGGGTGGCTCGGACAACATTACCTGAGTGGTGATTTCTATCAACTTGAACTTCTCCCGTAAGCGATTTCGTTCAAGCTTAATGTTTTAAAGTTCAGATTGGGCTTGGTCCCGAGCAAAGCCCAGTGATTCCACCTCATTCCCAAGCTCTGACAAATGGGCTTCATATGACCCGAGTCTACTAGATGAGATAATAAAATATTCTTTCTAAAAAAAATAACCATTATCATTTTTATTTATAAACACTAATCTTAACGTTAATAGTATAGTCTCCAACGTTCATATTGACCAATGATCATATAACAGTCGAAATCCAATAGTCTCATTTCAATTATACTCACTTCATTAATAAAGAGATATAGTTTTGTTGAGTACGATATAATATAGCATACATTTTCAAGAAACCATTATTATTCAAAAAGTTCGGGTCGTTACATTATCCCCCCTTAAGAAATTTCATCCTTGAAATTTCAACTCTTACCCTTAGAAGAGAAAAGGTATGGGTACTTCTGCCTCATAGTCTCCTCCGGTTTCCACATGGCTTCTTTATATTTTTGGTTCATCCAAAACACTTTAACAAGGTGGATAGTCTTGTTGCATAGAAATTTGTCTCTATGATCCAAGATCTCCACTGGCTTCTCCTAATAAGAGAGGTCATGTTCCAGTTTCACCACCTTAGGATTCAATACATGTGAAGGGTCAGTTATGTATTTAGTCAAGACGGATACATGGAATACATCATGAACTTGATCTAGATTTGGAGGAAGTGTAATCCAATAGTGTAGCACCCTAAACATTTTATGGTATGTTTATCTTAAATACATTCTATTCATCACTGTGTTCCTTTGAAACAACACTAGTTTATTTAGGATATAATCAAAACCTAGCCATTAAATATAAATTTTCCACTTCTATGTTTTGAATTTCGAAAAATGGTCATCTAGAGTTGTGATTAGTAAGTCATTTGGAGTCTGATAGAATAAACTTGATTTTTGGTGAATAGTAACACACCCTTATGAATAGTAATATGAATAGTAATATGACCCTGATGAATAGTAAATAATAATATTATTTTATTTTCTTAAGGCAATAATATAATGAGATCTTAATTAGTTTTTCAATGAGAAATAAAACTAATTGCACTTTAAGATTGTTATTTTTCGAATTAACTATAAATTTATTTAAAAATTAAATTAATAATATTTGGAAAAATAATTTTGAAAAATAGAGTTCATTTTTGAATTCTACATGTCAAAAAATGGTTAGGGTAAATTTTTGGGATTTTTCTGAAATTCTAGAATTTTTGATGAATAGTGAAATATGATAAAATACCGTATATGCAAATTATCAGTTAAATACACTATTTATGACATCATAAGTGATGTAATGACACTTGGTTAGAACTCACATGAACTTATTACTATTATGGGTCACATGAAACAACACTATTGGTTGTCTTGAGGGAAATAATAAAATAATGAATTAAATATTCAAAATTTACCCCTCTCCTCCACTATAAAACCCATCACCACTCCCTCTTTTATTCACTCCTCTAAGCCTTGAATATCCTCAAGGTTCTATCTAAATACCCTTCCATAGTCACTCATAACGACCAAGAAGCTCTTGGTCTTTCAAAAAGACCAAAATCCCTTCCCTTAAGGAGGTTCTTGAGGAAGTTATTTCAAGAGGTAAAACACCTTTCTTTTTTCTTTTAGTTTCATTTGAATTTATCTTCATTTGTTATCCTATCCTCACCTCCTCTGTCAAAATGATCATGATAACTCTAGTATCATCTATATACTGGATTTATATCATGTGAATGGAAGAACCATAATCAATATTCTTATTCCCTCCCTTTTATTTTTATAAACAAAATCAACGTCCATGAGGTTCTAATTTATAACCTTCGTGGACGACGAAGTTTTGTTCTTCAATCATTCCTTAATTAATGGTCATGAAACCATATTTATGGTTGAAACAAGTCATAATATATGTATTTTATCTTGATTAATATTCTGTAATCTTTACAGATACATAATATGGAATAATAATACAAAACAAGTTTATTGACCACAAAACTGCCAAGCCAAATTCAAGAGTTTATTTTTAACTCATCAAATGAGTCATCCTCATGGTATATAACCAGAATAATTATAAGATAATTTATATCTCTTTAATTTCACTAATAATGTATATTAACAATTCTGGATGTTTAACCATATTTAAAACCAACTTCCATTCATGAATACAAGTAAACAAATCATGAAACCAAGTAAGAAAATGCTTCCAAAACAATAAAATTGAATCTCTTAAACCCATCAAAAAGGCCATTAATGAACTTAATAAGGTTATAACATATAAATTAAATGTTTATTAGGTTATGGAATTATTAATTAATGAATCTAAATTTTATTATTCAGGTCGTTAAGAACAATCAAGAACACACTCGAGCAAAAGGTAAGGGATTGCTTAACTCAATTTTCATTCTTTGAGTTAAACATCTATTTCATTGGTTACATTGTTCCAAGAATATGTGTGAATGACCTATGGTTGTTTTATACTGTATATATACTTATATTTTTTGGATTTTTATTTTCCACACATAACTATTTCATTGATTTTTAGTCACTCTAATGACACAATCCTTGTAAGGGATCCTCTCTCTCACTTTTGTTCAAGAATATCCCCTATGTTGTGCTCTTTTATTTTTAATACCTAATGACGTGGTATGTTTTCTCACCTGAACCATAATTACCTTATGATATATAAATAATGGTATAACCTTTTACTTCTCATTAATCCCTCGTAAGAACTCTTGTTACCATGCTGACATGTTTGTAAGGGGTTTCTCATCTCACTTTCGTTTCTATGATATTTTCATTATTCACCACTTATTTCTTGTATGTGGTATATTTGTACTTCCATTTGATATATAATAAAATTATTCTCTTTATATTCATGTTATTAAATGTTTTATTTGAGGTTTATTAAGTTCTAGTCATATGATTCGACCGATTACATTGTGGTAAGAGACTTTGTCTCAACTACAATTTTGTTGTGACAAACCTTGTATTGTGAACTTAATAATCCTTATGTGGTGTACCTACTACCCATTTGAGATCAATTTTCATTTGAAATTATATTGATAATAAATATCCATAATCTCATATCATGGATATGTTTTTGTCTAAACCGTATACCATTTTACATAAAGTGTTTATTTTGGAAAGTTATTTTAATTATGGAAATATTGATGAATCCGTATACTCTACTCTATACAGATATTGAAGAGGCATATTTCTCTTGTATTGAATCAATGTATAAGGAATTCTTTGGAAATTCAGTGGTGGGTGGGTCCTGCTATAGCCCCTCGATGCATCTGTAGGTCTCATGAGACAAATCAGTTGGCGACAAACCCTTCAAGTTTGTTTCTAAAAAACCAGACAGGTTTCTACCCATAGAACTAAACCGTTTTTACGGTATTATGGTTTCATGTTCCAGATACATGACATCCAATTAATAAGCATTTTATTTATTCATTATCAGTTATTATTATTATCCATGAGTTTTTCACTATGACAAAATCTACGGATGTAGTTTCGTTCTCAGTTTATTAATGGCACTAGTTATTCATTTATTCACTATGCCATATTGATTATGTCAGATTGATTGTGATTCACTTATTATTGTACTCATTCTTCTGCTATTTTTAACCCTTACTGAGCATTTGAGCTCACCCCGTTCCTTTTTTACTTTCAACAGGTGACAAAGAGGAGATCATTTATTGAGTTCTTGTGGATGCATTTTTTAGTTTCATTATGTATTGTATTTTGTAAACTTTTCCAATGTAATTTGAGTAACATCTATGTATATAGTTTCATCATGAATACTAAACTGATCATTCCTTGGGGATTTTCATTCCTTCTAACCATTCCAATATCAAAAGTAATGAATCAGCTCCAGCCTAGAGGGGTCGGGGTGTTACAAATAGGCCACTGCTTCTATGCGATCAATGATTTCATAGGGGCCAATGTACTTGAGGTTAAACTTCCCTTTCTTTCCAAACCGC
The DNA here is from genome assembly GCA_963277665.1 of Viscum album. Lineage (NCBI taxonomy): Eukaryota > Viridiplantae > Streptophyta > Magnoliopsida > Santalales > Viscaceae > Viscum > Viscum album. Next base: position 512,377,538 of record OY728121.1, read on the forward strand.
ATGAATATATTTCATGGATAAATTCGAAGGAATATTTTTCCACCAACATAAAACTCCAAGTCCCATCGATAGTTGTCGACATAGCTCTTCTACTGAATTTGAGAAGCCTTAACGTGTTGCTGGATTGCATGAACCTTTTCTGTCATCTCTTGCCCAAGATCAGGCCCATGAAGCTTTCTTTCACTAGATTCATCCCAACAAGTAGGAGTTCTACACCACTTTACATATAGATCTTCATATGGTGCCATTTGAATGCTCAATTGGAATCTATTATTGTAAGAGAACTCAACTAATGGGAGATGTTGATCCCATCCACCTTTAAATTCCATTGAGCATGTTCTCAGCATGTCCTCAAGTGTCTGAATAGTTCTTTCATATTGACCATTAGTTTGGGGATTATTGGATGTAATAAAATTAAATTCGGTACCCAAATAATGTTGAAAACTTCTCTAGAATTTTTATGTAAACCTTGGGTCACGATCAGATACGATAGAGAGTGGTACCCCATGCAACCTTACCACTTCCCTCATGTAAATCCTAGCAAGTTGATCAAGAGAGAAATCTTCCCGAATAGATATAAAATGTGCAGTCTTGGTGAGACGGTCCAAACAAACCCATATCACATTGTTTCCTTTGGAAGTTCTTGGGAGACCAGTGACAAAGTCCATAGTGATATTGTCTCACTTCCATACTGGTATGTGTAGTGGTTGTAATACCCCTTTAGGAAGTTGTTGCTCTGCCTTCACTTTCTGACACACCAGGTACCTTGTAATGTATTCACCAATATCCCTTTTCATGTTATCCCACCAATAATGATCATGAAGGTCCCTATATATTTTCATGCTTCCATGATGTATAGATAATGTAGATCTATGAGCTTTATCCATTATCTCCTTCTTTATTTTCAGAATATATAGAACACATATTCTTGTATGAAATTTCAATACACCTTCTTAATCAATATTGAACTCAGGATACTTCCCATTCTTCACAGCCTCAAACTTATTCTGTAATAAAGGATCTTCTTTTTGATATTTCTTGATCTTCTCTAGTAATGATGGTTGATAAATCATTTGGGATAGGGTTGATGATGTCCCTTCCCTTACGATTCCCATGTCCAGTTTTACTAGGTCACCGATCAAAGGATATATTTGAATCCTCATCATTACCAGCACAACATGGTATTTTCTACTTAATGCATTAGTGAATTTGTTTTATATTCCGGGATGATAATGAATTGAAAAATCGTAGTCTTTAAGAAGTTACAACTATCTCCTTTGTCTCATGTTCAATTCCTTTTGTGTAAAAATATACTTCAAACTTTGATGGTCTATGTATATATCACACTTATCCCTATAAATATAGTACCTCTATATCTTTAGAGAAAAAAAACCACATCTAGCTCTAAATCATGCGTAGAATAGTTATGTTCACGGGTCTTCAACTGTCGAGATGCATAAGAAATCAAATTTTCATTTTTCATGAGAACATACCCAAGAACTTTCAGAGATGCATCACTAAAAATAAATAATCCTCATCTGCTTGAGGGTAGAGTTAACATGGGTGAAGTAACCAATCTATTCTTCAGATCTTGGAAACTTTACTCACACTCTTTTTTCCAGATGAACTTAACCCCGTTTTAAGTTAACTTGGTTTAGTGGATTAGAAAGTCATGAAAAGTTTTTCACAAACCGCCAATAATATCCCGCTAAGCCAAGGAAACTACGAATATTAGTTATTGTTGTAGGCTGAGGCCACTCTTCTACAACCTTTGAATTTGTAGGGTCAACTATGATTCCTTCATTGGTTACAATGTTCCCCAAGAAAGTAACTTGTTGTAAACAAAATTCAAATTTTATGAACTTTCCAAAAAGCATATCCTTCTGTAGAGTTTTCAAAATAACCCTTATACGATCCTCATTCTCCTTGCGACTTTTAGAATATATCAAAATATCATTAATAAAAACCACCAAAAAGTTATCAAGGTAGTCCATAAAGACTCTATTCATCAAATCCATAGTCAAGTTTAAGGTCCTAACAAAAAACTCATAATGCCCATATCTTGATCGAAATACAATTTTTGGAATAACATATTTCTTTACCCTCAATTGATGATAACTAGATTGAAGATCAATCTTAGAGAAGAACTGATCCCCATGAGTCTAGTCAAATAAATAATAAATTCTCGGAAGATGGTACTTATTCTTTACTATGATCCCATTCAATTCTCTATAATCAATGCATAACCACATCGATCCATCCATATTATTTACAAAGAGAATAGGTTTCCCCCAAGGAGACACACTTGGATGGATAAACCCCTTCTCCAAAAGATCTTGTAGTTTCTTCTTTAATTCCTCCAGGTCCACATTCACTATTCTATATGGGGTTTTTGAAATCAGCTTGGAACCAGGCATGAGTTCAATAGAGAACTCTACCTCTCTTTATAGGGATGGTCCAGGTAACTCCTTAGGAAATAAGTCAATGTATTCCTAAACTATAGGAACATTCAATATCCTTAGACTCGCATTTCCTTTTTCTTCTTCACCGATCAACTTCATAAAGAAGGCTATAAGAGGTTCTTCTAGACAAATATCATGTTGATATATCTCTCCTTGGAAGTTAAATGTAGGTTTTATATTCAAGACTACTGAGATTTCCTTGGTTCTTCATTTTATCTTAGCATTATACTTTAAGATCCAGTCCATCCCTAGTATAATGTTAAATTCAAACATGGGAATGACTACTAGATTTGCGATAATATTGTTATCGCTAAAGTAAATACTAGAGTTTCTAAACACTGTTTATGCTCAGATAATACCTCAAGGAGTATTGACTGATAACTTTACTTTTAGGAGTTTAGTAATTGATTCTATATTCTTTGAAAACTTGGAGAAAATAAAGGAATGCATAAAAAAAATGAAACAAAGTACTTATTATCTTTGAGAGAACCACAAGAGTACCTTCCACCACATCATCTGGAGCTTCAACTTTAGCTGTTATGATAGAAAAAGCACGACCTTGATCCCTTGTCCTTTGCTAAGACTGATGGTGATTCCCCTCTACTACCCTTGGATTTGGATAGTGATCAGAAAAGTTCCCAAACTGTCCACACTTAAATAATTGGACTTCAAGTAGGTCCTGCATCATCTTCCCTTTGTCTTTAGTGTTAGGAAGTTGAGGCTTCACCTCACTACATTAATTCCAATTGATATGGCTATCTCTTCCACACTTGTGACACTTTCCACTCTTGAGTAATCAATTCTCCGAATGCTTCTTCCCACGTGTATTACACATGGGGAGTTGCACTTTATTTCCTCCTCTTCCCTGATCAAAGCTCTTCCCCAAGCTTGGATCTATTTATTTCTTATTTTTATTGGATTTGTGAGACCACTATGTCTCACCAAACTCCAGTTTGACTTTCATAGCACTTCGCACAATCTCCTCATAGCTATCATAGTCTCAATTGGATATATTCTTCCATAGATGAGGTCTTAGTCCACTGAAGAATCTATCAACCTTCTCATTAGGATCTATGACAAAGCTAGAGGTGTAATGTGAAATCTTTGTGAAGTTAATCTCATAGATTCCCATAAATTAATTCTCCTTCTGCTTCATCTTGAGAAATTACTTCTCCATTTTTTTCTCATCAAACGAGGGAAATACTTATTCAAGAGGATCCCCCTAAACTCTTCCCACTCCATAGCTTAAATATCCCCTCTTGGCCTCGTTCTTTTAATCAGTGCCCACCATTGATCAAATTCTCCCTCTAATAGGTAAAAAACTAAGGTGACTTTCTCTTATTCAGAACTAAGAAGTACCTAAAAGATCTTCTCTATAGATCTTATCCACTATTCCGCAATCAATGGGTCGGTAGATCCACTGAATTTTGGAAGTTTTTGACGCATAAAGGACTCAAAAGAATGTTGTTACTTCTTGGTGAAAATAGTATCTTAGCTTGATTCAAGATATTTCCCATATCTTGATTTATTTGATTCATCATTCTCAAGAAAGATTCAATTCTATCTTCCATCAGAGGGTCGTCAGTGCATGGTCCATTATGGTCACCATTTGCATGATTCCTCCTATTTCCCACCATTTTCTAAAAGAAGAAAACCTTAGTGAGAAACTTGTTTTATTTAAGAATCTTATAAATATAAAAGATTTTTATATCTTAAAACATTATGCTTAAACACATTATTCAATATGAACAATTACATTTCCTATAAATCCTTCATAATGATTCACAAAAATCTTGTGATTAACCAAACATATCCCCTGAGAGTGTCAAACCAGGAGTGCAATAAGGCCCATTGTCGTACACTAGTTCCCATTCGAGTCTAGCTCAAAGCTGTGTTTTCAAGTTTTACCCCTAGATACATCTGTGCTAGAGCCACATCCACTTGTTTATATCCAGACAGAGATTTATTTGTTCAGAAACTACTTACTAAATATTTCACCAAAATACCTGGAAGTTTTCCTATATTTAAATTTTTTTATATGGTTATTATTAAAGTTTTCATATCCTAATTTCCAAAAATAAATAAACTATACTTTGATACCAACTATGGAATCCCACCTTTTTACTACATAACTTTTCATAAAATTTTACAAACAGAGGATGTTTAAATTTTAGTGTCTTGGAAATCAAGAACATAATACATTAAAACATAAAACATTATTATAATACACTTGTAAAGCTTCATTATAGGTTCATCCTAAGTTCAATTACTGCATCTAATAACATGGGGACATAAATCAAAGGAGAGGGTGAGCATAAGACCTAGTAAGAGAAAACAAGGGAAATAGTTTACTTGTGATATCAATAAGAACTTGATGAAATACATAAATACATGAGCAATGAAAAAATAAGAAAATAACTAAACTATACTTTGATACCAATTATAAGACCCCGAACTTAAACATAAATTATTCTAGTGACTTTTTACTAGAATTTATTATCATTCATACCTAAATATCTTTTAGGTCTAGAGTTTTATATAATTAGGACAAAAGCTTATATAAAATTTCAATATTAAAAAGTATATAAGTCTACAAGCCATCCATTTTTTTCATAAAAAAAAACTATTAAAATGAAACATGGTTTATTTTCATGAAAAATATTCAAATACTTTCATCATATCTTCTTTTTTGTCCTTACCAATCTTAAGACCAGTGAAAAAATTTAAAAACTTGGGATGAGCACAAAAAGCACAGTAAGACAAAACAAGGGAAACAATTTACATGTAATCTTGAGAGATATAAGTAAGAACATGAGGACTTTAATAAAGGTATGAGAAAGGGAAATATCATAAAAATAAGAAATTGGATCATAACTTGAAAATGCGGCTACAACATTTAATTTTTACATTCATAAGCATATCACCAAGGTCCATCCCCAATATGTCATAAAAATTACCAAGATTATTCACCAAGGTATCGTAAAACTTATCATCGCTAGAGATTAATTTCTTTAACCAATGGATTGGAGTGATATCAGGGTGAACCCTTAATATGTATTTATTTTCATGTGATCCATATATATCATAATCAAACATTTTATAAATAACCCAAATAGAATAAAAAAATGGGTTTCATATCAAAATCGCGACGTTTTAAAAAGTGTTTAAAAACATGATCGTTATGTCATTTTTAACCCACATAAAGAGAATGAGGGTTTTGTGTATGTAAATTAAAGAATAAAATATATAATTTTTATTACTTAATGAATATTCTTGTAAATAAAATAGTTTTGGGTATTCACATAAATAAATAAGATATTTTCTTGAGAAAAAGAGAGAGATTTTGAGACGAAAATTCTACAGCATAACAACTATGCAACATGGTTTTAGAAAACATTAAAAAGAGAGGGTAAAATGGTAAAAAATTCATAAAAGACTCATAATATAGTATAGGGATAGAATATAATGGAAATAAGAACATGGTATGGAAACTTTAAAGACATACCACATAAAAGAGAACTTGAAAGGAAAAGAGAAGTGGAGAATTCCCTTACGAAAATTTGGCAGCCTAACATCGTCACTTAAAAATTCAGAAAATGAGTTGATGAGAGTGAAAAGGGCCTCTCTTAAATTTTATATAAAATTTAAATCAATTAGGATATATAATAACATTCCCAAAAATAAGAAAATGGAAATTAAAATACATAATATAAAAGAAGTCTTTGACTAAAAGAGGAGGGTGAAAGGTTCCCTTACCTTGAAGAGTAACTTCTAAAACTCTATGATTGAGACCTTAGGGGATTGAGGAAAACTTGGGAGGTATACCTAGAAGAACTTCATGGATTATTATTTTGGAATTAAATGAAATTAAGTAATGGGTGGGTATTTATAGCAAAAGTGAGGGAATATTTTATTAATTTCAAAGGACACCTCATTAGTGGTATTTACAAAACCATGGGCTTGCCCATGGTATTTTCCCATGGTATTGTCCAACTGGGATACCTCATATTATATTTTATTCCATAATAGTCTACCAACATCTTATATTGCTCATTACATCATTATGAAATAGTTACGATGTCATTAAACTTACCGAAAACTCAAAACTGTATTTTTACTATTCACCGAAAATTCAACTATCTCAGAAAAATCCAAAAAATTCACCATAACCATTTTTCAATGTGTATATTTAAAAAGTGAACTCCATTTTATAAAAATTAATTTCATTTTAAATTATATTAAATAAATAAAATACTAATACTTAACTAATATTTTCTAAAATATTTATTTAGTTATACTATGATATAATTATATCACATTGCCACTTAAGATGAATAAAACATATTTATACTTCATTAGGTGAGGTTACTATTCCATTGGTCAAATTACCATTCATAAGGGTAAAATTACTATTCCAAAGGATAAAGTTACTATTCACCAAAAAATTATTTTGATCTTATTGAATGACGTTTTCACCCTGATTACAACCATGTATGTCTGATTTTTGAAAATCATTTCACAAAAAAGTTATTTAATAATAAAATATTTTTTTACTATTCATCAAAAAACACTACTAATCAAATAATATTCATGAAAAAACTATTCATAAAATACTATTCATCAAATACTAAAAAATTTAAGCTTCTTAGAAAACTTCTAAAAAATCATCCTAGTTTAATTTTGACATTTTAAATTCAAAAATGATGTTTGTTTCACCATTATAATTCTATATGAATGATAAATCTTTGAAAAGTACAATTTTTTACTTCTAAAATCAATTTATCAATTTTTTCTTGATTAAACATATATTTTATTAAGTAATTTTATTCTTAAAATATAAATGATGAAATAATTTTTTATTTATACTAAGGGATCACACGAAGTATCTAAGTACTTATTATATAACCCCTTATAACACTTGCATAGGACTGAAGATTAATCTGTGCAATGGTGATAGAATCTTGGGGTGGCTCAGACAACATTGCTCGAGTGGTGATTTATATTAACTTGAATGTAAGAACCTGGTTCTTATTTTTGAGGTACAAGTTTCTTCTTTTCCTTTTTTCCTTAAGTGTTTTGAGAAAATAAGGAAAGTGGGGAAAAATTCCAATTTTATGGGTACACGCCGTGTAATTTTCCACACGTCGTGTACTTTGGCCGTGTAGGATGAGTACACAGGGTGTGTAGGACTGTCGGTGATTAAAGGGTGTAAAAACTAACTACACGCCGTGTACTTAGTATTTACACGCTGTGTACTCAGTCGATAGGAGAACAGTAGGGTGGTGGAGGCAGCCACCAGCGGAGTGGCAGTACACGCCGTGTAATCAGGAATACACGCCGTGTACTCATGTCGATGGGTGAACAATGTCGTGGTGGAAAGAAGATGCCAGAGGAACAGTTAAAAAAAAAATGAAAAGTACACGCCGTGTACTTGAGAGTACACACCGTGTAGTTTGTTTTTTCACTTAAAACGGGCAGTAGCCTCCTCTATTGACAAAGGAAGATTAGAACACCGGAGGAGCTCAGGAGAGGAGGCTGGAGCTTGGAAGATCTCCTGACCGCACACCGGGAACCTGATTCCGTTTCCGTCGATCACGTTGGGACCGTACGGGTAAGACCTCCCCTCTCCTTGTACTGTTCTTACCAATTCTTTCCCAAGGGAAAGTTATTTGAGTTTTAATGAGTGAATGTTTATCCCAGATCTACGTCGTTCATGGACGATTCAGGAGGCGTCATTCACTTATACCGATCAGAGATGATTGAGTTAGGTGGTCTGGTGTTCATTAAAACTGTTGGGTTGATTTTTGTATACCGTTGTGCTATGAACCCATGTTTTGGGGTGTCATGTGGCTGAGGAATTTGCTGAAAAGATATCTATAATTGTGTAGATAATCTAATGATAAGTTTAATATGCTGTTTGGGATCACTGCTTGGATCCAGGACCACCCCGGGGGTGCGTTCCTCTGTTTAACCGTTTGGACAGGATACCCGAGGGTATTCCATGATTGTATTGTGCATTGAATTTTTTTTTCTTGAGAGAAATTTTATATAAATTATTATTTATGCTTTGGGATCAGCCCGATTCTTTTAGCCTGAGGGCAGTGTTCTATTAGCCTGATGACAGTGTTGGTTAGCCTGAGGGTGGTGTTTGGTTAGCCTGAGGGTAACCTTTGTTTATGCCTATGGGAAGTAGTCTCCGTGCCTAAGGGAAATATCACGTATTCTTGAGGGAAATGATCATTAAGCCCGAGGGAAATCACCTGTGGGTATTGGATTCTGTTACCTAAGGGTAAGGATAGTATGTCTGAGGATACGACTATTTAGAATATTCACTATGGTGATTTTCTATGTTGTACCTGCCAAGACGAAGCACAATCTTGGAGGTGATAATTAATAATTAAAATGGAAATGAAACTGGTAGTGATAGTTACTTTTGAGTACTTACTAGTTTACTGCATTTAATTTTTCATAGTGTTGTTGTACATTTTCACTGACAGTTGGGCATGGGCCTTTGGTGGGTGCCTACTAGGATTTATTTCTCACACCCTGTTTGGGTCATGTATTCGGTCCAAACAGACTATATTTCTACAGGTGTCGACAGGGGAAAGTTTCCCTATACAGGTACATGATTGTAGCAGAAGAGTAGGAGAGCATGGGACCGAGCTTAGGCTTGCGATGCTGTTGCATTTTGTTTACTCCGATTTGTTTTGTTTGGATGTACCTTGTACTTTGAGTTGTATTGTATTGTATTTCAGTGTATCCTATTCTGGCTGCTTTCATAGAATTAGTGACATGAGACATCATTATATATATGACTGCTGGTTCTCTTTGCTTCATTTGTCCATTTCAGTTGTATATTGTTTACTGCTTCCGCTGTTGTATGTTATTTATATTTTCTGCTATGCTACACTTTGAAAAATGAGGGCATAGTTTCCCGACTATCAGACCTGGGCCCTCGCTGCTAGTCGGCAGCCTCTGGAATTTGGGAAAATTCACTTGAGGTCATGTGACCGACCAGGTTCAGGGCACTCATTGAGTGGCACCCGGATCTAGGACGTTACAAAGTGGTATCAAATGAGGTTCTTTTATTTGAATTACTATTTGGAGCCTTAGTCAGGGATAGGATGGACATGGTGGTTGGTAATAAGCTGTGCCTAGGAGTAGCTAACCCGTGTACAGGGAAAAGCCAGTCCACCTTGTTTATTGAAATTTTTCTGATTTTTGTAAATTTTTCAGTTGATTTGAATTTCACCGTTGGGTGACACACTTGTAGTGTGCTGTTTATATTTTATACTGGGTTCTATTTTGTTGCAATCCGATGAGATGAGGGTATTCCATCTCATGCATCATTTAGGCACATGCTAAAAATCACATTTCATGCATAGTTTCCATGCCATGTAGGTGCATTAGGAATTTCATGTTGTTGTGATAGTTGTTGTGCTAGAAAAGCATGCTGTTGTGATAGATTCTTTGATAAATACCTGCTAATTGATAGGGTATTGTTGTAAGAGGTTTTTGATAGAATAAACACCAAACTTTGGTTTTTGGGGAGTATGGCCCCTCAATAACCGGAATTCGGTGGATCATTGACCAGTCTACTTTGTTATAACATGTGTAAGATGCCAAGCTTTGATTCGTGGGGAGTATGGGACCTCACAGATTGGAATTTGGAACTTAGGTGTTTGTTCTGTGTTTTTCTGGGTTCTGGTGTAGTTTCTTAGGCTTACTGTCCAGAAAACCTAGGATACACAACATGTAGTTCTATGGAAACATGCAGTGTGTTCTTCTGTTCGGGAAGAAAAGAAAAATTTTTAAGTACACGCCGTGTACCCTCAGTACAGGCCGTGTAGTCTCTTCGTGTGTCATAGACTATGCAGACGGGGACACGGGGTAGGGAAGGGCTTGGGGGAACATGCCGTGTACCGGTTGTACACACCGTGTAGTGTTGACCCGGTGTCCACCCGTGTAACTAACAACACAGACAGAGGAAACCTTAAGACATACACGCCGTGTCTACCTTGAACATGCCGTGTAGTCTGACCTAGGTACCCGACCATGTCACGAACAACACGGTTCGGTGTTATCCTTCCTCGTAAACGCCGTGTCCTCCTGAAACATGCCATGTAGTGTCATCCATGTAGCCAACCGTGTAGCGAGAAACACAGGTCGGTCTAGGGATTCTTTGAACATGCCATGTCTTTTTGGAACACGTCGTTTAGTGTGACCTAAGTACACAGGTCGGGTGACGAACAACACGGGCCGGTGAAAGCTAGTCAAGTACATGCCGTGTTCCTGTGGGACACAACATGTTGTTTTGTTTTAGAATAGCCATGTGGCTTATCCATGTAGAAGGACTTGGGCAGGGAAGGAGGATTCAAGTACACACCGTGTATTCAAAAGACACGTCGTGTGTTTGGGGTGTCACACGACTAGTTTTAGCTGGAGTACACACCCATGTGGATGTCCTGTGAGAACACGCCGTGTAGTCAAGTTTTGTAAATCTTTAATGCTTTCTTTCTCCTGTTCCCTTCTTGGTCTCCTAGTTTTTAGTCTTGGATAATCTTGATCTAAGGTGTACGTTTGACCTTGTAGAGTCATGCCGCCGAGACGACCACCGGTTGTTTGACAAGAGGGCGGCGATGATTATACTCTAGAGATGGTAGGCCATGAGCTACTAAGGGATCCTCCAGCAGAGCCAGATGCGGCACCAGCCGTTATACCGGACACAAGCACTGATGCATAGTTTCGTGAAGGCTTCATGCGGTTCATGCAGACCTTCCACGGAGCACCACAGGCCGCTAAATCTATGGAAGAGTTGATTCATATCTTTTAGCAGCAACATCCACCTACGTTTTCAGGGGATGGCGGACCACAGGCTGCAGAGTCTTGGATGGGCTCTTTGCAGACTATCTTCGAGCATCTAGAGACTCCTCCAGGGCAGAGGTTCAAGCTCGCTACATACATGCTGCGTGATTCCTCCAAGAGGTGGTGGGATGTTACCACCCAGTCTGAGCATCACCGAGACATGGTGTGGGAATATTTTCAGGTAGCCTTCTATGAATTCTTCCCAGAGACGCTGTGGGCAGATCGAGCTTGAGAGTTCATGAATCTGTAGCAGGGCGCCATGTCAGTGATGGATTATTCTGCTCGCTTCACCGAGATTAAACATTTTGCACCCGTTCTGGTGGGTGATGAGGCGTTGAGTGATAGATGCTTTGAGGATGGTATTCAGTGTGACATCCAAGTGATGGTAAATGTTTTTAGGTTGCCTACCATGCATTCTATTGTGAACCAGGCACTAATTACAGAGTGGAACCTGCGGGAAGCTAGTGGTGTGGGCCAGGGCGAGTCAACACCAGTTTCTAGTACTATTTCTACCGGTATAAGAGGAAGAGGAAGATGGATTTCTCTCACGGTGTCAGTACTAGCTAGATGAATACTTCAGGTGGCCAGGTCATTTGCTACCAGTGTGGTAGAGAGGGGCACAAGTGACCTCAGTGTCCCTGAGACCCAGTGGAGTGCCGAACTTGCGGCAAGATGGGTCATCTGCAGCGCTTTTGTAGGGAGTTTCTACCAGTGACTAGTGAGAGGGGTTCTGTGCAGACTCCATGTGTGGGAGTAGGACCAGCAGCTTCCCACCAATTGGAAAATTGGGGTATGATAAGGCGTGCAAGTAGGGATGGTGGTCGTGGCCATGGTAGCTAGACACCAGGATCTCAGAGGCAGCAGGGCGGGTCAGATCATGGTAGCCAGGCTGTGTCGCAGGGCCGTGACACTGGGCAGGCATATGCAGTGCAACAGACCCAACAAGAGCATGATCCCAGACCTTCTACTATCAGAGGTACTATTCTAGTAGCTTCTATTTTTTCTTCAGTACTTTTTGATACAGGTGCTACACATAGCTTTGTATCTGTACCCATTATAGAGAGCCTTGGGCTCTGTGTTTCTTCTTCTTCTTCTTCTGATATCATGACTCTAGACACTCCGTTTGGAGCGAGGATGACAGGTGTGCGTCAGTGCAGGGAGTGCCCCCTTGAGGTTGGTGGGTGTCACTTCCTATGGGACCTCTATGTCTTAGAGATAATAGCTTATGATGTCATTCTTAGGATGGACTGGTTGGTGACCTTCTGAGCCTTTGTGGATTGCTATCGTCGCAGGGTGATTGTCACGTCACTAGAGGGCGGAGAGTTTCTATACAAGGGCGAATGAGATGTCCAGGCGAGCCGAGATGGACCCGAGCATCGTGGGCGAGGTGGAGTGATGACCCAAATTACGGGTTTATATCTGGATTATTAGGGGACTTGTCAGAAGGATTTCCCTCCTATAGTTGATCGTTTCAGGGATGTCTTCCTGGATGACTTTTCAGGTCTTCCTCCGGAGTGAGAGGTGGATTTATCTATTAAGCTTATTCTAGGAGCGACAATGGTGTCCATTCCTCCTTATAGGATGGCTACACCTGAGTTGCAGGAGCTCAAGAGGCAGTTAGATGAGTTATAGGCAAAGTGTTTCATCTGACCCAGTATTTCTCCTTGGGGTTCGCCAGTCCTTTTTGTGAAGAAGGCAGAAGGTACCCTTAGAATCTGTGCGGATTATCGGAAGTTGAACTATTTTACAGTCAAGAACCGATATCCCTTGCCGAGGATTGATGATCTTTTTGATCAACTTCAGGGAGAACAAGTGTTCTCGAAGATTGGATTGAGGTCCGAATATCATCAGTTACGCGTTAGACCATCTGATGTACCGCTTATAGCCTTCCGGAGCAGATATGGTCTATACGAGTACTTAGTTTTGTCTTTCAAACTCACAAACGCACCGACAGTTTTCATGGCTCTGATGAATCGAGTGTTCCATCCCTATCTGGATTCTTTCATGGTAGTCTTCATGGACGAAATCTTGGTATACTCTCACACTCGACACGACCATGCCACCCATCTTGAGATCGTACTGAGTACACTGAGAGAGCATCATCTATATGCTAAGATATCAAAGTTCCACTTTTGGATGGACAATATTCACTTCCTGGGTCATATTATCTCAGAGGCAGGAGTTGCAATAGACCCAGAGAAGGTGAGAGCAGTATTTTCCTGGGAGCATCCTAAGAACATGTTTGAGATATAGAGTTTCTTGGGGCTAGCTGGTTACTACAGTCATTTTATACAGGACTTCTCCCGCTTAGTAGTGCCATTGATGGGTTTGACTAAAAAGAGTGTGAAGCTTGTTTGGTCAGAAGCTTATGAGACATTATTTCAGGAGATGAAGGGAAGGTTGACATCAGCACCAATCCTAATACTTCCATAGCAAGAGAAGAGTTATATAGTTTATTGTGATGCATCAGGTATTGGGCTGGGAGTGGTGTTGATGTAGGGAGATCGAGTTATTGCCTACGGGTCTCGGCAATTGAGGCCACATGAGAGAAATTACCTGACACATGACCTCGAATTGCCTGCAGCTGTTCATGCGTTGCGCTGTTGGAGAAATTATCTCTTGGGAGAACATTTTGTGGTGTTCACAGACCACAAAAGTCTCAAATATATCTCTACCCATCGTGACATGAATTTGAGACAGAAAAGGTGGGTTGAATACCTTCAGTCCTTCGATTTCGAGATTTCCTATACACCTAGTAAGGGTAACACAGTTGCTGATGCACTGAGCATGAAGACTCAGATACAGTCAGTTCATGAGGCCAGTGGTGAGTGACAGCTTATGGCTTTGTTCTCTGAGATGCATTTGAAGGTGCACGATAGTCAGGGGCAAAACTATTTTCTTCCTTAGCTGTGACTTCTACCCTCTTGGATAGAGTGAGGATGAGACAACTATCGGATCCAGAAGCCCTAGTTTTATGGGAGTCGGTGGAAAGTGAGGACCCTCCTCCTGGTTGGACGATAGGCGATGATGAGGTACTGCGTATCCATGGACAAGTGTGGGTTCCAGGGGATATACACGAGGAGCTGATGCGGGAGTTTCATGCTTCAGCTTGAGCAGTTCATCCTAGAGTCACCAAGATGTACTGTGACTTGAGACATCAGTATTGGTGGCCAGGTATGAAAAGAGAGGTAGCTAGTTTTGTCACGAGATGTTCCACCTGTCAGCAGGTGAAGGTGGAGCATCAGAGGCCAGCTGGACTGTTACAATAGTTACCCATTCCAGAATGGAAATGGGATGATTTCACGATGGATTTCATGACCGGGTTACCAAGGTCACCTTGAGGCAGTGATGCCGTGTGGGTTGTTGTAGACAGACTTACGAAGGTAGCTCACTTTTTGCCAATCAAGGAGACCTTCGGTGTTGACGAGCTCGGGAAGTTTTATATCTGTGAGGTTGTACGTCTTTATGGGGTCCCTCATTCTATCGTTTCTGATAGGGATGCCCACTTTACATCTCATTTCTGGAAAATTTTTCAGAGGGAACTGGGTACACAGGTGCTTCTGAGCACAGCTTACCACCCTCAGATCGATGACCAGTCAGAGCGTACGATACAGGTGCTATAGGACATGTTGTGTGCATGCATTCTAGACTTTGGGGGCTCTTGGGAGAATCATATACCCCTAGTCTAGTTTTCCTATAATAATAGTTTTCAGGAAAATATTGATATGGCACCTTATGAGGCTTTATATGGTAGACCATGCCGATCACCCATGTGCTGGATGGAGGTAGGTGAGGCAGCTTTACTGGGACCACATCTTGTACAGGAGACTTCAGAGCAGGTCCAGTTGATATAGAAGCGGATGGCTACTACACAGTCTTGTCAGAAATCTTATGCTGATCGCCGTAGATGACCCCTAGAGTTCGTGGCCGAGGTTTAGGTTTTCTTGAGTGTTTTGCTGAGTTTGGGACACAAGCGGATCAGAAGACAGGGTAAACTTTCACCGAGGTATGTGGGGCCATTTGAGATTCTAGAGATATTCGGGTCGGTTTCCTGTAGGTTGTAGTTACCCCAAAGGTACCGGGCCATGCATGACGTCTTCCACGTATCTCAGCTGCACCATTATCACTTAGACCCATCTCACATTTTTCATCCCGAGGAGGTTGAGCTTCAGGTCGATGCATCCTTTGAGGAGAATCCGATTCGTATTATTGATAGAAGCACATAGGTTCTTCGAGGCTAGTTAGTTCCTCTCGTACGGGTGCTATGGAAGCATGGCCGAGTGCAGGACGAAACCTGGGAGCGGGAGACCGACGTATATGCCTAGTGGCCGAAGTTTTTCATAGCTTTATCTTCTCCACCCTTGGAAGGGAAATTTGGGGATGAATTGCTTTAAGGGAGGAATTTTATAAGAACCCAATTCTTATTCTTGAGGTACGAGTTTCTTCTTTTCCTTTTTCCTTAAGTGTTTTGAGAAAATAAGGAAATTGGGGGAAAATACCAATTTTATGGGTACACGCTGTGTACTTTTCCACGCGATGTGTACTTTGGCCATGTGGGATGAGTACATAGGGAGTGTAGGCCTGTCGACGATGAAAGGGTGTAAAAACTGACTACGCGCCGTGTACTTAGTATTTACACATTGTGTGCTCAGTCAGCAAAAGAATAGTAGGGTGGTGGAGGCAGCCACCAACGGAGTGGTAGTACATGCCGTGTAATCAGGAATACACGCCGTGTACTCATGTCGATGGGTGAAAAATGCCGCAGTGGAAAGAATCCACCAGAGGAACAGTAAAAAAAAATGAAAAGTACATGCTGTGTACTTGAGAGTACATGCCGTGTAGTTTTTTTGCTTAAAATGGGCAGTAGCCTCCTCTATTGAAAGAGGATGCTTAGAAAGCCAGAGGAGCTCGGGAGAGGAGGCCAGAGATTGGAGGATCTCCCGACCGCACACCGGGAACCCGATTCCGTTTCCGTCGATCACGTTGGGACCGTACGGGTAATCCCTCCCCTCTCCTTGCGCTGTTCTTACCAATTATTTCCCGAGGTAAAGTTATTTGAGTTTGAATGAGTGAACGTTTATCCCATATCTACATCGTTCTTGGACAATTCGGGAGGTGTCATTCACTCATACCGATCAAAGATGATCGAGGTAGGTGGTCTGGTGTTCATTCCAACTGTCAGGTTGATTTTTGTGTACCATTGTGCTACGAACCCATGTTTTGGGGTGTCGTGTGGCTGGGGCCTTTTATGAAAAGATATCTAGAATTTTGTAGATAATCTAATGATAAGTTTAATACACTGTTTGGGATCACTTCTTGGATCCAGGACCACCCTGGGGGTGCATTCCTCTGTTTAGCCATTTGGCCAGGATACCCGAGGGTATGCCATGATTATATTGTGCATTTCATTTTTTTCTTGAGAGAAAGTTTATATAAATTATTATTTATGCTTTGGGCTTGGCCCAGTTATTTTAGCCCGAGTGCAGTGTTCTATTAGCCTGAGGGCAGTGTTGCTTAGCCTGAGGGCGGTGTTTGGTTAGACTGAGGGTAACCTTTGTTTATGCCTGTGGGTAGTAGTCTTTGTGCCTGAGGGAAATATCACGTATGCCTGAGGGAAATGATCGTTAAGCTTGAGGGAAATCACCTGTGGGTATTGGATTCTGTTACTTGAGGGTAAGGATAATATGTCTGAGGACACAAATATTTAGAATATTCACTGTGGTGATTTTCTATGTTGTACCTGCCAAGCCGAAGCACAAGCTTGGAGGCGATAAGTAATAATTAAAATGGCAATGAAACTGGTAGTGATAGTTACTTTTGAGTACTTACTAGTTTACTGCATTTACTTTTTCATAGTTCTGTTGCACATTTTTGTAGGTTTCAGGTGCAATAGAAGCACATTGGTGGGTTTGACCAACTTTAATTTTAGCGTTAAACAATGTTCAAACCGAGATCCGTCATGATATAAAATTCCGAATCTTCGGAATAGAACGAAGAACGAAAAACAAAAGAGGGAATCCCAGAACCATAGAGATAGGATCATCATATGTTGGTTATAATTAATTAAATTAATTCACAAGAATTACCTTGGTGGAATCCTTTCTTTGTTGATGTGTCCGGTCACAATTCGGTGATCCGTCGTTGCGTCGTAGAATCCAAGTGTAAGATTCCTCTAGCGGTGATCCACACGTATGCCGCATATCTCTGGACGTCGCCGAAGGGATCTCTGGATGCTAGCACGGAAGAACCTTCGCTTGCGATGTCCGCCTTTGATCTTCTTGATCTCTCGGTCTTGAGAGCATTCTTAGAGGAAAGAGTTCTTTCGGGCTTGAAAGAATTATTCAGAATTGTTGTGCACAATGATTCTCTTTTGGAAAAGTGTTGGGGTTGTGAGGATATTTATAATCGAGTTTGAGGTTTTAGAGTTATGACAATAAATAAATGCGTTACGCGTTTTATTTATTTCATTAACTCTTATTGAAAAACCCCCATGTCGAATTATTAATTCCTTGACATGCGCCCACGCTGATTATAATAAATATCATTTAATAAAACAATATTATATCCTCAAAATCCCAACTGGAAAAACTACACAGTGAGTAATCATTAATACACGGCGTATACTCGTTTTACATAAAACTACACGATGTGTATATTTAATATACACGATGTGTACTTTTATTTTCCTTTATTTCCTCCACCACGTTTACTAGACCTTGAGTAATGGATATTTATTTCTTAAATAAATGCAACTAAATTACTCGCTAATAAACATATTATTTCGCCCACAATATATTCTCTTGAATAACTAGTGTCGAAATAAATGTGATCAGGAATCCTTAAATAATTATTAAACCACAGTCGGGAATAATCTTTATTTAACTTGTTAAATTAATATTTAACTGAGATATATGGACACACTTAGTGTGTGACCCTCTAGGCCTCTTTCTCAGTGGCATTAGGCGGAGCCTGCCTAAAGTCCAAGGTTAGCATCTAGAAACACGCCAAGGCACCCATAGAGAAATAAGTTAATGTCGCAATGACGTGTCACCTCATATGAATGCTTACCATGTAATACAATCCCTTTGTATTGATATCTCTAATCAAGTGGGTTGCATGCTAGTGCCATCAACCCATGTGATCGATTATTCTTTCTTTGACTTCCTAGAATTGAACTCGCCCATACCTTACCATGGCCATGGATTTATTTAGGCTATATCAATTCCATCAAAGGGCCTAAGATATCTACTTCTGTTATGGAACATAAGGGACAAATCCTTTCTTGCATGATCTATTAATGCAATATTACTCGTGACACACCCAACGTATCCTACCTCACTATGAACAGTGTGTCTTCACAGTTTTCATCAATACATCTAAGTGCGTGAGTTGTAATAACCATTAATAATAATATTAAAGTCTAAGGACCAATACACATGTCCGTAGATAGGGACATCCAATGACACTATGAAATTTGGATTTCCTAATGGAGGGCCTCATTCTCATAATATCCTCCTAGATATTACCAAGGGCGAACACCATGAGAAGGTGCCTAAAAGTTTTATGAGTCCTCACCCCTAATGACCTGTATTATTTGTGCCCCTAAAATAATATCATCCGGCCATAGAACACATATTCAAGAATAGTGTTATGACACTTCTGGGTTCTCATCATAGCAGGGATCCTCTATGACCCTTTAATGCAACATCTGTCCTTAGGAAATTATCACATGAATTGTCATGCAGAAGAACAATCAAGATGTGATAAGTCTTTTATTAATGAATAAAGTACAAATTAGTTGAATCTAGGCCACTAACTCCAACAGACTCCCACTTGGACTAGATCCAACTGTTAACAACCTTTAACCCTCTAGCTCTCACATGATATTCATACTTCTGATGAGATATGCCTTTAGTCATGGGGTCCGCCACGTTCTCTTCCGTGGACACTATGATCACTGCTACTTCACCCCTTTGATAGAAATACCTTAAGAGGTGATACTTCCAGAGTATGTTCTTTGTCTGTTGGTGTGACCTTGGTTCTTTTGCAAGATCCACCACTGAAGTATTATCACAATACAATGTAATGGGATATTTACTGCTAGGAACCACATCAATCTCCTGGACAAAGTTCCGAATCCAGATGGCTTCCTTGGATATATCAGAAGATGCTATATATTCAAACTACGCTATAGAATTGGCGACAACTGGCTGCTTTGAACTCTTCCAGCTCACAGCTCCTCCATTGAGACAAAAAACATATCCAGATTGTGACTTTAGATCGTTTTGATCTGTCTGAAAACCAGAATCAGCATACCCTCTGATGACAAGCTCCTCATCTCCTCCATACACCAGGAACATATCCTTAGTTCTTCTCAGATACTTAAGGATAGTCTTAACAGCAGTGCAATGCTGTTCTCCTGGATTTTCTTGATATCTTCCTACCATGCTCAGTGCACAGGCAACATCAAGCTCGATACATAACATGGCATACATGATGGATCCTATAGTCGAAACATATGGGATCTTACTCATTCTATCTTTCTCTTGTTGTGTCTGAGGACACATTTTCTTAGAAATATGTAAGCCATGTGACACTGGAACTAATCCCCTCTTGGATTGTTCCATACTAAATCTCTTTAGTATCTGGTCAATGTATGTACCCTGACTTAGTCCAAGCAGCCTCTTGGATCTATCATGAATGATCTTGATCCCTAGAATGTAGGCTGCTTCTCCGAAGTCCTTCATGGAGAAACACTTGTTCAACCAGTCCTTAACTGACTGTAAGACTAGTACATCGTTTCCAATAAGTAATATATCGTCAACATATACTACTAGGATAACGATCGCATTCCCATTAAACCGCTTATAAACACATGGCTCACATTCGTTCTTAATGAAACCAAATTTCATTATGGCTTCATCAAATCAAATGTTCCATGACCTGGATGCTTTCTTCAATCCATAAATGGATTTCTGCAACTTGAAAACCTGTTTGGCTTCACCTGGTGTCACAAACCCTTCTGGTTGTGTCATATAGAGATCTTCCTGAAGGTTCCTGTTAAGGAATGCTGTTTTGAAATCCATTTTCCAAATATTGTATTCATGGTAAGATGCTATGGAAAGTATGATTCTTATGGATTTAAACATGGAAACTGGCAAGAAGGTTTCATCATAGTCAATTCCTTGATGTTTTCTAAATCCTTTAGCCACTAGCCTTGCTTTATAGGTTCTAACTTGAACTTCCATGTCCAGTTTTCTCTTGAATACCCATTTGCATCCAACAGGATTTACATTAACTGGCTCATCAACCAGAACCCAGACTTGGTTCTGATACATGGAATCCATCTCAGAATTCATAGCTTCTATCTATCTTGCAGCTTCTGAGATTTCTACTGCTTCCTTATAAGATAGAGGTTTATTATTGTCCAACAATAATTATTCACCATCCTCGGTGACTAGGAAACCAAATCTATCTGGTTCCCTTACCTCTCTTGAGATCCTACACAGTACTTGTGTTTCTGGAACCTCTTCCATGGGGACCTGTTGAACTTGTTCCTGTACCAACTCTTGTGTATCTTGAGCATTAACTTCGTCGAAGTCAATCTTTCTCCCACTATCATTTTTGAGTATGTTCTCCCTCTTAAGAAAGACGACTTGTCTAGCAACAGTAACTTTCTTATCTTGAGGGTTATATAGGTAATATCCTTTCGTTTCCTTAGGATATACTATAAAGATACACTTCGTTCCCTGGGGTGCTAGTTTGTTGCCTGAGAAGGCCTTAACAAACACCTCGCATCCCCATACACGTGTATGTGACAAAATGGGTTTCTTTCCATTCCATAACTCGGAGGGAATTCCATTTTATGCCTTAGTTGGTACTCAATTTAATGTGTATGCTGCAGTTTGTAATGTATATCCCTAAAAGGATAATGGAAGATCCGCATGACTCATCATCGACCTCACCATGTCCAACAAGGTGTGGTTCCTCCTTTCACTAACACCATTCCACTGCGGTGTATAAGGAGTGAGATGAGATAGAATCCCAGACTCCTGTAGAAGATCGATGAACTCTTGGTTCAGATATTCTCCACCTCGATCCGATCGAAGCTTCTTTATCTTCTTACTAAGATGATTATCTACTTCATTCTTGAATTCCTTAAATTTATCTAAGGACTCTGAATTATACATCATTAAGTAGACATAACCATATCTACTAAAATCATCAGTAAAATTAATGAAGTAAGAATATCAACCTATAGCTTCTACTGGAAATGGTCCACACACATCCGTGTGTACCAATCCTAGAAGCTCTTTGGCCCTTTCACCTTGTCCACCAAAAGACAGCTTGGTCATTTTTCCTTGTAAACAGGCATGACATATATCAAGTGGTTTTAGCTCAGTAGAGTCTAAATAGCCATCTTGGTAGAGCTTTGTCAAGCGCTTATCGTTTACATGACCGAGATGGTGATGCCACAACTGGGTGATGTATGAGTCATGTGAGTTTGTTTCGTTATCGATTGCCAACACTTGGTTTTCGTAATTTAATACATACAAACCATTATTTAAATGTTCCATACCATAACATAAGTTGTTCTTATAAAAGAGACAACCCTTATTTCCAAACATGAAAATAAATCCATCCATATCCAAACAAGATACATAAATTATGTTCTTGGTAACACTAGGAACATAATAACAGTTATGTAAAACCAAAATCATTACAGTCAGCAATGAGAGGTGGTAATCGCCAATAGCCAACGCAGCCAACCTTGTGCCATTGGTAGCTCAAAGATCCATCTCTCCTATGGAAATCTTTCTAAATCTACTTGGTTCCTGCATTTGAATACAGATGTGATCCCCATAAGCTGTATCTAATACCCAATGTGTAGAAATGGAAAGATTACACTTGATAACGAACACACCTTTAGCATCCCCACGCTTCTGGGTACAGTTCCTATTCCAGTGGCCCTACTTGAAACATGCAAAACACACCACCTCCCGTTCCTTGCCCTGCCTCTGGATCTTCCCCTTCTTGGAGGGACGATGCTCAGGGGCTTCAGACCATTTATAAGTCTTTGACCCCTTTGCCTTGTCCTTCCTTTTCTTGTTCACCATAAGGATTGTGGGTTTGTCACGCCCCATGTCCTTGTCTACCTGGTGAATCAAGGTCAGAAGCTCTGATAGAATCTTCTCATTGCCGCTCATGTTATAATTGACAATGAAGCTAGATAAGGTCTTGGGCAGTGATGATAGGATGGGATCTGTACGCAACTCATCCGAGAATTTAATCCCTAAGATGTCCAGGCGTTAAATGTAGCCAATAAGCTTGACTATATGAGTCCCAACTGGTGAAGAATATCCAAGATTAGTTGTAAACAAAGAATTGTAGATCTCATATCTCTATTGTCTCGCCTTCTCTTGGTAGATATACTTAAGGTGAGACATCATGCTATACACGTCCATGTTTTCATGTTGCTTCAAGAGCTCATTAGACATGGCTGATAGCATGAAACACTGGACATCTGTGGCATTATCCATGTGTTTCACATAGAGAGATATTTCCTCATCACTGGCCTCTTTCCCAGTCACAACTGGAATAGGCTCTTCCAACACATACAATTTCCTTTCGTGGTGAAGGATGATGCGTAAACGCCTCTACCACTCTTGGAAATTGGTGCTAGTGAGAAGGTTTTCCTTCTCGATTATGGTGCACAATGATATGTTTGAAGTAATTTTCTTGCCGTTTCTACAAATTAATATGAGCAAAGGTTTAGTACTTTATTACAAAAAATGAGACAAATAAATAAATTAATACTTATTAGTCTCCCACTATTTTATCGAAATCCAATAGCCCTCACCACTAACTTCGGAATATTCTGTTGCCTGAATATTCTAGTGGAAAGGATCCATATTTCCCTTCGCATTACCCCAAATAGGGTTGGTCAAGCAACTTGAAGGGGTTTTAGGCAGACATTCCAAATGCCAACTGCATTTAACTCGCAGCTCCTTGATCCACTGACTGGACTCCCCAATACTGAAATCCTTTTATTTTGGATTTTCTCAACCTTTGACTCTTGGCCACACCAAGTCGTACTGTGACATTCAACCCTTGATACGAACCAAGTTAAGTCAACCAAAAACCTTGAATTAGAATTCCCCGATAATTGAAAGCACCCCAACTAGGGTTGGTCAAGCACTTTGAACTATGGTTCGATTCTAACCAAGATTATGGAAGGCTATACCGACTTAATATTTATTTGATGGATTTTATCCTTATACATAAATTT
The DNA here is from genome assembly GCA_963277665.1 of Viscum album. Taxonomy (NCBI): domain Eukaryota; kingdom Viridiplantae; phylum Streptophyta; class Magnoliopsida; order Santalales; family Viscaceae; genus Viscum; species Viscum album. The sequence goes on from OY728121.1 coordinate 512,401,154, forward strand.
ACAATTTATTATCTTTGATTACATGCTTGTTAATATTAAGTGGGATATACTTAAGTGATTAACCATGTCTAAGATAATATTTACTCATAAGCCGATTTTATTTTAGTTCCATCTTGCATGCTTGTTTAATTCATTAATTGTGTGATCATGACAACACACCCACAATAAATAAACCATGAAACTAACAGAAATAAATGGCATGATCATGAGCTTGTTCTATTGGTTAGTTTATCTAGTGGTTGATAAACTAACCCAAGACCTAGGGGAGAAACACCTTGAACCTTGTGGGTTCATGTTTACAGCTTTCCACCTGTCCACCTTTGTATCTCCTTGGATTGGTTTCACCTTGGCTCCTGAATTAAGCCAACTCCACTAGCTTGGGAGCTCTATCCATTACATATGAATTTATCTCACATGCAGGTGAGGGGTAAAAAGGGTTTTTTACATAAAATAATCCTTGGGCATGAATTCCCTACATATTAATGAGGAGATGGCTCGCAGGACAACAAATTTAATTTAAATAAATAAATTAAAAGAAACCATTCACATACAAAGGTCTCGGTCTAGATCATGATCATCCATACATGTAATGATATTTACGGATAAATAAAACTAGCATTCAATTCTTTAATCGTTCTTGTTTAAGATAAATCATGCTTGAATTAATTAATTATCTTTAATTAATCAATACTTTTATCTTAAACCCTTTTTCTGAATTTCCTTGAGATTCTCATCCATCATAATTTTAAATAAATAAATTCATTTAAAATTATCCTTGTACGTAACTTGTACCTTGGAGGTAACCCGGTAAATTCTCATTCATTGCATAATTTTAATGAGTACACAACGTGTAGTTCCGACTACACGGTGTGTACTTTTATTCACCGTCCATCCAAAGTACACGCCCGAGGATATGGTGTGTTAATTTACTTCGGAAATTTTTAGAGTACACGAAGTTTTCAGTGGGACACATGCCGTGTAGTTTTCGCGTTACACGGTTTTCAGCTGGGCAAGCCATGTAAGGGGTACACGGTCCAACCCTAACCCGAAGGTACTACACACTGTGTTCATTGGACCACATGGTGTGTAATCTGGAAACCGTGTGCCACCTGTTCCTGGTCAACACACGGTGTCATTAATAACTTAGATAGGATCCAATACACGACCTGATTTGGCGGATCAGTCCGATGCATGAATCTAGACTACACAGCATGTACTTCCGAATACACGCTGTGTATTCTGGTGTTATACGACCATAAATGTTTGGCTCCTCCAGATGAGTTCCTCTATTTTATTTTAATCAAAATTAAAAGAAAAATTTGTTTCTGTGAGGTGAACGAGAAACAAGGGAGGAGGAACAGATCTTGAGATTCATATTTCCAGAATGATTAAACTTTAATTGAAACAAATAAATTATTAAATGTGTAAAACATCAATGAAAAACTAAATAATTATAATCAATGATATGACCCCTCTGATACTACTTGTAGGTTCCGGGCACATCAGAAGAGCGTTGGTGGGTTTTCCCAAATTTAATTTTAGCGTTAAACAATGTTCAAACCGAGATCCGCCACGATATAAAATTCCGGATCTTCAGAATAGAACAAATAATGAAAAACAAAATAGGGAATCACAGAACCATAGAGATAGGATCATCATATGTTGGTTATAATTAATTTAATTAATTCACAAGAATTACCTTGGTGGAATTATTTCTTTGTTGATGTGTCCGGTCACAATTCAGTGATCTGTATTTGCGTCGTAGAATCCAAGTGTAGGATTCCTCCAGCGGTGATCCACACGTGTGCCACGTATCTCCAGACATTGCTGAAGGGATCTCCGGGTGTTAGCACAGAAGAACCTTCACTTGCAATGTCCACCTTTGATCGTCTTGATCTCTCGGTCTTGAGAGCGTTCTTGGAGGAAAGAGTTCTTTTGGACTTGAAATAATTATTCATAATTGTTGTGCATAATGATTCTCTTGTGGAAAAGTGTTGGGGTTGTGAGGATATTTATAATCGGGTTTGAGGTTATAGAGTTATGACAATAAATAAACGTGTTACGCGTTTTATTTATTTCATTAACTCTTATTGAAAAAACCCCCATGTCAAATTATTAATTCCTTGACATGCACCCACACTGATTATAATAAATATCATTTAATAAAACAATATTATATCCTCAAAATCCCAACTATAAAAACTACAAGGTGTGTAATCATTAATACACGACGTATACTCATTTTCTATAAAACTACATGATGTGTATATTTAATATACACGACATGTACTTTTATTTTCCTTTATTTCCTCCACCACGTTTATTAGACCTTGAGTAATGGCTATTTATTTTTTGAATAAATTTAACTGCATTAATGATTAATAAACATATTATTTCACCCACAATATATTATCTCAAATAACTAGTGTTGAAATAAATGTGATCATGCATCCTTAAATAATTTTTAAACCACAGTTGGGAATAATCTTTATTTAACTTGTTAAATTAATATTTAACTGAGATACATGGACACACTTAGTGTGTGACCCTCTAGGCCTCTTTCTCAGTGGCATTAGGTGGAGCCTGTCTAAAGTCCAAGGTTAGCATCTAGAAACACACCAAGACACCCATAGAGAAAGAAGTTAATTCCTCAATGACGTGTCACCTCATGCGAACGCTTACCGTGTAATATAATCCCTTTATCTCGATATCTCTAATCAAGCGGGTTTCATGCTAGTTCCATCAACCCATGTGATCGATTATTCTTTCTTTGACTTCCCGGAATTGAACTCACCCATACCTTACCGTGGCCATGAATTTATTCAGGCTATATCAATTCCATCAAAGGGCCTGAGATATCTACTTCTGTTATGGAACAGAAGGGACAAATCCTTTCTCGCATTATCTATTAATGCAGTATTACTCGTGATGCACCCAACGTATCCTACCTCGTTGTGAACAGTGTGTCATCACAATTTTTTTCAATACATCTAAGTGCGCGATTTGTAATACCCATTAATAATAATTTTAAAGTCTAAGGACCAATACACATGTCCACAGATAGGAACATCCAATGACACTATGAAATGTGGATTTCCTAATGGCAGGCCTCGTTCTCATAATATCCTCCTGAATATTACCAAGGGCGCACACCATGAGAAGGTGCCTCAAAGTTTTATGAGTCCTCACCCCTAATGACCTGTATTATTTGTGCCCCTCAAATAATATCATCCGGCCATAGAACACATATTCATGAACAGTGTTATGACACTTCTGGGTTCTCATCATAGTAGGGATCCGCTATGACCCTTTAATGAAACAGCTATCCTTAGGACATTATCACATGAATTGTCACGCAGAAGAACAATCAAGATGTGATAAGGATTTTATTAATTAATAAAATACAAATTAGTTGGTTCTAGGCCACCAACTCCAACAATTTTCACTGACAGTTGGGCACGGGCCTTTGCTGGGTGCCTACTGGGATTTATTTCTCACACCTTGTTTGGGTCATTTATTCGGCCCAAATAGACTATATTACTACAGGTGTCGACAGGGGAAAGGGTCCCTATATAGGTACATGATTGTAGCAGAGGAGTAGGAGAGAATAAGTCCGAGCTTAGGCTTGAGATGCTGCTGCGTTCTGTTTACTCTACTTTGTTTTGTTTGGCTGTACCTTGTACTTTGAGTTGTATTTTATTGTATTGAAGTTTATCTTGTTTGGATGCTTTCATAGAATTAGTGACATGCTGCATTTTTATATATATGACTGCTGGTTCTCTTTTCTTCACTTGTCCATTTCAGTTGTATATTGTTTACTGCTTCCACTGTTGTATGTTATTTATCTTTTCCGCTGCGCTACACTTTGACAAATGAGGGAATAGTTTCCCCACTATCAGACCTGGGCCCTCGTTGCTAGTCGACAACCTCTAGCGTTTGGGGAAATGCACTTGAGGTCATGTGACCAACTGGGTTCGGGGCACCCATTGAGTGGAACCCAGATCTGGGATGTTACATTGAACTTCTCCCATAAGAGATTCTATTCAAGCTTAACGTTTTGAATTTCATCTTGGGCTTAGTCCAGTGCAAATCCCAGTGATGCCACCTCCTTCCCAAGCTCTAAAAAATGGGCTTCGTATGGCTAGAGTTTAATAGATGAGGCCATCGACTCTTCTTTCTGCAAAAATAACCATTATCATTTCTATTTATAATCACTAATCTTAATGTTAAGAGTATAGTTTCCAACGGTCATATTGACCAACAATCATATAAAAGTCAGAACCTAACAGTCTCATTTAAATTATACTCAATTAATTAATAAAGGGATATAGTTTTGTTGAGTAAAAAATAATATAACATACATTTTCAATAAAAAATTATTATTAAAAAAGTTAGGGTCATTAAATTCACTCCCAATACTATCATAGTGGACAAAGTCTCTTACTGAAATGGGTTCACTCCCCATTATAGTATTTTTTATCTCATGAAATATCTATCTTTACCTAATGCATTGGTGGGATATATAATTTTGGTCCCACCCATAACATAATGAAAATCATACATTTGTGTTCCATATGATCATAAAACATTCATCCTATCATAAATCATGATAAGAAATGATTTTCATAAACATTTCATCATAACAGAACCCATGGAAATGAATCGAGTTTCAAAAAAATTTCACCATTTCATCATAGAATAACCCATGGAAAGGGAATGAGTTTCATAAAAATAACAATAATAAATTATAAAAATAAAGAATAAGGATGGTATCATTGGATTATATTCCCAATAAAGTTTAGGAAAAGTCAAAGTATACCATCTTAGATGGAAAATGATTTTAAAAATAACATGGAACATTTATTGAGAAAAATATCATTTTTTACTTTGAAATCACTTATTTAAAACCTAAAAATTTCTAAAATATTAAATAAAATAATTTATTTAAAAAGAAACTTGAAAAATTGTAAAGTAATCTTCAAAGTATTGAGCAGTCATGATGATGGGAAATTTTGTTCGTATCGTATAATTTAAAAGAAAACATTCCTTTCACACTTTTGTAAAAATTCAAAAATTAAATCATTAGAAAAATGAAAAGAAGATTCATTTTAAACCATTTTCTAAAAAGAAAATCATGGGTAGAAATAACTTTAAAAAATCATAGTATAATATTAAAAACACTCTTGAAAACATTTTTAGAAAACATGGACATGGAAGAGAAAATATTTTTTATTGAAGAAAGAAATAAATTCATTTAAAAAAAATTCTCTTAGACTCTTAAGTACTTAAAGTAAGAAATATGAGAGTAAAAAATGTAATTTATATAAATAAACTGAGTATAAGAAAAGTCATGATTTTATTGAGAGTTATATCATAATATTTCATCATCATAAACTTAATCATAAACAATCCTAATAAACAATAAGATTGTAACATATAACCCTCACCACTTTGGTAACATTTTAATCATAAGTACCATGAAATAATAACTTCAAATGAAACTTTAAATATCATGAACATAAGGATAATCATGATATAACATGTCAAAGGTCAGTATATACACCTCATAAAATAAGTTAGGTGCATGGCATACCATATGTCCCGAAGAAGATAATTTTATTTGATAAACCATTACCTTGAGTTTCAATTGCTTTGAAATAACTCTAACCTAATGTATAATAAATTTATGTTTATTATAATCATATATAAGAATAATTTACATACTTATAATATCATATATTATCCATTTATAACATTTCAACACTCATTTATCAATAATTTCTTATTAAAATTGTTGTTTTTAGGTGTTAACTGTTTCATTTATCATAAGTATTTCAATTCATTAGTTCCAATACTTGTACTTTTTCAATGGTTAAATCATCTATTTTTTTTAATAATTATATAAATATCATATATATTCATTATATATATATATATATTCATCCATAAAATTTATAAATAGAAAAATGAATGACACTGTTTATGGAGACGGTATACTGTACGTACACATGAACAATAATTTCACTTTTCAAAAGATAAAACAGAAGAAAGGTAAATAATAATTCAAATTTATAGAATAATTATTACATTATATATATATATCATATATATTCATTTAATCCATCCCTATTACCATTCAAGTAAATCAGAAATGAAAAATTAATCACATCGCTTTGTGGAGGTGGTAATCCACATGTGCGCATGAGCGACGTTATCATTACTTAATGGTTTGGAAGGTATGAAGTTAGAAATTAAATTATAATTACAGATTCATAATTATTTCATAAATATAATATATAAACATTAAAACCATCATAATACCCATCCATAAAATATGGTGATGAAAAATGAATTGTATTTCTACGTGGAGACAGTAAACCGTATGTACGCTTGAGCAATACATTAACTTCCCATTTTATGGGAAAGAGGATGAATAATGATTATTTCATGATAATAGTAAAATTTAAGTATATTTAAGATTCTTAAGTTATTATTTTATGATAAATACCATAAATTTATAGGATGTAAAAGAATAAGTAAAAAGAAAGTGATCGGTTAAGGTAGTCACCACTTTTTTGAAAGAACTCCTTTTGATATCCTCTTAAGGGTCTCAGGGTTGGTATTTTGGGAAGAAAAAAAACCTATAGAATATTAATAAGGATTTTTTTTGGGATTTTTTTAGGTTTTCGTTGAGATAGATGGATCAAAAGGTGTGAATAAGTGAGGGGAGGAGGTGCCCATTTTTAATTGAGGTGAGAGGTACTTTTGGAATTTCATAAAAGATTAAATTATAATAAAGTCATTATAAAAACAAAATGATTAAAAATGGATATAGATTATAATATAAGGTAGGTTTTTTTTAAATCCCACAAACCAATATAATTTTTATAGGTTTAAGTGGTGTTTTAAACTCTATCTTTTGTTTTAACCCCTTAGTTAACTCATTTTTACCTTAACCACGGTAATAACTTTTTCACTCTGAAAGGGTTATAATTTTACTTATAAGGTAAATATTGACTCATAAATGGAACAATTATGGAATGTTATACCATATATTATACTAATTGTCCTCTTTAAAGATTTTTATAATTTTTAAATAATTTAATAAAATATTATTTCCATAAAATACCATTAATGTCATTTTTTGACACTATTCATTTAATTAACCTTTAATAAAATCAAGAAAAATATGGAATTAAAATATAAACATTTAAAAAATTCATAATAAGTAATAAATATCTAAAAAATTCATGGTATGCACTAATTTTTCCAAATTACATTACTTTAAATATTTTTAATACTATTTATTTTATTTTTCTGTTAATTGAATAAATATTGTATTAGCGTTGTGTAAGAATTTATGGTAATTATTTCATTCATAAAAATTATAAATAAATTAACATGATAAAAAAATAATTTATATTTAAAATAATTATTTTTAATTGAAATTATACTCGTTTTTTCCTTATGTAATAATTTAAGAGATATTAAAGTCAAGAGAATGACATTTTTGACTTTATCGTTTACTTAAATATTATAAATGCCATTATCAAGGGAAAATGACACCAAAATACCATATATTTGAGAATTTTATGGAATTGGATTAAATAAAATCATCCAATAAGATAAAGTCACGTTTTTGGTTGATTTTGAGACCATATTATATTAGTTTTAACCATAATCAACTCATTTTACCTTTATCATGATAATAAAAATTTATTATGTTTACTATTCATTACGACCAAAAGTAAAAGTGATCTATTTTAAAAAATTATACCTATTAATTAAAAATATGAAATCCATTTTTCAATATAAAAATCCTATAAGTGGTAGAAATTAATTTAACATAAAAAGGAAAAATGCAACAAAAAATAGTTTTCTTTCCAGAAAAATTGCCTTTCAAGTATAGAAAAGTTTTATATCAAATTAAAGTATAAAATTCATTCCAAAGACCATAATTAGATTTTATTTAATCAAAATAAACTAATTATATATTAAAACTAATTTAAAATATAATTTAACTTTGTAAATACTTAAAAATAAAATACAATTTTCAATAAAAATTAGTATTTTCACTATTCATTGAAAAATCAAACCTTTCAAAAAATTCTAAAATATTAATCATAAGATTATTTTGATATTATGAATTCTAAAAATATATCCTTTTTATCAAATAAAATTTCTAAAATTTCCATAAATTAATTTTCTCATTTTCTCATCAAAAAACAATAAAAATCATTTTTGAAGAAAATGTATTTTTGAAGTATAAAATGACTTTACTAAAAATTTAACACTCATTTAAAAAGAATTAATCAATATTTTTTTATTGATAAGGATATATATATATATATATATATTTCATAATACAGTTAGTCCTATTCATACTCTCTAATTCAACGACTAGATTATAATGATAATATTTCATGGTTCGTTTAAGCTTGGTGTTACATATATTGTACACTATCAAATATAGTGTTATTTTAAAATATCAGGGTGTTTCATGATCAATAATTTTCTCCCATAATCCATCCTAGCATATAAGATCAATTATCCATAGTTAGGCGCTTTCCCTAATCTATACCTATATACAAGAAATCTGTTTGGGTACCAAACGACGACCCGAACAGGGTGTGAGTAAAATTGAGTAGGCCACCACCAAAAATGTCTAATGAAAATCCAGTTTGTGAATATAAAATGTAATAGTGTACAAGTATATCAAATTTAATGCAAAAAAACAAAGATAACCTATGTCGAGCTCAGGTTCCTTGTGGGACACCTGGATGACTATACCTGCTTCGGCCTAAGACAAAATATATCTTTGAATTTTAGTTTGTATATAAATAGACCTAGGAGCTATGGTATATAACCAAGGTGTCCATGTACAATGATAATCATACTGGTTTTCATATATCATAAGAGTCTCATGTTTTAAATAATGACATTAGTCCAAGTATCTAAACCAAGGGGTCATGGAGCGTCATGTTCGAAAATCCCCTATAAATAACGCAGAGCACCATGTACAACAACTTCCAATAAATGAAAAGGACATCCATGTAAAAATATTTAAAATAAATTATGAGTATCACCATGTCCAACACCACCTAACCGTTTAATTCAAAGTGCCTTACAATCCCATCCAAGGCATTCCATATCGGAATCCAGGTATTGCTTAGAGTATAAAATAGTAAGCAGGTATGTTACATTTAATAATTAAACACAAGCCATGAGAAATGTCCATGCCATTTTACATTCATAATGATTCAACCCATAATTTCCTTTATAATTCCATTCTTTTAATTCTATCAACCAATTCACTTATAATGAAAAATGGCCAAGTGATGGTATTCAACCATTTAAAAATTAATTTATTTCAATTAAAGCTTCCACTAAAAAGAGGAAATATCTACCCAAATTATCAATAAATATAAAAGAACATGACATTTTTAATTTCATAATCCATTATCAATGATTCATTAATAAGTGAAAAGTTTTACACACCCCAAGGTGGTTTAATTTCATAGACAAGTTTTAGGGTAAATGAGAATATAAGCAACATAATCCAAGGGTGGTTTAGTTACAAGGAAGGAACAAAAACCAATGATTTAAAATAAGGAAAGTAAATCTCCATGTCATTTATATCAAAATTTATTTCATAAGTCATCTCTAACATAAGTGCTGAAAGGAAAAGTAAGTATACATTTCCTATTTTAATTCAATCAATTCATTACTAAATCAATTCTTGTTTTAAGAGTCAACCCAAACACACCCAAGTGGTGTTTTAGTTAATTTCAAGTAATGTACAATGAGGGTAAATAATAGGACACATCCAAATGGGTTATCCAACTTGAGGTTATAACCTTAAAAAAATCTCAATGAGTCTAATGAGTGTCTAGGTCTTACACAATTTAGTAGTAACACATGGAAAGTACATGGTACAACACAACAACAACAATTTATAAACAATGATACTTTGAGGGAAAATTCATTGAAAACCTACATCATGATTGGGAAGCTTCACTTATCTAATATTGACCTTTGATTTGAGTTGAAATAATAGAAAATGAAAAACTATACAAACACCCTGAAAATAGGGAATATAAGATCACATGGAAATAAAATCTAAGATTCCAAGAGAAATAGAGAGAAAAAGTAAGAGGAATGTTAGCCTTATCAAGAGGTTTCCAACACAACTAATGAAATTTGATTCAGATTCCAAATGAGGTATTTATCTCAAAACCTAATGGAGGACAAGGAGAGATATCACATGGGTGAAATGATTTATAAAAGAGGAAGAATAAGGGAAGAAATAAGGTTAAAGGGATCTAGAGAAAAAAATAGCCATTTCACCCTTTTTAAAGGGGTGCACAGTTTGACCACACAGTTTTCCAAATCATGTGCCAACTATGCTTTGGCCACTGTCTAGGGATAATTCCCTTACATGGTCTATGTGCACAGTTACAGAAACTGTGTGTATACCATGCACTCATTTCTATCCCAAGCCCCACACCCAACATGACTAGGTACACGGTTTAGAAAAAACATGATCACACCATGAAAATTACATCTATAATTAATTGTAGGTTTATAAAGGGTGTGATACCTCCCTTTCATGGTTAAAAAAACCATTCTCCTCTATTTTGGGTTGCATGGTCGAGCTGCACAGTTACTACCAACTATGCGAAAACCATGTACTTCATACTGTTTCTTCAAAAACTAAAACTACAGGCCTCGATCCAAGCCTAAACCCTCCCAAAACCTTACCTAAAACCTTAAGTGAATTTATTAGTTTAAAATAAGATATTTTTATATAAATAAAAGGATCTGTACCTCATGAGAAAAACTATAATCTTAAATCCTCCCCACCTTAGAACTTCTCATCCCCAAGAAGCCTTGGTGGCTATCAAAATGAATTGCCCGATATACATTGGTCTTGAAACCCCACTAAAATAGTTGTGTCATGTTTCCAATGCCCAACATGCCTCCAAGAATCAATTTAAACATATGGTACTTAAGCCCCTAAAACTCGATCCAACACTCATAACCACTATCGAACATCTAGATGACACTTAATCAAGCCCATCTAAACCAAACTATGATCACATCTCCATTTGATTACAGAATAGACCTATGGTGATACCTACTATAGGTTTTAGCCTTCAACAAAACTGTTACACTTAAGAACTCCTATTGTTCTCCCAAAGCACATCTCTAATCATAAGACATGAGATTTATTAAACATGAGCTGATGCACATGTTCCTCACTAAACACCATGATGATGCTCTAAATCTATCGTTTTAAAAAATAAATCCCAAAAAAACATGTCTCTACCACCCAGGAATAACCAAACACAAAGGATCCTTCTCAAGAAGCTTGAAAAACCTTCAAAAAAGGTTTACTAACTTATAAGGACATACCTGATGCAGTACCTCACCGACTATATGCAACTGCTTGGAAGAACTCAAATCGAACTGCCTCCGATCAATTATTTAAAAAAACGATTGACTTAAATAGATTACATGCCACCAAAACCAGATTATGACGCCTTATTACAAGGAACAAAAAAATCATTTCAATCACGATCCCTGAAGCTCATAACCAAATTCTGATGAAGTCTCCTATCTAAACCATCTCCCGATCATTTCCACTATTATTCCACCAAATGAACACTAGTTCATTCCCTATCATGAATCCTTTATAAGAGTTGGTGTCCTAGAACCAACTGGTTTTACTTTTATTTCATGGATATTTAATGTATTATTATATATTTTTCATTGTTCTTCATGATTATGATGTAATAATGTCCTAGAGTATTTGTTGCATTGATAAGGTCATGGCAGATCCTTGCTATGACGAGAACCTTGAAATGCTATGAAAATATTCTTAAATATAGTTCTACAGTTGGATGACATGCTAGGATGAGACACATAACATGCAGACCGTCAGGTGCAAGTACTCATAAGCAGATGAGACTTCCTCTCTTGAAGTTCACACTTGGTAATCTCTAAGATAGGAGATCATGAGAACAAACCTGCTGGTAGGAATTCTGTATGTTTTGGTGTCATCAGATATTTCTATTTGCGAGCACATGTAATGATACTTATACTTTAATATTATCATTAATATGTGTCACAACTTACACACTTTGATTTACTGACGAAAACTGTCACGTAGAAAGTTGGCGGGAAGTAGGGTACGTTGGGTGCGTGATGAGTGGCATGTTATTAATGGATAAGTCGAGGAAGTATTTGTCCATTCTATTTATGGAAATTGATATCTCGACCCTTTGATTGAAATAGAACCATCACAAGAAATTCTATGGCCATGGAATAACGACGAGTTTATTTTAAGTAGTCAAAGAACGACGTATCAAGCATAAAAGTTGATGACATAGTCATGAAACCTGCTTGATGAGATATTCCAACAAAGGGATTATATTACACAGTGAGTGTTTGTATGCGGATGTCGTTGTTGTGACTTTATGTTCTTTATCTTGGGTGCCTTGACCCGTTTCTAGACAGTACTCTTGGACTTTAGGCAAGCCTGCCTAATGCCAACAAGAAAGAATCCTAGAGGGTCACACACTAAGTGTTTTTGGTGGTCTCGGTTAAATTCTATTTGAATTTAATTAATGAAATAAATATTATTATCAAGACTATGGAATAATTTTATTCAAGTTAAAATGATCGCATAAATTAAATAAAATATATTTATTTATTTTATTGAACATTTAATAAATATTTATTTACTAGTTTGTAAATAAAATATTTATTTAAGAGAATAAATTATTTATTTATTTATTTGGGTGTTTAATAAATAGAAGTGGACTTCGAGCAAACCAAGGTCAGTCTGATAGTAAAATAATTATTTTCAAGATGGTAAATAATTATTTAACTAGTTGGCACAAATTAAAATAACCCTACTATTATTTTGTGATGCGTAATTTTATTTATAATTCTGTTTTGCGCAAGTTTGCGCACCATAAATAATGAAGTGGTATTATTACTAAATGCATGGGTTTTCTCTAAGTTCATGAATGTATTTAATTGTTTCTATGAAATTAAATATTGTAACTGAAATTCCATGTATATAAATAGGCATGTACGCCTAGACAGTACTCTTGGACTTTAGGCAAGCCAGCCTAATGCCAATGAGAAAGAATCCTAGAGGGTCACACACTAAGTGTTTTTGGTGGTCTCAGTTAAATTATATTTGAATTTAATTAATGAAATAAATATTATTATCAAGACCGTGGAATAATTTTATTCAAGTTAAAATGATCGCATAAATTAAATAAAATATATTTATTTATTTTATTGAACATTTAATAAATATTTATTTACTAGTTTGTAAATAAAATATTTATTTAAGAGAATACATTATTTATTTATTTATTTGGGTGTTCAATAAATAGAAGTGGAGTTAGAGCAAACCATGGTCAGTCTGGTAGTAAAATAATTATTTTCAAGATGGAAAATAATTATTTAACTAGTTGTCACAAATTAAAATAACCCTACTATTATTTTGTGATGCAGAATTTTATTTATAATTCTGTTTTGCGCAAGTTGGTGCACCATAAATAATGAAGCAATATTATTATTAAATGCATGGGTTTTCTCTAAGTTCATGAATGTATTTAATTTTTTCAATAAAATTAAATATTGTAACTGAAATTCCATGTATATAAATAGGAAAGTACACCTATTGTGTCACACACCACACCACACGCCTGGTGAATTGAGAATTGTTGAGCCAAAAAATTTCTCTCTCAAATCCTCTTCTCTCCCCTCTCAATAATGAGAGACGTTCTTCAAGGCCGAAGAACAGGCGATCAAGAACGACCAACACAAGACACTCGATTCGCCACGGTAGCACCCGAGGAACAAGCGGTGTCGATCAGAGACCATCAGAGCATGTGTGGATCACCGCTAGAGGGATTCTAGTTTGGATCCTTACAAGTGAAATGAGATAATCTGAAAGGGTCGTTCCATACGATCAACATCATCAATGAAGAAAAATACCAAAGATCCAGGTGTTATTTTTCTTTATGAAATTAATTAAATTAATTATAAATATGATGTGCAAGATCCTCTCTAAAGGTTTCAGGCCTCTTTCTTATTTATCTAAATCTTTGATTTTATTCCATGGAGACTGGCGTTCATCATCATATTGATCCTGGAATAATCATTGATCATGGTAAAAATCAAAACTGGGTGTCGTCCCAACAACACTTCTGCTGCACCCAAAAACTTCAAGTGGTATCAAAGGGGTTACATCATAGTTTATAATTATTTAAATATTTCGTTGATGACTTTTGCATTTAATAATTTAGTTGTTTCAATTCAAGTTAATCGTTCTGCAAATCTGAATCTCAAGATCTATTCCTCCTCTTTTATTTCTTGTTCACCATATAGAAACGATATTTTCTTTTAATTTTGATTAAAATAAAATAGAGGATCTCATCCAGAGGTTCCAAATCTTCTTGGCCATAAAACACCAGAACACACAACGTGTATTCACCAGTACATATTATGTAGTCAAGATTAAATGCATCAGACTGGTCCATCAATCCAAACCGTGTGTTGGAGTCTTTCTAAGTCTTAAATGACTCTGTGTGTTGACTAGGAATAGGTGGCACACAGTTTCCAGATTACACGCCGTGTGGCCCAATAGACACAATGTTTAGTCCCTTTGGGTTAGGGTTGGACCGCGTACCTCATACATGGATTTATCGGCTGAAGACCATGTAACAAGGAACTACACGGCGTGTGGCCCACTGGACATGCTGTGTACTCCGAATATTTCTAAAGTATACTCACACTCCATTTCCCCGGGCGTGTACTTTGGATAGATGGTGAAAAATAGTACACGCCGTGTAGTTTTAACTACACGTCGTGTACTCATCCAAATTAGGTAGATTTATTAAAATTTATTATTATATTATACAAACCCTTGAGACGTGCACCATCGTGCGGGCGTAAAGACGAGGCACAACACGTGATAGGTGTTTTATATATATGCATTTAATTTAACATCTACGTAGTGTTCATTTCTACTCATTGGGTAGTTATGAATAAGAATTCACTGGGTTGCCTCCAAGGTACAAGTTATGTAAAAATATAATTTTAAATGAATTTATTTGTTTAAAATTATGATGGATGATAATCTCAAGGAAATTCAGAAAAAGGTTTAAGATAAAAGGATTGATTAATTAAAAATGATAATTAATTGATTTGAGTGTGATTTATCTTAAACAAGAATGATTAAAGAATTAATTACTAGTTTTATTTATACGTAAATATTTTTGCATGTATGGATGATCATGAGATAGACCAAGACCTTTGTATGTGGATGGTTTCTTTTAATTTATTTATTTGAATTAAATTTGTTGGCCTGTGAGCCTTCTCTTCATTAATATGTAGGGCCTGCGTGCCCAAGGTTTCTTCTATGTAAAACCCCCTTTTATCCCTCACCTACATATGAGTTAAAAAGGGCATATGTAATGGATGGAACTCCCAAGATAGTAGAGGTGGTTCAAGATGGAGCCGAGACAAAACCAATCCCAGGAGATACAGAGGTGGACAGGTGGAAGCTGTAAACATGAACCCAAAAGGTTCAAGGTGTTTCTCCCCTAGGTCAGGGTTAGTTTATCAACTGATAGATAAACTAACCATTAGAAAATCTCATGATCATTCCATTTACTTTATTTTATTTCTGTTAGTTGCATGGTTTATCATTATGGATGTGTTGTCACGATCCCATAATTAATGAATTAAACAAACATGCATGATAGAACTAAAATAAACTATAATTATGTGTAAATATTGTCAAGACATGGTTAATCACTTAAGTAAGTTCCACTTAATATTAACAAGCATGTGATAATGATAATAAGAAATTCATTCACAAGAGATAAAAATACCTCAAATAAAATATTAATTCAGAACAAGCCTTCCGTTACTTGATTAAGGAAAAAAATCAATAAAACTATGTGTTTAACCAACCCTTATTGGGAAACTAACCTTTATATAGGAAGCCCTTATGAAAGTTTTCGGGTTGACTTAACTATATTACATCAATAGGAGTAGCCCTTTCTAAACTTGGTGTAATATTGGAGGCAAGAGTTGAGGAAATCCAAATTCATGATTTCAGGATTGGGGAGTCCACTCAACATATAAACGAGCTTCAAGCCTGTAGTTGGAAAAGAAATTCCTACCTAAATACCTTCTAATAGCTTGAAAAACCCTTGTTGGGGTTATGCTAAGGGGAATATGGATCCTTTCTACTAGAATGTCATGGAAACTGAACATTCCAAGTTTAATGGTGAGGGCTATTGGGACTTGATAAAATAGTGGGAGACTTAATAAAATTTATTATTTCTTATAAAATGTAATCAAGAAAGTACTAATGATATACTCTTTTAATTGTAGAATAAAAATGAAAAACTCGTCAACCACACTATCCCTATGACCAATTCAGGATAAAGACAACATCCTCACCAGCAGTAACTTCTAGGAATGGTTTAGACACCTTTGGGTTATTCTACGCTATGAACGAAAGTCTTATGTGCTAGAGTCAGCATTACCTGATCTTCCTTCTAAAGAGGTGAGTGATGATGATTTATTAGTCTATGAGAAACATATGAACTATGTAGTCGGTGTTAAATGTTTGATTCTATCATCAATATCTAGTGATCTCATGAAGTCTAATGAAAACATGGATTCTTATAGCATGCTCAAGCACCTCTATGGTCTTTACCAGGAGAGAGAAAGACATGAAAGGTTTGAGATCTCTAAGGCACTCTTTCAGAGTAAGCTTGGCGAAGGTGACCCATCTAGGCCTCATGTAGTCAAGCTCATTGGCTACATTGAGTGCCTGGAGGTTCTAGGGTTTAAACTCCCCGAAGAACTAGGAAAAAATCTCATTATCTCATCACTCCCTCAGAGCTTCTCTAAATTTGTTGTCAATTTCAATATGAACAACATTGAGAAGTCTCTATCTAAACTTCTTATCCTCATTCACCAAGTGGACAAACATATGAAGCGTGAAAAGCCTTCTGTGCTTATGGTTAATAAGAGGAAAGGGAAGGTGAAGAGCTTTAAGCCCAAATCTTCTTCACAACCTTCCAAGAAAAGGAAGATCAAAGGGGAGGCTAGGGAACAGGAGGATGTTTGTTTCACATGTGGCAAGAAGGGACACTGGAAGAAGAACTACACCTATCCTAATAAGTAAGGGGAATCTTTAGGTGCGTTTTTTTATCAAATACAATCTATATATTTCTACAAATTGGGTATTAGATATAGCTTGTGGTGATCACATATGTATCCAAATATAGGAACCAAGTAGATTCAGGAAGATTGATCGAGGAGAGGTAGATCTATGAGCAGCCAACAAAGCCAGACTTACTGCTGTAGCTGTTGGGGACTACCACCTCACGTTTCCAAAAGGGATGATCTTAGTATTAAAGGGTTGTTTTTATGTTCCTTCTGTAACCAAATACATAATTTATGTATCCATACTATATATATATATGGATTTTTTTTCAAGTTTGGAAATGAATGTTGCTTCTTTTATAAAGATAGAATTTATTTTGGTAGGGCACATTTATACAATGGTCTTTATGTGTTGGATTACACAAACCAGGTAATGATAATCGATGACAAAGATACTTCACATGACTCATAGAACACCCAACTTTGGCATCACCGACTAGGTCATGTAAACGAGAAATTCTTGACAAAGTTACATCAAGATGGATATTTATATTCTTTTGAACTAAAACCACTTGGCGTATGTCATGAACGTTTACAAGGCAAAATGACCAAAGCCCCATTTGGTGGGAAAGGTAAAAGGGCTAAAGAACTTCTTGAATTGGTTCATACCGATGTGTGTGGACCATTTCCAGTTGAATAAAGGGAAGGGTACTCATAATTCATAACTTTTACTGATGATTTTAGTAGATATGGATATATCTAATTAATGAGGTATAAGTTGGATTCTTTTGATAAGTTCAAAGAATACAAGAATGAAGTTGAGAACCAGCTTGGTAAGAAGATTAAGAAACTCCGCTCAAACCGAGGTG
This sequence comes from Viscum album, assembly GCA_963277665.1. Classification (NCBI taxonomy): domain Eukaryota; kingdom Viridiplantae; phylum Streptophyta; class Magnoliopsida; order Santalales; family Viscaceae; genus Viscum; species Viscum album. The sequence continues at coordinate 512,419,234 of OY728121.1, forward strand.
GAGAATATCTTAATCAAGACTTAATTGATTACTTACTGGAGTTTGGGATCCTATCACAACTCACTCCTCCAAACACACCCCAATGGAATGGTGTGAGCGAAAGGAGGAACCACACCTTGTTGGACATGGTAAGATAAATGATGAGTCATGAGAGTCTTCCATTATCATTTTGGGGATATGCGTTACAAACAGAAGCACACATACTAAACCAAGTACCAAATAAATTGATAAATGTTATTCCATACAAGTTCTGGAGTGGAAGAAAATCAATGTTACCGAATTTACATGTGTGGGGTAGAGAAGCATTTGTTAAGGCCTCTTCGGGTAACAAAATTGCACCCTGAGGCACAAAGTGTACCTTTATAGGATACCCTAAGGAAACAAGGGGATATGACCTATACACCCCCTTATAAAAAAAGGTTATAATGGAAAGACACGCCATATTCCTTGAGAGGGATCACATCTCCAAAAGAGATAGTGGGAGTGAGATAGACTTCGATGAAGTCAAGGCTCAAGGTACACAAGAGTTGGTACATGAATAGATTCCATAAAGCCCCATGGAAGAAGAATCTGTTCCAGAGACACAAGTACTGTGTAGGAGTACAAGAGAGGTTAGAGAACTGGAATGGTATGGTTTTCTAGTTATAAAGGATGGTGACTCATTATTAGTTGATAATAATGATCCTCTAACCTACAAAGAAGCAGTAAGTGGCACAGATGTTTCCAAGTGGAAATAAGCCATGAATTATGAAATGGATTCCATGTACCAAAACCAAGTCTGGATTTTGGTAGATCCTCAAGTTAATGTAAATCCTGTTGGTTGTAAATGGGTATTCAAGAAGAAACTGATCATGGAAGGAAAAGTCAGTACCTATAAGGCATGACCGGTTGCAAAATGTTTTAAACAACGTCAAGGAATTGACTACGATGAAACCTTATCACCAGTTGCAATACTGAAATCCATCAGAATTATACTTTCCATTATGGTTTACCATGATTATGATATTTGGAAAATGGATGTCAATATATCATTCCTTAATGGGAACCTTCAGGAAGATGTCTACATGACATAACCTAAAGGGTTTGTGACTCCAAAGGATTCCAATAAGGTATGCAAGTTGCAGAAATCCATTTATGGATTAAAGAAAGCATCCAGGTCATGGAACATTCATTTTGATAAATCCATAAAATAATTTGGTTTTATCAATAATGAATGTGAGCCTTGTATCTACAAATGGTTTAGTGGGAGTGTAGTCGTTTTCCTAATAGTATATGTTGATGACATATTACTTATTGGAAACGAGATGCCAGTCTTACATTCTGTTAAGACATGGTTGAATCAATGATTCTCTATGAAAGACTTGGGCGAGGCAGTGTATATTCTTGGAATCAAGATACATCATGATAGATCCAAGAGATTTCTGGGCCTAAGTCAAAGTACATACATTGATAAGATACTGAAGAAATTCGGTATGGAACTATCTAAGAGGGGATTGTTTCCAGCGTCACATGGAATTCATATTTCCAAGAAAATGTTTCCTCAAACACATGAGGAAAGAAAGATAATGGCAAGGACTCCATACACATCAATGATTGGGTCAGTCATGTATGCCATGCTATGTACTAGGCTAGATGTCACCTATACATTGAGTGCAGTAGGTAGATATCAAGATGACCCAAGTGACCACCATTGGATGGAAGTCAAGACTATTCTAAAGTATCTGAGGCATACTAAGGATATGTTCTTAGTTTATAGAGGAGATGAAGAACTAGTCATCAGAGGATATGAAGATGCTAGTTTCTAGACTGATCAATATGACATGAAGTTGAAAACGGGATACATATTCAATTTGAATGGAGGTGCAGTGAGCTGGAAGAGCTCAAAGAAGAGTGTGGTTGCAGATTATACAGTAGATTCCGAGTATATCGTAGCTTCTGAGGCATCTAAAGAAGAAGTTTGGATGCAAAGCTTCATCCAGGAGCTAGATTAGATAGCTAGCAGTAAATATCCCATCACACTATACTATGATAATACTACAGTAGTGGATCTCGCAAAATATCCAAGGTCACATCAGCGGAAAAAGCACATACTTTGGAAGTATTATCTCTTGAGGTATTTTTCTTAGATAGGTGAAGTTGCAGGGAGTAGTATTTCTACAGAAGAAAATGTGGCAGAAACCTTGACTAAAGCCTTGACTCAGCAAAAACATGATCATCATGTGAGGTCTAGCGGACTAAAAGTTGTAGGCAGTTGTCTCTAGTCCAAGTGGGAGTTTGTAAGATTTGGTGTCCTAGAACCAACTAGTTTTACTTTTATTACATGGATATTTAATATATTATTACATATTGTTCATTTTTCTTCATTATTATGATGTAATAATGTCCTAGAGTATTTGTTTCATTGATAAGGTCATGGTAGTTCCCCGCTATGATGAGAACCTTGAAATGATATAACAATATTCTTAAATATAGTTCTGTGGTTGGATGACATGATATTATGGGACACATAACATGCATACCATCATATGTGAGTACTCGTAAGCATATGAGACTTCCTCTCATGAAGTTGGCACTTGGTAATCTTCAAGATAGGAGATTATGAGAACAGACCTGCTAGTAGGAATTCCGAATGTTTTGGTGTCATTGGATATTTCTATCTAAGAGTGTGTGTAATGATCCTTAGACTTTAAGATTATCATTAATACATGTCACAACTTACGCACATTGATTTACTGACGAAAACCATCACACAGACAGTTGACAGGAAGTAGGGAATGTTGGGTGTGTCACAAGTGGCATGTTATTAATGGATAAGTTGAGGAAGGATTTTTCCCTTCCATTTATGGAAGTTGATATCTCGTCCCTTTGATTAAAATAGAACCATCGCACAAAATTCCATGACCATGGTATAATGACGAGTTTATTTTAGGTAGTTAAAGAACAACGTATCAAGCATAAAAGTTGATGACACAGTCATGAAACCTGCTTGATGAGATATTGCGACAAAAGGATTATATTACATAGTGAGCATTCGTATGTGGATGTTGTTATTACGACTTTACGTTCTTTCTCTTGGGTTCCTTGACCCATTGCTAGATAGTACTCTTGGAATTTAGGCAAGATCACCTAATGCCAATGATAAAGAATCCCAGAGGGTCACACACTAAGTGTTTTTGGTGGTCTTAGTTAAATTCTATTTAAATTTAATTAATGAAATAAATATTATTCTAAAGACCGTGAAATAATTTTATTCAAGTTAAAATGATTGCATAAATTAAATAAAATATATTTATTTATTTTATTGAACATTTAATAAATATTTATTTACTAGTTTGTAAATAAAATATTTATTTAAGAGAATAAATTATTTATTTATTTATTCGGGTGTTCAATAAATAGAAGTGGAGTTAGAGTAGACCAAGGTCGGTCCGATAGTAAAATAATTATTTTCAAGAAGGTAAATAATTATTTAACTAGTTGGAACAAATTAAAATAACACTGATATTATTTTGTGACGTGGAATTTTATTTATAATTCCGTTTTGTGCAAGTTGGCACACCATAAATAATGATGTGGTATTATTATTAAATGCATGAGTTTTCTCTAAGTTCATGAATGTATTTAATTACTTCTCTGCAATTAAATATTGTAACTGAAATTCCATGTATATAAATAGGCAAGTACGCCTATTGTCCCACACACCACACCACACGCCTGGTGAATTGAGAATTGTTGAGCCAAACAATTTCTCTCTCGAATCCTCTTCACTCCCCTCTCAAGAACAAGAGACGTTCTTCAAGGCTGAAGAACAGGTGATCAAGAACAAATTACACAAGACAATCGATTCACTGTGCTAGCACCTGGAGAATGAGCAGTGTCGATCGGAGGCCATCAGAACATGTGTGGATCACCGCTAGAGGGATTCTAGTTTGGATCCTTACAAATGCAATGAAATAATCTGGAAGGGTCATTCCGGATGATCAACATCATCAACGAAGAAAAATACCAAAGATCCAGGTATTATTTTTCTTTGTGAAATTAATTAAATTAATTATAAACATGATGTGAAAGATCCTCTCTAAAGGTTTCAGGACTCTTTATTCTTTATCTAAATCTTTGATTTTATTCTATGGAGACTAGCGTTCATTTTCATATTGATCCCAGAATAATCATTGATCGTGGTAAAAATAAAAACTGGGTACCGTCCCAACCATGCTTCTACTGCACCCGGAACCTTCATCCTTGGATCATCTAAAGACACCCCAGACCTGCTCAAACTCTACCCAAGTCTTCATTTAATCACTCACCTAACATTTTATGAGAAAATCATTAATATACTATTCCATTTTATGAATGAAATTTGAGATACAAAAAATACCATCATAAAACCAGTCTCAAGGTCCCATGACCCTTCTCACATGAGATTATACCATCAATAAAAGACATCCTACTCCCCACCTTAGGATCATCCTTTTCATCACACCAATGAAATTATTTCCCAATCACCACATCCCATGCCCCATCCATATCTGGACATCACATTTGGCATGGATAAGAACCCACTCATTTATGAGTTCTAACATAAACATCATCCATCACCCATTCCCACTTATCTAGAATAGTTCCCTTAGAGTTCACTGATTTTCAACTCACAAGGAGGTTCACCACTTTCAATGGCCAATGGTGTGATCCCCACCATATTTCTTACCTTAAACTGCTCCTCGAGTGTAACTCCCAAGGAGTCCCTCCATAAAACTAGAAAATAAATTTAATTGGATCAACATATAACTGATTCTCTCTCATCATACTCAAGATGATGTCAAGATATTGGGAATGATTGTATCTAGATTAGGAGTACACCAAGAATTCATTGATAGGCATGTGGCACTCTCCCCAAGTCACACTCACAAAAAACCAGGCTATACTCACCGTAACCAACCCTTGACACCATGTCTTCTGACAATGTGTGTCATGTTCCACCCATGGGTTGACTCTCTCATGGAACCCAATTTATTTCCAAGTTAGCCCTCATCATGGTAAATTCCTTTAATTTACCAAAATATCTTATTCACCATGCCCAAAAGTTTCATATTTGAAACTGTTGATCCTCGACCCATACCCATGCACTCACCAACTTTCCATATCAACTAGTTACCACACTCAATCAGTGATCACTAAATTTCCATACATAATGGGTGTACAATCTCATACCACCCAGTTCAAGACCTGAATCACGCTCTTGTGAATCATGTACAAAAAATTCCAAGCTAAACATGCTACATGGAGCATCAGTCTTAACATGCTAGTATCTCACTTTAAAACCCTCTTCAAAATTAGGAACCTCACATATTCCATGATTTATCAAATGAATTCCCACATCACAATATCATTTTAGAAATTAAAGTGTTAACCGCACAACCACTAGTCAAAAAGTCCAGGAATTTGAACAATCCTACCCATGTAATCCAGTCTTGATATTGAAACATCCTAGGTGATTCCTGAAAACTATGGCATCACCATGCCTATATCAAAAAACCCAAGCACCTACCATGCATTGGTCTTGAAACGAACATACCACCAAGCTCACTATCTAAAAAGGAAATCCATACACCTAGGAATTACCCTCACATAGGTTTCACTCAATCATTTTAACCACTGAATCACTAAGGACAAAGTCAAAACTACGGGCCTCTAGTTCTCCCACCTAGCTCCACCGATCAAATCTAAACAGGTCCACTAGGTCCATCCACCTTGCCCAGAATCTCTTTCACCCAATAATCACATCCCACTTAAAGGTATCTATTACACAATATCTAACACACCTAAAAACTCTCTATAAATTGGTAAAATTGAAAGAAGGAAAATATATCATCAACCCCTAGGGGTAAAAACCTGTCAACATAGACATAATGACACCACCTACCAAGCATCGGTCTACCAGGCCCTAATCCTCTCTAAGAATCCTCTTAAAGGGTGCTCCTTGGGGGTCACAATGTCAATACAAAAGGATAAAGAGATGACCCTCACTAAGCATCCATTTATGGTAATATCCCCTCGAGGTTCAACTTACCGAATGACCACCAATCTACCCAGTAGTGTTGTTTCATTACTAAGAGTCCTACCTAACTCAAATGGTCAAATGGAGATAACTCATCGTGCCTAGTAAATAGGCTCAAAAGTATACCGGATTTCTATCTCCAAGGGTGTTACCACAATGGGGCTAACCCCTCATTTTAACATAATATGTCGACTCTAAAACTAGTCCATGCCTAAAAGGCCACTAGGTTTAACCACTTAACCTTTAGGTCCAAAACAGTATAAAAAGTACATTAAAACCTACAATCAATGTCCACATTCCCATTAAAGGTAAATTCTCAAGGAAGAATTAAAACTAACCCTTACACAAGGTTCTATGCTATTAACACCACTAAAGGGTTTTATTTAATCTATTTAACAACTTAACAATTATTATAAACATTAAAGAGGCTCATAGATATGCAATGTCAAGTACCGGTTATAAAAGAAAATGTTTTAAAAAACTATAATTAGAAATTTATTTAGAAAATATCTCATATAATTCTAGGAAAACTATCTCATTATTTCCTTTAAAACCATTATATAGACATAAGTTTTCACAACATGGCCCAGTTAAAAAAATATCAATTCTTAGCTATAGAGGAAAGCACCCTTTAGGTTGAAACTATAATTTTAATTAACTAGTACCTCATATCAATATGGTCGTAAAATAACCAAAAATTATTTTATCATTTAAGGGATATTGGTTAAGTAAGATGCCAACATAAATTTATATGAAACACCATATAAGTGGCAGTTTACACTTTAAATAACCATACCTATTTATCATAAACATAAACTAAAGGGGTAAAGTACTAAGTATGAAAAAGAAATAAAGGTGACCTATGAGGGTCTAATCATACCAACCTAGGTTCAGTTATATGGGAATCCATTCCCAATTTATGGAGTCAACGCTCTATAAATTACAATTGGCATCCCATTTAAGTGAAAACCATTAATAGTCAATTTTATTTAAAATATTTAACACACCCTTAATTGGTTTATCTCATCAGCATACAATGATAAAACTAACCTTTAAGGGACAAATAAAACATATAAATTATTCAGTTATACGAGTCATCAATGCTAAGTTATGAAGGTACACTACTTTATAAGATACAATTGACACACCATTTAACTGAAATCCATATGCAATGAACTGAATTTATTAAAAACTAACCAATTGATTTCTATTACCAAGATTCTATTTAGGTTAATTCACTAGCTAATTTAAAACCATTTCATTTCTTTAATACATTACAGGCTGGGTAAATAGAATTACACTATTAAGCTATGCAAGAAAACACCGTATAGGTTTATGAATACACATTATTTAACCAGTCTTATATAATATCCATAACATAGAAAGCTATCACATCAAAAAATAATACATATAGACATAGAAATAATCACACAAGCATGGTATACAGATAAGCATGATAAATAATCACACAAGCATGGTATACTGATAAACATGATAATGAGATGTGAATCCTATGTGTCTGAAATGATACATGAATACACCCCCTATATTTCTATACTAGGAAAAGAGAAAAAATATCATAAATAAATAACCATTGTAAGACAACACAAGATCACCCATGGTGAAATAATAATCAACTATAATAATGAATAACACGAACCGTAGTCTCATCCCTGACTACTTGATCTTTCCCTTGTGTGTGGGTTGTCCATTCCCAGACATGAGCTATTTACCAAGTTTTGACACCTTACTAGTCTTATCTATACAAACCTAAAATAGTAAGATAAGGAAAAGAAAAATATTTGATACTACTTTGTGATATCCCAAACCCAGTTGACTCATAGGTAACCACACTCTGTTACCCACATGGCCTTAGGTGTGCCTCCCCATATTCCAGAGGCTATCGACTAGAAGTGAGAGTCTAAAGGTGGTACAATGAGGATAATAAACCCTCTATATAAGTATAAATACAATAGAATCATAAATAAATGAAAGGAGGTGGAGGATAATAATCAAACATAAAAAATGACTAGATTCATATACAAAAGATGATGTACAACATGGGGAGCATGCATATAATACAATACATGCTATAAAAAATAAACAAAATAACAAAATCTAAACTCTAATAGAATCATGAGAACTAGCTTGGTTATCTACTCTTATACTCTATCCTAGTATAGAAGATCACTCATCCAAATCTATTTGGGTACCAAATGGTGACCCGAATAGGGTATAAGTAAAGCTTAGTAGGCTACCACCAATGATGTCTAATGAAAATTTAGTATATGAATATAAAATGTAACAATGTGTATGTATATCAAATATAAGCCAGAAAAATAAAGGTAACCCATGTCGAGCTCAGGTTCTACTATTATAAAACATGCCTTTAACAGTGCCGTAATTTATCAGTGCTAGAAAAATGTGACGAGAAAGTCCATCTTTATCAATGCTAAAATAAGCGCTGATAAATGTTACCCTTTATCAGTGATTTTTTTAACATTGATAAAAATCACCCTTTATGAGTGCTAAAAAATAAAGCACAGATAAAGGTCCACAATAAAATGAAATAATTAAACAAATAAAATTAATTTTTTTTAATAATTTCATTAATTAAATAATTATTGTTAAAAATGAATAAATTGAATATACATATATATAAATTTTAAAAATTAATAAATAGTATATATTAAATATATAGATATGTAAAATGAATAAAATGAAATAATTAAACAAATAAAAAGTTAAAATGAGTAAATTAAGAAAAATATTAAAAAATTTATTAATTAAATAATTATTGATAAAAATGAATAAATTTAACACACACACACACATATAGATTATAAATATTGATAAATAGTATATATTAAATATAGATATATAAATGAATATATAATTAAATAAAAAATAAAAAATGAATAAATTACAAAATTATTTAAAAATTTATTAATGAAACAATTAATAATAATAATGAATAAGTATAATAAATATATATTAATTAAAAATAATAATAAATAATATATATTAAATATAAATATATATAAAATGAGTAAAATGTTAATTAAAAACATAGTAATGTCTTATTCATTTTTAATGTTGTTTGATTTTTCAATTTAACATATATCAAATGTCGCATGTTACATTGATTTCACGTACACACACACACACACACATATATGTAATTAATGTAGTTTTATATACAAACACACAGACAAATATATTTACCCAATATATAGAAACAAATACACCTAATATTTATGTAATTTATTCAAATTTTAGTATATTTTAGAATTTAATTATAACATGATACATTTAATATATTATGTTTTTAATCAGTCAATTTTATTTATTTATTTTTAATACTATTACATTTCGGGCATTCATTTTTAATATATATTTTTTATTTTTTATTTTATTTTTGAATTTGATCATTTTCTATTATTTATTTATATATATTTATTTACTATGTTTTAGTATTTTCAATATGTATTCATCTTACTTCAATATATATATATTAATATTTTTTTAATAATTTATATTTAATTAATAAAACTTATCAATTTTTTTAATATTTTTAAAGTGTACTCATTTTGAATTATTCAATTTAACCCATTTTTAAAATGCTTGTATTTAAGATTCTATATCCACTAATAATGTTAAAAATATATTTGTAAATAAATATTTATAAATAAATATATTTATAAATGTATATTTACTATATTTATAAATTTATATATTTATAATTATTATAAATAAATAATAATTATTTTTTAAATAATTATTTATATAATTATAAACAAATAATTATATATATTTAATAATTATAAAATTATAATAAATTTATTTAAATAAATATTTTATCAGTGCTAAAAAATCACCAATAAATATCCCTTTTAGTAGCGCTTATCAATTTAACACTAATAAAATGTATATTTATCAGCGCTTTTCTGAAAGTGCTGTTAAAAGTGTTCCTAATCTATTTAAAAGAACCCTAATCAGTGCTCAGTCAATTGTGATTCTAAAGCTCTTGTATAACTTCTCTGTTTCCGATGCAACTCCTCTATGTTCTCTCAGATGAATCAAGGCTACAATCCAATGTATGTTATTTTCTACTTTTCCTCTATAATTGTTTGATCTTTTGGGTTCCACGTTTTGTATTTTGCATTTTGTGCTATTCTTAACCATGATGAACCCTATATCTCATCTCCTCGCCACTACTGGCGCGACTCCTCTTGGTTCATGTAAGGATCATAAAGATTTACCATGATATTAGTCACTAGTTTTTGCAGTTTTTAATGATGAAATAAATCATTGTATTCCTCGCTAAATTATTTACCTATAATCTGGTGAAGGAAAAATACAAAAAACCAATAAGTACTCTTTCAATAATTTCTTTTCCTATTAGGAAATGGGATGAAATCATGATGGATTTCTTGACCAGTTTTTCAAGATCTACTAAATAAAAAGATATAGTGTGGGTTATAGTGGATCACCTAACTAAGATTAACAACTTATTACATATTGAAGAGGCTTCCTTAGTTGATGAAATCAATTAATTGTATGTCAAAGAGATAATAATTCTTTTAGGTGTCTCATCTAGTGCTATATATGATAGGGATATGATATTTTTATCTTGGTTATAACATTGAAATTAATTTTCAATGAGGTTATGGGTGAAATTTTATACTTACTTTATTCCACATACTAATAACCATTCTAATCAGACTATCTTGATATTGGAGGATATTCTTTGAGCCTTAATTATTTACTTTAGTGACTCCTAGAAGGATTAACTTTTCTTGGTGGAATTCTATTATAAAAATAGTTATCAATCACTTATCCAGATGGACCCATATGAAGAATTATATTAAATACATTTTCAATCTATTTTATGTTGGATAAAGATAGAAGAATATTATATTAATATCCCTAGTCTTTTCTAAGAAATAATAGACCGAGTGATGTTAATTAAAAAACATTTTCAAACTACTCAAAGTCAACCAATGTTCTCTAGTAACCATTAGAGGTGACCCTTGTAATTTAATGTTAATGATCATGTGTTTATTTATGTTTCCTTGAGACTGGTTCACTAATGAATTATAAAGAAGAGGAAATTAACCTCAAAATACATAAAAACTTTTAAAATTATTGGAAAAGTCTTGGAAATTTCTTAACAGCTAGCCTTACACATATAAAAACCCAATGGTTGAATCTATTCCCTCAATAATCTAGTTGAATCTTATTGAGTATGAAATTCTTGAGTCTGTGGAGGTTTTAAATTCCCCATCCGATCTAACAATGTTATCCCATTTAATTTTAGTATCTTAGTCTCATTTTGGGTGTATTTTGTATTGAAGGGAAGTTAAAGGAGGGGTTAGAGGATTTGATAGGAGAGAGTGATGAAGAGATAGAGGTACCCTTATAGGATAGGCACTGAGGTACCTGATGGAATAGAACCAGGTACCCATTGATAGTCCAGTGTAAGTAGGTCCACTATTAATACAACTAAGAATCTAGTGGCCTAGTATTATGTATATGGTGGTAATTTTTATATTTTATTATTTCTGAGGGTTTTTGATCTTTTTAATCACAGTAAACTCATATACTAAGTAAACTATGCCCCACTACCATTTCATCGGGTTAAAAATGACTATTAGTTCCTCATTCCAGTGGTTTAGTGTGAATTATGTCTTGTTTTGGTCTTAGTTGTTGTGAGTAAGATTTTAAAATCTAAAATATTTTGAAAATTAAAATGATTTCTTTCAAATGGTCTTGGATTAGGAAAAAATGAGTTTTAAATGAAAATGTTTTGGATTAAAAATTTGGTAAATTATTGGGTTTGGTGATAATGTGGTAAGTGTGACCCTTAGTATTCCTTATGAGAATTTTCATATGTGTGGGTATGTGAGGAATTGATTATGAACTTGATTTTATGATTTTTGTGTTATTTAGAATATTCCACCCAGAAAGGTCCCTGAAGTGTCTAGTGGGTTCGTCCTGTTTCTAGTTATCCTCAGTTTCTACCCATATTATACGGTAATTGAGGTTTGTTAGAGGCATTGAAGTGGCTTGAGGAAGTTGAGAATGTATTCAGAGTGTTGGGAACTCCCAAAGATGTTAGAGTTTGTGCTATTTTGGGTCTACTTGGGGGTCCATCTTTTGAAGAATGGGAGTTTTTTACCCCACCAAAAATGCAAGTTGGGATGATGTGGGAAGTTTTTAAGTCCATTCTTATTTGATGATTTATACCTGAGGAGGTGAAGATGAAGAAAAGGGAAGAGCTCATGAGTATCCAACAAGGTTAGTGGCTGGTGAAGGCTTATGTTGAACACTTCAAAGATCTAGTTTCCTTTTCTCCAGAGGTGGTGTCGTAGGATCCGTTGAAAGATTATCTTTTTATTGGGGGTCTTCATATAGGGATCAAGGAGCATGCCCTTTTCTCCAAGGATCTCTATTTTGAGAAGTTGGCAGAGGAATAATTTTTGGATGAGTTATTTTGAAAGAATTATACAACACATCGGCTCAATTGTTATCTCCCGTGTTAGGGTGAAGACATTCAGAGTTTCCTCTTTTTTGTTTTGTGTCTATTGTAAGTTCATCTTTCATTATAAAATTCTGATGAGATCATCATTTTCTAGTTCAAATAATTTTGTTTTTTCTGAATCTGAACCTTTAAATGGTTATCCTTTCATAAATTAGTTCTCCTCTTTCTATTGTGATTGTTTGGAGATGTCTATTTTTGTAGAAATCACTCTTTGTGCCTTTTATGTGTGTTTTTTGTTTAGTTCAAGATATTTTGTTTGTTTATTAAAAAAATTATATGGTTTTATATGATTGGAAAAAGAGGTCTATGGAGATGTGTACTTAATTTAGACTTAGAGAAACTATCTATAATTCATTTGAGACGTGTAAAAATAAACCGCACCTTAATTTGATGCACGGTGTGACTGCTATGACTCAATGTGTCATGCCTTTACAAGAATTATCCACACCTCAAAACTAAAAAAATGAATTCAGATTGTTTTGATACTTTAAGACAACAATCTATAAGTGATTTGAGACGTGCATGAATCATCCGCACCTCAATCTGATACATAGTGTGACTGATATGACTCCAAGTACGTGTTTTTATTTAAAATTGACATAAATTTTAGTAAAAAGGCCAACTGACCTACTCAAAACTGATACAAAACATTCAAATTGTTTAAATACTTTAGGAAAACGATCCACAAGTAATTTGAGACATGTTGGAATCAGCCACACCTCAATTCTATGCATGGTGTGACCGACATGACTCCAAGTGTGTCTTTTTATTTAAAATTGACATCAATTGTAGTAAAATTAACACTTTCTATTAATTTATTTCTATATATTATTACTAACATAATAATTTTTTTCTTATATATGTGCCTTATTTTGTTCAATTAGGGGTGGTTTGTTCAGCAATAACATGAGTCGGGTCAGAATTAAAAGATAAAGGAATATTGGTGTTTTTGAATGTATGTAATAATTTGTATTTATGTAATTGTGTAAACCAATGTTTGAAATGTCTATAATATAGTTTTTTTTCTTGTGTTTGTTTTTTGTAAATTTCATTTCATTTAAATCCTATATTGGGACTTGTTTTTGTTGATATCTGGTGTGTTTTTGGTGTTGCGGTGTGCTGTTGCAACAAACTATAGAATGGACCTTTATCAGTGCTTCTATAAGCATTAATAAATGGTTCCTTTAGTAGTGCTAAATTAAAGTTCTAAAAAATGGTTCCTTTATCAGTTCTTCTAAAAGCATCAATAAAGGTCCCATTTTCAGCGTTTTTTAGCACTAATAAAGGACATCTTTATCAGTGCTTTTTCAGTACTGATAAAAGACCAAGATTTTTAACCTGTCTCATGTAGTCAGTGTTTTTATATCACTAATAAATGCCATTTTTAGTGCTGTTAAAGGCCTATTTTTTATTGGTTTTCCTCACGGAACACCAAGATGACTATACCTGCTTCGGCCTAAGCCAAAACATCTCTGAGCATTTTACCTTTCATATAAATAGACTCGAGACCCATGATATATAACTAAGGCATCCATGTACAATCATAATCATATGGGGTTTCATATATCATAAGAGTATCATGATTTAAATATGGGTATCAATTGAAGAATCTAAACCAAGGGGTTGTGGACGTTATGTACGACGATCCATTATAAATGATAAGGAGCACCGTGTCCAACAATTTCCATTAAATAATGAGGAGAAACATTTCTTACTATTTCAAATAAATGATGAGGAGCTCCATGTCCAAAAACTTCAAATAAATAATATGGATCACTATGTCTAACAAATTCTAATAAATAATGAGGAGCACCATGTCCAACCATTTCAAATAAAAGATGAGGTGGACTGTGTCCAACATCACTTAATTATTAAATTCATTTATTTAAAAGTTCATTATGATCCCATATAAGGCATTTTTTTATCATAATCCAAGTGTTGCTCAAATCTTAAAATAGTAATCATGCATGTTACATTTAATAATTAACCATATATTATAAGAAATATCCATGCTAGTTTACATTCATCGTGATCAAATCCATTATTTCATTTAAAATTATATTCATTTAATTCTATCAAACAATTAAATTATAATGAAAAATATATAAGTGATGATATTCAACCATTTAAAAATACATTTATTTCAATTACAGGTTCCACTAATAAGAGGCAATATCTACCCAAATTATCAATAAATATAAAATCACATTACATTTTTAATTTCATAATCCATTTTCAACACTTAATTAATAATAGAAAATTATGACACACCCCATAGTGGTTTAATTGAATAGATAAGGTTTAAGGGTCATGGGAATATAAGCAACACACCCTAAGGATGGTTTAGTCATAAGTAAAGAATGACAACTGATGATTTAATATAAGGCAAGTAAATCTCCATGTCATTCATATAAAAATTATATTTTATTATTCATCTCACACATAAGTGATGAAAGTCCAAGTAAGTATAAATTCCCTATTATAATTAAATCAATTCATTAATTATCATTAAATCAATTATATTTTTAAGATTCAACCCAAACCCACCTAAGTGGTGTTTTGGTCAATTACAAGTAATGCCTGATGGGGGTAAATAATAGGACACACCCAAAGGGGTGATCCAAGTTGAGGTGAAAACCCTCCAAAAAGCTCGACGAGTCTAATGAGGGTTTATTTCACAATCTAGACAATTATTTTAAGGAGTCACACATTTAGAAGAAATGCACAGAAAGTTCTGTGTATGGTACAATAATAAAAATTTATAAATAAAGAAACTGAGGGAAAATTCATAGAACAGCTACCCCATTCTTTGGAATCTTTAATTATCCAATATATGCCTTTTATTTTATTCAAAATGAGATAAAATAAAAAAATTGAAAAACACCATGAAAATAGGGCATATAAGCTCACAGGAAAATAAAATCCAAAATGATAAGAGAAATATAGAGAAGAAACAAGAGGAATGTTATCCTTATCAAGAGGCTTCTAACACAACAAAAAATGTTCGATTTAGAGTTTTAATAAGGGAGATAGATCAAATCCTAATATTAGAGGAGTGGGAGAGATCTCATATAGGAGGACTGCTATGAAAAAGAGGAAGAAGGGAAAAAATAAGGTTAAAGTTTTGGAGGAAAAATGGTAATTTACCCATTTTAAATGGTTTCCTGGTTTGGTAACATGGTTTACAAAATCATGTGTTAAACATGTGTTGGACACTATCTAGGGAAAAATACCTCACATGGTCCATGGACACAGTTAAATAAAATGTGTGTATATAGTGCACATGGATCTATCCTAAGCCCCACACCCCACACAGTTAGGCACATAGTTTAGACAAACCATGCAGACACCATGAAACTTCCCTCTATAATTAATTACATATTTTCAGGGGTGTGATACCTCCCTATCATAGTTAAAAAAATATGCTCCTCTATTTTGGGATGCATGATTGAGTCGCATGGTTACTACTAACCATGTGCTAACAGTACACCTTATTCTATTTCTCCAAAATTCAAAAATCTGGGCCCCAATTTGAGCCTTAACACTCCTGAAAAATTCCCTAAACACTTATGAAAATTTATTAGGGTAAAACATGAGATTTTCAAAAAAAAAATAAAAGGATCTATATCTTATAATAAAAACTGGGATCTTAAAAAAGACACACTAGTGATATCAAACCCATAGGTAGCACCCACCTGATGGGAGCACCTAGTGTCAACACTTGACAGAAGAACCTGAAAGAAGCAGCTAGAGAAAACACCTGATGATATTACTTTATGATAGAACCTACTGGAAAACCTTTTGGTAGCACTTGGTGGAAGACCCTAGCAGCAACACCTGATGAAAACACCTGACAGCAGCACCTCAATGGTAGCACCTTGTCCTTATCCACATTGATGTCAAGTTATCTACTCGAGTTATTCAAGCTATAGCCTCACATGGTTCCTTTACTATATACCATGGTAGTAACTCAATAAACTAATATAATTACATGTATGTATTATCAATCATGACATCCGATACCTTCCTTTGTGAATCCAAGCATCATCACTTCATCTTTACTCACCAACACATATTAGATCATTGGCAACAAATGCAACACTTGGTCTAAAAAATATCCCTTTAAATTTGTTGTTAATAACAATACTCAATATTAGTATACATTTTTGTATTTATTCTATATTTCTCCTCATTACTAAGAATCAAATGCAAAGTGTAATGTAGAGGGATTCTCATCTTTTCTTTTTTTACTTTCAAGACAATCAAGATTCTCTCCCCCCCTTTTTGAGAGAAGGATGATACCACATGGTTCACTTAGTAAAGTGACTTTATCTGGTATACTCTATATCTACATGGTAAAAACTGGTGTATAAAACAAGATAGATACAACCAAGGTTTTCAATACTATCTATAAACTACCATGCATGTGATGTCATACTCAGAACTTACTAATTTCTCAAATAGGGGTTGAAGAAAAATAAATTTATCATGAAAAATGTAATCCTATAAACTTCTACAAACACATTATAATGTTTAAGTTTAATATATGCACTTATAAATTTTTCTCATGTTTTTATAACCAACGCCCCCTTAAGTAGTGAATTTTTTATAAAGGGTTGTAAGTTATTCGCATACCTTATACTCCAGGTTTTAAATCTATCCAAAAATTCTATATTTACTATAATTAAGTGTAATGGAAGATTATTCTCAAAGTTTCTTCCCCTTAAGGGATGCACTCCTATTATTTTATTTCATGGTTATTGGTATACTATATGAAATAAAATATCTTCATGTTTTCCAATAGTGAGAACCTATGTATTTTATCCTTTGATATACAGTGCATACAACACTTCATTCATCTCATTCAATTCCTTGTATGTTATCAAAAATAAATGATAAGAATAAGGGAATAAGGAGGAACCTCTTGTTTATTTTAGAAATAACATTCAGGTTGAGACTTTCATCTCAAACAAGGCCATTATTTTCCTCCAATATAAGTATGATAAGTTTTCTTGGGACTCTTATTTATATTTTATGTCTCATCTGTTTTTAAATCTTCTTTCTTCCCTTGAAATTCTTCTTTATGTGGAATTCCTTTTTCCACTTCATTCTTATGAATCTTTAAGTTTACATTTGTATATAATTTATCATTAACCTTCACTACAACTTTTGAAACCACTTTATTTCCTTTATATTCAGAAATATTTTCAGCTTCCTCCATTTGTCTAGCCCATTTTAGTTTATCTATCCAAACAACTAAGCACTCTTTCTTGAAAATCTCAGTTTTCTCATAATCTTCACATGACTTATCACTATTTTTCTTTTGAAACCTCTTCCTTTTCACAAAATAGAGAACCTATACTTCTAACCTTTTCATTCATACCTTAGGCTTGTGACCTTCCAAACCAAATCTACCATGATATTCTTCTTGAATATGATTTTTTTTGTGTAGATAGCTATGGCGTAGATATGATTACGTGTTGTTTCTTATGATATTTTTTCCTTATATGCTCACTCAAAATACCCCTTGGTTCTTTAATCTTTCCTAGTAAATATATGTTAAACCAAAAATAATATTATTTGTTTTTATTCTTACCACAACACTAATAGAACCCTTGAAACTTTATTCTTCTAGATCGGTCCCAGATATCTCTAGATTTATATTGTTGTTGTCCTATTTCAAACTGAACATCAATTTTATTGGGGGGATGTGACTTATAGATAAAATATTTTCAATTATTTTATTCTTATTTAATTTTTTTAATCCAAAAAATGTGTTATTTTAATGTAAATTTACATATTTTATGGTTTAGAATCATTTTTGAGCTTAATTGATAAAATTACATAATTTTGGATTTTAACTCTTTTTATTTATTTAGTTATTTCTTCCATAACTTTTTATTAACTAATATAAATTGAAAAATTATTCTTTTATATATTTCTATGTTTGATGGGTTTCATTTCATTTTTCTGAACCCAAATCTCAATCCATCATTTGAAGGCCCGAATCTAGCTCACAAATCCAGCCTCAAAAACTATGCACAAATTTGGATAATTTTATTGTTGGGTATATATATCATAAAATAAAAAACCAAAGGAGCTTAAATTAAACCTTTATGAAGAGGAAATATGATGAAACAACTTTTATTAATCTGGATAGGTATGATTCCTTATTTTATAAGGCCATAAATGCATTGGAATACGGACAATCAGATTGGATAAAATAAATATCCTAAGTAATATGACTATATCTCTCTCCAAACATGTCCAATTAAGCTCAATTTTTTTAGTGGAAGGATCATATACAAGGGAAAATTTTAAGAATCAAAGTTTTCAAATTTGAACATTAATTGGGTCTACCACATGAAAAATTTTGGATAACATTTTTCGAACCAATTTTTCACCACCCTCTTCCTATAAAAGAGTGTTTCTTCTTCTTTCCAAAGTGTTAGAAACTCTGGGGTATATTTTTTTGACAATTTTATTTAATTTTATAGTTTCTTTTATGTTATAATAGTATTATACATTTTTATTTTATATTATTCTTCTTCTTCATACCCCATTCTTCAATTTTTACTTTTATGTGTTTCTACCACTGTATTCTCTTCTAACTCAATGAGAATGGGGAACTAACCTAAATGCTTGTTCGTGGGAGAAAATTATGGTTGATTTAGTTTAATTACTCTTAAATTTAAATATATTTATTTAATTATGAGATTTTTTTGGTGGTTAAATTGATTATGGCATGCGATTGACCCATTTTCTCTACCATCAAGTTCTTCTTCTCTTTCAATATTCGTCCTTCCATTCACTATCTAAGTCATGCATACAATGGATTATGGCTTGGGTAGTGACGATATAATAAGAGATCTCCTAGCTATATTTTGGAAGAGTATTTCCCCGAATTCATAGATCTCAGTTTTTGGGTAATAACAATTTGAATGAGGGTGTAGTGTGACACATCTTGATCACTACATTGAATTGATATTGAGAATATTTTAATGAACAATGATATAAACCACTATGATCTACTAAGAATGAATGTATTCATTATTTTTTTCTAACATAATTTTTTTCAAATTACACACACACACAAATATATTAATATTTTATGAATCTTTCAAACCCATATTTATATTATTTAGTTATATATTAGTTAGAAAATAAACAGTGACAATAGAATTTTGGTGTTGTGTAAGTTGCCTCCTCAGGAACGTCCCTGGGTTGGCACTATATTGCATGCTTAGGTAAATAATCTATTGACCTAGGATTTACAAAAAATTCCTGCACGTTAATTTGGTGCTATTTATGAGGTGACACAACATTTTCACACACTATTTTTCATAAAAAAACAAAAAAATCATAAATTTAAGAAAAAATAAAAAGAAATATTTGTTCATGATGTATTTAAATTCAAATTTTTATGCATGGACTGAAAAATATCAGGTTCAAGAAGGAATTAAAAAATATCAAATGCAAGAAATTAAATAATAAATAAAAAATTAAAGAGAAAATTTGAAAGGGTTGAAGAATATATTCGTTCACTAGTGCAACAGGTTGAACCAGAACCAGAACCTGAATCAAAATAAGTGGTGAAAGATATTTCAACAATCATTTTTATGTTAAAGAACCTGAGGTGGGTGATAAGGATCTACTAAGGGAATTAATCACATCATCATGTACTCAACCATTTCTTGAGGAGGTCCCAGAAGTACACATGCAAGTTGATGCACTTATGGGAGTTCAACATTTTTTAGAAGAATCCTGAAATCACATTATTGAAGATAACTTGCAACATGATATTAATATCTTTGAAAATGAAATATTATCACCTCTATACCTCTCTCTTTATTTGGAAGATGATGATGAATATGTACCTGCTAAGATTGAGTTTCCAATGGTCATGCCAGAAGAGATTAATTTCAGAGATAACTAATTTGAAATTAAATATTTATTTATTAATTATTTACATTTTAACCTCATTAAAAATGAATTATTTTTTGACTTTCCCTTTTCTAAAATTTCTGATACAACACAAATGGATTATACCATGTATGTTAAAGAAGATACTATCGAAGTAGTGGTGATCGAAGAAGAAGAGCTGGAAAAGCATGTGGTGTGACTATCTCCTTTACATCAACTTGCATACCACATAGAGTAGGACACCATATAATTTAATAGGGAGCACCCTTATTTTCCTTTCCCTCCCACTCAAGACCTAAAATTCTCTCTTTATTATTTATTTGGATTTGGGAATTTTATTATCTTCATCGGGGATCTCCATTATTTTTTTCACTCATGGACATTGGAAAAAGTCAAATGTGGTGGTTCATCGTAAAGAAACCACACCCACCTTATGATTAGAGATAATCCACTACAATTGCCTGATTAGGAGAAGTAAAAACCCAACACCTGCTTAGGGGTCAAACAAAAGATTATCCCTTTTCTTTACACTTCATATTTTTTTTTTATTTTTTTATTACATATTTTATTTCTTTCTTATAGTTTTAAAGTGGTAGAAACTAGGAGCTTAAGTCAAGGATGGAACTCAAAAATAAATTAGGTTGTCTCTTTCCTTTTATTTATTTTATTTTCTTCCCAATTTAAATTATATGTGAAAATATCTATTGATCTAATTTGAGCTAAAAAATAGGGTAGTGAATGGAATAAGTGTGGGGGAGGTATGTTAACTTTTTATAGAAATTTTTTGTGTGATTAAATTTTATTTTCATGTCTTTTTTTTTCTGAATTTTTCTTATTTTATTATTTTCTTCATTTTTGTCTATTTTTAGGATTATTGAGATGAATTTAATACTTTTTAAAATTCAAAACATCTTGGTATTTTGGGAAAATTTATTGATTTGAATATTTTAGGTTTTAAATTATTGTTGAATGGATTTTTTTCTTGATTTCCAATCTTTTTCATTTGAGGAAATTTGATTGATTGTGAAACTCATGTGAACTAGTACTATCCAAATTGAATATCTTTCCCAAAATGAGAGGTTTCTAAACAATTTTGACATATTTTATATATTTATATTTTTCTTGAGAGTCTTGAAACATGTTTTGTGATCCATAACTTACTTTTTTTCTCTTTTTCATAGCTGTTAGAGTTCATTGAATGTGTCAAGTATGATCGAGGTAGTACTTTGAAAGCCCTTTTTGCATTAAATTCTTATTTGGATTACCTTTTCATATGACCTTTATTAATACCCTAGTATCCATAAAATAAATTTTTAGACAGAAAAATTACAAGCCATTTATCCCTCTCCAATCTGCTCTAGAATTTAAATGCATAATTATTGTTGAACTTAAGTGTGGGGGAGGGAGAAAATGAGTTGTATTTTTTTTGAAGAATCTGTTTGACCTAAAATGAAAAATGTGTTTTCATATTCATTGATACTTTGGTGTAATAAATTTAATGATGTAAATATTTATGTGTGGACAAAAATATCATTAAAAATGTGTGTTCGGTGTTCACTAATTTCTGAAGATCAAAAGCTGCCTCTCTTTTCATCAAAAACCTGATTTTGAAGAGAAATCCAGATCTGAATTCAAGCTAAAAAAATGATAAAAATTGGGTAAAGAGGGAAGAAATTCATTGATAATTAAATTTAAATTGTGAAATTACCAAATTAATAGGTTTTTGGTGGTGAATAATTTTTTATCTGATTTAGGAGAACACCATTCTTGAGAAAAACTGTTTTCATGTATTTACTTTACTTTAGAGCTTAACCCTCCTCATTCTTCCTCATATGTTTTTACATTTAAAACCTACCAACCCTAGAACTAAAAAAAACCCATGAAAAAGACATCATGTTTGATTTTTTTTGACTTTGTGAAGTGGATATACTAGGAGGATAGAAAGCCTGTGGAAATCACACATGTTCTTGAGAATTATAAAAACTCCACAAAAAAAATCATTGAGTGAAGAGAGAAATATTTTTCCAGGGAGGTAGGTATGACATGCATGTGAGGATTAACATGAAATTGAATGTATTATTATGATTTTTTAGAATTTAGGAAATTTTTACCCATTTATGAGGCATGATATTTTTTTATATGATAATTGAGTTATATTGTCATTTATGCTTTGGGATGTTTGTTTTGACCTTTGTATAAGATGATTGCCCAGGAGTGAAATTTTGAAGTGTGGAGTAATTGATAGATAAAATATTTTCAATTAATTTATTCTTAATTTAAATGTTTTTAATCCCACTAATGTGTTATTTTAAAGTAGATTAGCACATTTTATGGTTTAGAAACATTTTTGAGCTTAATTGATAAAATGACCTAATTTTGGATTTTAACCTTTTTAATTTATTTTGGTATTTTGGACATAAATTTTCCTTTACTATTCCGAATTAAAGAAGATATTATTTTGCAGGTTTCTATTTTCAATGGGATTCATTTCATTCTTCTGTACCCAAAGCTAAATCCATTATTTGACGGACCAAATCTAGCTCACAAGTCCAGCCTTGAAAACTGTACACAGATTTGGATAATTTTATTTTTGGGCCTCTATATCATAAAAATCCAAACCAAATAAGTTGAAATTAAACATTTAGTAAGATTAAATCATTTATAAAAAAATTAATTAATATTTCTAAGCATTATTCCTTCATTTACAAGGCCGTAAATGTGTTGGAACTCGATGCATTGGAAAAAGAATAGTTAGATTGGGAAGAATAAATATTCGTAGTAATATGGATATATCTCTATTAAAACATGTAAAATTAATATAAAATTTTGTGGTTTAAATGAGGATATATATATGAACAAATTTTAATAAGGAAATGTTTTCACATTCATCCATTAATTGGTTTTCCCACATGAAAAATTTTGAAGAATATTTTTGGAGCCAATTTTTCACCACCCTCTCCCTATAAAAGAATGTTCCTTCTTCTTTCCAAAGTGTTGGAAAATTTGGGGTTTCTTTTGTTGACCATTTTATGTAGTTTTTTAGTTTATTTTATATTGTAATAATATTATTCATTTTTAGTTTATATTAGTATTCTTCTTCATACCTCATTCTTTCATTTTTACTTTTATGTGTTTCTCCCATCGTATTCTCTTCTAACTCCATGATAACGAGGAACTAACCTAGAAGTTTATTTAAGGGAGATAATGGTGGTTGATTGAGTTTAATTGCACTTAAATTTAAATCTATTTATTTAATTTTGAGAATTTTTTTGGTGGTTAAATTGATTATGATGTGAAATTTCTCTATTTTATATACTGTTGAGTTCTTCTTCTCTTTCAACATTCATCCTCCCCTTCATTATCTAAGTCATGCATATAATAAATTATGACTTGGTTAGCAATGTTCGGTGAAGATATATCTTAAATATATTTAGGAAGAGTATTTACCTACATGAATAGATCTCAGTATTGGGGTAATAACAATTCAAATGGGAGGGTGTAGTGTGAAAGATCTTGATCACTACATTGAATTAATATTGAGAATATTTTAATGAACAATGATATCAACCATTATGATATACTAAGAACAAATTTCTTTCGTATTTCTTTCTCACATAATTTTTATCAAATTATATATATATATATATATATTAATATTTTATGCATCTTTCAAACTCATATTTATATTAGTTTGTTATATATTAGTTAGAAAATAAATAGTGATAATAGAATTTCAGTGTTGTGTAAGATGCCTCCTCGAGATCGACCCTAGGTGTGCACTATATTTCATGTTTAGGTAAATAATATATTTAATGGGGATCTAAGAAAAATTCCCATGTATAAGTGACCTACTTGGAATATTCTTCCCTTCCTTTTATGTGGAAGATTTCCTCTTAGATTTCTTATACTACATAGTCTCCGATTTTGTCTTCATATCTGAACTATTAAATAAAATTGGTATATTTTGAAATTGATTATGTGTAGATTTACATTGTTCACATGATCTCCTCATCTCATTATACTAATAAGATTCTCCATTTAACTCGATAGCCTTAGTGAATTATTCTCTATACTTATTCAACTCATGTTGAATAGTAACACAGATGTCTTGTGTTTCAAGCAACCCTTCTTCATTTTCAGCCATCTTTTATTCAAGATCACTCACCATATTTTCAATCTTATAAGACTTCAATTTATGATGATTTATATCATAAATATAGGTTTATTCATTATTTATTATCTCATCCTTCTCAATGAACATCATTTTATTTTCTTTCTCAAGTTTTTTATCTTCTTTCTTGAAGTATTGTATCTAGACCATGAAAAATTCTAATTTTTATTTTAGTTCCAACTCAAGTTCAATAATTTATTTTCCATCATAACTACTACTTGATGAATTGGATCCTTTATTTATATGAGTAAATAACCAAACTTTATTTTTATAATAATAACTTTATAATCAATATTTTTATGATTTATCATTAAATTTATATTATTTCTACCAAATTTACATTTATTCTTCTAACCCCACTTGGGTTTATGAGGAATCTCATCATTTTATTCCAATTATAATTATAATTATTTAATATTCTTCCTAGGATTTTTTTGAAAAAATGACCAGAGCCACCATAATTGAAACATTTTAGTGGTTGCTTACTCTTTCTCTTCCAATTTACCATTTTTAATCCTTTTTACATAAGAGAAATAATTTTATTGAAGTCATCATCATCCTTATGACAGTATTAATCACTAGATTCATCAATATATTCTTCATTGCCTTTTCCTTTTCTCATGGATTCAAAATCCATTTCATCTTTTGCCTTATTTTTAAAAGAAACTACATTTATCATATCCTAAGATATGATTATGTTGTATAGATAATCAATTGTCAAGTATTCTCTCTATTGCAGGGATATTATTTTTGAATCAAACTAATCTGGTAAGTTCCTCATCAGTTTTTTGATAATGAAGGAATTATCTAACTTCTCACTAAATCCCTGGATGCTACTCATAATCTCATTTACCTTGGTAAAGTAGTCATCAAAAATCTCATCATCAATAAAATTTATATCTTAAAATTGAATTCTAAAAAGTTGAAGTTTGGATTCCTTGACTTTTATATTACCTTCATAGATGCTTCTCAATTTTTCCTAGATTTACTTGGTAGTCTAGAGACATATGAACTTTGTGTAAACCGTATCCGATAGAGACATCAAGATGTAATTTTGATCCTTTCCATATAACTCTATATTTATATTATCAAATTATGTCATAAAATGTCCTTCATAAGGGGGGGGGATCTCCTGTTGCAACATTTATCACTTCTCGGATAAGTGATAGGTGGTAGGATAATATCATATTCCTCTAACTATGATAGTTCTTACCGTCAAAAGTGGTAACACCTTGACTATTAATATAATTAATATTCTCCATCTCTTAAAATGATTTTTTGGATCTTTAGTGGTGAACTTCCCTTTAAAACCACTTATAGAGTCCTAGGTTAGATGGAAAACTGTGGGGGGGGGGGGTGAATCAGTGGTCAATTTTTATGAATTCTCTTTCTTTTCAATTCAACCTATTAGTCCTATTAAATTTCATGATCCACTAAATTATTTCTCATAGCCTCACCTTCATGTAAAAAAATAAATAAGATAGGGAAACACACAATATTTACAAGGTTTGGTATAAAATCCCACCCCTTTCTATGTTGGTTAGATCCACCAATATAGATTCTTCACTATCAAACAAGTGATTACATCTACAAACAAACCTGGTCTGATCAACAGAGTCCCACTCTGTTCTTCCACTTCCAGCACCAATTGAAAGATAAAATTCTATTTTTCAATGAGGATCCAACATAAAAAGGTCTTATTCCTCTCCTTGGTTGATTCTGCAACACTTGGAAATAGAATCTTTCTTCAGAAGCAGATGGATAAACTGGTCTGCACGTGTACCTCTTCAAGAACTTCAATAATGATAAACTTAAAACTATTCTATAGATATGGTGAAATCTTAATTCTCCTCATATTATTTAAAATAATAAAATATGTTACCTTCAAGGACTCCTAGATTCATATCTTCTCTTACTTTGATAATGGAAATTATCAAACTATCATAATTCTTAGTATGTTCTCAAGTATAGAACATATCACTTCTTCTCCACCTACAAAAATATATAGGTATCAAGTATATGTAATTATTCTAATCTTTTAAAAACCTTGATAAAATATTTATAAAAGTTTGTTTTAAAACCCAGAATATTCATATCAAGAATCCCATGATTTCCTGACCTTAACTGCAATCTACCATGATTTCCTATAGTCTCCCACAATTTCTTCATCATAATTTCATATAAATAAAAGTACTTATTTCTATTTTAATTTGATTCAATGTAACCTAATTATTTAATGATTAATTCTAGATATTAGTTTATGTTTAATATCTAGGAAATAATCCTTTTTAATGTAACATGGATCACAATTCAGGTATCATGATTTTCTTCAATTAAAGCATAGCTTAATTGCATCATCGTATTTAATTCATCAACTCATCATCACTTCATGTAGTAAATAAATAATGTTCCTCATATTTAATATCTGAAATATCGATCTTAACTCACCATCCACAAAATACAACATCTTGATCTCATCATATATTCACGCATGCATCGTAGCATGTGAATAAACTAGATCATCTCACTATCATGGTTGCTTTGTTATTAATATTATGATAGCATCTCATTGTAGCAGACCAATGACATCACATCCAATATTATCATCTCATGATAGTACCCCAAGGGTATCACACCCAATGATAATATATCATGGTATCACCCAACCGTAGCACACTAATATTAGAGC
The DNA here is from genome assembly GCA_963277665.1 of Viscum album. Taxonomy (NCBI): domain Eukaryota; kingdom Viridiplantae; phylum Streptophyta; class Magnoliopsida; order Santalales; family Viscaceae; genus Viscum; species Viscum album. The sequence continues at coordinate 512,446,619 of OY728121.1, forward strand.
ACCCAATGGCCGCACCTAGCGATAGCACCTGATGGTAGCACTTGGTGGCATCACCCAATGACTACACTTGGTGGTAGAACTTGATGGTAGCACCTGGAGGTAACACCTAGCGATATCACCTAATAGTAACACCCTAGCCATATCACCTCAACAGTATTACCTTAGTGGCAGCACCTCAATGGTATAAACTTTTCATTATCCACATTTTCTTGAACTTCTCCACTCGATTTCTTCAAAATGTATCCACACATGGCTCCTTTTCTATATAACATGGTAGTAACTTAATAAAATTATCGACTAACATGGATGTATTATCAATAATGACATCCAATGCCTTATTTTTTTAATCCAATCATCATCACTTAAAATTTACTCACCAATATATATAGAGTCATTAACAACAAATGAAACACCTGGTCTCAAAATTTCACATTGGTATGTTATCAATGAGGATTGTTTCATGTACCTTTTTTGTAATCTCTAAGTTTTTTTCCCAACATTTTTGTCCGGAATAACCATTATACCATGTGTAGGATGGGTTTACGACATTGTATATCATTATACTTCATGCTGTTGCAATTGATTTATTTATTTGTTCAAAAAAAACATATTAATTTACATATAAATAAAAAATAGAATTTAAATAAAAAAGATACCAAATATATATTCATGTATATTTATATATGATTAGCAGTTCAATTTTATTCTAAAACCATGCTTGAGAGTTTCCATAAAATTAGATAAAATTATTATTAATGAAACATGACACTTTTATACAATTTTAGATCATTTTGTTTATTTTTTTCTTTTTCTTTAGGAGGACATGACTTAGGTAGGGTTTGTGGTATGATGTTGATGCCTCAATTTTATTTATGGATTTAGTGTTTTTTTTGTAGGTGAAACAAACTTAAGTGGGGGGAAATGTGGGTTTTCATACTTTGTTGGCATGTTTGACCAATAATATATCATTTTTCATCACTTAGTCGTAAGTTTTTTATCTTTCAGAAGGTGTAGTAGTGATTTTAAAGAGTATTTAGGTTCTTTTTTTGATCCTTCAGTGTGATTAAAATACTGATCAAGATGTAAGAGATATGATTTGAATTAGTTTTGATTTCTTGATAAGGGAGGTTGTTATGTACATTCTATTCATGTTAAAAGCTGAGTTGTTGTTCACACCAGTATGTTATTGAGGATGGATGTGTTATATACCTTTTTTGTAATCTATGGGATTGTTTTCCATGTATTTATTTATAGGTTAACCATAATTCCATTCATGAGATGGGTTTGCGACACTCTATGTCATTATATTAGATGTTGTTGTAATTGATTTGTTTTTTTAGTTATAAAAAATCATATTAATGTTACTTTTGGTCGGATTAGTTTACTCAAGAGGGGAGGGGTGAATTGAGTAACTATAAATTTTTTTTGTTAAAAGAATATTATTTTCAAAAGAAATGGTTTCCCCAAAAATAGATACAGCCCAGTTAATCAAGGTTATATTGTTATAAGAGTTTAACTTTTTAAACATATTCTTAGAAGATTGATTAATTCTAAATAATATAAATTTTCATTATTAATATTACTTTTGAAGTTATCCTACTAAGACAAACCAGTTATAACTTCTTTCCAAGAATAACTATCAAAGTGAAATTTGGTGATTTCTAGATTATGCAATAAAGCAGTAAAACATAGAAGACTAAATTTAAACAGCACAACGGATATGAAACAAGTGGTTTAGTCTCAATCCAATACCTAATCCACTCCACTTGGTGATCACCTTCCACTAAGAATTTTATATAAATAAACTTTGATCTTCACCCAGGATCGGGGTTAACAACAGTACACAGACTGTCCAAGTCACACAGGGACCTCTTCCACAGTTTTCGTGGGTAGAAAAAAATAATAACTAGGCCACACAGGGACCTATTCCACAGTTTTCATGGGTAAACAAAAGTATAAAGAGTTTGGTGTAAGGATTTTAGTATCCTCCAGTTCAGATCAGGAGTCAGTGTGTGTCAAAACAGATAGGGGCACACAATTCTCATAATGTAAATAAAAAGATGATCGCAGTCAAGAAAGAATATAGAGATGAGGTTAGAATTATCTTGTGTGATGTCAATGCAGCTATGGTCTTCTTTGTATTGAAGCATATGGAGCTTTGAGTCCTTCTTTGGAAGTTTTGTGAAAAATAGAGTGTTGAGATTCAGCTTGTGTTCTTCACGGGTTTTGATAATGCGAAGATGTTCTCTAGATTCCAGTGTACTTCGTATGTTCTTCAATAGAGTCGGATTTCATGCATGTGACAAATCTTACTTTTTAAAATCTTTCAATATGTTCTTCGCGGTCGTGCTCACAGGCTTGTTTTTCGTTCAGTATTGCTCTATGTTGTTCTTGGGCACACTTCGCTCTTTATCTTCTAATGCATGAGTTTTAGCCGACAAGTTCCATGTGTTATGCACCTCGTACCTTGTACTATTTCTACAAAGAAACATTAATTATGTCAGTGCATTAAAGGTATCAAATATGACCTTTAGAAATTAAATTTAAAGTCAAAAAATAGTTTAAGAAATGGTGTCACAACAAGTTATGAAAATGGTGTCTCCTTCACACAGTGTCTAGACTGATCACGGTGTCTAAGTGTCACAATGTCTCATTTACGGTGTCTTGTTCACAGTGTCTTGTTCATGGTGTCTTGTTCACAGTGTCTTGCTTCACGATTTCTGGTTTACGGTGTATTGCTTCACGGTGTCTGGTTTACAGTGTCTTGCTTCACAGTATCTGGTTTACAGTGTCTGGCTTCACGGTGTCTTGTAATTAGGAAAATAACTTTATTCAGACTTAAACAGTGATATGCATAAAATGGATTGATCTTAACCATTATAAATCATGAGAGAACTTGAAACATAAATACACATGATTGGATATAATTTATAGGAGTTAACTAGGTTGAATAATATTTGTGATCATTAAAACATGATTAATACATGAGGAATCCAACTATCTCCCCCCTTTTTATGATCACAAATCATGTACAGTTAAAGTGTAAATTGGATTAAACTATATAGAAAATCTCCCCCTTTTGTGATTATAAAAATGTTGAAATAAGAGAGGGAAAACAGTTCACATTCCATTAAGATTAAACATAGTTGAGTACAAAATAAATGAGAAATACAAAAACAATAGCATTCCCATAAAAAATAGTAAGCACTGGTCTTCTTCAGGGACTGGCCTTCTCTTTTCCTTTATTAGTAGCAGAAGAGGAAGCCATAAGGGCAGTGGTTGATGTAGAATAAGGCAGAGACGTGGTAGATAGAGAGGGTAAAGGGAGACCTTCAAAGACTGAGGGAGCCAAGGTAGGAGTAGTAGAAGATCTAGGCAGTTTCTAATCAAGAATCACAGGCCTGATCTGATTGAGAGCTTGGCCAACAAACATGGTAGTTGAGGCTAAGGCAGAGGTGAAGGTAGGAAGCCCAGGTCTAAGAGGTGTAGCCACTGGAGCAACAATTGCTGTACTCTGGACATGAAGATAAGGTCTCAAGAGTTTGATGAAGTTTGCAATAATCTCTCCACCATACTGCATGGCTTTTTCAAAGTTATATTTGTTTTCCATAAACTTGTCCAACAATCAGGTAAACTCGGTTAGCTTATGGACTTGGGTTTTGAAGGCTTGAGTCACATGAGGAATTCAAAGATTCTCTACAAGGTATTTGAAGTGGTTGGTCATATCAGTTTTGGAGAAAATTTGGTTGAAATAGAAATCTAATTTCTTAGAAATATCATGCTGGGCATCATTTTCAATCTTGGAGTGAATTTTTACAAGTTCAATAACTCTATCACTATTCTTGACAACTTTAGATAAAGAAGCCACATTAAATCCACTGAAAAAATTCTGAATCTCTTCTTTGACTATAGATCTGAGCAAAGTACTGTCCAAGGAAGGTGTAGAGGATTGACCATAGGTATTAGAAGCTTTGACGACTGTTGTGAGAGATTTGAGCTGATTTAGTACCTTTTGAAGACAACCAGTGTACTCATCAGTGAGTTTATTAAGGTTAACCACAAGCTCTCTCATCTCCTTCAACATTTGTTTGTGCCTTTACGCAACCTTTTCATCAAAGGATGCCAGATAAGGTTGAATCCGAGACACAACATCTCGAGGGATTTGAGAAATAGTGGGTGCTAGAGGAGTAGTAACTGGATCTTATCTCGAATGCAGCTCTTTCTGCATGTCTTCAACCATGCTTCTTAGGGTTGTGACTTCATTACTGAGCAACTTATTTTCAACTCTCACTTCTTGAATCACATGGATAATCTTAGTTTGTATTTTCCAAATAATCTTTTCCAATAATAGTGAGGCATATCGCTCACTCAAATTTGTCACAGGACGAGGTTGGGAGTTCATAAGTTTCTCAACGCCAGATAAGAGAGTATCTCTAATTTTTTTCAGATCATCCTTACTGACAAAGGATGGCTGTTCAGATAAAGTTTTAGGTGTAGGAATTGGTACAGGGTCAGGTTCAGGTTCAGGTTCATTCTCAGGTGAAAAGTTTGAGAAAGATTTCAACTGAAATAGGGAAGAAAGATCAAGCCCGGTTGCAGTAACCTGCTGAGACTCATTCACATCATATAAACTAGGAAATTTTTACTAAGTTTCCACAGAACTTGACTCAGTTGGATGTGAGGCTTCATCAAACTCAAGATTTGGGGTTTCCTCTCCCTTAAAAGGTGCCTCCTTCTCAGGACTGAGAGGCTTAGGAGCTTGGTCTAAATCCATAGACTCATCTCTAAGTTCCTCATTCATTTCTTGTCTAGCCAGCTGAAAGGACAGCTCCATCCTTTTTTCACCAGAGGGTATTATTTCAGGAATAGATTGTTCCACAGGGAGTTCCTCGAGATTTGCTTCTTGCACAATAGGGAGTTCTTCCAGATTCTCTTCTTTCACAACAGGGAGTTCTTCTACTGCAGGCTCTTCCATGGCTTACTTCTTAGATTATGTGACAACTGATTCTTTTTCAGTCTTGGGTTGGATTTCTAGATTGACATCATCTCTAGGGGCAGGAACTTCTTCTTCAAGAACAACATGAGGAAAAATTGTCCTTTCTTCCTCAACAATAACTTCTTCCCTATGTGGTACTTTAGCCTCTTCTTCCTTTTCTTCTGAATACTCAACAAATTCATCTGGTTCCAAACCAGTATTAGAAATGTCTTTAGGCCTTGATGGATAATCCACAGGATCAAACTTCTCATAAACCTTATCATTGTATTCCACCCATTCCTTTTTCCAAGGATTCTAGTTTATCTTCATTCTCTTGATGGTGGCTTTAGAGAGATAATACTCACAGTCCACAAGCACTTCTTCATTAGGTCCAACCATGCCTTTTGCAAAAAGAATGACTGATATCAGTCGAGAGTAGAACAGAGAAGTGGACTTGGATGTAACTTTGATCAACTCACACATATGGTGAATGATTTACTTGCACAGGTTGATATTATGTCCATTTTTCATAAGGTGAATCAAAAACACATCTTAGTATTTTAATAGAGCAAAATCACCTTTTCTTGGACTAACCGGATTTTGAAAAAACTTAAACAGAAGACTTGTTTCTTCATCTAGTTCAGCATTGATGGCCCTTCTCTTGGTTCCATTTCTAGTTAGGGTTTTCAGATCATATTCTAGATCAAATAAATCGGTTTAAGGTGGATTTCCTCTCTAATAATCCTCACATATACCGTCATGAGGTATCCTAAGGCATGCATCCCATAACCTCGAAGAAAAGGAGCATCTTTGGCCATTAACCCAGCTCCTCACAACATAACTTTCACCAGAATCAAAATAGAACTGTACGTACTGGTAGAACTGAGCCACTAACCTAGGATATATGGGTCTATTCTCCCTTAATAACCACTCTAACCAGCCTTGTTCTTTTAACACTTTCAAGACCAGAGATTTTCTAGATATAATCCATTCTGGGCAGATTTCTTTCTCAGGTACAATACTGTGATTTACCAGATTCAGATTTAAAGGTCCTTCGGGTGTCAGCTTAGGTGCAATCTTCTTCTTCTTTGGGCCGTGCTTCTCAGGTGTGGATGATGACTGACATTTCATTATTTACATCCACTGAAGGTTCGAGAGAGATAGAGAGAGGGTTTCAAGGTTGAAAGGGTTCAAAATGAGTGAATAGGAGAAATCCCGAGTGAAGAAACGAGTGAAACTTTTTGTTTTATCATTTAGGAATTCCAAACGTCACAAAAATAAAGACACAGGAAAATAAAAGAGGTGAAATAATAATTACCGCGATACGGGTTTAAAAAAAACATAAAGAATTTTCACGATGAGACCGTGAGTGGTCGTTATGGCGAGACAGTGAGTGGTCGTCACTGTGAGACAATAAGTGAACTTTTCAGTGCGCATTACGGTGAGACATTAAATGTCAGACCGTAAGTACAAAGTGCTAATGGTGAGACAGTAAACATAAGATACAATAACTGAGAAACCATAATCATGAAACAGTAAAGGATAACATAGTAAAATGTCAAACAATAAGATAAGTAAGATATCTATTTTAGATTTATCATGCCAATATCATGTATGATGTAGTCCATTCTCTCAGAATTTAATGGTTTAGTGAATATATCAGCAAGTTGATATTCAGTACCAATGAATTCCAAGGTGATATCACCTTTTTGATAATGATATCTCAAAAAGTGATGTCTTACATAAATATGTTTTGTCCTAGAATGTGAAACATGATTTTTTGAGATGTTAATAGCACTTGTGTTGTCACAATTTATTGGTACATGTCTGAATTGATATCCATAATCTAGTAATGCATGTTTCAACCACAAAATATGTGCACAACAACTGCCAGCAGCTATGTATTCAACTTCTGCAGTAGATAATGCAACAAAATTTTGTTTCTTACTACACCATGATACTAGTGACTTGCATAAAAGGTGACATGTTCCACAAGTTCTCTTTCTATCTAACTTAAAGCCACTAAAGTAAGTATCAGAATAACTAACTAGTTCAAAGGATTTTCCTTTAGGATAGAACAGTCCTAGATTGGGTGTATGCTTGAGGTATTTTAAAATTCTCTTTACAAAATTTAAATGAGATTCTTTAGGATTTTATTGAAAACAAGCACACATACACACACTAAACATAATGTTTGGATGACTAACAGTTAAGTAGATTAAACTTCCAATCATTTTTCTATAAGTGGTTTGATCAACAGATTTTCCATCTTCATCAAGATCCAACTTACAGGTTGTACTCATGGGAGTGTCACTACTTTTAGTGCTATCCAATCCAAAAAGTTTTAGAAGAATATCTAATGTATTTACTTTGAGTTAAAACAATTCTATCATTATTTTGAAATATTTTAAATCCAAGAAAGAATTTTAGTTCACCCATTAAACTCATTTCAAATTCATTTTGCATCATTTTAGAAAAATCAATGCATAATGATTTTTTTGAAGATCTAAAAATAATATCATCTACATAGATTTGAAAAACTAAAACATCATTAGAAATTCGTTTTATAAAGAGGGTAGGATCAACTATTCCTTTTGTAAAACCTTTGGAAATGAGAAAAGTACTCAATCTGTCATACCAAGATTTTGGAGCTTTTTTTTGAGAAAAGACAGATATCATTAATGATGAAGATCAGCAGACGTACATATGCAAAGCCACGAAGGGAAATTGTCCAGCCAGAGCTGGTTGGCATCGAAGGGGCCTGATGCCACCAGCTGATGGGCCACATTGTTTCCTTCCCTTTTGGTAAAGGAGAAGTTGAAAAATGAAAAGCATTGGTGGAGCGAGAGAATTATCCTAATGATGAGGCCAAATGACTGGAGTCCATCGTCGTTGTGGTTAATGGCATCGATCACGGTGAGGCAGTTAGACTCAATGCTGATATCAACCCATCCACATTCTAAAGGCAGCATCATAACTGCTAGGATGGAATCATCCTAAGCTACTACAGGTTCCCAAAAGGCATGATGTGATTCATATTTTGCAGTAATGATTTTCCCCAGATGATTTCGGGCTAGGAGACCGAGGGAGACAAGTCCATCCTTGGGAAGAGACGCGTCCATGTTGATCTTAATAATCCCTTCTGTTGGGGGGTTTCAATGAGAGGGACATGAGGGGGGACATCTGGCATATGATGTCCATTGTGGTGCTTCCATCACTTAATCCATGAAGTGGCCCATTCAATCCAGAATTCAGGAGGTTTATGTACGTGTTGGAAAACAACATCGTTATGCCGAACCCAGATGATCCAGGCCAGGGTGCAAATTAAACCTGCATTAGCCGATGAGAGAGAGGAGAACCAACACATCAGGAGAGTGGGGAGGTCAGAGGCCATGGCCAGTGATGCATTTGGATCCGGGACCCATTTATCTCAAATTTCCTTAGCTCCTGGGCAATGAATGATGGCGTGCAGAGGGGTTTCTGGGATATTCGGGCAGAAAGGGCAGAAAATGGCACTGGACATATGTCGGTAAACAAGAAGAATCATGGTAGGGAGGGTGCCCGTGCACACCTACCACCAAAAGTGGTGTATTTTTGGGGGTACGTTGAGCTTCCAAAGAGATTTTCATGGTCCCTCATTCTGGCTGACTGGGTGGTTTCCAAGAGCAAGTCTGTATCCGGATCTCACCATGTAGTCGCCCGACATGTCATTGCTCCAAAAGAGATGGTCGGGTCCTGCGTCTGGGACCCAGGGGATGCTTAGGATAATTCTTTGGTCTCTTTCGTTAAACCATTCATGAATCTTTTCCAAACACCACCTCATCCCTTGGTCGGAAAGGATGCATCTGAAAGTGGCGTCCTCAAAGCCTGGTTGGGCGTGGGATATAGCCCGCATACCTTCCGTATCGATCAGATAGGGATTGGTCTAGATGCTAACAGATGAGCCATCTCCTATCCTCCAGGACATTCCTTTTTCCAGGAGCTTTTGGGCCACCCAAATGCTTCTCCAAAGGAAGCAAGGACGAGGGCCAAGAGAGGAAACATGGATGTCTGTGTGGGGAAAGTACTTAGCTCGTAGTACCCACGCACAGAGAGATGATGGATGGTTAATAAGGTGCCATCCTTGCTTGGCCAACAGTGCATCATTGAAGAGAAGAAGATTCCGGAATCCCATCCCTCCCTCCGACTTGGGTATGAATAGTTTCTCCCAGGCCATCCAGTGGGGTATATTCCTTCCATCATTTCCCCCCACCAGAAGTTGGCAGTACGTGTATGGATTTGGTTGACGATGGCCGTAGGGAGCATAAACAGGGAAATAAAATAGTTGGGGATAGACTAGATGACAACTTTAATAAGAGTCCCTTTGCCTGCTTTTGAGATTCTTTTTGGGGTCCAGCCTTGAATTTTCTTCTCAATCCTGTCCACCAGAGATGCGAATATTTCTTTTTTGGACCGTCCAATCACCGTGGGTAGCCCGAGATACTTCTGGTGTTTTTAAACCATATGTATACTTGCTAGTGCGCAGAGTTAATCTCTCTTGGAAAGAGGTACCCCTACACTGAAGGAGATTTCTGATTTTCCATGATTGATTGACTGGACAGACGCCCTCTCGTACTGGTGGATCGCTTGGCTGATCACCCGACATTCATTAATAGTTGCTCTGGATAAAAGGTGGCAGTAGTAGACAAAAAATAGATGCGACACTGGTGAAATTATGCAGAAGACCTTTTCCCCATTAATATAATTAACAGATGTAGCCCTGAAAATAAGGTTAGAAAAAACATCATCCACCAAGATGAAGAGAAAAGGGGAGAGGGGATCTCCCGGGCATAGACCTTTGCCCCATGAATAGAATTACAGTGTCCTAGTATCCTATGCTAGATCCAAGAATCTTTATGAAATACACTTAAGAATGAATCATTTTGAGAAGCTAAAGAATCTAAATTAACTAAATAAATGTTTTCATTACTTGATGTAGAAAATACTAATTCATCTTTATAATTAAAAACATTACATGCATCATTTTCAAATTTAACATGATATCCATCATCACATAATTGTGAGATACTAAGAAGACTATATTTTAAGCCATCAACAAAAAGTACTTTAGAAATTAAAATCGAATCAGTGTTACCAATCTAGACTAAGCCAATGATTTTCCCTTTGGAGTTGTCACCAAATGTGACATGTCCTCCATCTACTTTTATCAGGTTCTTGAAGCACGAGTAGTCTCCTGTCATGTGCCTTGAACATCCACTATCCAAGTACCGTAGATTTTTGTAGGAGATCCTTAAGTATCTTTCCTATAACATGATCAAGCAAAGACAGATTTTGGTACCCATACTCGTTTGGGTCCAGTAACATTAGTAATAAGTGCTTTAGGAACCCATATTTGTCTCATAGGTTTCCTATAAGCATTATGTAAAGTATTAGAAAAATAAACTATATTTGGTCCACAAAAACTTGAAATAGTAGAATATGTATCATGACTTGAGCTAATTGAGTTGTGTCCAGAACTGGGAACAAACCTATATGTTCTAGAATTTGAAACAAAATTCGTTCTACCAAGATTTCTTTTCACCAGGTTGATAACCAATGCTAGTATTGTATTTAAGGGCAATTTGTTTTCCTAGAATTTGGGTAAGGGTATTTTTCCCATTAGTAAAATTTTCTATGTCACTTTTTAATTACTCATTAGAAAATTTTAATTTATTGTTTTCTTTGAGCAGTTGAGAGTTTTTCTCCTTTTCAGTGGTAAGTTCAGATTTAACATTTACAATGAGAGCATGCTGTTTCTTCAATGATTTATATTTATCTTTTAATTTATTGCATGTATCTTCAAGTATGTTACAGTATTCAAACATTTCATCATTATTCATATTTTCAGAGTCACTTTCCTCTTCAGAATAGTATGAATTATGTATAGAAGAGTTTAGTGTTACCTCAGATGTGTTTTTCATAAAACACATATCGACTTTGTTAGCCTGTTCATCTTGTGATGTCTCTGAGTCGCTTGAACTATCCTCATAGGCACTCCAGGTTGCTTTCATTGCCTTTTTATACTTCTTGTCCTTGTCCTCATATTTCTTCTTATACTTGATCTTTGGATAGTCAGCCTTTATATGTCCTTTGTGATTACATTCATAGCATACAATTTCATCATTTTTGTCACTTATTTTCTAGTCCTTTTCCAGTTTCTTTTTAGATCATACTTTCCCTTGAAGTTAGGATTTCTGAAAAGGTTCTTCTTTTTGTAAAATCTTTTGAATCTTTTGGACAGTTGAGCCATCTCCTCATCACTATCAGGTGATGATTTTTCATTGGTGGAACTTTCTACAGAAGATTTCAGTTTCCCTTTTTCTTTGTGCTTCGAGGAGGTGGTCTTGAATGCTACATATTTCCTCTTTGGTTCATCCTCCTATTCTTTGTTGACTTTCAGATCTTCCTCATACATAATCAGTTTCCCAATGAGTTCTTTTACAGGTATCTTTCTGATGTCGCACAATTCTCTAATAGAGATAGAGGTTCCACTCCATCTGTCAGGTAGACATATAAGGATTCTCATGATCTATTCTTTGGTAGTGATTTCTCTTCCAAGAGAAATCATTGTGTTGAAAATATCATTGAACCTGAGATACATTTCGGAAATAGGATCATCAGGTTTCATTTTAAAATTATCAAATTTTATAGTATAAGTATTAAGTCTCATTTCCTTTACACTAGATGTGCCTTTATGTGAGACATACAAGGTATCCCAAATTTCATGGGCAGTTTTACAAGCAGAAATCCTATTAAATTCTTCATCTCCTAAGGAACAGTACAAAGCATTCATGGATTTGTAATTTTTATTGTAAGAAAGTTTGGTAGGTTTATCCCATGTAATTCTATCAGTCACAGGAAGTTTGTATTCATCTATAATGGATGACCAAATTTCAAAACTCATACTCTCTAGATGCATTTTCATTTTAATTTTCCATTGAGCATAGTTGGTTCCATTAAATAATGGTGGTTTATTGGTTGTGGAACCTTCCAATCTATTATCCATACTAACATATTACTTTAAAAGAGTTAGAAATTTAGAATTAATAGAAATTTACAGATCTTTAAAGTACAACTATAATCACAGTTGAGTAATATTACACAGAGTCCTAATAAAGCAACCTCTGATACCAAATGTTGGTCGGAGTAGTTTACTCAATAGGGGAGGGGTGAATTGAGTAACTATAAAAAATTTATGTTAAAATAATATTATTTTTAAAAGAAATGGTTTCCCCAAAAATAGATACAACCCAGTTAATCAAGGTTATACAGTTATAAGAGTTTGAATTTTTAAACAGCTTCTTAGAAGATTGATTAATTCTCAGTAATCTTAATTTGTATTATTAATATTACTTTTGAAGTTATCCTACTAAGACAAACTAGTTATAACTTATTTCCAATACTAACTATCAAAGTGAAATTTGGTGATTTCTGGATTATGCAATAAAACAGTAAAACAGAGAAGACTAAATTTAAACAACACAGCAGATATGAAACAAGTGGTTCAATCTCAAGCCGAGACCTAATCCAATCCACTTGGTGATCAACTTCCACCAAGCAATTTATATAAATAAACTTTGATCCACACCCTGGATTGGGGTCAACAACAGTACACAGATTATCCAGGTCACACAGGGACCTCTTCCACAATTTTCATGGGTAGGAAAAAATAATAACCAGGACACACAGGGGCCTCTTCCATAGTTTTCGTGGGTAAAAAAAGTATAAAGAGTTTGGTTTAAGTATTTTAGCATCCTCCAGTTCAGCTCAGGAGTCAGTGTGTGTTAAAACAGACAGGGGCACACACTGCTCATAATGTAAATAAAAAGATGATCTCAGTCGAGCAAGAATATAGAGATGAGGTTAGAATGCTCTTGTGTGATGTCAATGCATCTCTAGACTTCTTTGGATTGAAGTAGATGAATATTTGAGTAATTCTTTGGAAGTTGTGTGAAAAACAGAGTGTTGCAATTCAGCTTGTCTTATTCACGAGTTTTGATAATGCGAAGATGTTCTCTGGATTCCAGTGTACTTTGTATGTTCTTCAACAGAGTCTGATTGCATGCATGTGAAAATGATTCCTTTTGAAAATCTTGCAATATGTTCTTCGCGGCCGTGATCACAGGCTTGTTTTTTGTTCAGTATTGCTCTATGTTGTTCTTGGGCACACTTCGCTCTTTATCTTCAAATGCATGAGTTTTAGTTGACAGGTTCCATGTGTTTTGGATCTCGTACCTCGTACTATGTCTAAAAAGGAACATTAATTATGTCGGTGCATTAAAGGCATCAAATATGACCGTTAGAAGTTAAATTAAAAGATGAAAAAATAGTTTAAGAAACGGTGTCACAGTAAGTTATGAAAACAATGTCTCCTTCACACAGTGTCTAGACTGATCACGATGTCTGAGTGTCATGGTGTCTCATTTACGGTGTCATGTTCATGGTTTCTTGTTCATGGTGTCTTGTTCATGGTGTCTTGCTTCACAGTGTCTGGTTTGTGGTGTCTTGCTTCACAGTGTCTGATTTATGATGTCTTACTTCACGGTGTCTTGTTTATGGTGTCTGGCTTCATGGTGTCTTGTACTTAGGAAAATAACTATATTCAGACTTAAAACAGTGATATGCATGAAATGGATTGAGATTAACCATTATAAAGTATGAGAGAACTTGAAACATAAATACACATGATTGGATATAATTTATAGGAGTTAACTAGGTTGAATAAGATTTGTGATCATTAAAACATGATTAATACATAAGGAGTCCAACAGTTACATACAAATGAAAAATGGGAATTAAAGAGAAAAGATACCAAATATATATTCACATATATTTATATATGATTATTATTCCACTTATTATTTAAAAACTATGTTTGAGAGTTTCCCTAAAATGATATGAAATGATTATTAATGAAACACGACACTACTACAAAATGATTATTAACTGATGGTATTCACAGGACATCACAAGGCCCATTTTTAGTGGAAGATAACATGAATTACATACCCAAGACCCTACTAAGATAAAATGATATAATAAAATGATATAATTATAATTCCTGTATACCTGATTATCCAGGATTTTTCTCTTTATTGGTAGTGAGTTTGATTGAGTTCCCTCAGCAAAAACCAACAGGTTCTTGCATCCGAATATATCCACCACCCACTAAAATAAATTATTTAGGACCAATTTTCTCTGATATATGTGATAGAAACTCCCCTAAATAAAATATATAATCTAAATTTTGAGAGAGTTTTGGCTATGAGAGAATAATCTCCAATTACATACAGTGAAGCCATCAAACCCCTTTTTATATATAAAACTCACATCAAATGAAAGTGGCCATTGAAAGATCATGACATTTAATTTATTATAAAATTACCATGTAGAAAATTTGGTTTTGACTTGTAAGACTTTGGAATATTTCAAGGAATATTTTCGAAGCAAGGTGCTAAGTCGGCGTGGGGTTCCAGGGCCCGGTGAGGCTCAGTATAGTGATATTAAAAATATTAAAAATATTTTATCATGTGTGCATAATTTCTTTGTTAACATAGAATAAATTCCAAGAGGAGTCTCTGATTGGAAATCTAAGTCTATGTTTGAGTTTAGAATATGATGTTTACCCCAGATGTGACATAAAATTTGTCAACGTCGGACGACCGATCGAGGGAGAATATTGGCGGGGTGTTAAATGGAGTTTATCGATTTAATAAAAATAAAATCAATAAAAAATATCCCACTTTTTTGGAACATGTAAAATGTGTAGAGGATATACTCCTTACATTATGGATGACCCAAGGCTGAACCAAAGCGATGTGGTTCCATTGATTCCCGTTTTTGATGGCGATCACTCCTGGATCACGGTGTAATGGCTTCAGAGCGCAGATCTGTACCTAAAGCTTCAGTGTTTCTCCATGAGGTAGAACACTATGTGTTTTAAGTCCCTATACCAATTTTTATGTGTTATTTTAAATTTATAAATACCTTAAACAATTGATAGAGACCCCATGAGGATCAATCTGTGGGTTTTGATTGAAACCAGGGTGTTTTTGGCGACTCGCAAGGAATTCCCATTCATAATTCCCAATCACATGATGCGTAGTGTAGGGTCACATGTAATGTGTTATTCCTATTTAGGGAATATTACTTTTGGGGAATACACACCATGTACTAGATTTACAGGCTGTGTAGTGAGCCCAAGTCGTGTGGCAGAGGGACATGTCTAGGCATGCCGTGTCAAGAGACATGGTTGTGTGGAAGTACATGGACAAGGGACATGGAAACAAGGTGTTGTACATGTGAATGGGATGAGGACATGAATAAGAGGATTTTTATCTAGAATATTCCATTTACTAGGGGTAAATTCCATTTTGGAGACACGTTTGGCCTAGCCATGTGGGGAAGGACATGGTCGGGGGCCTGAGTGAGGGGAGACACACATTTTACACCATGTCCATGCCATGTAAGCTCATATAGATAGTCAAGGTGCATAAAAGAGAAAATTTCTAGGTTTTCAGGTGGGGTTACACACCATGTGGACCCCATTTCATGATTTTTTACTGTTATTTAGAACTTTGCCTAGTGTATCTCCCTATTCGACCCTCAGATTCAGGATTTTGAGCAGCCTATCCTGATTATTTTTCTATAAGAACACGATTATATCCTTCATTGTGACATGTGAGATATTATTTGTCATGATTAAATCACAATGCTATAATAGAAGTGCTAGATCATGGGTAGTGACCAGGGAGGATCACTTGAGAGATTTCGGGGTCGGTACCCTTTCGTGTCACCTTAGGATGCGATTCCCCTATACTATTTAGGCAGATAGAGCAGTGTTCCCATGATATTAGGGTGTGGGTCCCCTACCCATGTAAGTTTCACAACGTGAGGTGTGATGAGTGTGATGATTCTTCCAGTGATGCATGACCAATTCTGGTGGTTGGTTGGGTTTATCAAAGAGATGATGGTACTGGTACTCCCCTGTCACACCGGGGCATGAGTTTACCTTACCTATCAGATCGGTAGGGACAAAACTCCCCCATAGAGGGCATGAGTCCTTTACCCATAGAATTTTTCTCTCGAATTTAGTACTTCCCTATTGTACTAGGGAATGGGTCCCTCATATCATTTGTGTAGATAGAGATGGAGGTCCCCTATCGCATCAAAGCGTGGGGCCTCTATGCTGTTGTGTAGATAGAGTTGGTAATCCCCTATGGTGTTAGGGTTTAGGTCCTCTATAAATGGAGTTGGTACTCCCCTATCATACTAGGGAATAGTTCCTCCATAAGAGATGTTTTTATAGAGTTGGTACTCCCCTGTCGTACCAGGGTGACAATATTCTATTCATAGAGTCGATAATCCCTTGACATATCAGGGTGGAATTCCTATGTTTCGGGGTCAGTACTCCCTTGTCATGTTAATGTGAGGGTCCCCCATTGTGATTATATAGGTAGAGAAAAAACTCCCCTATACATATAGTGAAGGTCCTATATCTATGGAGTGGTACTCCCCTATTTACGAGTAGTGGCGGGGAGCGAGTCCTCCATGGGAGTTAGATCTCCCTCAGCTATAGAGCACAATTGTGAGGAGTAGGACCCTACACTTATTATGTGTGGAACCTAGTTAGGAGATAGTGATCCCTAGATGAGGTGAGGTGTGAGGCTCTAAATATGGGTACTCTATAGGTTTTTTGAGATGGTTAGGAGTTAGTACTCCCTCAACTGTGGGGGAAGTGGTGAGGTGAGGGTACCTTCACTCTCTTTTAGATAGGATTCACATGGTTCATAGTCAGGAGTAGTGATCCCTCAACCATGTGTAGTGGCGAGGGCGGGAATCTCTACTTGGGTTCCTATGAGCATATGCGGGGCACAAGATAGCAGAGATAGGATATCTAGTGCTGGGCACTAGAGTTGGACCTAAAGATCCATTCTTGATGGATCATATCTATCAGATGAGTGAAATATGGGATTGAAGCACTCATGGAGTGATATTCTCTTGGACAAGTGTTATCTTTGGGCCTAGCGTATAAACCTGTAGATGACCATGAGGTTAGTACCTCATGAGACTTGGATATTTAGATGAGTATATATTGGTGTTTTATGGTATTCCTTATTATTTTGTCACATAACTTGATTAGCATACCATGTGGAAATTATATGACTAGACATATATAGCCGAGAAGTGGTTGAGATGAAGTTTCTTATTCTCTATCGCTTGGGATCCATCTAGCTAGGTTGGAATAAATATTTCCTTTTAGTTTCTCCTTTTTATTTTTGGTTTTTGGGGTTCCTACTAGGTATTGTTATAGTCACCCTTGAATGGGTTTTTCCGGAACATGATTTGTCTTATACAGATGAAATGCCTTTTGATAAAGTCCCAGGAGGACCTAGGATAGGTGGATCTTAGTGAGCTAGGCTGGCCGAGGTGTGTTCTGGTGGTTTTATTTGATAGTGGTCCCCTTTATTTGAAAAGGTTGGACTATTTTATAGTTTTTGGTGGGAATTTATTTTTCCTTTTTTTTACTTTCAATACTTCTACTATACTCTATTTTTAGGATAGATATGCATGAATTTTTTGTTTTAGTTTTATTATCTCTGCACTATTTTATGGAGATATATATGGGTGCATGCATATAAGTACCTTAGGCTAAAGACTCCCATTTGTGTGATATTCCTACTCGGTGTTGGTCACCAACCCATGGCCTATTGAAGGCAGGCTTGTGGTAGTCATGGATTAGAACTTGGTGGGTCAGATCATGACAAATTGGTATTAGAGTAGGTCCTTACCTAGGACCAGAGTTAGGGAATTTCTAGTTGTGAGCTTGGTTTAGGATGCATGGAGACAATGTTAAAGTTTCTCGAGTTTGGATTTCAAGATAGATACTCTAGTATTGGTGTGGTGGATGACATATCCATACACCAAGGCTCTGATAACCTACTTGTTGACTTGGTACATTTTGGAATTGGTTGTAGGGAATTTTAGTACATGCATCATATAAGAATGAGTTTTGGGTTCCATGTTCTTCCGTCATATCCCTAGATATACTATTTGAACATGAAACATATTAATTCTATTTTAGGATGCCACCAGGATGAAAACCATACAGGGTTCCATGATAGGATTATGATGATGATTCACCCCGCGATGAGGCTTCAATGTAGGGAACTGTGCATGAGGAAGTACCTATGGGTGGTCCACCTATTGATCCAAAACCTTTAGAGAAATAGGTTGTGCTATAATTATAGATCGAGGATGCATGCAGGATGAGTGCACTTCATGAGTTCTAGATAAAGCGATCTCTGAGGTATTGGGGTGATCCAGACCCCTGGGTAGCTGATGACTATCTTGAGGCAGTCACGCATGTTTTTCGTCTTGTGAGGACACCTCCCGAACAGATGGTGGTCCTAAAGGTGAGTCTTCTATAGGGATTGACTAGGTGATGGTGGAGTCTGGTGACATAGACCCAAGATGAGATGATGCTAACCTGGATAGAGTTTGAGTGTCTCTTCTGAGAAAAGTTTTATCCATCCACATTAAGATCAGTGCATATCTAGGAGCTTTCTCATCTTCATAAGGATAGAATGTTTGTGGTAGAGTACTCATATAGGTTCAAAAACCTTTCATGATACTCCCTAAATATGGTTCAAGATATGTTTTTCTAGGAAGAGACCTTTTAGAAGGGCCTCTGTAGAGATATACGAGTAGGCGGGGTCTCATTGTGCCTTACCTCTTATGAAGGGATGCGAGAGCGATCTATAGTGATAGAGAGATTCTTAGAGGAGGTTTGGGAAGATGGAGATAGTAGTGGTGATCATGATGATGAGATGTCTTCAGTCGCTAACATACGATAATCAATAGAATCATGGAACTAGAGGCATAATCATTCCCAGACTCAGACACATGGGTTTGCAGCGTAGGAGTTGCATAGAAAATCTAGTCAGCCACAAGAGATGAAATTTTATTCTTATGATGAATAGGGATATCTTACATGATATTATCCAACCCACCATACTACTAAGAGGGAGATGGTTTATGGACTTTCCTGGTAGAGTTAGTGTTTGGAGCAGGGAGTTTCTTATGATGGAATATGTGGCAGAGAAGTGGGGAGAGTAGAGGGAGGTGGTAGATGGTTCAATATGTTTCCACCATCAACCCAAGTGGTTTTATTCAGGCTCAAGGAGATTAATGATGGTGGAGAGGATATTTTTAGTCTATATGGGCCTATGAAATGGAGGCTCCAAGGATTATTAGAGGTATACTCTATGTCCTTTCTAATTTTTTATGTTTAGACACTATTTTGAGGTGCTCTATTCTTTACACTTATCACTCAAGTATTTTATAGGGTGTCATGGAGAATCAATAGATCCCTTTTATGGTATTTTTTGATATATATCCAGACACATAAGGAAGAGGGATGCTTCCCCCACCGAGATACGTTCTTGTGATGCGATAAAAAACTGTGTGAGTAAGTCAGTGCCACCCAAAGAGGATAGTGTCGAGGTGTGGTGGATGAGTACCTTTGAATTGTGTGTTCAGGGTGGGGTTATGTGTTGGAATTTCAGAGTTGTTCATGATACTCTTGAGTTTGGCATGGTGCAATTCATCTAGGTATGGATGAAAACTGCTAGGTTATGTTAGTATCTGCATCATGTCACAGAAGTATTGTACCGCTAGACCCTATGATAATAAATGGACTAGGTTCTTAGTGTTTTCCACCTTTCTTAGTTGAGAATAAATTTTTATACTTTATTGTACGATGTATACCTAGTTTAAGATGAACTTTGGGTGTGGTTTTGAATTTTTTGTTCCCTTGAGTGCGTGCTTGTAGGCAACACAGGAACCCTTTGATGAGCTCACTAGTGGAGAATTCCTAGTGGAGAGTTCATTTTTTATCCTTCCACCTAGGATTTTTCTTTTTAGGGATGAAAATAATTAAGGTGGGGAGTGTTTAGTGACTTTAGTTTTGATTTTTAAGTCTTTATAATATTTCTAGGAATATTTCTGAAGCCAGGTGCTGAGTTGGCATGGGATTCTGGGGCTCAGAGAGCCTCAGTGTGTGATATTAAAAATATTAAAAATATTTTATCACATGCATGTAGTTTCTTTTTAAATGTGGAATAACTCTCAAGAAGAGTCTCATATTGGAAATTTGAGTCTGCGGTTGAGTTCAGAATGTGGTGTTTACTATAGGCGCGACATAACATTTTCCAGCATCAGGCGGCCGATCGAGGGAAAATGTTGGCAGGGTGTTATATAGAGTTTATTAATTTAATAAAAATTAAATAAATAAACCCTCCCCCATTATGTGGCACATGATACAGGAGGAAAGGATCCCCCCATTTCAGGATGGATGAACCTAGACTGAACCAAAGCGACAAGGAGCTGTTGATCCCCATTTTTGATGGAGACCGGTCTCAGATTGTGGTGCAACGACTTCGAAGCACAGATATGCACCCGAAGCTTTGGCATTTTTCCATGAGGCAGGAGGATTTGAGTTTTAAGTCTCAATACCCCTTTTAATGTGTTGTTTTAAGGTAATAGATCCCTTATAAAACTTCTAGGGAGCTCATGGGGGTAAATTTGTTGATTCGGTGGAAACCAGGGTGTTTCGGGCAGCTCGTAGGGAATTCCTGTTCAGAATTCCTGATCACATGGTGTGTAGTGTATGGTAACATGCCATATGTTCTTCCCATTTTGGGAAGATAAATTTTGGGGACTACACACCGTGTACCAAACATATATTCCATGTAGTGAGACCAGGTTGTGTGGTCGAGGGACATGGCCGGACATTCCGTGTCAAGATACATTTCCTTGTGGAAGTACATGGCTAGGGGATATGGACACGAGGTTCTGTACATGAACATGGGATGAGGATATGTCCAATAGTCCAGTTATCTAGGACATGTTGTGTACCATGGGTACACACTGTGTTGGAGACATAGTTGGTCGAGCTGTGTGGGTAAGGACATGGCTGGGTGCCCAGGTGTGGTGAGACACACCGTGTACACCATGTACATGCTGTATAAGCTAACAAGTCCATCCAAGCCATGATTAATAAGACAAAACTAGGTGTTTAGGTGGGGTCACACTTCATGTGGACCCCATTTCACACCGTGTACTGTTCTTTGGAACTTATGCTTAGCGTATCTCCCTCTATGGTACTTGGATTCAGGCATGTGAGTATCCTATCCTAAGAAATTTTCCACATAGAACATGATGGTAGCCTTAATGGTGGTTTGTGAGATATGATGTGGTGTGAATAAAGAACAATTTTATAGTAGCAGTTCTATATCCCAGGTAGTGATCAAGGTGGATAACTAGAGAGATGTTGGGGTCGGTACCCTTCCTTGTCACCACAGGATGAAGGTCATCTAGACTCTTTAGGTCGGTAGAGCAGTGCTCCCCTACTATCAGGGTGCAGGTCCCCTAACCATGGTAGTATCGCAATTTGAGGCATGACAAGCATGACACTTATTCAAGTGATTCTTGATCAATGCTTGTGGTCAGTTGGGTTTATCAGAGAGATGCTGGGACTGGTACTCCCCTATCGTACTAGGGTGCGAGTTTCCCTTACCACTTAGGTCAACAGTGATGGAACTCCCCCAAAGTGAGTGTGGGTCATATACCCATGGATTAGTTCTATCATGGTTGAAAATCCACTTTTATACTAGGGAATAGGTCCCCAATATCATTCATGTAAATGCAGATAGAGCACTCCTGTTGTATCAAGCTGCAGGCCCTCCATAATAATTTTGTAGATAGATTTGGTACTCCCCTATGGTGATAGGATGCAGATCCTCTATCTATGGAGTTAGTAATCCCCCATCATACCAGGGCATGGGCCCTCTATATGGGAAGTTTTAATAGATTCGTTACTCCCTTTTCGTACTAGGGTGTGGGTATTCTATTCATAGAGTCAGTACTCCCCTGAATCACTAGAGTGAATGTCCTCTATTTCGAGGTTAGTTTTCCCCTATCATGTAAGGGTGTGGGTCCCCCATAGCAATTGTATAGGTAGTTACAGATCTCCCATATACACAGGGTGTAAGTCCTCTATCTATGTAGTGGTACTCCCCCATTTACGAGTAGTGGAAAGGATCAGGTCCTCCATGGGAGTTGGAGATCCCTTGGATGTGGAGCACAATTGTGAGGAGTGGGACCCTCCACTTGTTATGCACGACACCTGGTTAGAATATAGTACTCCCTCAATGTGGTGAGGTGTGGGACTCTCCATACGGGTACTCTAGAGGTTTCACAAAGTGGTTAAGAGTTAGTACTCCCTCGGCTGTGGGGTAACATCGATGTAAAATTACCTCCACTCTCTCTTAAAGAGGATACACTTGGTGTATAGTGTGGAGCAGTGATCCCTTAACAGTGTGCATTAGATAGGGGATAACCTCTCCAATTGGGTTCCAATGTTCTTGTGCAGGGTTCAAGACAATAGAGATAGGAACTCTAGTGCTAGGAACTAGAGTTGGACCTAGAGATCCATTCCTGATGGAGCATATCTCTTGGATGAGTTCCATTAGAGATGAAAGGTCTTGTGGAATGATATTCTCTTAGATGGGCGTTATCTTTGGGCCTTAAGTATAAACCTATTGATAGATGTGAGACTTCATGAGACTTAGAGTCTGAGATGAAAATATCTAGGTGTTTTCTTGGATTCCTTATGATGTTTTCACATACCTTGATTGACACACCATGTGGAAATGAGATGACTAGACATGTGTATATGAGGAGTGGTCTATATGGAGTTTCTTGTTCTCTCTCACTTGGGTTCCCTTTAGATGGGTCGAATAGAATATTTCCTTTTAGTTGATCCCTTTTATTTTTGGGTTTTTGTGTCCCCTAATAGGTATTGTTATACTCACCCCTAAAAGGAATTTCCACACACATGACATTTCTTGTGTATATGACAAACCTTTCAACAGAGTCATAGGAGGACCCAGAGTAGGTGGAGATTTGTGAGCTAGGCCAACTGAGGTGTGTTCTGGTGGTTGCATTCGACAACGGTCCCCTCCATCTGAGTATGTTGGACGCTTTTACAGTTTTTTGTGGGAATGTATTTTTCCTTTATGTACTTTCAATACTTATACTGTACTCTATTTTTGGGATAGATGTATACATGTATTTTTGGTTTTAGTTTTATTATCTCTGCAATATTGCATGTATATGTATGTGGGTGTGTGCATATAGGTATTTTAGGATAAGGACTCTCATGTGTGTGATATGCCCAATCGGTATTGGTCTCCATCCCTTGGCCTATTAGAGGTGATCTTGGGGTAGTCGTGGCCTGGACCCGGTGGTTCGGGTCATGACAGACCAAATATTTTGGCTCCACTTCATTGATTAAAATAAATTTAAACTCTTTCAATGTTTGAATTGATATTTAAACCATCCTTTTATGTGTAGACAACCTAATATGAATGATAATAAATTTATAAGAATTATACAAATGATATATCATACAATTCACACTTGCGCTATACGATGTAGTGAAAAACACCATGATCAAATATCCACCATGTCAAATGACCATCACCATGAAGTGATCTATGTTATAGTTTATATTTTCCATCCTTAACCACCACTATATTTTAACTTTTATTAACTTTTATAATTTTTGACTAAAAATGTGTTGATAAAAAATATGACTATATTTATCATTGTTAGATTAGAATTATAAAATGTGGGTCATTATCAATACTAACATAATGTTGATAAAGAGTAATTTATAGGAAAAAATATACGATTTTATGAAATAATCAATTGAATTTATTGAATATTATTGAACTCCAAGAAAAAACAATAAAATCCCAAACATATATTAGGATTAGATGTTAGTTTTTAAAATTTCTAATAATTATTTATATAAAAAAATTTCATGTGTACATTATAAAACTTGAAAGAGAGTGGCGATGATTTCAAGAAGGCAAGACATACACGAATGTTGGTTTTCAGTAATAATGATGAAAGATGATTAGATATGGATGTCATTATTTATATTTTAATTTGTAAAAAATGTTTTGTGTACCAAACGAGTATTGATTAAAGGTCTCATAAAATAAAAAAATTGATATGGATGTTGTTTTTTAATAACCATGATGAAGGAAAATTATATTGGGACACCATTCTTTATCAATAATGATCATAATTCTCTCATTCTTATGTAGTGAAGGTATTTTTGGGAATAGGGTTTTAGAAATGATGAAATATTAATATTCATTGAGTTTATAATTTCTATACAAGGGTAAAAAAATTAAAATTATAAATAACTATTTCTCAGTGCTAATTTTAAAAGTACTAAGAAAAATATACTTTTATCAACACTAATATCTTTAGCACTGAGAAAAGAGACCCTTTCCTTTTTATTTTAAAATTAAAATTTACAAAGTGTTACCTTTATCAGGGCTACATTTTTAGAGTTGAAAAAATAAACTTTTCTTAATGATTTTAAAATTAGTTATGTGAAAAATTATTTTTATCAGTATTAATTAAAGAGGACTTAAACTATATTTAAAAATCATTGAGAAATATATAGTTTATTTTTCACATTTATATGGTGGTATATGATTTAATCATTGAGAAATATATTGTTTATTGAGAAAAATGATTGAGTGATACATTATTTTAATGTTTCATAATGAAATAAAACAATCATTATCAATCTCTATTTATAAAATAAATGAAATAAATTATATTTTCTTCATTTTTTTAAAATTATAATTATTTTTTATCCATTATATTTTCACTATTTTATGTTGTATATATTTATAAAATTAATCCATTTTATAGAATCTATGGTATGTAGGATTAGGAAAAAATTACATTAGATGAAAAGTAGTGTATTGTAAGATCATTATTTTCCATTTTACCCTATAATATTTTTTTCTTTAAAGAAATGGATTTATCCTATAATATATTTCATATAATCACATTCCACCAAAATGAAAACATTCTAACATACAACAAAGACAATTTTTTACTTGTTCTTAGTTTATTAGGATACAATTTACCACTAGAAAAAAAATGAAGAATAAGAATTTAATTTTGTTTCCACACATTAAGAATTATTCCTTAAAAAGCAAATTATACTTATTTGATGGGATTAACATTTTTATTGATAGGTGAGTGTGGATATGGGGTGGGTTGAAAGGAATTTTGTTCATAAAAAGAAAATTTTTATGAGAAAAATACCCTTTATTCAGACGGACCACCCCTTTGACTACCCATCCCTATCATATTCATCATTGACCCCAACCTTCCATTATCACCACCACCCCCAATGATATATCCCCTAACTCTATTAATTGAATTATACTCCCTTACTAAGCATCAATCTCCTTTACTTTCAAAATCAATTTGTTTACAAAATAAATCAATGACATGTCAATCACTTTATGAAAAAAAATAAATGGTACAATGAATTATGAACCAAAAAGGATAAATTATATTATTTTTTGTACAGGTTGGTGGTGAAAAATGTCTGCATGAAGGAAAATTATGGGGGGGGGGAGGTGTCAAACCCCTGAAAAAAAGGAAATTGAACATAGAAAGAAATGTGTGTGCCCTATTTCCTACAAATTTACCCCCTCCCTGATTAATCATTAGTCACAATATTTTATATTTTATCATTTATGTATCCATTTGATTATCTTGTGAGATTTTTTCTTCACTTTATTTAAGATAAATGTTTTTTTGGTTATTTTATTTAATATTGAGAGAGTGTGTACTCACATTTCCATATAGCCATATTTATTTATCTTTTCTTTTGTTTATTACTCCTTATTATTTGAGTGTTTTCTACAGAAATTATTTTTTCCATTTTAGTTTTATCTTAATTTATTTTATTTTTTGATTTTTATTATCAATCCAAAAATGGAATTAGATCCATTGGTTTGGTGCACTATTTTTTTTGTAGTGTGGGTTTTGAAATCTCTTAAATTTCTGAGTATTATTTTTCAATGAATATTTTTACTCACCTTTATTATCAAAAAAATTATTTCTAAAACTATCATATAAACCAAAATAAAAAAAACCATCTAAAAAAATCACACCATGAATAACGATGAAAAAATTAATATATATATGTTTAATAAGATCAATTTATCATCATGGAATATGAAAATTCATAAAATTTTACAAAAGGATAATTAATTTATGATAATTGTAGACTAATGAGAATCATGAAAGGCAAGTGGAATAAAATGGTCAAGAATTTTATTTCCAACACACAATTGGAATTAACAATAAGGTTCTTTTCAAGCATCATAAATAAAAAGTTGAATAAAAAATCAGGGTTCTTTAACCAAATTGTATAAGGTAAAGTTACTACACAATTTTTTTTATTAAAGTGAAAATTTTATAATCTTTGGATAGAGGAATACTCATTGATAATGAATCACATAAATGCCCTCAATACATTGTTTACTTATCTCACCATGTTGGTTAATAAAATAGAGGATGTTGAACATGGAAAAAAATATATTCTATTATAGGGTTTTTTAGATTTATACCATTATATTATCATCAAACACACCAACACTTTATATATAAATTGGTATTAAATAATGTTGTAGTTTTAGTTATTAAAGAATAAATTAGGTGTAAATATAATGAAGGATGGTTGAAAATTTTATACTAAGTGGAGGATTTACCAATGTTTAAAGGAAAATCAATGAAACATGGTTCTTGTGTGTAGCATAATTGACCCAAATCACCCAAATGGTACCCATGTTGAAAACCTGATGACCTCATCCATGCCTCCTTTTATGTTATAATTCCTTGACTAGTAATGAGTGTTTAAGAAGTGATAATGGGGAGACTATATCCTTTGATGATAAATCTATAACAATTGAACAATAGTGGAAGAAATGATAAATAATATGAAAAATAAACCACTAGGATTCTTAGGAGTCTATTATCACTTAATATAATTATCATAAACAACTAAATCACAATCACAATATCACCCATGTATAGATAAATAAAATACATTAAAACTAAAAATGAATAACACTTGTAAACTGTATACCTTTCACTGATGAGATTCTACAACATCTTCAAACCATCAAATGGTTTGATGAATATCACCTAGGACAACCAAAAGAAGTCCAATCTCCATGATATATCCATAGGTTGAACTTAAATCACATGTCATACATTTGGGATCCACCTCCTAACCATGGCGTGTCAGTGCCTCATGTAGTAAAGGTAGATGATGAAAATATATTAGGATTCCAATGAGTATAGGATAAGCATCATATGAACATACCCATAAAATCCATCATATGCCAATAGGGTTTATATAGACCCTGAAGATTCTCTTTAATGATTCCATAATTAACTCATGAATTAAAACACATGAGTTATTTCCTTATTTAGATCATACATCACATTCATGAATACAACTCACTCCCCATGATACATCTCATTTAATAGATCCATTATGATAGCTTAGGTGGAAGTTTGATCTAAATGTTAACATGTTAAAATTTGGATACCTTTGAGTATCATAGTCTTTTACAAATGAATAATAGAATAAGGTTATTGGAAAAGGTAGTAGCTACCTATTAAAATCTAATGAAATTTTATGAATAAGAAATATAATATGGATTCCAATCGTACTCTATGATTTTTTATGCATTTTTAGGAAACAACATGAAAATATTATTTTCATGTCACACGATTAGATTTATATCATATATTGTTTCAACATAAAATTAAGACTTCTATTAAGAATATGTTGGTAGTAACTTATTCTCAAGCTATAATTAAGGTTACATAAGTGGAAACAGATCCTAAATCCTTTGCTTATGGTTGCATTGAGTGTCATGTAGTATCAATATCATAGTCATTAAAACACATCACATGCAATTTTGGATTTAGGGCATATAACTTTCAATCTCCCACTTATACTAAAATATAACATACTTGGTTCCATTTCACCTTATATTGTATCATATACAATAAATTGTGAGAATATATCCAAAAATTCTTTTGGACATCATCCAAAAACTTTTGGAAATCTATCATTAACTTTATTGTGTATTACATCATATGTAATGCCTAGTGAATACCTCTCTAAGTCAAACTAAATACCCATATATCCAACCATAAAGTGTGACCCCATAGTAATTTTTAGTGTTTAAAACAAATATAAATCACCAAATCTATAAATATAAATAAATATAATCCTATAGAAAAGAATTAGTGATATTCAAGCTACAAAGGGATCTGGTGTGATATCCATCAAACAAATGTATCTCTATATCTGTGTCCACAGTCACATCACATGCTAACATGCAATCTCAAATGTACCCTTTTCCTAATAAATTGAGTGACCATGGGACACATAGTATGTCAATGCCATATATCTAACTCATATGTTCTCAAATCTCTGAGTATAGACTGACAAAGTTGTTGAATACATCATATGTCATTCACCATTATGGATGATAACATCTCATGTCTCTCATATTAATAGACAAGTAGATCATATGTACTATCTAGGTGTATCCACACACTTCTTAGTATATCTTAATAAAGGGCCTAGATGCTATAATCATTACACGAGAGGATAAATCTCATCTTGGTTGATCTCCAACTGATGACATGATCAACAACATACCAAACCACTCTCTAATTAGCTAAGATAGAATGAATTAAATAATAAAGGTATCAAAGTATGAAATTTCTCATGCTAGGTATCTTTATAACCTTAGGTAATGGAGACCCGATATGATCCATACAACCCTAGTATACTTGAGGAATATTTTATGACACTCCATGTGTTATACTTAGTGGGTCATCCAGCACACAATTTTTTTTGTTTTATACTTCATGATCATATTTCATATCTTATAAAAGAATACTACCCATGGTAACCTTAAAATTTTATCACAACATATAATAATCCATGATGAGCATTGGTTAGGGATAACTAAAATTCATACTTTGAGAGGTCAATTATCATTACATTTCACAAAATTTTTACACACACACACATTTATACATCCAATGCAATAGAATGAAAAAGTTGAGATTTATTTTTATATGATACATTTTATTTTCTTAAAACTATTTTAAGAATATTTTACACAAATCAACATTATCACCGAACTATCATATCATATATGATAAACTTCCATATTATTCATATGTTTATTGTATTTTCTACTATTATATTAACTCATTATGTCTATATATAATTCATGTCACATCTCTATGTAACCATATGATAAAATCCTCCCACTAAACTCTTTAGTAACCAACATATATGAAGAAATCTAGTTTGTATAATGGTGAGATTTAGAAATAATATTCCAAATGTTCAAATCCTTAAATATATTTAAACTTCTTAACTTCATAATGTCAAATGTTATGATGTTAACTTATTTTCATCTACTTATAACTATTTCTAAGTTTAACCCCATCATCCTAAAACCCTTATTCCATTAAATTTTTTCCTTGAAATAATTAACTATTTATATTATTATTTACCAGCACACCCTAAAATCCTTTAGTATAAAGTTACATTTACTTTAACTATTATAATCCTTTAAGAAATAATGATATTCACTATAACATCCTTGTCCTGATACTTCCTCATGTAGTTGAGCCGGGTTGGATACATGACCTTAGGAACACCTCCCCATACGCCAGAGACTGCTGACTAGTAGTGAGGGTCTTAATAATATAGTGAGGAGACTGTACCATATGGTATAGAGTAATAAAAACAGTATAAAATAATAATCAAAGTAACAAAAAATAGAATAAAAAATATAAATGATCAACTGATAACCAAAGAAGAAAGAGGAGACAAATAAAAAAATACTAATGATAATAATAAACCATGTGATAATGTAACTAAATGCTGTGTTGAAAGTCACACCAATAAGAGAATATAAGACTCCATAAAGAAACCAAAATAACCCAGTCCTAAACCCATTTTGGTCCCATCTCTAACCTCCAACCTAACCAGTAAGAAAATAAACAATAGGGTCCCTTTCCATTGTCTAAACTTACATCCATGAAATCTGTTCAAGTACTAAACGGTGGACCATTAAGGGTGTGAGTAAAACTCAGTAGGTTGACACCACTATTTCAAAACAAATCCATCCTGAGAAAATATAGTGCATGCAATAAAACAATAATCAGGGTATTAATTTAATAAATTAATACTACACATGATATAAACTTGCTGAACCTCAAGTTTCAGTTTGACACTCGGGGCCAGCCAAAACTACTTTGGAACTTGCCATGTATCTTTTTCTAAGGGTTGATCCTCATTATTAAGAAAATATCACCCTGTTTAGTGGAATATTTTCTTATTGAGGATGAATTTCTCATAAAATATCATAAACATTTGGCATATACCGTCAAACTAATCAGAATCTCACTCTTAGGAATCTAGTGACTATGTATCTAGTCCTCATACATCCCATATAATCATACACTCTGCCCTCAGGCATCATGTACTTATGAACCTATCCCTCCGGAAGTACAAAAAATACAACTATCTCTCATGAATCAACATAATCATGATTCATATCAAGACAAACTCCACATTCCATAAATAATTCCACCCTTGGGTATTGATCACATTAGTGTTACATAATCACAAAAGCTAAGAAATATTTCCACAAGGCCAATATCAAGCATACTTGATATATCATCATATGACGCAATGATCAATTTATCAATTTATAATTTGTCTATCAAGTTATAATTCATAAATCTAGGTTTCCAATTATCATCATAATTATATCAAAATTGTTTCATTTATCAGTTTATCCCTAAGGTCCTTAGCATACCAATTAATCAATTTTATCTAAGGTGATGATATCTTAAGTAATCACTATAATTAAAATTTTATTCAAATTCCTAAATTAATCAAATAGTTAAACAACTTACCAAAACAAATTAGGGTTCAAATATCAAACCGACTAAGTCTCAACAAGGTCTAGGGATGACACACCTATCGGGTACCTTCAGGTCTTGGTCTCAAAGTCAATGAACCCAACGAGATTCAAAAAAAGGTCTCAAAATATGATTATCATCAAAAAGGGATTTATAACTATTATTTAGGTCATTCACATATACTATCAACATTATTTAACCTATTGAACATACTAAGAATAATTAAAATAGATTTTTGGGATATGATTTATCCCACCCACCTCAAAAGCAGTGTAGATGCCAAAAAATCATCACATATGAGGTAAAGATTGAATTAACCTTATTTACCTTCAATGGAGACCATATAACTCTAAAAATCTATAACCAAACCTATATCCAAGTTAGGTAGTCTAAACTAGGTTTCCCTATATGATACTACTAACAAAACTTGATCACTAAGACCCGATGGAACGAAAGGCTTACCTTAAATACCTAGGTTTGGATCACCAAGACCCAACCGAACCTTGTTTCTTGATAAAAGAGAGATCTATAGAGTCATTCATAGAGTTTTCTAAAAATAGAGTAGATCCACATTAGCAAAATGTGACACTTCTATGGGTTTTTATGACTAGGTGTGGTACTTTTATGGTGTAATTGGGTAGTTTACATCACAAATCCCACAATTTCTATATCTGATGAAAAACCAATCACCTCATCTTGAAAACTAAATAAAAACAAATATTATAGTGTAAAACCCAATTTTATGATGTAAATCTAGTTTACAGCTTTTCCCAACACTTTTATCACTTATTTCTATTTTACGAGTTCATTCTGAAAAATTTACATCATAAATCCATGATTTACGATGTAAATCTATTCCACAGACTGAAATCAATAATTTTATCTCTAAACCTCCAAAAAACTTAATCCTATTAGATCAAGGCTTTATTTTCAAGGCTTAAATGAAACACAACTAAACTCAGTAGTGGATACAAAAACTTTAAGAGGT
Source organism: Viscum album (assembly GCA_963277665.1). Classification (NCBI taxonomy): domain Eukaryota; kingdom Viridiplantae; phylum Streptophyta; class Magnoliopsida; order Santalales; family Viscaceae; genus Viscum; species Viscum album. Next base: position 512,478,547 of record OY728121.1, read on the forward strand.
ACGTACCTAGAAAGAGATGAGATCTTACAACCTCTCTACCATAAAATGGCTTATCCCTGAGACACTCCATGCATCACTGTGGGGTATATGTGAATAAGTCTGTATAATGTGTATGCATATTAGATTCACTCTCCCTGTTATCCTCTTGCACATTCCCATGCTCCCACTACACTTTCACTAGAGATACAGTCATCCCCTAGAGATTCTTCTCATTACAGTCCAAGATACGAATCAGATGTTTCTCAAAGGATGAATCAATAAAAAGATCAACTCAATCAATATATATCATATGAGAAGGTTCAGGATGATATCTTTGTAGTTGAGGCATGAAAAAAACATCATGCATGGTTTTTTAGTGCTGTGTAAGGGATAAAAAATATTCCATTGGATTGACCCTTTCCACTATCTAGAATGACCCAAAAAACCCAGGCACCAACTTCCCCTATTTTCTGATATGACATTAACCCATCCTAGGAAACACTTGAAGGAAAAAATGACAAACATAATCAAACTCTAGATTCCATCTATGATGGTCAAAGTATGATTTTTTATGGCTCTATGTGATCACCAACCACTTTCTAGTTAATTGAACTTGTTCAGACATCTCCAGTACATGACTAGGTCCAACAAGCATTGAATCACCTACCTCTAACCAAAAAAGAGGTAAATGACACAAAATTTCATAAAAGGTCTTGAAATTATCAACATATATCAATTCCTAAAGACTGTTATTATTGAAAAAAATCCAAGAGTGTCATATGATGCTCCTAAGAAACACTAAAATCAAAGACACATGTGCACAACATATCCTCCAGAATCTGAATCATCTACTCAGATTGACCATTATTCTGAGGATAGTAGGATGTACTTAGAAGAACCTATGACCCCATGTCCTTTTAAAGAACCTTCTAGAACTAAAAAGTAAAATTAGGATCTTGATCAGAAATGATACTCCTCATAACACCATGTAGTTGAACTATATATCACATGTACAAAATACCCAAAACATTGACAGTGAAGGTTTCCCTAATAGGTATGAAGTGGGATACCTTTTTTAGTTGATCTATGATCACCCATATTGCATCATTCTTGTGGGGTGTTCTAGGTAATCCTATCACAAAATCCATAGTGAAATTATCCCATTTCCATTCCAAAATGGGTAGAGTTTTCAACAACCCAACTTTCCTACAATTCTTGGCCTTCACTTACTGATAGGTGAAACATCTCACCATGAATCCCGCTATCTCATTTTTTATCCCTAACCACCAGTATTTTCTATGGAGATCATGATATATATTTTTCAAACCTGGATGTACCACCCATTTGGAAGCATGAAACTCCCTCATCATCTCATCACACAAACCCATAAGAACCCAGAATCAACCTTAGAAATGAACATTACTACTGATAAGAGACCATCTTGATAGTGGCTCCCCACTATATAAGTTGTACCTTAAATCTAATCCCTATGGATCAAATAACAACTCTATCTTGATCTATTATATATGTATAGGTATATACTATGTCTAAGTCATAGCTACCCATCCTTGAGATTCTTGAACATCGAGATGCATGTCTGTAAAGAGTTCCATTATCCACCACTCATCGTAAGACTCCCACACTACCTATATTTGCATCTTGTGTCTCAAGGAATCATAAATGATGTTTTCATTTTCTTATGTTTATTCCAACTTGAAATTGAAATACTTTAGATACTCGACCCATCTCCTCCACCAAAGGTTCAGTTCTTGTTGAGAAAATATGTACTTGAGGCTCTTGTGGTCCATGTACACCACAAACGTCTCACCCATAAGATAGTATCTCCAATATATTAGGGAATGAATCACTATATCTAACTCAAAATCATGAGTAGGGTAATTCCTCTGATATAGTATTAGATGTATGGATCCATAAACAACCACTCAATCCTAATGTTCTAAAGGATCGATAAGAATTGAGAGGGGGGGGGGTTGAATTAGTTGTTAACTTTTTATAAGTTTCAAAACTTTTAGATACTTAATCCATACAACCTATTAATATTTATTTCCATATCAACTTTTAGTAAATATTCAGGCATGAAAACTTTGAAAATAAAGTAAATCACACAAGATTTACAAGGTCTAAACTTAGTGTGAGAACCTAAATCCTTTAAATATCTACTCCCATGGGTATATGGAAATTAACTATTATAAATAAGTGAATACAATTCCAAATTTTGTTAGACACCTTCTATCTCATAATAGGAAAGATTATATTGAATCTTTCTAGTTTACAATTTTTTCTTATAAAACAATTGATACAAACAAAAGAATAAATAATTTTTTTAAAACTGCTCCACAATTTCTTAGTTTGAATCCTCAGTCCAATTTGGTTAGATTTGATTTTCTCAATATGATGATGCTGGATATGATTCACTCAATAAACTGATACTGGATATGATGAACTCAGTCTGATGAATTCATTATCAATATTCATTACTCAAACTCTACTCAAATTCTCAATAATATCTTATTTAGTCTGATTGAATTAATACGATCTTATCAGTATGATTTTTCTCAATCCGGTATACAAAATTTTAGCTGTCTCATCCTCCTCATGAGATCTCTATTCAGAAATAAATTTCACTTGATTTCTTCAATACTCCACCTTTTTTGCTTATGTGAAAGTTAACAATGAATGAATGATCTAAGCAATTATTTATAGGTGACTCAGAAAACAAGAGAGGGAATCTTGAAAACTTTTCCCACTTACTCATATTTCAAAAACTCTAAAAATATCTCATATTTAAACTTCAACTTCGACTTCTTAAATTCTCCTTAGATTTCTTTGATATTTATTAAAAATTTAATTTAAAGTTTTTATACCTTCAACTCTTCATAAAACTTTAGAATATTATTTTTGAGTATTCTTCATATTTTTCTCATTACGAATCTATTTCTTTATCATCTCATTATGAATGTGTTTCCTTATCAGATCATTAAAAATTTTGTTTCCTTCTTAGATCATTACGAATTCTATTTCCTTCTTACCTCATTATGATTTTTTTTCCTTCTTGGATCATTAAAAATTATGTTTCCTTCTCAACTCAATCTAATGTAATCCTTATAATGATTGAATTATCATTAAAATGGAATCCCCATTACGATTGAATTCCCATTGCGATGAAATTCCCATTATGATGGAAGTCCCATTACGATGGAATTCTCATTACGATAAAATTCCCATTATGATGGAATCTCCATACTACAAATATGAAATTATTCAAACCAGTCCGCTATTTATTCAAAATCTTTTATCACAATAGTTTTCATGATTTTTGAGAACTTTATTACCAAAAAAGCATCATCTAATTTTGTTTTAGAAGGTTTGATAACTTTATAACTCCTCACTTCACTTTCTTTAACAAACCTCTTCAACATCATTACGAATTCCATTCTTTGAAACTTCAATACCTGAGTTTAGAAACCTATGTTTGGCAAAAAAAACTTTTCTCCCACTTTATGTTTGGGTTTGAACATTAAAAAACTTTAAAATTTCTTATAGAACTCATTATGATGGTCTGGATTCGATTCCTGGATAACAAAACATTCTTATTCAAAAAGGTTATTTATCAAAAAATACAAAATATTTGTTAAAAAATTTTATCAAAAAGGTTCTTCAGATCATTCTAAATTAGAACTGCTCTAAGTCTAACTCTATATGTGTAACAGTACATGATATATGCCTTACCTAGCACTGGTAAGGTGAGGATTAGTGTTGAGGTCAGCCCGCTCTTTAGCTCTTGTAAAACCCTCTCGCAAGTATTTGACCATACAAACTTCACCCCTTTCTTGGTCAGCCCAAACATCAGTGTAACCAAATGGGAGGAGTCCTAGATAAAACACTGATAATAGCATGATAAACCTAGACAACTCTAAATCTTGAATGTAACACCCCAACCCCAGTTACCCAGATTCGGTGCATTATTACATAACATTGACATGATACAAGGAAATCATGTCCTGAAAGACCAGTCAATTTAGAAGTCTTGGAAATAGATTACATACATCAACTTCACATTACAATTTCAAACATAAAATACAGCATAAATAGTTATTTGAGAATGCCATTATTCCCTTTTAGCTTAACCCTGCATATCAATCATAATACACTTCTTAGAAATCCTGGGAAAATAAAACATAGAAAGGGGTGAGCTCAGTTGCTTAGTAAGGATAACAATATAGTGGAAACTTTAATAAATAAGCGTAAAAATTTAAGTCAATGTATAAGACTAAAACAAAAGCCTTTTAAACATAAACTTCAACATAATATAGAAAAGATAAAATAAAATAATTCCATTTACTTATTCACATGGATATTCTACTAGTCTAATAATCACATGCAATATCAATAGACACTTTCATAATGATGGAATGCATAATTCCAGACTTCATAACCACATAGTCAAGTCTTTGTGCCAAGACTACAAATAAGATTTTGTCAAGGCCATGTTCCAAGACACTAGTTTGTCTCATGAGACCTACTGATGCATTGAGAAGATATACCAGGCTCCACCCGTCACTTACTAAGTCCAATGCATTCCTCATATGAAAAGGTTTAAACATCCTCCAAATCATTTTTTTAATTTAAAAAAAAACCACTATTAGGGTAAAAGTGGGAACCCGTAGGTTTAAACATAACATAAAAATTCATATTAAAACTAGCATACGAAATGTCAATACTTTATCCATAAACCATGAATGGTATAAAAATAAAACATCCACAGTAAAACATATCACAAAAACGTCAATACAATATGAAAGATTTTTATCATAATAAATCAACCTCGATCAAGAATAATATCCAGTAAATGATGATGACATAGTTGAAAATGATCAGTAAAAATCTTTGAGAGAAATATCCCTTTTTCATGAAATCATTTTGAAAGTCACACAATTTATAAAGGAATTCATTTAAAATATATTTTTGAATCAAAGTGTCCCATACCACTTTGAAACTTTTGAAAGGAATTAACATTTTAAAACATTCATGTCCATATAAATAAATCCTTAAAAACATTTTGAAAACATGGACATTAATGAGAAAGGTTTAGAAGAATAAATCTTTAAAACATTTAAAATGATGTTTTAGTTAAAGATTCAATTAAAAATAATCCCTTTGAAAACTATTTTATGAAACATGGACATGGATAATAAATATGTCCTAGTAAAAACTTAAACATGAACTATCTCGGATAATAATGAGATTGAGGAATTAACCCTTACCTTGCACTTTCCTTTGGTCGAGGGTACATTTAACCTCCTGTATAATTACCATAGTATGTTATTAAATTATAAAAGAACCATATTCATATTTATTATATCATAAATGATTCATTTATGACTTTATACTACCCATATAATAATGATTTCCATGTTAAATTAACATTTTTGGTAATACTCGCTTTCTTTATCGTACGTGTTTTAACTTGTTATTCTTAATCATATCATTTAGATCATGATTTAAATAATTATATAATATAAAAATTTATTTATATATAATATATATTTATAATATAAATATTTATAATAGATATATTTATGAAATTGAAGGCACCGTTTATGGAGGTGGTAGGCCATACGTACACATAAATGTTGTTTCTGTTTTCATGTCGTATTGAACAAAAATAAGTGAATAAGATATATGTAAGTATATATATATATATATATCTCTAGTAGAATTATTATGTCATATATTACTTACTTATTAATAATATATATTTTTATAATCATCGTTGAATGGTGAACGTGGGAATGAATATCATTGCGTCGTGGAGACGGTAATCCGTACGTACGCATGAGCGATAATATCATTATATTGATGGTGAAATCATATGTAATTGGATGGTATATTATATATAAAAAATAATTAACATGTTATATTTATTATTTACATCAGTTATACTCATTATTATACACATCCAAATAATTAAGTGTTTGAATAACAAACTACACCACGACGTGGAGACGGTAAGCCGTACATACGCACGTATGGTGCCATTGTCATTTATAGGATGGATAGAATAATGAATAAGGTTTTACCATTTTTATAATAACATCAAATTATATAGAAGATATTGGAGTTATTATTTTATAATGGAAACAACAAAGAAATAGGAAGTTGAAGAAGAAAAGAACTTGAAAGAGGTGATGAAATATTTACCTCTTCTTCGGGTTCTTCCTTTTGATTTGATCAAAAGGGATCCATAAGTTGGCTCTATGAACAATGTAAGGACTATAGGATAAAGGTAGGAAAGTTGGGAGGATATTTGGGCAGGTTTTTTCCGATCAAAATGGCTTTGGAGGTGTGAAATTAAGAGAAGGGGAAGTACCCTTTTATAAGAGAGGTGAGGGTCACTTTAGGAAAAGCTAGAAATATTATTTTATAATAAAATCATTTTAGGTTTATAATGGCTCAAAAATAATTTATTTAGAGGATAAGGTGGGGATGAGTCGAAAAAATCTCAACCAATAGGTTTTATATAGGTTTAGGTCACCATATTAACCTTATATTTTAGATTAAACTCTTAGTTAAATAGTTTTACATTTACCATGTCTCTTTGTATTTTTATATTATATGGTTAATAAACTTACTATAACCAGCCAAAAGAACCCCATGTGGTTAATTATTAATATACACAACCTTATATAATTATTTTGGCCAAACCTTATTTTTTTAGGACTATTATATTATTTAATAATATAATATTTGTTTTAAAAACTCATTTAAGTCAATTTTAACACTATTTAGTATTTGGTTTTTGTGAAAGTCATCACAACTTGATTACCTAGAACCAAATACATTTAATCAACCCTAAAATGTCCTATTAACCTATAAAATTCGTGTATGTCATAAAAACTTTGAAATTATATTTATTTTAATATTTATAATACCATTTATTGGATTCTTTCATTAATAAGGTAATTACTGCATCATTATTGTGTCATAAATAAATATATTTATTTTATGTATAAAATTTTTAAATAAAATATAATAATGTAGGAAATATTTTTATATTTTAAATTAATATTTATAGTACAAGAGATCAATTATATAACCCCATATAAAAATGTTTTACTAAAAGATACATGCTTTTGTTATTTTTGTCTTTACTTTAGATTAATTAATATAAAATTTCATTATCACTCCCAAGTGGCTCCATGGGGTCCCAAAATCGACCCAAGGATTCCCATGGTCGGAAATATATCATCAAATAGGGTTTGGACATGTGTCAGGGTAATTTAATATTATTATAATATTATTTTTTTACCCTAATTTACAGGATTTACCTTTTAACCATGGTAAATAAAATATTTACTGAAGTAAATATTCATAATGTCTAAAAAAATTTTACCTATTTAAACAATTTGGACCTCCAGATTCAAAATATGGAATCCATTTTTCCAAATTCAAAACACAAAAGTGGAAGAAATTTATTTAAAATTAATTCCCGTTGTTAAAACAAAAAGCGTGTTTTTAAGAAATAATAACTATCAAAAGATTGACACTTGTTTATGTCCAATTTAAATGTAAAATTACATACAATGACCTAAATTATATTAAATGATAAAAATATAGTCTAATTATACTTTAAAACCACTCAAATGTATAATTTAACACTATAAATTATTTTGATTAAAAAAGTTGTTTTTAATTAAAATTTAGTATTTTTTCACTATTCATCAAAATATGAAAGTTATCATAAAAGTAACAAAAATTTATCCAAACTAAATTTGTATGTCCCTATTCTAAATAAGAATTTAATTTCACTAAATTGAATATATAAAAGTGTCAAATATTGGATTTAAAAAGGATTCTCTATTAAAAGGTGAAAAAACTGCATTTTTTTTGAAAAATACCTCTTTTATCTTAAAAATTGAATTTTTCTTATATTATGTCTAGGAAACACAAAATATGAATTTTAAAATTATATATGATATATAAAATTTAAAATTTGGTTAATACCATTCATAACCTCTTTTTTGAATGGCTAGTTTGGTAAGTCGTGGTGCGCTCGAACTCGGTGTTGCGTGTAGCGCAAGTTATTGAAATACTTTGAAGAGATAACATACTATAAAATATTGGGGTGTTACATTCTACCCTCCTTCAATAGATTGTGTCCTCGCAATTTGAAATTTTTCTTCAAAAATAAAAGGTTAAAAATAGAAAAATACCTTTGTGGAAAACCCACATCAGAAATTGGGTGAATAAAATTTAGTCTTAATAAGAGGGAAAGGGAAATGAAAATGTCACCACCAAATTATGATATCGATTAGGAGAACATTGGTGGAAATTAGACACACATAATTAGAGAAAAAACATAAATATTTATAGGGAGTTATTGAGGTCATAAATCACAATCAAGTGTAAAATTGAGGGCCTTAAAGCCATCAATCTATGACGATTTAAAATATCATCGGTTCAAAAAAACATAAGGTATTAGGATAACACATTTTTTATTTTAAGATCCCTTACCTAAAGTTTAAGAATTAATTTATTCATAGAATATGAGGAAAAAAATATACATGACAAGTAGAGTTTCATCCTTCAACTAATTCCTACCACAAACTCATCTTTGATAATAGAATTCAAAAATATTATATTTATCCTAATCATATAAGGTTCCAAAAATAATGAATTTATAATTCATTTTTCAGAATATTTAAAAAAAACTGCATTATACAAACTGGGACATCATGTAATCTAGTGGTAGGTGATTACCCTTGTTTCCCTTTGGTTGTGGGTTCAAGTCTCATAACCTTGCCAGATGCGACGGACTATCTCTCAACCTCTGGGTTGTCCTTTTCATAACAATCCCAAAATAATCTTAAGAAATACTTCAACCTTAACAATATTATCCAATGTCAAACTTAATCTATTCCATCCTTTAGTCTTATCCAAAATACTTCTATCCAAACTCACATACCAAAATTTATAAGGACGGTAAACACAATGAAGATCATTTTTTCCACATAATAACATGCGAATACCTTTATCATATATTCTTTTAAAACATGGTAACACCCTGAATTACCATAAATCCATATTGATTGCATTCATGCTCCCTTATTCCTTATAGAATATAATATATACTCCTTATATCCAAAAAATGTTGTAAACTCCAACAATTATGGAATATACAAATCATTAATCAGTTTCAAGGTAGTCAAGAATATCCAATATAATTTATCCAAATAAATAATATATTATTCCAAAATCACTACCTCAATATCAGAACCATATTATGGTTTATCTTTCTATCAACCATATATTTTCCAAAAAAATTTAACCTGCTATTGAGTCACTTTTCTTGGTTCCACACAATCTCAAGTCCTTAATGAAATAATACTACAGTACAATCCTTATATACTCCATAATTATTATAACCAGTACATCGTTGATACAATACTCAAATGACATAATTATTTAATATCTATATAATAACACTAGTCATTACTCTTCATCTATGGTAATATCATAACTTGATTATTATCCAATAACATCATTTGTGGTATACTCTGATGATTTTGGCATTGATTCATGTAGTGTCCCGACTCCTTGAAAATAAAGCATTGCACATTTGAAACCTTTTTCTTACCCTTACAACCACGTACTCTATGTCCTTTTTTTCCACACTTATATCAAACTCCCATTCCCTTCAAGAATTTACCATGGTGATTATTTCCACATTTATCACAAATGGGATAATTATTCTTTCTCTTATTCCCTTTATCCATATTTCTCTCCACCATCCTTTTCTTCTTTGGATTCCCTTCAAAACCATAAGACTCAGAAAATTCTTTACTTATCTTATTAACACATGATACTATTTATTAATATGATGATGATACATTTAAGAATATTTCCTTTCTAAATGTTGGCTTAATACCTTGAAAGATATGATTCTTCTTACTATCTGGATCATGCGTACTGCTGGAGTTCTCATTCCATCTACTGGGTGCCATTTCTAAACAATGGCATACCCTAGGTTAGTTTATGAATCACAATACATAATTCCAATCTTGTAAAATACCTAACATAAATTTAAAAGATTATGCATATAATCTATAATCATAAAATGTTTACTTTGAGGAAGTATTTACTCCTAAATCCTTTATAATGTCTTGTAATGAAAATCTGAATTATCCTAAGCATATCCATTGGGAGTGTCGTAACCAAGAGTGCATCAAGGCCTGTTTTCGTGTACCAGGATACCCTGAGTCAAGCTTGAAACTCCTTGTTGGAGTTTTCACTCCTAGGTACATCTGTGCCAGAGCTGCCTCTACCTGATCGTATCCAGACAAGGATGTATTTCTTGGAAAATACACAAAATCTCTACATTACCAAATTTCTAGGAAGTTATTCTATACTAATCCTCAAAGTCTATCTTAGGGTAATGTTTCCTAATCACATTTTATCTAAATCTAGTTTCCAAGGTTATTTCTAAACTTCTTATGATACCAACTGTAATGCCCCGACCCCAGTTACCTAGAGTCGGTGCATTATTACATAACATTGGCATGATATATGGAAATCATGTCCCAAAAGACCGATCAGTTTAGAAGTCTTGGAAATAGATTACATACATCAACTTCATATCACAATTTCAAACATAAAATACAACATAGATAGTTCTTTGAGAACACCATTATTCCCTTTTAGCTTAAACCTGCATAACAATCATAATACACTTCTTGGAAATTCTGGGAAAATAAAACATAGAAATGGGTGAGCTCAGATGCTCAGTAAGGATAACAATATAGAATAAACTTTAATAAATAAGCGTAAACATTTAAGGTAATGTATAAGACTAAAACAAAAGCCTTTTAAATTTAAATTTCAGCATAATATGGAAAAGATAAAATCAAATAATTCCATTTACTTATTCACATAGATATTTTACTAGTCGAATAATCACATGCAATATCAATAGCCACTTTCATAATGATGGAATGCATAATGCCAAACTTCATAACCACATAGCCAAGGACTTGTGCCAAGAATACAAATAAGATTTTGTCAAGGACTTGTGCCAAGACACTAGTTTGTATCATGAGACATACTGATGCATCGAGGAGCTATAACGGGCTCCACCCATCACTTACTAAGTCCAATGAATTCCTCATATGAAAAGGTTTAAACATAACATAAACATTCATATTAAAACTATCATAAAAAATGTCAATAATTTATCCATAAACCATGAATGGTATAAAAATAAAACATCCACAGTCAAACATATCACAAAACCTTCAATATAATATGGAATATTTTTATCATAATAAATCAACCTTGATCAAGAATAATATCCAGTAAAGGATGTTGACATTGTTGAAAATGACCAATAAAACTCTTTGAGAGAAATATCACTTTTTCATGAAATCATTTTAAAAGTCACACAATTTATAAATGAATTCATTTAAAATATATTTTCTAATCAAAGTTTCCCATACAACTTTGAAACTTTTAAAAGGAATTAACATTTTAAAACATTCATGTCCACATAAATAAATCCTTAAAATCATTTTAAAAACATGGACATTAATGAGAAAGGTTTAGAAGAATAAATCTTTAAAACATTTAAAATGATGTTTTAGTTAAAGAGTCCCTTAAAAATAATCCCTTTGAAAAATCTTTTATAAAACATGGACATGGATAATAAATATGTCCTAGTAAAAACTTACACATAAACAATCTCAGATAATAATGAGATTGAGGAATTAACCCTTACCTTGCACTTTCCTTTGGTCGAGGGTACGTTTAACCTCCTATATAATGACAATAGTATGTTATTAAATTATAAAAGAACCATATTCATATTTATTATATCATAAATGATTCATTTATGACTTTATACTACCCATCTAATAATGATTTCCATGTTAAATTAACATTTTGGGTAATACTCGCTTTCTTTATCGTACGTGTTTTAACTTGTTATTCTTAATTGTATCATTTAGATCATGATTTAAATACTTTCAGAATATAAAACTTTATTTATATATCATATATATTTATAATATAAATATTTATAATAGATATATTTATGAAATGGAAGGCACCGTTTATATAGGTGGTGGGCCGTACGTACACATAAATGCTGTTTCCGTTTTCATATCGTATTGAATAGATATAAGTGAATAAGATATATGTAAGTATGTATATATATATATATATCCCCAGTAGCATTATTATGTCATATACTACATACTTATTAATAATATATATTTTTATAATCATTGTTGAATGGTGAACGTGGGAATGAATCTCATTGCGTCGTGGAGACGGTAATCCGTACGTACGCATGAGCAACAATATCATTATATTGATGGTGAAATCGTATATAATTGGATGGTATATTATATATACAGAATCATTAACATGTTATATTTATTATTTACATCAGTTATACTCATTATTATACACATCAAAATAATTAAGTGTTTGAATAACAAACTACACCACGACGTGGAGACGGTAATCTGTACATACACACGCATGGTGACATTGTCATTTATAGGATGGATAGAATAATGAATAAGGTTGTACCATTTTTATAATAACATAAAATTATATATAAGATATTGGAGTTATTATTTTATAATAGAAACAACAAAGAAATAGGAAGTTGAAGAAGAAAATAACTTGAAAGAGGTGATGAAATATTTACCTCTTCTTCGGGTTCTTCCTTTTGATTTGATCAAAAGGTATCCATAGGTTAGATTTATGACCAATTTAAGGAATCTAGGATTAAGGGAGGAAATTTGGGAGGATATTTGGGCAGGTTTTGGCTGAGTCAAATGACTTTGGAGGTGTGAAATTAAGAAAAGGGGAAGTACCCTTTTATAAGAGAGGTGAGGGTCACTTTAGGAAAAGCTAGAAATATTATTTTATAATAAAACCATTTTAGGTTTCTAATGGCTCAAAAATGATTTATTTCGAGTATAAGGTGGGGATGGGTCGAAAAAATCTCAACCAATAGGTTTTATATAGGTTTAGGTCACCATATTAAACTTATATTTTAGATTTAACTCTTAGTTAAATAGTTTGACATTTACCATGTCTCTTTGTATTTTTATATTATATAGTTAATAAAATTACTATAACCAGACAAAAGAACCCCATGTGGTTCATTATTAATATATATAACCTTATATAAGTCTTTTGTCTTAACCCTAGATTTTTAGGACTATTATATAATTTAATAATATAATATTTGTTTCAAAAACTCATTTAAGTCAATTTTAACACTATTTAGTATTTGGTTTTTTTGAAAGTCATCACAACTTGATTAACTTGAACCAAATAAATTTAATCAACCCTAACATGTCCTATTAACCTAGAAAATTCATGTATGTCATAAAAACTTTTAATATGAATATTTATGTTATGTTTCAGCATTTTAATATAAAGAATGAATTGGAGTTAGTAAGTGACGGGTGGAGCCCGCTATATCTCCTCGATGCATCGGTAGGTCTCATGAGACAAATTATTGTCTTGGCACAATGCATTGACAAAATTTTTATTTTTATTCTTGGCACGAGGCCTTGACTATGTGGTTATGATATCCGATATTATGCATTCAATCATTATGAAATTAGCTATTGATATTACATGTGATTATTTGACTAGTTAAATATCCATGTGAATAATTAAATGGAATTATTTGATTTATCTTTTCCATATTATGCTGAAGTTTATGTTTAAAAGTCTTGTGTTTTGGTCTTATACATTGTTGTAAATATTTATTCTTATTTATGATAGCTTCTACTATATTATTATCCTTAATGAGAATCTGAGATCACCCATTTCTTATGTTTTAATTTTCCAGGATGTGAAGAAGTGTATTATGATTGATATGCAAGGTTAAGATAGGGGAATAATGGCATTATCAAAGGATTATTTATGTTTTGTTTTATTTTATAAATTTTAATGTAATGTTAATATATGTAATCTATTTTCCAAGACTGTTAAACGGATTGGTCCTTCAGGACTTAATTCCTTGTAATCATTCCAATGTATAAAAATAATGCACCGACTTTGGGTAACTGGGGTCAGGGGAGCCAACTTAGGCTAGATAGAATAGAGGAAGTTGAGCGGTCCCATGTGTAAGTCCTGTAGGAGCATATGATCAGAGGCACACATGTGAATATTTCAATGGACCATGTGTGCGGAGTTCTATGAGAGTGCTGGTCCCCCGAGGCCATGACACACTGTGGTAGAGAAAGAACCTAGATAATAAAGTGGATCATACCTACATGGGAAGTTTTATGCGGGACTCCTCAGTGTGACATACTATTCCACCATCATTAAAAATATGGATAGAATGTTATCCATACAATTGTGATAATATACACCGTCCGATTGACACCGGTTATCGTCTTTAACCTCAACCACCCAAGGATTGTCTACACGCACTCTTGAAAATGGGTGATCACTAATCCTAACTCCATCTCATGTCATCCATCACCTAAGATCAACCTGAGAGTTCCAAGAAAGGTCAATCAACCCTTGTATATGCATGAAATAACTATCTTTCATGAATAAAATGATATGTAAGTGAGAAGAAGAATCTATCACATGAAGGAGCATCCATAACATGAAGCCACCATGTGATGATCTATTAATGATTTGATTTAATAAAGATAATCAATCAAGTCATGCAGACAATCACTATGATATAGCATGAACACAACGCCATCACTTGATGACATCGCATGAAGAAGAATATATATTCTATCATGAAAAGTTTTCATCATTTATATTTATTATCACATTAAGTATTCGGTGACTTTCAAGAAACTATACAATGAATCATTTCTTGAATATATGAGGATTATGCAATTCTATGAGGTTTCACATGATCAAGTGAATGATCATGTGATCACATGATCACCTCAGCAACATAGGATGAGGATGAGACTTTCAGCCATTAAAAGTGACCAAGATACACTGATACCTTAGGGAATTTAATATATATTCCACACAAAATCAAAATCAAAGGAAATTTAGTTCAACAATACCTATATAAACAGAGTCATGGATGAGAGAAGGGGGTTTTGTTAAGAATACAGAGAGAGATCTCAAAATAGAGACACCGATGTGATTCATTCACACAAAGTATAATAAGAACGTGTGATTCCATAATGTGAAGGAGTAACTTATGAAGAATATCCTACTTACATGAAGGATATTGAGACACCACATAAAACCCTTTCCAAGTGAAAGTGAACCCATAGACATATCTACCGTCACGTGAAGGAACTCATGAACCTCCCTGGTTGCGTGAAGACATTTTTGAAAAAACCATGGAAAAACTATGTTATGAAAGAGAGTAGGAGTTCACATGATCTAGTCATGTAAAATACACCTCATGGAAACACTTATTATCATGAAAAATAACCTATGTACAAAAACTTGATCACGTGAAGGAGGCAGTAGTAGTTTTAATGATCATTCATTCTAATTACTTTCATGAAGCATGTTTATGAAGGAAACCACAGAGAAATCTTATCATGTGAAGGGTACCATGGAAAACCAATATCTCATGTAGAAGAAACTTGTAGGACATCTATTTCCTTCAAAGAGTTTGAGATAGACACTGATGGACAAAAATTTATCCATGTAAAGCAACCCATGGACAAACCATTGTTACATGAGGGACAAAAGGGTTCGTGTGATCATTCACATGAATCCCTTACATAAAGAACATTGAGAATACATGAGACACCTTATTATGTTACTTGAAGGATAATACAAGGAAAATATTAAAGGGTGATTGTGACATTTTTTTATTAAATAATTGACTTGATTTGACACATAAAATAATAAAGGCATAAATCTTATGTGAAAGGATTTAAATAGTGAGAAGGACATGAAATGCATCAAACATGAATGAGGTTTGATAATCCAAGAAATCAAACTGAATTGAAATTTTGTAAAATATTTATTGAATAAAATATTATTTAAGAATTTGTGTGCATCCTTGAAACACATTAAGTGGGGTTAGGTCTTCATCAGAAGAAGAAAGAGTATTTTCCTAAGCATAGTTGCACTAAGGAAACTAATTATATATAGGTGATCAGAATTGATTAACCATGATCAGAAAGATGAAAGGGTTCTTTAACAGGTACACAAAAAGTTATATTTAGTGAGATCACGGAGTAAGATCAAAAAATTATCCTACAATATATCAATCCTTAAATAAAGTAGGAAGTATCTCAGTTGAAGTTAGGATTAGGAGAAGTCTCTTGTGTGATTCAGGAGAAGAAGTCTCTAGTGTAGATTCTGGAGTAGGCCAACATGGATTCTTGGAACACTATAAGATTTAGTATAAAGAACCTCATATGTGGATTCAATAGTAGATATGTTGTGATTATTTATTGAACACTATAATTGATTATAATATTATGGTAGAGAATTCATGATATAGAGAATAACCAACATGGAAAGAAGTATGTATTTATACTGAACCTTATAAATACTATGTGCTATGCTCTCTCTTATTATTTCTGCATATTAAGTGATATTATGAGATATAACTGAGTGTATTTAGAATCTTAAAATTTCAAGAGTTTGAATTTAAAAGATATATTTTTTAAAAAGGAAACCACTGATTCACCCCCCTCTTAGTGGTCATTTGGCCCAGGGGCACTACAAGTAGTATCAGAGTACATGTCACCACAAAAGACCCAAAAGATTTTTTATAAAGTTCATATTTTAGGAAATTATTTAGCTACCTATGATGGAGAAAATTTAATTTACTCTTGAGGATAATAATCTAGAAATTTCTAACAAGAATTAGAAGAATATAAAGAAGATACGAACAATGAAGCTGAAGAAGAATCTTTCATTACATATAGAGATACCTATAAGTGAAGGTAATAAAAATGGTATATGTTTAAATCATTCTTTTCATTATTATTCTTCTAATAAATTATTCTCAATCTACGATGATGATATATCACTTAGTGATCTACTTTTTGAATTCAAATAACATCCAAATAAATCTCCCAAAGAAATTGCTAAAAATAATGTTGAAGGTATCAAGGACATTTAGGATGAAAAATTATATTTGTATGGATAAGATAATTATATGGAAGAGGCATTGGATAAAAAGGTTAGTATATACAACACTCTCAAAAAACTTTTGAAAGAAAAAGAATAAAAAAATTCTCTTTTAAATGAAATTTATGTAGAAGTTGTTAAATAATTTCAAAGAAATGTTTGTGATAAAGAATTTTTTGAGATTTTATTTATACAATCTTTCTATGCATTTTAAAAATTGAAAAAAGTTTCTATATATTGTTAAATATACTAAAACTGAGGATAGAACTAACAAGCTAAAGGAGTTTGAAAATTATTTTCAAGAATCAAGAAACATTAATGAATAAAAAATAGATAAACTAGAGAAGGATTGGGAATACATGATAAAAACAGTTGAGGATGAGAATAAATCCCTCAATATAAAGTGTTTAGAGATGGAGGTGAGATTGAAAAATCAAGAATCACCACAAGCTATAACTTCCCAAATAACTAAAAGAAGAGATGTTTCCACTCAATTTTTTATTGAGGATCATGATTCCAAAATAAGTATGAAATCATTATCCAATAAAATGGAATCATTCTCCAAGAACAAGGTATCCCATAATCCATAAACTATATTGAGTAAAATGTTGTTTCAAGTGCTGATACCAGTTTCAAACTGAACTCTAGGAAAATATGGATGGTGAAAAATATTGATAAACCCACCAAATCAATGGTGTATGTGAAAATAAACATGAATATTTTCCCCCAATAAATATACAAAAGAGTGGTGGTTTCACTCAAAAAATAGAAAGTTTCACAATCTACAAAATCTAGATAGACTACACCAGAAAAGAAGAGGATAAGATTCATAGGCTGTTATTGGTGTTGCTATAAGTTTGGACAAAAAGCTTTAAAATGTTGTAATAACATGAAAATTAATAAAAATAATAGAAGTAATACATTTAGGGGGAGAAAAACTTAATATAAGAGAAGACTTGTACCAAAGAATAGAAACTCACCAAAAATGAATCTATCTATAAAGAACAAATTTAAATTCCTTAAAGATCATTATGAGTACTATAACATAAGTGGTCACTGTTATGATGAGTGATGGTATGCACCTATCATTCACAAATCATATTATAATTTTAAAATAAGACCACAACAAAAATGAAGGTAGGAAAGAAAACAAGGTGAAAAGTCATCTTTGAGATGTGAACAAAATAAGAAGACTTTAAAAGAAACTATCACGAAGAATAAAAATGAGATATCCTTTAATATATCAAAGATACAGAGAGATAAATGGGTCATGAAAATACTTCCACCCTAGGAAAAATAATGATTAGTTTTAATATGTAAAAAAACAATAATTTTCTAGAGAAAATACATATCAAAGTGAAAAATCGAGGTTCAATAGTTTTTTCTAGTGTTGTGAATGACATAGGCATAAAGCCTACTCTTACTGGTATAACATGTCATCACCAGGAATCATGCATGAATCAAGGGGGAGTTATGATAAAAAAATGAAAATATATTATTATAGAAATAATTTTGTGAATATAAATTCATCTAATATGCTAATAAAAAATAGATGTAAAGGCTTTAAAGAAGTTTGCGGATGATGCAATTAGAAGGGAAAAAAAGATGAGAAATGCATGAAAATATTTCCAAGAGAAATTCACTATGATATGAAAATGAAGACTATATAAAAAAAATAGCAGTATGTATTGTGTAAATTCTAAGGAAATAGAGAATGTTAGGAAATGATGCCTAGTTTTTTTAGCCAAATCAGTTGAAATTGTATATGCAATTGGAGGAAGTTGAAAAAATTTATAAATATAATGGAAATAAATAAACTTTAGAATATAAAGTAAAAAACCTTATTAAGTTATACAAATTTGGAAAATTAAATAAATAAGGTGACTTGTGTGAAAGTTTTAATAAGTTAGGACATACAGTTAAAATATTCTTGACATGCCTTTCTGGATAGTTAGAGTTGTTTAAAAATAAAATGAAAGAACATGAGGCTTCATGTGATCAAATGAATACAATTTAAAAGGGTATTTCACATAAAGAATAAGTACAAGGTAAGAAAGAATATAATCAATAAAATGAGACTCAAAATAAAAATATGATTCCAAATAAATCTCCCAATGCTGAGATTTGGAGAAAAGAATGGCCTAGGTTGAGAGGCAGCTCTCGGCCAGAATTTTACTCCTAAAAAACTAGAAGGTACCTTCTCATTCCCATATATAAATATTGTAGAGACCCGAAGCTTGACGTACATGGACATTACATTACTTTTGCGGAATACTTAGTACATAACAAAAACACACACACAAGGACCATAATAGTTTAGTGTCTTTGGAAACTCGGAATATAATCTTCTAATCGTGGTGAAAGATCTTCAACATCTCCCATAAAGATATTCTTTTTTTCTAAACCTAAATCCTTTCATTATGTCCTAGGGAAAAGAAAACATAAAAGGGTGAGCTCAAATGCTCAGTAAGTGTAAAAAAAAGAAATATCAATCACGTCATATTCATAAGAACATATCTTTTGGAAATCTTAACCTGCAAAAGAGATTATAATTTCATAACATGGGATAAATCATAATAGCGAAATGTAATCCCAATAATCATAACTTAAAACATGAAACTTTTTTGAATACACACATAATCATAGAGAATCATTTCTTATTAGTCAAGACTCATTGCCAAGACTATCTCAGTGGACAAAGTCCCTTTCTGAACCGAGTTCACTCCTCGTTTCAGTCCTGTTTCACTGAACCGGTATAACCTAACGTTCCAGCCATGTCTATCTCATGAGATATAAAATCTTTACCCAATGAATTGGAGGGAGATATAGGTCCCACCCATCTCATAATGATACCATTCTTATGTGTTCCACAAAATCAGAAACCATACATCATAGCATAACCCATGTAATAAAAATGGGAATCTTAAACATCGTGACATCATAAAACAATTCATATAAGATAAAGGAATTCATAAAAATATAATTTCATCACAACATAATCAAATAAATGTAATAATAGGTATATAAACAGATCCCTTTATTATCTTAGATGGAAAATAATTTTGATAAAACACTTGAACTCCATTCTTGAGGAAAATATCCTTTCTGCTTCAAAAACACTTTTCCTTTCTTAACATGTCGTACAATTATAAACTAAAAGAAGTTGATTAAAAATAAAATTGAAAACTTGTAAAGGACGATTCTTGGAAATAATGTTTTAAAAATCCATTCAGGCCGTATAAGTTAAAAAAACATTCTTCGTACTTTTGTCGGAAAAGTCAAAAAGTACCTCGTACGAAAAACGACAAAACATTCCTTTCACATCCTTTACTAAAAACTCAACGAAGGGTAAAATTGGATTTAAACAATTGTATGTGGATGGAAATAATATTACATATTGAGGAAACATGGACGTGGATGATAAAATACACCCCAGTAAATACTAAAGTATAAACAATCTCGGATAAAAATGAGATTGTGATATTTCCCTTACCTTAGGTCCGATTTGCTTTGTAAGTGTCCAAACCTCCTGTATAATGATTTAAATAATGTCATTGACTTATTCCAGAATCATACTCATTATTATGATATCATATATGGTTCACTTATGACTTTATATTAACCGTTCTTTTGTAAATTCCATGTTAAAGAGTGTTTTGGGTAAAATCGTTTCATTTTTCGTCCGTGTTTTGACTTGTAATTATTAATATGATTACTTAGATCATTATTACTTAATTCCAGAATATAAAACATGATTTATATATAATATATATTCAGAATATACATATATATAATAGATCAGTAAATGGAAATAAATACACCGTTCATGGAGACGGTAGGCCGTACGTACGCATGAACGCTGTTTTCGTTTCCTTATTGAGTTGAATGGAATTAAGTAGATGACATACATATATATACACATAAATCCAATATCATTATTATGTCATATATTTAATGATTACTTATTATATATACTTTATAATCATTCATGAATGGTTAACGCAGAGAATGAATCTCATCGCGTCGTGGAGACGGTAGTCCGTACGTACGCACGAGCGATGATACCGTTCTCATGATCGTGGAATTTTATTGGAGTGTATGTGACCTAAACCGTCGTTGAAGCCGGCCAATGATTAATATTTATATTCATACTAACTACAGTATATGTGGCAAGCAGGGTCGAACCCACAGTGAAGGTAAATTTGGCCACTACTAAACTAAAAAAAACTTGGAAAACTCCACTGTTGTCAGCAGCGGAGTGGTTTTTCTAATTTTCACTTTTTATATTTTTATATATTTTAATTTCCTTATGATTTTATGTACTGTGAAACTTCACTTTTATAGTAAAATTTATTGAACAATTCTAAAACAAAGTACAACTGGGAGCAAGGTGCAACAACAGAGATTAAATGATGATAAAAGACAACAGTAAAGAATGTTCGGGTTCATTCTAGTCTACTGGTTTGAATTGATTTTCCTTTTCATGTAAAGTACTGGTTCATACCACTGGATTAAAGAGATGACTTACTTCCCTCTCCAGGAGTTAAGTCGTGGATATTGTACTACTAGAGTTCGCCACTCCGAGAAGTACAATTCCAGAAAGATGTCTTAAGATGAACAAAAGTACAAACTCACCGTAAGTACTGAAGTTTCATTATGATTTGTTTACTAAAACGATAACTCCTTAACCAAACCCGCCAAATGATTACAGAGTCTAGAATATTTTAGTGCTTGTGGTACAAAGCAGATAAATGAAATTAGATTTGATCTCGCCGATCAATTCTAATCACAGAAGAATTGGTTAATGAGAAGGATGGAAAAGATGCCAGTAGAGCTAGAACTCTCCCCGAACTAAAAGACTTAGCTAAATATACTATTCATTATCACAACAGTAATAAGAAACATTACAGTAATAGAGTACAAAAGTTTAAAACGCGATGGAGAAGGAACTCCCTAAGAATGCTCTGCTCCTGAGTTCCTGGACTGCACTGCTTAGCATCGTCCCTGCTGCTCTCAATCGTCTCTCCAGGTAAAATGTATGAATGCCTCCGTGAATGAATGTATGTCTCGTGAACGCCACTTTCTCTACTTAAGTAACTTCTGTCATCCACTGCATGTCACCGCCACAACTTCCACTGACTTCCAGAGTTCTTCACCCACGCAATGCACACGTGCGCGTTACCCGCAACAGGCACGTCGCGCGAATTTTTCCCTCGTAACTAACTCCTGATGAGTTAGTTGGATGAACCTGGACATGTTTAAGTCCGTTGAATGAACCTGCAAATAAAATAGAATAGATAAATAAATAGAATAGATGAAAAGAAAAGAAAAAAAATATTTTTTTAAAGTAAAATGTTATATTACTCATTACAAATTATTCTTAGTTAATTGATAATTATTTTCTTTTAAATTATTTATAAAATTATTAACTATGTTAAACATAAGTTATTAAAAATTTATTAATTTAATTAATTTTAAAGATATAATTATTAAGTTACTAATTTTAACACTTTAAACTATGTTATAAAAATTACAAAATAAGAAGAACGAAAAAAAACTTAGAATGTAATTGTTATTTTAATTTACTAAAATTATTGCAATTACTTTTTAAGAAATAAAATTATTCCATTAATCTATAAATTAGTTTATTTTAATTTAGTAATTATAATTAATACTTAAGTTTTAAATATTTTAAAAAGTATATTTTATAGTTTATTTATAATTATTTTTAATTATAAATTCACACTATTAATAGTAAACTATTAAATTATCACTACTTATTATTAATTTAGTTTTTATATTTTAATTAATGATTTATTAATTTTTTAATATTATAATTATTTTAAATTAATATCTTTTATAAATTATTTTATATTTATTTGACTTAATAATTTAACTTTTATGAAAAGTTAAACTCACTTTAACTTTATTAAAAAGTTATCTTTAATTTAACTTAACTACACTTTACCTTTTGCTTTTCTTCTTTATCTTTTTACTTTACTTTTTTTTATATTACATATACTATTATTATTATTATCTTATCTTATTATATTTTGATTTTTTTGTGTTGCCTCTTCCTCCTCCCCCAAATCGGCGCACAGGGTAGGGGGAGGGTTTTGAGGATTTTTTTCTGGCGCTCAGCAGATCTTCTCTTCACGGCGCAAGGGTGGCGGCTCTCCTCTGCACCTAGCAGCATAGTGCATCGGTCTTCTACTGCTCACGGTGGCAGCGGCTCGACTCCTCCCTCAGCAAATCCGCATCGGAACCCTCCTCTCTAGCGCGACAGTCCAGCAGACCACCTCCAGTGCGTGGCGTGGCGTCTTCAGCAGCAATGACCTTCTATTAGCGGCGGACTGCAGCTACCCTACGGTTCTCCTTGCACTTAACAGCGCAGCGGCAGACAGCAGCAGCAGCAACGCTCAGACTGGGTCTCTTCCCGGCGACGGCAAGCAGCAGCATGGTGATTCCGCAAGACTCTAGGCGGTAGACCTGGCTTCACCTTATCTAGCAGTACCGGCGACCTCCTCCATGGTAGCACGGCACAGTGGCGCAGCACCTACGAACCGGTGGCATGGCTCGGATTCATCCTTCAGAGACCAGCAGGCGGCTACTCAACAGACCCGCATCAACTTGCAGTATCCAGTAGCAGCAACGCGATGAGTCCAAGCTCCTCCTCCCAGCAACCCACATCCACCTCCCTTGCAACCTACAAAAAAAAGTGGGAGTGGCTCGATTTGAGCTCCTCGCACTGTACAGTGGTCCAAATCAAGTGGCGTCTTGATGTGGAGAGTTATCTGTAGCAGTGAGATGAAAATCGTATCGGTGAGGAGGAGTATCGGTAGCTTCAGCTACCGATAGGGAAAAAAAATATCGGTGAGAAAAATAGAAAGGTTTTATTAGTGAGGATAAAACAAAGTCAGATATCGGTGAGGGTTAGAAAGCAGCTACCGGCAGCTACCGGTGAGGTCATTTATTGATAGCTGCAAAAACACAAAACACCACCAGGTGTTAATTGAACTAAAACTCAAATAAAGAATTAACTAAACTAATAATTAAATGGTAAAACCACTAATTTATTTAAAACAAATAAAATTTCAACAAACTAAAACACAACTTAAATATTAACTAATTAATTTTTTAGCAAGATTAAATTATAAAAAATTAAAGAATGAATTTAAACAACATAATTAAAATAATGAATTGTAACAAGAAGTTAAACTGCATAAAACGTAATTTATTTTAAAAGTTTAAAACAAAAAAAATAAGTAATTAGACAGCACTAAAAATAAACATTATGTTATGTAAAGCAACTAACCTAAATCTTTTAAGCATAAAACTATACTTTTAAATTAATGAAGTTAATTTATATTAATGGATGAAAGTAAAATTAAATTAATAAATAAATTATATCAATGCAATTAGAGTTTGGAAAAGGTAACGGTGACAAGGTCACTGATAAAAACAATATTACCGATACAAGAATAGTAACAGTGAGGTGAGGATCAGTAGCCAGGCTAGCGATAGAAGGAGCTGTATCAGTGACAAAAAGTGGAGCGTATCGGTGAGAAGGAGCTACCGATGCATCGGTAGCTGAAAGACAGGAGAGGATCAGTGACTTGGGGGTTTAAAAAAAAACAAAGGCAGTATTGGTGAGGTTGGAAATTCCACGCGAGGGTCACCGATACACTAAAAAAAATGTAAAGCCACGCGGGGTCACTGATAGATAAAAAAAAAGGGCTACCGGTAGGCAGCAGGGTAACAGTGAGGATTAAGGTGAAAGAAGTCCACCGATAGAGAAGATTCACCATTACGCAACATTGAACTTTTAAAAATAACACACAAATAAAACATAAAATTAAAACTAAAATAAACTAAATAAAAAAAAACTTAAAATAATTAATTAAAATAATGCTAAATACCATGAATTCAAAACAGAATTTTAAGTTAACCATTAAAACATTAAAATAATTAATTGACAACACTTAATTTATTAACTCAATAATTAATAAACTATGATTAAAAAAAAGACTTAAATTAAAATAACTATATAAATTAATTAAAGAGTAGTAGCGAATAAAATAGAAGAGCATCGGTGACTTGGGTCACCGCAAACACCTATCTACCTCACCGGTAGACTAAAACAATTATAAAATGAATTAAAATTCAATCTGCATACATAAAATAATATAATTAATGTTTAAAAACTATTAATTAATTATTTAATTAACTAGTTGAACTAATAAATTAAAAGCAAACCCCTTAATTAAATTAAAAACACATATTATTTACTTAAATGACTAGCAGGTGATTAAACACATAAAATAATAGAATTAACCTATTTTAATGTAACTTAATTGAGAGATTAATTAATAAAAACAAAGTCTAAATTAAAATAATAGGATTATGTTGATTAAATGATTATTTTAATAGATATTGACTATTATAAAGTTAAACAGAATTAAATTAACCTAACTAAATACTCACCGTTGCTTATAAAATTAAAGCGCTTATTGATAGAAATGAGTATCGGTGACAAGAGTCACCGATAGAGGCAGAGTCACCGATAGAGTCAGAGTCACCGATAGAGTGTACCGGTAACCTGCTATCGGTAGCTAAGCTACCGGTAGTCTGGAAACCCGAGCTAAGTTGTAGATAACTTTAAAAATTAAAAGTAAATTAATTAGAAAACTCAATGATTAATAATAATGATAAGTTAAATAAAATAAACAAATAAGGATTTAACTAAACAAATTGAAAATTAGTTATATTAAAAACACATAAAGAATAAATCAATTATTTTAAGGTCCAAAGTTACATAAAATGTTATAAAAAGTGAATAATTGACAAATTTATTTATAAAAATACAAAAGTGCATTTATTTATTAAAAAGTGTTAAAATAATTAAATAAATTGTATAAAAATTTAATAAAAAGATGTGGCAAACTGAGTAAAAATAAGGCCACATCAAATTCCCCCACACTTAAAAATTGTTTGTCCTCAAACAATCCCATGTTTTATCATCTTTGAAAAAGAAAATGAATTATAAAAATCAGCTATGTTCAGAGAAGTTTCAACAGAGGACTCAAAAAGTGTGCTTAGGCTATTGAAAACATTGCCTCAAATAATGTCTCGCCTAGAACAACTACTCAAAGGGAAATCACGTAAACCATGAATCATCCATAAATGAAGGTGTCCTGATTCATATATGACTCTGCCTAGTGACTCACTTCAATTCAAGCTCAATTTCTAAATTCAAGAGTGATAAAAGGTAAAATGAAAGTGGAATCAAAACCTTAACAAAAGGAACTTTGTACTTTGACTAATCCCCTTGGTTCCAAAATTAAAACATAGATAATTTTTTTTTGAAATCACTTTATTGATACAACCCAAATGACTCCCATATAAACTAGTTGTCCCCTTCTTCATCTGGAGTTCATCATTCCCCTCACCTTAATGAATTCATTTTTGACCCTTGACACTTTATTTATTTTTCCCAAGCCATGTAATTTGTGCCAAGCACTGTGCAATGCACTTATTCATAGTGTACAGAGGGCTTATAGTAAACAGAAACGCACCCAGCATCTAAGGTCTCAGAGATTCACCATGGGATCCCAGATGCCCAGTATTACTCCAGTTACAAAGGATTTATATAAAAACCATTTACATTGACTCAATAAAAATGATCATTTTTATAAATTAAAAGAATGAAAAGGCTCCTCGGATAAAATTCAAACTTCCAATACCTAAAATTATGATCTTAAATCCACTAAAAGATTTCCCATATCACTCTCAAAAGAAGTTCCTAAACAAAATTCATTAAACCACTAAACAGTTCCACTCATCAATCATCCACTAACACTCATTTCAGACTCAAATCAAGACTCAACTTCCAATCAAGCACCATCCTAAGGCAAGACTCATTTGAGTGCAGTGTAAAGCCTAAAATTGTGAGGAACTCTTGAAAATTTTTGAAAAATTTTGACCATTTTTTTTAAAAAAAGTTTAAAAAGCAGTGGGAATTGATGAGCATTACAATTAAACACAGTTTAGTACAGTCAAGAATTGACCCCCTCCCCCACACTTAAAACCCTACTTTGTCCCCAAAGTTGACTTCTAAATATCAAGAAGAACAATTAAGCAATTATGGTTCAAAACAGATTTTCAATTAAGTAGATATATGACATGTATAAAGGTCTCAATGAAGTTCAAAGATAGTGTTGTTTTCCACAATGAATAAATAATCAGTAGGTTCATATCCAAGTACATGCATTAACATTCAGTCCAATGAAAAATATTTACATTAAAGTTAAAACATAGCATATAAGGTGTGGGTGTACAATTAACTGGGTGTAAGCATTTTAAACACTAAGTTCAATAATATGTTCAATACAGTAAGCAAAGTTCATGTTAAACACCTCAACCAAACAAGCAGATTCAAATGACCAACAACATGTACTCTCCCTCCACACTTAGTTTCATGCAGTGAAAACGTTTTTTCACAATGTAATTCAGTTTTTTTAATAAAGGAGGCTCATGCAGATTTTTAATTCATTAATTACACGACATGCAGCAGAATTTTATAATACAAGCAGAATTTTAAGCAAGTAGAATTCTATTTACAAAAACAGGAGCAGAAAAATAAGTGCAGCAAGTTGAAGTACTTCCCTGACTAATCTCTTGTCCAAAAATGACCATGGGAATTCCAATCCTTAGATGAAAGAAGCAGCATTCCTAAAAACACAGAGTATATAGACCAGGAACAATTATCCAGCAAAAACAGAGCATATATAAGCATACAAAGAAACACTTTATTCAAAGTAAAATAAGAACAGAACAAATGTAAAAACAAAGAAAGAGCATGGGTTGAATCCCATGAAGCACTGAATTTAAAGTCTTCAGTTAGACTTTATTTAATTACAATTTTTTATTTATTAACAAAACAAAAACCATGGGTTGCCTTCCATGCAGCGCTAGGTTTAAAGTCCCCAGCCAGACTTCATTCAAGAACAGTGAAAGCAGCCAAACCCTTTGGCTGCCCCTCAAAATAGAGTTTCAGTCTTTGCCCATTAACCAACATGGGTTTATTCTCTTCACCAACTATTTCCACAGCTCCATTTTTCAGAACTCTCACAACAGTAAATGGTCCAGACCATTTGGACTTCAGCTTCCCAGGAAAAAGTTTAAGTCTAGAATTAAAGAGAAGGACCTTCTGTACAGGTTTGAACTCCTTGTTTTGAATGATAGAATCGTGAAAATTTTAGTCCTCTCTTTATAAATTCTTGAATTATCATAACTCTCTCTCCTAATCTCATCTAATTCACCCAGCTCAAGCAATCTCCTCTCACCAGCACTCTTAAAGTCAAAGTTCATAGCCTTAACTGCCCAATATGACTTATGGTGCAACTCCACAGGTAAATGACAGCATTTCCCAAACAACAACCTGTAAGTAGATATACCTATTGGGGTCTTGAAAGTAGTTCTGTAAGCCCATAAAGCTTCATCCAGTTTAAGAGACCAGTCTTTCCTAGAGTTTGACACAGTTTTCTCAAGAATTTGTTTTAGTTCCCTATTAGAAATTTCTACTTGTCCACTAGACTGTGGATGATATGGAGTACCAGTTTTGTGAACACAACCATATTTTTCCATTAAAGATTTAAACTTATAGTTCTTAAAATGTGTTCCATTATAAGTAATAAAATCTCTTGGGACTCCAAATCTTGTAAAGATATTTTTTTTCACAAATTTTATCACACTATTTGCTTGATTGTTGGGTAGAGCTACTGCCTCAACCCACTTTGACACATAATCCACAGCAACTAAGATATAATCATTCCCATGAGATGATGGAAATGGACCCATGAAATCTAAACCCCATACATTAAAGATTTCAACCTCCAAAATACCCTTCTGGGGTAACTCTTGTTTCCTACCCACATTACCCAGTCTCTGACACCTATCACAACTAACCACAAAGCTCCTAGAATCCTTAAAGAGTGTAGGCCAATAAAAACCAGACTGCATGACTTTTTGAGCAGTCCTCTCACCCCATGGTGACCTCCCCAAGGTGAAGAGTGACAACTTTAAAGAATAGACAACATCTCTTCCTCAGGTACACATCTCCTAAGAACACCATCAGCACACCTCCTAAACAGTAAGGGATCATCCCACAGATAAAATTTAAGCTCAGAAATGAATTTCTTTCTTTGATTATTAGATAGATTTTTGGGAATGACACCTACTGCTAGGAAGTTGGCAAAATCTGCAAACCAAGCAGATTTCCTGACTGAGACAGTGAGCAGTTTTTCATCAGGGAAGGAAGAGTTAATCTCCCTAGGATTTTCAGATTCAAGTTGAGTAACAGGAAGCCTAGATAAATGATCAACAACTAAGTTTTCAGCTCCCTTCTTATCCCTAATCTCTAAGTCAAACTCTTGTAACAATAAGATCCATCTAATCAGCCTGGGTTTAGTTTCTTTTTTAGGCATCAAGTATTTTAAAGCAGAATGATCAGTGAAAATTATGACTTTTGAGCCTAACAAGTATTGTCTAAACTTCTCAAGAGCAAACACAATAGCTAACAACTCTTTTTCAGTAGTGGTATAATTATTTTGAGCATCATCTAGCAGTCTACTAGCATAGTATACCACATGCAATTTTATATCCCTCCTCTATCCAAGGACAACACCTACAGCCATGTCACTAGCATCACACATAAGTTCAAACGGTAGTTTCCAATCAGGTGCAGTAATGATAGGTGATGTAGTGAGTTTCTCCTTAAGCAGATTAAATGATTTCAAGCAGTTTTCATCAAAATTAAAAGGTGCGTCCTTTACCAATAAGGAACACAAGGGCTTAGTGATTTTAGAAAAATCCTTTATGAATCTCCGGTAGAAACCGGCATGCCCTAGAAAACTTCTAACACCCTTAACATTAACAGGAGGCGGCATTTTTTGAATAACCTCAATCTTAGAAGTATCAACTTCTAAACCTCTCTTAGAAACCTTATGACCTAGCACAATACCTTCAGTAACCATGAATTGGCATTTCTCCCAATTAAGAACAAGGTTGGTTTCAATGCATCTCTCTAAGAATAACTCAAGATTTCCTAAGAAAGTATCAAAAGTATTCCCCACTATAGAAAATTCATCCATGAAAACTTCAATGATTCTCTCGATCATATCAGAAAAGATAGCCATCATACACCTTTGAAAGGTGGCTGGAGCTCCACACAACCCAAAGGGCATCCGCCGGTAGGCAAATGTTCCAAAGGGGCATGTGAAAGTAGTCTTCTCCTGATCCTCTAGATCAACATGAATCTGTTTGTAACCAGAATACCCATCCAGAAAACAGAAAAACTCATTTCCAGCAAGCCTCTCAAGCATTTGATCAAGGAAGGGCATAGGAAAATGGTCCTTCCTAGTGGCTGCATTAAGCTTCCTATAATCAATACAGACTCTCCATTTTGTGGCTTTCCTAACTTGGACTTCTTCATTTTTTTCATTCTTTACTACAGTGAAACCTCCCTTCTTGGGGACAACCTGGACAGGGCTGACCCAAGCACTATCTGAGATGGGATATATCATTCCAGTATCTAACAGCTTGATTACTTCCTCTCTCACAACTTCTTTCATGTTTGGATTTAATCTTCTTTGACATTCTACCCTAGGCTTATGATCAGGTTCCATAGGAATTTTGTGCATACAGAATGAAGGAATATTTCCCTTGATATTAGCTATCGTCTAGCCTATGGAAGATTTAAACTTTTTCAAAACATTCAACAGT
The DNA here is from genome assembly GCA_963277665.1 of Viscum album. NCBI lineage: Eukaryota > Viridiplantae > Streptophyta > Magnoliopsida > Santalales > Viscaceae > Viscum > Viscum album. Next base: position 512,509,435 of record OY728121.1, read on the forward strand.
TTTTCTTCTTGGTTTGCATTTAGTTCAGCAGAGATTATTACAGGCAAAGTAGAGTTCTCACCTAAAAATGAATATTTAAGATGGGCAGGAATGGGCTTCAACTCAATATCAGGTGGTTCAACACTAGAAGGAAGACTCTTAGGCCTGGGAGGTCCAAGAACTTCAACATATTTCTTGTAAGGAGTATTAAAAGATGAAAGATTTTCAATTTCCAATTCGGATTCAGAGATAACAGTCCTACTTTCCAAGGTGGGCAGTATGTTGTCCAAACTTTCTAGATCATAATTCAGCAGGTTTATCAAAGAAGAATCATCAAGTTGTCTAATAAGTTCTCCCTCAGTATCATCAAAGTGCTCAGTAAGGTCGGTGTTAACAGAAACACCCTCAATTTCACTCAGAAAGTTCCTAAGTTCAGAAACAGGGGACCCTCCTATAGCAGAAACTGGAAAGTTGTCCAGTTCTGGAAGATTTTCCAGTTTGGTTGTTACAACAGAATTTTCAGCTTTTAGAACAGATTCACAAATATTTTCAACTTCACTAATGTTTTCTTCAACAGAGGAATTATTTTCAGATTTTTCAATAAGTTCAAGTTGATTTTTATAAGAACATTCAGCTTCAAGAGACTCAATTTTTGAACAGTTTTCAGAATAAGTTGGTTCCTTAATATTTTTAAAAACATTGAACTCTTCTTCTTGTTCACCAATTTTGAATATCAGTTGACCCTTTGACACATCAATGACAACTCCACCTGTGGCCAAGAAGGGCCTACCCAAGATGATAGGTACCTCTTGATCACACTCCATGTCTAGAACAAGAAAATCAGCAGGTAAGAACAATTTCCCAACTCCAACTAGTAAGTCATCTACTCTACCCACAGGATGAGTGAATGATCTATCAGCTAACTGTAGTATGACTGTGGTGGGTTGAAGATCACCCAACTACAATAGTCAGAACAGTGAGTATGGGAGCAGATTAATACTGGCACCTAAATCACACAAACAGTTCAGCTGACCATAATTTCCTAGAGTACAGGGGATGACAAAGCTACCTGGGTCTTTCAATCTTGGTGGGATTTTCTTTTGAAGCACATCACTGCACTCCTCAGTAAGGCTGTAAGTAGCAAATTCTTCAAGGGTCTTTTTATTTGAAACAATTTTCTTTAAGGATTTCAGATAGGATGGTATTTGAATTAAGGATTGGATAAAAGGTATGTTCACTTGAATCTTAGAAAGAAGACCAAGGAACTGAAGAAGTTTAGCCCTGGTATTACTTTGAGGTTTCAGTTTTTTAGGGAAAGGGATGGGTGGGGAAAATTTTTTCAGAACAGTAGGCATGTCCCTCACCTCTTCAAAAACCTTTTCTTTTCCTTTATTTTTTTTGATTTTTTGAACAAGTTTCATCTTGATTTTCAGGTGACAGGTTTAGATTCTCATCATTTTCAACATCTTTCTGTGAATTTCCAGATTGTGAACAAAGCAGATTTTCATTTGCAGATTCAAACAGTTTCTCATTTTGGGCATTTTTTACAGTTTTTTCAGCAACATTTTGAGTATTCAGCCCACTCCTAGTAACAATAGCCATGATATTCTCCCTAGGATTAAGTTCAGTGGTACTTGGAAGTCTACCTTTATCCCTAGAAGTCAAATCTCTAGATAATTGGCCTAGCTGTGTTTCCATATTTTGCATTCTCACATCAGTTTGCATCTTGTCTAACTCATATTGACTTTTCTGTTTATTAAGTTGAGTCATGTACCTTTCCTCTTGTGAATTTATTTTATTCAAGATCTGATCCAATTTAGAAGACATTTGATTATCATTACTTCCTTGAACATTTGAAGACTCTCCCCTTTGTTGACTTTGAAAGTTCGGTCTTGGTTGGTTCTGATAATTAGGGGCAGTTGGTTGCTTAATAATACCTTGATCTTTCCATGACAAATTTGGATGGTTCCTATAGCCTTGATTGTAATTATTAGAAAATGGATATTATTTTTGAGGCATCCTAGGACCGTAATTAACAAAGTTTGAGGTTTCAGATTGTTGGGCAGATAGATCAACATTAGGACAAAAACATTCAGAGTGCCCAAACATACCACATTGAGTGCACTGTTGCCTAAGAGATTGATACTGATTCTGGTTTTCAACTTGGTTAACAGATTGTTTTGAATTCTGTTTCATTAATGTTTGAAGTTGGTTAGTGATTTCAGCTAGTTGAGCTTGAGTTTCATTCATTGAACCAGTATTTGAATTGAGAGTTCTATTAACTCTTTTTCTTCTTGAATTCTTATGTTGAGAATTAAGGGCCAGATTATTGAAAATTTGCCTCAACTCTTAATCAGTTTTATCATTGTAATTACCCCCAGCAGCTTGATCCACTAAATTCTGACCAGAGGAGGAAAGCCCTTCATAGAAGGTGTCCATGAGGAGATGTGAAGGGAGTTGATGATGGGGACACTGCCTAAGCAGATCCCTGAATCTATCCCAAGCTTCATGGAAAGATTCTCCATCCTCTTGATAAAAACTAGTGATTTTAGTTCTAAGTTCTCCTTTTAATCTTTGAGGATAAAATTTCATAATGAAAGAGTTGTAAACTTGATCCCAATTTTCAAAAATATTTTCATCTAAGCTCAAAAACCAATTTATCGCATTCCCTTTAAGGCAAAAGGGAAAGACTCTCATCCTTAGTTCATTTTCAGTAAGTCCTAAAAGTGGAAGTTGCTGCATAGTATTGTAGAAGTCTCTAATGAAGGCTAAAGAGTCCTCATTAGAGAGCCCATTGAATGCAGGCAGCAGAGAAATGTGTGATTGTTTCAGCTCATAATTTCGGGCTCTAGGACTTAATCTAATGGATGATGGGTTGCTTGAAACTTGAGGGAGTTGAAACTCCCTCATCCTAGGCCTTTCGTGTTCGTCTATGAGTTTTGGATGGTTATTTCGAAAGTTATCATTCTCAGGGATTCTATTTTCTTGATTTTACATTTCAATTTTGTTCTTTATTCTTAGAGCAGCTAAATGTTTTTCAAGTTCAGGGTTTAGAGGTTCTAATATAACAGCAGATGTTCTTGTGCTCATACAAACAGTTGTAGACAGTTTCTAACAGTAACAACTCAGAAAGAAAAGTAACAGTTTTTTTTACAGTTTTCAAAATTTTCAATTTTTTTTAATTTTTTTATATGTGTTTTTTTAGAGTTTTTTTAGCAATGGCTCGTGAATTCCCCGAAAATGGCGCCAAAAACTTGACCTAAACCGTCGTTGAAGCCAGCCAAAGTTTAATATTTATATTCCTACTAACTACAGTATATGTGGCAAGCAGGGTCGAACCCACAGGGAAGGTAAATTTGGCCACTACTAAACTAAAAAAAACTTGTAAAACTCCACTGTTGTCAGCAGCAGAGTGGTTTTTCTAATTTTCACTTTTTATATTTTTATATCTTTTAATTTACTTATGATTTTATGTACTGTGAAACTTCACTTTTATAGTAAAATTGTTTGAACAATACTAAAACAAAGTACAACTGGGAGCAAGGTGCAACAACAGAGATTAAATGATGATAAAAGACAACAGTAAAGAATGTTCGGGTTCATTCTAGTCTACTGGTTTGAATTGATTTTCCTTTTCATGTAAAGTACTGCTTCATACCACTAGATTAAAGAGACGACTTACTTCCCTCGCTAGGAGTTAAGTCGTGGATATTGTACTACTAGAGTTCGCCACTCCGAGAAGTACAATTCCAGAAAGATGTCTTAAGATGAACAACAATACAAACTCGCCGTAAGTACTGAAGTTTCATTATGATTTGTTTACTAAAAAGATAACTCCTTAACAAAACTCTCTGAATGATTACAAAGTCTAGAATATTTTAGTGCTTGTGGTACAAAGCAGATAAATTAAATTAGATTTGATCTCGCCAATCAATTCTAATCACAGAAGAATTGGTTAATGAGAAGGATGAAAAAGATGCTAGTAGAGCTAGAAATCTCCCCGAACTAAAAGACTTAGCTAACTATACTATTCATTATCACAGCAGTAATAGGAAACATTACAGTAACAGAGTAAAAAAGTTTAAAACGCGAGGGAGAAGGAACTCCCTAAGAATGCTCTGCTCCTGAGTTCCTGGACTGCACTGCTTAGCATCGTCCCTGTTGCTCTCAATCGTCTCTCCAGGTAAAATGTATGAATGCCTCCATGAATGAATGTCTATCTCGTGAACGCCGCTTTCTCTGCTTAAGTAACTTCTGTCATCCACTGCATGTCACCGCCACAACTTCCACCGACTTCCAGAGTTCTTCACCCACGCAATGCACACGTGCGCGTTACCCGCGACAGGCACGTCGCGCGAATTTTTCCCTCGTAACTAACTCCAGATGAGTTAGTTGGATGAACCTGGACATGTTTAAGTTCGTTGAATGAACCTGAAAATAAAATAGAATAGATAAATAAATAGAAAAGATGAAAAGAAAAGAAAAAAAAATATTTTTTAAAGTAAAATGTTATATTACTCATTATAAATTATTCTTAGTTAATTGATAATTATTTTCTTTTAAATTATTTATAAAATTATTAACTATGTTAAACATAAGTTATAAAAAATTTATTAATTTAATTAATTTTAAAGATATAATTATTAAGTTACTAATTTTAACACTTTAAACTATGTTATAAAAATTACAAAATAAGAAGAACGAAAAAAAACTTAGAATGTAATTGTTATTTTAATTTACTACAATTATTGCAATTACTTTTTAAGAAATAAAATTATTCCATTAATCTATAAATTAGTTTATTTTAAATTAGTAATTAGAATTAATACTTAATTTTTAAATATTTTAAAAAGTATATTTTATAGTTTATTTATAATTATTTTTAATTATAAATTCACACTATTAATAGTAAACTATTAAATTATCACTACTTATTATTAATTTAGTTTTTATATTTTAATTAATGATTTATTAATTTGTTAATATTATAATTATTTTAAATTAATATCTTTTATAAATTATTTTATATTTATTTGACTTAATAATTTAACTTTTATGAAAAGTTTAACTCACTTTAACTTTATTAAAAAGTTATCTTTAATTTAACTTAACTACACTTTACCTTTTGCTTTTCTTCTTTATCTTTTTACTTTACTTTTTTTTATATTACATATACTATTATTATTATTATCTTATCTTATTATATTTTTATTTTTTTGTGTTGCCTCTTCCTCCTCCCCCAAATCGGCGCACAGGGTAGGGGGAGGGTTTTGAGGATTTTTTTCCGGTGCTCGGCAGATCTTCTCTTCACAACGCAAGGGTGACGACTCTCCTTTGCACCTAGCAGCATAGTGCATCGGTCTTCTCCTGCTCATGGTGGCAGCGACTCGACTCCTCCCTCAGCAAACCCGCAGCGGAGTCCTCCTCTCCAGCGCGGCAGTCCAGCGGACCACCTCCAGTGCGTGGTGTGGCGTCTTCAGCAGCAACGACCTTCCATTAGCGGCGGACTGCAGCTACCCTGCGGCTCTCCTTGCACTTAACAGCGCAGCGGCGGACAGCAGCAGCAACAGCGCTCAGACTGGGTCTCTTCCCGGTGACGGCAAGCAGCAGCATGGTGATTCCGCAAGACTCCAGGCGGTAGACCTGGCTTCACCTTATCCAGTAGTACCGGCGGCCTCCTCCATGGTAGCACGACACAGTGGCGTAGCACCTACGGACCGGTGGCATGGCTCAGATTCATCCTTCAGAGACCAGCAGGTGGCTATTCAACAGACCCGCATCGACCTGCGGTATCCAGCAGCAGCAGTGCGATGAGTCCAAGCTCCTCCTCCCAGCAACCCACATTCACCTCCCTTGCAACCTACAAAAAAAAGTGGGAGTGGCTCGATTTGAGCTCCTCGCACTGTACAGTGGTCCAACTCAAGTGGCGGCTTGATGTGGAGAGTTATCAGTAGCAGTGAGATGAAAATCGTATCGGTGAGGAGGGGTATCAGTAGCTTCAGCTACCGATAGGGGAAAAAATATCGGTGAGAAAAATAGAAAGGTTTTATTAGTGAGGATAAAACAAAGTCAGATATCGGTGAGGGTTAGAAGGTAGCTATCGGCAGCTACCGGTGAGGTCATCTATCGGTAGCTGAAAAAACACAAAACACCACCAGGTGTTAATTGAACTAAAACTCAAATAAAGAATTAACTAAACTAATAATTACATGGTAAAACCACTAATTTATTTAAAACAAATAAAATTTCAACAAACTAAAACACATCTAAAATATTAACTAATTAATTTTTTAGCAAGATTAAATTATAAAAAATTAAAGAATGAATTTAAACAACATAATTAAAATAATGAATTGTAACAAGAAGTTAAACTGCATAAAACGTAATTTATTTTAAAAGTTTAGAACAAAAAAAAAGTAATTAGATAGCACTAAAAATAAAAATTATGTTATGTAAAGAAACTAACCTAAATCTTTTAAGCATAAAACTATACTTTTAAATTAATGAAGTTAATTTGTATTAATGGATGAAAATAAAATTAAATTAATAACTAAATTATATCAATGCAATTAGAGTTTGGAAAAGGTAACGGTGACAAGGTCACTGATAAAAACAAGATTACCGATACAAGCAAAGTAACAAAGAGGTGAGGATCAGTAGCCAGGCTAGCGATAGAAGGAGCTATATCGGTGATAAAAAGTGGAGCGTATCGGTGAGAAGGAGCTACTGATGCATCGGTAGCTGAAAGGAAGGAGAGGATCAGTGACTTGGGGGTTTAAAAAAAAACAAAGGTAGTATTGGTGTGGTTGGAAATTCCACGCGAGGGTCACCGATACACTAAAAAAATGTGCAGCCACGTGGGGTCACTGATAGATCAAAAAAAAGGGCTACCGGTAGGCAGCAGGGTAACCGTGAGGATTAAGGTGAAAGAAGTCCACTGATAGAGAAGAGTCACCATTACGCAACATTGAACTTTTAAAAATAACACACAAATAAAACATAAAATTAAAACTAAAATAAACTAAATAAAAAAAAACTTAAAATAATTAATTAAAATAATGCTAAATACCATGAATTCAAAACAGAATTTTAAGTTAACCATTAAAACATTAAAATAATTAATTGACAACACTTAATTTATTAACTCAATAATTAATAAACTAAGATTAAAAAAAATACTTAAATTAAAATAACTATATAAATTAATTAAAGAGTAGTAGAGAATAAAATAGAAGAGCATCGGTGACTTGGGTCCCCGCAAACACTTATCTACCTCACCGGTAGACTAAAACAATTATAAAATGAATTAAATTTCAATCTGCATACATAAAATAATATAATTAATTTTTAAAAACTATTAATTAATTATTTAATTAACTAGTTGAACTAATAAATTAAAAGCAAACCCCTTAATTAAATTAAAAACACATATTATTTACTTAAATGACTAGCAGGTGATTAAACACATAAAATAATAGAATTAAACTATTTTAATGTAACTTAATTGAGAGATTAATTAATAAAAACAAAGTCTAAATTAAAATAATAGGATTATGTTGATTAAATGATTGTTTTAATAGATATTGACTATTATAAAGTTAAACAGAATTAAATTAACCTAACTAAATACTCACCGTTGCTTATAAAATTAAAGCGCTTACTGATAGAAATGAGTATCGGTGACAAGAGTCACTGATAGAGGCATAGTCACCGATAGAGTGAGAGTCACTGATAGAGTGTACCGGTAACCTGATATCGGTAGCTAAGCTACCGATAGTATGGAAAGCCGAGCTAAGTTGTAGATAACTTTAAAAATTAAAAGTAAATTAATTAGCAAACTCAATGATTAATAATAATGATAAGTTAAATAAAATAAACAAATAAGGATTTAACTAAACAAATTGAAAATTAGTTATATTAAAAACACATAAAGAATAAATCAATTATTTTAAGGTCCAAAGTTACATAAAATGTTATAAAAAGTGAATAATTGACAAATTTATTTATAAAAATACAAAAGTGCATTTATTTATTAAAAAGTGTTAAAATAATTAAATAAATTGTATAAAAATTTAATAAAAAGATGTGGCAAACTGAGTAAAAATAAGGCCACATCAGTATGTATACTATTTCAGAATCAATATCACTTTACAATAATCATATATAGTTATTATGTACACTATTATACCCATCGAAGTAAGGTGGTGGTGGAAAATAGATTACACCACGGCGTGGAGACGGTATTCCGTACGTACGCACGCGCGGTGATTTCGTTTTCCGTAGGATGGATAGATGGTGAAATAGGGTTGTTTCATACTTATAATAACATATAAGTATATGAGTGATACTGATGTTATTATTTCATAATGAAACAACTAAAGAAGAATAAGTGGAAGAAGAAATAAAGATGAAAGAATCGGTAACGAACATTACCTCTTCTTTGAAGTGCTTCTTTGAGACCTCCTTTTAGGGCACTAAAATAGGTCTTTGAAGAAGACCAGAACCTCTAGGATGTTTACAGGGAAGTGGAGAGGAGAAATTAGCAGGGGTTTGCTGAGCTTGAAGGCTCAAAGTGGTGTGAGGAATAGGGGGAGGAGGTGCCCTTTTATAAGGGAGGAGAGGGGCACCTTTGGAATAACTAAAAATATTATTTTATTATAAAGTAAAATTCGGTTTTTAATAGCTCCAAATTGATATATCTCGAAGATAAGGTGGGTAGGGGTCGAAATACTCTCATACATTAGAATTTATACAAGTTTAGGTATCAATTTTAACCTTATCATTTAGATTTAACTTTAAGTTAGATAATTTAACTTTCACCGTGTCTTCTTGTTTTCTTACACTATAAGGTTAATAAACTTACTATATCAAGCCAAACGAACCCCAATTTGTTTATTATTAATATATATAACCTTATATAAGTCATTTGGCCAAAACTTATATTTTTAGGAATAAAATAACAATTAATAATATAATATTTGTTTTAAAAACTATTTTATGTCAATTTTGACACTATTTAGTAATTGATTTTTTTGAAAATCATAACAGAATGATTAGCTCTAACCAAGTTAATTAAATCAATAATAACATGTCATATTAACCTAGAAAATTAGTTTAATTCATAAAAAGTCTCAAATTACATTTATTTGGGTATTTATAACATCAATTATGTCAATATTTCATTAATAAGATAATTACTGCATCATCGTTGTGTCATAAATAAATTAAATTATTTAATGTATAAAAATTAAAAATAAAATACTATTATGTAGGAAATCTTTTTATATTTATAATTAATATTTATAGTCGAATTTATCTTATGTATAACCCCATATTAAAAATGATTTACTTATTAAACTTTGATTTTAACTATTTTAACCCTTCTTTAAATAAATTAATAATAAATGTCCTAATCTAATCCAAGTGGGCCTAAATGGTCATATTTTATTCCTAAGGTTGTTTTTGGTCGAATTAAACTTTTCCAATAGAATTAGGATATGTGTTAGGGTAATATTAATATCATTTTTACCCTTAATTACCCTATTTACTTTTAACTGTGGTAAAAAAAAGTAAAAAGTTACTATTCACCAAAAATTATTTTCATCTCATTGAACCACATTTTACTTACTGACATCAACTGTGTCTCTAGGATTTTTTAAATTCCACTCACAGAAGCGGTAAAATTAAGTTTTATGAAAAATTCATTTTTTTTAACTACCACTTAGTGGTTTCACTATTCATCAAAAAATGAAAGTTTCCAAAAAAATACCAAAAATTAGGCCTAAGATATATTTGATATTATGAATTAAAAAATGATTTCTATTTTACCAAATTCAAAACATATCAGTTGCATTAATTAATTTAAAAATTAATTCCCGTCGTCAAAACAAATAGCGTGTTCTTAAGAGATAATAACTATCAAAAGATTGACAGTTGTTTATGTCTGGTTTAAATGTGAAATTACATCCAATAACCAACATTGTATTAAATTGTAAAAATATATTCTAAATATACTTTAAAACCAATCAAATTAATAATTTATCACTATTAATTATTTCTATTAAAAAGGTTGTTTTTAATTAAAATTTAGTAATTTTCACTATTCATCAGAAAATGAAAGTTATCCGAAAAGTACCAAAATTTCACCCTAAGCTAATTTCGATATTCCGAATCCAGAAATGAAGTCCATTTTGAAAAATAAAATTTACAAAATTTCAAAAATTGGTTATTACTATTCATAACGGCTAGTTTTAATAATATTTTAATAGCATATCGTTGTTTAGTGAAGCTCGGTATTGCGTACTACACACGCTATCGAGGAATGTCGCGATTGCATGTAATGCAAGGCAAGTCAAGGATGTGTGTTGTGCAAGATCCTTTTGGTGTAGTGTACAACACAAGACATTAATGAAATTAAAAAGAATATTTTTCATAAAATCTCAGGGTGTTACATTCTACCCCCCTTAAAATGAATTTCGCCTTCGAAATTCATCGGGGTTATAAATGGTTTACTATTAGAAAGTTTCTTTAATAGAAACCCACATCGTAAAAAGGAATACCAAAACCAATCTTTAAAAACAAAAGTATGAAACGTAACGTTTACCCAAATAAACTAATCACTGGGTTTCCACATAGGTGAAAATATGGATATGGAAGAGAAATCTAACCATCATGTTCTGATGGAGAGTGGTAGAGAACATGGCTATGGAAAATCCAGCAATCACAAAGCCATAAATTTGTGAAGATATAAGGTACCGTCTGATTCATCAGATATAAGAGCACTAGGACAACATTTTTGGTTTTCAAGATCATTTCCCTAAAGTTGATGAAATTGGAATTAGAAGAAATACTTTCGTGATTTTGGTATAGTCTCACCGTTTTTCGTTCTTTGGACAATTTCCACTTCATCTCTTAAAGAAATGAAGTTGAATTTTTCATTCATGATGTGTTAGCAGATCATGTGATAGAATGATGGGTCATTCCATCTGTCTCAAAAAAAAGGTTAGAAAAGTTATCAAAAAATACATAAGTCCATCTATAGTGAGATTAATCATATATAGTTCCTAAAATGAACTTATACTTCATATATCATACTGCTTAATATAATAAAACTAGTTTCTACTAAATAGGGACTTCCTGTAGGCCAGTGGTAGGTGATAAAGACCAGTCACACTTTGGTTGTGGGTTCGATTCCCACAGCCTTTTCCGACGCGATGGGCTGTCGCCTATCCTGTAGGTTGTCCTTTTTCTAAAACTACATTACTATAACATCACATAAATAATATCAAAAAAAGTTCTATCCTTAAACAATAATAACTTATGGTTAAAATAATCCATTCTAATCTTTAGGCTTATCTAAAATACTTCAGTCCAAGCTCATAGTATAAAGAAAACGATTACTTGAAATGTCGTCAACCAAGCATGTGAATACCATCATTTATCCCACATATATCTTGTTGGTCACATTCCAATCATGTGAATACCTTAATGATGTATTCTCTTGAAAAATGAATACCCATTAAACCTTAGTGAAAACATGAATGCTATCAAAAGTTAACTCTTTCCACATACCAAAATCCAAAAATTCTATATACTCAAACCATGATATAACATTCTCCTTATATCAGTCATGAGCTCATGAATACTATAAAACATTTAATTTTCTCCTTATTGCTTCATTATGCGCATATCATCTAAATTCCAAAAATATCTGAATAACCTTTCATGGATACTGGTAACATTAATCATACACTTTCAAAACTCAAGGAAAAACAACAGTGTAACAATCCTTAGATGTCTCTTTATTCCATAGTACCATGAGATTACTTATACAACATTACACATGATAAACATGTAATCATTCCACTACATTCTTAAACCATTGACCGAGCTTCAACAATTCTTTCATCTCACATATCATTTGTAGTCTCTTCATCATCATCCACATAAATACTACCCATACGACCATACTGATTCTCTTCATGAGACTTTCCCTTAGGGAATTGGTTTGCATAATGCCCATACATTCCACATTTAAAACATTTAACCATTGTTTATGTCATAGCAATACCATTATCCTCATCCCTGGTGTTAATTGAACCTTTTCCTTTGCACTTACTGGCTTTGTGTCCTTCTTTTCCACACCCAAAGCATCTTCCAGTTCCTTTTAAAAATTCTCCTTGATGCCTCTTCCCACATGATTTACATAGGGAAAATTGAACTTTCTTTCCTCTATGATCATCATGAAACTCCATCTTTCTCTTATTAGCCGAGTCAGGAAACTTACCAAATTTTACTTTATTGATCATATTATGAGATTGCTGATTCGGCATAATAATGATGTTTGGACTTCCAAATCCCATTTCATTTGGTTGCTCATGAAGAATATCATTCCATTGTCCATCATATCCTCCATTATTGTGAATCATCTTGTTTCCAGCCATTTTCTAAAACCCAAAAAGAATAGTGTGAGAGGCAAAAATCATAATAAATGGGGAGTAACTTCAATATCTAACATATTTGGTTTAATCTAATATCGTTACCATAGTTCTAGGACTATATCCTATACGTATACTTATCCTTAGGGACATCCCTAGACATACCTTAGAAATATCTCTAGGGATCTCACTAACGTTTTCGCATCCTAGTTTCCAAAGGTTGACTAAACTTTTCCTCTGATACCAACTATAGAGACCCGAAGCTTGACGTACATGGACATTACATTACTTTTGCGGAATACTTAGTACATAACAAAAACACACACACAAGGACCATAATAGTTTAGTGTCTTTGGAAACTCGGAATATAATCTTCTAATCGTGGTGAAAGATCTTCAAAATCTCCCATAAAGATATTCTTTTTTTATAAACCTAAATCCTTTCTTTATGTCCTGGGGAAAAGAAAACATAAAAGGGTGAGCTCAAATGCTCAGTAAGGGTAAAAAAAAGAAATATCAATCACGTCATATTCATAAGAACATATCTTTTGGAAATCTTAACCTGCAAAAGAGATCATAATTTCATAACATGGGATAAATCATAGTAGTGAAATGTAATCCCAATAATCATAACTTAAAACATGAAAATTTGTGTCATACACACATAATCAAAGAGAATCATTTCTTATTAGTCAAGACTCATTTCCAAGACTATCTTAGTGGACAACGTCCCTTTCTGAACCGAGTTCACTCCTCGTTTCATTCCTGTTTCATTGAACCGGTATAACCTACCGTTCCAGCCATGTCTATCTCATGAGATATAAAATCTTTACCCAATGCATTGGAGGGAGATATAGGTCCCACCCATCTCATAATGATACCATTCTTATGTGTGCCACAAAATCAGAAACCATACATCATAGCATAACCCATGTAATAAAAATGGGAATCTTAAACATCGTGACATCATAAAACAATTCATATAAGATAAAGGATTTCATAAAAATATAATTCCATCACAACATAATCAAATCAATGTAATAATAGGGATAGAAACATATCCCTTTATTATCTTAGATGGAAAATAATTTTGATAAAACACTTGAACTCCATTCTTGAGGAAAATATCCTTTCTGCTTCAAAAACACTTTTCCTTTCTTAACATGTCGTACAATTATAAACTAAAAGAAGTTGATTAAAAATAAACTTGAAAACTTGTAAAGGAAGCTTCTTGGAAATAATGTTTTAAAAATCCATTCAGGCCATATAAGTTAAAAAAAACATTCTTCGTACTTTTGTCGGAAAAGTCAAAAAGTACCTCGTACGAAAAACGACAAAAGATTCCTTTCATATCCTTTACTAAAAACTCACCGAAGGGTAAAATTGGATTTAAAAAATTGTATGTGGATGGAAATAATATTACATATTTAGGAAACATGTATGTGGATGATAAAATACACCCCAGTAAATACTAAAGTATAAACAATCTCGGATAAAAATGAGATTGTGATATTTCCCTTACCTTAGGTCCGATTTGCTTTGTAAGTGTCCGAACCTCCTGTATAATGATTTAAATAATTTCATTGACTTATTCCAGAATCATACTCATTATTATGATATCATGTATGGTTCACTTATGACTTTATATTAACCGTTTTTTGTAAATTCCATGTTAAAGAGTGTTTTGGGTAAAATCGTTTCATTTTTCGTTCGTGTTTTGACTTGTAATTATTCATATGATTACTTAGATCATGATTAATTAATTTCAGAATATAAAACATGATTTATATATAATATATATTCAGAATATACATATATATAATAGATCAGTAAATGGAAATAAATACACCATTCATGGAGACAGTAGGCCGTACGTATGCGTGAACGCTGTTTTCATTTCCTTATTGAGTTGAATGGAATTAAGTATATAACATACATATATATACACATAAATCAAGTATCATTATTATGTCATATATTTCATGATTACTTATTATATATACTTTATAATCATTCATGAATGGTTAACGTGGAGAATGAATCTCATCGCGTCGTGGAGACGGTAGTCCGTACGTACGCACGAGCGATGATATCGTTCTCATGATCGTGGAATTGTATTGGAGTGTATGTATACTATTTCAGAATCAATATCACTTTACAATAATTATATATAGTTATTATTTACACCATTATACCCATCCAAGTAAGGTGGTGGTGGAAAATAGATTACACCACGGCGTGGAGACAGTATTCCGTACGTACGCACGCGCGGTGATTTCGTTTTCTGTAGGATGGATAGATGGTGAAATACGGTTTTTTCATACTTATAATAACATATCAGTATATGAGTGATACTGATGTTTTTACTTCATAATGAAACAACTAAAGAAGAATAAGTGGAAGAAGAAATAAAGATGAAAGAATCGGTAACGGACATTACCTCTTCTTTGAAGTGCTTCTTTGAGACCTCCTTTTAGGGCACTAAAATAGGTCTTTGAAGAAGACCAGAACCTCTAGGATATTTATAGGGAAGTGGAGAGGAGAAATTGGCAGGGGTTGGACGAGATTGAAGGCTCAGAGTGGTGTGAGGAAGAGGGGGAGGAGGTTCCCTTTTATAAGGGAGGAGAGGGGCACCTTTGGAATAACTAAAAATATTATTTTATTATAAAGTCAAATTCGGTTTTTAATAGCTCCAAATTGATATATCTCAAAGATAAGGTGGGTAGGGGTCTAAAGAATCTCATAAAATAGAATTTAGACAAGTTTAGGTATCAATTTTAACCTTATCTTTTATATTTAACTTTAAGTTAGATAATTTAACTTTCACCGTGTCTTCTTGTTTTCTTACACTATAAGGTTAATAAACTTACTATATCAAGCCAAAAGAACCCCAAGTTGTTTATTATTAATATATATAACCTTATATAAGTCATTTTTCCGAACCTTAGATTTTTAGGAATAAAATAACAATTAATAATATAATATTTGTTTTAAAAACTATTTTATGTCAATTTTGACACTATTTAGTAATTGATTTTTGTGAAAATCATAACAGAATTATTAGCTCGAACAAAGTTATTTAAATCAATACTAACATGTTATATTTACCTATAAAATTATTTTAATTCATAAAAAGTCTCAAATTACATTTATTTGGGTATTTATAACATCAATTATGTCAATATTTCATTAATAAGATAATTACTGCATCATCGTTGTGTCATAAATAAATTAAATTATTTAATGTATAAAAATTACAAATAAAATACCATTATGTAGGAAATATTTTTACCTTTCTAATTAATATTTATAGTAGAATTTATCTTATGTATAAACCCATATTAAAAATGATTTACTTATTAAACTTTGATTTTAACTATTTTAACCCTTCTTTAAATAAATTAATAATAAATGTCCTAATCTAATCCAAGTGGGCCTAAATGGTCATATTTTTTTCCTAAGGTTTTTTTTGGTCGAATTAAACTTGTCCAATAGAATTAGGACATGTGTTAGGGTAATAGTAATATCATTTTTACCCTTAATTACCCTATTTACTTTTAACTGTGGTAAAAAAAGTAAAAAGTTACTATTCACCAAAAATTATTTTCATCTCATTGAACCACATTTTACTTACTGATATCAATCGTGTCTCTCGGATTTTTGAAATTCCACTCACAGATGTGGTAAAATTAAGTTTTATGAAAAATTCATTTTTTTAACTACCACTTAGTGGTTTCACTATTCATCAAAAAATGAAAGTTTCCAGAAAAATACCAAAAATCAGGCCTAAGATATATTTGATATTATGAATTCAAAAATGATTTCTATTTTACCAAATTCAAAACATATCAGTTGCATTAATTAATTTAAAAATTAATTCCCGTCGTCAAAACAAATAGCGTGTTCTTAAAAGATAATAACTATCAAAAGATTGACAGTTGTTTATGTCTGGTTTAAATGTGAAATTACATCCAATAACCAACATTGTATTAAATTGTAAAAATATATTCTAAATATACTTTAAAACCAATCAAATTAATAATTTATCACTATTAATTATTTCTATTAAAAAGGTTGTTTTTAATTAAAATTTAGTAATTTTCACTATTCATCAGAAAATGAAAGTTATCCGAAAAGTACCAAAATTTCACCCTAAGCTAATTTTGATATTCCAAATCCAGAAATGAAGTCCATTTTGAAAAATAAAATTTACAAAATTTCAAAAAGTGGTTATTAATATTCATAACGGCTAGTTTTAATAATATTTTAATATCATATCGTTGTTTAGTGAAACTCGGTATTGCGTACAACACACGCTATCAAGGAATGTATCAATTGCGTGTAATGCAAGGCAAGTCAAGGATGCGTGTTGTGCAAGCTCATTTTGGTGTAGCGTACAACACAAGACATTAATAAAATTAAAAAGAATATTTTTCATAAAATCTCGGGGTGTTACAAATATTATTTTGTAATGAAATAAAAGGAATTGAAGGAGATGGATGTATCCCCTAATGGGGAGAATTGATGAGACAGATCTGTTAAATATTCACTACATAGTGAATATAGAACTTATGAATAACTTTTTAAAATTGGAAGATGAGGTATGTCAATCACACTTTCATCCCTCATTATTAATTGTATAATTCATATAAATTAAGTAGGATTTCTTGATTGATAACAAAATGAGACAAGGGGGAGCTATATATTTTTCACTTGAATCTTATGACATGTTTATTGATGTGTGTGTAGGATTTAGAATTTCATTGATAAATCATATTATTTCCAACCCCTAAAATAAAAATTGATAAATTTTTATCATGATTTCACATGCATGATTATTTATGGACAAAATTGAAAACCTTGGTTCTATCTCTCTTGTTTTCTAAATCGGGTTAGCCTATGTATAATTAGAGTTGATTAATTAATGGTTCTTTGCTAAGTAAATCATATGATATCATCCCTATATCAGAAGTGTTTAAGAAATAATTTTTAAATGGAGGAGAACATGTTTTTTAAAAGAAATATGAAATGAGAAAACCTCACACACTTTTTTCATTTGATTTAAAATAAGGGGGAGAATGTTTTCACCACATATTGAACTTTTTGATATGTGTTGATATTGAAAAAAATACAAAGGTAGATATTATTAAACCTAATTATTTCATTTTTTCAATGATAAGTCAAATGTGTTAGTGGATGAAGTGGTGTGTGATTCCTAGAGAATTTTTATAGATTCATTAAATGAAATTGGATGTATACTTTGAAAATTCTCCTTATTTAATATGATGATTATTTAACTCATATTAATCATATAAGACTTTTTTAAAATGAATTATAATAAGTGTAAAATCTTTTCAACAAGGAAGTAGCGAAGTTCATTCAATATTAAACTTATTTCATGATTATTTTTTATAAAGTGAAGATGTCCATGAAATATTTCAGTATTTTCATAAAGAATTAAATTATGGATATTTTACATAGTGAGTTATGTCGAGGAAGGACTAAAATTATGTTTGATACTTAGAATAAATTCTAAGTATTATATGAGTTAGAATTGGTGTCCTTATTAAAAAATAAGAGCCAACCACACTAGCCAGTCTTGGCCAGGGATCGACTAAGCCACTATGGGACCAGAGAGGTCAATCATACCCAAGGGAGCTAGCTCAAGCTAGATATAATAACAATAGATAAGCGAGACCATGTGTAAGCTACAAAGGAGTGAACACTTGGAAGAACACATTAGGATGGTCCAGAGTTCTGTGTGCATGGAATGTTATGTGGGTGCTGAGAACACAAAACCTTAGCACACTATAGTAGTGGAATGCCCTAGATAATAATGTGGAATGCAAATGTATGGGAAGTTTGATGTGGGACTCCCCAGTATGGAATATTGTTCCTTCATAATTAAAAAGACGAGTAGAACATGAGCCATCTAATTATAATGATCTATGTCATCCAATCTTCACTGGAGATCATCTTTAACCTCATCCATATATGGATTGTCTATGCACACTCTTGACAACAGGTGATCACCGATCTTGACTCTATCACATGTAGTACATCACTTGAGATCAACTCAAGAGTTCAAGACAAGGTTGATCAAACCTTTTACATGCATTAATTCACTATCTTGCATGTATGCAATGATATATAAGCAAGAAGAAGAATTTTTCATGTGAAGGAGAAGATATCACATAAATACATTTCATGATGATCGATTGATCACATGATTGAATTAATACAATCAACCAAGGTGTGCATATAATCACTAAGATTCAATATGAACACATAACCATCACATGATGATATAACATGAAGAATAATGTATCATATATCATGAGAAGGTTCCATCATTTATAGTTATTATTTCATTGAGGATTTTGTTATTTTCAAGAGACTTTCTAACGAGGAATCACATATATATAGGGATCATGCGATGTACTGAGGTGTCACATAATCAAGAAAAGTGATCTTGTGATTGAATAACCACCAAAACATCATAAGATGAGGCTAAGACTTGCATCCATTAAAAATAACCAAGATATATTGAGATCTCCAAGAATTAATGGTTCTTCATAATGACATAAAAATCATAGGAAATTTGGTTCAACATTGCCTATATAAACCGAGGCATGGATGAGAGAATGAGCCATTATTAAGAATATTGAGATGGATCTCTAAATATATACACACATGTGATTAATTAATGTATAGGAGAATAACCCTGCACAATTCCACACATGAAGTAGTATCTCATGAAGCATCTCTTTATTACACAGAGGCTATTGAGACACCATAGACAAAACATTCCATGTGAAAGTGAACCCTTTGATACATAACCTATCATGCGAAGGAACTCATGATCCTACTTAGTTACATGAATAAATTTGAGTAGAATCCACAGAATATCCATGTTACTTGAAAGAGAATAATTTTCATAATTTGATCATGCAAAAGACACATCACAAACACCCTTCTTTTCATATGAAGGAACTTAAGGAAAAACACCTGATCACATGAATTAGGTAGCATCGTTTCACATAATCATTCATGAAAAATCCTTTTCTGAAGCACATTTGAGAAGGAAACCATGTATAAACTCTTGTCACATGAAAGATACCATAGATTAACACTGTATTGTGAAGAAGAAACCCACAATCCATCTAGGTCTTGTGAAGATTTTGAGACATACACTCATGGAAAAACATTTGTTCACGTGAAGAAACCCATTAAAAAACTAATGTTACATGAAGGAAATAAGTGTTCACATGATCATTCATGTGAATCACTTATACAAAGAACATCGAGAATCTGTGATCCACCTTGTTTGGTTATGTGAAGGATAATAAGACAACCACATAATCATTTTGTGGCTTACAAAAAAGTAAAGAAAAAAATCGCATTAACCCTAGTTGGTCACATAAAGGAGGAAGAAGATCCACATTTCATGGAATCCATGCACATTATATACAACCTACATAAAAACATTGAAATAATTTAAGTTACACATTGCATTAAATCCTTGCACATTCCATGCACCCTACGTGACACCATTGAAAAACTTTAATAATTTAGAAGTAAAATCCAAGGAGAACATTCAAGGGTGATTATGAAATTTTAATATTAAATAATTGAGTTTAGTTTTCACATAAAATAATAAAGGTATAATCCTTATATGTAAGGGTTTACATAGTGATAATTTCAGGTAGTGTATCACACATGCATGAGGTTTATGAATTCAAGAATGAAAACTGAGTTGACATTGTGTAGGATATTTCTTGCATAAAATATTATTGAAGAAGTTGTTTGTATCACTTTAACACATTAAGTGAGGCCGAGTATTAATTAGAAGAAGAAAGAATATCTACCTGAGTATAGTTTCACTGTGTCAACTGATTATATTATGGTGATTATAATTGATTGAGCAAGACCAGTAAGCTGCAAAGGTTCTTGAATAGGTACATGAGCAAGTCATATTCTGTGAGCTCATGGAGAAAGATAAATAGATCATCCTATAGTGGATAAATCCTTGAATAAAGGAATAAGTATATTTGTTGGAGTTATGAGTAGGAGAATTCTCTTTTATGACTCAGGAGCAGAAGTCTCTAGTGTGTATTCTAGAGCAGTCCCATGTGGATTCTAGTAACACTACAAGATATAGCATAAAGAACCTCCCATGTGGATTTAGGAGTAGAGATGGTGTGATTTTGTAACAACCATTATAATTGATTATAAGATTATAGTGGATTATTCATTATGAGGAGAATAACAAACATGATACAGAGTAGGTCTTTGTACCAAATCTTGTAAACATTATGTACTATTATCTCTCTTATTATTTCTATATATGAAGTGAGATTGAAATATATCACTGAGTGGATCAATAAACTTAACAAGTTTAAGAGATTTAATTCAAAAATAATAATTATAAAAATTAAACCACAAATCCACCCCCCTCTCAGTGGTCATCCATCCTAGGGAACTATAATGTGGTGTGAAGAAGAGAAATGAGATATTCCCTTTTATAAGTGAGGGGAGGGACACTCTTGTAATTTATTAAATGATTAAAATATAATAAATCCATTCTCTATCCCAAATTCCATAAAATTATAGGTGTTTAAATATAAGATAGGATGGGCTTGAAATACCATAAAAATTTGGATAGGTTTAAATAGAGTTTTAAACCTTATCTTTTAGTTTAATCCCATAGTTAACCTATTTTAACATTAATGGTAGTAACCTATTTTTTCACTCTTAAAGGGTTATAATTTTAAATATAAGGTGAAAATTGGCTCATAAATGGACAATAGATGATATTTTAGGCCATATATTATCCTATTTGTCATATTTTAAGTTTTTTTAAGATTTTTAAATAAATTAATAAAATATTAATTTGATAAAATATCATCAATTTAAATTTTACACTATTTATTTAATTTGACTTAAAAGACATAAAGAAAAAGTTGTAATTAAAATATATTACTTTAAAATAATAATAATATGTCATATTTATCCAATTTTTTTTGGAACACTATAAATCCCTCAAATTATATTACTTTTAATATTTTAAAAATCATTTATTTTATTTTTCCATTAATTGAACAAATACTTTTCAATGTTGTGTAAGAATTTAAGGTAATTATATAATATATAAAACTTAGAAATAAACTTCTATCATTAAAATAATTTCATTTTGATCAAAATATACATTTAAATTCTTTAATAACTTTATTTTGTCCCTATATTAACACAAAATAGATATTTAAAACTAAGAGAGCGACATTTTGTAACATTCTTTGATTTAAATATTATATTGGTCATTTTTATGGATAAGTGTTGATTAAAAAATAAATTTTAATTATAAGGTTATTAGGGTCTAATTTAATTCATCAAATAATAATTAATATGAAATATTATGACCTTATCACTTAGTTTTAACCAAGATCAACCCGATTTACCCTTTACCGTGGTGATAAATTTTACCAAGGTTACTATTCATATTGAAAAAAATAAAAAGGGGTATATTCACCAAATTTTAATCTCATGATTCAGAATATGGTATTAATTTTATTAAATTTAATTTCTATAAGTGGTACAAATTAATTTTAAAATAAATGCGTAAAACATGATAAAAGACAATTTTTTTAGAAAAATACTTTTTTATGTATAAAAATGTTTTTATACTTAATTCAATAATGAAATTGATTAAAGTGAAATTAATTATATTATTTATAATATAATAGAACTAATTTTATTTTTAAAACATTTTAAAATAAAATGTAACTTTTTAAACTCTTGAAATAAAAATACAATTTTCAATAAAAATCGGCAATTTTCACTATTCATTGGAAAATCAATCTTTTTAGAAAAATACAAAAAATTAACCCGAATATAATTTTGATATGAAGATTTAAAAAATTATATTGTTTTTATAAAATAAAATTTATATAAGTTCCAATTTGTTTTTAATATTTTCTCATAAAAAGTAATAAAAATAATTTTTCAAGATAATGTATTTCTAAAGCATAAAACAACTTTACTAAAAATTGATTACTTATTTATTAAGAATTAATAAATGAATTTGTATTGAGTAAGTACTTAATATATGTTTCACAATTTTTTTAATACTATTCATATCCTCCAATTCAGCAGCTAGGTTATAATGGTTATATTTAAATAATAATATTCCATGGTTTTTTTAAGCTTGATGTTGCGTGTCATGTATGCTATCGAACCTAATTTCCTTATTTTAAAATATCAAGGCATTACATTATCCCCCATTCAATAAATTTAATTCTCACAATTTAAAATTATGTTTGTGAGTCAAGGTTTTACATATTTAAATTCCTTTTTAGAAAACCCACATCATAAAAAGAGTTAATAAAACTTCCTCTTAAAAAGGGGGAAAGGTAAATATGTGGGTTATCACAAAACTTGGTTTCCAAAAAAGATTTTTTTTTGCAGGAAGTGAAAATATGGACATGTAAGAGAATAATAATGCCAAAGGAATTATATATAGTGATATATAACATGGTTAAGATGAATTTAACAACTACAAAACCATAAATATGTGATGAGTGTAAATACTGTTGATTCATTATAAATAGTCATAATAATGAAAAAAATTTATTTCAAGATACTTTTCATAAATTTTAGTAATTACTTTACCATATAGATTAATAACATAAGGAAATATAATTACATAGAAAGTATAATTTTATCATTTAATAAATTTCCACCATAATCTAATCTGTCGCTCCAAACAATGAGCATTTATGATGAATTTTTTATGTATAAAGCACTAAATTTAAGTTTTAATAAATCATAAGTTTCATAAAATAATGACCAGTAATTCCTCCCATCTCTAGATATTTTCTAAAAACAAAATAGTTATCAAAAGTTATCTTTAAAAATCAATAGTAACACCCAATGTTCAACTTAATCCATTCTATAAATGGTTATCCTTAATACCCTTCCCAAATATGTTTGACCAAATTCAAAATAAACTTGAAATTAATCTATAACATAGTCTTAATTGTCACATACCAAATATATGAATAACTTGACCAAAAATTCTCCCAAGACATGGTAATTAACAAAAATACTTAAATGAAAACATACATTATTCTATAAATTAACCCTCTCTTCATTACTTAAATAAAATCTTATATTATTAAG
The DNA here is from genome assembly GCA_963277665.1 of Viscum album. Classification (NCBI taxonomy): domain Eukaryota; kingdom Viridiplantae; phylum Streptophyta; class Magnoliopsida; order Santalales; family Viscaceae; genus Viscum; species Viscum album. Next base: position 512,533,028 of record OY728121.1, read on the forward strand.
TATATTTCATAAATCTATTTTTTTTAAATCCATAATAAATTACCTTGTCATCAAATCACTAATCATTTTCATGTTCACCAATAATATCCCAACTAAACATTATTAAATAAATATTAGGAACATATTAAGGGTTATATTTACCTTATTCATGTATTCAACAAAATATCAAATTACCACTAAATCACTTTTCTTGGTTATCAGTACCATTTAACATATGATTTCAAATCCTCAAAGAAAAACTACCACAGTTCAATCCTTATATGTTTCAAGATTGTTATTACTAGAATATCATTGATAAAATATTTCTAAAACATAATTTTTAAATCCAAATACACACCTAATTTAATCATTCCACATTGTTAGTAGTAATAAAATAGGTTTGGACTTGACCCCTTAGCTTATTATGAGATATATTCCCTAGAATCTTGGGTAATTAGTTTTTATAGTGCTTAATCTCCTTACAGTTGAAACATTTAACATTTTATGTTTCTTTCTAACCCATTCATTCATGTGCCCGATGGCCTTTCTCTACACACTCGAAGAAAAATCCAATTCCCTTCAAGAAAGTATGAGGATGTTTATTTCCACAATTATAACATGCGGGAAAATCCTTATATCTCTTCTTCCCATTATCTATTTTCCCCTTCCATCATTTTATTCTCTTTCTTTCCTCTATATCCATAAAACTTGTTTAATTATTTCTCCATCCTGATAGCACATGATACTATATCCTTATATGATGAGAATATTTGGGAGATTAGTGACCTTTTAAGGATTGGATTTAACCCACAAAATAAATGTCCAATCTTACTCTTTGGATTATATACACTATCCATAGCATGACTTACTAACCTTGGAAAGCTTTATTTATATTTAGAAATATTTTCCTAATCCTTTTGTCTTAGACTTAATAATGGTCTCATCATATCCACTCATTATTCACAAGTAAAATATTTTTCCAAGAAAAGTTCCTTAAAATACTTCCATTCCATGCTTGTTATTTCCTCCTCATCCTTAGTGTTTTGAATCAATGAAAACCATTGATATGAATCCCCCAAGAGATGATAAAATACTATGAAAAACTTCTCCATTTTATTATTTCCCAAAGTGAGAAATATATTCTCTAAGGAACTTATCCATTACTCATCTACAAATGGGTTTGTAGTCCCATTGAATGATGGAGGTTTCTGACACACAAAGTGGTATAACATTGTTACACCATATTGTGGATCAACATGTTAATCCATACGAGCTAGGTTATTAAACATAACTAGATTTAACTACCCCAATATAGTTATAATTTGTTCATATCAACATATATATCTAGATGAAACTCTATCTCCAAATCCAAATTCATTATATTTTCTAAGAGGGAAATCCCTATGTAGATTATGTGCATTGATAAAGTTTTAATTTCTTCTACTAGGAACCATTTATAAACAATTTAATACACTATATTAGGTTATGAGATTACAAAACATAATGTATAATTTCACAACTAGTGAAACACTTAACATATATTGAAAATTTATGCATAACTAATCTCAAAATCATAAGATTTGTTTCTTTGGGAATATTCTTAAATTCAGTCATAGGGTTATGTTCCCAAATCTATGCTTTCCTAAATCTAGTTTCCAAGGTTTATACTAAACTTTATCTGATACCAACTATAAAGACCTATAACCAATAGCCCACAATTGGTGGTTAATTTATTACATTGGAACTAGAGACAAACAATTACATCCTAAATGACCGAATAGTTTAATATTCTTGAAAAATAGATACATAATTAAATATCACATTAAATTTGTAAAATTAAAATACAACATAGTATTTTCTTTGAGTACACTATTATTCCCTTTAGAACATCCCTACATATCGTTCATAAAAAACTTCCTAGAATCCCATGGAAAGGATACATAAGAAAGGGGTGAGCTCAGATACTCCGTAAGGGTATGCATACAGTGAAATATATAATGAATAAATAATACATAATAAATATGGAAAGGTAAATATAAAAAAATACCATTTAATAAATAACTTGAGAATTAAGAATAATATATAAGGAATAAATAATGATAAAATAAAGACATATAAATAATCACATGATATTGAAACTTTTCCATAGATATCATAACTAATCAAATAATCACATGGACATAAATAAATAATCTCATAATGAGGTAATTAATAATTACAGACATCATAAACATACCTTCAATTCCTCATAACAAGATATTTTACATAAATGGGTAAGGTCTCAACCAAATACCCAATCTAGGTTGTCTCATGAGACCAAATGATACATCGGAGGGATATTGAGGGCCTAAACATCACAAACTAAGTCCAATTAATTCCTCATATGAAATAGGTGAAACATAACCAACATATACATTCGTATTGAAAACTTGGCATATGAAATACCAATACTTTCCTCAATTAATAAACATAATCACAAACCATCCTGATTAATATAGATAATGGTATCAAAATAGTACATCCCAAATCAAATTAATCATAAAAAATCCATAGAAATAATTATAATGGTATCATTACAACATATCCCTAATGTATCATAATTAAAATAAGAGTTTTTTCATTGATGAATAGAAATACCATAAAATTTTCATTAAAAAAATTCTTGGAAAAAATAAACTTTTCACTTGGAAAATTATTTTTTAAAACAAAAAATTTTATTTTAAAAGAATCATGGAAAATTTTAAAGGAATATTCAAATAAATTAATGTTCACAGTGGAAGGTAATTCCATACATGTTGAATAAGTTAAAAAAAAATTCCTTTCACATTGTTATAAAAGGGTCAAAAGTACCTCATTCGAAAAAGGACAAGAGGATTCAATTCAAAAAAACTAGTAAAAAGTAAAATATGGGTAATAATTTATTTATTAAATAAGTTATATAATGTTTAAAAGATTTTTTAAAATGTTTTTAGAAAACATGGATATAGAAGAAAAATTATTTTTAACTGAAGAAAGAAACAAATCCTACTTTTCTTAAAAATATTTTCTCAATAATTTTAAGTAAAAAAAGAGTGTAAAATGGTAATATCACTTTAAAAGTTCATGATTAATGATAGTATAAGAAAATATTTTTTTTAAGATATAAATATCAAAAAAGTATATCAAAGGAGTCTTAAACATAAACAATCCCAAATAATGATGAGATTGTGAAATAAATCCTTACCTCAAATCTGGTTTCCTTCATGCATGTTCGAACCTCCTGTATAATAAATATAGATTTTTTATAGATATATTTAAGAAACATACTCATATATATCATACCATATAAGATATAATTATACACATTTATCACCCATTTATTAACAATTCTTTATTAAATCACCATTCAAGGTGATAACTATTTCATTTTTCATGTTTTTTTTGTTTTGTAGTTTCAGTACTTTTAATTTGATAATGTTTTGTTCATATAAATAATTTTAATAATTATATAAAAATAATATATATATAATCATTACATACATATTTATTGTCATCCATAAAAGGTATATATAGAAAAATCAATTATACCATTCATGGAGACGGTAAGTCATATATACGTATGAATGTTGTTTTATTTTTTCAACGGATAGAATAAAAGAAAGATAAATAATAATTAAACTTTAAATAATAATTATTATGTCATATATATCATATACATCCATTAATTATATCCTCATTACCATCCAATTAAAATGTACATGATAAACAAATCACATAGCTTCATGATGGTGATAGTCCACACGTACACACACGCAACATTATCGTTTTCCAATGGATTAGAAGGTAAGAAGGTAGATATTATATAATCATTAAGGAAGAATAATTATTTCATAAACATAATATATAAATATTTAACTTATCATAACACCCATCCATAAAATATGGTTATGAAAAATGAATTGTGTCGCTACGTGGAGACAGTAAGCTATATATACGCATGAACGATACTTTCAATTTCCATTTGATGAGAAAAAGGATGGGTACTGGTTGTTTCATAATCTTAATAAAATATCACTATATTTATTATTATTAATTTATTATTTAATTATAAATACAATATATTTATAGGAGGTAAAAGAAGAATTAAAAAGAAAGCGATCGATTAAGGAGATTACTTATTCTTTGAAATAACTTTTTTAGATATCCTATTAAACACCCTAGGGTTAGTATTTTAGTAAGAAAAAACCTCTAGAATTTGTATAGGATATTTTTAAATATAATCTTATTGGGTTTGGTTGATATATAGGGCTTAATGTGGTGTGAAGAAGATAAAGGAGAGGTTCCCATTTATAAGTGAGGGGAGGAGCACTCTTGGAATTTATTAAAAGATTAAATTATAATAAAGTAATTTTCTTACCAAAATGCCTCCAAAATGAAATTTATTATAAGATAAGATATTATGTGGCTGAAATAAAGTCAAACAATAAAATTTTTACATGTTTGAGTTGTTTTTGAAACCTTATCTTTTGGTTAAACCCCTTAGTTAACCTATTTTAATATTAACCGAAGTAGCATATTTTTCACTCTTAAAGGGTTATAATTTTATATATAAGGTATAATTTGGATCATAAATAGACAATATATAAAATTTTAGACCATATATTATCATAATTTTCATATTTAATTTTTTTTAAATAATTTAATAAAATATTATTTTGATAAAATATCATTAATGTCAATTTTGATACTATTTATTTAATTTGACTTAAAAGACATAAATAAAAAGTTATAATTTGATATAATTATTTTAAAAAACTAATATTTCATATTTATCCACAAAATTTTTGTAACACTAAATATTACTCAAATTAAATTACTTTTAATATTTTGAAAAACATTTATTTGATTTTCCACTAATTGAATAAATACTGTGTCAGTGTTGTGTAAGCATTTAATTTAATTATATAATACCTAAAAATTATAAATAAATTTAAATCCTGAAAATAATTTCATTAATATCAAAATAGATATTTATATTCATTCATAACATTAAATTTTCCCTATATGAACACATAATAGATATTTAAAACTAAGAGTGTGACATTTTGAAACTTTCTTTGATTTAAATAATATATTGGTCATTTTTATGAACATGTGTTTGTTAAAAAAATAAATTTTGATCCTAATTTGATAATTTTATAATTAAATTCATTCAATAATAATTAATATGAAATATTATGACCTTATAATTTAGTTTTAACCTAGATTAATGCAATTTACCCTTTAGTGAGGTAATATATTTTACCAAGGTTACTATTCATATTGAAAAAAAGTAAAAGGGTCCAATTTACCAAATTTGAAAATAATGATTGAAAATATTTTATACATTTTATCATATTAAATTTCTATAGGTGGAATAAATTAATTTTAAAATAAACATGCAAAATATGATGAAAAACAATTTTTTTCAGAAAAATACATTTTTTTATGTATAAAAATGTTTTTATACTGAATTTAATAATGAAATTGATTCCTATGAACTTAATTGGATTATTAATAATATAATAGAACTAATTTTAGTTTTAAATAATTTTAAATAAAAATGTAACTTTTTAAATTCTTGAAACAAAAATACATTTTCAATAAAAATTGATATTTTTTCACTATTCACTAGAAAATCAATACTTTCAGAAAAATATGAAAATTTAAACCTAATATAATTTTGATATTTTTATTTAAAAAATTATATTATTTTTAAAAAATAAAATTTATATAATTTCAATAAATTAATTATAATATTTTCTCACAAAAATTAAAAAAAACCATTTTCGATGAAAATGTATTTATGAAGCATAAAATAAATTTCTAAAAATTTAGTACTTATTTCCTAAGAATTAATCAATGTATTTTTATTGAGTGTTAAATTTAAATATATTTCATAATTTGGTTAATAATATTCATACACTCCAATTCAATGACTAGGTTATAACGATTATATTTAAATAATAATATTATATGGTTTGTTTAAGCTCAGTGTTTTGTGTCTTATATGACATAAAACCTAATTTTATTTTAAAAAAAATATTAGGGTGTTATAGGTGATTACCAATGAATGAGATAATTCACTATCCAGTTCATTAATCACATTAATGAATTAAAATCACTCCCTCACATTATATCCAATGTAACATATCCATTATGATAGCTTAGGTGGAAATTTGATCTAAATATTAAAATGTTAACATTTGGATGCCTTTGCGTATTGTAACATTTTCCTATTTAATCATAACATACAATTCATAAAAAAGGAAATAAATTCCCATGAAAAGAAAAGGAAATATAAATCATAAGACATATGATATGGCCGCCAATCATATTATATGACTGTTTATGCATTTATAGAGAGTGACATGAAAATCTTACTTTCATGCCACATGATTGGATTTCTATCCTACCTTGTGTCAACATGAAATTAATAATTTTATTAATAATATATTTTTATAATTTTTTTCTTAAGATATGATTAAGGTTATGGTAATGTAAATGTATCCTAAGGCCACCACTTATGGATACATTGAGTGGAAATATAATATCAAGATCATAACCAATAAATTGAATCTCATGAAATTTTAGCTTTAATGAAGGAGATATATAACCTAAATCCATAACTTGATAGAAATGCATGGATTTATAATGTTTCGTGGCATATTATACCACTAAATTTGGTGACATGGATGGACACTCGATCAATCCTCCACCTAAGATATTATTTATTCAATCGTTTCATAAGATGTAATGTGAGGGATGTGTTGCATTCATATGATGGATTAATTAATAGAATATAATATATATTAATGATTTATAAAACATTAATAAATATAAAAACACCCAATTAGTATTATTGGGTTCTAAATAAATCATTTCTATTCGATGGTAGTGGTGTTCATGTGTATGTTCATACGATGCAAGGCCATGAATCCGATATACCCAAATCTCACTTCTTCCTCCTCCTTAGTATAGTGAGGTGATAACATACCATGGAGTGAAATATGATCCTATTCATATGATGAAAAATTATTAATAACCCATGAATACCTATAGAGGTGGGAGGCTTTCATCTTGCACTTTGGTGATCGTGATCAAATACATCATATGAAGATCAAGAAGGTTGCAGAGGATTCTTTAGTGAACAGTACACACATTTACAACAGTTCTTCAGTTTTTTGTGGTTTTATATTTATTTCATGGTGATCCTAGGTTTTTTGTTTATTTTTATTCCACTAATTTTATTAAGTGTTAATAAATCCCTAAGATACCCAACAATGGTATCAGAGCGAGCCATGATCTTAGTTTTATGAAATTGAGTTTGCGAAATAAAGAACTCTAAAGAACATAACACCATAGAATACACCAAAAAAGATATTCCAACCCATAAATGTTCCATAGGGATGGCCATTTATATTCATGTATCAAGTGTTAATTCATGAAAAATGGGCATCATGCATTCCCTAGGGCATGGTGTGGATTCCATTTTACATTGGTGCAATGGTCCTTCCAAAATGACCAAAGAAGCTTCACCACAACATGGTGGAAGATTTATTAGACTCACTATGCATTAAGAGTTAATTCATGTGAAACATGAATCCATAGACAAGTTGAGTTGAAGGCAGTGCCCCCCATTTTTCTATCAAAATGGTCTCGGAAATGATGTAGTGTATGTCATGATGGATTGATTTACCCTTACATAGCTCGACTGCATAAATGTAAGCAATGCGTTACCTTTACGCAACTTAACTATATAAAGGTAACTGCTGAGTTACCTTTATGAATGTACCTATGTAAAGGAAATTACCATGGGGTGCACCACAACCTAGTGCAAGCTGTGGTGCTAAGGAAAAATTGTTTTTCCAAAATTTTTAATTTTTAATTAAATTAGTAACTTATAAATTATTTATAAATTATAAGTAAATGTATTTTAGACATATTAATTAATTATTAAAATTTTAATTAATTAATTAATTATAAATGATTTATAATTAAATAATAAGTGTTTATGAAACATTTATCAATAAATATTCCTTAAATATTAAAATTTAATATTAAAATACCTTTTAACATATTTATATAGCATTTTTTATGGATTATAAATAAAAGGGTTTATTTTATAATCATAAAAGGGGTAATTTTTAAATTATTTATAAATTACATAAATGATTCTGAAATATAAAATTATTCATATTTTACAAAATTAATTATTTATAATTAAGTTTTTTTTAATTATTTAAAATTAATTAGGCCTTATTTTAAGTGCTAAGTATATGATATTTAGATTATATAAAATGTTTACAAAATATAAAAAGAAATTATAAAATTATTTATATTTCATTATAATATAATATATTTAAAATTAAATGCCTTATAATGATGAATATGAAATGTTCATATTAAAGTGAATGTAAAGATTTGTGTTCAAAATTATGGAATTTCCATAATGATAAGCATGATTATAAAATGTTTTAGTCAGATTGTGTTTATGAATTGTTCAAAAATGGTTATCTCATATTTAAATACTTGAATTACTCATTTATTTAAAAGTTTATTCCTAGTTTTATTCATAGTTATAAACTATTTATATTATGAATCATGTATGCTTTAGCTTAAATGTTAAACTTCTTCTAGAAAATAGAGCCTTGAATTAGGTATTAAAATGAATTAAGTTTTGCATCTACCTTGACCTTAGTTTCTAATTAAAGTTATAAACTTGAATTTAGTTATTTAATATAGTCTATATATATTAGGTTTTATAGTAATTATGAATTTAATTCTCTCTTGAGTAAAGTATCCCCAAGTAGAGGGACTTGGGGTCAAACCACCTACCAGCCTAGAGGATTATATCTTGTCTAGAATGGTGAATGGGTTTGGATATCTATTTCTTCAAGCTTGATCATGTGGAGATTGTCAATTTCATATAAATATATGCCTTTACATGAAATTTTCATGTACCATATGCATATGATTCATTTGGATATGTGTAAATATACCTGACTACTATTTTTGAGTGAGAAACAAAAAATTATGGATTGTTTAAAGATTTACACATCAATATGGTTTAGACATGTTGATTTGGTTGAGGGAATATGATTCTAAACAAAATTACTAGAATTATGCACACATAAAATGGAATGACATGAGATAATATTGTGAGATTAAACCCCCTTAAAATACTAAGTGTTAGCTTCCTTTCAAATGGCACTTTTCAAGACCTAAATAATCTAATAGAATTAGAAATTTGAATATTTGATGTGAGAGTTAAGAAGTTTTAATATGTTGAAAGTGTTGAAAAATTAGGAATATTATTCATAAATCTCACTATTATTCAAATTGAATTACTTCATAGATATTTCTCACTAAAGACTCAGTGGGAAGGCATTATCAAATGTTCACATAGAGATGTTATAGGAATTATATATAATACAATGAGTTAAAAAAATCCATAAAATTGAAACATACATAAGTATAATTTAGAAGTATTTTATATATGATCTTGTAGATAGGTGATTATGTTGGGTTTGTTAAATATTCTTAAAAGAGTTTTAAGAATATTAAAATGTGTTATATTTAAGGCAATATTCATTTTATAATTATTTATTATTGGATATATAAATGTATATATAACTATACATTTCATAAAGTATAGTGATAAATAATCTCTCAAAGTATGACTTTGAGTTATCCCCAACTGATTTTATTCATGGAGTCTTATAAATTATGATGAAATGATAAGGTTAGTGTGGTAATGATTATTGTATAGATATACATAATATGCTCATAAGGAAAGAAAACAAAGAATATGATTCTTTGTGTGAACTGGATGAACCACCAAGTATACCACATGGATTGTCATAAAAATGTATTTGGTATAATATGGGTTCATAGAACATATTTAAGTCCCTATTAACTAAGTTTTTAAAGATACCTAACATGAGAAGATACATAATTTGATTCTATACTTACACAATTCTACATATTTACTTAGCTAATATGGGGGTGGTTAGGCATGTTGCTAATCATGTAATCAATTAGAGATTAACCCTGATTATATTTTTCCTCTTTTATGACGAGTATGAAATTAGGGACCTTAATTTATATAGACTATTAGAGTGTTCCATCACACCTAGATATTTTATATCTATCTAGATAAGGGGAATGCAATGTGCTTATCTATAATATTTAATGACATGTGATGTATTCATTAATAAAGTTAGCCTATAATCTAAGAATTGAGAATAGATAAGTAACCTCTATGAGATTAATATACTTTGAGTCTCATGGTCACTTTATATACTGAAAAAAGGGAAAATATGAGAATGAAAATTTTCATATGATGCAGACTGGTGGACAGAGATATGAAGATGCATCTGTTTGATGGAGATCATGCCAGATCCTCTAATATCTTGAGTAGCATTGACAATTTTCTAGAGGCTGCTCTTTGCTTACATTTATGAATATAGATATTTATATTTGTTTTCAATTATATAAAATACCATGGGGTCAGGATTTGTGTTTTTCTGAATGGGGATTGATTTTGACTTATAGAGTTTCTCTAAAATTGTTTTAGAGGTAATACAAAAGGAGTTTTAGATGGTTATTCATTGAATATTATGAATGAATATGTCATATTGCATGGAATATTATTTCACTACCTTTGGTGACATGAATTGAAACTCAATCAATCCTCCACCTAAGTTATCATTTGTTGAATCATTTTATAAGATGAATCATGTGGGAGGTGTTTCATTCATACAATGGATGCGTGAACTGGATATAATATTTATTATTTTAATATAACACATGAATGAATTCAACAACACCCAAGGAGTGTCCTTGGGTGTTATATAAATCAATAACATTAAATGTAAGTGATTTATATGTGTTCATATGATGTTAGTAAAAAAATCCTAGATACCCAAATCCCACTTAATCTTCCTCCTTAACATAGTGAGGTGCTAGTGCACTATGGAGTGGAGGAGGATCCCATTTATACGATGAAAATTTCGGTTTGACCCATGGATACCTATACAGGAGGGAGGATTTTATCTTCCACTTTGGTGATCATAATGAAATACATTAGATAAATATTTAGAAGGTTTCTGAGGATTCTTTTGTTAATGGTACACACATTTACAATAGTTCTTCATTTCTAGTTTTTATGTGGTTTCATATTCTATCACGGTGATCCTAGGTTTTCACTTTATTTTTCTTCCAATGATTAAGTGTTAATAAACCTTGAATACACCCAAAATTTAGGGAATATACCTTTCAAAAATAACAACTAGAAAAAAGTATAACATACCACATGATTAATCAAAAGTATATGCACAAGTGACATGCGGATGTCATAGGCTCATAGTTAAAGAAATACTTTAATCTGGAATGCAATCCAGTGGTACTAACTAGGGTCATATCACTTGAGGAGATAAACTAAACACTAAATGTTCTCTATATCACTTACAATTGTTTTGTTTGTTTTCTTAATTTAAAATCAGGACGTAATGGAAGGGATGAATTGTTTTTAATTTAAAAAAATAAAAACAAAGAAAAGTAGCAACCGGGAGAAGTTATTAGGAAAATAAGACGGTCCTAAAGTTAATTACAATGGGTTCTATAATCATTTTCTAAAGTTCTAATTCACATAACTCAATAATAATACTTAATAACATTAATATAATTATCATACACTATTTCCCCATGTATGAGAATACTAACCTGATTAAGGACCATTAAATAGACCAAAAACTCAATTTTTATCCTTGGAGAGTGGTAAAGAACACTCCTAAACCGATGAAGTAAACCTACTACCAAATCTAGAAACAACCACATATCATTAATTTTCTCAAAACTCTCACCTCCACTGGTATGGTGAGTTATTAAATTAGTGGTATAAATTGAAGTTTGGCCAGTGGAAAAATAATAAAACGTTGATCAAAATTAGAGTGATGATTTCTACCTCCACATTTCATCTTCATCACCACACTAGAATTAGGGAAATATATTTATGAATTAAAATGCATAAATTCAATAATACCATTATGATTACCCTTTGAACACCCATAATGAGTTATTATTTCACCATCATGAAGTATTAAATCATGAGTACTTCACAGAGGTTTGAGAATCAAAATAAATCAGGGAATGGGATAATGCGCAACAAAAATGTTGAACAAAAAACAGAATTGAAATTAAAATAGAAATAAGTTATAGAAAGTCTACTCTAATAAAATCATGGATGAAGGCTAAGGGGTTAGAATATTTTATAACGGGGAAGGGGAAACATATTTAAATGAATCATAACTCATTCCTCCTCTCATTCTTGAAATTCAGTGCAATGAGTGATCTCTTATTTACTCCCTTGATCAGATTCCATTTATACAACCCGAGGGTGAGGATTTATTCTGATGATCATGTATCAAAGATTCTCATTTTCACAATTTTATTCTAGAAATATTCACCTTCATCAACTACTTTACGGGTTCTACATAGATACCTCATAGGAATTTTACCCAATTTGGGAAAAACATTAGAATATGAATTTATAATTGGTTATATCTTAAGTCATTTTGGTAATTTTAATTTTATGTTCTACATGGGAAATTCTTTATTCTTATGCATTAGTTATCCATAAGAAGTTACTCTTACACTACATGGATGATGACTCTTATGCGTGGTAGCTTTATCCGGCAAAAAAGTCCAATACCTTAAGGTTTTGGTGGGGATATAGAGAAGACTCTTATAAAATATATAATCCACCTTATGAAACATATATAATGAATCTTATGATTTTTTTTCTCCTTGTAAATTCATCAAATTTCCCCAGTTTCCTTGGAGTTATGCTTCCACATTGTAGGACGAGCCTTACACTTGGAAGAAATTACCCTTACAGAATATAGGATCACACTTATATAGGGGATCACTTTGAAATTTTATTCTACAATCTGTAACTTATAGAATTTTATTCTTCTACCACATTCAACTTCTTTCAAATATTAATTCTTCTCTGCTTCAATCTTCTTTTGAACTATCTCCCAGAAGTTAATTGGAAATTGAGAGAAACCCTAAATGAGTATAGGATTTTTCAAATTAATTCCAAAATGATTTCATCATTTAAAAATCATGAATATAAGTATATTAACTATTTAACTCTAGAATCAATTCATAATTAAGAGTGTGGAAATTTAAAATAAATTTTAGAAAATTAATAAAACCACTAAAAATTATAATTTAGGAAATTTGATATTTATATCATTATTCATATAATGAAACAAAAAATATTTATTTAAACTATTTTAAAATATTATTTATATTATTTATACAAAAAATTATACTAAAAAAATAAAAAAATGTTGCTTCATCACTCTGCTACACTTGAACAAGAACTTGTCATCAAGATTGCACTGATATCATTTCCTCCCAAGTGAAAGTCCCGATTCAATAAATTTTAAAGGAATTAAAATTAATGGAATTTTAGTTAAAATAAGTAACATATTCATTTATCCATCTCTCCTAATCTCCTTTTACCAATTCTCTATTTCCATCCTCCTTGATACAACCCAAATGATATTCTTAGAAGATAATTACCACTTTCTTCATTTGGGTTCAATATTTCCCAAACCCAAATCCATTCATTTTTGATAATTAGGAACTATAATATTTTTTTTTGTTTTTTAAATTCATTTTATGTGATAAGAAATTATTCAATTTATAAATGTATTTCTTTATTACTTACACACCCAGTATCTAATTGTCTCATAACTACATTTGGGATCCCAATCTCCTATTTTACCCAAGTTTCAAAGGAATTGTATGGATGTATTTAAAGTTAGATCCACATGGTGTTATTTTTCAAAATATAAATATTACATAATATTAAGTTTAAAATTATAATTTAAATTGGTAATGACCCAATATTTCAGTGTATATTTTCCTTAAATAAATAGTGTGTTTGATAGTTTTCTCCATAGATAACTCTAAACAAAAATTAAACAAAAATATGTTTAGTCTATTAAAATATAGCTATTGAATTAATGAGAATGAATATGAGTAAATGATTTATGAAATATTTATTAAAATAAAATAAAGGCTACTTTTAATATAAATGAAATTCAATTGGTATAGCTAAAATGAAAAATATGATCATTTTGTGCTTAGAAATGTATTTTTATAAATATTGACTTTTTAAGAAATATGAATTTATATTTCAAGAAACTTATGATTAAATATGATAAAATATATTTGATATTAATAAATTTTTAATAATATTTAATTAGTAAGTGATAGTAAATATGAATGATAATAGTTAATTTTCTAAAATATATTTTCATATAAAAACATCTTTTCATTATATCTCATATTTTTATTTAAAATTTAAATTTATAAATTTTAGAATTTGAATTTTAAAAAATGAAAAATATTTTTTGATTAATCATAGTAATATTTTCTTAAGATTATTTTTTGGTATTTTTCTAAAAATATTGATTTTAGGTGAATAGTGAAAAATACCATTTTTACAAATAACATGAATTTTATGAAATTATTAGTATATAAGTATGAATTTGAAATTTATAAAACCTTTTTATAGGACCAAATAAGTATTTTATAAGTTATGTTATAATTTTAAGAATGTAAGTTTTAATTTACTTACCCCTATTTGACATTTTAAAACTTAAGTTATATTTTTCAAATTTTTTTAATACATTATACATTTAATATTTTAAAATTAATTTTGATCACTTTTTGAAAATTAATATAATAAAATGTATTAAAATTTTGAATCATTATATCTAAAATATATAATAAGGACATATTTATTTTCAATCATAGATCATAAATTACTTTAGTAAAAACTAGTTACTTCGATAAAAATCAAAAGGGGTAAAAAGGGTTTAACTTAGAAGGAATTACCAAAAAAATGTTTAAACCATGTGTGTTATTTTTTGGGTGAGGAATTTATTGAAATTATACATTTAAATCTCCATTATTTACTAATTTTGTAGCTAATTTTCTTAATAATGACCTCCCATTATTGAAATGTTTTGAGTATTTATAAAAATTCCATCCCCTTTTCGCTAATTAAAGGAGTACCCCTCTCCTCACTTACCCTAAAAAAATAAACTTAGTTAAGACCAAAATATACAAAAAACTACCTTATAAATTCCTATCCACATTCAAGAGGTTATTGTATTCTTAAGAGAAAATCCCTAAAAGGATTAACCCCCTTTTTAAAGGAGATAATCTACGAAGTGAGGTATAAATTTCTAACCGCTCCTTTCTCATTTCTATTTCATTATGTGCACTTATTATTATTAAAATTAACTTACACCATATTCAAATGATAACATTATTAATTTTTTTATATTTTTATGTTATTATAATGAGGTACAAGTATTAATCACCTTTCCCTTTTCTATTAATAAAAAAAAACCATCATTCATGCATTGTGCAGACTACCGCCTCCACATCGCAACATGTTTCGTTTTACTTCACTGCTTTAGAAAGAACATAATAATTAGGAATTTAATATATAAGTATGATAATTATTAATTTTTTATATTCCTAAATGATCAAACATATTACTTCTTTTCCACATCTTATGGAAAATAAAACCATCATCTATGCGTATGTTTGGACTACCACCTCCATAAAATGATTGATTTAAGTTTTTATTTTCATCACTGAATCACATGGATTGTAATTATAATGGGATTAATGGATAAATATAATAATTTTGAAAATTTTAATTTTCTTGAAATAAAAATTGGACAACCTATCAACAATATAAGTAATAAACAACCATGAAAAATTCAATAATCCAAAAGAGCATTCTAATAGAAAAAATGATTTCTTTGTACTATGAAATAATTTCATATAGGTTATATTATTATTATAATTATTTTAAATTATAATATATCACAATAATAAACACTAAATAAGATCATTATGCTTCTTGTATAATTATATCACAACTAAATCACTTCATAATCATCCATTAATCACGACATGTTTTTGTTTGGGTTGGTTTAACCACCAACTTGAACTATGATATAAATTTATATCATGAATGGATATGGAAATTTAATTTGTCTGTAATATATGATAGAAATAAGTAAATAATTATTTTTTTAATGGTAAAATTATTGTTAAACTCATTAATTAATAAAATACCTTTCATTTGTTAAGAATTACAGAAACACGATCATCAACGATTTCATCTTCATGGTCTATAAGAAAAACTACCATGTAATGAAATTATACCTTTATAAATATCATATAAAATATATTAAAGTAAATTTAAGGATATTTTAATGATAAAATTTCTAACAATAATTAATACTGACACTTTTTTATGAAACTATTACAAAATGGTCAAGATTACTTACACCCAATATTTAAAATAAGTAGTAACTAACTAGAATTAATATAGATAGTGATTATAAATGAAGAGTATAAATGAAAAAAATATAATATTCAAATTATTAAATAAGTTATTAAGATAATTATGTTTGTAATATAGAAGTTTAGTGTGTGTTTATGGAAGCTGTGATAAAAAGTAATGGTTTCTTATCTCAATTTTAAATTCATTGAGATATATTTCTTATTACACACTATGTTTTATTTAAAATAGTGTATATAATAATGCTTTAATATTTTTTATCATGATAATATCATTATTAATGGTATTTAATGTTTCATTTGAAATCACATCCCTTAAGGGATTTTGAATTGAAAGTTTCTAATGATGTAAGGGTTTTCATGGGTTGAATTATGATACTTTGTGACCTAATACATTTTTTAAACCACGTTTTACTTATATGTTATATTTAATGATCATGAATTTATTTTTTTCATAATTTTTTACATTTCATGGGATATACTAATTCAAATCATATTCCATTCTTTAAACTGCTATTGATTCAGTTGTTACCCCAATAGTAAGGATTTTTGGTAACTCATTTTTTATTCATTAAGTTATAATGTTTAATCTTGAAATTTTCTTAGGTTCTCCCATACTAATATTTTATTATATTTTATTTTATAATCCTATTTTTGAAAATGAATTTTTAATACAGAATAATATTTTACTTTGTGAGTTTTAAACAAAAGTAATTTCAAAGTATTAAAATGGTTCCTTTCATAATGAAAATGTTTTATCTTTGGATCTACATTTCCTATAGAAAAATTTATGTCATTTTAAAGGATACATTATTAGAGAATATTTGTAAAATTAAAAGTTTTAAAAATCTTTCACTTCACCTTTTCAATAATTACTTTTGAAAGTTCCATGTAAGTTTTTATTTTATGTCAATGTTAGAAACGTTTTTAAAATATCTTTTAAGTTTCTACCTTTAGTTTCATTTTTATATTAAAAAGTATTTACACTCATGGGATTTATTTTATATAATTTATTCTCTAATAAATATATATATTTATAATTTGAAGGATTGTAATCATGGTATCAAAAAATTTGATTCTTGATCCCTTCTTGTGTGATACCATTCAGAGCATTCTTTTGCAAGGATGTTTTTCATCCATGTAAACATACTTCTGAGTTTAATTTTTTACAATGGGGATATATATTATTTTTTTACCATCCAACTTATTTCTATGGATGACTTATGTAATTTTATTTTCCATCAACTTATATGACCCATCATCGTCTTTGTCTTTCCCAACCATTCACCGTGAATAGGCATAACTTTTCTTATAATGCCTTTTCTTTGTGAATACCTTGTTTTCCATTCCTTTGATTGAAGGATATTCACCTAGATTCCATAAATCGATTGATTCGGAAAATTATTAACTTAACCACATACCATTACTCTATATAGTTGTATGTTGGGTATGCTTACATAGAAATATATTCCATTTATTTATTAATGAATTATTAAAAATCCATATATTTTTTATTTTGATATATATGTTTATTTATTACTCAGTAAAGTTGACTATGTATTTTTTAACCACATGAATTCTTTATCTTTATGGATTATAATCATATTATCTCTTTTATTAACCTGGGGAAAATTATTGGTATTTTGTATTTTTTTCTCAAATATGGATGAATATTGGAAATGTTATTTATGTATTGTTTACTCATTATCTCATATGATGAATGCATTGAACTTAAACAAGTGATGGCTGGGGCCTAGCATTATATTTCCCCTCGATGCATTAGTAGGTCTCATGAGACAAACATGTTTGGGTATTTGGTATATTCCTTACCAATCTAGCAAGATGTCTTGACTATAGTAACGTGGACCACCCCTATGGGTGTTTTATTATCCAACACATAAACCATAAATTCCCATTTTACAATTTAATTTTTTTTTTCTAATTATATTTCAAATTTCCATTTTCAAAGTTACATTTCAATATACCATTCTAATTCTAAACACCATTTCTAAAATTTAATTTCCAATAACCAATTCCATGTACCATTTCAAATCATCATTTATGTAACCATTTTATAGGTCATAAACCCAAGGTAAGGTATTCCCATAGAATCAAATTTTCATTTTCAAATACCAATTTAAAATAAGGTAAATAAAATGGATTTTTTATATTAGGAATTTATTTAAAATCACGGGTTAAAAATGGAAATCCTACGTGACACATGATACAAACACTTATAAGGAAAGATGAAACTATGGAAAAAATATAAGGATTAACTACTAAATAAAATCATAATTTTCATAAATATATATTATATATTATTAGATAAATATTCACTATATAACATAATGACCAAATTCGTAATTGTATGGGTCTAGTGCCTTTGGAAACATGGATACACAAAAAAATGGTTCATAAGTGAACTGCATCATCTCCCACTAAGTTCTTTATAACTTGCACAATTATTAGACATATCATATATAATAACTTTATTAATAATATGGGGAAATGGAAAAATAATAAAGGTAAATCTTATATGCTAAACAAGGGTCAATAAGTGATATATCAATGATCACTTAAATAAAACCTCAACATAAGGGTATGTGAAAAGGATCATAACATTTAAAAACCATACCCAATATATTATAGATCATAATATTGAGTTATGGTTTAAATCTTGGATGTTAATAAGAAATGAATCCTAAAGGAATCAAAGAACATAATCCATGATAGCATAACATTGGCATAAAACAAAATTTTATGGCATACACAAAAGAATAGAAAATAATTTCCTTAATATTCAAGCCTCATTTACAAGACTATCATAGTTTATTGAGTTCACTCACAAAACCATCATAGAAGTTAAGGTTCACCCCCAATACTATCATAGTGGATAGATTACCTTATTGAACTGGGTTTACTCCTTATTCTAGTCATGTTTATCTTACGAGATATCCACCTTTACCCAATGAATTGGAAGAAAATATAATTCTAGACCCACCCACCATATAATGAAAATCATATAGATATGTGCCACAATATCATGAAACATTCATCATATTATAAAACATAAAAAATAAATGAGTTTCATAAACATTTCATCTTGGTATTTCCCATGGAAAAGAAATGGGTTTCATAAACATTTCATCAATTCATCATAGAATAACCCTTGAAAATTGAATGGGTTTCATAAACATATTATTATCATAATAATAAACTATCTAGAGAAATAATAAGGATGGTATAATTGTATCATATCCATAGTAAATATTAAGAAACATCAAATGATTTCATCTTAGATGGAAAATGCTTTTAAAAGATAACTTGGAATATTTTTTTTGAGGAAAATACACTTTCCACCTTGAAATTACTTATTTAAAATCTAAAAAAGTACCAAATATTAAAGAAA
This sequence comes from Viscum album, assembly GCA_963277665.1. Taxonomy (NCBI): domain Eukaryota; kingdom Viridiplantae; phylum Streptophyta; class Magnoliopsida; order Santalales; family Viscaceae; genus Viscum; species Viscum album. The sequence goes on from OY728121.1 coordinate 512,552,841, forward strand.
AAATTTTCTTTAAAAATAACTATAGAAAATTTTAATGTAATATTCAAAGCATTGAAAACTTATGATGGGTTTAAATTCCATTTATGCTATATAAGTTAAAAGAAAACATTCCTTTCACACTTTTTTAAAAAAAGTAAAAAAAGTACCTCGTTTGGAAAATGACAAGAACATTAATTTTATTTTTTTTATAAAAAGTCAATCATGGGAAAAAATGACATTAAAAAATAATTGGTTAATATTGTAAACATTATTGAAAGCATTTTTAGAAAACATTTATATAGAAGAAAAATGTTTCTAAACTGAAGAGAGAAATAAACCCATTTTTCCTTAAAAATGTTCTTTCGGTATCTTGAGTACTTAAATTGAGAAAAATGAAAGGAAAAAATTTATTATAAAGAAATAAAAATAGGATAATAAAATTCACGAGTTTATTGAGTTTAATATCATAATATTTCATCATTTGACACTTAATCATAAACTATTATGATAAACAATGAGATTGTAACATAAAACCCTTACCACTTTAGTAACTTTCAAATCAAAATTTCAAGAAAGAGAGAACCTTATATGGATAAGTATATCCCCATAATTTTAATTATTATCATTATAAAATATATTTATGTACATTATATACACCACATAAAATAAACAAGTGGTTAATATGACATGTGTCTCACAGAAGTAAAAGTGAGACGAAAATCCATTACCTTGAGTTACACTTACTTTGAAATCACTCTAACCTCCTGTATAATGAATTTAAGTTTAGCATAATTATATAAAATAATAATTTACATACTTATAATATCATAAATTATACAATTAAAATATTTTAACAACAATTTACTAATAATTACTTATTAAAATCATCGTTTCTGGGTATTAACTGTTTCATTTTTCATGAGAGTTTCAGTTTGGTAGTTCCTATACTTGTAATTTGATCATGGTTCAATAATTTAAAGAATTTTAATAATTATATAAATATCACATATATTAATTATATATATATATATATTTAGAGTCATCTATAAAGGATAGAGATAGAAAAATGAATTACACCGTTCATGGAGATGGTAAAACATACGTATGCATTAATGTTGTAATTTTTTTAGAAATATGGAAACAAAGACACTTAAATATTAATTCAAATTTATAGGAATTTTATTATATCATATATATCATATATATTAATTAAATATATCTTTATTATCATCCATGTAAATCATAAATCAATAACAAATCACATCGCTTCGTAGAGGCGGTAGTCTATATGTACGCATGAGTAACATCATTGTTTTCAAAAGGATTAGAAGGTAAGAAGGTAGATGTGATATTATAATTCAAGATATATAATTATGTCATTAATATAATATATATAATTTAAATTTATTATTATATCCATTTGTAAGAGGCGGTGATGGAAAACGAATTACATCGGTTCGTGAGGCGGTAGTCCGTCGTACACATGAATGATAGTTTCGTTTCCCATTTGATGGAAGAGGATCTAGTTATAGGTTATTATATTAACATAATAAAATATAATTATATATAATATAATAATAATATTATTTTATCATCATTAAATAATATTTTAATGAGGTAGAATAATAAATAAAATGAAAGCACACCGTTAAGAACTATACCTCTTCTCCAGAAAACTTCTTTAGGTTTATACCTAAATCATTCCTAGGATGGTTTTATGATAAAAAGGGACTCTAGATCATGGTTAGGTATTTAAGGAAGGTATTTTGTTTTTTATTTTATGAACAAAAATGTTTTTTAAGTGTGTAGAGAATAGGATTTGAGGTGTCCTTTAATAAGTGGGGGAGAGGACACCCTTAAAATGTTTGAAAATTATAAAATATATTAATATATTATTTAAAAAAAAATGGACCCAAAATGAAATTTTTTCAAATATTATATCATATAGGGTCTAAATATGTACATAAAATATAATTTATAAATGTTTTTAGGTCATTTTAACCCTTATATGTTTAGTTTAACCCCCGATAAACCTGTTTTAACCTTAACCACAGTAACAAATTTTTAATATTTTTACTATTTATTATGAGAAAAAATTAAGTTTAAATTATTAAATAATATGAATTATCATTATTAAAAATAAATAATCCATTTTATCAAATTAAATTCACATAATTGACATAATTTAATTTAAAATTAAACCTGAAAATGCGATGAAAAGTGGTTTTCCAAAGAAAAAGTTTTATTAAGTATAAAAAGTTTTTATATCCAAATTCAACATAAAATTGATTATATTGAACTAAATTAGATTAATAATAATATAATTTTACTAATTTTACTTTTAAAACTATTTTAAACAAAAATTAACTTTTTAAATGCTTAAAAGGAAAAGATAATTTTTAATAAAAATCAATATTTTCCACTATTCATCAAAAAATTAATCTTTTCAGAAAATTATAAAAAATGAAATCTAATATAATTTTTACATGTTGAATTAAAAAATTAATTTTATTTTTTCAAATAAATTTTCTAAAATTATTAAAAACTAATTATATTATTTTCTCACAAAAATCAATAAAAACCATTTTAGGGAAAAAGTTTTTTTTGAAGCATATAAATAATTTACTAAAAATATATTTTATTTATCATAAAACTTTATAAATATTTTTAAAATGTAGTTATTTATGTTAATACCAAAAATTTAATGGATAGGTTGTAACGATATACTATATTACAGTTCATTTAGACTCAGGGTTGCGTGTATCACAAGCAATTAAAGAGATTAAATTTATTTTTAAAAAATATTTCATAAAATATTGAGGTGTTACATTATACCCCCCTTAAAATTAATTTTACCTCAAAATTATATTATTCCAATATAAATAAATGAGGATATCTTAATTTTATCACATCCTTAGGTTCCCATGTATCTCCTTTGAATTTTCGATTCCTCTAGAAAACTTTAACCAATTGAGTTGTATTATTTCATAACACTCTATCTCTATGATCCAAGATTTATACTAGTTGTTTTTCATAGGAAATATCATTGTCTAGTGGTATGACCTATGAGTTTAGTACATGTGAAGGATCAAGTATGTACTTCCTTAGGAGAGATTCATGGAACACATTATGAACATGAGGGAGGTTCCATGGAAGTGCCAAGTAATAAGCTATTATACCTAATCAATCAAGAATCTCAAAGAGGAAAATATACCCAGATATAATCTTTTATTTATTTCAAAATCTCATAAATTTATTCCATATAGAAATTTATAGAAACACCTTGTCACTAAATTTGAACTGTAGATATTTCCAACAATTATCGACATAACTTTTTTGTTGACACTGAGTTGCCTTGATGTGATGTTGAATATTTAAAAATTTCTCTACCATTTCCTCTACCAGATAAGGTCCAATATATTTCTTTCTCCAACTTCATCCTAACACATTCAAGTTATACAATTATTTCTATAGAGGGATTCATAAGGATCTTTTTGAATTCTTGAGAAATCTATTGATGTAAGAAAAATCTACTAGAGGAAGGTTTTGATCCCAACCACTTTTGAAATAAATTGAACAAGATATCAACATATCATTTAGGGTTTGAATTGTTATATCAAAATAATCATATATTTGAGGATGATAATAAGTACTAAAACTAGACTTTGTATCCTGATCCTATTGAATACATATAAAAAACCATGAGGTAAATATCATATCCTAATCACATATAATAGAATATGGTACTACATGAAACCTTACCATTTATTGAATGTATATTTTGGGAAGATGTTTAGGGAAAAAATATTCTCTAATATTAATGAAGTTTTCTAAATTTGTAAGGAAATTAACTACAACCTAAATATCATTATGGCCTTTAGACGTTTTGGGGATTCCAATGATAGAATCCATGGTGATGCTTTCCCATTTCCATTCTGGTATGGGTAATGTTTGTAACATACCATTAGACTTCTATCTCTCATAATTTACTTACTAACATTCTAAGCACCAAGATACATACTTTTCAATATCTCTCTTTATATTGTACCACCATAAATACTCTTTCAGATCTCTGTACATCTTCATACTTCCAAGATGAATAGAGAGTGTTGAACTATGATCCTCATCCAATAGTTCATTATTTAAATATTGTATGAGAAGAAAACTTACACAGTTACCAAACCTTATCATTACATCACAATCAAAGTTAATCTCAGGAACATTTCTCACTTTCTTATTCATTTATACATCTTCCTTCTGTGCCTCTTTAATCCTCACATGGATAACTGGTTTTACACTCATTAGAGAAGGATAGGATTTCTCCCCTCCCTTCAATATTTACAGATCCATCCTATGAAAATCCTAATATATTGGATCTTTTTTGATTCTCATCATAGATAATATACCATGATCCTTTTGACTTAGATAATCTTCCACCTTATTCAATTTCCCATGGTGGTAATGTATTGAAAATTCATAATCTTTAATCAAATTCAACCATCTTCTCTGGCATAAATTCAGATCTTTCTATATGAAAATATACTTCAAAATTTTATGATCGATATATATATAAAAAATTTATCCATAAATATAATTCCTCTATATATTTAAATAAAAAATTACCATATATAACTCTAAATCATGAGTTGGGTAATTTTTCTCATGAACCTTCAATTGTCATGTGACATAAGCTATAACAATATCATTCTACATGAGAATTCATCCTAGTCTATTTTTTTATATATCACCATAGATTAAAAGTCCTTATCTACTATAGGGTAAAGTTATCATAGGTTCACTGACCAAACTTCTCTTCATTTCCTTGAAATTTTCCTCACATTCATCTATCCAAAGAAACTTGGCTCCCTTTTGAGTTAAATTGGTGAGTGGATTAGAAAGTCGTGAGAAATTATTTATAAAGAATTAATAATATCCATCCAAACTAGGAAAAATTAAAATCTCATTTATAGTGGTTGGTCTATGAAAATATTCAATAATTTTATTATTTGATGGATCCACCAATATACCATCGCCTGAGATTATATAAACAAAAAATGAAAATTTTTCTAGAAAAAATTCACACTTTTTAAAATTTCATACAAATTATCCTTCCTTAGGGTCCTTAGTACCATAATAAAGTGATATAAATTATATTCCTTGATATTTTAATATATAAGAATATATTCTATAAAGAATACCAAAAAATTACCAAGGAAATCTTTAAGGACTCTATTCATTAAATCCATGAAGATAGTGGGGGAATTAATAATACCAAATGGAATCAATATATATTTATAGTGTATATACTTAGTATGGAATTCTATATTGGTTATATAATACTTATTAAGCCTTAACATTTGACATCAAGAATTAATATCATTATTTTAAAAGTATTTAGTTTCACACAATTGATTAAACAAGTCATCAATACAGGGTAGAGGATACTTTTTCTTAATTGTGATCTTATTAAGTTCTCAATAATCAATATAGATCCGAATTGATCCATATTTATTATTTAAAAAAATAATAGGTACACCCTAAATTGAATCAATTGGATGAATAAATACCTTTTTAAGATTCTCCTAGAGTTTCTTCTTCAATTTATGTAACTTAATAGAGGTAATTATATATGGAGTCTTTGAAATAGGCATAGAACTAGGTATTAGTTATATTGAAAATTTAACTTCATGATTTGGAGGAAGACTAAAAAATTCTTTTAGAAAGACATCAAATGACTCCCACACAAAAGGAATATATTTATTGTTGAGTTTCTTCCCAACCATATAAGATAAACACCCCTTTTGAAAAGTAATCAAGACCCATATGAGGGATGCGATTTTCATTGGAAGTTTATACTTATAATTATACTGATAGATGGTCATAGGTTGGTTTGGAATATCAAATGTGACTTTCCTTCCTTGATAATTGATGTGATATATATATATAAATAAATCCAATATATTCCTAATATAACATCAAATTAAACTAGAGGGAGAATAAGGATATTTAGAAGAATCACATTCCTAAAAACTTCAATCAGAGAATAATAATAGACTTGAGATGTTTTCACGAACCAAGTTAGAGTTCCATTTAACCCGACACCCAACCAGGTTCATGGCATGGACCGAAGGGAGTTCCTGATCCCCAAAAGTCAAAAAATAGTTCCTAGGTATCAAAAATATACTTTGAGAATGATTTCACCATTGATTTAAAACCATAAACAACCAATATGAATAGACATCACAATAATAAATAACCAAAACCAAACAAGGAACAAATATTATCATATTCAAGATTTTACAAATTTAAACAAAACTAAAAAATACTACAATAGAAGGTTTTTTTCAAAACCTCCAAGAAACATGAGGGCATCAACCTCAAGATGCCACCACCAACACGTACAACAAGAGGAAAACTAGCAACCGAGATCCACCATCACCACGAAACATCTTTCTTTTACCTGGGTCATACATAAAAAAGTCTACAAACACCCAAAGGTGTATGTAGGGTGTGAGAAAAATACCAGTAGGATTCAACTAAAAAGAAAAGGTTCAATGCTATAACATTAAAATAAACATTAACATGAACATTTATATAAAAAACCTTTATAACATTTTCAACAAATTTTTTTAAGGGAAACCATTCTCAAGGAAATACTTTCAAAGGAAACAATTTATAAACCACTTTATTTGAAATAAATAAAATATATACAAGGTCTAACTTATGTTTAAGGATGTCACCACATATAATAAGAATCATGTCTCAAGAGAGCACCATGGGTAAATCCCTAAGGATAATTAGCACTAGCGGGACCCTAGAAAGCTCATACCTCAGTGAAAGGTCATATAGAAACCACAACCATAAAATTTCTCATGAAAGAGCCACTAGGAGGGAATATCCCATGGGCCCAATGGTCTCTAATCATGTCACATGTTTATTTATTTTTGTAATCATCAATCATGCTAAGTGAATTAAGGCTTTTCCACTTCCAAGTCAACTAGTGTCAATCCACTAGAAGAATCCAGGTTTTCCACTTCCAAATCACTAGTGTACTTGTTCTAGTTCACCCACCTAGTTACCTAGGATTGCCTTTGTTCTTAGTAACAAGTCCCATATCACAAAAATCACCAATTTCACATATACGTTTCAAACATTACAAACACATAAGGAAATCACTACTTTAGAAAATCTTTACATGGAAACTACCATTTCCCATAAATAACACACTTTCCATTTTACTCACACCAAAACCATTTGGAAAAACCTTTTTCACCACTTTAACAACCAGAGAAACTAATTTTTCAATATAATAAGAAAAGAACACAATTAATTCCAACCGTTTACATGGGAAAATCCCATTTCAATTTCACACATAAACCAAGTTCACTTTAAAACATGCTTCACATCATTTACATATTTCAAAATTCATATTTAGAGGTGAAAAAAAATCTAAAATTCCAAAATAATCCATTTTCCATTGAAAAAACACTTTCAAACACGTTCTCACCATAAGTGCCTTTAAAAACCCATTTTTTACCTTCCAAACAAGGCATAAAAAACTTTCAAGAAACACTACCATAAATCTTACACAAATCATAACAATTTTCCTTTATAAATTCCACTTTCATTATATGTGCATCATAAAACCTTTCCAAAACATGTTTCTCACCACATAAGAAATTAATAGAACACATTTATGGAGCCAAACAATCATATCAAAATCATAAAAAAATGTTAGAGCATGTAACCACCTACCTCATGTATAGAAACTTTCAAAAAATGATGCAAAACCTTAACTACACCACCACACAACCCTAAAAAATAAATATTGAAAAACCAATATCAAGATACCCCCCATAAACACAATATCAACCCCTCTCTAGGTCAAATAAATCACTGAAAAAAAAGAACCCAAGAAAGGGGAAAGGAAAACTCTATAAATATGGGAGAATTAAGAGAGAAACTGCTTAATTAGAGTTTCCTTGAATTTACCAGACAAAAATAACCCAAGGAATGGTGCTCAAGAGGTCCAAGGAATCTTGGAGGGAGCTCAAATGACTTAAAATCACATATTGGGCAGATGTAAGAGGAAATAGGGTTGAATCTCAAGAGGAAACAAATATAATTTTTAGATTTTTAATTACCTAGACAGGTCACATAGTTTTCCCACATGGGTTTCCAAACCATGTAGAAACCATGAACCCCTTACTTCCTGAGGGAATATTCCTCACGGTTATCCCTCACAATTTACAAACCATGTTCTTACTATGCAATTAGCCATTGTCCAAAATGTCACTTTGGCCATATAGTTTCCTAAGCAAGGTGCACTATTACCCCCAATCATTCACCACTAGTGCACCACCTACTGTAAAGCCAATTTTTTTTTATTTTTCATCAAAAATACTTGGGAAAACTAAGAATTAACCAAGGGAAAAAATTAAACAAAGTAATAACTCAAAAAACAAAGTCACTGATTTGATAATTCTCCCTACTATGAAAAATTTCCACCACTATAATTTCATTCCACGGTTTTATCCGAAAACAAAAACAGATACTCCTACACAACTTGAGAAAATTACTAATAAACATAAAAAAGAGGTGAAAGAAAGAACACCATGAATTGAGACATAGATTCATAGGATTTAACTCTATAGGATAGAAAAGACTCCCTACCATACACCTTCAGCACAAAAAAATCCACAACACCTCTAGTTGATCAATCAAAATAAAAGTAATTCTCACAACCGTATAATCCAAACTCTTAATCCAAGAACACCTCAGACATTACCAAATTAAACTCATTACTCCCAACTGAAACAAGAAAACAAACCCAAACCACTTCTAAAAAATCATTGAAAAACTCAAACAACAAATTTTATAATTCTTGATTCAAATAAAACTATTGTGCGCACTCTAAAAAACCCACATTTACTTGGAATGAAATCTCAGAGAAAATATCTTGAAACAAAACTTATCAATGTCAAGAAACACTAGATAATGAATGGGATTATGAAAACAGGAGGACCAAATTGATTCCCACTATGAAAATTCAACTAACATTGACCAACATTATAGGTAACACCAAAGAGATCTAGGGTGGGTCTTCCCACCATATAAATTAACAATCCGCTTAGGAAAACTGGTGTGGAACAAACAAGAGAACCCCACTATGGACCAAACCCCCACTATAAGGGGTCAGATAAAAGAAACTCTAAATTAAGTGGAAATCACTTCAAAATATACCATACCCATGGGACACGACCATCCTCAAATGAGAACAAACCAAAACTAAAACTGATTCACAAGGATGACCACACAAGGAAAACCAAATGGCGACTCACATATCAAAAGACACAACCACAGTAAATATATGAATATAAGACCAACCAAATTTTTTCATTAGGAGGAATTTACAAAAATAAGGAAAATAAAAAAAACAACATTAAACTTCCCACACCCAAATAGTGGAGGCCAAAGCTGCATCAAGGTTCCCCACACCCTCGGTAGTTTTCTGATTGTGCACTAGCTTCACTCCAAGTCCTATATCTAGAGCCCTGATGTTTTAATAATATATTGAATCATAGTAAAGATTAGAAAATCCTTGGCTAGAATGAATTATTTTGGCTTCATGAGAAACCCCTCAACACTATAGGTGGAACCAAAAGAACACAACACCCCATGAGATTCACTTTTCTCCAACATGGCACTACCACCAAGATAAGGACTCAAAAGACACACTCAAATCATAATCTTTAACTATGAATTAGAAAAAATATAAACAAGATGACCATGACGCACACCTCCATTAAAAACAGGAATACATACTTCCATTAAATTTAGAGATCCAAAAAGATTCCACAACACCTACTATTTAACTTTAATGAAAATATGACACTACAAGACACCATCATAAATGACCATAACAACCAAAGAATCTTCATAAGGACATGGACATTAAACCGATCCTTGAACAACACACTAATCCTACAAACAGACATGATATCTTCTTAAGATAAGAATTTCCACTCCGATGGAACAATATAAATGTATGCCCAAAAGTAGATAATGAAGTATAGAGAGGCATTTTTAATCCCAAAAAAAAAAACACCAAAAGATTTAGGAAAATTCCCCATATCTTTAATGGAACTCCCTTCCCCACATCCAGATACTAGAAAAAAATAGGCTGCCTTAAGAAATCCTTCTTAACACAACATCAACACGAACCACATGCCTCATCTCATCATAAAAAGAGGTAAAATCAAACTCTAACACCTTCAATCATAAATGTGGAAACTTCAAACAACTTATAAAACTCAAGGAAACTAGAGTTTCATTAAATTTTTCCCACATCCACTCTTCCGCCATGAGAGGATCCTCTTGACCATAAGAGAGAGAAGGATTCAACTTCTAAAACTCAAGGAGAAAATCTATGGTTTAATCAACTAGAGGGTCTACCAATAGTGAAATACCTATGGACACACTTTGAATATCCATAAAATCTTTGTGGGGGAATACACTAGCTAACAAAAAAAATAGATAACTTAAAAAAACTAATCCATCATCCAAAAATCACCAAAAACAAACAATGAACACACAAAGGGAACCAACACAAAATCTTCCCATTTTTTTTCAAAAGGACCCACTAACCATGATTTCAAAACCAAATCATTGACATGAATGCATACTTGAAACACCATTCAAACAAAAAGGGTTATCAAACTCAAAAAACCTTGTAAGATACATTATCAAATCACAAGAAGAAACACCACACAACCACTGGTTATCAAAACATCACATATTCCCTTAAAAATAGTTTTGAAAATAAAAAAATATTAGTAGGCTGCACACTAACCAATGGTATTCTATAGAGACTCACACATGTATATTCTCACACCAAACTGATCACCCATCAACTCATGTGAATCCAAACAGTCATTCACTCATGCCATTAACCATCCACATTTCAACACATATCCATGCATGTTGTCACTCAAGGAAATACTAAAGGTCAAAACAAAACTTCTCCACTTTCCAAAACAAAAAATTCAAATAATGTATTCAACTTATCAATTTATTTCCCATTTCAAAATTCATAAAAATTTTCAAAATTTTAGTTACCACCATGTCAAAATAACAATAAAATCCCATATATCAAATCATTTCATCTTTTCTCAAAATAAAATCTTGTGGATTCTATTCAAAAATTCATTTCGTCCCATTTCAAAATATTTTCTGCAGCACAAAAAATCCGATTACATAAAAACCCATTTGATTACAAACTCATCTATTCTTATTTAAAAAAACTTTCCAAACCCCTTTTGAAAATAAATTATATTTTTTAAACAACCAATTTCAATAATCCCCAAGTTTTGGTTTAAAAAACTTATTTCTCAATAAACTCATTCCCCCTCTATCCAAAAATCATTTTACAAAAATCCACTTTTCTAAAGCTTCCTTCAAAATGATTATGAAAATAAATTTTTCTATATTTCCAAAACTAAACCATTTAAACTTTAAAATCCAAGTTTCAAAATTCTAAAATAAGAGTTTTCAGGACAATTTTCAGAATAAAGAAAGACCTAAAACAATTCACAAGGGGAAACTAGTGTTAGTTGATTACTTTTACATATGGATGGCGGCCACATTCTAGTTGCACCACCATCACATAGAGTTTTATAGGACCATATCCTCAGATCTACATGAATTTCTAGGCCCTATGATCTCATAGAGACCACCATCCCAACTCCCACTTCATTTCCCAAACATCAACCAAACAACAAGAACCAAATGACCCAAATAAAACCCGAGTTCCCATGGATATTTGAGTCCCATATTGAGGTGTACTGGACATAAACCCTAATTGAAACTAGATCCTCAAGTTTTGATAGTACTAAATCCTATATATCCAGACTCTTCCCCAAATAACATGACCTAGAAAGAGCATACCTACTCTGTTACCATTTTGTCACGAACCAAGCTAGAGTGCCATCCAACCTGACACCTAAACTAGTCCATGGAATGATATGAAGGGTGTTCATGATCCATGTGTAATGAAAAATAGTTCTTGGGTATCAAAAATATAATTTGGTAATGATTTCACCCATGATTTAAAATTATGAAAAACCAATAGGAATAAACATCACAATAATAAATAGACAAAACCAAACAAGAAACAAAGATTATCATATTCAAGGTTTTACAACTTTAGAAAAAAATAAAAAATACTATAATAGAAGTAAACCAAAAAATATCCCAAAAACCTCTAACCAACATGAGGGCATTACCCTCAAGACACCACCACCAACACCTGAAATAAGAGGAACACTAGCAACCGGGACCCACCATCACCACGATATGTCTTTCCTTTACCTGGGTAATACATAACAAAGTCTATATACACCTAAAGGTGTATGTAGGGTGTAAGAAAAATCCCTATAGGATTACACCAAAAGGAAAAGGTTTCATTCTATACCATTTAAAGGAAAATCAAGATTCAAATTTATATAAAAATCCATTATAACATTTTCAATAAAACATTTTAAGGGAAAACCATTCTTAAGGAAATACTTTAAAAGGAAACCATTTATAAAAAAAATTATTTGAAATAAATAAAATATATACAAGGTCCACAATATGTTGATGGATGGAACCACATCTAATAGGCATCATGTATCAAGAGAGAACCGTGGGTAAATACCTAAGGGTAACTAGTACTAGCGGGACCCTATAAACCTCATACCTTAGTGAAATATGGTGTAGAAACCACAACCAACAACTTTATCATGCACGATCCACTAGGAGGGAACATACAATGGGACCAGTGGTCTCTGATCATGTCATATTTTTAGTTAGAGTTATAATCATCAATCATCCTATGTGAATCTGTGGTTTCCACTTCTGATTTAACTAGTGTCAATCCATTATAAGAATACTAGTTTTCCACTTCTGAATCACTAGCGTACTAGTTCTACTTCTCCAACCTAGATACCTGAGATTCCCTTTGTGCTTAATACTAATTAATATATCACAAAAATCACCACTTTCACATATAAATGTCAATAATTACAAACACATAAAGAAATCACCAATTTAAAAAATCATTACAGGAAAGCCACAATTTTCTATAAACAACCCACTTTCCATTTTACACACACCAAAACTATTTGGAAACACAATTTTCACCACTTTCAAAACCAAAGAAACCCATTTGGAAAGATCACAAGAAAAGAACACAATTAATTACAACCATTTCCATGGGCCAAGCCCCTTTCAACCTCACACATAAACCAAGTTCACTATAAAATATGCTTCACATAATTTATATAATTCACAATTCACATTTATAGGTGCACAAAAAAATCGAACATGCCAAAATAATCCATTTTCCATTGAAATCCCACTTTCAAACATGTTCACACCATAAGTGCCTTTGAAACCCATTTCACACCTTCCACACAAGGCATGAAACACATTCAAGAAACACTACAATAAATCTTACAAAAAACATAACAATTTTAATTTATAAATTCCACTTTCATTATATGTACATCATAAAACCCTTCAAAAACATGTTTTTTTACCACATAATCAATTCACAGAACACATTTATGGAGCCAAAAAAGTACATCAAAATCATTTAAAAAATTTAGAGCATGAAACCGCCTACCTCAAGTATAGAAAATTCTAGAAAATGATGTGAAAACCCAACTGCACCACCACACATCCCTAACAAGGAAATATTGATCCACCAATATCAAGATATCCCCCAACAACAGAAGATAAAACCCTCTCTAGGTCAAATAACCTGCTGAAAAACAAGAACCCAAGAAAGGGAAAAGGAAAACCCTAGAAATATGGGAGAATCAATATAGAAACCACTTAATTGGTGTTTATTTTAAGTTATCACACTAAAATCACCCAAGGAATGGTTCCTAAGAGGTTTAAGGAATCTTGGAGGGAGCTCTGATGGATGAAAATCATATATGGGGTAGATAGATGAGGAGATAGTGTTAAATAATGAGAGTACACAATGGAAATTTTTAGATTTTTAATGAATTGGAGAGGTTGCACAATTTTTCCTCATGGTTTTCCAAATAGCGTGACAACTACGCACCCCTTACTGCCTAAGAAAAACATTCCACATGATTAGCCCACATGATTTACAAACCGTGCGCTAAATTTGTGGTTAAGCACTATCCAAAATATCACTTTGGATGTACGGTTTCCTGGGAAAAGTGAACAGTTTCCCCCAACCATGTTTCAACCATGAACCACCTGATGTTAAGACATTTTTTTTTTCATTTTTCTTAAAAAAACACTTGGGGAAATAGAGAATTAACTAAGGGATAAAAATTAAACAAATGAATACCTCAAAACAAAGTCATAGATGTGATAGATGCGATCATAATTCCATTAAGGGTTTTCACTACTAATTCAACATATAATTGTTTAGGTAGTATTGTGATACCTTTAGAAAATTATTTGGATATAAAATAGTGGTTAAATCTAGAATCAAAGAATACATTAGTAGTTTTAAAATGGATAGTAAGTGTATGTTTTACCACTTTTTTATCCACATTAACAATAGTGATCACATGAGATTTACATTTTCTCTAGGATTAAGAGGTAGATAACATTGAACATCATAATTAACCTTTATATTTGGTCACTGGTTAGCATAATTCCCATACTCCTTAAATTTAGAATACTGGAGCGTGGGTGATGAATTATGTGGATCTTTTAATTTATTCACATATTTAGCTAACTTCTTCCAAAAAAATTGATATTCAACTTTTCGATGACCTTTATTTACACACTTAAAACATTTATTAGTCCCTTTAAGACAATTTCCACCATGTTTCCTTAACACTTTTAGAATAAGGTAAATATATTATTCTTATCTCCATGGTTTCTAAAATTTCATTTGGATTCCATATTTCTTTTCTGATCAAAACTATAAGATATATAGGAAACTATAATATATATTTACATATTGATAGAACATATAATGACTTATTTATAGATACTAAAGTATCTTATGGATAAAACCCTTAATATACTTCATTTTAAGCCACTAATGAATCAATCAACCTTACTTTGATTTTGAATGATAATACCAGAAGTGTACCTCGCAAGTCTTGTTAAATTTACCTCATTAGTACTTACATATTCATTATCCTTCTACTTTAGATCAAGGAATTCCATCTCAATTTTTGTATGAATAATAAAAAGACATTAATTATTGAAAAATAATCTCTTAAACTCATCCCAATTCATGGAGTCAATTTATTCTTATTGTATCATGTTCTTGATAAGACTCCACCATTGATATGCTTCACCTTCTAAATGATAAACAACCAAAATAATATTTTTCATGTTCCAAACACTAGAGAGGTGAAAATATATTTTTAGTGGTATTGATCCATTTCTAAGCCTCGACTGGATCAAAAACCCACTGATAATTATATTTCATGCATATATCACTACACCAAAATCAATGTTTAGTGGCATTTTAGTAAACCACCACTAATATTTTTTAAATAATTCAGCATCAATTTATTAAAAAACACTACTAAAAATTTTATTTTTTTTCAAAAGTCCGACACTTCTCCCCCTAACCCCCCACTCCACTGACCCACACAACCCCCCCGACCCCCAAAACCCTACCCTTACCGCGCCTCACCGCCAGTCCTGAGCATTTCTACCCCTCGCCGCCAGTCCCAAGCCTCATCGCCAATATAGTATTGATATTTATTGATGGGTTGGTATTTTTGTTTTCATTTTGGAGTCATTCAATAGAAGTGTATTGTAAAATTAGGGATATTTATTAGTGTGATAGTTTTTTATGATGAAGTTTTGGTGTTTTTAATGATTTGGGTTAGATTTGGGAGCTATGACTTAGACATGGTATGGTTGAATTGGGATATTGTTAGAAGTGTGTTTAAAATTATGTATAATTTATATGATATCTGTTTAGTTATTTGGGTTATGGAGATGGTTAGTTTTGGGGATTTTAGGTGAGTTTCAAAGATTATTATTATTCATATAATTGATTACTCAATTCATTTATTGACAATATAGAGGAAATGAGTCTTTATATATATGTTTATTGAGACTTATCTAAATTGAAAAGTGATATTTTTGGGAGGATATAATGTTTTTACCTTATTACCTTGATTGTGGTGTCATTAAGGTCTTATATTGAAAATTTGAATAGAAAAAAAATTCAATAGTTTCAATTTTTGATTCTGATTGAGGGGTATTCTTTTGATAATGGATTCAAAATTGATTTAGGTTATTGAGTTTACATTCTAAGTTATTTTGTAATGAGGTTTGTGGTTTGATGTGTCAATTGGGGATTTAGGGTACTGACAATGAGTTTCCACATATATTTTATAATTACAAGTGACATTGGGTACCTGGTGGGAGTTAAATAGTTAACGTTGGACTTGTAAGAGTCCCGTGTATCCTAAGAGTGAAACCATGGACCCCATATTTATCCTTTTCCCCTTTTCTCCCTTAATCCCACTCTTAACTATCCATATAGGAGCCCCCTTTGAAATGTGGTATTGGGCATGCTGAAATATCATTTATATGTTTACATGATTGATGCATTTTGTATGCTTCATGTGGTCCCAGTGGGGATTTTACCATTATTGGTGGTAATTAGGTTTGATTTAGAGTGTGTGGTTCAATGAAAAAAATGGTTGGTTATAATGATATGTGATGTCGAATGATGTGTGATATAGTTGTGTGATGATCATGGTTATGGTGATGATGTGTGAAGCAAGAGCATGGAGTTGGTATGTGAATTATGTATGGGGTTTTGTATTGGATTGGTTGTTTCCTATTAGTTATAGATTTATTGAAAAGTCTCATTCTAAAATTAAATTAAATTAAAATGTATTAAGTTTATTGTGGATTGAAATAAATGGATGATAGAATAAATTATATTGTGCATGTTGAAGGTGCATTATGTTTTCCTCTGGTGCATGTTTATTTTTTTATATGAATAAATTAAAATAATATATTGTTTTGATATTAAACATGTAAAATCATTTAATATAGGTCATGTTTATTGTTTTTATATGAAACATATCTATGGTTATGATGTAGAGAATGATTAGTGTATAAATATGGAAAAATTTGTGTTTCTCTATCATTAATTGATTTAATTGTGATTACATTAGGTTTCCTTATTTTAAATTTCACATATATAACCTTGATTTTGTTATGAATATCATATGAAACATTTGGGAATTATCTTATAGGTTTCATCTTGAAACTTGTTTACTAGAATCCATGTTGGGTCATCAGGTGCTAACCAGCTTACCCCAACACTTAACCTCACCTGTTTTGA
The DNA here is from genome assembly GCA_963277665.1 of Viscum album. NCBI lineage: Eukaryota > Viridiplantae > Streptophyta > Magnoliopsida > Santalales > Viscaceae > Viscum > Viscum album. The sequence continues at coordinate 512,570,179 of OY728121.1, forward strand.
TCAATTCCAGTGATATATCTATTGTAGACACAATTCATTAGAGTTCCATTAGAGAATGGAATTTCAATATCTTATGCTTACCATAATAAAAATCATAAGGGAATGTCATCACAATATCCAGTGATAATCATATAGAAAATACATCACATATAACATGATATTTAAAGATAGAATATCAATATAAAAACTCTCTCACAAGTTGAATTTTTTGAATTATATGTTCTGAATTTAATTTTATTTGATTAAATGATAGGAATTCTAAGGAGGAAGTGTTATACTGTTCCATGGACCACACTGACAAATGAAGATCCATCTATCTACCTCCCTACAGCATCTGAGACACCATCTATTTCCCCCTGCACCATCTCTTACACCCTCCGTGAGTGTTTGATCAGCAGCTCGGTTGATACCTTCCCATTCAGTAGCCTCAACAGTGAGGGAGCATGGCACCACTCCCGGTTCTTCATGGGAATACTATAGAGTTACTGTTATAGGTACAAACTTTAATATGAATAAATTTATTGCACTTTTTTTATACTAACTATTTGTTCATAAAAGATGGAAATAATGCGACTATGGAGAAAAATATGAAAAGTTTATATGTATGGAATATGACTGGAATAAAGATATTTGTCCCATTTGATTCCTATAGGGTCCCTACAGATGACGCTACAGGATTACTTGGTCAGATTCTAGGTTAGCTGGCCACAGATTTGGGTTCCCTTCCGATTACATATGATGATTGGAGGCACATGACTTCATCTTGGAAGAATGATGTTTTTATTCAAAAATAAAGGTAATTTTAATACATTATGGTGTAATTGAATGTCAGTATATTATTAAATTCTAATATTTTCTAAATGAATTTCTGTGTACATATGTTTTTCTACTTTACGGTTGCTGATGTTCTAGCACGAAAGTGGACATTGAAAAATATGGGCAAGAAATAGAAAGACTTTAAATGGATATTATGGGATGATGTCAACGATACTTCATTGAGCACCCAATAGATGTTTGAAAAGGTACCCAAAGGGGTGCCTAGAGAGTAATGGAAAGTTTTTATTGACAAAACTCGTGATGAGAAGCACATGATATTTAAATATATATTATTATATTTATCTCATTTTACATTTATACATGTATGTGAAAAATATATGACATTGCATACATTATTATTAAATTACATTTTATTTATTTCAGGATCTTTCAAGGAAGAATTCATCAAGCTAGGCTAAGAAAATAATCCCTCACACTGCAGGGTCAAAGTGTTTTTCTAGAAGCCGACCGACTCTGGTAATATTTTCATTAGTTTAAATATTTATAAGAAAATATTATCTGTTTGATATATTAAATTTTTGATTTATCTTTTTTTAATGCAGTCATAGAGTTTAGAGCACCAATAATCCCAAACAGAAGTGTGGTTGGATGTTCATAAAAAATATGATGGGAGTTTTGTTAATGAGACTACCAAATAAGTTATGGAATGAATTCATTTTTCATTATAATAAATTATTATAAGTTATCAAAATTTTAATATATATTTCTTATAATATGAATGATATTTGATTTATAGGTAAAAATTAAAGAACTATGGGATGCCAATCTAGCGTAGTTCTACTCAGTCTCCTAGGATGACCTAGTTGGTAATGTGATTGGGAAGGAGCCTCCTGGTTGAGTGCGCGGGATGGTTTTGGGACCCTTACCATCTAATGTATTTAGTAGGCCATCGAGGATTGAAGTTGCATATAATCCTAGTTATAGTTGAGATGATCAAAGAGATTATGTTTCTATGAAAAAGACAATTTAGGAATAGGGGGCTCAAATATCCACTTTGTAGAAAGCGTTGGTTGATTTATATCAGAAGAGGACCAGATCTGTCCCAGGTGATATTGCATCGATGACGGGTGGTGAGCAGGTAAATCACACAACTTCAAATTATTTAGTTTGAAAAAATTTATTGGTTTTAAGTTTAAATATAAATATACAACATTATTTAATTTTCAATATAATTATCTTACAGGTTCCGGTAGCAGGAAGTAGAGATGGAGGTAGAGAGGGTGACAAGTAGTGTTCATTATCGGACAACGATTAGTGGACTTGTTGATATGTTGAAAAAATATGGAAACAAAGGGTTTGTTCATGTATCATGTATCATGTATCATGTGTGGCACAAATTAGTCACCTAACATTTTCATGACCTAACATTTTCATGATTCCCCATGTTTAATAAAGGCATTGGAATTTGATATGGCTTGATGATTTAATAAGGCAGTGAGTCTAGAATTGGCGAAGTATGAAGTTGGTGGAGTATGAAGTAATCTATCTTCCATACGGAAGACATAGATATTTAATAGTTTCATTTGAGTTATGTTAGGATGTGTATATTAGTATTTTGGACTAACTACTATGTTGTTTATTTGATTCATTTTTTTCATGTTGGAGACACAATCCCCCTAGCTGTGTCATTTAAGAATGGGCCGCACAAATGTTGGGTCGACCATTGACCACATTAAAAACATGATAATGATCACTTCTTAGAATAGATCCTTTTAGGTGTGTTCCCTAGATGGTAGGTGAGCCTATTTTGGCCACATGCCATCACTATAGGGGAGAATAATACTTTGGATGATGGTGAAGATCCAAATTGGGAGCGACACCACTATGTGCTTGAGCACATTGAGTGAGCCTATATATATGAGATATGATCATGTAATCATCTTATTATCAACTAGCATATATATATATATATCCATAATAAATTTTAATTTTTAATTGTCAATTCTGAGTTGCAATACTCCCACTATAAAAATTTCCTATTTATGCAAAACCTCAATATCCTAATAGTGCTCCCAAAACATTTAATATGTTACTTAGGAGGATATTACCCTTGGTGATAATTTTTTTGAAATGGTAGAAATACAATTGACCAAGCTCATACTGTTTAAACTAATTTTTCTTTTATAAGCTCTTAGAAACCATTAAAATGCACCTTTATCAACCCACCATGTGCCTGAAGTGGTTCCCCACTGACCACATACTACTTTTAGAAATTAATCATACTGAACTGCTTTTGGTTGTGTATTTTTCGAGAACAATTGTAACGACCCGAAATTTTGAATAAATCTTGTTTCCTAATTTTGTGTGTTGTTTTGTTTTATTTTTATACTCAAGAAAAAAGTTTCATTTGATAACATGAGTATAATTAAAATGAGATCGTTGGGTTTTGACTGTTATATGACCATTGGTCAATATGACCGCTGTAAACTAAACATTTTGATTATTTTCTCTAAATACAAGTAATCTTGGTTAATTAATATAGAAAGAAGATTCGATGACCTCACCCAGTAGTCTTGGACCGATCTAAGCCCATCTAACAGAATTTGGGAAGGAGGTAGCACCACTGGGCTTTGCCCTGGACCAAACCTAAGCTGAACTTCATCGTGTGAAGCTAGAACGAGATTGCCTTCGTGAGAAGTTCAAACTGATAGAAATTACTACTCGTGCGATGTTGGCCGAGCCTCCCTCAGATTCTCTCACCTTAGCACACCTTACACTTAGGTCCTATGCTGGTGTGATAAGGGGCTATGTAAGGAGACCGTAACTGCCTTGTGCAATCCTTTGTTTTAAATAAAAATTTTGATTTCTTCTTATGATGATGTTTATGAATTTTCAGATGTCCAGATAAACATAGTATGCATAATTTTGATGAATTTTAGAAAAAGGATATTTTAAAAATGTTTAGGTAAACCTTAAATAATTAAAAATGTGTAATGATTTTCAAAAAATGATCTTCTAGAATTATGTTCAGTACGAAATTTAGAGTCTAATAAGATCAAATTAATTTTCAATGAATAGTGAATTATGAATAGTGATTTTATGCTTAGGATTAGTAATGTGACCAAATGGATTAGTAATCTCACTTAAAGAAAGTATTAAAATAAGCTAGGCACTTTGATTAAGTAATGCGATTCAATAAAATGGTTAAATAACGGTTTCATAAATTATTATTCAAGTATTAGTTTTTTCGGGTGAATAGTGTTTTTTTAATTAAAAATTTAATTAAAAATATTTAGAAAATTATTTTTATAAAATGGACTTCATTTTTGAACTCAGAGCATCGATATTATATTAAGGTAATTTTTGGGGATTTTTCTGAAAAAAATGAATTTTCGGTGAATAGTGTTTTTTAATTAAAAATTTTAATTAAAAATATTTAGAAAATTATTTTTATAAAATGGATTTAATTTTTGAAATCAGAGCATTGATATTTGGTTATGGTGAAATTTTGGGATTATTCTGAGAAAGTTGAATTTTTGATGAATAGTGAAAATACAGTTTTTAAGTTAGGGGTGTTTAATGACATCATTAAATGATGTATTAAGTATGTAATCAATATGGTCGAATTATTAATAGTAAGATAAGGTATGAGGTGTCCCAAGTGGCCAATACCATGGGCAAATACCATGGGAAAGCCCATGGTTTTTCCAAAACCACTAATGAGGTGTCCCTTGGCCATTAATGCCTTGTCCCCTCACTTTCCCTATAAATACCAAGCCATCCTCTCATCCATTCGACTCCCCACTCTCCCCCAATGAAGTTATGGTCTCATTACCTCCCAAGGAGTCCTACCAAGGTGCCCCCAAGCCCTCAAAGTCCCAACCTTTGAGTTTTAAGAGTTACGTTTTAAGGTAAGGGATCCAACCTCTCTCTTTCTTTTCAAGAAATCTCTTTTATGTAATTTCTCTTTTTGATCCATGTTCTTATGTTAAAGGATGTTATTTTATACTCCTCTTACTGACCTTTTCATGTTAATATAATTAGAGATCCCCTCTTACTCTCATCATTTCATTTTATGAAAGTTTAAGTGGTGCCGTTAGGCTGCCAAATTTTTTGTAACAGATTCTTTCACCCTTCTCGTTTTCAAGATTTATTTTCATGTAAAGTCTTTCAAGTTCCTTTTTATTATGTTGGGTTATAATATCTATATCTATCATACTGATATTTTATGATCATATGATGAGAGACCCCATTTTATCTCTTCAATTCAGTATTTTGAAGTTTTAAGTGGCGCCGTTAGGCTGCCGAATTTTTAAGGGATTCTTTCACCCTTCTCGTTTTCAAGATCTATTTTCATGTCAAGTCTTTCAAGTTCCTTTTTATTATGTTGGGGTATGATATCTATATCTATCATACTGAAACCTTATGTTCATATGATGAGAGACCCTATTTTGATCTTGTCAATTCATTTTTGGTTGAAGTTTAAGTGACGCCGTTAGGCTGCCGAATTTTTAAGGGATTCGTTCGCCTTTCTCATTTTTCAAAGATCTAATTTCATTTCAAGTATTTCAAGTTCCTTTTGTATTATGTTTGCGTATGATATCTATATCTATCATACTGATCATTTATTTTCATATGATTATAGACCATATTTTATCTCGTCAATTCATCTTTATTGAAGTTTAAGTGATGCCGTTGGGCTGCCGAATTTTCATAAGAGAAATCTTATTTTTGTCTTCCTTCCATGTTCTTAATTTCATATGGTATATCTTTCAAATTTCATTAACATGTTCTCAAATCCTTTATATTCTTTCCCTCTACTGTTTTATGGGTCATTTATGAGTGTTTGACCCATGTCCCCTCTCTTTTCAATGTTTTCTAAAACCCCGAAACATAGCTGCTATGCTGTAGAATTTCCATCTCAAAATGTCTCTCTATTTTTATAAAATACTTTTATTTTATTAAGTTAATACTCAAAGATATTTCTTTAAAAGGGGTATTCACATATATACCAAAATTTTTTATTTTAAATTTTTGGATTTACATATATGAGACCCGCTCTCCCCTTCCGTGGGTTTAAAGTGACATAAAGATCATGTCTTTAAAGTAGTTTTTAAAACGTTATGATTATGAAATGAAACCCATTTCTTTTATGATATATGGGTTGTTTATGAAATGATTTATGATGATATTTGTGGATCACATGATAATAAGGGAAAATTTAAGGGTGCGCCCTGATAGCGCTCCAATGCATTGGGTAATGATGTAACCACTAGAGATTACAATTTTCACGATATCTTGGTGAATAACCTTGGTAATTTTCAAATGACACCTTGGGGATGGACCTTGGTGATATGTTCATGATTTTCTATGTTAAATTATGTAGCCACATCTTCAAATTATGAAAAGTGTTATTTTTATTATGATATATCTCATGATTTATTTCTCATGCCTTAAAGTTCTTTTCATGACCTTATTGAAGTATCTCAAGTTCACATGTAAAATGTTTCTCTTGTTTCCCTTACTAAGCCTTCTGCTCACCCTTTCTTTTGATGTATGTCCCCAGGTTATGAGATGCAGTAATGAACCTAGGATGAACATGAGGAGAAGCCTTTCAAGTGTTTAAGAAGAATGTTTTATGTTTTCATGTTTTAAGTTCCTGGTTTCCAAGACACTAAACCTTAAAGATCCTCGGTTTTGTAAAATGTAATGAAAGTTTATGTGATAAAAAGGCGGGATGCTATAGTTGGTATCAAAGGATGGTTTAGTTATTTGTGGAAATTAGGATATGAAAAATCTAGGAAGAACCATATAGAAAAGTTTAAATATAGGAAATCTTCCTGGTATTTTTGTGAGTATTGAGTAAGGAGTTGCCAAGCAAATACATCCCTGTCTGGATACGAGCAGGTAGAGGTGGCTCTAGCACAGGTGTACATAGGGGTAAAACCCGAAAACACCGCTTTGAGCTAGACTCGAACGGGAACTGGTACATGACAACGGGCCTTGCTGTACTCTTGGTTACGACACTCCTGGGGGATATGCTTTGGTAAATTCATAAGCTTAGTATGAACCATTCTTAAAGGAACAAAGATAAAATAAAATAAAGATTCACATAAGAATATATGACCCTGGATAACCTAGATGGGAACCTAGGGGATAACAAGTAAGGGTATACTTTTCTTCTACAAGTTATCCTTATATGCTTTCAGTTCCTTTTCATGATTATTGGCTAAGTACTTAAGCCCCTAATTATGATTTATCTTCTTAGTTAATGGTTGGAAATGGAAGAACATGTCCCAACAACCAATGTCATTGGAAATACGACGATTGCCATATTAATATGACAGGGATGATTAGGGGATTAAAAGATGATTATTATTTTGGAAGACGTTCACTATTTTGGGGACCCTATATGATCGAGGTAAATAGATTACTACAGTATTTTCATTGAGGAGTAAGGTTGACTTATATTTTGAATAATCAATGAATTTAAGGTGGAATTATAGTAATTTAGGTTACTTATGGGAATTATTAACCTATCTTGAGTAAAATATGTTTAGGTTAGCTACTTTTGTTATAAGATGTTAGGAGTGGTTGATGTTGTTTGGAGATGAACAATGAAGTTTATTTTGGAAGACTATGTTATCAAATCCTTCTTATATTTGGGTTTCAATCTTAGTTTGGTTTATTTTGAGGAATTTTAAGGACCGTTATTTATGGAATGGTCTATGATGAACTTTGGGTAGTACCATGGAACTTTGAAGATTTAAAATTAGTTTCCATTCCTATGGGATTATTTCTTTTTGAAGAGTTGTTTTACCTTAACCATTCTGTTTTTGGGATAATGTTTAAAGATAGAATAAATAGATAGTTAATCTTTTGTGGATTATGTGATTCTCTAGAAGATGATTCTTGTGCTTTTTATGTGACCAAGTGTTTTTGAATTCTCATCATTTGGAGAAAAGATTAGTGTTGGTAGGTACTTATTAAAGGATGAAACTCTACTTGAAGGTAGGTATATTTTCTTATGTTTTTGTTCTATGTAGTAAATGAATTCCTCAAAATTATGAAAAGGAATGTAAAACAAAAACGTTGTTGGTTTACATTTCCTACTAGGTAATCAAAGACTATTTACACACATTGTAATTTGGGATTTTCTTATGGTTAACTTTCTCCTAATCATGTTTTCTATCACTCTCCCTTAGAACGTTACCCTTGGTTTTTTCCTCCATGTCCATGTTTTCTTACATGGGATCCTAGTATGGGTTAACTCGAGTGACCTTTGTACTTCCCTTTCTTTCTTATAAAGTAATAGTTTTACTGAATCCTTTTCCGATGTGGGGATTTCAATAAAATTTCAAAACCCAATTTTAAAAATTGCGAGGATGCAATTTATTCAGGGGGAAGATTGTAACGACCCGAAATTTTGAATAAATCTTGTTTCCTAATTTTGTGTGTTGTTTTATTTTATTTTTATACTCAACAAAAAGGTTTCATTTGATAACATGAGTATAATTAAAATGAGATCGTTGGGTTTTGACTGTTATATGACCTTTGGTCAATATGACCGCTGTAAACTAAACGTTTTGATTATTTTCTCTAAATACAAGTAATCTTGGTTAATTAATATAGAAAGAAGATTCGATGGCCTCACCCAATAGTCTTGGACCGATCAAAGCCCATCTAACAGAACTTGGGAAGGAGGTAGCACCACTGGGCTTTGCTCTGGACCAAACCCAAGCTGAACTTCATCGTGTGAAGCTAGAACGAGATCGCCTTCGTGAGAAGTTCAAACTGATAGAAATTACTACTCATGCGATGTTGGCTGAGCCTCCCTCGGATTCTCTCACCTTAGCACACCTTACACTTAGGTCCTATGCTGGTGTGATAAGGGGCTATGTAAGGAGACCGTAACTGCCTTGTGTAATCCTTTGTTTTAAATAAAAATTTTGATTTCTTCTTATGATGAAGTTTATGAATTTTCAGATGTCCGGATAAACATAGTATGCATAATTTTGATGAATTTTAGAAAAAGGATATTTTAAAAATGTTTAGGTAAACCTTAAATAATTAAAAATGTGTAATGATTTTCAAAAAATGATCTTCTACAATTATGTTCAGTACGAAATTTATAGTCTAATAAGATCAACTTAATTTTTGAGGAATAGTAAATTATGAATAGTGATTTTATGCTTAGGATTAGTAATGTGACCAAATGGATTAGTAATCTCACTTAAAGAAAGTATTAAAATAAGCTAGGCACTTTGATTAAGTAATGTGATTCAGTAAAATGGTTAAATAAAGGTTTAATAAATTATTATTCAATTATTAGTTTTTTTGGGTGAATAGTTTTTTTAATTAAAAATTTAATTAAAAATATTTAGAAAATTATTTTTATAAAATTAACTTTATTTTTGAACTCAGAGCATTGATATTATGTTAAGGTAATTTTTAGGGATTTTTCTGAAAAAAATGAATTTTTGGTGAATAGTGTTTTTTAATTAAAAATTTAATTAAAAATATTTAGAAAATTATTTTTATAAAATGGATTTCATTTTTTAAATCAGAGAATTTATATTTGGTTAAGGTGAAATTTTAGGATTATTCTGAGAAAGTTGAATTTTCGATGAATAGTGAAAATACAGTTTTTAAGTTTGGGGTGTTTAATGACATCATTAAATGATGTATTAAGTATGTAATCAATATGGTCGACTTATTAATAGTAAGATAAGGTATGAGGTTTCCCAAGTGGCCAATACCATGGGCAAATACCATGGGAAAGCCCATGGTTTTTCCAAAACAACTAATGAGGTGTCCCTTGGCCATTAATGCCTTGTCCCCTAACTTTCCCTATAAATACCAAGACATCCTATCATCCATTCGACTCCCCACTCTCCCCCAATGAAGTTATGGTCTCATTACCTCCCAAGGAGTCCTCCCAAGGTTCCCCCAAGCCCTCAAGGTCCCAACCTTTGAGTTTTAAGAGTTACGTTTTAAGGTAAGGGATCCGACCTCTCTCTTTCTTTTCAAGAAATCTCTTTTATGTAATTTCTATTTTTTCTCCATGTTCTTATGTTAAAGGATGTTATTTTATACTCATCTTACTTCCCTTTTCATGTTCATATAATTAGAGATCCCCCTTTACTCTCATCATTTCATTTTATGAAAGTTGAAGTGGTGCCGTTAGGCTGCCGAAATTTTTGTAACAGATTTTTCACCCTTCTCGTTTCAAGATCTATTTTCATGTCAAGTCTTTCAAGTTCCTATTTATTATGTTGGGTTATAATCTCTATATCTATCATACTGATATTTTATGATCATATGATGAGATACCCCATTTGATCTCTTCAATTCAGTATTTTGAAGTTTTAAGTGGCGCCGTTAGGCTGCCGAATTTTTAAGGGATTCTTTCACCCTTCTCGTTTTCAAGATCTATTTTCATGTCAACTCTTTCAAGTTCCTTTTTATTATGTTGGGGTATGATATATATATCTATCATACTGAACCCTTATGTTCATATAATGAGATACCCTATTTTGATCTTGTCAATTCATTTTTGGTTGATGTTTAAGTGACACCGTTAGGCTGCTGAATTTTTAAGGGATTCGTTCGCCTTTCTCATTTTTCAAAGATCTACTTTCATGTAAAGTATTTCAAGTTCCTTTTTTATTATGGTGGGGTATGATCTATATATCTATCATACTGATATTTTATGTTCATATGATGAGATACCATATTTTTTCTCATCAATTCATCTTTTTTGAAGTTTAAGTGACGCCGTTGGGATGCCGAATTTTCATAAGAGAAATCTTATTTTTGTCTTCGTTCCATGTTCTTCATTTCATATGGTATATCTTTAAAATTTAATTACCATGTTATCAAATCCTTTATATTCTGTCCCTATACTGTTTTATGGGTCATTTATGAGTGTTTGACCCATGTCCCCTCTCTTTTCAATGTTTTCTAAAACCCCGAAACATACCCGCTATGCTGCAGAATTTCCGTCTCAAAATGTCTCTCTCTTTTTCTAAAATACTTTTATTTTATTAAGTTAATACTCAAAGATATTTCTTCAAAAGGGGTATTCACATATATAAAAAAATGTTTTATTTTAAATTCTGGGATTTACATACATGAGACCCGCTCTCCCCATCCGTGGGTTTAAAGTGACGTAAAGATCATGTCTTTAAAGCAGTTTTTAAAACGTTATGATTATGAAATGAAACCCATTTATTTTATGCTATATGGGTTGTTTATGAAATGATTTATGATGATATTTGTGGCTCACATGATAATAAAGGAAAATTTAAGGGTGCGCCCTGATAGCGCTCCAATGCATTGGGTAATGATGTAACCACTAGAGATTACAATTTTCACGATATCTTGGTGAATAACCTTGGTAATTTTCAAATGACACCTTGGGGATGGACCTTGGTGATATGTTCATGATTGTATATGTTAAATGATGTATCCACGTCTTCAAGTTATGAAAAGTGTTATTTTTATTATGATATATCTCATGATTTCTTTCTCATGCCTTAAAGTTATTTTCATGACCTTATTGAAGTATCTCAAGTTCACATGTAAAATGTTTCTCTTGTTTCCCTTACTGGACCTTCTGCTCACCCTTTATTTTGATGTATGTCCCCAGGTTATGAGATGCAGTAATGAACCTAGGATGAACATGAGGAGAAACCTTTCAAGTGTTTAATAAGAATGTTTTATGTTTTCATGTTTTAAGTTCCTGGTTTCCAAGACACTAAACCTTAAAGATCCCCGGTTTTGTAAAATGTAATGAAAGTTTATGTGATAAAAAGGCGGGATGCTATAGTTGGTATCAAAGTATGGTTTAGTTATTTGTATAAATTAGGACATGAAAACTCTAGGAAGAACCCTATAGAAAAATTTAAATATAGGAAATCTTCCTGGTATTTTGGTGAGTATTGAGTAAGGGGTTGCTAAGCAAATACATCCCTGTCTGGATACGAGCAGGTAGAGGTGGCTCTGGCACAGATGTACATAGGGGTAAAACCCGAAAACACCCCTTTGAGCTAGACTCGAATGGGAACTGGTACACGACAACGGGCCTTGCTGCACTCTTGGTTACGACACTCCCGGGGGATATGCTTTGGTAAATTCATAAGCTTAGTATAGACCATTCTTAAAGGAACAAAGATAAAATAAAATAAAGATTCACATAAGAATATATGATCCTGGATAACCTAGATGGGAACCTAGGGGATCAAAAGTAAGGGTATACTTTTCTTCTACAAGTTATCCTTATATGCTTTCAGTTCCTTTTCATGATTATTGGCTAAGTACTTAAGCCCCTAATTATGCTTTCTCTTCTAAGTTAATGGTTGGAAATGGAAGAACATGTCCCAACTACCAATGTGATTGGAAATGCGACGATTTACATATTAATAAGATAGGGATGATTAGGGGATTAAAAGATGATTATTATTTTGGAAGACGTTCACTATTTTGGGGACCCTATATGATCGAGGTAAATAGATTACTACGGTATTTTCATTGAGGAGTAAGGTTGACTTATATTTTGAATAATCGATGAATTTAAGGTGGACTTATAGTAATTTAGTTTACTTATGGGAATGATTAACCTATCTTGAGTAAAATATGCTTAGGTTAGCTACTTTTGTTATAAGATGTTAGGAGTGGTTGATGTTGTTTGGAGATGAACAATGAAGTTTATTTTGGAAGACTATGTTATCAAATCCTTCTTGTATTTGGGTTTCAATCTTAGTTTGGTTTATTTTGAGGAATTTTAAGGACCGTTATTTATGGAATGGTCTATGATGAACTTTGGGTAGTACCATGGAACTTTGAAGATTTAAAATTAGTTTCCATTCCTATGGGATTCTTTCTTTTTGAAGAGTTGTTTTACCTTAAACATTCTGTTTTTGGGATAATGTTTAAAGATAGAATAAATAGATAGTTAATCTTTTTTGGATTATGTGATTCTCTAGAAGATGATTCTTGTGCTTTTTATGAGACCAAGTGTTTTTGAATTCTCATCATTTGGAGAAAAGATTAGTGTTGGTAGGGACTTATTAAAGGATGAAACTCTACTTGAAGGTAGGTATATTTTCTTATGTTTTTGTTCTATGTAGTAAATGAATTCCTCAAAATTATGAAAAGGAACGTAAAACAAAAACTTTGTTGGTTTACGTTTCCTACAAGGTAATCAAAGACCGTTTACACACATCGTAAGTTTGGGATTTTCTCATGGTTAATTTTCTCCTAATCATTTTTTCTATCACTCTCCCTTAGAACGTGACCCTTGGTTTTTTCCTCCATGTCCATGTTTTCCTCCATGGGATCCTAGTATGGGTTAACTCGGGTGACCTTTGTACTTCCCTTTCTATCTTATAAAGTAATAGTTTTACTGACACCTTTTCCGATGTGGGGATTTCAATAAAATTTCAAAACCCAATTTTAAAAATTGCGAGGATGCAATTTCTTCAGGGGGAAGATTGTAATGACCTGAAATTTTGAATAAATCTTGTTTCTTAATTTTGTGTGTTGTTTTATTTTATTTTTATACTCAAAAAAAATGTTTCATTTGATAACATGAGTATAATTAAAATGAGATCGTTGGGTTTTGACTGTTATATGACCATTAGTCAATATGACCGCTGTAAACTAAACATTTCGATTATTTTCTCTAAATACAAGTAATCTTGGTTAATTAATATAGAAAGAAGATTCGATGGCCTCACCTAGTAGTCTTGGACCGATCGAAGCCCATCTAAAAGAAATTGGGAAGGAGCTAGCACCACTGGGCTTTGCTCTGGACCAAACCCAAGCTGAATTTCATCGTGTGAAGCTAGAACGGGATCGCCTTCGTGAGAAGTTCAAACTGATAGAAATTACTACTCGTGCGATGTTGGCCGAGCCTCCATCAGATTCTCTCACCTTAGCACACCTTACACTTAGGTCCTATGCTGGTGTGATAAGGGGCTATGTAAGGAGACCGTAACTGCCTTGTGTAATCCTTTATTTTAAATAAAAATTTTGATTTCTTCTTATGATGAAGTTTATGAATTTTCAGATGTCCGGATAAACATAGTATGCATAATTTTGATGAATTTTAGAAAAAAGATATTTTAAAAATGTTTAGGTAAACCTTAAATAATTAAAAATGTGTAATGATTTTCAAAAAATGATCTTCTAGAATTATGTTCAGTATGAAATTTTGAGTCTAATACGATCAAATTAATTTTCAATGAATAGTGAATTATGAATAGTGATTTTATGCTTAGGATTAGTAATGTGACCAAATGGATTAGTAATCTCACTTAAAAAAGTATTAAAATAAGCTAGGCACTTTGATTAAGTAATGTGATTCAATAAAATGGTTAAATAACGGTTTCATAAATTATTATTCAAGTATTAGTTTTTTCGGGTGAATAGTGTTTTTTTAATTAAAAATTTAATTAAAAATATTTAGAAAATTATTTTTATAAAATGGACTTCATTTTTGAACTCAGAGCATCGATATTATATTAAGGTAATTTTTGGGGATTTTTATGAAAAAAATGAATTTTTGGTGAATAGTGTTTTTTAATTAAAAATTTAATTAAAAATATTTAGAAAATTATTTTTATAAAATGGATTTCATTTTTGAAATCAGAGCATTTATATTTGGTTAAGGTGAAATTTTGGGATTATTCTGAGAAAGTTGAATTTTCGATGAATAGTGAAAATACAGTTTTTAAGTTAGGGGTGTTTAATGACATCATTAAATGATGTATTAAGTATGTAATCAATATGGTCGACTTATTAATAGTAATATAAGGTATGATGTTTCCCAAGTGGCCAATACCATGGGCAAATCCCATGGGAAAGCCCATGGTTTTTCCAAAACCACTAATGAGGTGTCCCTTGGCCATTAATGCCTTGTCCCCTAACTTTCCCTATAAATACCAAGACATCCTGTCATCCATTCGACTCCCCACTCTCCCCCAATGATGTTATGGTCTCATTACCTCCCAAGGAGTCCTCCCAAGGTGCCCCCAAGCCCTCAAGGTCCCAACCTTTGAGTTTTAAGAGTAACGTTTTAAGGTAAGGGATCCGACCTCTCTCTTTCTTTTCAAGAAATCTATTTTATGTAATTTCTATTTTTGCTCCATGTTCTTATGTTAAAGAATGTTATTTTATACTCCTCTTACTTCCCTTTTCATGTTCATATAATGAGAGATCCCATCTTACTCTCATCATTTCATTTTATGAAAGTTTAAGTGGTGCCGTTAGGCTGCCAAAATTTTTGTAACAGATTCTTTCACCCTTCTCGTTTCAAGATCTATTTTCATGTCAAGTATTTAAAGTTCCTTTTTATTATGTTGGTTTATAATATCTATATCTATCATACTGATATTTTATTATCATATTATGAGAGAACCCATTTGATCTCTTCAATTCAGTATTTTAAAGTTTTAAGTGGCGCCGTTAGGCTGCCGAATTTTTAAGGGATTCTTTCACCCTTCTCGTTTTCAAGATCTATTTTCATGTCAAGTCTTTCAAGTTCCTTTTTATTATGTTTGGGTATGATCTATATATCTATCATAATGAACCCTTATGTTAATATGATGAGATACCCTATTTTGATCTTGTCAATTCATTTTTGGTTGAAGTTTAAGTGACGCCGTTAGGCTGCTGAATTTTTAAGGGATTCGTTCACCTTTATCATTTTTCAAAGATCTACTTTCATGTCAAGTATTTCAAGTTCCTTTTTTATTATGGTGGGGTATGATCTCTATATCTATCATACTGATCTTTTATGTTCATATTATGAGAGACCATATTTTTTCTCATCAATTCATCTTTGTTGAAGTTTAAGTGACGCCGTTGGGATGCCGAATTTTCATAAGAGAAATCTTATTTTTGTCTTCGTTCCATGTTCTTCTTTTCATATGGTATATCTTTAAAATTTCATTACCATGTTATCAAATCCTTTATATTCTGTCCCTATACTATTTTATGGGTCATTTATGAGTGTTTTACCCATGTACCCTCTCTTTTCAATGTTTTCTAAAACCCCGAAACATACCCGCTATGCTGCAGAATTTCCGTCTCAAAATGTCTCTCACTTTTTCTAAAATACTTTTATTTTATTAAGTGAATACTCAAAGATATTTCTTCAAAAGGGGTATTCACATATATAACAAAATATTTTATTTTAAATTATGGGATTTACATACATGAGACCCGCTCTCCCCATCCGTGGGTTTAAAGTGATGTAAAGATCATGTCTTTAAAGCAGTTTTTAAAACGTTATGATTATGAAATGAAACCCATTTATTTTATGCTATATGGGTTGTTTATGAAATGATTTATGATGATATTTGTGGTTCACATGATAATAAAGGAAAATTTAAGGGTGCACCCTGATAGCGCTCCAATGCATTGGGTAATGATGTAACCACTAGAGATTACAATTTTCACGATATCTTGGTGAATAACCTTGGTAATTTTCAAATGACACATTGGGGATGGACCTTGGTGATATGTTCATGATTGTATATGTTAAATTATGTAGCCACTTCTTCAAGTTATGAAAAGTGTTATTTTTATTATGATATATCTCATGATTTCTTTCTCATGCCTTAAAGTTCTTTTCATGACCTTATTGAAGTATCTCAAGTTCACATGTAAAATGTTTCTCTTGTTTCCCTTACTGGGCCTTCTGCTCACCCTTTCTTTTGATGTATGTCCCCAGGTTATGAGATGCAGTAATGAACCTAGGATGAACATGAGGAGAAGCCTTTCAAGTGTTTAATAAGAATGTTTTATGTTTTCATGTTTTAAGTTCCTGGTTTCCAAGACACTAAACCTTAAAGATCCCCGGTTTTGTAAAATGTAATGAAAGTTTATGTGATAAAAAGGCGGGATGCTATAGTTGGTATCAAAGGATGGTTTAGTTATTTTTGGAAATTAGGATATGAAAACTCTAGGAAGAACCCTATAGAAAAATTTAAATATAGGAAATCTTCCTGGTATTTTGGTGAGTATTGAGTAAGGGGTTGCCAAGAAAATACATCCCTGTCTAGATACGAGCAGGTAGAGGTGGATCTGGCACAGATGTACATAGGGGTAAAACCCGAAAACACCGCTTTGAGCTAGACTCGAACGGGAACTGGTACACGACAATGGGCCTTGCTGCACTCTTGGTTACGACACTCCCGGGGGATATGTTTTGGTAAATTCATAAGCTTAGTTTAGACCATTCTTAAAGGAACAAAGATAAAATAAAATAAAGATTCACATAAGAATATATGATCATGGATAACCTAGATGGGAACCTAGGGGATCAAAAGTAAGGGTATACTTTTCTTCTACAATTTATCCTTATATGCTTTCAGTTCTTTTTCATGATTATTGGCTAAGTACTTAAGCCCCTAATTATGCTTTCTCTTCTAAGTTAATGGTTGGAAATGGAAGAACATGTCCCAACAACCAATGTGATTGGAAATGCGACGATTTACATATTAATATGATAGGGATGATTAGGGGATTAAAAGATGATTATTATTTTGGAAGACGTTCACTATTTTGGGGCCCCTATATGATCGAGGTAAATAGATTACTACGGTATTTTCATTGAGGAGTAAGGTTGACTTATATTTTGAATAATAGATGAATTTAAGGTGGACTTATAGTAATTTAGTTTACTTATGGGAATGATTAACCTATCTTGAGTAAAATATGTTTAGGTTAGCTACTTTTGTTATAAGATGTTAGGAGTGGTTGATGTTGTTTGGAGATGAACAATGAAGTTTATTTTGGAAGACTATGTTATCAAATCCATCTTGTATTTGGGTTTCAATATTAGTTTGGTTTATTTTGAGGAATTTTAAGGACCGTTATTTATGGAATGGTCTATGATGAACTTTGGGTAGTACCATGGAACTTTGAAGATTTAAAATTAGTTTCCATTCCTATGGGATTCTTTCTTTTTGAAGAGTTGTTTTACGTTAACCATTCTGTTTTTGGGATAATGTTTAAAGATAGAATAAATAGATAGTTAATATTTTGTGGATTATGTGATTCTCTAGAAGATGATTCTTGTGCTTTTTATGAGACCAAGTGTTTTTGAATTCTCATCATTTGGAGAAAAGATTAGTGTTGGTAGGGACTTATTAAAGGATGAAACTCTACTTGAAGGTAGGTATATTTTCTTATGTTTTTGTTCTATGTAGTAAATGAATTCCTCAAAATTATGAAAAGGAACGTAAAACAAAAACGTTGTTGGTTTACGTTTCATACTAGGTAATCAAAGACCGTTTACACACATCGTAAGTTTGGGATTTTCTTATGGTTAACTTTCTCCTAATCATTTTTTCTATCACTATCCCTTAGAACGTGACCCTTGGTTTTTTCCTCCATGTCCATGTTTTCCTCCATGGGATCCTAGTATGGGTTAACTCGGGTGACCTTTGTACTTCCCTTTCTTTCTTATAAAGTAATAGTTTTACTGACACCTTTTCCGATGTGGGGCTTTCAATAAAATTTCAAAACCCAATTTTAAAAATTGCGAGGATGCAATTTCTTCAGGGGGAAGATTGTAACGACCCGAAATTTTGAATAAATCTTGTTTCCTAATTTTGTGTGTTGTTTTATTTTATTTTTATACTCAACAAAAATGTTTCATTTGATAACATGAGTATAATTAAAATGAGATTGTTCGGTTTTGACTGTTATATGACCATTAGTCAATATGACCACTGTAAACTAAACATTTCGATTATTTTCTCTAAATACAAGTAATCTTGGTTAATTAATATAGAAAGAAGATTCGATGGCCTCACCTAGTAGTCTTGGACCGATCGAAGCCCATCTAACAGAAATTGGGAAGGAGGTAGCACCACTGGGCTTTGCTCTGGACCAATCCCAAGCTGAACTTCATCGTGTGAAGCTAGAACGAGATCGCCTTCGTGAGAAGTTCAAACTGATAAAAATTACTACTCGTGCGATGTTGGCCGAGCCTCCATCAGATTCTCTCACCTTAGCACACCTTACACTTAGGTCCTATGCTGGTGTGATAAGGGGCTATGTAAGGAGACCGTAACTGCCTTGTGTAATCCTTTGTTTTAAATAAAAAATTTGATTTCTTCTTATGATGAAGTTTATGAATTTTCAGATGTCCGGATAAACATAGTATGCATAATTTTGATGAATTTTAGAAAAAAGATATTTTAAAAATGTTTAGGTAAACCTTAAATAATTAAAAATGTGTAATGATTTTCAAAAAATGATCTTCTAGAAATATGTTCAGTACGAAATTTAGAGTCTAATAAGATCAAATTAATTTTCAATGAATAGTGAATTATGAATAGTGATTTTATCCTTAGGATTAGTAATGTGACCAAATGTATTAGTAATCTCACTTAAAGAAAGTATTAAAATAAGCTAGGCACTTTGATTAAGTAATGTGATTCAATAAAATGGTTAAATAACGGTTTCATAAATTATTATTCAAGTATTAGTTTTTTCGGGTGAATAGTGTTTTTTTAATTAAAAATTTAATTAAAAATATTTAGAAAATTATTTTTATAAAATGGACTTCATTTTTGAACTCAGAGCATCGATATTATATTAAGGTAATTTTTGGGGATTTTTCTGAAAAAAATGAATTTTCAGTGAATAGTGTTTTTTAGTTAAAAATTTTAATTAAAAATATTTAGAAAATTATTTTTATAAAATGGATTTCATTTTTGAAATCAGAGCATTGATATTTGGTTATGGTGAAATTTTGGGATTATTCTGAGAAAGTTGAATTTTTGATGAATAGTGAAAATACAGTTTTTAAGTTAGGGGTGTTTAATGACATCATTAAATGATGTATTAAGTATGTAATCAATATGGTCGACTTATGAATAGTAATATAAGGTATGAGGTGTCCCAAGTGGCCAATACCATGGGAAAATACCATGGGAATGCCCATGGTTTTGCCAAAACCACTAATGAGGTGTCCCTTGGCCATTAATGCCTTGTCCCCTCACTTTCCCTATAAATACCAAGCCATCCTCTCATCCATTAGACTCCCCACTCTCCCCCAGTGAAGTTCTGGTCTCATTACCTCCCAAGGAGTCCTACCAAGGTGCCCCCAAGCCCTCAAGGTCCCAACCTTTGAGTTTTAAGAGTTACGTTTTAAGGTAAGGGATCCAACCTCTCTCTTTCTTTTCAAGAAATCTCTTTTATGTAATTTCTCTTTTTGCTCCATATTCTTATGTTAAAGGATGTTATTTTATACTACTCTTACTTCCCTTTTCATGTTCATATAATGAGATATCCCCTCTTACTCTCATCATTTCATTTTATGAAAGTTTAAGTGGTGCCGTTAGGCTGCGAAATGTTTTGTAACAGATTCTTTCACCCTTCTCGTTTTCAAGATCTATTTTCATGTAAAGTATTTCAAGTTCCTTTTTATTATGTTGGGTTATAATCTCTATATCTATCATACTGATCTTTTATGATCATATGATTAGATACCCCATTTGATCTCTTCAATTCAGTATTTTGATGTTTTAAGTGGCGCCGTTAGGCTACCGAATTTTTAAGGGATTCTTTCACCCTTCTCATTTTCAAGATCTATTTTCATGTCAAGTCTTTAAAGTTACTTTTTATTATGTTGGGGTATGATATCTATATCTATCATACTGAACCATTATGTTCATATTATGAGAGACCCTATTTTGATCTTGTCAATTCATTTTTGGTTGAAGTTTAAGTGATGCCGTTAGGCTGCCGAATTTTTAAGGGATTCGTTCGCCTTTCTCATTTTTCAAGGATCTAATTTCATGTCAAGTATTTAAAGTTCCTTTTATATTATGTTGGGGTATGATATATATATCTATCATAATTATCTTTTATGTTAATATTATGAGAGACCATATTTTATCTCATCAATTCATCTTTGTTGAATTTTAAGTGACGCCGTTGGGCTGCCGAATTTTCATAAGAGAAATATTATTTTTGTCTTCCTTCCATGTTCTTCATTTCATATGGTATATCTTTCAAATTTCATTACCATGTTCTAAAATCCTTTATATTATGTCCCTATACTGTTTTATGGGTCATTTATGAGTGTTTGACCCATGTCCCCTCTCTTTTCAATGTTTTCTAAAACCCCGAAACATAGCCGCTATGCTGCAGAATTTCCGTCTCAAAATGTCTCTCTATTTTTCTAAAATAATTTTATTTTATTAAGTGAATACTAAAATAACTTTCTTCAAAAGGGGTATTCACATATATACCAAAATGTTTTATTTTAAATTCTAGGATTTACATACATGAGACCCGCTCTCCCCTTCCGTGGGTTTAAAGTGACGTAAAGATCATGTCTTTAAAGCAGTTTTTAAAAAGTTATGATTATGAAATGAAACCCATTTATTTTATGATATATGGGTTGTTTATGAAATTATTTATGATGATATTTGTGGCTCACATGATAATAAAGGAAAATTTATGGGTGCTCCCTGATAGCTCTCTAATGCATTGGGTAATGAAGTAACCACTAGAGATTACAATTTTCACGATATCTTGGTGAATAACCTTGGTAATTTTCAAATGACACATTGGGGATGGACCTTGGTGATATGTTCATGATTTTCTATGTTAAATGATTTATCCACATCTTCAAGTTATGAAAAGTGTTATTTTTATTATGATATATCTCATGATTTCTTTGTCATACCTTAAAGTTCTTTTCATGACCTTATTGAAGTATCTCAAGTTCACATGTAAAAGGTTTCTCTTGTTTCCCTTACTGGGTATTCTGCTCACCCTTTCTTTTGATGTATGTCCCCAGGTTATGAGATGCAGTAATGAACCTAGGACGAACATGAGGATAATCCTTTCAAGTGTTTAAGAATAATGTTTTATGTTTTCATGTTTTAAGTTCCTAGTTTCCAAGACACTAAACCTTAAATATCCTCGGTTTTGTAAAATGTAATGAAAGTTTATGTGATAAAAAGGCGGGATGCTATAACAATCAACTTTAATAGTCGACATCTCTAAAACCATATTCGGACACATTTTATCCATGGTACCCCAATATCACATTGAGCATGTTCACCACTTCTTGTAACCAACTTATGGTGACATCTCTTGATCTTACCAAATCTTACTCGTTTATGTCACCATTCAAAAAAAAAAACATTCTAGTGCATTCCTGATCCAACATACATAGATAATCAAAAGGTATACCAAGACTAATTCCTAGAATCAAGCTTCTCCCAAGTATGTATTTAACCCAGTACTTGGCATTCACCATGGAATACAATAGTACCCAGTTCTAGTAATCAAGGAACTCAAAAACTAAAACAACCATCCAATGATTGGTCCAACACTCACATGTGTTCTACCCTCCAATATTTTACATTTATAATCCATATCTTAAGGATTTCTATAAATCAGTCCTTGTGTAAACCTCCCAAGGATTCCTTCCATCCAAACAAAATGAATCGGTTTTAATTATTTATCTTGGTATATATATGATCTCTCAACATACTTAGGATGGTGTAAATATATTGGGAATGAATGAATATAGAATAAGAGTACACCAAGTTGATAGACATTACCCATTCCTAGTCCACAAATAAAAATATCCTGGATTTTTTGAAAAATTATATTGATAGACTTGTTTAGATCTTATAATACACACTCCATAAAATCATGTTATACTTGTCTTGAACTAACCCTTGATGCCACATCTCTCAATGATGCGTGACTAAGTCCAACAATGGGTCAACCACCTCAGGGCGCCCTAAAACCCTCATTGTACTTTTATGGTATATCTTTAAAGGGTTACACCCTAAAAAGTTCACATCATATTTAACATGATGCATAGATGGAAGGCTCATCTCCCCTTCCAAATTTGACCACTGAAGCATCAATCAATCCACTCTGGACTTACTTGTTTAAGATATTTCCATTATAATATCTGGTGTTTTAATTAAGGTATTGATCACACAACCTTAGATCCCAATGATACCATGTTATTTTATGCATAACCAAAAAAGTACAACAATGAATCTCATCATTCATCAATGGTTGGGTAATCAACCAACCAACTTTCCATAATGTTTCCATGAATTCATAGACACACTACCGATCGGTAAAACTCATGGATCACTTATTTATCTCAAGCATGAATCTATTATCCAAAATTCATTTAAACTCAAACCTATGTTTTAAAAGTCATAGTCATGTTTGAGATATGAAATATTGAATATACCAACTCATCAGATTAAAGAAGTCATTTTGAAAATTTTCAATTGGTCCATTACAGTTGTGTACGTCTGCATGAAAGGACACAGTTTTCATAATACTCATCATTCTCCCCACCTTTGGAATTTCCTGGGCAACATTTTATTAAAATAAAAAACTTTCCATGGAACATGCTTCATCCACTACTGAATGTGGTTACAAAAATAGGATAACATGATTATATTAATAATAAACTTGAATTGGAGAAATAAAATCCTCTTATAAGTTTTATATTATAGGTTTTCTCATAGAATCATGCGTGGTTTTCTTACTGAGTCTTGTTTAAGCACTTCATTTGTATCAAACATAAAGTCCAAACTGAAACTAATCAGTAGTGTTGTCAAACTCAATTATTTTTACAATTTTATCCTAATAACTAGGATAAATCATCCTTATTATAATGGATCAAGGATACATATTATAAGTTTGTGATATTTAGTTTGAAGGCTTACAACTTTGACGTTGGTTCTATACTGTTTAAATTCTTAGATTTAGATCTATGAAACATTGTTAGATGGCTGAGATGCTATGGTTTAGATTATTATGTTATATGTTCTATGCATATGGTTTTTTATGAAACATTGTTATATTTTTGACTAATGGAAATTTTTATATGGTTTAGATTATTCTATTATATGTTCTCTGTATCTGGTTTTTTAGTGTACTGGTACTAGGGCCGCAAAATATGCTACATTTTTTTTATTTGTAAATCTATATTTAGCAGCAGTTTAAACCTCCACTAAAAAAATTAACTATATTTCGTGGAAGTTTAAACAAACTCTATAGTTTTATATTCTTTTAACGGTGGTTGTTAAAACCACCACTAAATAAACGTGCGTTCTTGTTTGGCGGAAGTTATGGAGGTTTAACAGCGGTTTAAATCGCTGTTAAATATGCCATATTTTTTTTACATAAAACTGCCTCTAAAACTACCAAAACTGCCGCTAAATATTCTTATTATAACACTTTGCAAAAAATTCCACTAAATTAAAGAAATTTCTGTGTTTTGAATGCCAACACCCAATTTAGTAGTGGTTTTAACCACCACCATATTTAAGAAAACCACCACTATGAGGTGCTTTTCTTATAGTGTATTTTATAGTGTTTTAATGTTTATATTTTGTATTTAATTAAATAATATTTTCAATTTTAGAATGATTTAACCTGTTTTTATGTTTTATGGAAGAATTCAATGAATTTTTGGAAAAGGAACAAAAATGTCACGGTGTGACATCAGAGTTTTGAAGATGATGCAGAGCTGGAAACTGAAGCAGAATGATCACACGCCATGTAAGGACATTACATGTCATGACTTTTTCAAAATGAATTAGCCACACAGGACAATTCGTGACATCCACACACACTGCGAAACACAATTACACATAATTTAACTAAATTACATGATTTGACATTTTTTGGGACAATATTTTGGAGAATATTTTTCCAAGATTCACTATAACTGAAATTCGAGGGTTTACACATCATGTAAGCCAGTTACACGTCATGTTACTATCAACATGATGAAAAAAATACTTGAAACAAAGAATGAAGGATTGATGTTTTTTCCTATAAATACATTCCTCAGGAACCCTTCTATTAGACTCTGGGATGAGAGGAGATGGCGCAACACCAACAAAGGCTGAAGAAGACAGAGTGATGATCTAGGGTCCTGCTTCACCACCGTTCTTCACCGCCTTTCTTCTTGAGGTACTCATTCTACTCATTCTAATTGTTCCTAGAATGAGATATTAGTTTTATTTAGTATCTGGTGATTTGATTTTAGGGGTATGTGATGCTTAGGTATTATTTTCTATTTTCTATTCATGTTTTGAAATGTTGCAACACTGTTTATAAATTCCAATTCATTCTCTTTCTGCAATTTCATAACCATTTATTATGTTATGAGGAACATTATTTTAATTACATAAATTGATTAATCTATTTTGTGTATGGACATTATGAAATATAGGCTATTTATGTTTAAATATGGTTTTGGGTTACCTAGTTTTGCGTTTTCACCAAGTAGATGACCATTTCAAAGGTAAAATCATAGAATTAGGGTAGGATACTAATACCAAGGATCTTTGCTGACCCAATCCCAACACCAAAACTGAATAAATATATTTTCAATTAAATCCCTAGCACACGAACCTGAAAATAACTAAACCTTGTATGCCTCTCTCCTGATATTAAAACCCAATATTTGATGCACTTTGTTTCTTTTCTTAAAAAAATCATTCAATTTCAATTTTAGTTTACTTAATTAATTTAGAACATGTGGATTGTCCTTGTGGGTTCAACACTTGGACTTTCTAGATAATACATTTTTATTTAGGTTGTTTGAGATTAATAAATTACTAAATTTATGTAGCCCTATTGGAATTAACAATGCTTCACGGGCCGTCACCCACTAAAATAAGGTGGGTGTTGCCTCATGAAGGAATAAATAGATTTTTCCCTCATTTTCCCATTTCAAAGCTCAACATTATTCATATCTTGAGAATGTTTTGTAAGAATAACAATGATATTTTTCATTCTAAATCCCATAAAATTTGTTTACTTAGGGGGATAATCATTACATTGTATATTTTATTTATCATTAACATGATTCCTTTGGGTTCCATCAATTAGATGAAATAAAAAATAATAGTGTAAGAAAAAATAATTATAGTAAAAAACCACATAATAATAAAAAATAATTTATTAGATGTCTAAATCAATACAACTTCTTTTCAATCTATAATACCTTAGGTTTAACCTAGGTCATCCATGATCATTACCAAAACTTTAGGATGCTATACTATACTTAGAAATATACCCAGAGTTCTCACTAAAGTTTTCCCATCATAGTTTCCAAAGGTAACTAAACCTTTATATAATACCAACTAAATCAACCCATAGTTTTCATAAATAGATATTACATCTTATTAGATTAATATTCATTACATAACATAATGATCCACACTAGAATCATATTAGTATAGTTCCTTTGGGAACATGGATACACAAACAACCAGTTCATAAGTGAACTACATCATCTCCCACTAATTTCTTCATAACTATCACCCTTATTAGACATATCATACATAATACATTTCTTTATAACTAGGGGAAAATGAAACATAAGAAAGGATGAGATCATATGTTCATTAAGGGTAAATATGGAAGATATTAATGATCACTTAATCATAACATGATAATAAGGATATGACAACATGATCATAACATTTGAAAACCATATCATATATATCACATATCATAATATTGAGTCATGTCATAAATCTCTGTAGTTTATAAGACATTAATCACAAAGGAATCAAATAAAATAAGCCATGATAGCTTAACATTGGCATAAAACATAAGTTTTTGGCATATAAATAATCATAGAAAATCATTTCCTTAGTAGTAAAGGCTTACTGCTAAGACTATTATAGTGGAACGGGTTCACTCCCCAAACCATTTTAGCAGTTAAGGTTCACTTCCAATACTATCATAGTGGATAAAGTACCTTACTAAACTAGGTTCACTCCCCATTCGAGTCCTGTTTATCACATGATATATCCATATTTACCCAATGCATGGGAGGGATATATAATTTTGGGTACACCTCTCACATAATGAAAATCATATAGATTAGTACTATAAGATCATGAAAAATTCATCATATCATAACCCATGAAAAAGAAATGGGTTTCATAAACATTTCATTATGGTATAACCAATGGAAAATAAATGGGATTCATAAACATTTCATCAATTAATCATAGAATAACCCTCGAAAATGAAATGAGTTTCATAAACATATTATTATTATAATCATAAACCATCTAGGGAAATAATAAGGATGATATCATTGGATCATATCACCAATAAAAATTAGGAAACATCAAATGAAGTAATATTATATAGAAAATTCTTTTAAATGATCACTTGGAACATTTATTAAGGAAAATAAACTTTTCAATTTCAAACTACATATTTAAAATATAAAAATTTAACAAATATTAAAGGAAAAAAATTATTTGAAAATAACCTTAGAAACTTATAAAGGAATATTTAAATCATTGATTAGTGATGATATTGGTAAATTCTATTCATGCCATATAAGTTAAAAGAAACATCCATTTTACACTTTTGTAAAAAAGTAAAAATGTACATCATTTAGAAAAGGAAAATAATATTCCTTTTAAAGCATTTAAAAAAAATTAAATTATTGTTAAAAATTAATTTAAACAATAATTGAATATTATTATAAACATTCTTGATTTTTTAGAAAACATTTATATGGAAGAAAATGGTTTTTCGACCGAAGATAGAAATAAATTCGGGTTTCCTTAAAAATGTTATTTTAGTCTCTTGAGTACTTAAAGTGAAGAAAATTAAATTAAAGCATATATTGTCAAGAAATAACTAGATTAGAATAAATTTCATGAGTTTTTTTAGTGGTATTTCATAATATTTTATCATAAAAAACTTAATCATAAACAATCCCAATAAATAACTATATTGTAATATAAAACCCTTACCACTTTGGTATCTTTCAAATAAAAACCTAAAGAAAGTGAGAACATTACAAAGATATTTATATCAAAATAAGATTCAAAAAGAGAATAATAAAAGATATTAATGTTCATTATATACACCATATAAAATAAAAAAGTGGTTAATATGGCAAATGTCTCATAGAAGTAAAAGTTAGATGGAAATCCCTTACCTAGAGTTCGATTTTTTCAAAGCAATATAACCTTTTATATAATAAATTTAAATTTATTATATATACATATATATATATATAATAATCATTTACAAACCTATAATATTAAAAATTATCCACTTATAAAATTTAATATCTATTTATTGATAATTACTTATTAATATTTTTGATTTCGGGTGTTAACCAATTCGTTTTTCATGAGAGTCTCAGTTTGGTAGTTACAGTCCTTATACTTTGATCATAGTTTCATAATCTACATAATGTTAATAATGATAAAAATATCATATATATTCATTATATATATATATATATTTATATTAATCCAAAAAGGATAGATATAGAAAAATTAATTACACCATTCACAGAGATGGTAAGCCGTACAAACTCATTATATATATATATATATATATATATATATAGAGAGAGAGAGTCATTCACATGAATGATGGTTTCATTTCTCATTTTATGGAATAAAAGATGGATATAGGTTATGAAATTAACATAATAAAATCTTATTACATGGATGATACCACTGTTATTATTTAATCATGGTTGAATAAGATTTTAAGGAGTTGGAAGAAGAAATAAAACGAAAACACATGGTTAAGAACTATACCTCTTCTTTAGACAAAGTATTTTGGTTTATACCTAAATCCTAGATAGGAAAGTTTTCTAATAAAAAATTACTATATTTCATGGGTATTTATATAAATATGGTATATTTTCATTTATTTAGTGAACCCAAAGTCTCTTGAGGTGTGGATAGAAGAATAGAGTGGGTATCCCTTTATATGTGGGGGAGGGGACACACTTGAATTTTTTTGAAAGAATAAAATATATTAATGAATTATTAAATTAAAATGGCTCCAAAATGGACCATTTACAAATATTATATGATATATATTATAAATATGGATATAAAATATAATTTGGACAAGTTTTTAGGTTATTTAAACCCTTATATTTTTAGTTTAACCTTCAGTAAAATTGTTTTAACCTTAACCATGATAACATATTTTAATGGTTTTTCTCACATCCTATTTGTTGATTAAATCTTTATTTTAATCAATGGTAATTGGATATCTATCCAAGGCAAGATGAATCCTTTGAATTAATATTGAAAAAGGAGTAGTCAACACATTAATTTTGAAAAGAGAAACATTTATTTTGCAAAATCAATTTCTGGGCGTTGTGCTAAAAATATTGAGGATATGCTAGGAATAAACAGAAAATAATTTCCTCTATATTACCTTGGGGAACCTATTTCTCTTGGGGATTTTCATTCAACACTATGAGATCCTGGTATCTAGTATTACAACTCATATAGTTACCTGGAAGAGTCTTTTTTTTCATTTGGGGGTTGTATCACTTTGGTCAATTATATTCTTACCTCCATTCTGATTCATGTTCTATATGTTCTTAATGTTCCAAAATTAGTGGTACAAAAAATTGAGAAAATATTTAATTCTTTCATTTGGGACTCTCATATGGAAGGGCATTTCCACTAGGCATCCTGGGCCTGAATGGCCAAGATGGTGAAATATAGAGGTATTGGACTTAGGAATGTGGAGGAAATCATGCACTGTATTCAAACCAAAATGGCTTGGGAGGTACTGGAAGGTTGGATTTTGTGGTTTCTCTTTATTGTGGGAAAATATGGGGAAGATTTTAGCAACTTGAAAGGGCCTATCTCTACCCTATGGAAAATGATGCGAGTACACTTACCCATGCTTCAACAACGGTCAAGTTGTATTGTGGGATGTGGTGATTTAAGATACTAGAATCATAATTGGGTTGGTGTTCCCTTGGGTTTTTTGTCCTTCCCTATGCCCAAAATTACTTTTACTCAAGAAAGTTATCACCCAGAGTTCACTTAGTCTATGCTCAAACTAGAGCAGATTGAGATCTTAAACAACATACAACTCTCCCAGGAATCGGATAAATTGGTATTCATTAGAACTTTGTTAGGGGAGTTATTAGCTAAGGATTATGATATAGACCTCTAGATGCATCCTGAGGTTAGAACAAACAAGATCCTTTGGTGTAAAGACATCCTTATTAAGTAAAACTTGCTGGTCTGGTGCAACTATCATTAGGAAATCTTTACATACAATTCAATCAAATGGAAATTAATTCAATATTTCTCCAAATGATTTTGTTTCCGTGACTCCAAGGAAGAAATTGTGGATCTTCTTTTCTTTGATAGCGATTAGGATAGAGCTATATGGCATGAATTATAGAACCTCATCAGTGTCGAGCCTTTTTAAGGGAATAACAACACTTTTTTCTAGGCATGGTTTTAGGGGGAAGTAGATGACATATTGGAATGAAAGGCGTGCGCATCTATGGTTTTGATTGGATAATAGTGGATATGGAATTCTAGGAACAGGTATAGGGTGTAAGGCTTTACGAGGTCGTGTTTTTCCTTACAAGATTGGTCCTAGTGTTTGGAAACTTATCTTGGTCCTCTTCTGAAATATTGGAAAAATTATCACTCTTTGAGGATGGTCATGGGTGGTAGGGGATATGAATATTTACTGTAGATAATGAAACCCCTTGGAAGATGGGTTCTGTGGAATACCCCTTCTGATGGGTTCAAGAACAACTATGATGCTTCTTGAAACCATGACATGATATAGAAGGAGGAGTTTTCCATAACTGCAATGAATTAGTGCTACTTTCCTTCACTGGTTTCTATGGTCAAGGAAATTCTCTTGTGGTGGAGTCCAAAGACTTGTTGAATGGGATGGAGGTGTGTCAATCCTACAACATTACCCCCTCGGTGGTTGAAACTAATTCTCTAGTCCTCCTCAACTCTCTCTACGGGAGGTACACCACTCCATGGTCTATTATCTATCTTATTTGAAGATGAAATCCCTATATTGGTCATGAAAAAATATCACATACTTGGTGTGAAGGTAACCACATTGTCGATTTTATGGCTTCTAAGGGTACCCATGATATCCACCTTCTTATATATTCCAACCTTAGTTATTTTCCAACAGAGTGTGATACCTTTGTTCAGGAGGACACCCCAGGGCTCCACTATTTTAGGTATCCCTGACTTCTTTGTATTTCCTATTATTTTTTCTTCTATGATTAATAAAATGACCAACTTTGAATGAATAAATAAAAGTTAGTATTTTTTAATATTCATTAAAACATTAATCTTTTTAGAAAGTTCTCAAAAACCTATTCTAAGATAATTTTCAAATGTTGATTTCAAAAAATGAAGTTTATTTTATCAAATAAATTTTCTAAAAGTGTAAAAAAATAATTATATAATTTTCTCAAAAAAATCAATAAAAACCATTTTAAGTATTTTTTTAATGCATATGAAGACTTTACAAAAAATATATTCTATTTATCTAAAATATTTATACATATTTTTAGAATATGGTTACTACTATTCATACCAAAAATTTAATGGATAGGTTATAATAGTATACTATATTACGATTCATTTAAACCAAGGGTTGTTTATATTGCAAGATATTAAACATATTGAATTTATTTTAAAAGAAATATATCATAAAATATTAGGGTGTTACACCTTCCTTATTTATAGAGGAGTACATATACCTAAAACCAATATTTAATTTGTTTTAGAATGAGATAAATTGAGTTACAAAAAAAAATTCTTCAAAATAGGGTATATGATATAAAAATGACGGAACACCACTAAACAGGGGAAGAAAATAAGAAAATAAGGGAGTGGAGTCTTGGATTTACCTCAAGGTCTTGATCGAACTAAACGGTGATAAAAAACCAAATATCAAAGGATCTTAATCTCATAAGAAGGGAAGGAAGATAGGGCATGCATGAGGGGATGTTGGACCAAAATGGGGGAAAATAATTGGGTGAGGATTAAGGAGAAAATAAGGGGGAAAAGACCATTTTACCCCCATTTTAAAATAAATTCCTTGAAATAAAATTTCTAGATATAGAACCTTAAATAACTTCATGTCTTCTAGTTTCCCCATTAGCTAGCTGGTGGATCTATACTGACTATCCGGTGGTTCTGCATCAATATGTTGCAGTACCAAATCATACTTCTAAACCCCTAGTTCACTCCTTCCACTCTTCCAACCTGTAAAAAACAACATAAAAACATAAAATATAGGGGTTTAAAAAAAATTAGAGAGTAATATACCTAATTAAGGGACATGTATTACAAATTCCCCACTATAAAAGTAGCTCACCCCCAAGATGTACCCCCAAAAATCACTGAGCCTCATCAAAGAATAAATTAGGCCATTGGGTACAAACATCTAATTCCTATTCCCAAGTATCCTCATGGTTATTATCATGATACCATAACACTCATACCAAAGGAAAAATCATTCCATGGAGGATGTTTTCTCTATTATCCATAATGAGAACTGGTCATTCCTTGAAAGAATCATCAACCTATAGCTTGACATCATCAATATTGATCACATGTGATAGGTATGGCTAATACCATTGAAGATAATAGACATGAAAAAATCATGCATAGAAACATACCTTGATAGAATATCCAATAGGTATGCTAAGGTATTGATCCTCTTTGTTGACTCAAAAGGCCCCTCAAACCATAGTGCTAACTTCCCCCATTTTCGAATATGATGTTTCCCAAGTCTCGGTGACACATGTAATAATACATGACCTCACAACATAGATTACAAATAATGATATCTCTAGTTAGTTTATGTCCTCAATCTGCTCTAGGAATTCTCCAACCACTTATTGATCAACTAAATCCACTCAGTGGTCTTCTGTACTAGGCCCAACCCAAGCATGACTGACTCTCTAGCTTCCAGCCAACATAAAGGAGATCAACATGACCTCCCATATAAGGCCTCAAATGGATCCATCTGAATGGATTAATTGTGAATATTATTATAAAAGTACCCCTTTATCAACACTTTTTTTTAGCACTGATAAAGGCCCCCCCTTTATTAGCGCTTTTTTAGGGCTGATAAAGGGACCCCCTTTACCAGCGCTTATTTAGTAGCACTGATAAAGGGGGGGCCTTTATCAGTGCTTTTTTTAAAAGCGCTGATAAAGGGTCGAATTCAAAAAAAAATTAAAAAAAATATATTAATATATTACTATATAAATATAGTTATATTGATATAGATATAATATATAATTTTTAAATATATTTTAGATAAGTATAAATGTACATTAACGCTTAATATACTTAATATATAAGATATTTAGTGAAAATGGCTTCTTAAAAACATTAAAAAATATTTTTAATTAATAATTTACTAATTATTATGGAGTAGTAGTCATTTAATAACAATTTTAAGACTAAAAAAATTAAAAAAATTAAAAAAATATCCAAAATAAGTTGAAAATGCAACTCAAACTTCAAAGGGCCATAACTTTTGATCCGGGTGTCCGTTTGAGCTCTACCACATATCAAATCGAAGCATGCGACGAGCTCTACATCGCTGTGACCCGAGGGGACCCCGATCAAGCGTTTTTAGAGGCCAAAAGAGGCCTAGAATGTAACACCCCAGGTAAATAAAGAATATGAAATTTTCATATTTGTCCATATTTTTGAATAAAATATTAATATTACTTTAAAGGGAATGCTATGCTCGAGGGCGTACCCAATACGCAACAACGAGTTTCTTAGAAATCTTATGTTACACTCTAATAATAAAATAATACGATTTTAAAAGGTAGTTAACGCCTAGCCGTTATAATGGCGGGAATGAACGAAACTAACTACAAAATGATTATATATGTTTGTCAAATATTTTTAATTTTATCCAATAAATGTTATAGGCTTAAAATGCAAATGAATCCAATTTTAAGCATAAATCTTCTAATATTATTTAAAAGGTCGATTAACCGCCTTTTGATGAAGAACCCTTTTTAAATATACTTTTGACAATTTTATATGCTGTGTTTGGAAAAATAAAATCCTTCTTTAGAATTTGGACATCAAAATTTACTTTGTGTAAAATTTTGTTATTTTTCCGATAAAGATCATTTTTATTGAAAATGTTGCATTTTAATTCAAAACCTCCTTTTAATCTGATTTATTTATATGTATAGATTATATTTTTAATTTATATTAAAGTGTATTTAGAATATATTTTTACCATTTAATCTAATGGTGGTCATTGGAATTAATTTCACTTTGAAATTGGACTTAAACTAGTGTCAATCTTTTAATAGATATTATTTCTTAAAAACAAGCTATTTGTTTTGACAGTGGGAATTAATTATTAAATTAATTAATGCAACATATATGTCTTGAATTTTTTAAAATAGAAATAATTATTGAATTTCTAATATCAAATATATCTTAGGGTGAATTTTTGGTATTTTTCTGAAAAACTTCAATTTTTGATGAATAGTGAAACCACTAAGTGGTAGTTTAAAAAATGATTTTTCGTTTAAATGAAACTTTACCACTTCTATGATTTGAATTTCAAAAATCCTAAATACATGGTTGTCATTAGGATTTAAAATGTGGTTCAATGTGATTAAAATAATTTTTGGTGAATAGTAACTTTTAAGTTTTTAATCGCGATTAGAGGTAATTAGTGTAATTTAAGGTAAAAATAATGTTTTAATAATATGAAATGACCTAGAAACATGTAATACCCTCATTGGATGTGTCATTTCCAACCCAAAAAATCCATGGGTCAACTTGGGGACCCCATGGAGCCACTTTGGTTGGAAAATGACATAAATAACTTTTTATTTAAAGTTAAAATAAAAATGTCACAAGCATGAGTTGTTTTACTAAAACAATTTTTAAATGGGGTTATACAAGTCATATTTTTGACTATAAATATTCATTAGAAATATAAAAAGATTTCCTACATCATGACATTTGTTTTATAATTTTTAGACATTAAATAAATTAAATTATTTATAACATCATGATGATGCAGCGATTACCTCATTAATAAAGGATTTAAATAAAATGAAAATATAATGTTAAAAATATAACTTTCACTTGTAAAAGACCTATTGGATGAGTATATTTCGAACCCTTACCACCTTATCCTCTAAATACATAAATGTGAGACCTTTAAAATCTGAAACTCATTTGAAAATAAAGTAACATTTTGTAACTTTCCAAGAGTGCCCCTCCTCTCCTCTTATAAAAGGCCCCCACCTCTACCACCTTAACCACACCTATCAAGCCTTTGGATCAGCCAAAACATGATCATTTTGTCTTTACACATACCTATATTACTCCTAGAAGCCTCACTTTTGGCATAAGTCTTCCCAAGGAATCCTTTGAGCTGAAATCAAAGAGAGATACCCGATTTTAAGGTAATGTCTTCACTTGTGTTCTTTTGTTTTATTTTGCTTCTCCAACCCCCTAAACTCTTTTTATTAATTTATTTTGTAAAAAATACAGTATATTAAATAAACTAGTATGTTTTTATAAGAAGTATTATAGCTACACTTACACACACCTACATCTAATGGTTAAAGAACATACTGTTTCTGTGGATGGTGAATTTCTGCCTCACGAAATGATGATTGTTCAATATTATTTTAACACCCTAAAAGGTGGACATTAAGATGTAACTATATTTATATATGATATATAATATGTTTATGTTTTACTTAAGATTTTGTATTTTTTATTTATGGCATACCTTTATGGTTTCCATTATGGTTAAACGCGATATCTTCATTTTAGGAAGTGCGGACTACCGCCCCCTCAAAGTGATTTGATTTGTTAATACCATATGTGGTATGTATAAAGGATAGATTTAATGATATTATATATGATACCATACTTTAATTATAATACTATTATGTGTCATTATGTTTTAATTCCATTAAATAAGAAATAGAAATGGAAGTAGCGTTCATGCATACGTACGGCTTACCGTCTCCATGAACGGTGCATTTCATTTCTTACCTCTAAATGTTATGTAATATTATAAATTCATGTATATAATGGATATATATTATATATTTGATATCTAAATAATGAATATAATTCTGGATATATTATATATTTTACCACATGAACAACTTGTAATTATAAAGAGTTTATTTTTGACTCAAGTAGCATTGATCTACAAAATGACCATTATTAACTTAAAAAAATTACATAGTGTTCATAGCATGGTAGTAAGAGATATAAAAGGAATAATGAACTTGGAAAATTTTCTTAATAAATTAGAAATTAACTCAAGTTTATTATTCAGGAGGTTAAATAACGATCGAGTCAATTCGGACCCGAGGTAAGGGATCCTACCCCTCTCTTTCTTTTTAAGTACACTCTTTTATGTCATTCCTTTTAAGCTAATCTTTCTTATTATTGGGATGTTATTTTATATTACTCTTACTGTAATTTTTATGTTCATATGATGAGAGACCCTATTTTCTCTCATCAATCCTTTTTGGAAGTTTTAATTGGCGCCGTTAGGCTGCCGGAATTTCGTAAGGGGCTTTTTATCTCACTTTGTGTTTTTGTGAGATTCATGCTACATTTTCCAATATTTCCTTTTGAGTGGTGTATGTACTGTCCATTATTCTACTCTTTGTGTAACATACTTTCATTTATTAGTATTTACATCAATGTTGTATAGTCCTTCTTTCATGGGGTGCACGTTTCGAAAGTTACCCAAATCGGTATGGGAACCTTTCACCCTCCTATTTTTAAAAGACTTATTTTGTTATGTCTTTTAATTTTCATCTTATTATGTGGGGATATGTTGTTATATATCCTTATTGCCGTAAATTTTATGTCCAAGTGATGAGGTACCCTTTATCTCTCTCATCAACTCTGTTTCTAAAATTTGATGTGACGCCGTTAGGCTGTCAAGGGAACTTCTTAACCCAATTTCGATTTCTTTGGGTTCAACATGTAGTTATTGAATATGTCATCCTTTGAATATGTGTGAATGACAATTGATTATTTTTCACTTAATATCCACTTATATTGGGTGTCTTTATATTTTTCACACATAATTATGAGATTGATTTATCCTTAATTTATGGATACCTTCTTTACAGGGGATTTCATCTCATTTTACATTTCTATTGAGACTTCATTGTTGTTATGCACCAATTCACACTTATATGGTGTATATACTATCCTTTGGAATATTATATCATGAATGACTTTATTCACATGATATTATAAAGTTATGATTAAATGTTATTACTCAATTATTGTATTCAAGTGTCTCTCATTTTGTTAAAAACCCTTTAACTAAAATATCATTTTAAATGTTTTAATGATTTATTCTTATAAATAGTTCTCATTAATATCCCTGTTTTAAAAATGATTTTAAGGATTTATTTATATGTATATTGATGGTTTAAAACATTAAAAGCTTTAAAGTGGTATGGGACACTTTGATTCAAAGATCTCATTATTAAATGTTTTAAATGGTTTTGAAAATGGGTTTTAGAGTGGATTCATTATTTCAATATCTTAAAATGTTATATTGTTATTTCAATGTGGGAATGTTATATTTCTTTTATGCTTAAGTTATGTGTTATGATTATGTTATGGTTTTTGGGCATTGTTATGAAGACGGGTGGTTCCTTGATAAACTAAGGGCGGGTGAGCCCGATATAGCTCTCCAATGCATTGGGTAACGCGAAGGAGTTAAACGTTAAGGTTTCTCTGAAGATATTTAGGGAATATACTGTGATGGGTATTCCAAACATAACCAATAGGGTTAATCTCTATGTAATAATGTTATGAATGCCTCAAGTTACCTTTATATCTTATTATTTCTATGATTTATTCATGATTTTATGAGGTATGTTAAAGTGCTTATGTTTTATGGGTAAAGTATGATTTCATTCTTATGTATATATGTAATCATGTTTCCTTTACATACTTTTTATAACCCTTACTGATCTTTTTATGCTCATACCAAGTTTTTGAAATGTTTTTCATAGGTCAAGGGAATGGTACATGATATGATGATAGTGTCACAGAAGTGTCAAGAAAGAATTCATGTTTTATTTTAAATATGTTTCCGTTGATGGGAAAAATGAATACTATCTTTTATGTAACCACTTTGTTTAAATGTGGAATGTAATGCAAGTTTTATGATCTAATTCTCTAAAACTCTAAACCTGAAAATATCCTCAATGTGTAATCTTGTAATAACTCGAGATTAAGTAAGGTTTAAGGCTAGGGCCTTATAGTTGGTATCAGAGGTCGGTTTAGATAACTTTAGAGGTTAGAGTGTTGTTTAAGAAAAAGTAACAAGTTGTGTATAACCACAATGGTTAGTATATTAGATGGAGTCATCGTTTTTTTTGAAAGTTAGAATGAGTTTGAGATAACTTGGATAAGTATATCTTGGTGTTTATCTTCCTCTTTTTTATTTGATGTTTTTAATGATATACTCACACTGACCTTTTTAGTTTTAGTAAATGGATGGATCTAGCTGGTACCAAAGTAATAGTGGATTTGAAGAAAACTATGACAGTTTTATGAAAGAACAACTGAATGATATGGGAGATACAATGAGAACTCTTATGGTTATCCTCAACCAACTATCTGGAGTCATGATTGACCACCTGAACCTTAGTGATTTTTATAAGGCATCGTATATGCGAGAAACAAATACCTACGAAAGTTCAGTTAATAATCATAAAGGTAAGTATGTTCAAAAACCTATGTGTCAAATATGTGTAAAGAAACACATAAGAAAATGTTTCAAAGGGACAAAAAGATGCTATAGGTGTGGAAATGAAGGTCATAAAGCAAGAACCTGCCATGGAAAAAGGAAGCATCTAGTTGACTCTAGGAAAGGGAAATAAGTTCATTCGGAAGGATCAATTGAATGTTTTAAATGTGGTGTGCATGGTCATTTTGCAAACACATGTCCTATAAAGAAGTTTTGGGAATGGGGTCACCAAGATCGTACAAATATTCATTTACCAATACCTAATGCCATTCCGATTGAGGATGAAGAAACTAACAATGAAGAATGAAAGGTATGAAATATTTCTTAACATATGTTTTCCTATTATTGGAATCTTAGGATATGATTCATGATTTTGTTTGTAGGAAAGAAATATTTCAGAATAAGTTGAAAAGGAATGGCTAATGGATCATGAAGAATTTTGAATGAGTAAGAAGTCATCATATAATAAATTCAAGAGTTATGGTAGCTTTTAGGATGGTGAAATTCTTAGATGTATTAAGTCTCTTTTGATAATGGGGTTACATTAGAAGAATTTTTATAGTAACCCTGATGTTTGATATACAAAAATTTTATTCAAGGAATAATTATCCTTTCTTTTTTGGATATAGTTATAAAGAACCATTTGGGTTTATATGATCCTTGAATTTGAGGCAATTACTGGTTAATACATTTTGGGTTTCAATCTTATTTTGTTTTACTTTGTTGAATTTTATGGATAGATGTTTATTGAATGGTCTTTGTTGAACTTTGGGTTTTGTTCGACAAATTTTGGAGATTAAGAATAGATTTTTTTATATAAAGGATTATCCTTTTTGGGTATTATCTGATCTCATACTAGCCTTTTTGGTTTTAGTTTTGGTTAAGGTCTAAAGACATGGGAAGTATATGGTTCTCTTTTGTGGATTAGGTGATTCTCTAGAAGTTAATTATATCTCTATTAATGTGAACAAGTCATCCTAAATACTTGTCTTTTGGAGAAAATATGAGTTCGTGTAAGAAATATAGTAAAAGTTGAAAGTCAACATGACAATTAAGTATGATTCCTTATGTTTTAGTTAAGCTCATAAATAAATTACTCAATGAAAAGTAACTTAAAACAAAAATGTTTTTTGTTAATTTTTCCAACTGGGGAATCAAATACCGTTTAACCCATCACAAGTTTGTGATTTTCTTGTTGTTAACTTTCTCCTAGACATGTTTACTATCACTCTCCATCAGAACATGAACCTTTGTTTTTTCCTCCATATACATATTTTCATACTTGGAATCCTAGTATGGGTTAACTCGGGTGACATTTGTACTTCTCTCCCATTCTTTTAAAGTGATAGTTTTACTGACTCTTGTTCTGATGTGGGATTTTCAATGAAGCTTCCAAGCCCAACTTTAAAATTGCAAGGACGCAATTCCCAAAAGGGGGGAAGGATGTAACACCCCAAGTAAATAAAGAATATGACATTTTCATATTTATCCATATTTTTGAATAAAATATTAATATTACTTTAAAGGGAATGCTATGCTTGAGGGCGTACCCAATACGCAACAATGAGTTTCTTAGAAATCTTACGTTACACTCTAATAATAAAATAATACTATTTTAAAAGGTAGTTAATGCCAAGACGTTATAATGACTGGAATGAAGGGAACTAACTCCAAAATGATTATATATGTTTTTCAAATATTTTTAATTTTATCCAATAAATGTTAGAGGCTTAAAATGCAAATGAATCCAATTTGAAGCATAAATCTTCTAATATTCTTTAAAAGGTCGATTAACCTCCTTTTGATGGAGAACCCTTTTTAAATATACTTTTGACATTTTTATATGTTGTTTTTGAAAAAATAAAATCCTTCTTTAGAATCTGGACATCAAAATTTACTTTGTGTAAAATTTTGTTATTTTTCCAATAAAGATCATTTTTATTGAAAATGTTGCATTTTAATTCAAAACCTCCTTTTAATCTGATTTATTTATATGGATAGATTATATTTTTAATTTATATTAAAGTGTATTTAGAATATATTTTTACCATTTAATCTAATGGTGGTCATTGGAATTAATTTCACTTTAAAATTGGACTTAAACTAGTGTCAATCTTTTAATAGATATTGTTTCTTAAAAACACGCTATTTGTTTTGACAGTGGGAATTAATTATTAAATTAATTAATGAAACATATATGTTTTTAGTTTTGTAAAATAGACATCATTATTGAATTTGGAATATCAAATATATATTAGGGTGAATTTTTGGTATTTTTCTGAAAAACTTCAATTTTTGATGAATAGTGAAACCACTAAGTGGTAGTTTAAAAACTGATTTTTCGTTTAAATGAAAAATTACCACTTCTGTGATTTGAATTTCAAAAATCTGACATACATGGTTGTCATTAGGATGTAAAATCTGGTTCAATGGGATTAAAATAATTTTTTGGTGAATAGTAATTTTTAAGTTTTTAATCGCGATTAGAGGTAATTAGTGTAATTTAAGGTAAAAATAATATTTTAATAATATTAAATGACCTAGAAACATGTACTACCCTCATTGTATGTGTCATGGACGACTAAGACAATCCATGGGTCAACTTGAAGACCCCATGGAGCCACTTTGGTTGGAAAATGACATAAATAACTTTTTATTTAAAGTTAAAATAAAAATGTCACAAGCATGAGTTATTTTACTAAAACAATTTTTAAATGTGGTTATACAAGTCATATTTTTGACTATAAATATTAATTAGAAATCTAAAAAGATTTCCTACATCATGAAATTTGTTTTATAATTTTTATACATTAAATAAATTAAATTATTTATGACATCATGATGATGCAGCGATTACCTCATTAGTAAAGGATTTAAATAAAATGAAAAGATAATGTTAAAACTATAACTTAAACTTGTCAAAGACCTAA
This sequence comes from Viscum album, assembly GCA_963277665.1. Taxonomy (NCBI): domain Eukaryota; kingdom Viridiplantae; phylum Streptophyta; class Magnoliopsida; order Santalales; family Viscaceae; genus Viscum; species Viscum album. The sequence goes on from OY728121.1 coordinate 512,611,524, forward strand.
TTGATGAGTATATTTCGAACCCTTACCACCTTATCCTAGAAATACATCAATGTGGGACCTTTAAAATCCGAAACTCATTTGAAAATAAAGTAACATTTTGTAACTTTCCAAGAGTTCCCCTCCTCTCCTCTTATAAAAGGCCCCCACCTCTACCACCTTACCCACACCTCTCAAGCCTTTGGATCGGCCAACCCCTGCTAATTTTGTCTCTACAGATCCCTATTTTACTCCTAGAATCCTCACTTTGGGCAGAAGTCTTCCCAAGGAAGCCTTTGAGCTCAAATCAAAGAGAGATACCCGATTTTAAGGTAATGTCTTCACTTCTGTTCTTTTGTTTTATTTTGCTTCTCCAACCCCCTAAAATATTTTTATTAATTTATTGTGTAACAATTACAGTATCTAAAATATACAAGTATGTTCTTATAAGAAGTATTCTAGCTACACTTACACACACCTACATCTAATGGTTAAAGAACATACTGTTTCTGTGGTGGTGAATTTCTGCCTCACGAACCGATGATTGTTCAATATTCTTTTAACACCCTAAAAGGTGGCCATTAATATGTCACTATATTTATATATGATATATAATATGTTTATGTTTTACTTAAGATTCTGTATTTTTCATTTATGGCATACCTTTATGGTTTCCATTATGGTTAAACGCGATATCTTCATTTTAGGAAGTGCGGACTACCGCCCCCTCAAAGTGATTTGATTCGTTAATACCATATGTGGTACGTATAAAGAATAGATTTAATGATATTATATATGATACCATAATGGAATTATAATACTATTATTTATCATTATGTTTTAATTCCATTAAATAAGAAATATAAATGGAAGTAGCGTTCATGCGTACGTACGACTTACCGTCTCCATGAACGATGCATTTCATTTCTTACCTCTAAATGTTATGTAATATTATAAATGCATGTATATAATGGATATATATGATATATATGATATCTACATAATGAATATAATTCTGGATATAATATATATTTTACCACATGAACAACTTGTAATTATAAAGAGTTTATTTTTGACTCAAGTAGCAATGATTTACAAAACGACCATTATTAACTTAAATAAATTACATAGTGTTCATAGCAAGGTAGTAAGAGATATAAAAGGAATAATTAACTTGGAAAAGTTTCTTAAGAAAGTATAAATTAACTCAAGTTTATTATTCAGGAGGTTAAAGAATGACCGAGTCAAGTCGGACTCGAGGTAAGGGATCCTACCCCTCTCTTTTTAAGTACACTCTTTTATGTCATTCCTTTTAATATCATATTTATTATGATTGGGATGTTATTTTCTATTATACTTACTGTACTTTTTATGTTCATATGATGATAGAACCTATTTTCTCTCATCAATCCTTTTTGGATGTTTTAATTGGCGCCGTTAGGCTGCCATAATTTCGTAAGGGGCTTTTTATCTCACTTTGTGTTTTCGTGAGATTCATGCTACATTTGCCAATATTTCCTTTTGAGTGGTGTATTTAATGTCCATTATTCTACTATTTGTGTAACATAATTTCTTTTATGAGTATTTACATCAATGTTGTATAGTCCTTCTTTCATGGGGTGCACGTTTCGAAAGTTACCCAAATCGGTAAGGGAACCTCTCACCCTCCTCTTTTTAGAAGACTTCTTTTGTTATGTCTTTTAATTTTCATCTTATTATGTGGGGATATGTTCTTATATATCCTTATTGCCGTAAATTTTATGTCCAAGTTATGAGGTACCCTTTATCTCTCTCATCAACTCTTTTTCTAAAATTTGATGTGACGCCATTAGGCTGTCAGGGGAACTTCTTAACCAAATTTCGATTTCTTTGGGTTCAACATGTAGTTATTGAATATGTCATCCTTTGAATATGTGTGAATGACCTTTGATTATTTTTCACTTAATATCCACTTATATTGGGTGTATTTATATTTGTCACACATAATTATGAGATTGATTTATCCTTAATTTAAGGATACCTTCTTTACAGGGGATTTTATCTCATTTTATATTTTTATTGAGACTTGATTGTTGTTATGCACCAATTCACTCTTATATAGTGTATATACTGTCCTTTGGAATATTATATCATGAATTCCTTTATTCACATGATATTATAAAGTTATGATTAAATGTTATTCCTCAATTATTGTATTCAAGTGTCTCTCATTTTGTTAAAAACCCTTTAACTAAAATATTGTTGTAAATGTTTTAATGATTTATTCTTATAAATAGTTCTCATTAATATCCCTATTTTCAAAATGGTTTTAAGGATTTATTTATATGGATATTTATGGTTTAAAATGTTAAAAGCTTTAAAGTGGTATGGGACACTTTGATTCAAAGATCTCATTATTAAATGTTTTAAATGGTTTTGAAAATGGATTTTAGAGTGGATTCAATATTTCAATATCTTAAAATGTTATATTGTTATTGCAATGTGGGAATGTTATATTTCTTTTATGATTAAGTTATGTTCTAGGATTATGTTATGGTTCTTGGGCATTGTTATGAAGACGGGTGATTCCGTGATAAACTAGGGGCGAGTGATCCCGATATAGCTCTCCAATGCATTGGGTAACGCGAAGGTGTTATACATTATGGTTTCTCCGAAGAGATTTAGGGAATATACTATGATGGGTATTCCAAACGTAACCAAGAGGGTTACTCCCTATGTAAGAATTTTATGAATGCCTCAAGTTACCTTTATGTCTTATGATTTCTTTGATTTATTAATGATTTTATGAGGTATGTTAAAGTGCTTATGTTTTATGGGTAAAGTATGATTTCATTATTATGTATATATGTACTCATGTTTCCTTTCCATACTTTTTATAACCCTTACTTAACTTTTTATGCTCATCCCAAGTTTTTGAAATGTTTTTCACAGGTCAAGGGAATGGTACATGATATGATGATAGTGTCATGGAAGTGTCAAGAAAGAATCCATGTTTTATTTTAAATATGTTTCTGTTGATGGGAAAAATGAATACTATATTTTATGTAACCACTTTGTTTAAATGTGGAATGTAATGCAAGTTTTATGATCTAATTCTCTAAAACTCTAAACCTGGAAAGATCCTCAATGTGTAATCTTGTAATAACTCAAAATTAAGTAAGGTTTAAGGCTGGGGCCTTATATAGAAGGCCTCCAAAACTGAGTGTTTAGTCGGGGTACCCAGATTTTTTAACATTTTGTGGGTTTTCAGACTCATTTGAGGTGGTATTATTGGATTTTTTTGGTGGGGACTGAATTTATTCCAAGGTATTACATTCATATTGATATTAGGTCTTTGAAATTTTATCATTTTTTATAATGCACTACTATTTATAATCAAATATATAACTACATATACATATTTTTTATATATTCACACCTAAAAATTAAAATTTTAAAATAAATAATTAAACATATTTACATATAAAATATATTAGCTCTATCTAAATAATAACTAATATCCATTTTATTTAAAATACCAATATATGAATATTTATATAACTAATATATATTAATATAACTATATATATATATATTAATCTAGCTATATATATATATATATTAATATAACTACATATATATTAATATTACTATATATATATATTAATATCACTATAAATATATATATTAATATCAATATAAATATATATATTCATATAACTATATATATGTATATTAATATAAATATATATTACTATACGAATAAATATAACTAAATATATATATATATAAATAGAGATATAAATTAATATAACTATATATAGATATATTAATATAAGTATATATATATATATTAATATAAATATATATTACTATACGAATAAATATAACTATATATATATATAAATAGAGATATATATTAATATAACTATATATATATATTAATATCACTATATATATTAATATAACTATATATATATTAATATAACTATATATATATTAATATAACTATATATGTATATATATTAATATAACTATATATATATTAATATAACTATATATATATATATTAATATAAATATATATTACTATATGAATAAATATAACTATAACTATATATATATATATCATGAAATAGCAAACAAATCAAAATAGAGTAGTGGTAAGGGCTTAGACGCGCAGTGGGGAGGTCTTGAGTTCAAAACCTACTGGAGGCAGAGGCGCGCGCATGAGGGTGGATGTTGGGGGCTAGCACTGATAAAGGGTGGAGGGGGTGCATGCGGGCGCTGGAGGGGATAAAAAGCACTGTTAAAAGGGGGGATCAAGCGCTATAAAGCCCCCCCATGATTGGCATAATTTTTTTTAATTTTTTGTAATTTTTTTTAATTTTTTTAAATTGTTTTTAATTTTTTTTAATTGTTTTTAATTGTTTTTTAATTTTTTTAACTTTTATCATCGCTTTTTTAAAAGTGCTGATAAACAGGTCCTTTATCAGCGCTAAAACGAAAGCACTGGTAAAGGAAGCGCTGATATAGGACCCCTTTATCAACGCTAAAAAATGCGCTGGTAAAGGGGTACTTTTATCAGCGCTTTTTTTAGCACTGATAAAAGACCCCTTTTATCAGCGCTGATAAAAGTGGTCTTTATCAGCGCTTTTATCAGCACTGATAAAACGGGTCTTTATCAGCGCTTTTTTGAGCGCTGATAAAGGGGACCCCCCCTTTATCTTCGCCAGCTTTAACATCGCTTTTCCTAGCGCTGTTAAAGGCCCTTTTTAGCGCTGATAAAGGACGTATTTGTAGTAGTGATATGTCCTCGACTACCTGTATCATATGTTCCAATTGTCCGTCCATCTACGGGTTGTAGGAATCACTCAGATGAATTAGTGTAACCAAACCCTTAGGGAAAACTAGCCAAAACCCCAAGGTGAAATGGGTATACCTATTATAGTTAACACTCTATGGTACCCCATGAAAGCATAATACCTCATATATATATATTACCTTCCAAGATCATACACTGAAGAAAACTCCTTTATCGGTAATAAATGGGTTACTTTCATCAAACGTTCTATGAAAACCCACATGAAATCAGGAAAATAAGGCTTTCTTAGAAATCACATCACAAATTCCATCTTGAAATTTCCTCACTTCCTTTCGGGTATCAATAAAGTATAAAGAACACCATCATGCCACTAGCAGTTAACCTTCACCTTTTAACAGGTGGAGCACTATGAAACAAACCCTACTAAGTCCTTCTTCATCCCTAGACACCAGTACTATCATAAAAAATATCAATAAATATTGGTTAAACTTGGATATATATCCCACTTTGAGGCATTGAAGTCCCTTATCAATTCCTCATGTATGCTAGTCAGGACCACCACATAACCTCTGAAAAAAGGATCTCATCAGTATCCATGGAAAAATCAAGAGGTGGTACCCCACCATATATAGTGTCCCTCATCACAAAGAAATAAGAATATAAGAGCTAATTTTCCTTTTCCATTTCAAGAAGTAAGTAGGAAATAGATAGGGAATCCAAGGATATTTGATCATGATACTCCTAGGCATCCAAATTCATCTCGGTGAACAAGGCCATCACATACCACTCACAACTAAAATCCTGGACCACCTGGGTCTGATCCTTCCTAGTCAAGGCATCCATAATGTTTTTTCCCATCATAGGAGTACAATAAAACTAAAATTCAAAGGACTATAGGTACTCAAACCACCTTATCTACCTGGAATTTAGATTGTTCTAGGAGAAGAGGTATTTCAATATTTTATGATATGTGTAAACCACAAACCTATCCCCCATGAGGTAGTTCACGAATATATTTGTGTTTGGAACACTGAATCTATATTCAAATCATGGGTTGGGTGGTTATGATCATGTGGTATCAGTTACATGGACCTATGAGTGACAACCCACCCATCCTGTATAAGCACTACACCCATGAAGACCCCTGACACATAATTATATAAGGTATACTTCTTACCAGGATTAGGTAAGTTCAAGATTAGTGAAGATGTTAATAAACTATTAAGAACATAAAATTTTGCCTCACAAGTATCATACCAATTATACATCACCCCCTACTTGGTCAGGCCCTTTAATAACACTACCAAGAGAGATAATTCTTGTATAAATCTTTGATAGTACCTGACCAACCCAAGGAAGCTGTGAATCTAAAATATAATCTTGGGTATCTACTAAGAACTCATGTCATCCACTATCTCTGGGTCCAATAATACCCCAACCTTTGATATGAAATATCCTAAGAAGTGAACCAAATCTAACTAAAACTAGAACTTTGATAGTTTTTCATACAACTTATATTATCGAAGTATGTTTAGAACTATCTCCAAACATCATGCATGTTCATCCCTTGATCGATAGTACACCAAAATTTAATCGATGAGCATGATGAAAAAGGAGTTCAAGTAAGGATAGAACACCATATTCCTTAGTTTCATGAATATTTTAGGAATGTATTTCAACCCAAATAACATGAAAAGGTACTTATAAAGACCGAACCTACTCTGAAAGGATATATAGGGAATGTTAGATGGTCATACTCCGAGATGGCACTACCCCATAAACAAATCAATCTTAGTGAAAACTCAAGAAACCTTGAGTTAGTTGAATAGATCATTAATATGATGGAGTGGATATGGGTTCTTAATCATTAACTGGTTAAGCTTATAATAGTCCAAAAATAATCTCAAGGCACTATCTACCATCTTGGAGAAAAAAACTAGAGCTCCCCAAGGGGAGGAACTTAGATGGGTAAACCCCTTTTACTTAAATTTCTCCAGCCATTATTTCATTTCTTGAAGCTCTATCAGTGCATTCCTATAAATATAGATAGTAATAGGTTACATACCCAGAAATAGATCGATCATAAACACGATACCATGGTTAGGTAGTAATCTTGAAAATTCCCCAGAGAACACATCCCAATGATTATCAACATTGGTATGGAATACTAGATGAAGCACCTACCCCTCATCCAAAATGAGGCTAGTAACTTGGGTTACGATCCCACCTAGTCATTGACAATTAGGTCCTAAATGAATTTTCTTGCATGTCCTAATCACCAATGTTTTCTAATCTATCACCCTCCGAAGAGGTTACAGATAATCATTGACAGTAGTAATTAATCTATTCTCAATAATGAAAAATATAGTACATCCTGAGAATCATGTCAAAATAACCCATATCCCACACAAATAAGTCCCAAAGGAACTGAAAACTTCCAATGACTAAGGCACAATCTGTGAACTTGAAGATCCCTTAGGACTTCATGCCTAAGGAAATGTTAATCTATATAACTCCATAAAGGTACTCTATAGTCAGGACCAAACCTCCAAAAAACTAGGTAGAGATGAAATAATGTGAGGATCTTATACTAAAAAGAGCATAAAAATGAGTCAATATACTAAAATGGTACCTCACATGATATATAGTCTTGCCTTCTGACCTATCAGAGTAGGCTTAATCATGCGTAACTAGATGGTACCATAGTCTTGTACTTCTGTTAATCTTCCCTAATCCATACTCCCCTATTGACCCTGACCTAGAGCTCCATACCCACCACCCCATCCTGAACAACTTGTAGATGGACAACTTACATATTTTTTAGTTGTATTATTCACATCCCCAGATCCCTGAGCAAATCCTAAACCACTACCACTGGGAACCTACTGTATAACCGAGAAAAAATGATGAAGGTGAAAAAAATGATAAAGGTGACACATTATTATATATTTATAACACTCATAGGGAATCTAAGTAGACTAAAACCTATAATTTACCCATCCACTGAACTGATATCACTAGATATCACTGCTCCCTCATGGAGGAAGGTAAGATTCAATACTCTAATAGGATTGAGTACCATCTCCCTAGTGTGTGTCATCTGATAAAAATTTCTAGCTACTAGAGGAACCACTACCACTACCACCCATAGAGGAAAACTAACAAGGTCTATGGACATCACTAATGTTCCTATCATAGATTAAATATTGGTTCACAATCTCTATAAAATAAGTTTGGTGAAATACATTTATCTTTACTTTTATCTCATAATGAAATCCATCCTCAATTTTTTGGCATTGAAAATATTTTTTCACCCGAGTTAATATGGAAAGAAGGGGGATTTCCTTAAAAAAAATAAAACAGTCAGAGTGAAATGGTAATAAATATTAAAATAATAATAAATAATTTAAATATAATGTATAGAATAAATAAAATATTAAAGGTATATTCAAACAAATCAATCTTAATTAATACAATAAAGTGATATCTTGATTTTATCAATTAAGAACAACAAAATAATATTATGGGTATCACAATTTGATTAATTAAGTGAATTGAATATTGAAAAAAATTAATCAAATTAATTGATAACTTTGATAGTGTAGGGATGAGAATGTAATAAAGTATTATCAATGTAACTTGATTAAATTTTTTCAAACATAAAAATTTATGACAAATAAAATAAATTAGAGAGAGATATTTTATAAAAGAGTTTGATAATTGCTCGATGTGATACTGTATGTATCCTCACTTTGGGTTGATAGGTTTTTATATTTATAAATTAATTTTAATGGTAACCAATAAACCAATTCTCCCTTTAATTTTTTCAGTTGTGTCAAGAAACCCATCTCCCTTACTTCAATGGTAGTAAGTACCCATCTCACTTTTTTGGTTATACTAAGAAACACATTGTAGAAGTTAGGTAAGAAGAAGAGATATTTTCTTGGAAAAAATGCATTATAAAGATATTTACTTATATATTAAGATGAATAGATACAATTGGGGAATATATATTGATATATAATGTAAGAGAGAGTCTTTTAGAATTGATAATTGAAAATGGATTTATCAGGGATTTTTATATTGGAGAGAATCCACTAGATATCCATTATTGAAGCATTTAAAATCCACTAGTTATTAAAACACACATATTCAATCCACTAATTTATTATAGTTATAGACTCCAATGAAGCCAGGAAGGATTTGGAATAATTCAGAGTCATTAAGGCTCATAAATGAAAAATTAACAGCCACAAGATCTACTAAATAAATGGATTTTGATATGCTGGATCAGCTCCACCAGCTTTCCGAATGATCCTACTGGATATCCAGTGAGACTCTTAGATCTCACTACTTCTGCCCAAATGCCACTATTTATTCGGTGCTCCTCCATCATTTAGACTGTGGTATTCTTTTTTATAAAGTGGTTCTGTCCACTTACACCAGCTGTCCAGTTCCTTGAACCGTGTTATTGATGTTGTATGCAATGATATCTCTTCAACCATTGGTCCTAAAATACTTCATTTGAATTATCCATGATACTTAAAAATAAAAAATATTATTTCATTTGTTTCATTAATCTCTGAACATAAAAAATTATAAATACAACTTACATCCACTCAATAATGACATAGTTAGATATATAATTGAGTTTTTATGATCATGAAAATACCATATGAGAGGGAGAGGTATAATAATCACCATTTTGATTATAAAAAAATACTTAATATAAAAAGATATATCAATTGTAAATCAAAAGTGGAAAATTTATTCAAAATAATTAGAGAGATTTAAAACAAGATATTCAATATTATCAAGAGATAAACATGACACAACTTAATCATAAATATATTCTCAATTGTGAAACAAATAAATATTTTTCTCCCAAAACAAAAACTTTTCCCCCTTATCTGAAAACATCTCCCCATTTTGATAAAAAATAGAACCAATCCCCCTTTGTGATTATTAAAAGTAAAATAGGGAAGGGAAATAAGAAGAATCAGTTAAGAGGATAATTTCATATATGGTAAAAAAATAGTAACATGCAATACTATCCCCCCTTAATGATTACCGTAAGCTTAAAAAGAATACTATAGAAATTAAATTCATAAGTTAGAAAGAAGTAAAGTGCGTGATATGGATTATAGATATAAAATTAGGTTCATATCATCTCAAAAAGAAAATGAGTTAAATTCAAGACCAAACTTAAATTAAAATATAACAGTGAATCTTTAATATGTCAAATAGAAAATTTGAAAAATATAATAAAAAGAAAATTTGAAAAAGAAAATTAAAATAAGATTATTTTAAAATGGATCTCAAGAAGTAGTTTAAAAGAGTTTGAAATAAGAAACTAGAAATTTTAGTTTTTTAAAAGACCACTTTATCCCATTTAAGGAATAAGAAAACATAAACAAGTGATAGAGAGAGAGATAGGATATTGAGTAAAAATATTTAAGTGAGAAATTAACACTAAATATATTTAAAAACATGTTTCCATATAGATCATCCCATATATTTACCAGATAAGACTCCCTCTCAGTTGGAGCATTTAAAAAAGAGATCAATAGGCAATAATAGATCAATAATTTCAAGAGTTTTATCATATATTTTTATTGAGAATACATCATATGATATGATAATTAAGGTCAATGGTGTAGTAATAGAAAATATCAATTATGAGATCCTTTTGGTACCCATGTGAACTTGGGTATGGAAATGTTAACTAATATGGATTTAGGAACCCAAATTGTTTTGGTATGAGATTTTTTGGGATATAATAAGAAATATGAATAGATTCATGTCTTATATATCTAGAATTTTTTCAACCACCTTTGTAAATGAGATTCCCAAATTTTCTAAAATATTTTCTTTTTTTAGGGAACATCCCTTTACTGAAGTAGTTTTTTGAGAAATATTACTTGAATTTGGAAAATGAATTCCAAAATTAACTTTTTTATAACATTTAGAACCCAAAATAATATTTATTTTATTTTAATCTTGGGTGAATTGAGTAAGAGTATTGTTTATATTTTAAATTCTCAATATTAGGTTATTTTTTTAAAATTTCAAAACCTAATCATATTTTTATTTATAAAGGAGATCCTTTTCATTAAAAACACAATATTTTTCATTAATAATTTTATTTTAGTTCTTTATAAGATATTTTTATTTTGAAATGATTTATTTATAGAAATTATTAAGTAAATTTTATTGATTATAAGATCAAGAAGAAAAGGAAGAATAATATTAAGAGGAAGAATGAGAAATAGTAGAACTAACCTCATCACCTACATTTATATATTCTATAAGGAATTTAAGAGTTGTGTTTATTTTTTGTGGTTGTGAAGGTTGAGTCTATAGAGTCATCACTAACACTTCAATTTGAGAATTTAAGGGATTTATTTCCTTTATTATTCTCTTTTATCTTATTTTTATAAATGACGAAATCTAGATTGATGTGACCTGTGATTTTTACTTTGGTCATGGTGAGTTGAATTATTATTCTTATTTTCTAAACGATCAACATATATATCACTTTCGTATGATACATCATCATCAATAGATTTAAAGGGAATAATTATTTTATATCCTTTGGATTCCTTAGCCTCTTTAGATTATTTTTTTGGATTGTCACTTTATATAAATTTCATATGTCATGAGGGTCTTAATTATTTGTAGGAGTGGAATAATTTTTTACATTTTTCTCTTCTTGTATAATCATAAAATTTGATGACAAATAGCATGTTATGGTATAGATAATTTTATTTAATAAAGTTTTAGTAGAAAAATCATCACTAAGAGAGTTTTGGCCATTGAAAATTTTAGTAAAGTGAGAAAAATATTATAATTAGATTCATTTTACTATATACTAAAACTTTAAAATTCTTTTCTATATAAATAAATCTTAGTATCTTTGACTTCATTTGTTCCTTTATGAGTAATTTCTAACAATTTACAAATTTCATGAGCTCTTTTTCAAGTAAATATTCTATTGAATTCATTTTGGCCACGATCACAATGCAAGGCGTTTATAGATTTACCATCTAATTCAAAAGAAACTATATCTTTGGGTTTCCATTTATATTAAAGTTCTATTGTAGGGGTATAACCATATTTGACCATTTTCCAAATAGGATATCCAATGCTTCAAAGTAAAACTGACATGTGAGTTTTTTAATAAGAGTAATTTATTCCATCAAAGAATGGAGCATGGATATAAGAGTTATATTCCATAATATATTATCTTACTTTGAAACTGGTTAAGTCCTAGATCAGAGATCAATCTAATACCAAGTGTTTGCCTAAGATAATATGGAATGAGGGGGGTGATTTTACTTTTAAAAATTAAAAAATCAATGTGAAATAAAAATAAAAAATAAAAAAAACAATAAATAATTTAAAGAGAATTCATAGAGAAAATAAAATATTAAAGAGAGATTCACAAAAATAAATATTAATTAATAAAATTAAGTGATATCTCTATTTGGTTGAGTAAGAACATCAGAATAATATTATGGGTATCATAATTCGATTAATTAACTGAATTAAATAAAAAAATGACTTAATAAAATTAATCAATAAATTTTATAGCATAATAATAAGGATATAATAATGGAATATATATGTAATTTAATTGAATAATTTCAAGTATAAAAAGTGATGTGGAAATAAATAAACGAGAGAGAATTTTGATAATGGAATTCAGCAATAGCTCAATGTGATCTCATACATCTCCTCCCCTTGGGTTGAGAGGATTGTATGTTTATACCTTGTTTTTAATAGTAAACAAAAACATTCTCCATTTAATTTTAGTGGTTATGATAAGAAACCATCCTCCCTTACTTCAATGGAATTAAACACCCATATCAATTTATTTTCTTTTATTGTATAAAAAAAAACCATTACATAAGGTTGGTGATAAGAAGAGAGATTTTATTAGTGAAAATATATTACAAAGACTCTTCCTTATATCTCAATATGAAAAAATACAATTGGAGAAGAGATATGTAGAGTAGATAGAAGAGATATCCATTGGTAATTGAGAATTGAAAATGGATCTAGAGAGGATTTTGAGATTGGACAAAATCCACTATAAATTCATCATTGAAACATTTCAAATCAATAAGTTATTCCACTACATATCTTAAATCCTCAAAGTTCTTATATTTATAGCCTTTAATATAGCTAATAAATATATGGAATTATTTGGAGTCATTAAGGCTCATAAATAAAAAATCAAAAGCTATGGGGTCTACTAAATAAAGAGATTTTGACATGATGGATCATCTCCAGAGGCTTCCCATAAAATCCCACTAGCTAGCCGGTGAGACTCATAGATCTCACTACTTCTTCCCAAATTCTACATACTATAAGATGCTCCTCCACCAGCTAGTTGGTGGTATTTTTCTATATAAGGTTGTACTTTACACTTAAACTGGATGGATGGTGCCCTATATCAAGTAGCCAGTTCTATCTACAAGGTTCCATCTTAAACCATTGGTCCTCAAAGCCTTCATTTAAATTACCCATGATACTTTAAATTACACAAGATTCATTTATTTTTTTCATTAATCTTAGAACACAAAATATTATAAATGAAACTTCCATCCACTTAAAATAAAATAATTAGATACATAATTGAGTATTTGTGATCATAAAAACACTATAAGAGAGATGGAGGTACAACCGTCTCATCAAAATCCAAAGTGGGAGAAAAATGATGAATCTATATGAAATGAGAGGCATAATACATAATTTTATTATCCAATTGTGTCTGTTTTATAAACTACCTATACTTGTGTGACTGCAAGGTATCAAGGAATAAATGACTAAAAAATTGATTCGAGAAGTCCTCCCAGATCAACCCAACATACTGGTCACCCTGGATGAGGACATCCCCCAAATGTCCCACTACCCCACACAACATGTGATCCATAAGATTCAATCCCTTATCCTTGGGTGTCTCTAAATGTTCAAGGATAGTCTTCATGGACTCTATATATGAATTAGTGTCCTATGGACATCTATTAACCATGAAAAATAGTGGGTGATTTCATTGGAACTCATGGGTAAGGTCTGACATGGAATGTTCAACTCAAGGACCCCCCTCAGTAGGAATACATGAAGAAGACTCATGAAAAGCTGATCATAAATAACTAGACCCTGAAATGTTATAATCTCCAGCTCATTTATTGGTGGGGCATGCTCACCCTCACTCTCTTAGTATGGGACCCTAGTTATCCAAGGTATCATATCACTAAAATACCAACAAAAACATATTAAAACTAAATAGTTGGGTTATTATCAAACCTTAAACCAAAAAAATAGGTAAAAATCCCCACAACTCATATATCTAACCCATAGGATATCATAAAACTAGATTATCTCTCAATACTTTTCTACTAATCAAGGATACACATCACCACTTCCCAAAGGATGACACAATTTAGTCTTTTTTTAAGAAGTCACATTTTATAAGGATTTACATTCACAGATTTTTGTTAGATAAGGTTTCATTCACAATATATGAGGGAAAAGACATTATAAGTTTCTTACTGACACTTTATTTAACCAAAACCTTCATTTAATGGTCCATTTATGCATTATTTTATATCAAAGTATTATCCAATGATTTCGACAAGTAAGATGCCACCATATCCTTATATAAGAAGACACCATATATGATGCTGTTAACACTTTAAATGGTTAACCCATTTTATATATAGAAATATATATAGGTATATTAGACAATAATAGAAAAATTTAAAATGTCAGGTAAACCCTATATTCCTAGAATGATATATGAATGAACACACACTCTCTTTACATATTGGTCCAAGAGATAAACCCCCCCCCCAAAAATAACAATGAAAACAAAGTGAACCACCCAAGGTGGAAATAAATCCAATATAAAAGCACAAGGAAAACACAATAATATTATCCCTGGTCACTTGGATTTTTCCCCATACCTGGGTCAGCCACTCTAAGACATGAGCTCATTACTAATCCATAACAGATCCTATTCTTCTGTCTACCTCTCCAAAATAGTAAAAATAAAAATAAAAGGAGTCTCTAATACCACTCTTTAATTTTCTTAACTAACTCAACATGAATATTAATTGATCTAGTACTTCACATGACCTTATAAACACCTTATCGTATGATAGAGGCTTCCGAATAGCTTTGAGGGTCTGATAAGATTCCTTATGGAGACTATAACCTCTAGTTAGGGAGTTATAACAGTGAAGAAATAAAGGAAATATCATACATTACAAAACAAAATAGAAAACATCAAGATATAAACCAATCACCAAACATAAAGCATGAAATATCCAAAAATTATTCCACAACAATAAAAAGTAATATATAAGAACAACCATATATAATAGGTACCAAAAGTTAAAAAAAGGAAAATACCAAAAACTACATGACTCAAAAAATTAGATCGAGCTCTATCCTGAATCCCAGCTTTCAAGATCTAACTTATCAAAGAAATCAAGCATCTGGAATCGAGTAATTTCCCTTGTATGAACCTATAACCATGAAGTATTCTTGGGTACTAAATTGAGACTCAAGTAGGGTGTGAGTATAAATCAGTAGGCCACCATCAATTATATTGCCAAATAAATTCAGTCTATAAGGAAGTTTATGAATAGGTACTAAAAGTAACAATTGATCATTTTAAATTTCAAAGGTAAATAAAAAAGTAAAACCACCATCAATCCTTAGTTCCGAGACCTCGATCGACCATAAATTCTTTGTCCAGTGTCGGAGTGTCTCTGACCACATATTGGGGACCATTCCAACCAAAATAATAAACTTAGATCTTCCTAGTATACATATAGGTATCACAGACCTCCACTATGGGTGTTTTCTTATCCGATAAATACTAGCATGGACCACCCTTACAAGTGTTTTCTCGTCCAAAATATAGTAGCACAGACCAACCCTATGGGTGTTTTCTTAGCCAACATGTAAACTATAAATTTTAAAATTCAAAAACCATTTCCAATTCCATTTCAAATTTACATTTTTAAACTTACATTTAAAAATAACATCTTAATTCCAAATCAAATTTTCTAAAATTACATTTCCAATAACCAATTCCATGTACCATTTCAAATTACCATGTCCATAACCATTTTATATTCCATTAGCTCAAGGTAAGGCATTCCCACATAATCAAATTTTAATTTGAAAATATCAATTTAAAATATGGTAAATAACTTGAAAAAACATGTTATTAGACATTGATTTAAAATTAGGGTCCATAAAAGGAAATACAGTGCAACACAAGACGAAAACACTTTTAAGGAAGGATGAGATTATGATAAAACCATAAGGATTGCCTACCTTGGGTCTAGAGGAGTCCACACTAAAAACAAAGATTTGATTTAGGCTAGAATAAGATAAATTGAGGTAGAAAAAAAAAGCCCTGAAAATAGGGTATATGATATAAACATTATAGAACACTACTCAATAATAGAGGAAAATAAGAAAATAAGGGAGTGGAGTCTCAAATTTACCTCCAGGTATCAATCACACTAAAAAATGAGGAAGAAAAACAAGGATAAAAGGATATTTATTCAAGAATAATTGGAAGAATGTAGGGTGTGAATGAGGGTATGTTGTACTAAAATGGGGGAAATAAATTGAGTTAGGCTTAAAGGGAAAATAAGGGGGTAAAATAGAATTTACACCCTATTTAAAAAAAACTTCCCAACACCCCAACAACTAACCAATGATACTAGAAGAATTATAGGGCTATTGGTTTCCCCACCAGCTATCCAGTAAACCTTTAGAGGCTAGTCAATGGTACTAAAATAGCATGTTACAGTCCTAAATTATATTCCCAAACCCCTAGTTTTCTACCACCACAATTTTAACCTCTAAAAACCAACTTAAAAAACATAATAAAATAAGGTTTTCTTAAAATTAAAGCATAAAGAACCTCATGAAGGGGTGAGTATTTTAGGTAAACTTGGGTTTCATAATTGATTATTGATATTTTTGGTGAATTTCATCACATTTTTGGGATTATGGTATATATTTATTGGTGTGTGACTTTATATCATTTTAGGGTTAAATATAGTGTTAATTTCTGGAAGGATATATGCTTTCATAGTAAATTAATGTCTTGGAGATTCAAATAGTTTTAAGAAAAATATGTTATAGATAATATATAATCTAGGAATATACATACTTGGGTATATAATTTTATGAATGGATAATTTTTTTTCAAGAATGATAGGTAACATGATATGGCATAAGAGAGTAAGGTAGATGTCATATTAGTGGTTATAACCTGAATTATGAATAAGTTAAGATTACCCTCACCTGCTTTCTTTATTGTATAATAATTAAAATTTGAAGGACATAATTTATTTAATGGTTTGGTGAGAATGTAATGACCTTAGATTTCACTATTTATTTTTCTTTAAATAAACAATGTGTTCGATAACTTACTCCACAATCAACACCAAACTAAAACTAAACAATGACATGTGTGAACCATTAAAACCTAGCCATTGAATTGGTAGGAATTAATAGGAGTAACTTTTTTATGAAGTATTTATAGAAATAAAATAAAGTCTATATTTAATATGAATTAAATTCAATTGGCATAACTGAAATGAAAAATACGATAACTTTATGCTTAAAAATGTATTTTTATAAATATTTCATTTTTATGAAATATGAAATTCTATTTTAAAAATCATGTGATTAATGATTATAAAATATATTTGATATGAAAAATTGGTTAATACCAATTTATTTATTAAATGATATGAAATATGAATGATAATGGTTTATATTCTAAAAAGTAATTTTACTATAAAAACAGTTTTCATTATATCTCATCTTCATATTTAAAAGTTAAATTTTTAAATTTTTAAATTTTAATTTTAAAAAATGAACATTACTTTTTTATTCGTCATAGTAATATTTTTTAAGATTAAATTTTGAGTTTTTTTAAAAATATTGATTTTTAGGTGAGTAGTGAAAAATACCATTTTTATAAATAACATGACTTTTATAAAATTATAAGTATATAAGTATGAATTTTAAATTCATGAAACAATTTTTATAAGACTAAATATGTATTTTATAAGTGAATTTATAATTTAAAAAATGTTTTTTTAATTTTTAAACCCATATTTGATATATTAGAACTTAAGTTATATTTTCAAAAAAATTGTTTTTAATATATTATACATTTAGTATTTTAAAATTATTTTTTATAAATTTTAGAAAATTAATATAATAAAATTGATTCCAAATTTAAAATCATTAGTTCCAAATTATTTAATGAGGAACAGTTTATTTTCAAGAATAAATGATAAATTATTTTGGTAAAAACCAGTTGCCTTGGTAAAAATAAAATAGAGTAAAAAATATTTAACCAAGAGGGAAAGACCACAAAAATGTTTAAAAAATGATTGTAAATTAGTGATTGTGGCCTTTATCAACCTTACCCTTTACCCTATCCATTATTTCTCAATTTTGGAGCTACTTTCCTTGATAGTGACTTCCCATTATTGAAATGTTTTGAGTATTTACAAAGATGGCATCCTTTTTTACTCATAAAGGGGCACTCGTCTCCTCTCTTACCCTCACACTAAAACCCACTTAGTTTGGAATTTTTTTTAAAAAAATATCTCTTAAACATTACCATAATCCTTAAATATTTTTTAGTCTTCTCAAAAGACCATCCCTCAAAGGCTTAACCCCCTTTGAAAATGAGATAATCCAAGAAGTGAGGTATAAATTCCTAACAAATCCTTTCTTATTTATATATCATTATGTACACTTATTCTTCATCAAATTACATTAAACCATATTAAAATGATGGAATAAATAAAAATTATTATACTTTTATGTAATTATAATGATGGTACAAGAATTGAACACCTTTCCATTTTCTATTAAGAAAAAAAAATCACCATTCTTGTGTTTTTTTGACTACCACCTCCACGACGCAACATGTTTCGTTTTCCTTCACCTCATTAAAATAATGGTCCTAATAAAATTTTAATATATAATTATAATATTTATGTAATATTTTATATTCTTAAATGATGAAACATATTAATCCTTGTCCCTATTCTATGTAAAATGAAATTATCATTTATGAGTAAGTGTGAACTACCACTTCAGTGGAATGATTGATTTCCATTTTTATTTTCCTCACTGCCTTACATAGACTTTAATGAGAATGGGTTTAATGGATAAAAATTATTATTATAAAATTATTAAGGTTCTATAAATATAAATTGAACATTCTATTAAAAATATGAGTACTAAATTACTGTAGTAAATTCAACCATTCAAAAAAGAATTCTAAGAGAAAAAATGATTTTTTTGTACTATGAAATAAATTTTTATAGGTTATATTTTTCTTCAAATTATTTAAAATTATGGTATATAAAACTAATAAATACTAAATAATATCATTATTCTTCTGCTATAATGTCATTATAACTAATTCTCTTTATAATCATCCATTAATCATGGTATATTCTTATTTGGGTTGGTTTAACTACCTCACCATGATATAAATTTATATCATGGATGACTATGGAAATTTAATTTATAGTAATATGTGATATAAATAAATAAATAATGAGTTTTTTTTGTTTAGTAATGGTAACATTATTTTTACACTCATTAATTAATAAAAAACCTTCTGTTCATTAAGAATCACAAAAACATTATCATTGTCGATTTCATCTTCATGGTTTATAACCAAAATTAACATGGAATGAAATTATAAATTTATAAACATAATGAAAATTTTATTAAATTAATTTTAATTATCTTATAATGATGAAATTTATAATAATGATGAATACCAACACTTTTTTTATGAAACTAGTTCAAAATGATCAAGATTACTTACACCCAATATTAAAAATAGGCAACAACTAACTACCATTCATGTAGAGAATTATTTTAAATGAAGTGTATAGATTAAAAAAATATATGATTAAGTTTCTTAAATAACTTATTAATATTTATATGTTTTTTATACATGAGGTTAGAGTGGGTTCTTGGAATCCAGGATAAAAGGTAAGGGTTTCTTATCTCAATTTTTAATTCCTTAAAACATACTTCTTATTAGAAACCATGTTTTATTTGGAATTGTGTATCTAATACCCCTTTAATATTTTGTATCATGTTACTATAATTATTCATGGTATTTAAGATTTAATTTTAAATAATATCCTTCAAGGTGTTTTTACTCAAAAGTTTCTAAGGTTTTAAGGGTTTTCTTGGTCTCAATTCTGATTCTTTGAGACATAATAAATTTTTTGCACCATTTTTTCCTTATACTGTGTATTTATTTATTATGAATGTATTTTTAACATATTTTTTTTTATTTAATGGAATATATTATGAAAAATAATATTCCATTATTCAAATGTCTATTGATTCAATGGTTACCCCAGTAGTAAGGATTTTTGTTAACTTAATGTTTATTCATTGAGTTATAATGTTTCATCTTAAAATTTTATTTCATTCTACCAACCTAATATTTTATTATATGGTATTTTATGATCCTATTTTTGAAAATTAAGTTTTAATACCAAATGAATTTTACTATGTGGGTTTTCAACAAAGGTAATTTCAATGTATTAAAAAGGTTCTTTTCATAATTAAATGTTTTATCTTTGGTTGTACATTTCCTATAAAAAACTTTATTACAATTTGATGGATCCATTAATGGTGATTATTTTTAAATGTAATTTTTTTCAAAATAATTCACTTTAACTTTTCAAAAATTAATTTTTAAAGTGACATGTAAGTTTTTATTTTACATCAATTATAAAATTTTTTTATAATTTTTTTTAAGTTTTTACCTCTATTGTACTTTCCATGTCCAAAAGGATTTACACTCATGGGATTTTTGTTATATGATTTTTTCTCTAATAAGTAAATATATTTATAATATAGAGTCTTGAAATCATGGTATATATATATATATATTGATCCCTTCTTGCATGATAGCATTCAAAGAATTATTTTTTAAGGATATTTTTATCTATGTCAACATACCTCTGAGTTTCCTTTATCACACTAGGGATATTTTATTTTGAAACCATAAAACTTATTTATCTAGATGTATTATGTAATTTTATTTTCTATAAAAGATATTATCCATCCTTTTCTTTTTATTTCCTAAACATACACCATTAATATTCATAAATTTTATTCCAATCCCTTTTCTTTGTGAATACATTGTTTTACATTACCATTATTGAAGGGTGTTCCTCTAGATGTGATCCTTTGGTTGATTGGGGAAATTTTTAACTTAACCATATAAAATTACTCTATAAATTTTTTTCTTAAGGTATTATTATATAGAAAGTTATTCCATTTATTGATTAGAGAACTATTGAAAATCTGCATATTTTTTTTTATTTTGATACAGATGTTAATTGATTACTTGGGAAATTTGAATGTGTATTGCTTAACCATCCACCTTTTTTCTCTTGATGAGTTATGATAATGTTATCCCATTTATTAACATAGTGAAAAGTACTAGTATTCCATATGTTTTTATTTCAGTATAAATGATTATTAGAAAAGTTGATTATGTATTGTTTACTCATTATCCCATATGATTATTTCATTGGGATTAAATAAGTGATGGGTGGGGACCAACATTATATATCTCCTCGATGAATTAGTAGGTCTTATGTGACAAACATGTTTGGGTTTTGGGTGTATTCCTACCCAATTCAACAAGATGACATGATTATGGTCTTGATGATAAGAATGATGTCTTGGATGAGGCCTTGATGATAATATCAAGATGTTCAGAATTATGCATTCCATCACCATGAATTCAGTTATTGCTATCCGTGTGATTTATTTATCTTAATTACTATATATGAATATATTATACTCTCAGTTTTAGTTGATTATGAACTTATGATGATTACTTATTCCTTCCATAATATTTATTCCATAATACAACCACTTATATTTTTTCCCCTTATTGAGCGTTTGAGCTCAACAATTATTATGTTTCGATTTTCCTAGGTTACAATGAAAAGTATTACACATGACATGAATAGAATAATAACACGTGTTAGGGATTTTTGGGAGATGTCAAAGACTTCTTATGGATTACATAGTTTCTTATATAGTAGAA
The DNA here is from genome assembly GCA_963277665.1 of Viscum album. NCBI lineage: Eukaryota > Viridiplantae > Streptophyta > Magnoliopsida > Santalales > Viscaceae > Viscum > Viscum album. The sequence continues at coordinate 512,633,464 of OY728121.1, forward strand.
AATATATCCATTATTTGATAGACATATGATTTATTAGTTTATGATTTATCCTAGTTTTATAAACCTCTAACCTAAAAGGTCATGGGAATGTATATAATAAAATATTTTCTTTAAGTCATGTCATTATGGGGTAATTATTAATGATAATATATAGTTATCACCAAATTCAATTTGTAAATTATGAGTTTATGGAACCAGATCTAGGAATATGACTCTGGGGTGCTATATTATATTTTTAAAATTTTATCCCAGTAAAGTCTCTTACATTAGAAAATTTCCCCTATTTTAAAATAATAGGTTCTATGGTTCCATTGTTAATTGTTTATTCTCTAGTGAGGAGAGTGAAAAAATGATTTAGAATTTTCATTTAGTTCAAAGGACCACAAAATCACCCAAAAAATAGCTAAAATATATAAAACCTATACTAAAACCCCCTCCCCCTAACTTATTAATGACACTATCCCCAAGTATTTAAAAAATTATAGTGTCAATTAAAGGAAGACTAATAATAAGTGGTTTAAAAAAATAATAAGGGAATAAACAACTTGGTTTATTTAGAGAATTAGTTTATCCTACAAAAATATTTAGTGTAACTCACTTCCTAATATCCACTTGAAAACCTATAGTAAAAACAAAAAAAATATGAGATGTTTTTTAAAAACTAAAGGGAATAAAAAACATAAAGAGAGAAGGGGAAATATTTTTGGGTTATTCCTCCCAAGAGGGGATGTATTTTTACTGTCCATGCTTGTAAAAACTTTTACTTATCCATATTATAATGGCGGATTTGATTTTTTTAATTATAAAAAACACATCTTTTTGATGCCATTGTTCTTTATAGATTTTTTATTCTACTTGAGGGATCCTTTTTAATTAAATACTTTCTCAATTCCTACTTAGTATACATATAGCGTGGTAGGTCTAACAATTTATAAAGAGACCCCACATGTTCTTCACTACCTCAAACCTTATATTTTTCTTCATATTCTTGAGGGGGATATTCATAGGTTAGATCCATAGTTGCTTCAAGATTTTCCATAACAAAATTAGTATACTATTCTTATACTAGATAGACTAGGGTTTCTAGATCTTCTCACCTAGCCATGGTTGGATGAAAATCCAACTCTTCTTTTATTTATTCATACTTGGTACCTTCTTACACATCATCTTTATATCTTTTAGGGTCAGTAAAAGTGTAACCAAATATAAAATATTATAATAAGATTTATTAGAATGTAGTTTGTGATCAATATAATTTGAATAAAATTTATTCAAAGTAAAGAAGTCCCTTTAATTTATTTCAACATTTTGTTCTTGTTGCTTATGAAGCACCCCTATAATATCACTTTTAATTCTATGAGGACTATGTATCCTAAATTATATCCTAAAAAATCTCATCCTTTCTATCTATATCATATTCTAGTTCTAGAATCCATGTTACTAAATTTTACATTTTAATTCATGGGGTATCTATTTTTAATAAATATTGAGAAAATTTAAAAAATATATTAAAAAAATGATCATATCCCTCCATGATATAAATATACATATCATTTTATCTATGAAATTACAATAGAAACATGTCTGTCAGGGATTTTAATAGGTCTTCTTGGTTTTCCTCAAAATTCATCACATCCATTGTACCTTTTTCTTTAGTATCCAAGGAAAGGAATAACTTGACTAAATATATAGTTTGAAATTAAGGGGATTTAGTTAGAAATTTAGGAAAATATAAATAAAATAAAATATAATCTAATGTAAAATATACCTCATCTAGTAGTTTATTCTGTAATACTTCCTCCTAGAGTTCAATTTTTTTTTGAAATAAATATGTAGACTCAAGCAATGGGGTTTCTTGAAGTTTCTTCTCCACTTCAACTACTGAGAATATCAAAGGATTTAACTTAAGATTAATTTATTATAAAAAATTAATGACCCCTTTATACTTATCAAACCATAATATTTTAAAATTTTTATGTGAATTAATTAAATGTATTCCCCAGTTTATCCATGCTAAATTCTAGTTCATCATTGTCTTCCTGCACTAGAGGGTGGGCATGTTGATCAACATGGATCTTATCAAGCTATTTTTTAACCATTACTCTAATATCACACCCATATTAGAAATAGGAATATATGTGAGGATATATTAAATAATGGTCCAAATTTTATTATCAACCCAGTTATATAAAAATAAATAAATAAATAAAATAAAGAAAAAAAACAAAAAAAATAAAGAAAAAAAAAACAAATGAAAACAATAATTTAATTAAAAATGTGAAAAAAAATAAAATTCTCTACCCAGATCATTGAAAATTGTTCCATGTTGACACAAAGACTATCATGGTATTGCTATTAAACAAATATTTTAACCTAAAATCTAGTCCAGTGGGACTGACCTGGCTTTTCTATAACATCCTTTCTCGACTCACTCTGAACTATAACTTGACTGATGGAGCTACATAACCTTAGATGAAACCCAATATGATATAGGCTACTGATTAGTAGAAGGGATCTAAGGAGGTAAAATGGGGAGACTATATCCCCTATATTAGAGTGATTAATCATAAAAAAGGGACTAAGTATCATACACAATCCATAACTATCATAGTACACAAATAAATAAAATTTTCAACAATAATAATATGAATATGGAAACATAGATACAGTCACACAACCTTGATCTTACAATAGTCCAAATAAATATACCAAATAAAAAAAAGAAATAAAATAAAAATGAGGCTCTACTCCCAATTCCATGCGTCACCTCATACCAAGATCCATACATCGATCTATCATTCTCATCAATCAAAACCTAATCCTCAACCCAACCTATGTCTTTAATAAGTGAGAGTCTTCTTAGGTAACCAAGTATGTTGGTGTCTTGAGAAGGGTTAGAGTATAATACTCAGTAGGGAGACATGAATGTAGTCCCGTACATAACATGAAATGCAGTGATATATGAATGTGACATAATCTTAAATACACTACTTGAAAAATAAATAAATAAAAAAATCACCATTGATCCTTAATTCTATGACCTTGATTGATTATACCTACTTCAACCAGTTTTATAGTGTCTCTGAGCATACTATGATGACCATGCTAACCATAATAATGACCCGGGGGTCTTTCACCTTGGTATAAAGTGACAATAACCCAAGTTCTACACTCACCTAGATATATAGTATAATGACCTTGGAAATGCCCCATCCTACTATTACACCCCATAGAATTCTATGTACTAGTATACAATGGTTCATAGAAGTAGAGCCTTGATAATATGGAAGAATCAACCATGCCCATAGAAGATATCAAAATACCTCGATTGCTAGCATATAGAGGTAATGTCATTATCTACCTAAAACTAATAATTATAGATCTTAATCCATGGTGAATCACAAGTAGCATCAAGACCACCCAAAAAGGGGTGTTTTCTCTAGTATCATGACCTCCCCGAACAAAGTTTTCAAAACCTCCCTGAAGGGAGTTTTCATGACCACCCATAAGGGTGTTTTATATTTATAATAAAATAATTCCCATTGGAATTTTATATTTTAATATCACAAGAACAATCAATAAAATAATAAAACTTAGTCACCCAGTGTAAAACCAATCCTATCTCTATTAAAAGAATAACAAAGACCCTTCCACATGGTTCATTAACTCACTAGGGTACCCACCAAGGTCCCCATATATCGGTGGGGGTGGAATATACCATGACTATCTCACTACGTTTAAGTCTTAAGGGAATATATTAGGTCTTAGATGGCCAACCCATAGGAAATTTATCCTATATCACAATTTAATCCTATAAAGAGGTCACCAAGGGTTCATACTACTAGGTCCATCAAGTCACATTCATTAAAAAACATCAATAGTATACCCTTAAAGGTCCATACTTCATAAGGCATATCATAATAATCAAGGTCTTGACCATCGACATTCAAGGAAAATTAGTTAGTTCCCAATATCCATAATGACCTTGGAACTTTTTTCTTTTCAATTTTAATGCATTTAATTTTAAATTAAATGTTTAATTTAATTAAATAACATATTTATCATTCTTATTGAAGGTAAATATCTCTAGTTGTGAGGCCAAACACCCATGAATCATAATTAAACATGAAAAATATCATAGGGTAAGAACCAGGGACCAAATACCTTAATAACACACCCCATTACTTTTAATTTCACAACCCAACAGCTGGTACCAATCATTTTCAAACATTACCAAAGACCTTAAATGTTCCAAAAACCATATAAAACTCACCCATGACCCTAAAACTCATTAAGAATCACCATAAAATTTATTATTATGAAAATATAATTAATTTAAACAATTAAAAATTAAAATTTCAATTTAATAAATTAGGAATAATTACCTAATTACTCACCGAGCAACCTCATCATGTTGAAACCATGACCAATAACCCATGGGAGGTCCACAATGTACTCTCAGTATTATCTTAGGGTAAATACCTAACACATGACATCAATCCAATTAATTAATTAATTTAAATGAAGGTAGAAATAAAAAATACATCATCATTATGACATGCCTCATCAAAATGATGGGAAATCACATGAAGATGATGTCTCTAAATGTCCTCTAGCCTACACAAAATCTCTATCATAATGGGATAATTCAAATATTATCCAATGTAATATTATAAAACCACTAATTCAGAGAAAAATAAAATTATAAAATAAAATAGGAGATAAAGGGAGGAAAATATAAGAGAAAAATCACCTTAGATTTCTGAAAAATAGTGCCAAAAACACTCCCAACAGATGGGAAAAAAGAAGAATAATGGGAGTATAGAGGGATATCATTCTCAAAAAATATATATTAAGGAGAGGATAAACCTTATAAAACTCCAAGGGTGAAAATTGGTATTTCTATACTTTATAAAGTCCCCACTAGAAAGACGGTGCTGGGGAACTAGATAAACAGTGTCCACTTTCAACTTATAGGTCTACTGACTTTCCACTTGTGAGTCAGTGGTTATAGGCTACTAGAAACCAGCATCTTGGCCACCCCACCCCTGCTCTTATATTCTTATGGACCTCTATGACACAATTTATCTTAATTACTCATACAAAACACCAATTTTATGTGTTCAAACTCTAAGAATTATATTATTAATTTCAGTTTAAAATTCATCCTATAGAAATGACTAAAAATTCAAATTCACTCTATAATTTTTGAACTTGTACGTAATCAAGATATTACATCATCTCTATTGAGGATCTAGTCAAAAAATCAATGTTATCTTAATTACTTATAATTGTTTTTTATTTTTTTATTTAAAAGTATGATATAATGGAAGGGATATTTGGTTTTTGATTTAATGAAATAAAAATAAAAGAAAATTGTAACCAGAAGAAGTCAAAAAATAAAATAATATGGTCTTAAAGATAATTCCAATGGGTTTTATCATAACTTATTAAAGTTTTAAATTATCTAAATCAACATGAAGACTAAATAACATTCATATACTTATCCCCCACTATTTTACCTTGTATAATAATAATAACCTACTCAAGGACCCTCAAGTAGAACGAAAACTCATTGGTTATCCTAGGAGAATGGGAAAGAACACCCCTTAATTGAGGAAGTGAAATTTACCACAAAACTAAAATCAACCACATACCATTCATCCTCTCAAAACACTCACCTCCAATAGTATGGTGAGTGATTCGATTAGTGGGATACTTTTAAGTTTAACTAGTTGATTAATGGAGTGGTTTTTATTGAGATTGGAGTGATGATCATAACCTTCACTCTTCACCTTCATCATTTTACTAAAATCAAAGAAATAAATTTATGAATTAACATGTTAAAATTCAATAATAACAATTTGATTCCCCCTATACCACCTACAATGGGTTATTATTTCACAAATGAAAAGTATGAGATCGTAATTACGTCATATATGTTTAAGAATCATAATAAATCTGGGAAGATAAGAAGACACAACACAAATGATGAAAAAAATATTGAATTTGTCATTAAAATAGAAATGGGTTAAAGAAAAACTACTCTAATTAAATAATTGTTGAAGGCCAAGGGGTCTAACTATTTTAAAATGGTGAAGTTGAAACATATTTAAATGTGTCATAACTTCTTCTTCCTCCTCCTCTTCTTAAAATTCAATGAAGAGAGAACTCATGTATTTCCTTCGTCAATATACTTCCACATATACTGCTTGAGGGTGATGCTCTATTTAGATGATCATGCATTGAATATACCCCTTGGATTGACCTGATTTCCATGATATTCATCATCTTCAACTACTAGATGGGTTTCACATGGATACCTCAATGGAATTTTAGCTAATTTGGGTAGGAAAGTAGAATTTGAATTTATAATTAGTTAATCCCTAAGTCATTTTGGGAATTTCATATTTTAAGTTGAACATTTTTATTATTATTAAACATCAGTAATTTTATGGAAGTTAATCTTTGGTTGAATGGATGATGACTCTTACACATGACAGCTTTATCCCATTGAAAAGTCCTAGAACATTATATTTCAGAGGGGCCACGAGGATGTATCTTATGAAAAAGGGAATCTCCATCATGAAATTCAGCTAATTAATGTTATGCTTATCAGGGATCCTTAGAATTTTTTTAAATTTACCTTGCTTCATTGGAGTTACTATTTCACATAGTAGGATAATACTTATGCTTATTAGGAATGGACCTTATAAAATATAGGATCATCCTTACACAGGGGGACATTTTCATCAGTGATCTAAAAATTTTGGAAGTTAAGTCTTATACCACATTTATATTCTTATAAATGTTAATTATGATAAAATTCACTCTTCTCCTAAAATATATTTTTAAAGGTAACTAGAAATTGAGAAAAACTATAAATTAATGTATGATTTTTCAATCCAAAATGATTAAATGATTTAAAAATGATGAATATAATCCTATTAACAATTCAAATCAATAATCAACACACAATTAAGAGAGTATACATTTATAATAAATTCTACAAAATTAATAAAACCAATGAAAATTAAAATTTAGGTTACTTGACACTTACCTCATTATTAATAAAATAAAACAAAAACACATTTAGTTACACTATTATAAAAAATTATTTATAAAAAAATTATACTAAAAATAATGAAAAAATATGGCTTTATCAATAAGTTATATGAGTCATATAAACAAATAGAGTACCTATAGGTTGATGGTATATATATATATACACCAAAATACTAAAAATAAACCCCTATTGGATTTAAGGAACAACATAAACCAACTCTAAAATCCATCACCAACCTACCTATGCACCCATAACGTCACCATTTAAAATCATAAGTTGATGGGCCCTTTCTACTGCTTGTATCATGAACCATAAAGTTTGAACATGTCCTAGAGAGCCTTTGTAAGGTATGATTATGAACTTAATAGGGTAAAACCAATAATATATCCTCATAATATCTATACACATATGAGTGCATGAGAAGTGAAATAAACAACAACCACCAACATTCACTACGAACTCCACTCTATGATCGACCAACCATAGGTGAGATCCTTTACCTACTTCAAATAGTATTGGAGTGGGATGATATACTTAATGTAGTTATTGGATTTACATAGTATTTATTTTAAACCACTTAGAACTAATATAGCTGTAACATCCCGACCCTCCTCATTGGATTGAGATATAAGAAGGAAATTACTTAACCTTAGGTGACATCCCCAAGATGCCAAAGGCTAGAAATAAATTCCAAGGGCTTTATTAATAGTTTGGGGATGGTTTTACCTTTTGGAAATAAAAAAAACCAAACATGCCTTGACCAAATAAACCACTAAATTATGAATGATATAAATGAAAGAAAACTCAAAAAATATCATTTATATCAATACAAACTAAAAAAGTGTACCATAAAAGAAGACTAAAAGACATCCAAATAAATATTGGAAGACATATCCAACAAAACCAAATGACTCCAAAAATAGAAATAAAAATCTCCAACAATCTCAATTCTCCAACTCCACAAAACATCCCAAGTATCACTAAGCATTGCTAGAGAAATGTAATACTATACCTTTTCCCATATCCTGGTAAAAAATATCTACAAAAGCACAAAATTTCCAAAGTAGGAGTGAGTAATAAAACTCAACAAGATTTCCCCAAATGAATTCCCTTCTCATGCCACTAGTATAGAACAAGTTAACACATTTAAAAAACAATATATATAAAACCATTTGAACAATTCAACAATTTATCTAAAAGCCAAACAATTCCACACAAAAGAATTTTTCTCAAATAGAAAAATTTCCATGGAAAGAAACCAAACATTTCATTCTAACCATTTCATTAATTTAATTAGAAATCACCCATTCCATATCACATAGACACACACAACCACACACACCCACACAAACCCACATACAAGATTGGTGTTACCATTATAGTGTAACTTCACGTCTATAACCTAAAACCTTTGATGGTGGTACTTCATGACCAATATCCATCTATTCTACACACTCTTAACCATTTAAGACATATCACATAACAATACAACCATTTCCACACAATTAAATCAATTCAATAAAACCACACTTTTATTGAAAACCATAACCACAACCCAATTCAATAAAAACAACCTTTTATTGAAGACAACTTTTTTAATAAACCATTTTAATAAAACTAATATTTTATTAAAAAACATTTTCCATGCATAAAAACCAAATTACTATGTTAAAATAACTATTTTAAAATCATGTTACCAAATTCACCTTTGTTAAACACACCCAATTTTACACAATACCACAAAAATTTACCAAATAAGTCTTCCAACAATCATTGAACAACAAATTCACAATCAATTTCACACAAAAAAACTAATTTGAAATCAAGACTTAAAGTTATAAATATAGGAGTCAAGAGTGAAGCCACATACCTTGAGATTTATGTAGAAAACAAAGAATGATACTAAAATACCAACAAAACCAGATTAAATCTCCAAAAACCCTCCTTATATTTCTTCCCCTAACACCAAAAAATTCAAATATGATCATATTTGGAATCAAAACCCTTTTATCTATCCACAACAGAACTAGATCTAAGAAACTAAGAGAGGGAGAGAAGAATATATAAGGAAAACCGTCCAAAATAACCATAAATGATGATTTATCGTGATAACTAAGATTAAATTCACCAGGAAACACCTCCAAATTACTTTAAAATTGATGGAGAAGGGTTCCATATCCTTAGATAAGGATAAATATCGATCCAGGGTTATTTTGGGACAAAAATGAGGGTCAAAACACAATCCATACCTAGATACACTTTTTGTGGATATTTTTTTAAACAATTCACGATTAGTCACACAATTATGAAAACTGTGCACTAACCTTGCACTAGTATCTACCTAAAAGATGAAATTTCATGATTGACACACACAATTAGAATAACTATACACCAACCATTAAAAATCCCACTATCCCAAGATGCATGGTTTCTCCTAGGTGACTTCATAGTTTGGAAAAGCCATGCTCCTTCCCATGCACCTTCCCCTTAGCCTCTGTCTCATTGTGAAAAGTTTTCTATAGGAATTTCATGGTTTTTACTATTCATTCACTAACCATGCACCATTATAAAATCCCTAAAAAAATTCCAAAAGGTTTCAAAACCCTCCCAAACATCACCCAAACAGTTTATATACTTAAAATACATAAATGAAGGGTTACTTACTAGAAATTGAGGGTGAAACATTTTCCCCACCATTGAAATTTCTATCCCTAAAACGTAGAAACTATCATTTAACTTAAATAGTTCCGACCATTTCTCTTTTATTTTATTATCTTGTTCCCAAGTCTCTTCCTGATTATGACCATGTTTCCACAAAACCCACACTAGACTGATGCTTTTCCCACACAAGAATTTTTCTTTCTTATCCACAATTTGCACTAGAACATACACCAATAAAGAATCCAACTCCAGGTTAACATAATCCCATATGATCACATGGTAAGGATTAGGGTGATACTTTTTCAAATGAGATACATGGAACACATTATGAATAATATTGAACCGTGGTGTCAATTCCAACTGATATTCCACCTCATCAACCTATTCTAGTATCTCAAAAGGGTTTCTGTATCGAGGAGATAACATTAAATACATAAAAAAACAATAATGTCTAAGCCTTGTAGATACTCTAAAGAATACATTATCACTCACCTAGAATAACAACATCCACCTACGATGATCTATATATGATTTCTGACAACTCTGATCCATCTCCATCCATTTTCTGATCAACTGAATCTTCTAAATTGTTACTTAGATAAGGATTATCCCAACTAGTGAAGTCTCACCTTTTTCTAACAAAAAAAGTGGATAATTATAAGGAAACCCATAAAATGATTCAAAAGGATATATATCTATCAAGTTTTGATAGCTATTTTTATATAAGAACTCTAACAATAGTACATGATCTTCCCATGAGCCACTATAATAATTTACACAATCCCACAACATGTATTTAAAAGTTTGTATCATCCATTCAGATTTTATGCTCATTTGAGGATGATGAACCACACTCATGGTCACCTGAGTCCCAAGGAATTTCTGTAAGGATTTCAAAAAACAAGACTTAAACCTTGAATCTCTATCTAAAACTATTGAACTGGTATGCCATGCCTCTTTACCACTTCTAAGATATAGGTTTTTGAAAATTACTCCACTGTATGAGATTCATGAATAGGGATGAAATGAACCAAATTTATAAGAATATACACTATCACTCATATGAAATAATGTTTCAGAACCATTCTTGGGAGACCTGTCATAAAATCCATAGCTATCTACTCCCATTTCCAAATTGGAATAGGTAAATACTACAAAATACCTACTGGTTGTTGATTCTCAACCTAAACTTTCTGAAAAGTTAAGCATCTAAAAAAACTTACCTTCATTTTCATACCGACCTACAGAAACTATGCTTTCAACACCTGACACATCTTCTGTATTTCAGGATGAACAACCCATCTCAAATGGTCGTAAGGATGAAGAATTTTTTTCCTGACAAGCCATTGGTAAGACCATCTGATTTCTAAACCACAACACTAAACTCTCATCTATCCTACATCCTTCAGTGGTCTCCACACCATTGATTTTTGATCTCATAGAAACACATTTTGAACCAAATGTTTGTCACTCTTAAACTATCTCAACCAAATTAGGAGAAAATGAAACTAGAAAGAAAACCACTACATCACCCAGATCTTCACATTCCAAGTTCATTTCAACTAGGACCGACATCAATTACCACTCATCTAAACATTATTTTTTCAACTAATCATATGAATTTCTACTTAATGAATCATCCAAAAAATTTCCCTTTCCTGGTGTATACATCAATTCAAAGTAAAATACTTTTATACAATCCATCCATCTTATATGTATTAGATTCAATTCCCTTTGTGAGAAAATATGTTTCAAACTATTATGATTCATAAAAACAATAACTTTATCACCAAAGAGGTAATGATGACAAGTATTCAAAGCATGAACTATGGAAGCTAACTCCAAATCATGTGTTGGGTAGTTCTTCTTATGCACTCATAACTACCTTGAGCCATTAGAAACAACATGATCTCCCTACATGAGAACACATATCAACCCTAATCCGAAAGTATCACAATACACAATGTACCCTTGTCCAAAATCTAGAAAAATCAAGATTGGTGCTGATATAAGGAAAAATTTAAGCACTTTAAAAGAATTCAAGAATTTATTGTCCCATTTGAATGAAACATTATTCTTTTTCAAGAATTTCATAGGCAATTCTAGTCATGAAAAATCACACACAAAGAACTGTTAATAACCAAATACATCAGGGAAACTACATATCTCAAAGACACTATTTGGTAGTTGGTAAGAGATAACAACCTTTATCATTTTTGGATCCACAAAAAAACATTTTCAGAGATTACATGGATAAGAAAAATACCTCTTGTATCCAAAAATCACACTTTGATAATTATTCATACAAAGGATGATCCCTCAATATTCCCAACACTATCACTAAGTGTTGCTCATGCTCAACACTTTTCCTTGAAAACACTAATATGTCACCCACAAACACCACCACAAAAGAATCTTGATATCAATGAAATATCCAATTCATAAATTCTATAAATACCGCTGGTGCATTAATAATATTGAAAGGCATTACCACATATTCATAATGGCCACATCTACTCCTATAATCTATATTTGTAATATCCTCCTTACAAACCACAATTGGTGATATCTTGATCTCAAGTCAATCTTAGGGAACCACTAAGTTCCCCTCAATTGATTTAAAAGATCACCAATGTGTAGAAGTTGATACTGATTCTTTATCTAAAGTTGGTTAATATTATGATAATCTACACACAACTAAAGAGTTCCATTCGTATTTTTGACAAACAAAACCAGTTCTTCCCATGGAGACATACTCAGCTGAATGAACCCTTTCCTTTACATATCCTCCAATTTCACTTTCATCTCCCTTAATTATACTAGTTCCATATGATAATATGGAAGGAAAATAAGACTAGTCCCTAAGAAGATCCATCATAAACTCCACTTCTCTCATAGGTTGAAACCTCGAGAAATTTTCAGGAAACACATCTAGGAACTGATCAACCACTGTAGGAAAAATAATACTCTTGATCTTGTCCATCGATGATAAAATAAATGATACCTACTTTTATGATATAATTCCAATTTCTAGCACCAAAAAGTTTGTTGTACCCATCATTTAATTTTAGCATCCTTGAAAGAGATGCTCAACACCATATTTAGTTGTAAAACTAACCTTTATGGTATAATAGTTTTTATGAGCCTTAAATGTTTTCAACCAATTCATACACATAATTATATCATAGACACACATATCAAGAATTAAAAAGTTCCATATTATCTTGGCTCCATCAATAGTTATAGAAATTTCTCTAAACATAATGGCCCGACATTCTCTTTGACCAAGAGGAGTTTTAAGTTTTAGCATAAAAGGAATCTTATCAACTTTTAAACCTAGGAAATCAACAGCACAAGAAGAAATAAAGGAATGGGATTAACTTGTATCAAAAAAATATCTCATAAGGGTAGAATTAAAAAGGATCGTACCACTCATAGTTAATGGTCCATACTGGTCATCCATAATAACCTGTTCAGCTCTATATAATTGTTTTCTTAATGCAATTTGTTCCTTGTTTCCCTATTGATATTACACTGCTAGAGAAGTCATGGTATTTCTAGAATCACCATGGATATCTCTTTTCTTCTGAAGAGTGGAATTCTACTACCCTCACCTCATCAAAGCATATGATGCTTGCAACACCTAAGAAGTGTCCCAAATAGCCAACCTCAAAGCACTGTGAAAATAACATCGAAGTTTCCCCCCTATGATTGCAATTGTGGAATTATCTAGGTGGTTGTATACATTCTCACTTCATGTGACTAAGATATACAAATTGGAAATATCCTAGATTTATATTGGGTCTTGGAGGAATATTTATTTATCTAGCCATATTATTCCGAGTCATGCTCCCACCTTGGAAATAGGTGTCCCTCTTCAACTTTCTCCCAGCATTAGAGTTCCAACTATTTTCCATAGGTATAAAAATACTTCATCCACACATATCTCCTGATATGTACCCTTTTACACCATTTATCTATTCACTATCTCTATATAATCCATTATACATAGCACAACAATCTTCGAGTGAATCTTCTGTCTCATCCCCGGTTCAATGATGTGTGCCTTCAAGGAAACACTAGTAGAAACCTCAGTTTTAAAGAGCACTAAATTCATAAATTTATCTACATACTCCATGATAGAAATATTTTCCTTCTTCAAGATGAATAAGTCCATCATTCTCTAAATTCTAAATGTTGAGGATAATATTATTTGTTCAAAAATTATTCAAAATCCTCCCAAACAAGTCCTTGGTATGATTTTTCCTGAACTACTAAATCCCACCATTGGCATGCAAGGTCCTCCAGTATATAAATTTCCATATTTAATTTTAGTTATACTAGTGTTCTAAAGAAATTTAAGATTTGATTCATCATATTCTGCCACACCTCTTCCTTTCTTGGTTCTGAATCACACCGAAATATGGGTGGATTCTGCTTCTGGAACTGAATGGAATGATCTACTTTCCTTGGTTCAACCCTTTGGTTCCCTATTTACATAGCTAGAAATACTTGGAAAATACTTTGAACCAGTTGTTGGTTCACCTATGGCTCAGGTGAAAGAATATTCTCAACTGCTTCTTTTGGTTGGTTTCTATGATGCCTACTGGGTGCTATTTTCTAAATAGAAAACAAACGCCATAAGTCTCACTCTCTAGAAAATGAAGGCTTAAAAATTTAAAATTATAACACATCATATATATCACAACATTTATTTCGAAATTTTTAACATTTTACACATTCAACCATTTTTGAAAACTTCACCATGCTTTTTAAGATCATTTCATTTTTAAAATAAACATTTCATTCCTTTTTTAAAATATAACATTTGAAAATAACTTTAACAATTTTTAAAAATTAACATTTTTCACAAAATAATAAATCATAACTCAAAATGAAATATTCACTCTCAGTGGGAAGTCATTTATACAATGCATTTCATGCTCATTACATTAGATAAACCCATGAAAATGAGATTCCAAATCCTATAAGTGTCTCTAAAACACTTATGAACCAAAATCCCTGGTAACTTGAAGTCTAACATAAAAAGGTTAGCTATGTATTTTTATGCTCTACATTTCAAGTCCTGACAATCCTACTTCTTTCATCCAACCCAATACAAGGAATAGACCAGAATGAATATCAACTCCAAGACCGAGAGAACTAAAGACCAATTGTTAGGCAAGGACCAAACAAGCTAATACCACTTATTTTAAAAAGATAATTGGAAGGACCAAGATTTATACCACTTGTTAAATCCTTCCCATTATCATTGGATTGAGAAGGAAAAAAGACATTAATTGACCTTAGTTGACATACCCAAGAGGCCAAAGTCTAGAAATAAATGCTAAGGGCATCATTAACCATTAGGGGATGATTTTACCTTTTATAAATAAAACAACCAACCAAACAGGACATGACCAAATAAACCACTACATTATGCATGATCTAAATAAAAGAAAACTCAAAGAAATACCATTTATATCAATACCAAATAAAAAAGTGTACCACAATGTAAGACTAAAAAACATCCAAATAAACAATGGAAGACATATCCAAAAAAACCCAAGGAGTCCCAAAATAGAACTCCAATGCTCAAATAATCTCCATGATCCAACTCCAAAAAACAACCAAAGTATAACTAAGCACCGCTAGATAAATGTGATACTTTACCTTTTACCATATCTTGGTAAATTATATTGGAAAAATAAGTAAAGTTCTAAAGCATGGGTGAGTACTAAAACTCAAAAAGATTTCCCCAAATGACTTCCCTACTCACACCACTAAGATAGAAAAAGTTAGCATATTTATATAAAAAAATTTATATAAAACCATTTAAACATTTCAACAATTTAACTCAAATCCAATAAATTCCACACCAAAGCAGTTTTCTCAAATAAAAAAATTCCCATTGAAATAAATTATACATGTCATTCTAACCATTTCATTAATTTAATTGGAAATTACCCATTCCATATCATATAACCACACACAAACCCAAACATCCACACACAATCTTGGTGTTACCATTACGGTGGAACTTCATGTCCATAACCCTTACCCTTTAATAGTGGTACTTCATGACCAATATCCATCCATTACACACATGATTAACCATTTAATCCATATCACATGCTGATATAACCATTTCCACACAATTCAATCAATTCAATAAAACTGAACTTTTATTGAAAACCATAACCACAACCAAATTCAATAAAACCAACTTTTTATTGAAAAATATTTTTCCAACAAAACATTTCAATAAAACTTATATTTTATTGAAAACCATTTTTCATCCATCAAAACCAAATCACCATTTTAAAATCATGTTACCAAATTCACCTTTGTCAAACACACCCAATTTTGTACAATACCTATAACTATCACTAAATAAGGCTTCCAACAATCATTTCACAACAATTTCACAATAAATTTCACACAAAACAACTAATTTGAAATAAATAATTCAATTTATAAATAGATGAGTCAAGAGTGAGTCCACCTACCTCAAGATTTATAGTGAAAATAGAGAATGACACTAAAACATTAAGGAAACCGGGTTGAATCTCTAAAAACCCACCTTAAAAATCTTACCATAACATTAAAAAATAAAAATATAATGATATTTGGACTAAAGAAACTTAAATATATCCACATCAGTACTAAATCTAAGAAACTGAGAGAGAGATAGAAGAAGATATAAGAAAAACCATAAAAACAACCAGAAACGATGACTTAGAGCAATAGTCGGGCTTTAGAACACAAATAAACACCTCCAGATCACTTCCAAATCGATGGAGAAGGTTTCAATAGCCTCAAAGAGAGAGAAATATCAAGTTAGGGTTAGTTTGGGGAAAAAATGAGGGGCCAAAACACAATCCCGACCTAGATTCACTTTTTGTGAATCTTTTTTTAAAATTGTACATAGTTAGTCACATGGTTAGGAAAAACATGTTCTAACCATGTTCTAACCATGTTCTAACCATGTTCCAACCTCTGCCTTAAGGATGTCCTCACATAGTTGGACCACATGGTTAGTAAAATAATGTGCAAACCATGAAAATTCCCACTATCCCAGGATGCATGGTTTTCCTAGGCGGCCACATGACTTGGACAAACCGTGCGCCTACCCGTGCAACTTCCCCTCACCCTCTGTCTCATTGTTCATAGTTTCCATTAGGGGAGTTGTAAAATTTACACTAACCATGAACCAAACATGCATCTTTATAAAAGGCCAAAAAAATTCCAAAAGGTTTATAAACCCACACAAACTTCACCCAAACAATTTATATACTTAAAATACATAAATTAAGGGTTACTTACTTGAAAATAGGGGTGATACAATAGATATAAGATGGATCATACCCACAAGGATAGAATAAATGTGTGTGACAAAAACAAACAACCTTAAAACATAAGAAAAAGAAAAAACGGAAAACAAAAAGAAAATGGGAATGAATTATGATGTGTAGCTAAGAATGAAACAAAATTGAAAAGTATGTGAAAGTGAAACTAGATTTGGATAAAAGGAGAACAAGAAAAAAGAAGTAGTGGTATACAAGAAATAGAGGAATTGGTGATTTAGAAACTAGGATTAATTCCAATTTTAAGATGATGAATCAATTTTAATTCATTATTTTTGTTAGAAAAAAGTATTGACCCAAATCCACAAAGATGCACCCAAGCAACTCTACTGAGTGGTCAACATATAGTTGGTTAAACTAGGAAGTTTTTCATTTGTAGATTTTACTCAACTAAAAAAATAGCGAAATTGTATTCAGTAAGATCAAACTATCATTGGATCTTGGTGTTCAACTCTCAAGAATCTGAATTTTTTTCTAGATTTATTTTCAAGAAAATAACTTAATAACTCATTGATTTGATCAGGACCAACTATCATTGATTCTTGAAGAGTATGGAAAAAACTACTGCTAAGAAAGAATGATGAAGTGTAGAAACCTAGTTCATAAAATAAATAAATAACTGAATTAAAGAACATCATCATAAAATTATTATTTTCCCTAAAAATATTATCCGAAAACATTGTTCATTATATTATATGGCATGGATTACATTAAAATAATGATAAAATAAAAATAAATAGTTGAGGGAGATGAATCTTCTCTGCTGAGTTGATTATATCTCCCCACTACTGATGCCTTCCAACCCAAAAGCCGTTTAATCCACTCATCAATCTCCTCATCTCCATTATTCAATACCGATGTTTCTATAAAATTAATCTTCCCTTGAATACAAATAACCTCTAGTTAATTTCTCATTGTTTGAAAATCATTTCCTTGCATCCCTACTCTACACATGGAAGCTCATCACTATTCATTGTCTTCTTCAGGTAACTCTAGATAAACCCTCACAAATTTCACTACCCCCACGTTATCCTTTGATTTATCTATAAAATATTTTCCATAAATCTTTATAAAATTCCTATAAACTCATTATTTAAGGGATCCATTTACCTTACTTTATATCTATGAGAATTTTAGGTCCCCATGATCTTTTATTTGATTTAAAGTTTTCACAAATACTTTTTTAGACTTTTTAAAAAATCCACATGTTAGGGAAAGCTCTGCTACCTTCAAATACTTATGGTTTTCATATTTTATCAAATTAATTTAACTAAAATGAATTAATAGTTCCCTTTATTCAATGTACATAGATTCATTCATCAACAACTATGTTAATACTTGAGAAACCTCTATAGATCAATGGAATATACATTCTATGATTCAAATGAGCTTAATCAAAATCTCTTACTTTATTAAAATAACTCCTTATCTTTATCAATTCATTGGATTCACTTTAAACTGACACCCAAAATCATACCATAACAGATTTTATATCACTTAGAGTTCCAACTAGTAGAGTTACAAAAACATGACCTCTAATCAGTGTAGTGCTCATGATTTCAGTTCCTCATAGGAAAATGGTCAAGCATTTAGTGTTCACCCATTTTCATCCTCATTAATAAAAAATTTGATAACCATCAAAGTCTCCTTATTCTTTATAAATTCAATACTATTAAAAAACATAAACCAATGAACATGATTATTAAAAACCATGACATCAGTTGACATATTAATCTTTAAATGAACTCATTCATTCATCTTATTTGATATTTGTTGGCCATAATACCTCCTTTACTAAATGCATTCATGTGACCAAAGGATCAATAATTTCTTCATTTCAATCAACTCCTAGTTTTCCCACCTCTAGATCAATGACCAAACTTGAATTCATTAGGGTCTAGATGAATCCCTTTATTTTTGACTTCTTCTACCTCAGTTGGCCTCGAATCATAACCTTGCATCAATCTCTTATTGGTTTCAATGAAGCTCACTTGAGGTAAATATTTTTCAAGATCAATGATTCTTTTTTCTTATAAAATATTTGTCGATGCTGTATGAATCTTGAATTCCCTACTTATCAGCTCGGGTTAAAGGATTTTTCTTAAGTGCAACTCAGCTTGCTTGGCTCAATTCCATCATGATAGGTCTCTTTTGAAATATGACAAAGTGTTTAAGGATCTTTACAAAAGTATCCACTATACTTATAAAAATAGGAAAACATCCTTAATAAAATTCCCAACATCCCTATGGTTTTGGATATCATCCTTATATAAATGGGACTTAGTAAGAATTTTCAAAAATATAGGAACCTTACATAAGTTGGAAGTATCCTAATGTAGATGGGTACTTCCTTATGAAGATGAGGTCATCCTTAAAATCATATCATTATCCTTATCCATATTTTACTTCATATTTATAGAATTTGGAACCATCCTTATGAAAATGGGTTCCTAGAAACACAATGTAAAGACTATACAAAAAAATCCAATGAAATTAAAATGAATTAAATGGACTGAAATTACACTTCAAATAGAATTAAACAATTAAATTACATAATTAAAAATAAGAATTAAAAATATATTCCGATAGTTTATATTAAATATAAAAACATAGAAATTGAAAATATTAACTTTAAAATCCAAACCGATTATACCAAAACTTCTAAAATATTATTTAAATAGATGCAACACAAAAATAAACCAATTTTTTTGATTTTAAAATATATGAAAATTAAATCAAAGTTAAATTGATCTATTTAGCATAAAAAATTCACATTTTTAATCTAGAATTAAAATAATTATATTTTCATTACAAAATGACCAAGAATTAACCATTTCTTTTTAAAATCACATTTTGACAACAAAATCACTAAAATTTTATTTAAAAGTTTTTATAAACATGTAATAAAATATATACACCTAAAATTCCCCCATAATTACATTTTTATCCTCAAGAAATCATTTATAAATATTCAATGATATAAAATTAATCTTAAAAGTGAAGGATTTTTAATTCCAATGAAAATGTGATTTTTAAGTGTTTTTACCCATGTACTCTCTTGAGTAAGAATAAATGATTAATATCTCAAAAATAGTAGGTATGGTAAAAATATGGTTTCTTAATTTTAAAAATATAATCAAATATGAAAATTTTAAAGGTAAATCAACCAACTTCATTTTGCATTCAGTTGTTCTTACAAACTTATATTTTTCTCTATGGTGAAAAAAGTATATTTTAGATACTCAACATAATTAAACATAACTAGATGGATAAGTGAGCATAATAATTAATTAGACATCATGATCAAAAAATGTAAAATTTTTATCAAAAATAAAAAACATAACTAGGATTAAGAGTTCATTTTCAATAGATTTGGATGTAAAACTTATTTGTTTAAATATAAATATGAAAATAAAATTCAATAAAAATTGTAAATATTACACAAAAAAATTCACCAAAAATAAGTGTTTTTAAGATATAAATTGAAAAAATTTACCAAATTTAATACATGTATAAATAAAAATTTAACCAATACAAAGTAGTAAAACAAACACTAGACTTGATAAAAAATTTCAGCCATTGAATGTGTAAAATCATTCTTGAAAATAGATAATTTTGAAAGGTTTTAAGAAATTTATAATTTGTACTTCATGAAATATAACATTTCACATTTGAAGTTTTCTTCCCCATGCTTAAAACTCAACATTGTACCTAATATTGAACTTAAAGGTGTAAGAAGAAAGAAAATAATTTAAGTTCAAAAAGTTTTTCCAATTTAGTTGCTCAAAATAATGTTTATGGGGTTAAAATGAATGTTTTAAAAGAATATTTTCTACAAAACATATCTAATAATAAAATTTATATCATTAAAAATGTTTTCTAGCTAGATACTATATAAAAACTTTTAATTCATATGAAAGTTTTTAGAAAAGTTAATACTTAAAGTTCAAGTTCAAAAAGGTTTCGAAAAGGTACAAAAACACACATACAACCTCATACCTTCAACAAAAAATAAAACCAACAATTAACAGAAAAACAAATAATTTTACTAAGTATTTTATCATGTATAATAACTTTTAAAATCAATTTCCAACTATTTAACTCACAAAAATAGGAAGAAACAATTTTTAGTATATAAAGGAGAAATACTTGTATAAAAATAAACAAAAAATTCATTGTTAGTGAAGCTTTAGTCATTTAGGTTTATCAAAAACCTTTTAACATATTTTCCACCTGATAATACTTCTAATTTAACAATTCATTCTCCTACAAAAGTAACAATATAAACATAAAATTCTAGGAATTTAAGTTCATAAAAAATGAAATCAGAGTTTGAGTTAAAGGGAAGGTAAATAATTGTTACCCTATCATTCATATTATATATTCCTTAAAAAACCATTGAGTTTATAATACCTATAGCTCTAAAATTTTTCACTTAAAGTTAAATGCATAATAGTTTTGATTTTTTCATGAACACTAGATAAATATAGAATTAATTACCTAGTAATACCAAACATGGAATGATATTAAAAATTATTACATTGGGTGTATAAGGAAGTTCATACATTAAATCATTGATGATTCAATTGAAAAAAATACAATATCAGATTTTATTCCCATTTAAGATATAAAAAAAATAAAAACAAGAATAAGAACCATGATTTGACTCTAACAAAGTAATTAATTTAAATAATTCTATCAGATGAATCCAAGTTTAGTTTTCAAGAATATATAAAACCATCAATTCCTTCTATTTCCCTTAAAATTTATATTTAACTCTATGATAATTATCTAATAATGACCCATTATTCTCACAAAACAACTCAAAATGTCCTTTAACTAAAACCCTACGGATGATGAAAGGTCTTAACTATTTAGATTTGAATTTTATATGAAACAACTTATTTCTAAAATTTAAGAGTAAAAACTTCTAACCAACCTTGAAATATTTGCTTTTAATGATATAACCATGACAATATTTTGTTATTTCCTTGTATATACAAGTGTTTTCCTAATATTATCTTTTAATCTCATCCAATTAACTTGTCTCAATTAGTCTTCTTTCTCCAGAAATTTTAAAATCATTATTTAAATATATCACATCCCAAAAAGACTAATGTTGAATCTATATAAAAAAGTTACCTGATTCACCAAACATAAGTCTATAAAAATACATCCCAAAACGAGTCTTTAAATTATCACTATAATCCCACAAATATTTATATTTTTTCAAACACCATCCCTTCCTAGAGCTAGAAACTAATTTCTCTAAAATTTGTTTAAGATATCTATTAGAAATTTAATCTTTCCCACTAAAATATAGAGAATAAGTTGTTCTCATTTTATACATACATCTATAATTATGCATTAAATTTTTTAATTTAATGTTCTTAAAGTTTTTTCTATTATCAGTGATAAAATATTTGGGTACTATAAATCTATATAAAATGTTTTTATTAATGAATTTGATAACACTAATAACTTGATTGTTTGGAAGTTTCATTTCCTCTACCCACTTAGATACATAGTCAACTACAACTAAAATCTATTCATTTCCATAAAAATATGGAAATGAACCCAAATGGTCTAATCCCTAAACATATATCTTTAATTTTACTTACATTGGACATCATTTAACACTTGTCACAAACTACCACTAATCTTCTTACATCATTAAAAATAATAGGTTAATAAAAACCACATTATGAAACTCTTTCGGATTTCCTATCCGCACCATGGAATCCAACCCATATTGAAGAGTGAAAAATATTTAAAATTAAAATCTACTCTTCTTTAGGTATGCACCTTTTAATAATACCATCATCACACTTTTTTAAAAGAAAAGGATCATCCAAAAAGTAGATGTTCAATTCAGAAATAAATTTATTTCTTTGATTATGTGTAAGACTAATGGAAATAACCCTGGAAAATAATAAATTTAAAAAATATAATTACCAAAGGATCTATACCGTTGACACAACAAGTAATTTTTCATTAGAAAATAAGGAATTAATCTCTTTAGGAACACTGTTTTTTGTACTATATAGGCTAGATAAATGACCAGGTGATATATTTTTAGATCATTTCTTATCTATAATATCAAAATAAAAAACTTACAAGAGAAGTATCCAACTAAATTGTAATGGTTTGATATATCTCTTTGCTAAAATATACTTTAAGAATGTTTTATTAGTGAATAATATGACTTTATATTCAATAAAATATTGTTTAAACTTATCAAGAGAAAACACAACACCCAAAAGTTCCTTCACAATGATGGTGTAATGTCTTTGGAAACACCTATAAAACTACTAGAATAATATAACAAATTAAATATTATATTATTTAATTACCACAAAACCACACCAATAAATATTTCACTATCCTTACACATAATTTAAATGGGTAATATCCAGTCAGGGGAAATGATGATGGGTGAATAAGTCAATTTTTCTTTTGGAAGGATGAATAAATGAATGAATTTTTTTATCAAATATGAATGGTGTATCCATGAATAATATAGAACATTAGGGAGTTGTGATCTTTGAAAATTAATTAATGAGGTCTAGTAAAAACTGATATGCACTAAAAATCATCTAACTCCCTTGGAATTTTTAGGAGGGGTAACTTTTTGATTTCCTCAATCGTATCATTGTAAACTTATATTATCATATTAAAGACA
This sequence comes from Viscum album, assembly GCA_963277665.1. NCBI lineage: Eukaryota > Viridiplantae > Streptophyta > Magnoliopsida > Santalales > Viscaceae > Viscum > Viscum album. The sequence goes on from OY728121.1 coordinate 512,657,240, forward strand.
TTATCTCCATGTTAAATCCATTTAGTGATGCTGAATTGATTTTTTTTTTCAATTCAAGACCAAGTTAGTCTCTTGAAAAATTTTCAAGATTAATTCTAGTTTCATTAAAGAACTATCAAATTTGATTCTAACTATGGATATTAATCCTTGAAAACATAAATTATCCTCTTTATCATGTATGAAAATATGACCATCATACATCTTTGAAAATTTTCCAGAGCTCCACACATGACAAAGGAAATTCACTGGTAGAAAAATGCTCTAAATGCACATGTAAATGTGCATTTTTATTGATCTTTAGTGGTTATAAGAATCTATTTGTAACCATAATATACATCAAGAAAGCAATAAAATTAATTTCTATCCAACCTATAAATAATTTTATCTAATAATTACATGTTAAAGTGGTATTTCCTAGTGGTTTAATTAAGATTTCTATAATCAATAGATATTCTCCACTTAGTCACTGATCTAGTCTGGATCTATTCATTTTCTTCATTGGTTATAAAAATGACACCTAATTTATTAGGGAAAATTGAACAAGACTAGATTAGGGTTTATTTTTATTTTTATAGATGATTAATTCATCTAAACTCTTGACAGATTCTTCCCTAATAACCTTCTTTATGTTGGGATTAAGTTTCACCCATAACTCTTGGTTTGTGATCAATATCTATAGGGATCATATGTATGAAAAATGATGGAATTATCCATTTAATAACAACAATAGTCTATCTAATAACATTTTTAATTTTTTTGAGATAGTTAAAAACTTTCCTCTTTATTTTCCACTAGTTTAACTAAAATTATAACAGGCAGTGTGGAACTCTTACCTAAAAATGAATATTTTGAGTGAGATGGAAGTGGTTTAAGTTCCAAATGTGGTGATTACAAACCATAGGGAATAATATTAGTCCAAGTAGGTAAAAATTATTCAATATGTATCTTAAATTAAGTATAAAAAATGAAAAAAAGATTTCTTCTATTCTTTCTAAAGTGGACAACACCTTACACTCAAAGATCAAATCAGTCCTAAGAATATTCTTCTCAAAAAAATCACCTAGGTGTTACAAGAACTCTCCATTCTACTCATATAATATTTATTCCTATTTAATATAATATATTACCATATAATTTTCTATAGGCATGGGTTTACTACTTATCTCTTCAATGATACTTAAATTCTTCCTCATCCTCTTCATTGGGTTTCATAAATTATAGCAGTTCATCTCTTAAGCAGATTTTTCCATGTGTAAGTTATTTATACTTTTTAAAAATATTTAATTACCCTCTTTGTTCACCAAGTTTGAAAATAAAATATCCCTTAGAAACATCTATAATAGCTCTACCAGTGGATAATAAAGTCATACCAATGATGATAAGAACTTCCTTGTCACACTCTATATCCAAAGTTAAAAAATAACTAGGTAGAAACAATTTTCCAACTCTAAATAGAAATTTATCCACTATCCCAATGGGATGAGTGATAGATCAATAACCCAGATGTTGGGAGGGGAACTTTGATACAAATTCGAGAGATCCAACCTATAATTATCTACTATAGAAATTCAAGGAATCTTGAGGAAGCCTGGTTGATTGCTGTAATAGAGGAAGTATACCATTTACATTGTCTAGGAAGGACACAAGAGATTCATTGATGATTTACCACATAATAAGTAGGTTGAATCTTGTATTCTATTAATATAGAAGAATTTAAATATCTTATTACATTGTAATTGGTTAGTTTCAGGATAAAAGGTTCAAGTTTATAACATTTCCTATGTTTTTTTTGATAATAATAAGGATGCTATATATGCGGGATAATAACCATGATACATTGGGGATAAAACCATATATAGAGAGGAGATATATAGAAAAATGTCCTAATGTTCTCTTTTTCTACTTTCTTGTTCTATATCCTCTTTCATAATGACCAAAAGGGAGATAAAGATAAAGATATATATTCTGACTAAATAAGTGAATATGTTATAAAGGGATACAAGTAAAATTAGAATAAAAGTGTTCCGATTCTATCTCACCACCCCTCTTAGGGTTGGACTATCCCATTGTGATTCTTTAAATTTGTACAAGAGAATTAAGTTAAACCTTTTTGGATTCTCATAAATGGTTTTGTGAGTTTCTCTTTTCAAAGGATTTATAAAGTGTATATTTAAAGAATCCAGTGAATACCTATCAAGGAAACCCTAAAATATTTGTCTACAAGTCACTAAATAACAAGAATAAAAGATAAATAAATAAATTGAGAAAGGTATCATCTAAGAAAGAAAATAACCAAGACTCTCTACTAATTAATTGTAAAAAAATAGATATCATCCAAATATCTTTGTTTATAACCCATCATCTAAATAATACTATGAAGAGAATCCATACCTCTCATGTAGATAAAAAAAACAATTTTCTCGTGTATCAATTCCAATAAAGAAAAAATAGGAAACGAAAATGAAGATATGGTGGTTGAATCCACCACTAAGTAAATAGACAATGGTTTTACTTCATGTAATTAATTATTCCTACATGAATAAATGGTAACCAAAATTTCATGTCAAAAATACCCTATATAAGATCCAATAAAAAGTGGGTAAGGTCACATTTCTATAGAATCATGTGATAAAGCATATGATTATTCATGTGACTATTTGATGAATACCCTAAAAAACATTCCTAGTGATATAGTCACTTTTATCCATGTATCCATGAAAATAATGTTGGAGTATATCACATAGCTTCAAGTACAAAAAACAATTTTTAGAGAATGATTTTGAACAAAGGGTGATGACATGTATAATTCTATCCAAATAGGAAGTAGCCTTAAATATCATGAATGAGGATCTTTAATAAAGATGATACAGTTTTATAAACGAATGGATCAAAAAATTTAATGAGACATAAGAATCAAAGAAAGGTATTAAATAATATAACCATGAATCTTAAGAAGTAAATGTTATAAAAAATTCTCTACTAGAGGTTAAGACAAAGGGGATTAAAGAGACTGACCATCAGTTATTAGAAAAGGGGAAAATGTATGAAGATTAAGATAAAGTGATTAAGAAGGAATGTGAAGAAATAATGAAGAAAATAGATAATGATAAATATATTTTCAATATTATATTATTAGAGCTTTAAGTTAAATTAAAAAATCTAGAAAAAAAATCAAGCCATGTATTTAAAAAAAGTTTCAAGGAAAAATTCTTCTACACACATGGATAAGGAGGGTTATTATACTAAAATACCTCTATCTGAAGGAAAAAATATCTTGAGATCATTCACTAATCAATATACAACAAAATCTAAAGGAAAATTACTATCCACATTTGAAAATAATATATTTTCTAAATCTATTTCCCTGAACAATATAGGTCTAAACACAAAATATTTACAAATGTGGATGAGGGAATTTTTTGAGGATCCTAGCACTATATCCAAGGTGGTTAGAATAAATATTATAAGGATATGTACTACAAGTAAATCCTAAATATTTAAAGAAAACAAATAAAAAAAATGTGTATAAATACATAAAACATGTCATTTAAATAAGGAAACCAAGGTTTTTTTGTTATTGTTTTTTATAATAGATTCTGGTATATGTATTTGGATTATTGACACAATTTTTTAGCCTATACAAGAAAAGTATATCCTACACCAAGGGGTAGAAAGCCTAAACTGAAGCAAAAACCATTGGTGAAAGGTAATAATATGTACACTCCAAATAAACTTCAAAATATTGAAAATATCTATGATATGTGTAATTGACGTTGTCATAATGATGACACATGCACATCAAAAACAACTAAGAATGCATCAAAATCAAATTGAAAATAAATACCACATAAACTATTGAAGAAATATGAGAGGACCTTGGGAAAGAAGATTAATAAATTTTGGAACCAAAATACTCTCAAGAAGATTATGGAGAAGGTATATAAAATAGATTTGGATAATAAACAAAATAAAAACCTAATTCAAAACAAACTCATGAATCCTAAGAAGAGTACCACACTAAGGAGAATCAACTTCTTATTTTGTTGAAAAAGAGGAAATACCATGGGTATGTGAAAACAATCCATGAATAGATGTGATAAAGGAATCATGACTAAGGAAAATGAAAAATTATTCCAAAATAAAAATCAAAATATTGACTTGGTGAAGAACACTCTAGAGAAACTACGTGGAAGAACAAAAAAGTATGAGCACATTTATAAATAATTTTTGTAAATATTTCTAGTTCATTTGAATAAAATTAATAAAAATGGAAGCATAATAGGATTCAAGAGACAAAGGGAAATATAAGATTCTGCATGAATAAGAATATGAATTTCAAGATAGGTTTTCAAAAAATGATTACCAAAGGGATTTTGAAGTGTTGTGTGAGAGGTTTAAGTATGTTGGAAACAATTGAAATGATTGTATCCCAATCATACTAGCCCAAGAATAAATCCTAAGGAATAATAAATCTACACCAAGTGATTAATGTACCTTGATGGATCATGTTAAAAATAAAATTCCACACAAAAAGTGAATAAAAGAACCTATACTAACCAAAGCTAACTCATATTTGAAAAATAATTTTGATAACAAGAAGAGTCCATATAAACTTGAAGCTAAATTGGAAAGGGAAAATTGGTTGAGAATAAATTATGAATAAAGATACTCACATTGATGAACTTAGAGGTCCACCTTTTTCCCTAACATATGTACTATGTTTATGTACTCACCAGGTTAGTAATTGAATGCGATTATAGTTCTTAATGGAGAACTAATAAAGTGAAGTATTATAGAATAACTATTCCAAATATAAATAAGTCACCATCTCTATATGATGTAGCACTTGTAATTCAAAATAATATCTAAATAAAAAGTATACCTTGATGAAGTAGATATAGATATCATCACTTTAGAGGTATTTAAGCTCGAGAAGCTTCCAAAATAATTTAGTTTAAACAAATATAAATTCCAGGAAGTTATTGAGTGACTATTATTGAAAGGTATGTCTTGATAATATATCACCCTTAGTTTTATAAAAATAATTATGATATTAAAGGGTAAAATTGTTTTCATGAATGACAATAAAATGAGAAGTTTTAGTAGATATCATGGCTAATTTCTAAAACCTACTACATTAACTTTATTTTTTAAGTCTATGTGTTGTGATAAGTATAGAAACTTAGGTTATTACTCAATATAAAAATAAATTAATCTATTGGTGTCACTCTTTTTTAGACTAAGAACATTTTGAAATCCCCTAAATAAGTTGGTATCATATTCTATTGGTCAATGTAAAAATTTTCCATCAAAATAATCTTGTTCTCTACACCAAGCTTGTCTCAAGTAGACTTAAAATAGAATTATTTATGATAAATTTATTAAAATAAAGTGATACCATCATTTATCACCTACTTTATAATTATTGGTAATAAGAGGGATAAAGAAAAAAATGATGAATGCGAATTATTTGAGATAAATCACATATTGTCATATCATCTTCTAAGAGGTATTGACAATAAATTAAAAGAGGGATACTATTAAATGTAATTTTTTGTTTTTGTTGTATTTTTTTCCAATTAAAAACAAGAAACTAAAAGGAAATTTCATTATGTAAATATATTTATATTTAATGGATTATAAGATTTCATGAATTTACCAAGAATAATGATGATAATTTTTAAGTTATAAATCTTGGATAGAAGTTAAAATTTCCCAAGATTACTCAGAAGAATCATAGAGTTTCCAAGTAAAAGATTAAAATTCTTAGAAGTTGTTTGAAGTCATTCCAATGAATATATTTCTATTCAGTTGGAAATAATGGTATTTTAATTATTCTTCTTGGTGGATTGATATATATATTTAGTTAAAATAGTTTTGAGAATATTTATTCTTGTGGAAATTATAAGTACAAGATTATATAAAAATACACTTGTATGGAGTTAGAGTGATATGTGATGATCAATGTGGGGATCATCAAGTGAATAAAAAATATTTATGATTAGATTTATGTCTAAAAAAATATTTTTTGAAATGTTTGATAAGTCCTTAGGTTTTATTAAAGTGGTTGTGATTGAGTTTTTAGATAATATTTGGTTACATTTTTAGGGTAATTTCTGGAAAGTCGTAGGATGCATAAAAATGATTTGAGGACGTGTAAGTGTAATTTATAAGGATTAATATACATGAATTTTCATCAGTATAATCCTGATTTTTTCTATGAATACATCATTTTAGAGCTTTTTAAATATGAAAAGATATATGGATACAAGATTTTTATAGTCCATAAATATTATATTGAATCTATGTAAAAATGAAATCAAAAGTGTGTAAAGATAATTCCTTAGTAATTATTTTTGAGGAGAATAGGATATGATGATAATTATAATTAAATAATTATATATTATTAGTAAATTACATTTAGATGATGATTTCAAACTGAGATTTAGTGTTTAAATATCATCATCACACATAGATTGTAATTCAAGTTGGGATAAAAGAAGGACCAACCAAATTAGGAGATGAAGTCAAAGGAAGCCCATGATACATCACAACATAGAATAAAATATAGTGAAATGGGAAGAAGAATATATCCATGACATAGTGGAAACTATGTCGAGAATTAGGATTTAAAAATGGTTAGATAATGAGCACTACTCTATAGTGATGAGCTTTTCAAGAAGAATGTTTACTTGTGAGAAATGGTGAGACATGACCACATCATAGTTAAGGTTGTGGTGACTCAAAATTGAAACCCAAATTTGAAAAATTGGAATAAGGTGATCACCATGTCATGGTGGTGAGTGTTTTATGAGATAAGATTCCCTATAGAAAACAACAAGGTGGACCTCACTAGGGTTTATTTTTTATAACAGTTTTGAGTTTCCTTTGATGTTGGAAGTTGTCTAAGACCTAACATGAGTAAATCCACCCCATAACTCCCCTAATGTTTCTACATGTCACATTTTCATATGTGTAATGAGAAATACACAAGTTCAATTTTTATAGATGAAAATGAAAATGAAATAAATACTATGATATTAAATATCATGAGGAAGGAAAAATTTGAGTCTTTAACTAGATTTATAGGAAGAGTTTGAATGAAATGATAAACCAAAATATGGTGTGATTAGAAGAATGAGATTTTAGGAACTTAAATGATAAGAATAATAGAAATCCAAAGACCCATATTCACAAACGTTTGTGAATATATATTCTAATAATAAGAAAGAAAAGGTAGAGGATGCTCAACTATGCATACCTATGCACATCCTGTAAGTCCAAATAAATAGATAAAAAAGAGATGACATTGTTTGAAGTTGTAGATTATAAGTGTCAAATAATTGGAGAGACCTAATTATAATCCTATGTAAACATAATAACATGGATAATTAAGTGTTAGGATCATATAATCTTGAGTTATATTGATTTTATTAAGGAAAAAGAATATGAGAAATCCAACCTACAACCTTCATGATGTAGAATTCTAAGGAAGAGCGAGTTTAACTATAATTCATAAGAGTATATTGCAATATTAGAAGGCAAGATATCCATCCTAAAATCATATACTATTTATTTTTGAGGAATCTTGAGGTAACCTACTTGATTATTATAATCAAGGAAGAAGATCGTTCGCATTTTAATGAAGGGACATAGGAGCTTAATTGTTGATCTACATTATAAGGAATAAGTTTAATTCTATATTATATTGATGTAAAATAATAGAATGATCTTTATTTAATTGTACATGGTTGATGTTAGGATAATAGGTTCAAACTCATACCCTTTAATTCATTTTTTTGATAATAATAATGAATTTGTGTATGTGGGATAATAATGATGAAACATTGGGGATGTAGTCATCCATAGGGAGGAAAACCTCATCAATAAATCATGGAATTCTATTGTTTTAATTTACTATTACATTTCTAATTTCACATTAAAAAATTTATAGATAGAGATAAAGAGATATCCACTCACTAAATTATTGAAGTAGTAATAAATTTATAAAAGTAAAATTAAAATAAAAGTTTCCCAACATTGATTGATCCCCCTCTCAGTGTTGGACTATCTCATTGTGATCTCCTTAAAATAAAGTAGTAGTGAAGTTAAATTATCCTAATTTTAGTTTCCAAAATAATGAGAGAGGGATCAAATTAATCCTATCACCAAGGTTAAAAAGAAAGTTGAGATTAACTCTATTTCATTAAGTTAATAGGATGAAAAAGCTACCTACATATTTAAACTAGGGGGATCTTGTTTTAAATGAAATCACTTCACTCTTTAGTGAGTATAGAACTACTAAATTAATTCAATGTTTATTGTTTTAAATAGTATATTTTTCGTGATTTTAGATATGGTGGAATTTGAATTAGGTCTTAGATGAAAGGGATACTCATTTGGTGATTATTGAACAACCCAAGTAACTTGAGGAGTTCAACTTCCTAAGTGTTTTTCTTCACTCTTTGAGGGAATGAGATGGGTGGGAAAAAATTCATCAAGGTAGTTGTTATACCCTCTAGTTTTTCTTCAAAAATTTTATTTACCTTAATTCTTATTAATTTTCAAGTACATTTCACTTTTAATTTTGATGGGATTGTTGGTTTTGACTCTGTTTCATACCTATAGTCCGCAATTATAGATTCAGTGTTTTATAAATTTTAAAATCCATATTTAATTTAATTTAATTTTGAGATTCCATAGGGTCATATATAACTTATTCTTATGTTTTAAAACCCCTCCTAGTGGTAAAATCCATTAATTTTTCCATATAGTTTACTTTATTAGTGTTTAAAATCTTTCCCTCATCTCTTGAAGTATGCCACTATCCAATTTCCCCATTTAAATCCCAAAGTTATGAATCCTAGATTTTTTCACATCTTTTTTTGTTTCAAGATTATCCTCTTATGATTCATACTTAATTACATATACTAAATTATTTTTGTGAAGGATATCATAGGCCTTTCATAAAAAATTAATTTAAAACCTGGAATATATCTGAATGGATGACCAGAGTCATCCTAACAGAAAAATATACCTCATTCATTCTATTTACATAAATACTACCCTATTACTATTTAAAAAGTTTTATGACTATTTAAATTTAAAATAAAGGAGATAAATGATGATATAGTGTGTGAATATAAGGGGTATCAAAGGAACATAATAAAACAATAACGTATTAAACATAAAATCACACATCCTCACTTACATATAAATCATTATTCTTATTAATTTTCTTACTCTATCCCTCAAACTAGATGAAATATTATCCAATCACACTTATATAGAAATTTTGACTCAAATAAATAAATACAAGGACCACTGTATCCCCTAACATATTCTAGCCTAGTGATTAGACATATTTAGTTACAACTAAGTCATCCCAAAACCAACCACCATAGGCAGTGGGGAATTACTAAGTAGAATATGTGTGAAAACCAATGTAGAATGAAAATATAATTTAAATGAATAGAAAAATGGAGATATCCTTTTATCTAAACACTAAAATAATTCCATAAAAATTGAAAGAGAATATGATAACCTTGAAGATAAAAATTCATTATAGGGGAGGTGGAATCCTCATTGACTAGGGTATAATGTTCTAACAAGCCATCATTGAAAGGAAAACATGAGTAAATGAGTATAAAAATAAAAAAATATATCAATATGATAATTATCCAAATGGAAAGTTATGAATATATTCAAATGGGAGAGTGTAAATACATTTATATGAATCCACACTTCTCCATCCTTCCTCCTATAATTTCAGTGCTGAGCAGTAGCTTCTTATTTAGCTTGATGAGTTCCACATGTACATCTTTGAGGGTAATTATTGGTATCACTAAAATCTCCAAACTGATTCATTCCTAATCCATGATCAGTGTCCACTTTTTCACTAGATTATCACCATGTGGATCATTTGGTGGAGCTATTCCCTAATTCATCTAAACCATAATGAATTGTGATATTTAATTTTAGGTTTAGCTCACCCCTTTTTGGTAATTTTGATTTTAACCTTAAAACAACTTCATCTCTATGGAGATACCATTAGGTAGGATTGAATTATTTCCTTATCCTTTTTGTAGGTCTTCATGACCTTTAAGTGGATTTAAAATTATCATAGAAACCCTCTTATAGGTTCTGTAGAGCATGGATAACCTTTACATGATAACCTACCCACCTTGACACAGCCCATTATGCTAGGATTTTACCTTTATAAAACCAAGGGAATAAGAGATTCCACCCTTAAATAGTGCTTGTATTGGGATTTTGACCTTTACATTGTAGCTAGATCAATTATGCAGTAGGTCAGTCCATTGTATGGAATATTAAGGCTCAAGGCACGATTACTTCATGTTTTCAATTTTTGGTTACTTCACATGGAAGGATACCCTTATTAAACCTTCAAATTATTGGAATTTTACCATTTTTAGTATCAATATAGGACCTTTATGCAGTGTATGGAATATTGTGTTGCCATCACACAACATCTTCTCCACATGTAAGGGTAACTAAAAAACCCAAAAAAATCAACATTTAAAAAGTGGATTCATCTAGTTCAATTAAAGAATGATGAAATAAAATAAAATCATGAAATTTAGTCTATTAAAAATTAAAACCAGATTCAATATCCATGCATAGATAGAAATTTAATCAAAAACTAATGAATAAATCATTTAAAAACCAAGTTTAAATCCATTTATCAAAATAATTCTAATTTCACCCAAATATAAAAAATAACTTAATTACCTTATTTTTAATGTTTTTGGGTTAATTAAATTAAAAATTAATTTGAAAAAAATGTGAAATTTCATATTTAATTACTCACCTACACTTACACTATAGAATTCCTAGATAATTTAATGAATTATATTTATTTAAAAAGATTATCCTAATAAAAATATCATCCTACCTAGTTTCAAATACACACTAGAAATGAGATAAATCAATAGTTAATCCATTATTTGAAATATCACACCTCTTATGTGAATTTAAATCATTGACTCACTTAAATAAAATCTCATATTTTAAGTTCAGGAGTTAAATAAATATATTTAATTGGAATTAAAAATTTAACAAGGGGCACTTTCAACTCTCACTTTCCCCTAGGATTCTTAAATAAAAGCTCCAATTTCAACTTTCTTGATTCGACTCCAATGAAATTTTTATAAATACATTAACCCCTTAATCTAGTTTAAATATTACCCTCACATAAATGAATTCATTTTTTACATTTTGGAACTTATTAAAATTTTCCCAGTCATGATTGTGCAAGTCACTTATTGAATATAAATAGATGACATTTATTAACCCACACAACCGATGCCTAATGTCTTAGAGATTCATTGAGGGATCACAATTTTCCATTTTAATCCAGTTTAAAAGGAAATATATCAATTTATTTTGAGTTAGATCCTTGAGGTGTTATTTTTCACAAAAGAAAAGTTACCTAGGTTCAAGTTAGAAAATTCAGTTTCCTCATGTTATAATTTCAATTCCATAATGATCTTTCCAATCACACTCCTTTTATTAGTTCTAAAAATGATTTTTGATGAAAATAGTGGATATGTTCACTCAAAAATCATTCAAATTTAATAATTCTATGATCAATGAATTGTCAAAATTAACAAGCTATTATCCATTAGGTAGGTTATAATTAAGGTTCAATTTTCTACCTAAAAACATGTTAAAAAAATAAAACATAAAAGAAAAATAGCAAGAATTTTTTTATAAATTCTAAAAATAATATCATAAAAATATTTAAAAATACTCTAAATATAGTTTGAATTATTTCCCCCACACTTATTCATCACTTCCTATTTTACGTTCAACAAAATTCACAAAAATACTGCAATAAATAAATAGGTTTAAAGGCGAGAAACAAGATAATGTTTATTTTTTCAGCAAGTTTGAGTTAATCTATCCCTTGAATGTTTAGTAAACAACATAAACTATTCTCTTAGGTTTCTTTCCACATTGTAAAATCTATATAAAAATAGAATTAAACATAATAAATATATTTAAAACTAATAAAATAAAAAAACCAAGGGAATTTGGATAGATTCTTAGGGTTTTCCCTCCCAAGACGGGATATTTTTTTGACTGTCCATATCTAGAAAATACTTAGATTATCCCAAATATGATAAATAATGTGGTTTGTGTGATACAAACCACCACTTCCTCTTCCTAAAATATCTACTTATCTTCTCTTCTTCTTAGATCCACCCTTTAATATGTTTCTTTATTTCTACCATTTGATTAGTGTTGTGTGACATGTAAAGTGGGGGTAGAGGGGTGATATATGGGGTATTGTTAGACATAATAGGTTTGGATTACTCCACCAGTGGATTATACATTGATTCTACATAGAAATTTTCAAACAAGGGAGAGCCATAAAGTAATTCAAATTGAATAAAAGTAAAACAAGTTGTGTTTAGGTCAAGATACAACTCCTTATATGCAATATTTAGTACTTCTATTTCTTCATAAGGATCCATTGGGAACTCCTACTCTATTATTCCTCCCTCTATATATTCTTCTTGGTGCCTCTGAAGGGAATCCTATTTAAAGGGAAGCTCTACAAGTGATTCCACTTCTTCTAATTTGGACACTTATCATATTGTATATTCTTCACACTCTTACCGGGTGAACTTTAATAGATTATCAAAATAATATTTAGTAAAATATTCTTCTATTGATGTAATTTTGTATCCTACTAGTTTTTTAAGAAAATGTTACTGGATTAGATTGTCATATGGTTCATTTTGAACCATCTGTTTATCATGAAAGTAATCTCTATAAGAGATCCTCCTTCAATCATAGTGGGTAACTATAGTCAAACTTCCTTGTTATCTTCTACAGCCTATTCCTCTTCAAATTTTACAAGGGTGAAAAGCAGTGATACTGGTTCTAAAATTTTAAAACTAGGTAGATCAAGTTGTAAAACATATTTTTTAAAATAAAATGAGTTTAAGGGGTGATTAAATCCCTCTAGTTGGTTCACACACTACTAGTTTCCCCTCAATCATGCTAGGAATATGGCCTAGGTGGGGGTTGTCATTGAAATGAGGTTTGTGTGGGATAATTGGATGACGGGATGGACTTAGCACATGCCAGTAGCTAGTTCAGGTGTTTATACCCTTTTATGGTTAGATTCTTGGCATGTTATTGCCTTTGGGTTGGTCCATGACACATTTTATTACTTGATGTTTGGTTAGTTATTTAGGGGAGTGTTATATAGTGATTTATTGCATCACCCCCTATTTTTATTATTATGTCATTTTCCATTTTCATATTTTGGTATATTCCCTATGATATGTGGTTCCTACTTCTTATGCTTAACCTATATGGGAACTTGATTGTTTCCTTTAAAAAGTGAGTTTTCAAAGATGTTTCTAAAAAACTATTTGAATTTAAAGACTAATATGCAGGTGCTTTGGAATGGATCTCAAAATGGGTTTTATTTTAAATATTGATTAGACAATTAAATGATTTAAAGTGACCATTTTTATTTGATTTGTGCAAGTGGATTTTTTTGGGAAATGGAAATAGTTGAGCATGGATTTGTTACAACCTTGGTTGGTGGATTTATTTTCAAAAAGCACGTGTATGGTTTTGGAAAACAAATAGGGTGGTTTGATAGAGGTTTGTAGAATTATTTTATTTACATATTTTATATGTGTAAAGATTACTTTCTATATTTAGTTTAAACCAAGATTTGATGAATTTTATTATGAAACTAATTGCATATTTTTAGAAGGTTGTGGTGACATAATTTATTTTTTAGATCATGCCTATATATTTCAGGTTCTAGGTTCTCTGTTGGATACTTATTTTCTCATCATGACCAATGTGGGGTGAGATAGGTTGGTGGTGGAAATGAGAGGTTGTATGGAGGTGGTTTGGGCTCATATTGAGTTGGTTTTTTCTATTTTATTTTTATTTAGTATTACTTATGTATGAATACATGTACACTTGTTTATGTTTACGTATATTCAAATTTTTTAAATCATTATAGATGGTTTCATCTTGTTTATATTGTTCTTTTATGTTAGCTCCTTTTTATTTATTTCATTATTTTTTATCCCCATTTTGGTGAAATCATTCACAAAGGGTTTCCTGTGATTCCAAGGTGATTATTACTAGCATGTGGGGATCAGGAATTCCATTCAATATTTGTGGAGAATTGGTTCGGGTTTTGGGTTCGATAATGGACCAAGACGATTTGTTGCAAATTGGTATCAAAGGAGGATTGGGTTTTCTTTGGAAAGAATCTTAAGACTTGGTTTTATAACCCTTTTTATTTGGGGATATCCTAGTAGAAAAGGGAATAATATTGTCAAAGCTTGGGAGGTAAGGGTGGTAGGAGTTCATCTTTCTCCTACTCATCCTGAGCCTCAAGCTGTCTGGGGAAGTTGGGTTTTAAATCATTAATTTATGTTTTTTTAGTTGATTCTGGTGGATTTTATGTGATTTAATATTTGTATACCCTTTGATTGTGCATGTGATATTGGGGGCCACTCTTTGGTTTTGGGGTGGAAAGGGAGGAGAGCTTAAGCTATAAGATTATCTCACAAAACTTGGGAAATCATGGGGTGTCCAAGTTGTTGAGTCTATCTTATTTACAAAGTGTGTGTTCAGCTGGAATGTGGTTTTCCAACCTGTGTGGTGAATATGGGAACATCTCTATTTTTCCATGGTTATCCCATTGGAATCATATTGATTCTGGATTCTCCCAGGGTTATTTTCACTTATAGGATGTGGGTCTTGTGATCCATACTTTATTCCCATGTAGTTCTTTTGTGCACCTAATTTTAAAACCTTATTTTTCAAAATGGAAGATTTTTGTTTGTGAAATTTTCATTTTCAAACCTTGTTTTAAGAAATGATTTATGAGTGATTTTCCCCTTTTAGTGTTTGGAAAATGTTTTTTTCAAGATTTATTTTTTTTATTTCCACGGAAGAAATTGATTTTAAAAAGGGAGTTTTGAAAGTGTTTTGGGTTTTGAAAGGGGGATTTTGGTTTTGAAACAATATTTGAAAGGGGTTTTAAAAATGGGGAGTTTATTTTAATAATAATTCATTGAATTATTGGTTTTTGAAATGAAAATTAATTTTTGAAAAGTGATTTGAGAAGTGCCTTTTCTGAGAAGTGTGTGTTCCACAAAGGGTGTTTGGTTTCAAAGGTGGTTTAGCTTAGTTTTGAGCATGTAACTTGGTCAAGGGTGATTTCAAAATTCCTTGGGTACCATTTGTTCCATATTTAATGGATTTGTTTAGTTGTGATTCTCAATGTATTGGAATTGTATGGTTGATGGTCAAGGCATGAATTAATAATGTTCAAGTCCTATGTTGCTGTTGTCCCCTGGAATGTTCAAAAAGGTTTATGTTATTATGGTTCCTACCCAAACTACGAGTTTGGTGGGAGATAGTGGTACCTCCTTTTTTGTCTAAAGGTTTCTTTTGGGAGCTCTTTAGGGTAGCATTTGAGTTTTTGAGTGTAAATACTCTAACCCTAGTATCAAAGAGCCTATGTTTAGTTTGTTATATTGGAACTAGATACAATAAATATCATTCCAAAGGACTTAATGATTTAGAATTATTGTTAAACTAGATAATTACTTGAAATTAATTTTATATTTTAAACACATAAAATACAAAAAGTTTTTTCTTTGAGAATGTCATTATTCCCCTTAGCATATCCCTACATATCAATCACAAAAGACTTCCTAGAATCCTAGGGAAAATGAAACAAAAGAAAAGTGTTAGATCAGATACTCAGTAATGGTATGCATACTATGAAAGAAATCCTTAATAAATAATAATAAATAATATGGAAATTTAAATAATTGAAACAAATTCCATTTAAATAATAACTTGATCATAATATGAAATGAATAAAGGATGATCAAGTAATCCATATAAATAATAACATGATCTAGAAAATTATCCATAGATATTATAACTAATCAAATAATGACATGGAAATAAATAATTGATTTCATAATGATGAAATGTATAATGCTGGACACTTGAAACTTTCCATCAAGGCCACAGCCAAGACATCTGAAAATGCCATTAAGTCTTTATTCCATGACATCTACACAAATGGGTAAGGCTTAGACCAAAACCTAAGCTAGTTTGTCTCATGATACATTATCAATAAATCAAGGGGATATAGTGGGCCTGAACTATCATTTACTACGTCCAATTCATTCCTCATATGAATATATAATACAACTAAATCAACCTGCCTTAATAATCAACAATTGTATATATTGGAAGAACTATTGTATGAAATGTAATACTTTCCCCCAGTAAAAATAATCATAAAACATAAAAATAAATATTATTGATGAAATAATTAGAGTATATACTCAACATAATATTCAACAAAGGATATTTACATAGATGAAAATACTTTAAAAATTTAATAGGAAGATTACTTGAGGAAAATACCCTTTTTACTTTAAAAATAACTTTTTAAAATCTAAAAATTATACATGTAATAAAGTAATAACTTTATTTAAAAATAAAATTGTAAAATTATAATGGTAGATTTAAATAAATAAGGAATCATGAAGGTGGAAAATATTTTCATGTTGTATAAGTTAAAAAAAACCTTCCTTTCACACTTTTGTAAGAAAAGTCAAAAAGTACCTCGTTTTGAAAATGATAAGAAGATTCATTTTAAATTTTTTTTTTAAAAAGTAAAATAGGTTTATAAAAGACTTTAAACAATAATTTAAGAATATTAATTTTTTTTTGAAAACATATTTACAAAACATGGAAAAAGAAGAGAAATATTCATCATCTAAGACTTAAAAATAAACAATCTTGAATAATGTTGTGATTGTGAAATAAACCTTTACCACTTTGGTAACTTTTGAATATTAAGCACCATGAAAGAATAAATTCAAATGAAACTTTAAATATCATTAAAATAATTTTTATCCTAATATAACATGTAAAATTAGCTGTATATACACCATATAAAATAAATAAGTGGTGGATATAACATTTGTCGCACAAAATAAAAAGTGAGACGAGAAACCCTAACCTTAGGTTTAAATTACTTTGTATGCACTAAAAATCTTTTATAATAAATATAGATTTATTATTAATCTATCAAATAATAATAATCATATTTATCATACCATATATGATATAATTATAATATTTTATCACCCATTTATTATCAATTCATTGTGAAAATCACTATTTCAGGTGGTAACTGCGTCATTTTTAGTGTATGATCTAGTTCGATAGTTTTGGTAATTATAATTTGAAAAATTTTACATCATATATAGAATGTTAATTATGATATAAAAATTATATATCTTCATTATATACATATTTAGATTAATTCATAAAATATAGATATATAAAATGAATCACACCATTCATAGAGACTGTAGGTCGTACATACACATGAATGTTGTTTTCAATTTTTAATGGATTAAAAAAAAAAAATTTAAATAAGTATAACTATGTTATAATTATCATATATATATTCATTATTTACATCTTTATAAACATCTAAGTAATGTGGTGATGAAAACTAAATTACACCGCTATGTGGAGACGGTAAGCTGTACGTATGCTTGAGTGATGTTTTTACTTTTCATAGGATAGAAAAGAGATAGAATATGGTTTTACCATATTCATAATGAAATATAAATTTATTTATGACACTGGATTTATTATTTTAGGATTATTATAACATATTAATAGTAAGTATAATAAGAAATAAACTTAAAAGATTCAGTAAAGATGATTACCTCTTCTTCGGTGGACTCCCATTATATATCTTCTCAAGGGACATAGGGTTTCTATTTTGGAAGGTTAAGAACAAAAATAACTTATATAAGGATGTTTATAAGAGTAATAAGTAAGGTTTGGTTGATCTATATGTCTCAAAGTTGTGTAAATAAGCGAGGAAGGAGATGCCCTTTTATAATTGTGGTGTGGGGCACTTTTGGAATTTCTTAAAAAAATTAAAATATAATAAGACTATTCTAGATCCAAATGATTAAAAATGGTCATGAATTTTATCTTAGGGTATTATATAGTTTAAATATCATCAAAAAATAAAATTTGGATATGTTTAAGTGATACTTTAAACCTTATATTTTGTTTGAACCCCTTAATTAACCTATTTTAACATTAACCGTGGTAACATCTTTTTCACTCTTAAAGGGTTATAATTTTACATATAAGAAAACTATTGACCCATAAATATACAATTTATTAAAATTTAGGCCATATATTATCATAATTATACACTTTAGAGATTTTTTATAATTTTTAAATAATTTAATAAAATATTATTTTGATAAAATGTCATTATTGTCAATTTTGATACTATTCATTTAATTTGACTTCATATATATCAATAAAATGTTGTAATTCAAATATAATTATTTTAAAAATAAATAATATGTCACATAGATCTATAAAATTCTTGTTACACATTTTCTCATTAATATAATATCACTTTTAATATATTTAAAATTATTTATTTTATTTTTCTATCAATTAAATAAATAATGCAATAGCATTGCACATGCATTTAAGGTAATTATATAATTTATGAAAATTATAAATAAATTTATATAATGAAAATAATTTCATTAATATCAAAAAATATATTTATTTTTGTTAATATCTGAATTTTTTACTATATGGACACATAATATATATTATAAACAAAGAGAGTGACATTTTGAAACTTTCTTTGATTTGAATAATATATAAGTCATTTTCATAGACAAGTGTCAATTAAACAACTAAATTTTGAGACTAAGGTGTTAAGGTTCTAATTTAATTCATCAAATAAGAATTATAATGAAAAATTATGTCCTTATCACTTATTTTTAACCTAGATAAACACGATTTATCCTTTATCGAGGTGATAAATTTTACTGTGGTTACTATTCATAATGCCTAAAAATAAAAGAAAAATATTTAATAAATTTGAGCCTCCTAATTATAAATACGAAATAAATTTTATAAAATTAAATATATATAAATGGTAGAAGTTAATTTTAAAATAATTTCACAAAACATGATGAAAGCCACTTTTTAGAAAAATATAGTTTTTCTTAATTTTTTTTTCTAAAAAAAGATTTCAAACCAAAATAAATTATAAAATTTATTCCAATGAACCTAATTGGATTATTATTAAAATAATATTAATAATTTTAGTTTTAAACCATTTTAAAATAAAATGGAACTTTGGAAATGGTTGAAATAAAAATACAGTATTCAATAAAAATCAGTATTTTTCACTATTCATTGTAAAATAAATCTTTTCAGAAAAATCAAAAAATTTCACCCTAAGATAATTTTTTTATTCTCATTTAAAAAATTATATTATTTTTATAAAATAAAATTTATACCAGTTAAATAAATTAATAATAATATTTTCCCACAAAAAGCAATAAAATATTTTTTTTGAGTAAAACACATTCCTAAAGCATAAAATAACTTTACTAAAAATTAAGTACTTATTGCATAATAATTTATCAATGAATTTGTATTTGTTAGTTCCTTTATATATATATATTTCATAATTCAATTAGTACTATTCATACACTCTAATTTAATGGCTTTTTTATAATAGTCATATTTAAATAATAATATTTTGGGGTTCGTTTATGATAAGTGTTGTGTGTTGTGTAAGCTATTGAGCAGTGTTATTTTAAAATATAAGGGTGTTACAATATATACCATTAAATAAATCACTACTTCATAATGTGAACTTTTTTTGGTGATCAAGGGTTTGATACTTGAAAATTTCTTTATAGAAAACCCACATCATAATAATCATTAATAAAACCTCCCCTTAAAATGAGGGAAAGGTAAATGAAATGGTCCTCATAAAAATAGGTTTTTGATTTGAATAAAATTAATTTGAAGTGAAAATATGGACATGGAATAAAAAACTAATAACCAAGGATTAATATAGAATTATATAGAACATATTCATGAGAAAATTAACCATCACAAAACCATAAATATGTGATGGGTTAAAAGACTATTGATTTTTTTGGTAAGAAAAGTAAATAGAAAACGTTTTTATTTCAAGGAATTTTTCCTAAATTTTATGAATTATTTTACTATAAATATAAATCAATCGAGAAAATAAAGTTACATGATTTATTTCCATGTAATAAGTATAATATCATCTTTTGGAAATTTTTCAATCTTTTTCCACTTCATCTATTATTCCTGGAGATGGATATTCAAGATGATTTTTTTATACTTGAATCACTTTTATAGAATCATAATATCCATAAGTCATTCCATCGACCTCTAAAAATTTACCAAAACTAAAATAGTCAGCACAAGGTATCCAATATGATAAATCATACTTTAACCTCAAAAAATAATATTTAAAGTTCAACAAAATCCATTCCATAAGAAGTTAACCTTAAAATTCATCCAAAATATTACTAACCATATTCAAAACCTAATAATTTAATCAAACATTTATCCCTAGACAATATAATTTAGTTCATAATGTTACATTCCAAAAATTCTAATACCTTGATCGTATATCCTAATAAACTAAATCACTATTAACTTTATCCTTATTTCATATATCACATAAAACACCAATAACCTAAAAATTAAATAATTTTTTAACCTAAAAGATTATCTCATACCCTACAGCTTAAATTTAGAAAAAATATAATTTCATTCTTCCTAAATAATCCTTCATGTTAAACCCAAAGGTTATATATAATTCAACCCAATGAAGTGTCTCCCAGAATTTAATTAATCGCATCAAAATCCCAAGAATTCAAAAACTATTTGATCCTATAATTTTCTTTAGACAATAAACTTATTATTCATATATGAAATCATTTAAGTAAAACGAATTTCATATTAACCAGGACATCATGGAGGCCAATCGTAGGTACCACATCATTTTTTCACTTTTGTTATGGGTTCAGGCCCCATGACCTTTCCAGATGTGATGGGTTATCACCCAACATATGATTTTTCTATTTTATAAAACTATAAAATTCCCAAAAATATTATGAACATACTCAAAAAATAACATTACTCATCAAATCACTTTTTTACCACTATATGATATATTTAAAAAATGTACTAACTCTTTTATTCCAATAATCCATAAATAACTTAGCTATAGAATCATATCTACCTTAAAGGTTATCAATATATTTAAACATATTTCTGTAAAATATAAAATCATTATTTCCCAAATAAACTTTTTAGAAAAACATATACTAAATAAAAGGGTTTTATTCCCATAAATATCTCCCAAAATATCTTGCTAAACTCCCATAATATAAAACTTCAAAAGAGGTATATATTCCCTTAAAATTATGATCAAACATAGAATTATCATCCCAATACACTTTAGTTTTATCCCAATATTAAACACATATTATGGTTTATTAGTACCTCAGTCATGTGCTTCCATAAAATATTACCTTATCACTAAATTACTTTTCTTGGTTATCAATACCATTCAATATATACTTTAAAATCCTTAAATAAAAACTAATTATGAAAATCCTTATATGTTTCATAATTCCTTTAACTAGAATACCATTGATAAAAATAATTTGAAATTAAAAATATTTTAATCCTTACAATTCTATAATTTGTATAATATAGGTTGTTCTTTGATATAGGGAGTAACCATTAGTTTAGGTAATTGACTCAGATAATTCCTAAGTTCCCCACATATAAAAAATTGAATTCTATGTAAATTTGTTTCTCTATTCCCTTTATTTACAAATATAAAAAATCTTTCACTCCATTTTAAATATTCTTATAGGTTCATCTTCCCACATTCTTGAATGACCTGTAAATATTCTTCTAGGTTCTTCTTCCCACATTACATTTGAATGACTTGTAAATAAGGGGACTTGGTTTGTGAAGATCTGTTTAGAGATAAGTGACTAGGTTTTAGGTTTGGATTCCTTCTTGTAATGCTACCATTTACACTTTTAAATTGAATCTTTTTTTTGATTAATTAATTTAATTAATAGATTAATAATCATTTACCCTTGTCCACTATTGACTAAAATTGATTTATAGTCAGAATAATCCACTAAATTTACTTGGTTTGAATATTCTCATTCCAAAGTGTGAAAGGAATAGTGTACTCCCCCATATCACCTAGGAAATTAAAAATAAGGAATTGATAACCCTAAGTTCTTATATTATCCCACTATGTCTTCCCCATGTGTTTAGTAATCACTAAAAACTTATTTTCCTATCACTAGATCACCCAATCAGTGTGATCCAATACCCAAAAGAGTGAGAATAAATTTCTTTAATCAAATAAATTTTAGAATGTTTATATTTATAACAAAACACAATCACATCCCATTCAAATTTTGAAATAATAAATCAAAAATAATTTAATAAACTAAAAGAGTCATAATAATTTGACAAAAACTAGGACTCAAGAATTAAAAAAGGTCACCTTCCCTTCACCCAATCATATAAAGGGTATACCCATCCATTAAAAAGGAAAAAATGGGGGTAGAGAAAAAAGAAGACATAATGTAAACAAAAATAAAATAAAGCAGTGAAAAAGAGTCTCCAACAAAAATAATGGGTGTTCTATCCTTTGGGTTCTTAACCTTTCTATTGATAGAAGGCCCATATATTTAAAGAGGGTGAATCATTATTCCTATTTACCGATCAAGTATCTCAAAATATTTAACTTTGTATCTTGGTTTGAATAAGGATATTTTGAATTTACGAATCTTTAAATGTTCAACAATCTCAGGAGATCCTATTCTTCCACGTTGACCAAACTTAGGTGTGGTAAAATATTGTGTGGATTTAGATTAATGTGAATGGGTCTTTCATGTAGGATGTGTTATTAGAAACAAAGAGCATGGTGACACGATAATGGGAATTTGGTGGCGTGGAAATTGTGAGAAATCATGGATTCATCAAACCTCATCTGACCTTTATAGTGGATAGATGAGTTGATAAATCCTTAAAAATTCATGGAATATGATTCATAGGGAATCCATGGTGGTGGAAAGAATTCGAAGAGTTGATCGGATCAAGTAGGGATAATGGGGTCCAGTGATGGTGATCCTATGGCTAGTAATAGTGGTGGAAGATGGTGACATCTAGTGTTAGAAACTTCTCAATGGTGGCTTACGAGTCACCATTGGCTCAACGGTGGTTCATGAGTAGCCGTAAGCTCAATAGTGGTTCACAAGTAGCCGTAAGCTCAATAGTGGTTCATGAGTCACCATCATATCAACATTGGATCACGAGTCACCACTGGATGAATAGTGTATCATGAGTTACTGTCGGATCAATGGTATCTCATGAGTCACTGTCAGTGCAATAGTGGATCCTGAGTCACTGTTGGCCCAACAGTGGCTTAATAATCACCATTGTACCAATAGTGTCTCACGATTTACTAGTTACTTGGATGGTAACAGTGGCTTAGAATGGACTCAGTGGAGTCAAGAGGTGGCCTACTACCACTGGTGTGGTGGTTCAAGTGGAGCAATAGAGGTGAACGTGCATATTAGTGAAGTACTATGATCCCTCAACCCCTAAGACCTTAAAAGTTTCCTAAGGGGGTTCAAAATGGTCTCCATAGTGATATTTCGAGGTCCCCACAATGATCCATGATTTCTGGGTACTTCATAAGTGGTGTAAGGTTCAACCCCGAGATTTGGGGTGCAGACAATGAAGATTACTGGTGTTTGAAGTGGTAGCTAGTGACGATGAGTGATGACAATGTGACGAAGAATTGTGGAGTCAGTGACACCCTTGTGTCTGTACACGAGACATGAGAATTTTTTAAAAGGGAATGAACCATACTTGTATCACTCATCCCACATCAGAACATATGCTATGGTTTACGAGCATTTATATATGATCCCACAGATCTCCCACCGCAATGAAGTCGTGTGGGGATCAGAGGACCCTCGCTTGCCACTGTGCATTACCCCATGCCAGTTAGGCCATCCTCCTATCGCTTTGTGGGTTTCACCACCCTGAGAGGGTTCTCCCCAATCTTTATCCCAGTTATATATGCCCGCAGATTTGATTCGTGTGGGCCCTGCACGACCCTGATCCCCCTTGCAGGCTCTGTCACTGGTGTACTGGTATTCCCTTTGGCCTGTATAGTCAGGTGGCCCCTTATGGGATACCTATGTGGCATATGGGCCCTTGGTTGAGGGATGGCCCAATTGGCCATTTTTTTAGACAAACACCTAAAAAATTTATAAACAATTTAAATAATTCAAACCACTTAACTAAACATTTTACCACTTATCTTTTAAGACCAAACTAAAATTAAAAATTTAAAAACATCACATTTTTATCCATTTAAAACAATATCAATGTTTCAATTGAAACTCTCCATAATTTAATATAATAATTAACTTATTGGTTATACTGATTAAAAATCCACTTAAAATCAATGTTTTTTTTTTCAAATTTTCATGATAAAATGAGTCTTTAAAATACCCCCACACTTAAAATATGCTCTTTCTCAAGCATAAAATATCAATATGGAATTTAGAGGGCACAAATTTTACCATTATTTAAATTCCAAATCAATAAAATAAAACAATTATCAATTTAAAATCAAATTTTCTAGTTCCATATAAAATATAAATATAAATTCTCAATTTTGAGAGAAAAAATCAACTCAAATATTTTAATTTTTCCAATTTAAAAATTATGATACTTATATTCTCATAAATTAAAGTTTATTAATTCATTATTATTAAACATGAAAAACAATGATCTACCTCTCTTGAATCTTTTTACTCGTCTCTCTTGAGGTAATTCAAGTAGAGTTATGCTCATATCATTAGAACATTATCCTTATCCATAGGCTTGTAAAGTAACTATTTTCTATAATTTGTAAAGGAAAAAGACACATAAAATCACAAGCACTTGAAATAATGGTTCAAATGTCTCTGAGGATTAAGGTTGGTGAGAATTGATGTTTAAAAACTAAGGCTCAAATAGGAGGCTTACCTTTTAAAGTATAAATCATGATATCATAAGTGAAAGTGTAATGACATTATCCCCTTCAAAGTAGAAACTGCTAGTTCCCCCAAAACTCAATGTGAGATCATGATCAAAGTAAATCATAATGAATGAATTGTGAACCTTATTTAAATTTTCACAACTTCTATACCTTTTTAATGTTTTTTTAATTTTTTTCCTTTTCTAAATTCATGCTTGGAATAAACCTCACATTCACCACCTAAAAACATATAATAAAAATCATCAGTCTAGTGATGGTGATTTTTTATTCTTTAAATTCACAACCCATATTTTTTATTTTTTTTAAAGAGTGGAAACAAATTAATGTTCAATGTATATAATCCTTTTTAAATACCCATTTGTAGCACCCATACACTTCTTCCTTACAATGTATTTCATCACTTTTACCATGACTCCATTCAACCCCACACTTCATATTTAAAATATCCTGAAATATTCTAACAGGAGGGTATAAATGGATAAAAATGGCTTGAAACATGGATCATTTCTAATAAGGTCATTCATAGTCTCTATGGGATAAACAAGGATTAATGTAAAGGTGAACTTTAAGGATAAGTGATTTTCAAAATACAACTAAATCATTTTAAATGTGTTTTTTAACTGTTAGTATCTTTGACAAGTTTGAATGCATGTTCTAGTAGGTGGAATGTCCCAAGATCACTCAAGAAATATGCTCAAGAATAAATATAAAGTACTTGTTCTAGAAATCCTCTCGGGAATGTGACATTTGATTTGGTACCATCACTCAAGGCATGATTAATAATAACAAATCAATTCACATGAATTTTATAAATTTAAATAATTAAAAATGTTTGGGAAATTTCATTTATATGAATCAAACACTTCCCTCAAATCATGAGTACTCATTTTAATATCCATGATTCACTTTAATAATTCAATTTACTATTTTACTCATTCAATATAATTATCATTGAAATATAAAACATGGAATCATAGGATTTCTAAGAAACTCATGTCTCTTAGATAATTCAAGTAAATCATAAATTCAAGTGTGGGTATGAAATTTCTAGTTTAACATAGATGCTAGAATTTCCAATTCATAACATATTTTTAGAAATATGCAAGAAGTTGAAAACATAAATAATGATAGAATAAACTCCCTATTACCATGCACCTTTTTATATAATTCATTCTCAATTTATAGGGTTTCCTATTTAATTCCTTTATGGTGGCCCTATAAAATTACTCATACCACATGTAAAAACCATTCCATTAAATGTTAAAGGAAGAAGGGAAGATGTATCCAAATTCTAAATCCTAGGAAAATAGTAAAACGTGAGTTGTCTCCTGGAAGTAACTTTGGTTACTATCATTGGACCAACCTAACTTCATGGGAAGAAATTAGTAGATGAGTTAGAGAAGTCTAAGATCATCCACTGGTTCTTGAGGTATATTCCCATGGAACTTTTTTAACCTCTATCCATTGACAGTGAATGGGTTTCCTTCATCTTCTCTCTTAATAATAATTGAACCAAAGGGAAAGAAATTAGTAACTCTAAAAGGTAATTCACACCTATAATGAAGATTAACTAGAATTAAATTTAGTTTGAAATTGTAGAGTAGGACTTGATCTCCAAGTTTAAAGGTCTTTTGCTGGATCAGTTTGTCATGTTCCAATTTTGTTCCCTCCTTATAAATTCTTGAGTTTTTGAAAGCCACTATTCTGATTTCCTCTATTTCTTATAGCTTGAGATTTATGTCTTTCCCAATACTCACAAAATCCAAATTCATCTATTTTATAGCCCAATACGATTAGTTCTCCAATTCCACCAGTAGATGACAACTATTTCAATAAATTATCATATAGGGTCCATACCTACAGGTGTCTTCTAAGCTATAGGGTATTCCCATAATCTGTCCTTCAGCCTTTGGATATAATCTTTCTGGTTAGGTTTAACCGATTTCACCAAAATACATTTGATCTCTCATTTGGAAACTTCATATTGGACATTTTTTGATGATGATAAGGTACATATGTCTTGTGGTGCACCTCATAATTTTTAAGTATAACCATCATCTTTCTATTGTAAAAATAAGTCCCTTGGTCACTGAAGATGTCCCTTATTACTCCAAACCTACAAAAAAATGTTTTTCCTAAAGAAATAGAATAAAACCTTGTAATCATTGGCATTGGTGGCCTTATCTTACACCCATTTAGATAAATAATCTAAAATAAGTAAAATGTAAGAATTACCAAAATACATGGGAGGGGTCCCATAAAATCAATGCCCCATACTTCAAATATTTCACAAAAAATGATGGGTTTTTGAAGCACCTCCTATCTGTTTGAAATATTTATAGAATATTGAATTTTGTTTACAAAAGTCATGATCATATTTAAATAATTTCGGCCGATAAATTTTAGATTCCAACACTTTTATGGCTGTTCTATAAGGTCCAAAGTGTCCTTCACAAGAAAATTTATGAAAAAAATGGAACACAAATTCTATTTCACTTGCCGATAAGCACCTCCTTATAAATTAATCATTACAGATTTTCCATAGAAAAGGATCTTCCCAAACATAGAATCTGGATTCATCCTTAATTTTGTCCTTTTGATGATAGTTAAGGTGATATAATATTTTATAGGTAGCCAAATAATTTACTAAATCAACATACCATGGTACTTAATCTTTCATTGTGTAGAGTTTCTCTCTAGGTATATAATCATTGAGCATTATCAATTTTGGAATGTCTATTTCAGCAATGTACATGAGTCTACTGAGGTGATATACTACTTTGTTTTTAGCTCCGTTATTTTCCTTAATCTCTCTGTTGAATTATTTCAAGAGTGGTATCCATATCACAAACCTTGGTTTGGCATCATCCTTTTTTAGAAAGTACCTAAGTGATGCATGATTAAAAAATACAATCACTTTAGTTCCTAGTAAATAAGATCTAAATTTGTACAATGAAAATACAACAACAAGGAATTATTTTTCAGTAGTTGTGTAACTTATCTGAGTCACATCCAATTTTCTTGAAGCATATGTTATGACTTATGGTATTCTTTCAATTATTTGGGAGCTGAATGATCCAACATCTTGAGTTGATACATCATAAAGAAACTAAAATGGGTGCTCCAAGTGTGGGGTTGAATAATTTGTGGGTTAATAACATTTTCCTTTACCTCATTAAACACCTCCCTATAATTATCATTAAAAAAATTCAGCTTCTTTTAAAAGTAAACTTGAAAGGGGTAAAACAATCCAACTAATGTTCTTGATGAATCTTCTGTAAAATACCACATGGAAAAAAATGATATAATATTCCTAACATAGATGGGATATAGAAAATACTTGATTAATTAAACTTTATAATTATCTACCTCAATACCTTTTTTTGAAATGATATGACCCAAAAATATCCCTTTTTCAACCATAAAGTGACACTTCTCAAAGTTTAAAACATGATTTTTCTCTATAAAGGTTTTCAAATCCTTTTCAAGGTTACCTAATAAATGATCAAAAGAGTTTCCAAAAATAGTAAAGTCAAACAATAATACCTCTATGAAGTTCTCCATGTGATCTAAGAAAATACTTATTATACACCTTTAAAATATACCTGTAGCATTGCATAATCTGAAAGGAATCCTCCTATAAGAAAAGGTCATGAAAGGTTAGGTGAATATTTTAATCTATTTGTTTTCAAGAGAAATGGATACCAAAAAATAACTAAATAATTCATTCAGGAAACATTAATATGTACTTACTACCAACCTTTCTAGCATTGGGTTTATGAATGGGATCGGGGGTGATCTTTTTAGGTGAATTGATTCTATTTTCTGTATTCAATACATACCCTCCAACTATTTTGGACTCTCATAGGTATTAATTAATTATTATCAATTTTCACTATTATCAAACTATATTTCTTGGGAGCTAGATGAATGGGGATGACCTATTATGAGTTATAAATTGGGTAAATTATGTCAACTACTAAGAGTTTTTCAATCTCATTTTTAACAAATTCCATAATAATGGGGTTAAGCCTCCTCTAAGTTTTTTAATAGGTTTATAGTCTTCCTATAGAAATTTTTTATGGGAACATACATTGGGGGTTATTTTAGGGATGTCTCCAAGGGTCCACCCTATGGCTTGAATATTCCTTTTCAAAAGGCCAATTAAAATTTTATCTCAGTGTTATGATAGGTTGTTAGTGGTGATCACTATAATTTTTTCTCCTTCCATAAGATACAAATATTTTAAGTCACAAGGGGTAGGTTTTAGTTCAAATATTGGGGGTTGTACCATAGATGAGATTAAATTAAAATTTCCTACTTCAAAATATTTAATTTCCTTAGCAATGGGAATCATATCAGGTTCCTCTAGAAAATTTTCAAAGAATTTATATGTTATTTATTCTTGAGTAGAACTTCCATATTTTAGAGTACTCACTTGTTCATTGGTGTTTCCAACAGAAAGGTTATCTCAGAAGGATAAAAATTCTCCAAGAATACCTGAGTCCCCCAAGGGATCAATACCTTCTTAATGGATAATTTCAACAAGTGACTGATTGTTTCAAGGATTCCTCTTGTATTCAAGAAAATTAAAGTACACCTTACTATATCCCAGATCCATTTTGAGGGTTCCTTCATTTACATTAATGATCGTATTCTCCATATTTAGGAATTTTCTACCCAAAATGTTGAGAGAAATCCCCTTTGCTTTATCTTCCTCCATTATTAGTACATATAAATCCTCTAGAAAAACAATTCCTTCCACTCTCACAAGATCATATTCCAAAAATACAACTGGGAAGATTTTGGACTTTTTTTATGAAAAAACACTCTTATGATATTCAGTTTACCAATTTTAAAGGATGAAAATATAGATTTTGACATGAAATTTTTGGAAGCACCAAGATCACATAAGACATCAATAAATTTTACAGAACCAATGGTGTAAGGAATAAAGAATGTACCTAGATCTCAACATTTTTCTAGGTAATGGTGGTGTGATCATGGATGAAACACTTCAACCAAGGTTGATTCTTTCATTCCCATCCAACCACTTTCTCTTGGTGAAAATATCTTTGAGTAATTTGGAATATTTGGGAATTTTCATTATAGATTCCAAGAGGGGTATATTAATTTCAACATTTTTAAATGTATCATGGATTTATTTTTGAAGTTTATCTTCCTCAATATTATTAGATTATGTAAATATTCAAGGTTATAGATGATGGATGTATTTATTCTTCCTTTGTTGTATTTGAAATGGAGTTTGTGGTATTTCCTTCCTAAATATTTTCTTGGTTCCTTCTTTTATCTTCATTCACTCTTGTGTAGGTGGAGTTTTTGTCTCTTATAATATATATCTAGAATTTGTAGAATTTACTGATTTAGCTTCTTCTAGTTTAGTCCAGGATTCCTTAGGTTCTGGTGGCTGGATATCATTTCCACTCCTTGTGATGATCATTCTCACATTTTCCTTTGTGTTAGGAATTGTCTTATCTAGGTGCTTTCTTAGGATTTTGGAAAATAGTTCCATGATATTCTCAAATTCATTTGAAAAATACTTTATAATATTTTTCATCTCCTTCACATCTGTTCCTAGTCTTAGTTTTACTAATGCTTTACTAGATGAGGTATATCCATAAGATTTTTGTTTAAAATGTGGTGATTGGTAGGATTTTTTTGGTACTACTTCTTGTATGATTGTTGGAAATGTGGTGAATTATAGAATTACTACTGGAAAGGGGGTCTAGTCTGACTTTGTTGTCCTCCAAATCTCTATTGTGATTTACCTTCCCTCCATGGATGGTTATATTGAAACTTTCTTGTTTGTAATATAGCTTAAAATATATCTATATCCTATACCTTGTAACACTAATCAATAAAGTGATGGGGGTGATGAACATAAACCACATACATGAGGTAGTGCAAGTTGTTCATTCACTTATGTCACTACCTTCTTTATTATAAGGATTTTCAATTCTTCTAATTTGGTTTCAATAAATGGTGATGATTCAAAAGATTATACCTCATAGATTCCTATAGTTCTTATATATCTTATTACAAATTGTTGTGAATTGTGAGTAATATTCTTAATTAGGATCCTAGCTTCCATGGGTGATTTATCAATCAAGTCTCCTCTGGATGATGCATCTAAGAGGATTCTATAATTTTCTAGTAACCCTTAGTAGAATAAGACTAGGAATTGATGATATTAAATATATTGGTGAGGATAACTTAAACATATTTTTTTAATCTATCCCAATATTCTTATAGGGTCTCTCCAGTATCTTGTCTAATGGCATAGATCTCCTTCATTATTATGGTTATTTGGGATGTTGGGAAGAATCATTGTGTGAAACTTATTTGGAGATAATCATAGTCATGGATCTCACTAGGTTGTTGGATATACAACCATTATTTAGAAACCCCCTCTAGCAAAAAGGGGAATTCCCTCCACTAGGCTTTTTTCTCTGCCTCTCCTCTTGTCTTGAATCTCAAACAAACATAGCTGAACTTCTGGATGTGCCGATTCAGGTCTTTTACTACAAGGCCATGAAACTTGAGTTACATAGGAATCGTGTTTACTATAAATTCAAAATCATTTTGTTATAAAAATATGGTCAATTTATTATTTTGATTAGAAAATTGTGGGGCACAAAGTTCCCTTAGGGTCTGTTGTGGGTTAATTACTATGTTTTTTTGGGTGCAGAGTGAGAACTTGATGTTTGACTTGAGTATTTTAACTTGATTTGTTTAAAGTGGTTTTCAAGGTTAATCACCCTAATACTTTCCAAAAAATTCCTCTCTATCTTGGGGTAAAGATCTAATATTTCCTCATTATATGTCCTAGTCATTACAGTTACAAGTTTTATTAAACACATAATTCCTGAAAATGAAACTAGTTTTTGACACACACCTATTCTAGGGAGTGTAAAAAGAAAACTTATTTTCCTAATTTAGAACAAAGGTTTACCTGGGTCATCTCACTTGAGTATCTTTCTTAGTTTTTCACCTACTTAATCAAATTTACCTAAAATGAGTCTTTTTGGTTGTTTTTAATTATTCTATGAAAGCATTGAAATTTTGAGGAGCTAAATGAAATGATAAAATTTATACTAACATGAAATGATATAATGTGATTAGAAAGAAAAAGAACATGGAATTTTTGGTTTGGTTTATGGGTTTCATCATTATCCTTATTGGTTTTTAAATTTAGTGTGATAGTTTAATCATAAAATCTCACTCTTAAAATGCTATTATTTTAATTAGTTTTGTGAAATCTTGAATACGTTTAACAATCTCAATTCCACCTCCTCCTGTAATCAAGGATGATGGAAAACATCAAGCAAGAATGCGACATATTACAAGACTTGACTCTAACATATGTCATTTCATCCACTAAATGGATCAACATTATCGCATGAAGAGATTTTTTTTATTATAAGAGAGATAAAATATTTAAACAAATAATATAAATGAGTTTGCATACAATTTCATTATTGAAAATTACCACACTCTTTCTATTCACTCTTTCTCATAAAAAAATTAATAATTTAAGTGCATAGTGAATGGAAAACACCACTTACCTCCCCAGAAATGGATCCATATTTTGACAACACCCCATTGTGGGGTGTAGAAAAATATAATTGTTTCCCCTTAATGGAGTATTAGTAGGAATGACCTAAGTCATCTCCCAAGAGAGGTGTTTGGAATCAAGATATCATGAATAAAAAAGTAAATTAAAGAATAAGAATTCGAATGACTAGGAAACAAGGTACTTGGTTTGTGAAGACCATTTTAGAGAAAAGTTATTGAGTTTTAGGTTTGGTATCACTCTTGTAATTTTATCATGGAACTTTTTAAATTTAATATTTTGTTTTGATTAATTAATTTAATGAATAGATTAAAAACTAGTTATCCTTGTACAACCTTGATTAAAATTGATTGATAATGAGAATAATACACCTAATTTACTTAGTTGGACTATTCTCCTTCCAAAGTGTTAAAGACACAATGGTATCCATGAATCTCCTAGGAAATTAAAAATCAGGAATTGAGTACCCTAAGTGCTCAGTTTATACCATTATGTATTCCCCACATGTTTAGTAATCAGTAAAAACTTCTATTCTTGACACTAGATAACCTAATCGGAGTGATCCAATACTTAGAAGAGGGTAAATAAATTTATTTAATCAAATAAATCTTACAATGTTCATATTTGAAACAAAACACAATAATATACCATTAAAATTATGAAATCATAAATAAAAAATCATTTAATAAACCAAAATAGACAGAATGATTTGATAAAACTAAGACTCAGGCATTACAACAGGTCACCTCCCCTTTTCGAAATCAAATAAAGAGTCAACCCCTCTATTAAAAAGGAAACATTTGGGGTAGATGTGGAAGAATACATAATATAATCTAAAATAAAATAGAGAAATGAAAAACATAATCTCTAGTAGTAGTAGTGGGTGTTTACTCCTTCATGTGATCGACCTTTTTCTTGATGGAAGGAACCTCTATTTATATAGGGTGAATCCTTATTCATATTTCTTAGTCAAGGATCTACAAATATTCAAATTTGTATCTTGGTTTGAATAAATATATTTTGAATTTCCAAATTATTAAAGCTCCAATAATCTTAGGAAATCTTGTTTTGCAGCGTGGACTGAACTTAGGTATGAGAAAATCCGATGGGGCATCAGATTCACATGCATGGGGTGTTCATGTAGAACATGGTAGTGGAAGTGGTGAGAAAGGTGAAACAATAATGGTAACATGGCGGCATGATAATAGAGAGCAGTCGTGGATTCATCAAGCCTCATCCGACCTTCATTGTGGTTGGATGAGTTTAGGACTCCTTCAAGATTCATGTAACATGCTTCAGATGGAATCCATGGTGGTGGAAGGCTTTGACAGAGTTGATCAGCTCAAGTAGGGATGTAGGGTTTCTATATTGGTGATACTATGGGTAATAGAAGAAATGACAGATGGAGGTGTCCAGTAGTGGAAACTACTTGATGGTGGCTCATGATTTACTATTGTACCAATGATGGATCACATGTCACTATCAGATCAATGGTGGCACATGAGTCACCATCAGCTCAATGTTGGCTCACGAGTCATCATCACCTCAATTATAGATCATGATTCACCATTGTCTCAATGGTGGCTCATGAGTCACTGTTAGATCAAGGGTATCTTATTAGTCATCGTTCTCTCAACAGTGGCTCATGAGGCACTATAGACTCAACAGTAACTCACAAGTCACCGTTGGATCAAAAGTGGCTTACGAGTCATCATTGTCTCAGTGGTGGATCAAAAGTCACCATTGTCTCAATAGTGGATCATGAGACATCATTTTCTTGGCCATAGATTGTGGCTCTAAATGGACTTAGTGGAGTCAAGAAACGACCTACTACCATTGGTGTGGCGATTTAAGTGTGGAAGTGAAGGTGAGTGTGAATGAAAATGGAAGACTATGATCCCTCAACCCATTCGGCCTTCATAGTAGGTATAAGGGAATTGAAATGGAAAAAATGGTGATAATACTAGGTCCCTAAAACGATCCATGGAATCTGGGTGCTTTATAAATAGCGGCAGTCCCAACCCTAAGCTTTGAGGTTCCATCAATAAAGATTACTAGTGTCTGTAATGGTGGACGGTGAGGATGAGATCAAGGTGTATGATTTTTTTAAAAGGTAATAAATAATACCCAAATTAGTCATCCCATATTATAATGGGGGTTGGGGTGTGAGAGTGCTTAAATATGATCATGTGGTTCTCCGATCATGATGAAGTCATGTGGGAGCTGGAGGACCCCTGCCCGCTGTCATGCACCACCCCGTGTTAGTGCGGCCTTCCTCCCGTCACTCTATGGGTTTCTCCACCATGGGACGACACTCCCCAGGCTTCTTCCCAACTATACAAGCCAACAGATTTGACCCTTATGGGACCTATACAGGTCTTATCCCCCATTTGGTCTCTTATACTGGTGTTCAGGCCTTCCCTTGGACCGGAATGGCTGAGTGGCCCCTTGTGGGCTACCAATGTATCATGCGGGCCCTTAGTTGAGGTTTGGCCTAGTTTTTTATTTTTTAGACAAACACCTAAAAAAATTATAAAGAATTAGAAAAATTCAAATCACTTAACAAAAAATTCAACCAATGATCTTTTAATTTAAAACTAAACTTTTAAATTTAAAATCATCACATTTTTATCCATTTAACACAATTTCAATGTTTCAATTGAAACTCTCCATAAATTAATAACACAATGAATTTATTGGTTATACTGATTAAAAATCCACTTAAAACTAGTGAAAATTATTTTAAAATTTGTATATTAAAATGGGTCTATCATTGGGCCCTGAACATCACTCACTATGTCCAATGTATTCCTTATATGAATAAATAATATCACTTAATCAACATTCCTAAACAATCAATAACTATCGGAAATGTAAGAACTATCATATGGAATGTCAATACTTTCCACTAGTAAAAATAATCTTAAAAAATCTTAAAAAATTTGGTGGATGGAATAATTACAATATATCTTAAACACAAGATTCAATAAAATATGTTAACATAGATGAAAATACTTAAAAAAGATAATAGGAAAAATTTATAGGAAAATATTATTTCTACTTTGAAAATCAATTCTTAAAATCTAAAAAATTTACTCGTAATATAGAAATAATTTTATTTGAAAAAAAACATGTAAAAATATAAATGAAGCTTCAAATTATTGAGGCTTCATTATATAGGTAAATTTTTCTCATGTCATATAAGTTAAAAAAACATTCCTTTCCCACTTTTGAAAAAATTCAAAAAGTACCTTGTCTGAAAAATGAAAGGAATATTCCTTTTATTTTTTTGTAAAAATTAAAAAATTTGTATAAAAAACTTTAAATAATAATTATATAATATTAATTTTTTAGAATATATTTATATTACATAGACATGGAAGAGAAATATTTCTCAGCTGAAACTTAATAATAAACAATCCTGGATCATGATGAGATTGTGAAATATACCCTTACCACTTTTGTACCTTTTGAATCATAAGAACCACGAAAGAATAAATTCAAATTCAAATTTAAATTTCATGAAAATATGAGGAATTATGATATAACATTTCAAAAGGTTAGTATATACACCACATAAAATAAATTAGTTATGGATATGACATATGTCTCACAGAAGTAAAAGTGAGATGAGAAACCCTTACCTTAGATTTGAATTAATTTGTACACACTCAAACCTTGTGCATAATAAATATAAATTTATTATATATCTATTAAATAACCATAATAATATATATAATAACATATATGATCTAATTATAATATTTTATTACCCTTTTATTATCAATTCATTGATAAAATATTTGTTTCGAGTGGTAACTACATCGTTTTTCATGTATTATTTGGTTCGATAGTTTTGGTCATTGTACTTTGATCAAGGTTAAATCATCTAAAAAACGTTAATAATGATATAAATATAATATATATTCACTATATACATATTTATATTAATCCATAATATATATATATATATAGAAAATTAATTACACCGTTCATGGAGACAGTAGGTCGTACGTACGCATGAACATTGTTTTCACTTTTCAATGGATGGAAAAAAAGAAAATTAAAAAATAATTCACCTTTATATAATCATTATTATATCATATATATCATATTTATTCATTAAATATATCCTTATTACTATCCAATTAAAATATAAATGAAAAAAGAATCACATCAATTTATGGAGGTGGTAGTTCACACATACACATGAGCGACGTTATCATTTTCCAATATATTGGAAGGTAAAAAATTAGATATGATATAATCATTAAAAAGGTATAATTAAGTCATATTTATCATATATAATCACTAGTTCCATATTTATAACCATCTAAGTAAAGTGGTGATAAAAAAATTACACCGTTATATGGATTCAGTAAGCTGTATATACGCACGAATGATGTTTTCAATTTTCAAAGGATGGAAAAGAGATGGAAGACAGTTATAACATAATCATAATAACATATTAGTATATTTATGACACTATATTTATTATTTTGGGATGATTATAACACATAAATTAGAATTATAAGAATAAATATACTTCAAAGAGTTGGTAAAGATGATCACCTCTTCTTTAGTGGACTCCCTTTAGATCTTTTATTAAGGGACCTTGGGTTGTCATATTAGAAGGGATAAAAACTAGATAAATTTTAAAAATATTATTATAAGATTAATGGTTAAGTGTTGGTCAAGATACATTAATCGAAGTCATGTGAAGATGTAAGGTAGGAGGTGCCCTTTTATAATTGAGGTGTGGGGCACTTTTAGAATTTCTTAAAAAACATAAAATATAACATGAAAATTCTAGTGAAAATTGATTAAAATAGTCATTAATTAGAATATAAGGTTGTATAAATTTTAAATATAACCAACCGATAAAATTTGTATAGTTTTATGTTCTATTTTAAACCTTATCTTTTAGTTTAACCCCTTAATTAACCTATTTTAACATTAACCGTGATAACATCCTTTTCATTATTAAAGGGTTATAATTTTATATATAAGATAACTATTAACTCATAAATGGATAATGGATGATATTTTATAACATATATTGTACTAATTATCCACTTTAAATATTTTAATAATTTTAAAATAATTTAATAAAATATTATTTTGATAAAATATCATTACTTCCAATTTTGAAACTATCCATTTAATTTGACTTATAATACATCAAGAAAATATTGTATTTAGATTATAATTTATTTAAAAAATGAATAATATGTCAAATTTATCTATAAAACTCGTGAAATAACATTAAATAATTCAAAATATATCAATTTTAATATTTTTAAAATCATTTATTTTATTTTTCTGTTAATTAAATAAATACTGTATTATCATTGCACAATCATTTAAGGCCATTATATAACTTATAAAAATTATAAATAAATATATATCATTAAAATAATTTAATTAATATTAATATATAAATTTATTTTCATTCATATCTTTATTTTGTTACTATGTGGACACATAAGAGATATTAAAAACAGAGTGACATTTTTTTAACTTTCTTTGATTTAAATAATATATAATTCATTTTCAAAGAAAATTCTTCCATTAAATAACTTAATTTATATAATAAGGTGTTAAGGGTAAAATTATATTCATCCAATAATAATTATGATGTAAATTTTTTAATCACTTATATTTAACCAAGACTAACCTGATTTATCATTTATTAAGGTGATAAATTTTACCGTGGTTACTATTCATAATGCCTAAAAATGAAAGGGTCCAATTTACTAAATTTAAGGCTCCTCATTAAAAATTTAGAATCAATTTCTTCATATTACATCTTTAAAAATTTCATAAATTAATTTTAAAATAACTATTCAAATTGTAATGAAAATTGATTTTAAAGAAAATAAAATTTTTCTTCAAAATTCATTTTTGTTTAAAAATGTTTTTATATCAAAATAAATTATAAAATTGATTTCAATGAACATAATTAGATTATTATTAATATAATAGAACTAATTTTACTTTTAAATTATTTTAAAATAAAATATATCTTTTCAAATGGTTAAAACAAAAATATAGTTTTTTATAAAAATCGATATTTTTCACTATTTACTGGAAAATAAATCTTTTTAGAAAAATAAAAAAACATAACCTATGATAATTATGATATTATGATTTAAAAAATGATATCATTTTTATAAAATAAAAATTACAAAAGTTTCATAAATTAATTATAATATTTTCCCACCAAAAGCAATAAAATTTATTTGTGAAGAAAAATTATTTTGGAAGCATAAAATAAATTTACTAAAAATTTAGTACTTATTTTATATGAATTAATAAATTAACTTTTAATTAGTAGGTCTTTTATATATACATATATATATATATATATATTTCATAATTCTGTTAATACTATTCATACCCACCAATTTAATGTCTAGGTTATAACGATCATATTTAAATATAAATATTTTGGGGTTTGTTTATGCTCAGTGTTGTGTGTTGTATACACTATTGATCATAGTGTTATTTTAAAATCTTGGGGTGTTATAGTCAACTTGAATCATGGTTAAAGAGAAATTAGGGAGTACATTAATCACGTTTTGAAGTTGATCATATTTTCTCCAAATCTGTTCATCAAGGATGCTGTAGAAGATCATTTCCCTTAGAAGTGGTCTTATCCCAAATTTTAGTTTAGTTGTTCTCATTATTGATATAACTTATTCGTAAGAGATTTTCAATGGGTCCATTTGAATGGAATTTTACCATTCTTGGCAGCTAGTGGCAGTTAATGCCTTAGTTTTGGTTGGTGGATGTAAGGATAACCCAATGAGTGAGGAAAAAAAATGTTGAGCTGGAGGTTAGGGAAAATAATATTTATCATGGGAAGAGGAGATCTCTTGTGATTTTCCATGTGGTGCAATAAATAATTCTAAGACCTCCTATCTTAAGTATACTTTTTTTCCTTCTTTGTGGATATTGGGGCCTTTTCCAAAGCTTGTGAGATTAGTTTTTGGTGTAAGAGTCTTGGGTTAGATTCCCTTGTGGTTGGGTTTCTTATTTTGGGGATCTTTCCACTAGTGGTGTGTTGGTTTTGGGTTTTGAGATTTGGCTATAGTTTTTGTATATTGTGAAAGTTTCCCTTTTTTGGTATGTTTTTATGGAAGGTTTGAATGTGGGCTAATGTGCTATCTCATTCCTTGGTGTAATGTTCTATACCTCCCTACCTAGTGAATGGATTTAAGGTTCTTTCTTTGGTGCCTGGTTCAGTTTTGGTTAGTTGAGGGTGTCAGTTTTTGAGCCTCATTATTTGGGAAAACCCATCTCGTGAGTTTCAGTTTCTCATTCTTGTATTGATCCTAGAGGTTCTTGTTACTTATACATGACATGGGCCTTGGGTGAAATAATTGGATAGTTAGGGTGTGTAATACACTATTTGAGTTTGGTATACTAAGTAGTGTTTAGTTTTATCCATTTTGGATGCACCATGTGAGGGTGATTTAGTATTGAACCTAGGTTATCTATGTGTGTCATGACTTTATGTGGGTGATCGTGTCATTCTTTTGAGGCTCCTTGTGGTTTATATTCCCTTGGGTTTCGAAGTGATCATGGTTGAGAGTGTGTTTTTCTCATGGTTTCTCATTGGTTAAGGATGTGTCTATTGGAAGTATTTCTTTCATGAAACTATGTTAGATGAACTCTAAATAGTGGGATGAATATGTTAGAGGAATTCTAAATATTGGGGAGACTATGTTAGGTCTCCCATGCATCGTAGGGATTCTTGTTTGAGGTTCTCATTATAGTTTTTCTTGGAGATGTCTGTGCTTAGTTTTTGAACATTTTTGATGTCTTTGGTTGTAATCTTTGAGGTTGAGTGTTCTTAGGAGATTTTATTAGCAAGGTCCTCTTTTTAACCTTATATTTCCTTCATCTTTCTTTTCGACTAGTACTTTTTGGGTGTAGAAATCACAGTGTTCTCTATTTTGTGTTATTTTATATCACTATTATGAATGATTTAGTTTTGGTAGTTAGTGGGCAAGAAGTTGAGTTTTGGAGGTTTTTTTTGCAAATTCATGGTTAGATTACATGATTAGGGAAGCCCTGTAATGTCCATGCAAGGTGTGTATATCCTTGGACAAAGATATTTTTCTTAGAATACACATGGGTTTTAAAATTGTTAAGGGATACCTAGAATACCTGAAGGGTACTTGGTGGTTTTTTGTGTGGCACACAACTTGTGAATTGTTTGGTAAACCATGTAGAAAGGGTGTGGTTGGGTCTGTCATTTTTTCAGAGATATTTTTCAGGGATTCCACATGTGTTTTCAAACCATTCAAGTCTTCCTAGAGGTATTTTAGGGTCTGTAGGTTGTCATGGGTTAGTATCATGGGATTTGAAAACCTTGATATACCCAAATAGAAATTCCATGACTTATTTTTTGATGGGAAAGTAGCTCCTGCATGATTGGCACATGGTTTCCAATTGGAAAAACTATGCGAGCTATCAAGGTGTTTAATTTTTTTGGGTAATTACCATTTTCCATCCTAAATTAAGAGATATTTCACCCATATTCTCCCACACAATAGTTATCCAACCCTCTTGTAGGAAAGTATGAGTTTCAACCTTCTCTATCATGGATTCTTACCCTCTCTTTAGCAATTTACAAGTGGTTTTTAGGAAATTATTACTCTTTTTCCCTCATACCATCTCTCCCTTCTTCTTCTAGTTTTGGCTTCTCCCATGAACCCTAGATACCATGTGATTCTATTTTAGTGTTTTGGGTGGGATTAATGATGGGGTTTTTTAGTGTTTAGGGTTTATAGACATTGTTCCTCTTCCCATGGGTGTGGTCATTGTTAAAGGTGATGCTTTCTGAATCTTATCATCTTAGATTTATCCTCTTTGAAGTAGGTTTTTATATAAAATTAGTTTTATTTTTTAATTATGATTTTTCTCACATTTTCTATATTACCTTTTATGAAAGTATGAATATATGTGATATCCCCTTGATGGTTTGAAACATTTCGGTATGTTTCAAGATTGGCATAATTGGTTTCTAATGGAAAATCCATGTTGAATATTTTTAAATGTAATGTTTAATTATGATAAAATTTCATGAAATTAATTTTTGGTTTTTAAATGGTTTTGATATTGGGTAATGGGGTTTTACCTGGTTTTGGTTTTCAATGAGAAATTTTTTTTAAAGGGAATTTGTTTTTGAAGTGAGAGTTGACCTAAAAGTAATTTATAAAGGGGTTATTTGGTTAATTTAAAATGATAATTTAAAATATGTGTGTGATGTTTACACCTTGTTAAAATTACAAGATGGATTGTTTTAAACAGTTTTATGGAAATTAATTTTCTATGGCCTTGTTTTGATTTTTCAAAGAAGAGGTCCCCTATGTAAAGGTGACATTAAAATGTTTTAGAATGTGTGGGTGATTTCCATAAGTTTACAAAGTATTTTTATAAAGGATTTTATGAAATGAGAAAGTTAATTACATTTCAAGAAGTATTTTGGTGTTAAATGATCTGTTAGCACTTTGGTTTTAAAACGGCATGAGACACCCTTGAGTTCCACTTTCTTGTTTTCTCCTTATGAGGGATAGTGATCATTATGTGATGCTTATTGGTCCCCTTATGTGATAATGTGATTTTTATGCTATGGGTGCATGTTTTATATGGTATTTTAAATCATTGAGTGTTAAGGGTGAGGGTATCTTTAGTTATTCCTTGTGTGGTAGACTTTTATTTTTTGATTATATGCCTCACTTATTTATATTGGTTAGGGGAAAGTGGGTATTAAGTGGAAGAGCTAGATTGTTTCCTCTAGTTGGTTGACACGCTTCTAGTTACCCACCAGTCATGTTAGGAATAAGGTCTCTGGGGGGTTTTCATTACAATAAGGCTTTTGTGGGCTAATTGGATGATGATATGGACTTAGTGCATGCTGGTAGCTATTTTTGGGGATTATAACCTTATACGGTTAGATTATTAGCATATTAGTGACTTTGGGTTGGAAAATGGAAAATTTTATTTCTTGATGCTTGGTTAGTGATTGTTTGGAGTGTGATATAGTGTTTTATTATATCATCCCCCATGATTTCATTGTTATTGAACCGTTCATTTTCTTATTTTTATATATTCCTTGTGATATATGGTGCCTACTTGTTGTGATTTACCCATTTGAGTACTTGGTTGCTTTAATTGAAAAGTGAGTTTTCAATGACTTTTTAAAAAAACTATTTGAATTTAAAGACTCATGTGTGGGTGATTTGGAATGGATTTAAAAATGGGTTTTGGTTTAAAGATGGATTGTCTAGTTAAATGCTTTTAAGTGACCATTTTAATTTGAATGATGTAAATGGATTGTTTTTTTAGGGAATGGAAATAGGAGATCATGGATTTGTTTCCACCTTAGATGGTGGATCTGTTTTTAAAACACCTTTCTATAGTTTTAGAAAACAAATAGGGTGGTTTGATATATGTTTATATAATTGTTTAATTCCCATATTGTATATGTCAAAAG
Organism: Viscum album; assembly: GCA_963277665.1. NCBI lineage: Eukaryota > Viridiplantae > Streptophyta > Magnoliopsida > Santalales > Viscaceae > Viscum > Viscum album. Next base: position 512,700,371 of record OY728121.1, read on the forward strand.
ATTACTTCTTAGTTTTAGTTTCTAACAATCATTGTTGAATTACTATATGAAATGAATTTCATAGGTTTGATAGGTTGTGGTGAACTACTAGGATTTATAAGTCACACTTATATCTTTCAGGTTACAGGTTCTCAGTTGGATCCTTATTTGTTTGTTTTGGCCGATGTGGTGTGAGATAGGATGGTAGTAGAAACCCGAGGTTGCATGGAGGTGGTTTCTGATCAGATCGAGTTAGTTTTTTTCCTTTTTATTTTTAGTTAGTCTTCTTATGTATTCATGTCTATACCCTTGTTCATTTTTATGTATATGAAAATGGGTTGAATCATTATAGTTAGTTTTGACCTTTTTGTCTTGTTATTTTATGTTGACTCTTATTTTTATGTGTTTCATTGTCGTTTATCTCTGTTTTGGGGAAATCATTCCCAATGGGTTTCTTATGAATCCCAGGTGATTATATACAACCCATGGGGATTGAGATATCCCTTTGAGACTTGGGGAGAATTGGTCTGGGTTTCGAGTTCGGTGGTATCCTAGGTAGATTCATTACAAAAAAAGCTAGATATATTTATTTTCATCACACCCTTTATCCTCATATGATAAAATTACTTGATGAATGAATTATAAAATTATTACTAGTTTTAAAAAAATTTCTCATATAATGTTTGGAAAAAGTTCCTAGAATTTCTTTTTAATAAAAATTTGAAAAAATCTCATTTTTGACTCAACCTCACTCAACCTATGAAGTAGAAACTGATGAACTATGTTGTAAAAGTACCGAATCAAGGCAAAATATTTTTAATTAGGAATTAAATTAAAGTTTTAAAGTAGAGAAAGATAAGGCTATTTAAGCTCAAAGTTTTAGGATATGTGGGTTAGCTTAATTGAAGATGGATTTCCTGAAATTTGAGGGAATTGATACATTCTCATCCTAGGAATTTATGATGTTCTTGAACAAATTTCTCTTTTTTCCCACAACTCTAATTTATAGTTATACCATTATTATTTTTATTTATTTATTTAAATATCTAAGATTTTTATTAATTTTAGGAATTATAGTCCCTAATTTTTCATATTTGTATTTAGTGAACATTCACTTGAAAATTGTTTTCAAGAATTTTTTTATACAGATCTTTTTTTTTGTTTTGAGTTTTAATTATATTTTTCATGTTCATTAGATTCATATAATATTTAGTTTAATCAAATTATAAATAATGTAGTTATAACTAGAGTTTAACCCAAAAAGAAGGACTAAATGTGTTCCACACAAACAAACAACCTTAAAAACCCAAGAAAAAAAAGAAAACAATAATAAAATAAATATAAATTATAATACATAATTGAGAATGAAACAAAATTGAAAACTATATAAAATTGAAACTATATTTAGATGAAAAGAGAACAAGAACAAAAATGAGATAGTATACAAATAGTTGGGGAGATGGTGATTAATGAACTAGGGGAAATTTAAATTATTTTATATTGAATTTATATTACTTTGTTATTTTTGGTTAGTAAAAAAATGGACCAAAATTCCCAAAAAAAAACCAAACAACTCTATAAAGTGGTAAAGTTGGAGTTTTTTAAACTCAAAACTATTTAAATTTGAATGATTACTCAACTATAAAAATGATTAAGTAGTCTTTTCTAATATAAATCTATCATTTTATCTTAGTGTTCCACTCTCAATAATCTGAATTTTATTTCCTATATGTTTTTTCAAGAAAATAAATTTCCTGCTTGTTTATTTGATCAATATCAAATATCATTAATTCTTAATGATATTGGAAAAAATACTTATAAGATAAAATGATTAAGATAAGCAACCTAGTTCAAAAAATCAAGCAATAATGAAGTAAATAAAACAACTAGAATAATATTATTTCCCCTAAAAATATTAAACAACCATGTTAATTATAGAACATGGTATGAATTCCATTAAAATAGTGATAAAATTAAAATAAATAGTATATAAAGAGAATATTCTCTATTTAGTTGAGTATTAATCCTCACTACTACCACATTTTAACCGAGAAGCTACTTCATCTACCCATAAATCTCCTCATATTCATAAATAAATACTAGTGTTTCTCATATTCCTTATCTCACTTCCTTACATCCCCAATCTCAATATGAAAGCTCATAACTATTCATTTACTCCTTTATGAAAATCTAACTAAACTACAACATGAATGTCCCTCTCACCTCATTCTTCTTATTTCATTCTTTATATATTCTCTAGTAATCTTCATGAACTTCCTACAAACTCAACTTTGAAGGGCTCCCATTACTTTACTTAATAGATATGAGAATTTTAGGTCACCAAAATATTTTATTTGTTTTAAATTTTTCATAGCTTCTTTTATTTTTTAAAACATTTTATTTCTAAACTTTTAAAACCACCACTTGTCTATTCCATATCTTCTATCTTAAAATATTAACTGTTTTAGTATGTCAACAAATTTATTCAACTAAAATGAATTAATAATTTCCTCTATTCAATGTTTGAAACATTTTTCCATCAAAAACTATTCCAATTCCAGAGAAACCTCTATGGATCAATCACACATGTATTCTCTGATTCATCCTAGATGAGTCCAAATATTTTCCTTCATTAAACAACACTTACTAGCTTTATCAATTCACATAATTAACTTCAAACTAACATTCTAAATCATACCGATGAATCTTAGTTATCACTCAATTCTTGAACTAGTAGAGTGATGAACTCATGACCTATAATCAGAGAAGCACTTCAGTTCCTTATATGAAAAACGATCAAGCATCTGGTGCGAAAACAATTTGTTCCTTTCACTTGTAGCATTCATGAATCATCAAACCCCCCATATTCTTCATTAATTTAAACGTGTAAAAAAACATAAACCACCAGAAATTTTTATTCAAAACCACGACCAAATCAGTTGAAATATCTATCTTCGAATACACTTAGTGGGTCACCATCTTTGGTGGAGCTCAGGAACTGTACTTAATTTATCAAATGATTTTAGGTGACCAGATTTATAAAGCTCAATACCTTCAAAATTTATATCTATACTAAGTTTTACCTCCTTTAGATCGATGGATGTAATCAAGTTCAGAAGGGTCCATCTGAATCCCTCTATTTATGACTGCTTCAACCTCAGTTATCCTTGACTCATAGCCTTGTACTAAAATCTTCTTGGCTTTGATGAATATCTCTTCAGGTTGATATTCCTAAATATTTATATATTTGTTTCTTTAATAATATTGATAGAGGCTATGCGAATCTTGGATTCCTTACTTATTAGCTTGGGTCGAATGATTTTTCTCAAGTGAAACTCAATCTGTTTGGATTTATTCTAGCATGATGGGTCTCTTGATGAATTTGATAAAAGGTAGAATTATCCTTCTGAAAATAGTTTCTATCTTTAGAAAAATGGGAAAATAAAATTATGAAAATAAAAAACATCATTATATTTTTGGAGATCATCCTTATGTAAATGGGTCATAGCTAGAATTTTTAAAACTGTAGGAACTATATTCAATTTGGCACCATCCTTATGTAGATTGGGGAACAATTATGAATATGGGAGAATTATTTTGAACTTATCATAATCCTTATATAGATAGAACTTCATCCTTATGAAATTTTACACCATCATTAAGGAAGTGGATTTTCATAAACATAATTCAAAGACTTTGTAAAAAAAATATGATGAATGTAAAATTAATTCAAAGATGTGAAATTAAAATAAAAAAATCAAACAATGAAATTCCATATTTCAAAATAATAATTAAAAATATTTTCCAATAATAAATATTATTGATAAAAATATGGAAATTATAAATATTAAGTTCAAAATCCAAAAAAAATTTACAAAAAAATAAAAAATATAATTTCAATGGAAGAAAAAAAATAAACCAAAGTTTTTGATGTTGAAATATATTAAAATTAAAGCAATGATTAATTAATATATTTAGCATAAATAATCAAATTTTAACATGAGAATTAAATTAATTATATTTTCATTAAAAAATAATCAAGAATCAATGATTAACCATTAAAATTACATCTTGACTTCAAAATCACCAAAATTTATTAAAAACATTAGGAAAAAATTTAATAAAATAAATCCACATCAGTACCTATGGTCTATCAAATTGGAATATCCCTTGGACTTCCAAACATTTCTACGCAACATGATGTTATGTGATAAAACTTAACCCCTATAACTATCATGAACTACTAAAAAACACTTAGAAGTCACACATAATTCCACACTATAAATACCATGGCCATCTAATTATCATTATAATTCTGAAATCAATATCTCAATAAATCCCATGAATAGTGAGAACTACTCATAACTCGGTGATATTAATCACCACACATACCTTGTGGCCATCCCTGTAGTGTATACCTCTTCTAATTATATATTTAACACCATCATCCTAAGATTTTGAACTACGGAGGATACCTAAAACCAACTCTTGGTCCCTAACCCATGTTAACATGATTAAAATGGCCTCAAAATAATGGTGAGAGACAATCAATAAAAACCCATGACCACAACACATCGAATGAACCTAAATCTCCACCCGTGATAAAATTCATCACCAACCATGTCATATAGATGAAACACATCACCCCATAACCACACAAGCCAACAACCTCTAGGTTCCCAATAAACTATATCAAATGAACATTCCATATTCCATTCTGTCATAACATTAGGAAACTTATGGAGAAATACCAAAACCATTGATCGATAAAAAACAAAAAACGACATAATAACCATTACCCACATGAGGCCACACTTATAAATCTCACAAAAATAATGGTAACCCAAATAGGTTTCATAATCAGTAACACACACACAACCCCACCCATGCTCATAATCACATGATGCATAAACACACATATAACATAGGAAAAATCTAGGCACCCCCTACCAGGTATATGCTAGACTCTTCTTGTCAAGTACTAAAAAATTATTTAACCTGAGGATGAATAAATGAAGAAACTATAGGTAAAGCCCTAAAATATTATTTTTAGTCAAAACTCACTACAATAATGATAAAAAATGGGGACAAAGGGAGACTCATTAGTAATGAATCCCTATGAAGAGAAACATGAAGAACCAGTGACTGATGGAGAGGAAATACTCTTAGAGGAGAGAAATGAAAGAGGGGAGGGGGTTTAAAATATTCTGAGTCAAGGGGAATCCCTTTCCCATTTTAAAATTTAATTAATTAATTAATTAAAAAAATAAAATTTTAAAAAATAATAGGATCCCACCAGAGATTTGGTTTCCCCAATAATGTTCCGTTGCACCTCCAATAGGGTTCTTATAGTAGTGGAAGCCACCAATAAATCCCCTAGAAGAACTAAAATTAGTACCCAGTGGAGTTTTAGTAGGAAATATACTTCTTTTAGATTTTTTACCACCAACCTGTTTCCTCAAAACACCAACCAAAGCCTCCAAAAACCCCTCCAACACCTTAGATATCCCATATTACACCTTATTGGGACTAAATTGGGTCGAAAATACCTCATCCAATTAATATATTTGTTATATGGTTGGAGATAAAGTAATGGAAAATCTAATTTTTAAAGATAAACAAAGTATCTTACATGATATGACCTTGGAAACAAGGGACAAACTAAGGAGTGTTGACATAAAATGTGCGATAAAAAATAACTCTTAAGGAAATATGGTTAGTACTTGAGAAATTATTAGATATAATTTAGTGAAGCATGAAAATTTATAATAGGAAAAAACAATCTTGTTGTCACATGGATAATAAATTCGGGATAAACATGTCACATGATGTCTCCAAAGAAATGGGGAAAATGGTATAAAACTTTTTAGGACTTGTGAATATTAGGAATTCTCATTATCTAGAGATTAATGAAGTTAGTGATATAAAAATGAATATATATTATGGTTTGATATGAAATATCCTAAAATCATGTCATGTTATGTTTTTATAAAGGAATCTATTATCCTTGGTATAATTATATAAAGTTATATTCAAAATACATATAGAGAATAGAATCATGAAAAATGTAAAAGGTAAGATTGTCGTAATAAATAAAAGAATATCACAAATAATTTCAATGTGTTTATAATAGAAAATTACATGTAGGAATATTTTTATTTCACATCATCTAGATTTTTAGAGGAACTGATAGCATTTCAAAATAGGTCTTAAAGGTTCTCATTGAGAAGTTGTTTCTACCAAGGCTCATGAAGTCATATTTAACCTTTTATAATGATTTAATTATGAGTAAGCAACAATAATTTATGTTTGATATATCAATAATAATAAACTAGTGTAATGATTCAACCCATGAATGACCATTCCACATGATCCAAACCACTATAAGGCCTCCAACATGTCCCGTTATTATTAAAGAATGATAACTAATACGAATGGTTTATGTGTAATAAATGAGGATTGATTTACCCTTGGATAAAATAATATAATAATAAAATAAATAAAAATAAAACAAAAATAAATTAATAAATAATAAAATGAGGGACCCTTGTTCTTCCCATTATAATTTATACCAAACACATGATACATGTAATGTACTATCCAATTTTTCTCTCTATAAGATGGAACATTGTGTAACCTAAATCATTCCTCTTCATATGAAAGAGAATATTGACTACAAATAAAGGTCTATAATCAACACTAGGGAGACTATAACCTTGATACCAAAAAAATATTAATTAATTAAGAATCTAAACATCCATAAAACTAGGAACTAGACTAAACATATGTAATTTATAGTGGAATCCAACCATAAAAATAAAATACCATCATGCTATAAAAAAATAAACACATGTTATCCAATCAGTCATACATTAAAAAGGTTATAACCCATTTGTTAGATCATATAAAAACTAAAATAAATGAAATTAAAAAAATAAATATTGAAACCCTACATAATCCAAAGACTCTCCTTAGCCTCTCCTTGACAACCTCATCAATATACTATAGATTGATACTTGTACAAAGGTCCTCACCCTAACCTATATGCCAAACATAGAGTTTGTACATCCCTCAAGGTGAATATTCATGGTGTGATTCTAGTAGGACACCACTAGTGGGTATGAGAATACCCAAATATTACACACATACGTATTATATCAATTTATACGAATAATCGTTACATATCATAATAAATCGCACCTCAAAACCAAAAGCTTTAGTGTATTTAGATATTAAATACATAACTAGATTATTTTTTTGTATCTTTACCATCTCCAACATATATTTTTCACATGTGATACCCTTATATACATCTCATACATAATAATATTCTTCTTAACCTAGGGAATGGATACATAAGAAAAGGTGAGATTAAATGACCAATAAGGGTAAACATATGAGATATAAATTGAATATCATAAGTGAGAATAATATTAACATATGTATATGAGAAAATAACCATAGATAATGGGGATAAAATAATAGTATAATACCAAATAAAACATATATTTTGATTCATTAATCATGGAATATTGCTTTGGAATAACATAAAACATGACTAATAGGGGTGTAGAAACACGAGTCTATAATCACAAGCCATAAAAGAATAACATAGAAATAAGAATTAGGAACATATATAAGCATAGAAACCCATTTATTTTTTCAAGTATCACTATGAAAACAATTATCACTTAGTGAATAGAGTCCCATAGTGTATTGGGTTCACTCCCAATTCCAAAAAACATAGTGGACAATGTCCCATGGTGGATTGAGTTCACTCATTATTCTGTTACATGAAATCTCATGAGATTTAAAATTTTAACCAATGCATTATAGGGGTATATAATTCTAGTTACAATCATCACATAGAGAATAAACATTCATATGTTTTCCACATGAACATGAAAAAATTCTTACTTTCATCATAACTTAGTTAACCCATGGGAAAGAAATGAGTTTCATGAAAGCTTCCAAAAAATATGATCATGAGCCATTCAAATAAATAAGGTGTATGATATAATTATAAAACATAATTAGTGAATAATAAAAAATATTAAAGGATTTTTACATAGATAACAACACTTTTATAAGAACATTAGAATATTTCTTTGAAAAATAAGAAAAAATATCCATTACTTTTGATAAATTTTATTTTAAAAGAAATTAATTAATAAAATAAGGGTAACAGAAATTACTTTGAAAAAATATGAAAAAATTAAGATGAATCTTTTTTAAATAAAAAAGAAGAATATTGTGAGAAAATGATTTTATTTTTATATTGTTAAAAAATATTCCTTTTACACTTCTGTAAAGAAAATCATAGACCAAAAAAATAACCCATTAAGAAAGCATTAGAAATAAAATTATTGTATTATTTTTTAAATAATTTTATTTCGAATATAAAGTGGTCTTACGTAACTATAGAACTATATACAATGGAGTTTATAAAAAAATGAAAAATATGAACATGGAGGAGAGAGATTCCTATCTGAAAAAAGACATGGTCGGTTCCACTTATAGGAATCATTTTGGTTGAATTTTTAACTAAAGAGAATTGAAATGATAATAATACATGTAAAACAAATAAAATAACTAGATTATAATAAAAATATACAGGGTTTTAGATATAAATAATAAAAAATTTCTCCTTATGAAAATTGAACATAAAATACCCTGACTTCAAAGCAAGGTTGGAAAATAAACCCTTACCTCGAGATTGTTCTTCGACAAACACAATATAAATCCATTTATAATAAATTTTGTTTAATTATTAATATGAATGAGAAACTTATTCATAGTCATTTTATGAAATACCATTCATTTTTAATTCCTTATTACCCTTATATTAGTTGTTTATAGTTAGAATTTATATTTAGGAATTAACTATTTCATTTTACCACATACATTTAAACATATAGGTTTCAATTATTTTTCCTTGATCATGGGTTCATCACCTATATAATGGTCATTAATATTTAGAACATGTTTTTTATATAGTTATGAAGTCCCATGGATATTTCATAGAACTTACTATAATTGTTCTTATGGAACACTTAAAAATATCCTTCTTTGCGAATATCAATTCAATAAAAAGAATTGGTTTTATTAATGAATATATATATATATATATATATATTACCATAATATAATTATAAATCATCTTAAATTCATCATAATTAAATATTATTACCAGTACTTAATTTTTCTTATCCATTCCTGATGTAAACTTTATAACATAATTCATGTAGGTGGTAAAACCAACCAAAACACAAACATGTTATAATGATTGAATAAGTAATAAAATGTTATTTGATAGTAATAATATTATTTTTATAGGTTATTAATGGGTTTTAAAACATGTTATTAAATTTATAAATCATATTAAATAAAATTTGGATGAAGAAGATACAAAATAATGATTAAGGATTGGATAACACTTACATTTAAAACTTGAATATCCTCTTAGAGAGCGTCTTGTAAATAAGAGATTTGGGACTTATTCTTGTAAATGAGGGTTCCCAAATGTGAGAGTGGATTTTTATGGAGATAATTTTGGAATTTATTCTTGAAAAATTCAATGTAAAGGTATGGGTTGAAGAGGGTAGCGGTTGGAACCTTTTATAGGTGAGCGTGAGTGTAATTTTTGAAAATACCAATTAGTTAATATATATGGTTATAATTTTAAAAAGGCTAGTGGAAACAAGTTTCAATGAATTTGATTTTCATATATATTCACTTTAGATATTTCTGTATATTAGTTTTTGTTTTTTCTTCAGAGTTTCTGCATCCTTACAAGCGTCATAAGACCCTAAAATTGCTATATTAAAAATATTAAATATAATAAAACTTACATGCATATATTTTTAGGAATAAATATTTTCCTCTTGAATGAAATTCCAGATTGGGAAACCAAGACTATAGTTGGATCTATAATGTGGGTTTTACTCTAGGTATAATATATCATTTGTTCACATTATACCCCAAGTCGAGGAACTACTATGGGAAGATATTAAAGAATTAAGTTAAATAATTAATTAAATGGTTAATTAATTATTTGACCTTTCCCATGGTCTTTATAAACTATCTTATATAAATATTATATGGTTATTCACATAACCCTTATAATTGAGGTAGACATTGTTGGGAGAACCGACGATGTACGACCAAATAGGAATTCATGGATCAATGAACAAAATTGATAGGTATAACCAAAGACAGTAACATAGATCCATTCTCCATCTAATATTGATCCAATAATGATGTATGGATTTTTTTGGATTCTTGACTTGTTATTATTGATTATGGTCATGGATTTATATGTGATTAAATCTATAAATCCTTATTCTAACATGGCCCTATGAATTTATTTATTTTCTTTGGACCCTATTTATATCTGTGTCGAATCTCACATTCTTATTTATTAGGTTTCTATGATTATGATATATGGATGAGTTTTATATAACTGTTGATTATTTAAATTCATTTATTATACCTTTATACCTTATTTATTTTCTTACTCATCATTGGTCTATGGTTGGTCGATGATTCAAAAACCAATCCAGTTTGAGATGCGATCAAACCCTGAAATCATGTTGGTTTGTATGATTAGAGATGGAGATGATGATGTTCAGAAGTGAAGATGATTCATAATGAATTCTAAAAGAATGATGGTGGGATAAACCCTGATATGGTGATAGAGGCATTATGAGTATGATGTAGGAGATGCGGGTTAATATAAATCCCATTTTTTTGGCAATCAGAGGATGGAAATTGATAACCATAGATGATTCCTTAATATTGGGGACTTGGATAGAGATTCATGTGAGATTAGAGAAGAAATCAACAAATTAAATAAGATCCAAGGAAGAATACATAATGTTTTCATGAAATTCCCAACCACATGCCATGTTTTCTTGAAGAACACATATTATGTAGTCTTATTTCTGTAGTGGATAGGGTTTCTAGCTGAGTTAAATATCACATGGTCATATGGTGGGCACATACACCATGTAACCCTACCTAGCTATCCAAGTTGTGTATAGGGAGTACACTCTTGGGACCACAGGTGGTCCCACATACTATATTCCCTGAATGACATAGTGTGTATATGTATTTTCACATTCCATGTCAGGCATCATTCCATTATCAGGAAATGACTTGGGAATACACCCCATGTACTCTAAGGTACATACTCTTTACTTTAATTCAAATGTTCTACCTCTCGTATCTCTTTCTTTAGGACTCATAATTGGACCCATTATTCATCCTTATAGATTATAATTCCACATATAATGTGATGGTGACCATTATTTCTACATCAGGGAAATGATGAAAGGTTTCATGAGTGATTCACTTCTTCTAGCATGGTGGGGAGTGTCATCTCTAAAGTGACATTGGAATTGGAAACCCCTTGATGGTATGCATAGTTCAAGGTGTGGGTATCCCATTTCCTATACAAGTAAGATTGGAAACCCCTATATACACCCTGGGGAGTAGTTACTATATCTATAGAGTATAACCACCTCACCATTGAGTGTAGATGAGGCATGGGTCCTCCACCCTCTTTGGGGTTAACATCCCCTTGACTGAGATGTACCATCAGCGAGGCATGGGTACCCTATATATACTGAGGATTACACTGGGATAATATCATTGAGATAACACTAAATATTAGAGTTATATATAGAATAATCATCCATAGGTGGTTGTGATGATAAAGATCCCTCTCTCCACCTCTTACAAATGGGTTCTTCTATGAAAATATCCATTGTTGGGATTCTTCTCCCCCACCCCCTGTGTTATGGGTTGAGATGAAAATTTAATTCTATTGGTTACCAATTTGGTTTTTAGGTAATTCTAATAGGTATATATATAATCACCCATTCATGGGATTTTTCTACACATGTCATGTATTATGAAGACAACATGCAGTTAGACAACGAACTTGGTGGGCCGAGTTTTGGTGGTGCTTTGCAGTACTTAATGGTGATGAGCAAAATTAGTGAGAAGTATTGAAGTTCATGATTAGAGTTCTAACTCATCATAATTTTTAGTTTATGAATCCATTTATCTCTAGTTGGGAATGTATTTTTTCACTTTTATACTTTGGATATATTTTTATTTCTATACCCTGGTTGTTTTATAGGTCATTACATGCATTTTTCCCTCTTGGGTTAGTATAATTTTATCTATCATGTTTGGTTGTGATATACCTAGAGGTGTTATTATATATAGTTTTATTAGAATAAGGCCTCCCATATTTGTAATATTCCCACTAGATTCTAGTATCCAACCCATAGACTTTTGAAGGTAGGAATGTGGTGTCACCCTTGGATTATCATCAATCCTGGCAGGGCTTTAGTGGGTTGGGTCCTGAAAAAGAGGTATAATAGCAGTTATGTTATAGGGAAAGTTTTTGGATTTTTATGTATCGTGATAATTTTTTTGGAAACTTATATAAATAATGTTAATGTGTCTCTAATTCGGATATTAAGAGAAGGAATATAGTGCTGATGCAATGAACAAAATATCCATACACAAGGACATTGACCACCCATTTACTAGCTCAATATAATAAGGCACCAATTGTAGAGAAATCAATGGTAAATTCATCATATATGAATGTGTCTTTGACTTCCATTTTCTTCTCGAGTTAGCTCTCCAGACATGATCGCTTAACCATGGAACATCTTGTAAAATTTTAGGATATTTCTACATAGAAAATAAGCTAGGATTCTAAGATAGGGTAGTGATAATAGATAGTTGGGTGATGAGGATTCAGTGAAATATCTTGTTCATGAGATTTTACCTTTAGGAGAGCATAGAGAAGTGATTCCATCTATTGAGTGGTGCATGGAACCACCTCCAAAAATTTAGGATAATGTTCTTTTGTACATCGAGCAGTCAATTATTCTAGTTGGTCAGAACAATGATGCACACAAGTTGAGTCCATGCCATGAGTTTTATTGGTATATATTTCTCATATTTTATGGTGAGATAGAGCCTAAAAAAGTAGGGGATTGGATTTATTTGATGGGATAATTTTTTCAACTTATGAAAACCTCAACTGATTATAGGGTTTTCTGGTGACCAGTATTCTCCACAGAGTAGCAGAAAATTGGTGGATTCTGGTTACCTAGACCTATGATAAGGTGAAACTCTCATGATAGGGGTTTCAAAACTTGTTCCACAATAATTACTATCCTTTGATCTTGTGATATAAATGGATTTTTAAGATTTTTAAGTTACAATAGGGTGATTTGAGTATTGTATAGTACGCATCAAGGTTCACTGACCTTACACACTACTCTCAAGATATTATGTAAGATGGATACTTATGATCATAGATATTTGAGTAGGTATTCCATAGGTACATCGAAGATAGCATGGCCCCTCTATGTGTCCCCACTTATGATAGTGTGATAGAGTGAACCTTGGTGATAGAGAGATTCCTAGAAGAGTAGCACCGACCAATCAAAGTTGGTAGTGGACATTATGGAGTAGAGTTGTCTATTGTAGATATTAGACATCATAATTTAGGTTCTTCAAATAGGAGTTATTCATGAATTCATGATTATTCTTCGGTATTGGTACCATAATGATCCCACAAGGGATCTATTCAGCCTAGATATTGATAATTTTATGCTTTCATTGGGTGGATTCACATGGCTTGTGACTGCCTGACCTAGCGCACTACAGATGGTGGTCAGACAATAGATAAACCTTCGTGAAAGATTTAGTGTCACAATCAGAGATATCCCAATGGTGTTCAAGGTGGACTCTAGGGAGGATATTCTAAAAGAAGGGATATTGTAATCCAAATAGGAGTTGTAGGTGGAAGATTCTATACTACTTCCACCACCATACTCAGGTGTTCCATGCTAAGATCAGAGGGCTGGTGTCCATGTTTCTGATTAACTACAAGCTATAGAAAGATATGACCTGGCTACACATGAGATGATTCAAGGTATGATATTTGTCTTCTCTACTTTAGAATGAATAAATCTAGACCCAAAAATAATCCATTATTTCATCTCATTATCCCCTTTTCAAGATCTTGAGATTCCAATGGAGACTTTAGCTCATCATTTGTGGATAGATATTCCTATGGGAACTGATTCCACTATCTCAAAAATATTCCAACAGTGTGAGATGATTATTAGAAAAGATAGATCCATGGGAAAACTTTTAGTTGTTTCAATGAAACTGTATGAAATCATTATAGGTATAGAATGGATATCCATGGTATGTGCATAGATATACTATCACCATAGTAGAGTTAGGTGCCTATGGGTGGATGGGATGAGATTATCCTAAATGGTGAGATGGACCTACCAGTGGAATGAGCAGAGATCATGAGAAGGAAGCTATAACCTATCTCTCATTAGTTGGTAAGTTTATCCCTTTTTACAACAAGCTCTGCAAAAATCTAGATTCTAGTTTTAGAGGATGATTACTTGGATGTCTTCCTTAAGGATGTTCTAAGACTACCACCACATCATAAGATCGACTTATTTATTGAATTTAACCCTTGTACCAAACCAATATCTTATTTGGAATATCATATATCCCCAATTGAGCTCTGATAGATGAGGGAATAGTTGAATGATCTTCATTATAAGGGTTTCATTAGACCTAGTGTGTCCCCTTGGCTGTCTCTGGTGTTTTTTTCTAATAATGTGCATTGGATCTTGAGGATATGTGTTGATTTTATCAAATGAATCAAGTAATGATCATGAAAAAGTGCCATTTTACAGGGATTGATGACCTCTTTGACCAAATGAAGGAAGTGATATGGTTCTTAAAGATTAATCTCAGGTTTTTCTACCACCAGTTATGGTTTCACGAGGAGTATTTTCTAAAAATAGAATCTTGATGTCACCATATGAATTATAAGTTCCTCGTGATTCCTTTTGGTGTGAAAAATCCCACTACTATCTCCATGAAACTTACAAACTAGATATTTTAACATTTCATGGATCGATTCATGGTTGAATATATCAATGACATCTTAATTTATTATGAATTTGAGGAGGAGCACACAGTGAATTTGAGGATGATCATGTACTTACTCTAGTATCACTAGTTATATGGTACTATCTTGAAGTGTCAGTTCTAGATTAGTGAGGTTATGTTTATAAGATATGTCATCTCTAAACATATTTTATCTATAGATCTCAAGTAGATAGAGGAAATTCTAGCTTGGGACCTACTCAAGAGTGCATATGAGGTGTGGAGTTTTCTTGGTTTGGATGGGTAATATCAGAGACTTGTAGAATAATTTTCTAGGATTTTGGAACCTTTTACCTCCTTTACATGGAAAAGGTAGCTATTTTATTAGACCGATTAGTGTTATAAATCCTTCAAGGAGTTGAGACAAAGGTTGAACAATGATCCTATTTTTAGGATTTCATAAGATGGTGTTGATTATATGGTGTTCTATGATTCCTTTAGAGTTGGGATTGGGTGTATTTTGATGTAGAGGTCTACAATTATTTCTTATAGGTCAAGTAAATTAATACCCCATGAGAAGAACTACATGAACCATGACTTGGAGTTGGGTGTAGTGGTCCTTTACCAAAAGATATAGAGGCATTATCTTTTGAGTGATTGGTTTATAGTTTAATTATACCACCTGAGTCTTAGGTATATCTTTTCATACTGATAACTCAACTTTAGATAAAGATATTTTCTAGATTTCCTACAAGACTATGAATTTGAGATAGTTTATACTACAGAGAATAACAACTTAGAAGATGATGAACATATAAGAAATCTAGTTCCCTGTTAGTATAGGTGTCTTTAGGGAAGTTAGCCTATTTTAGATGAAAATGGTAATGGAGAGAGGGGAAACTTATCTCTAGTCAATGTTAGTGACACTACCGCTTCTCTATCTTTTGAGAGAGCTTAATTGGGGAAAATAGATTATGAAGTTCTATGTGATCATATATCTTCAGGAGATGCACAATATGGATTATATATATATGGGTAAACTCCATCATTTTCCAAGGATGAACAATGGTTATAATCCTATTACATGATGGGGGTTCTGAGTGAGTTTCATACCTCCCCCCTTGGTGGTTCATATTAGAGTGATAGAGATATACTAGGACCTTCAACAACAATTTTGTTGGGTAGGCATGAGGTAGAGTGTTTCTAAGTTTATTCCTCGATGCCTCCCCCTCTTGATATTATCGAGTGGAAGTGGGATGAAATATTGATGGATTTTGTGATGGGGATTACATGAATAATGAGATTACATAATGTTATATGGGTGATTTTTGATCAACTTATAAAGTCACGTCACTTTCTTTCTATTTGAGAGTAGAATTTAATGGAGAGTTTTGGGAACTTATACATTTAAGAAAGATTTTAGATTCATGAGGCACCATTGATGATGGTATCCAAACATGATGTATAGTTCATATCATAGTTATGGAGAGGTATGTTAGAATCATTTGGGAACTAGTTATGGATGAGCATAAGATTCCACCCCTAGATAGATGGCCATATAGAATGAACGATACAACTTTTGGAGGATATGATGAGAGCCTACATGTTGGAATTTGTTCAGAGTTTGGGAGATTAATTACTATTGGAAGATTTATATTATAATAACATCTATCACTTCACTATTAGCATGACACCATTCAAGGATCTATATGGGGGACCCTATAAGTCACCCATGTATTGGACAAAGAAAGGTGATTCATTGTTTATGTGACTGAATCTGGTGTATTAAATGATATATAAGGTTCATGTGATTCGTGAGTGAATAATATATACCTATATTTAACATAAATATTATATAAACTTATGTTGTAGGACCTTAGAGTTTGATAAGAGAGACCATGTATTCTTGAGAGTCTCTACACAATAATGTTTTTGGAGGTTTGGTTAGGGTAGCAAGATATACCTACAGTTCATTGGGTTGTTTCAAATTTTGATTAGGGTTTTCAAGGTCTCTTACCTATTGTATTTACCTCTATAGTCATTATGAGTTCATGAAATCTTCCACATGTCACAATTAAGGAGATATATACATGACCTGTCATATGTAATTGTCTAAGTCAAGTTGGATGCTGAGGATAAATCCACCTTTTTCAAGTATCTGGTGGCTATCAAGGATCGGAAGGAGATGATCATTCATGGGAAAACCATTCCACTTGTGTGAGTTATTTGGAAACATGGGAACCTCTAGGATAGATCAAAAAATCATTAAATCCAGATTTGGGATCAATACCCTTACCTTTTTGAGTAGAGTTTTATTTTTAGGGTGAACAAACCTTGAATATGGGGAGAATGTAATAACTCTGATTTTTGTGATTGTACCCTTTGAATATTTCTCTATATATCTTGTTTTTTCTTCAAAGTTAGCACAATGTTATGAGTGTTTCAGGACCCTAAAATTGATAAATTAAAAATAATAAATATATTAAACTTCACATGCACATATTTTTAGAAATAATGATTTTCCTCTTTAATGGAATATCAGATGTGGAAACCAAGACTTATTTTGGATCCAAAACATAGGTTTTACACTTGGCACTATATAAGGTTCATTTACATCAGACCCTGAGTTGAGGAACTATCAAGAGAGGATATTAAATAATTATTTTAAATAATTAATTAAATTATTAATTAATTTTTTGACATATCCCATGACCTATTGAAAAAATCATTAAAAAATATTATAGGGTTAGATGAATAACCCTGAGAATCAAGACAAACACCATTGGGAGAACCTATAACATACGACCAAAGAGGAATTCATGGATTTAAAAATAGAATCGATGGAGATATCCAAAAACAATGACATAGATTCATTCTTCATCAATGATCTATCCAAAAATAAGCTGCAGTTTATTATTTTATAGATTCTTTACATGTTATTAATAATTGCGATCTTGGATTGATATCTTCGTAAATCACTAAAACATCATTCTATCGTGGCCCTATGAATTTAATTATTTTATTTTGACCCTATTTATATCCATTACACCAAATCTCACTTGCTTATTTCTTGGGTTTTTTAGGATTATGATTGATGGAAAAGTTCACTATGGCCATCAATGATTATAATTTATTTATTATTCCCTTCCCCCACATTTATTCTCATACTCATTATTAGATTATGGTAGGCTGGTGATTGAATGACCAATCTAGTTCAAGATATGATAAAAACCTAGATTCAAGTTGGCATGTGAGATTGATGATAGAGATTAAGTTTTTTAGAAGTGATGATGATATATTGTGGATTCTAGATGAAAATGGTGGTCCAAACCCTTTTACGGTGATAGAGGTATGGAGAGCATAACAAGCACTATGTTGGCCGATTAAAATACCATTTTCTAGCCATTAGATGATAGAAATTGATGATTGAGGATGATTTATTCAATACTAGGGCCTTAAAAAGAGATTTAGGTGAGATTAATGGTGAAATAGGCAGATGTGAGAAGATCCAGGAAATAAGAATTTATTGTATGAAATTCCAAACCACACACCATGTGTTCTACAAGAAAATACACCACATGGTCTATTTTTTACAGCGTTTAAGGTTTCCAGGTGAGCTAAATATCACATGATCATGTGGTAGGCCAAAATTCCATGTGAACCTACCTGACCAACTGAGCCATGTATTTAGAGTACACACCTTTGAACTCGGGTGGTCCCACATTACATACACCTTGGGTGGCACTCTATGTATATGGATTTTCAAATGCCATGTCAGGAAGTGATGCACGAACAAGAGAGGACGTGGGAGTACACCCTGTGCACTCCAAAGGATACACCAAGAACTTAATTTGAATTTTCTACCTCCCATATATCCTTCTTACCTAGATATGCACATGGCTATGTGGCATCCACACATACTGTGTGACCCTACCTAACTAACTGAGCTTTGTACCAAGAGTACATGCTTTGGACCCTGAGTGGTCCCACATGCCATTTTCCCCTGGTGACACACCATGTATATGTATTTTCAAAATCCATGTCAGGAAGTGGGACACAACCAAGAGAAGAATTGGGAGTACACCCCATGTACTCCAAGGAAGACACCATTTACTAACTTTGAATGTTATACCTCACATATCTTTTTCTTTAGGAATAAAAATTAGACCCATGAGTAGTCCTTCTTGAGTAAAATTCTGAATAGGATGTGATGGTGACCTTTTTTTTAACATTATAGATATATAACAAGGTCAAGTGAGTGATTTTATTCTTCTATCATAGTTGGATGATGTTGAGACTCAAGTGTCGTCTCTAGATCAACATCGAGGTTCGAACCCCCCTGAAGACATGTGTAGGTTAGAGCATGGGTTTCCCCTTTCCTAAACAAGTAAGATTGGGAAAATTCCCATAAATACCCTATGGTGTGGGTATTATATCTATGAAGTGTAAATCCCTCATAATCAAGGGTAGATGAGGCATGTATCTTCCACCCCCATGGGGGAAGCAACCCCTTAGCCGTAATCTGCCATCGATGATGCACGGTGTCACGAAACAACCCGGGTTGACCCTAGATCGGTCACCCGAGTCGGTCTACGACATGGCCCAAAGGGCGTTCCCGATCCCCATAGGCTGGAAACCAGTGTCGGGCATCAAAACTTAACTGTTGGGAACTATATGTCCCATTAATAAAAGATAAATAGATAAATAAAACTGATAATAAAAATAAAAACTAGCAGCAGAAAGAAAGTAAAACCGAACATACCTCCTTGTGACCTTCTAGGTCACCACCCAACTCAGACTCAATCCTGCTCCAACACTAAGCAGCTGAACCAGAAACCTGAACAAGAACTAAACCTACAACTGAAATAATATGATAGGCGTGAGCACTGAGATACTCAGTAGAGATTCCAAAGATAACCATAGAATACAAGCACTCTATTTCCCAAAAAAATCCAATGACAGAAGTTTGAAATACAAACATAAAAGTAGGGTTTTAACATTTTAAAGTAAACAACATGTTTTCCAATTTAAAATTCAACACACACTACATAGCATTTCCAAAATAATTTTTCATTTTATAAACAAAATCCAAAACAGAATGTTCTAAAACTGGGCCAAAGAAAAATAGGTAAAATGTGCAAAATAATAATAAACTAGTGAAATGGAAAGTAAAAAAGCAATGTAAAAATCCAATAACCATTGGTGATCCTAAGAATCCATAGAAGACCCCTAGGCATACTCGGGTTCGGAACCACTTATCGGCGTATGGTGAAGTTCCTTAGTCTATAACCAACTAGCCACCCTAAACTGACCAATCCAGTGGAAAAGCCCGTGTAGCCCAACAAAAAATCTAGGGGGTACTAACCCATCAAATCAGGGTTTATCAGAAATCATCACTCGATCATATAAAAGAAACACAAGAACCCATGGTGGTTATAATAATACTATTTATGTGGGAAGGCCCTCACACACGTTACTCATCTCACAACACTTGCCTTCCCCAAACACAGACACTTCCTATACGTTCACCCATAAAGGGTTACACTAGACAGGAGTTCCTCATATACATATTCAGTCAACTCACTTTAACAAAGTGCCAATCGGGCCGTCATACCATGAAAACCATTAAAACCATTTGAAACCTTTTTCAAAATACTAAAGTTGTTAAATGGGCATACAATAATCAAAACATCTTCATTTCAAGGAGTCAACATAAACATTACATTAAAGCTGAAAGTTCCAAACGGGTTGTCACGACACATCCATGTAGAAATCATTATTCTAAAAACATTTAAAGTTCCAACAAAGCACACTGAATTTCCAAACACAAACCATTATAACAGTTAACACAACTCCACCCATATGTTGAAAGAGCCAAACAGGACTTTAAGACCAAAGTCTTCAATGCATTTTTAGTAAAACTTTTCACACTCTAAATGAAAAACCCATAATATTTTTTTAAAGTGCATACAAATATCATCGTTTGAGTTGGAGGTGCCAAACGGGTCACCACATTACTTAAACAATTAAATCACTTCTTTGAAAACACAAGTGTTTCCAAAAAGACTGTAACACCCCAAGATTTCATAGCAAGTTATTTTCTTTAAATTCAATAGCTTGCGCTACACGCAACACCAAGTTTGAGCACACCACGACTTACCAAACTAACTATTCAAAAGCGGTTAGGAATAGTATTAATTGTATTTTTAATTTTATATACTCCATATAATTTTACCTTATGTATTATGTGTTTCTTAGACATATTATAAGAACAAATTCAATTTTTCAGATAAAAAAGTATTTTTCAAAAAAATTCAATTTTACCACATTTTTATGGAGAACCCTTTTTAAATCCAATATTTGACCCTTTTACATATTCAATTTGAAAAAATAAAATTCTTATTTAGAATCGGGACATCAAAATTTACTTTGGATGAAATTTTGGTATTTTTCTAATAATATTCATTTTTTATGAATAATGAGAAATACTGTATTTTAATTCAAAACTGTATTTTAATCTAAGTTATTTATAAGGTTATATTATAATTTAAATTGGTTTTGAAGTTTAATTATATTATATTTTTACCCTTTAATCCAATGTTGGTCATTGGAATTAATTTAACTTTGAAATTATACATAAACAAGTGTCAATATTTTGATAGTTATTGTTTCTTAAAAACACGCTATTTGTTTTGACAAATGGAATTAATTTTAAATTAATTTATACAACTTCTATGTTTTGAATTTGTTAAAACAGACAACATTTTTGAATTCAGAATATCAAATATAGATTAGGCTTAATTTTTGGTATTTTTCTGAAAAACTTCAATTTTTGATGAATAGTGAAACCACTAAGTAGTAGTTAAAAATCCGACTTTTTCATTAAAATAAAATTTTACCACTTCTGTGAATTGATTTTTAAAAATATGATATACATGGTTGTTATTATAAAGTAAAATTTTGTTTAATAAGATGAAAATAATTTTTATTGAATAGTAACTTTGGAGTTTTATTTACCACAGTTAAAGGTTAATAGGGTAATTAAAAGTAAAAAAGAATATTATAATAATAAAAAATTACATTAACACTTTTCGTAAACTTATTGGATGAGTCATGGCCGACCATGGGCATCCTTTGGTCGATTTTGGGACCCCATGGAGCCACTTATAAATGATAATGACACTTTATTTTTATTAACTTAAAGTAAAGACAAAAATGACATAAACAAATATCTTTTAGTAAATAAATTTTTACATGGGGTTATATAAGTCATACTTTCGACTATAAATATTCAATTGAAAAATAAAATGATTTCCTAAATTATTGTATTTTTTTTATAATTTTTAGACATCAAATAAATTAAATTATTTATGATACAATAATGATGTAGTATTTACCTCATTAATAAATGATTTAAATAAATAAGATTATTAATATTAAAAAAATATGCAAAACCTATCCAATTATTATTGGATGATTTTATTTCGACCATTAGTCATCTTATCTTCGAATTTAATTAGTTTTGGACTTTTAGAAACCGAATATCACTATATAATAAAATAATATTTTTACACTTTCCTAAAGAGCCCATCCCCCCTTATAAAAGGACACCACTTATAACCCAGTCTACACACCTCTCTAGCCCCTTAGCTCAAAAAAACCCTTACCAAATAAGCTCTCAAGATACCTATATTACACCTAGAATCATTACCTTAGGTAGAAGTAACTTTAAGAAGTCCTTTTGGTTCAAACCAAATAAAGTTACCCAAATTAAAGGTAACCGTTTCTCTTAAATTCTTTTGTTTTCTTTTGTTTTATTTTACTTCTCCATACCCCATAAAATCTTTTTATTCCTTTATTTTATAAAAACACCAGTATCCCCAATATACTATGATGTTTTTATGAGGAGCATTTCAACTACACTTAGACACACCTCTATCTAATGGGTGAAGAACACACTGTTTCTGTGGTTGACAAACTAACAACTCACGAAACGATGATTGTTAGATTATATCCTACCGCCTCTCATAGTGGAAATTAATATGGCACTATATTTATATATGATATATATTATGTCTATGTTTTCTTTGTGCTTCAATATTTTCCATTTATATCACACCTTTATGGTTTCCATTATGGGTAAAACGCGATAATTTCATTTGAGGAAGTGCGGACTACCGCCCCCTCAAAGTGATATGACTCGTTAATAACTTGTGTGGGAAGTATAAAATATGGATTTAATGATATTATATATGATATTGTACTGGAATTATAATATACCTATATATAATTATGTTTTAATTCCATTAAAATACAAAAATAGAAATGAAAGTAGCGTTCATGTATACATACAACTTACAGTCTCCATGAACGATGCATTTCATTTCTTATTTCCAAATGTTATGTACTATTATAAATACATATATATACTGGATATATAATATATATATGATATGTAAATCATGTATATCATTCTTGAGATAATTTACTTTTCACCACATGGAAAAATTGTAATTATAACAAGTTCATTTTTGACTCAAGTTGCGAACATTGATAAAATATACAATACGAACTCAAATAATTAACTAATTGTTATAGTCAGGTAATAAGTTATATAAAAGTAATAATAAACTTTAAAAATGTTCTTAATCAAGTAGAAATTAACTTATGTTTATTATTCAGGAAGAACAAGGAACATACAAGACAAGTCGGACTTGAAGTAAGGGGTTTCTTATCTCACTTTTAATTCTGTGAGATTTCCATTATTGGCCACTTATTTATTTCTTGTGGTGTATTGTGTACTGAAATTTGATATATATTATCATTATTATATTTATATTCATGGTATTATATGATTCATTTTGTGGTTATTAACTTCTGTTCATACGACTCGATTGATTACAATGAAGTAAGAGTTTTTCATCTCACTTTTATTCCCATGAGATTCATGCTATATTGACCACTATTTCCTTTTGTGTGGAGTATTTACAGACCATGATTGTATTATTTTTGTAATATACTTTAATTTATAGGTATTTACATCTTCATTGTATGATACTTCTTTCATGGGGTGTATGTTTCATAATTTACCAAATCGGTAAGGGAATTTCAAATTTCAATTTCCACTCATTGGGATTTACGAAAACTTCATTGATTATTTTACTCCATGATTATGTGTGGAATCACTATTTTTTATTTTTGTAGTAATTTAAACTCCCCTTTATGTTGATATAACTTTGATACACATAATTACTCCATTGATAAATTCTCAAGTCAACGATATGAACTTGATAAGAGTAATTTTAACTCAATCTCTATTTATTGAGTTAAACATCCAATTCATTGGTGTGGTTTTTACAAGATTATGTGGGAATTTCATCTGATTGATTTACACTTAATATCCAATCATATTGAGTTTATTTATATTTGTCACACATAATTATGTCATTGATTTATCCTTAACCTAAGGATACAGTCTTTATAAGATATTTCATCTTAATTTACGTTTCATTGAGACTTCTTTGTTTTTATATACCAATTAACTTTTATATTGTGTATATAATGTACTTTGACATAGTATATAGTGAATCCAATTATTCTCATGATATTTTAATGTTTTTATTACCTCAATTATTTGTATTCAAGTGTCTCCCTTTTGGTTAGGAACTCTAACTAAAATATCATTTTAAATGTTTTAAAGATTTATTATTCTAAATATTTCTCATTAATGTACATGTTTTAAAAATGGTTTTAAAGATTTATTTATATGGAAATTAAAGTTTTAAAATTAAAATTCCTTTTAAAAGTTTCAATGTGGTATGGGACACTTTGATTCAAAAATCTATTTTAAACGACTTTTTGATAAATAGTAAAACTTTTAAATGTTTTCAAGAAAAAGGGGGATATTTTTCTCAAATAGTTTTGATGATTATTTTCATCTATGTCAATATCCTTCATTATTATCTATTGAGGTTGATATATTATAATACAATCTTCCATATTGTATTGAATGAGTTATGTTTGACTGTGGATGTGCTATTTTTATACCATTCATGGTTTGTGGTTAAAATATTGACATTTTGTATGCTAGTTTTAATACAAATGTTTATATTATGTTTCAAACTTTTCATATGAGGAATGAATTGGACCTAGTAAGTGACTGGTGGAGCCCTCTATAGATCCTCGTTTCATCGATAGGTCTCATGAGAAAATTATACTTGGAATTGGCCAAGGCCTTTCCCAATTTTTTTGATATATGGTTTTGGCCGAGGCCATAATCATTTTTAGAAGTCTTGGACGAGGCCTTATCAAAATGTTTCAAAATGTACGACATTATACATTCCATAATTATGTGATTATCTATTTATATTTCATGTGGTTTTTCGACTAGTAGAACACCCATGACTATGTTTTATTATGGAATTATTTATTCTACTCATATTCCTGCCATAAAGTGCTCGTGTTTATTATTCGTTAAGGCATGTGTTTTCAATTATTCACCATGTCTAATGTTTATGTTATCTTCTACTATATTTCTTACTCTTATTGAGCATCTAATCTCACCCCTTTCTCATGTTTCATTTTCCCAGGATTTGAAGAAGTTAGTTATGAGCGACTTAAAGGAATAATCTTGGAAGCTCGGATGTTTCTAATAGAATAAATTAGTGTTGTTTTTCTTTTCAAGTTGTAATGTTGAACTTAAGTATGTAGCTTGTTTGAAAGACTACTAAACTAATCTATAATTCAAGACTTTATTCCTTGTAATCATGCCAATGTATTAAAATAATGCATCAGCTCCCTGATTCTGGGGTCGGGGCATTACAGTTGGTATCAGAGATAGTTTAGTACAAACCCTAGAAACTAGATTTAGATAAAATTTGATTAGAGTACATTACCCTAAGATAGACTTTGAGGATTAGTATAGAAGAGTTTCCTAGAATTTTGGTAATTTAGAGACTTTGTGTATTTTCTAAGAAATACATCCATGTCTGGATATGAGCAGGTAGAGGCGTCTTTGGCACAGATATACCTAGGAGTGAAAAATCTGACAAGGAGTTTCAGACTTGACCTAGGGTATCCTGGTACACGACAACAGGCCTTTCTGTACTCTTGGTTATGAAACTCCTGGGGGATATGCTTAGGATAATTCACATTTTCATTACAAACATATTTGAAGGATTTTAATATAATATGAGAATAAATAACCTTGGTTAATCCTAAGGTGTTTTAGATTAAAAATACGGTGTTATGATATTCTCTAGATGATTTTATGACTCACACTATGCCTTCTTTTGTTAGTCAATGGCTGGATTCCAAGGAAGTCATAGTAACATTGAAGATGATGTACATAGTGAGAATAGTGGGGGAAATGTGCAACGAAATGGAATGTTGATAGGTGGGAAAGATATCATGTTCATGCCGAATCAGTTTTCCAAAAAATATGATCAACACTATATATATTAACCAACTCCCATACTCAAAAAAGAAGATAAAAGTGGTGAATGATAAGAGATCCAAAATTGAAGACCATGGAGAAAAGAAATCTCATTTTCCATAATGCAGGAAATGTGGAAGGATACACCTAGTAAATTGTCTTAATGGAACAAATAAATGCTTTATGTGTGGGAAAGAAGGACATAAAGTAAATAATTGTTGAGGAAAAATGAAGAGTACTATGGAAGAAAATAAAAATGTTGCAAAGAATCCATTTACAGTCATTTTCTGTAAATGTATGGGACCTGACCATTACTCGAGTGAATGACCTATTCTATAGTATATACTCTTGGTCAAAGAAAAGCTATGTGGAAATAAATGGATGGAGAAATGTTTAAAAATTATTAGTGCTCTTTGTTGATGGGATTACTTTGGAAGACTCTTCTCTTGTATTTGTAACCCTACAGTTTGTCATGTGAAAATGACATTTGAAGAAGAATTATCTTTTCCCTTGTGGATATAGTTATAAATAATGATTTGGTTTTATATTATCATTGAGTTTGAGGAAATTACAAGTTATTAAATTTTTGTGATGAAAATGCGAGGTATGAGATAAAATTTGTGATGAAATTATATTATAGTTACCTTGAGGAATCTATCTCATTTTTTGAAATATTATAAAATTATATAGTTTTTGAAAATGGACAACACACAGACTATGTGACAACTCGTCGCATCAGACAAATCTGCAAGAATCGAACCCACAACCATAGTGCTATTGGGATTTATCGCCTACCACTGGACTACGTGAAGTCCCTTGTTAGTGTGACTAATTATTTTTAGTTAAATGATTTTATTGATCAATAATAAATTGATTTTGGATCTTATGTCTTATCAAATGGATATCATTATTATAGGAAAATGATTTGGTGATTAAGTGATAAATGTTATTTTGGACGTTCTCTCTATTGGGAATACTATATGTCTAAGGAACATGGAATACCATGAGATTTCATTTGAAGAGTAATGGTGATTTTTTACCTATGTTTTTATTGTGGATTTATAGCAATTTGGGTTATTTATGGAAATGATTAACCTATCATAGAGAATATGTGATTAGGTTAATTACTTTTAAGTATGTGACTTTAAGAGTAGTCAATATTATTTGGAGATACAATTTAATGTGGAAGACTATGTAAGAAAATTCTTCTGAGTTTTGGGTTTAAATATTAGTTTGGATTATATTGAAATATTTTATAGACAATTGTGTATTGAATGGTATTTATTGAACTTTGGGTATTGTTGGTTTAATTTTATAAATTAAGATTAGTATTTCTTTCTCTAAAGTATTATCCTTTTGGGATCATTTGATCTTTTACTAACCATTTCGGTTTTGGTTAATCTCTAAAGAAAAGGGAAATATATAGTTCATCCATTGGGGATTATGGGATTCTCTATAAGTTGATTCTAGCACTTCAGGCGTGACCAAGTCATCTTTAATACTCATCATTTGGAGTGAAAGATGGGTTTGTGGTAAGAACATGATGAAGGATGAAATTCTTCCTATAAAGTATATTTTTTGTTTTCTTATTCTATGAATAAATTAATTATTAAACTTTCTGGAAGAGATATTAAAACCAAAAATGTGTTATCTTAATGCTTTATGTTTTGTTGAACTGATGATATTTTAAATCATCATAGATTGATGGATTTGAGGACCTCAATTTTACACTTGTTTGTGATTGATGAACTCAATCACTCCCTATGAATATTTACGTTTTCTCTTCAATTATGTGTCTCTAATTGCCACCAATGTTCTCCTAATCGAGATCATAATTTGGTGGTGACTTTTTCATCTCCTTTTCCCTCTTATTAAGACTAAATTTTGTTAACCCAATTTATGATGTGGGTTTTACACAAAGGAATTTTTCTATTTTAACCTTTTATTTTCGAAGGACAATTTCAAATTGCGAGGATGAAATTTATTTTAGTAGGGGAGAATGTAACACCCCAAAATTTCATAGTAAGTTATTTTCTTTAAATTCAATAGCTTGCCCTACACACAACACCGAGTTCGAGCGCACCACGACTTACCAAACTAGCCGTTCAAAAGCGGTTATGAATAGTATCGACTGGATTTTGAATTTTATATACTCCATATAATTTTAACTTATTTATTATGTGTTTCTTAGACATATTATAAGAACAAATTCAATTTTTCAGATAAAACATGTATTTTACAAAAAAAAATCAATTTTTCCACATTTTAATGGGGAACCCTGTTTAAATCCAATATTTTACCCTTTTACATATTCAATTTGACAAAAATAAAATTCTTCTTTATAATCCAGATATCAAAATTTACTTTGGATGAAATTTCGGTATTTTCTAATAATATTCATTTTTTAATGAATAGTGAGAAATACTGTATTTTAATTCAAAACTGCCTTTTAATATAATTTATTTATAAAGTTATATTATATTTTAAATTGGTTTTGAAGTGTAATTATATTATATTTTTACCCTTTAATCCAATTTTGGTCATTAGAATTAATTTCACTTAGAGATTATACATAAACAAGTGTCAATCTTTTGATAGTTATTGTTTCTTAAAAACATGCTATTTGTTTTGACAATGAGAATTAATTTTAAATTAATTAATACAACTTATATTTTTTGAATTTAGTAAAATATTTTTTTTAATTCGTAATATTAAATATATATTATGCTGAATTTTTGGTATTTTTCTGAAAAACCACAATTTTTATGAATAGTGAAACCACTAAGTAGTAGTTAAAAATCCATCTTTCTCATTTAAATGAAATTTTACAGATTCTATGAATTGAATTTCTAAAATCTGAGATACATGGTTGTTATTAGAAATTAAAATGTGGTTAAATAAGATGAAAATAATTTTTGGTGAATTGTAACTTTTGTCTTTTATTTACCGAGGGTAAAGGTAAATAGGGTAATTCAAGGTAAAAAGAATATTATAATAATACAAAATTACCTTAACACTTGTCCTCACCTTATTGGATGAGTCATGTATGACAATGGGCATCCTTGGGTCTATTATGGGACCCCATGGATCCACTTATCAATGATAATGACACTATTTTAATTAACTTAAAGTGAAGGCAAAAATGACATAAACAAATATATTTTAGTAAATCAATTTTTACATGAGGTTATATAAGTCATATTTTTGACTATAAATATTAATTGGAAATATAAAAATATTTAATACATTATGGTATTTTTTTTATAATTTTTAGACATCAAATAAATTAAATTATTTATGACACAATAATGATGTAGTATTTACCTCATTAATAAATGATTTAAATAAATAAGATTATTAATATAAAAAAAATCCAAAACCTGTCAAATTCTTGTTGGATGATTTTATTTCGATCATGAGTCATATTATCTTCGACTTTAATTAGTTTTGGACCTTTAGAAACCGAATATCACTATATAATAAAATAATATTTTTACACTTTCCTAAAGTGCCCCTCCTCCCCCTTATAAAAGGACACCACTTATAACCCATTCAAAACACCTATCAAGCCCCTTGGCTCATCCAAAACCTACCCAAATAAGATCTCAATATCCCTCTCTTACACCTATAATAACTAACTTTGGAACAATTCACTTGAGGAAGTCCTTTTGGTTCAAACCAAAGGAAGTTACCCAAATTAAAGGTAATAATTTCTCTTAAATTCTTTTGTTTTATTTTACTTATCCAACCCCCTATACTCTTTTTTTCCTTTATTTTATAACAAAACTAGTATACTCAATATACTAGGATGTTTTTATGAGAATTATTATAACTAAACTTACACACACCTCCATCTAATGGGTGAAGAACATATTGTTTCTGTTATTGGAAAACTAACGCCTCACGAAACGATGATTGTTCGATTATCTTCTACCTCCTCTCATTATAGACATTAAGATGTCATTTTATTTATATATTATATATATTATATTTATGTTTTCTTTTTTTATTCTGTATTTTCCATTTATATCACACCTTTATGGTTTCCATTATGGGTAAAATGTGATAATTTCATTTGAGGAAGTGCGGACTACCACCCCTTCAAAGTGATATGAATTGTTAATGACTTGTGTGGGATGTAAAAAGTATGGATTTAATGATATTATATATGATATTATACTGGAATTATAATATATATATCTATCATTATGTTTTAATTCCATTAAAATACAAAATAGAAATGGAAGTAGCGTTCATGCGTACGCACGACTTACCGTCTCCATGAATGGTGCATTTCATTTCTTATCTCCAAATGTTATGTACTGTTATAAATACATATATATACTGTATATATAATATATATATGACATCTAAATCATGTATATAATTCTGGATATAATGTACTTTTGACCACATGGAAAATTGTAATTATAACAAGTTTATTTTTGACTCATGTTCTGAACATCGATAAAATATCCAATATGAACTCAAATAATTAACTAATTGTTATAGAAAGGTAATAAGTGATATAAAAGGAATAATAAACTTTAAAAATGTTCTTAATTAAGTATAAATTAACTTATGTTTATTATTCAGGAAGAACAAGTAACATACATGACAAGTCGGACTTGAAGTAAGGAGTTTCTTATGTCACTTTTAATTCAGCGAGATTTCCGTTATTCACCACTTATTTATTTCATGTGGTGTATTTTGTACTTACATTTGATATATATTATCATTATTATCTTTATATTCATGGTATTCTATGATTAATTTTTTGTTTATTAACTTTTTTTCATATGACTCGATTGATTACAACGAAGTAAGGGGTTTTCATCCCACTTTTATTCCCGTGAGAATCATGCTATATTGGCCACTATTTCATTTTGTGTGAAGTATGTACTTCCCATGATTGTATTCTTTTTGTAATATAATTTAATTTATGTTTATTTTCATCTTCATTATATGATACTTCTTTCATGGGGTGTATGTTTCATAAGTTACCAAATTGGTAAGGGAATTTCGAATTTCAATTTCCACTCATTAGGCTTTACGCATACTTCATTGATTATTTTACTCTATGATTATGTGTGAAATCACTATTTATTATTTGTTTAGTAATTTACACTCCCCTTTCTGTGGATATAATTTTGAAACACATAATCACTCCATTGATAAATTCTCAAGTCATCGATATGAACTTGATAAGAGTAATTTTAACTCAATCTCCATTTATTGAGTTAAACATCCAATTCATTGGTGTGGTTTTTACAAAAATATGTGTGAATGTCCTCTGATTGATTTACACTGAATATCCAATCATATTCAGTGTATTTATATTTTTCACACATAAATATGTCGTTGATTTATCCTTAACCTAAGGATACGGTCTTTATAAGAGATTTCATCTCAATTTACATTCCATTGAGACTTATTTGTTGTTATACACTAATTCACTTTTATATGGTGTATATAATGTACTTTGACATAGTATATCATGAATATCTTTATTCTCATGATATTATAAAGTTTTTATTACCTCAATTATTTTTATTCAAGTGTCTCTCTTTTGTTTAGGAACTCTAACTAAAATACCATTTTAAATGTTTTAATGATTTAATATTTTAAATTTTTCTCATTAATGTCCATGTTTTAAAAATGGTTTTAAGTATTTATTTATATGGAAATTAAAGTTTTAAAATTAAAATTCCTTTTAAATTTTTCAAAGTGGTATGGGATACTTTGATTCAAAAATCTATTTTAAACGGCTTCTTGATAAATAATGAGACTTTTAAATGTTTTCAAGAAAAAGGGGGATATTTCTCTCAAATATTTTTTATGATTATTTTAATCTTTTTCAATTTCTTTCATTATTATCTATTGAGGTTGATCTATTATAATACAATATTCCATATTGTATTGAATGAATTATGTATGACTGTGGGTGTGCTATGTTTATACCATTCATGGATTGTGGTTAAAATATTGACATTTCGTATGCTAGTTTTAATATGAATGTTCAGATTATGTTTCAACCTTTTCATATGAGGAATGCATTGGATTTATTAAGTGACTATTGGAGACCTCTATAGCTCCTCGATGCATCGATAGTTCTCATGAGACAATTAGACGTGGAATTGGCTGAGGGCTTTCCCAATTTTTTTGATATATGGTTTTGGCTTAGGCCTTAATCATTTTTAGACGCCTTGGCTGAGGCCTTGAAAAAATGTTTCAAAATGTCCAGAATTATGCATTCCATCATTATGTGATTAGATATTGATATATCATGTGGTTATTCGACTAGTAGAACACCCATGACTATGTTTTATTATGGAATTATTCACTCATATCATATTCCTTCCATAAAGTGATCATGTTAATTATTCATTAAGGCATGTGTTTTCAATTATTCACCATGCCTAATGTTTATTTTATCTTCTACTGTATTTCTTACTCTTACTGAGCATTTGATCTCACCCCTTTCTCATGTTTCATTTTCCTAGGATATGAAGAAGTTAGTTATGAGTGAATTGTAGGAATAATCTTGGAATCTTGGATGCTTCTAACGGAATAAATTAGTATTTTTTTTTCAAGTTGTAATGTTTAACTTAAGTATGTATCTTGTTTCCAAGACTACTAAACTAATCGGTTCTTCAGGACTTGATTCCTCGTAATCATGCCAATGTATTAAAATAATGCACAGGCTCCTGGATTATAGGGTCGGGGTGTTACACAGACCATTATCTTTTCATAGCCAAAACCAATACCCAAAATATCACACAAAAACCACTTCTTCATTTTTAAAGTCAAACGATCATAAGCTCAAAGACTTCATTTCAAGCCATTTCAGAAACCACACAAAGGGCCCAAATTCATTTAGAAAGAAAGAATCATTTTTACAAAATTAAAATTCACTTTTAAACAAAACCCAAACACACACACCAAAAAAAATCTCCTAACATATTTCTCACCATTGATATGATTTGATAAAACATGTAAAAAAATTTATAAAACAATTTGAAAAAGGGTATCACAAGGCTTTACACGCTAAACCCCCGCTCAAAAACCCCTTTGTGAATTAAACGCACACGAAAATCATACCGAAACACAACACACACCAATTGTATATTTGAATAAATAAATTTCACAAGTCATGAAATGTCATTAAACAACACAAGATGGGTTTTTATCAGAAATTCCACTTTTTTTTATAAACATGATACAAATATTAGACGCAAACTAAATTCCCTTTAAAAATAATTTCTCACTAAATTAATTATTCCCAAAACACTCTAAATTAATTACACAGGTAATATATTTTATTAAATAAACACAATTATGAGAAAAGAAATTAATTAGAAAACATGCTAAATCAATTAAACAAGAAAAATCGGTTCATTGAATAAAATTTATATACAGAATCACCTACAAACAATTCAAAAATTATTTCAAAACTATTTTAAATTTTTTTATCTAACACAAAAAAATTGCAACAAACTAAGTACTATCCTTATGGAGGTGAAAAAGATATTTAAAAAATTATTTAAAACATGAATTTGTCATAAGCTATGCAGGAAAGGAAAAATTCAAAAACCGTCTACCTCAAATTCATGCGATCGCGACACCACTTTAGAGGAGGGAATAAAAACCTTCTACAGATCAACCACACACTTAAAACCACTATAAAAATGCTCTAATCAACAATTGAAATGTTGGGGTCTAGACAACATAAATAAAAACATCATAAATAGAAAGATTACTACCAATTGTGAGGTAAAATTTTCCATAGGAACGTTGGATTGTGGGGTTTGGGTTCGCCAGAAACCACACGAGCAGGGGGTTCAGGTCTGCTGGATAGAGGTGCGGCGTAGGGTCAGGGGGAAGAAAGGAGACTGGAAGGAGACATGGCTTTGGGAGGAGGCTGACTGGTTGGTTGGGTGTTGGATTAGGACAGGGTGAGGCTGGAACTAGCAAGGGGGGGGGGCAAGGTGAAGGAAACCTGGAGGCGAGAGGAGGCTAGATGGTCGGATGGAGGCAACTGGGTTGGGAAAACCAGGGAGGTCGGGATGGTTGTGCGGAGGCCGGGGCATGAGCGGGTGGCCAACCGGGTTGCGCTGAGGGAGCCCCGGTGAAGGGCGGTGCGGAGGGAGACTGGCGACGGAGCCGGAGCGACCATGTGAGGGGAGAAGGCAGGAGGGCGAGGGCCTCGAGTGTGTGCAGACAGACAGGGGGGGGTGCAAGAAACAAGGGGAGGGGGGGAATTAGGGTTAGATAAAAAAAATCATTTTATTCTATAATAATAATAATAATAATAATAATAAAACAAATAATAATAGTAATAACAATTAATAAAAACCAAAATAAAGATAATAAATATAACAATAACAAAGACCATAATAATAAACATTAACAACAATAAAAATAGTAACTATAACAATAATAATAAAAATAACAATGAAGATCAAGAAATAATAATAATACCTTTAATACAATAATGATAATTTTAATAATAATTTTAATCAATTTTCTAAAAATAAAATAATAAAAATAAATAAAAACAATTATTAAAAATAATTATAATAATACAATAAAGGAAATAATTATAATTGTAAGAGTAATTAGCAATTGCCTGACTCCTAGGCTGACTGCGCGACTACCTCCAACCGCACGGTGACCGTGCACGGGTCTAGAGCCTAGTAAAAATAATAAATGACAAAGAAATTTTATTCCGAGACCCAGATCGGACTTTGGTGTGAGAAACCAGAGCAAATAAATAATAAAATAAAAATGAACGTAAAAGTCGGGGTGTGAAAATTTTCCCCACCACAGACACTTTCTTCCACCCAAAAGTCACCCGTCCTTAAAATAGACAAAACAAGATTCAATGCCCGAATGAAACCGAAATGTACCTCAACAAAAGAAAACGAGAGAACACAAGAGGGTTCTCCCCACCACAAGAACTCAACTGGTGATGAAATTTGACACTCAAACATACCACCACAAGAAGGGGGGGGGGACTTCCAATCGATCCAAACTAACTTCTATAGCACAAGCATAACAACACCTCCTCCGAAACATAGAACTCTCGAACCGGACCAAAAACCATGAATACTGGAGAAAAAACCCCTAAAAAGAACTTAACTCAAATAGTGAACCCAAGTATAACCAAAATCCTTAACTGCTTCGCAGGCACTTACATCTCCAAACGAACACCGCTAAACCAAGATCAATCCATATAGGATCCATGCACACTTTTAAGAAAAGTGCATGATTCAGAAAACTATGATGAGACAAACAAAAATGTTTGGATTACAATAGACATGTCTATCATAACTTCACGATGAAACAATGGACCCACAACAACGTTAGAACTTTAAGATCAGAAAAAAATAACGAAAAAAACTATAAATGTTCCCCCTCCAACACAGAACAAAAAACTTGGACTGAGACTTCACACCCTTGGAAACTCTTGACTGTGCGCGAGCTTCACCCCAAGACCTGTGGCTGGGGCTCTGATGGCTGAAGCATCTCCTGCCTCAAAGTCAGGCACTGAAATTCTTCCAGTCACAGCATCTTCATCAGATGACGCTTCATAAAAAACTTCTCCAAATGATCCAGATAGATGCAATGATGGAACGTCTTCATAGGGATACGACATGACAGCTTTGTGTGCCCTAAACGTCGACACTGATGGCACACCCTTGAACGGTCTGATAAACTTGATGCCAGAACCACTATAGAGGACTCTTTAGAAATTGGTCCCTCTGGCACACTTTGATCGCCAGATAGGGGACCTTCATGAGCAACTGGATATGCTGGATTTCCAACCATCTATGCTCTGGAGACCAACTCAGCTAAAAACACTTCATCCACTAACTTCTCAAAATGATGGTCCCTAGACGGGAGGAATTTCTCCTTGATCTATGGACGAAGACCCCCAATGAAGAGATAAGTCTTCATCAAATCATGTGACGCTGCCTCTGGAGAAAAGTACACAAGTTCCTTGAAATGGTCAATATATGCCTTCATTATCCATTGGCCTTCTTGAATAACCAAAAGCTATTCCCTTTTTCTTCATCTACACTTCTTCAGGTATAAACCATCGGACGAAGACGGATTTAAAGACATCCCATGTCATCCCAACTTACATTGACAATGGGGAGAGAAACTCTCATTCATCCAAATATGGAGCCTCAAATAATTTTAAGACAGCTTGAACTCCAACAGACTGGAGTTCCCAACATCCTAAAAGCACACTCGACTTCTTCAAACCACATAAATACCTTTAACAGACCCCGATCACCGTTAAGTACAGACAATGTATGAGAAGGACAAAAATCTAGGCATGACTTATCAGAAACCTTGGGGACTTTTTTGGGAGGCATTTTATGAACAACATATAAAACACAAATCCAAAACCAATATCAAAATGAAGAAAAATCAATGAAAGCACTTTCATCCCAAAAAAACCATCTCAAAATCCAAACAAATACAAATACAACAAAAAAAATTCCCTTTTCATTTTAAATTTCAAAACCACCTTTCTTCAAGGCCACTTTCTAAATACCAAACACACTTTTCAAACCAAATTCAATTTTACAAAAATAATTTCCCCTTTTAATTTTCAAAAAACACTTACATCAATCCAAACCAAAACAAAACCCAACTTAAAACAAACCATCAGGATGAGGAACTAGTAGTTATTCTTAACTTGGTGACATGGTAGTGATTCATGACCCAAGAAAGCATAAATAACAAGGATAAGCTCAATCATGTAATTGAACTCCATGTGGGTCACTACTCCATGTGAAGTCATCACGTAACATCATCTTTCCTCCATTTTCATTCTTCAATCAAAAAAAAACTAGAACGAAACAATGATTCAAATCCCAAACTACCCTTGGTGAATCGAGGTTCAGAACGAGCAAGGGTTCATGGCGTCCTTATCATACCTACCTCTCAAGTACCGACAGTACTAATTTCCATATATCAGAGACCCCAAATAACAATAACCTTCCTCTGATACCATTTTGTCATGAACCCACCCGGGTTGACCCTGAACCAGTCACCCAAGTTGGTCTGTGACATGGCCCGAAGGGCATTCTTGATCTCCATGGGTTGGCAACTAGTGTCGAGCATCAAAACTTAACCATTGGGAATGATTTGTCCCATGAATAAAAGAGAAATAGATAAACAAAACTGACTATAAAAATAAAAACTAGCAGCAAAAGGAAAATAAAACTGAACATACCTCCTTGTGACCTTCTAGGTCACCACCCAAATTAGACTCAAGCCTGATCCCAATACTAAGTAGCTAAACCAGGAACCTGAAAAAGAGCTGAACCTACAACTAAAATAATATGATAGGCGTGACCACTGAGATTCTCAGTAGGGATGCCAAAAATAACCACGAAATCTAAGCATTATCTTTCCCAAAATAATTCAATGACACAAGTTTGAAATACAAATATAAAAGTAGGTTTTTCACATTTTAAAGTAAAACATGTATTTTTCCTATTTAAAATCCAACACACGCTACATACCATTTCAAAAATCATTTTTCATTATATGAACAAAATCCAAAATAGAATGTAACAAAACTAGGCCAGAGTAAAAAAAGTAAAATGTGAAAACTAATAATAAACTAGTGCAATGGACAGTAAATAAGAAATGTAAATAATCCAGCAACCATGGGTGATCCTAAACAACCCTAGAAGACACCAAAACATACTCATTTTTGGAACCACCTGTCGACGTATGGTGATGCTCCTAATTCTATAACCAACTGGCCACCCAAAACTGACCAATCCAGTGGCAAAGCCCGCCTGTTCTAACAACAAATCTAGTGGGTACCAACCCGTCTAATCAGGGTTAATTAGAAATTGTCACTGAATCTTCTAAAAGATGCCCAGGAACCCATGGTGGTTATAATAATACTATATTGGTAGGAAGGTCCTCGCACGCATGACTCATCTCACCACACTTGCCTTCCCCAAACATGGACACTTCCTATACATTCACCCATAAAGGGTTACACTAGACATGAGCGCCTCATATACACATTTAGTCTTCTCACTTTAAAAAAGTGCCAACCGGGCTGTCATTCCATGAAAAACATTAAAACCATTTGAAACCTTTTCTCAAAATACTAAATTTGTTAAATGGGAATAAAGTGATAAAAATGTCATCATTTGAAAGACTTAACATAAACATTACATTAAAGATGAAAGTGCCAAATGGGATATCACAACACATCCATGTCCAAATCATTATACTAAAAAAAATTAAATTTACAACCAGGCACACAAAATTTCCAAACACAAACCATTATAACAGTTAACAAAACTCCACCCATAAGTCAGAAGAGCCAAACGGGCCTTTAAGACCAAAGTATCCAATGCATTTTTAGTAAAACTTTTCACACTCTAAATGAAAAACGTGCAATGTTTTTTTTAAAAGTGAATATAAATATCATCATTTGAGTTGGAGGTGCCAAACGGGTCACCACAGTACTGAAACAATTAAATCACTTCTTTGAAGACACATGTGTTTCCAAATAGACCATTGGATTTACATATCCAAAAAAATTACCCAAAATATCACACAAAAACCACTTTTACCTTTCCAATATAAAACAATCATATGCTCAAAGACTTCATTTCAAGCCATTTCAGAAACCACACAAAGAACCCACAACCATTTAGAATGCAAGAATCAATTTAACAAAATTACCATTCAATTTTAAACCAAACCCAAACACACACACCAAAAAAATGTCTCCAAACATATTTCACACCATTGATATGATTTGATAAACTATGTAAAAAAATTTATAAAACAATTCAAAAAAGGGTATCATAAGGCTTTACACGCTAAACCCCCACTCAAAACCCCCTTTGTGAATTAAACTCACACTAACACCATATCAAAAAAAAACATTCCCCACTTGCATAGTTGAATAAACAAATTGAAGAATTCATGAAAAGTCATTAAAAAGTGGATGATGGGTTTTTATCAAAAACACCCTTTTTTATAAACATGCTACAAATATTAGACACAATCTAAATTCCTTCTAAAACTAACTTCTCACTAAATTAATTATTCACAAAACACTCTAAATTAATTACACAGGTAAAATAATTTTTTAAATAAACACAATTCTGAGAAAACAAATTAATTAACAAACATGCTAAATCAATTAAACAAAAAAATTGGTTCATAAAATAATATTTATATATAGAATCACATAAAAACAATTCAAGAATCATTTAAAAACTATTCTAAACAATTTTAACTAACACAAAAACATTGAAAAAAACTAAGTACTATACTTATGGAGGTGTAAAAGGTATTTCAAAAATTATTTAAAAAACACTTGTGT
Source organism: Viscum album (assembly GCA_963277665.1). Lineage (NCBI taxonomy): Eukaryota > Viridiplantae > Streptophyta > Magnoliopsida > Santalales > Viscaceae > Viscum > Viscum album. Next base: position 512,740,117 of record OY728121.1, read on the forward strand.
CATGAGCTGTGCGGGAAAGGAAAAATTCGGAAACCGCCTACCTCAAAGTTGTGCGACCGTGAAGCCACTTCAGCGGAGGGAATAACAACCTTTTGTAAACTGACCACACACCTAAAAAAACTATCCAAATGTTCCAATCAACGCTTGAAATGTTGGGGTTTGGACAACTTAAATAAAAATATCATAAATAGGAAGAGTACTACCACGTGTGAGGTCTGGTTCACCATAGGACTGCTGGATAGTGGGGTTCAGGTTTTCCAGAAACCACGTGAGTAGGGGAGTTCAGGTCTACTAGCCATAGGAGCGACGTAGGTTCAAGGTGAAAAAGGGAGACTGGAAGGGGTGGGGATTTAGGAGGAGGCTGGCTGGTCATTTGGGCACTGGATCACTGCCTAGCCAGGCTGGCGCTGGAAAGGGGGAATGGTAGAGGTGACCTGGAGGTGGGAGGAGGCCAGCTGGTTAGCTGGAGGTGGCTGGGCAGGGAAAAATGGGGAGGGCGGGATGACTGTGTGGTGGCCGGGGCGTGAGCGGGTGGCCGACTGGGGTGTGCTGAAGGAGCGCTGACGAAGGGCGGTGCGGAGGGAGACCAGTGGCAGAGCCGGTACGACCGCGTGAGGGGTGAATTCTGGAGTGTGAGGGCCTCTAGTGTGCATAGACAGATGAAGGAGAGGGGGGGGGGGGGGGTAGAAAACAAGGAAAGGGGGGGGGGATATTAAGGTTAGATAAAAAATTCATTTTATGCTATAATAATAATAATAATAAAACAAATAATGATAATAATAATAATTAATAAAACCCAAAATAAATATAATAAAAATAACAACAATAAAGACCATAATAATAAAAATTAACAACAATAAAAATAATAAATATAACAATAATAATAAAAATAACAATGAGAATCAAGAAATATTAATAATAATTTTTATACAATAATGATAATTTTAATAATAATTTAAATCATTTTTTAAAAAAAAAATAATAACATAAAATAAAAATAATTATTAAAAACAATTATAATATTACAATAAATGCAATAATAATAATAGTAAGAGTAATTATAAATTTACCAACTCCTGGGATCACTGCGCGGCTACTACCAACAGTGTGGTGACTGCGCACGGGTCCATAGCCCAGTAAAAATATTAAATGACAAAAAAATTTTAATCCAGGACCTAGCCCGGACTCTAGTGCGAGAACCCAGGCCAAGAAATAATAAAATAAAAATGAATGTAAAAATCAGGTTGTGATACATGGCCCCCATATCTTGAGAGGATTACATTAGGAAACTAGAATAGGGATAATACTGATAGTTGGATTTGTAGATAAGATCATCATCCATAGATGTATATAAAGATATAGATCTCCCATCTCTGTATGAATTGGGTTATTTTATGAACATTTATATTATTGGGTTTCTTCTCCCCCTCTACCCTATGTGTTAAATTTATTGTTTAATTATAATAATTACCTATTTGGTTTTTGGTGCATCCTATTGGGTATGTGTATAACCACCCCAGCATGAGTTTTTCATGCAGGTGTTGTGTCTTATGCGGATTATAGATAGTTAGACGGTGACCTTGGAGGTCCTATTTTTAGTGGATCTTAGTAGTACTTGATGGTAGTGATCACAGAAAATAGTAAATATCAAAGTTTCTGAGAATGGTTATATCTCCTCATCAGTTGTTAGGTTATTATGCCCTTTATTTTTGGTTGGGTGTTTATTTTCCACCATAATAATTTGGATATATTTATATTACTATACTTTGGTTATTCTAGAGGTTATTACACACATTTTTTCCCTCTTGGGTTAGTATAGTTTTATTTATCTAGCTTGGTTATTATGTACTTGGAGGTGTGTGTTTGTGTAAAGGTTCATTAGGCTATGACCTCTCATATATGTGATATGCCTACACAATCTAGTCACCAATCCCCATCCTATTGGAGGCAGGCTTGGGGGTGTCAATCGAGGCTTACCACTAGTCTAGGAAGGCCCTCGGTGGGTTGTGTCATGATGTAAGTGAAAAAATAGTAGGTAAGGGATGATGAGAGGTTGATCATACCCTCATATATTCATTTAAAGATAAGGTTTTGTGATATTTTATCACTATATCCCTTAATCTAACCCTTCTACCTCATTTTATCCCTTACCATGATGACTAACTTTTACCATAACAACTTATTCTTATGATTAAAAATGAAATTAACATTATTACATAATTTGGGAATGCTAATTTTAAATATTAAATCTGTTTCATTTTATTTAATTTCTAAAGGTGATAAAAATTAAAATTAAAATAATCCATTTATAATGCATACAAATGGTTTTAAGAAAAATATATTTTTGAAGACCAAAAATAGATTTATTTCTATTATTTAAAAAATAATAATCATTAAATAAATAGTAATTTATTTGAATATATATATATTTATATATAATAAATTTCATTAAAATTATTCTTCAATATAGATCAATTTAATTATGAATACAAAATACCCAAAATAATGAAAAAAAATTCTTTAATAATTTCCACTTTTTACATTAAATTAATTTGAACACATCCCATTATTTATCTTCGAACCACTAAATTTTATCAAACCATTAGTATTAGTATCTTTATTTGAATATTTCATATCATTATTTAAAAATAATGTATAATGGATAAAAATACGTATTTTTATAATAAAAAATTCTAATTAATTAGTATATTTTTATTTCTTGCTAGAATATGAGTTATATTATTTTTAATATTTTACCAATAACTAAAAAACTACAATATACCTATTAGATACTAATATATCTAATGATCATATATCTAACTACTATATATAACCATTAGTTATATGTCCAATTACTACATATATAATGGCCATATTAAATTACTTTATATAGCTATACATGCTTCAATAATAATCATTCATCCTATTCAATTACTTTTTTCTTTAAATGTATATTTTATTTACAATATTTTTCCTTATTTCCATAGTTATAATTAAAGGTATGATATTTATTGAAAATCATGAGGATAAGGATGTCATATTTGAGGTATTTTTATTTAATAGTGGATTTATTCCTCTTTTAGTTTTTTAATGATGTTTCATATTGCATTATAATAATGTATTAAGGTTTATCTTTCATTGTAATATTTTATCTCAAAAAAATATTTCATGGTTTATTTTAGTTAGGTGTTTCATGTATTATAATTTATCAAACATGCAATATTTATTTAAAGAGAAATACATACTAAAATAACAAGGTGATACTTTCTACCCCCTTCAAATAATTTCACCATTGAAATTTAGTTACTCTGATGATTAAACATTCTACCTCATTACATCCTCAGGTTCTCACATTTCTTCCTTAATCTTATGATTCCTCCAGAAAAATTTAACTAGGTGAGTGGTATTGTTTCATTGTAATTTAGCCCTACGATCCACGATTTCTACTAGTTGTTCCTCAAAATAGAGATCATGCTATAATTTTACAACCTCTGAGTTCAGTACATGTTATGTATTATGTATATAATTCCTCAAAAGTTATACATAAAAGACATAATTTAATTTTTAGAGTTTAATTTGAAGCATAATATGATAAGTTACTATCACCGTATTATTAAGGATTTGGAAAGAGACAATATTTTTAGGGTGAAATTTTATTCCTTCCCAAATCTCATAACTATATTCCCTAGTGATATTTAAAATAATACCTTGAATCTGAATTCAAACCAAAAATATCATTAAATCTTATCAGCATAACTATTCTATTGAATTTTTGTAATTTTAATGTGTTGCTGAATAGTTTGTATCTTCTTTAATATTTCTTGAGAAAAATATGATACCAATAGATTTCAATATCAAATTTCTTCCCAACATGATGAAGTTCATACCTATTCAAATATAGATCCTTATATGGTGTCAATTGAATGCTATAATGTAAACTATTGTTATTTTATAACTCCACCGGAGAAAGGTGTTGATCCCAACCATCTTTTAAATCCATTTAACAGGATATTAGTATGTATTCTAGAGTTTTAATGGCCCTTTTAGATTGACCATAAATTTTAGGATGATAATATGTGATGAATATCTGATCTATATTTAATTCTTATTGAACACTTATCTATAACTTCAAGGTAAACATTAAAACTTGATCATAAGTAATTGAGAGTGGTACTCTATGTATCCTTACAACCACATATATATATATATTATAAAGTTGATCAAGAAATAAATCTTCTCGAATAGAAATGAAATATTCTAACTTTTTAAGCTGAAAAATACAACCCCAATGGAATTATAGCCTTTATAAGTGTTTCAAAGACCTACAATTAAATTAATAACAATTCTATCCCATTTCCATTTAGGTATAGGAAATGGTTTCATAATTCCCTTAGACTTTTTTTATTCTTTCTTAACTTGTTGAAATACCAAGAATCAAGATATATATTATTAAACCTCACTAGTTATGTTGTCTAAACAATAATGATTATTGATATCTCTATGTATCTTTGTGATTACAATATGGATAGATAATGATGAGATATGTGCATCATCAAACATCTCCTTCTTCAATTATAGTATAAATGAGACACATATTCATTTCACGAATCTTATCATTCCATAATTATCAAGGATGAACTATAGAATATTCTTTAACTTCTTATATTGATCCATATCTACCTTCCAAACTCCTTGATATTTACATTGATGAATAGTTGTGAAATCACTTTAGAAAGACATGATTTATCCCCTTAACTTATGATTTCAGGATATATCCTTTTCAAATCCCTAAAAATTGGGTCCATTTCTATCCTTATCATAGATAATGATCCTTCCTTTTTAGAATATTAACCTCCTTTTTTGACTTCCTAGGGTGGTAATGTATTGAGTAGTTATAGTCCTTGATCAAATATAAACAACTACTTTAGTGTATGTTTAACTCATTTTGTGTGAGTGTATACTTCAATATGATATGATTTTTGTATATATATATCACAATTTTCAACAAAGAGATAATGTATCCATATATTTAAAGAAAATATTACCACTAATATCTCTAAATCATGCTTATGTAATTTTTCTCATGAACCTGTAATTAATGTGAGACATATGCTATCACCATATCATTTTTCATGAGGACACATCCCTATACATTATTTGATACATCACTACATATCACAGACCCTTCTTCAATATAGGGTAGTGTGAGTATAAGTGTGTTGAACAATAATTTTTTTAGCTATTTGAAATCTTTTTAACATCTATTTATCCAAAGGAACTTGAATCCCTTCCAAGTTAACTTGGTTATTATATTTTAAAATTTCTGGGAAATTACTCACAAAGCCTAAAAATTATTTATCTAAACCATGAAAACTATGGATATCAGTTGCAGTAGTTTTTATGGGTCATTATTAAATTACATATATATTTGAAGGATCTATAGACATACCATATATTTTGATTACATAAACTAATAATGATACTTTATATAACTACAATTCACACTTTCTAAATTTACTATACAATTTCTCTTTTAATAAGGTATTTATCTTAATCCTAAAATGATTTTTATGATCTTATATTTTCTTAAAATATATGATAATATTATTTATAAATATTACCCTAAATTAATCAAAGTAATATTAAAGAATTTATTCATCAGATCCATAAATATAATGGTAGAATTTGTAACTCTGAATGGAATCACTATGAATTCATAGTGTCAATATCTCGTCTAGAAGGTTTTATTAAATATATATTCCATTTAAATCCTTAATTGATGATATCCAAATCAAAGTTCAATATTTGATAAGTATTAAGATTCTTTTAGTTGACCAAGTAAACCATAAATATGAGGTATAATATTGTAACACCCCAAGATTTCATAGTACGTTATTTCTTCAAAGTAATGAAATAACTTGCACTACATGCAACACTGAGTTCAAGCGCACCATGACATACCAAAATAGCCATTCAAAAGAGGTTATGGATAATATTAATTGAATTTTTAACTTTATATAATCCTTATAATTTTATAATCCATATTATGAGTTTCTTAGACATAAAGTAAGAACAAATTCATTTTTTTTAGATAAAAGAATTATTTTTCAAAAAATGAAATTTTACCGCTTTTTAATGGTGAACCCTTTTTAAATACAATATTTGAAACTTTTATATATTTAATTTGAAAAAATAAACTTCTTATTTATAATCGGGACATAATAATTTAGTGTCAATAAATTTTTGGTGTTTTTCCGATAACTTTCATATTTGGGTGAATAGTGAAAATACTATATTTAACTGAAAACAAATTTTTTAATCAATATAATTTATAGTGTTGAATTATACATTTTAATGGTTTGGAGGTATAATTAGATTATATTTTTACCATTTAATCCAATGATGGTCATTGTAAGTAATTTCACATTAAAATTGGACATAAACAAGTGTCAATATTTTGATAGTTATTATTTCTTAAAAATATACTTTTTGGTATTGAAAAAGGGAATTAATTTTAAATTAAGTAATGAAACTTATATGTTTTTAAATTGGAAAAATATAATTCATTGTTTAATTTGGAATATCAAAATTATCTTAGGGTGAATTTTTGGTTTTTTTTTCTAAAAACTTTCAATTTTTGATGAATGGTGAAAAACACAGAATTATTGTTTAAAATCGAATTTTTATTTAAATAATTATTTATTTTGTTTAAATTTATTTTAGGTCAAAATAGATACATAATACCTATATATGTTCAATGTAATTCACTGGAGTTAGTTTATAATAACTTTAGATATATAAATTTTTTATTGAACTTCTTACCGTCTTTACCCACCTCCTAAGAGCATTTGAAAATTTATATAAAACTTAATTTTACCCCCTCTGTGAGTTGAATTTCAAAAATCTGAGAGACACAGTTAATATAAGTAAGTAAAATGTTATTCAATAAGATGAAAATAATCTTTGGTGAATAGTAACTTTTTACTTTTATTTACCACGGTAAAAAGTAAATAGGGCAATTCAGGGTAACTGTGATATTAATATTACCCTAACACATGTCCTAATTATATTAGATAAGTTTAATTCGACCAAAAACATCCTTAGGAATAAAATATGATACTTTTGGTCCACTTGGATTAGATTAAGACATTTATTATTATTTAATCCAAAGAAGAGTTAAACGAGTTAAAATGAAAGTTTAATAACTAAAACATTTTTAATATTGGGTTACACATAAGATAAATTCAACTATAAATATTAATTATAAAGATAAAAAGATATCCTACATAATTGTATTTTATTTATATTTTTTAGTCATTAAATAATATAATTTATTTATGACACAATGATGATGTAGTAATTACCTAATTAATGAAAGATTAAAATAATTGACATTATAAATATCCAAATAAATGAAATTTGAGACTTTTTATGAGTTAAAATAATTTTATAGATTAAGATGACATATTAGGGTTGGTTAGATGAATTTTTTTCGAAGTAATAATGCTGTTATGAATTTAGTAAAAACAAAATACCAAGTAGTGTCAAAATTGACATAAAAGAGTTTTTAAAACAAATATTATATTATTAATTAATATTTTATCCCTAAAAAACTAAGGTTCAACCAAAAGACTTATATAATGATAGGTTTGTCATTAATGAACCACTTTGGGTTATCTTGGAAGTATATAGTATGTTTATTAACAATATAATATAAAAATACAAAGAGACACAGTAAATGTCAAACTATTTAACTAGGAGTTAAATCTAAAATATAAAGTTAATACAGTAACCCAAACCTATCCAGAACCTATTGGTTGAGTGATTTTAGAATAATACCCACTTTATCCTTTAAATAATCAATTTTTGAGTCATTAGAAACCGAAAATTATTTTATTTTAAAATAATATTTATAGCTTTTCCTAAGGTGCCCCTCACCCCTCTTATAAAAGGGCACTCCCCCTTCTCTCTAATTCACACCTTCAAAGCCATTTCGCTCGGACAAAACCTACCCAAATACCCTATCAAATGTTCTACATTCATCCTAGAGTCCTTAGTTTAGTCATAAATCCAACCTAAGGATCCCTTTTGATCAAATCAAAAGGAAGAACCTGAAGAAGAGGTAAATATTTCATCACCTCTTTCAAGTTCCTTTCTTCTTCCACTTCCTCTTCCTTTGTTGTTTCCATTATAAAATAATAACTCTAGTATATTCTATATACTGTGATTTTATTATGAATATGGTACAACCATATTAATTATTCTATCCATCCTTTGAATGACATGTCACCATACATGCGTATGTACAACTTACTGTCTCCACGTCGTGGTGTAATTGTTATTCTATACATTATTATTTGGATGGGTATAATAATGACGTGTAATTGATGTAAATAATAAATATAACATGATAATGATTCGGTATATATTATATAACATCCAATTATATATTATTTTAATATCAAAAGAATGCTATTGTCACTCGTGCGTACGTATGAATTACCGTCTCCATGACGCGATGAGATTCATTTCCACGTTCACCATTCATAGATGATTATAAAAATATATATTACTAATAAGTTTGTAATATATGACATAATAATTCTACTGGATATATATATATATATATATGTATGTATTTATGTACTTACATATATCTTATTCACCTAGATCCGTTCAATACGATATGAAAATGGAAACAATGTCTATGCGTACGTACGGACTACCGTCTCCATAAACGGTGTTTTCAATTTCATATATATATATATATGTATTATACATATTTATATTCTAAATATATAATATATATAAATAATGTTTTATATTATGTATGTATTTAAATCATGATCTAAGTGATACAATCTAGAGTAACAAGTTAAAACTCGTACGATAAAGCGATTATTACCCGAAATGTTAATTTAACACGGAAATTATTATTAAATGGGTAGTATAAAGTCATAAATGAATCAGGTATTATATCATAAATATTAATATGGTTATGTTATAATTTAATAACATACTAAGATCTTTATCTAAAAGGTTAAACGTACCCTTGACTAAAGGAAAGTGCAAGGTAAGGGGTTTTCATCTCACTCCTTATTCCGGTGAGATTCATGATATATTGCCACCATTTACTTTTTTGTGGTGTATGTACTGCCCATAATTGTATTATTTGTGTAATAACCATTAATTTATGTGTATTTACATCTTCATTTTATGGTAATTATTTTATGGGATGTATGTTTCATAAGTTACCAAATTGGTAAGGGTTAATTTCACTATCTCTTTATTATGAGAGGTTGTTTTTATGTAAGTATGTACTGGGAAATATTTATTATCCATGTCCAGGTTTCATAACACTGTTTTCAAAGGGATTCTTTTTAAGGCATTATTTTAATAAAACATCATTTTAAATGTTTTAAAGATTTATTATTTTAAAACTTTCTCATTAATGTCCATGTTTTTAAAATGGTTTTAAGGATTTATTTATGTGGAAATGAATGTTTTAAAATGTTAATTCCTTTAAAAAGTTTCCAAGTGGTATGGTACACTTTGATTAAAAAATGTCTTTAAATATCTTCCTTTCTAAATTGTGTGACTTTTAAATGTTTTCATGAATAAGGGATATTTCTATCAAAGAGTTTTTCAAATCATTTTCATCTATGTCAACATCCTTTGAGGGATTTTAAACTTATTTGAAGTTGATTTATTATGATACAAATCTTCCATATTGAATTGAAGGTTTTGTGATATGTTTGACTATGGATGTGTTATTTTTATACCATTCATGGTTTATGGATAAATTATTGACATTTCGTACACTAGTTTTAATATGAATGTTTATGTTATGTTTAAACCTTTTCATATGAGGAATGCATTGGACTTAGTAAGTGATGGGTGAAGCCCACTATTGCTCCTCGATGCATCGGTAGGTCTCATTGAGACAAAATAGTGTCTTGACACAAGGCCTTGAAAAAATCTTATTTGTAGTCCTGGCACAAGGCCTTGACTATGTGGTTATGAAAGTCTGGCATTATCCATTCCATCATTATGAAAGTGGCTATTAATATTGCATGTGATTATTTGACTAGTAGAATATCCATGCGAATAAGTAAATGGAATTTTTTGATTTTATATTTTCCATATTATGCTGAGGTTAAAGTTTAAAAGGCTTTTGTTTTAGTGTTATACATTGCCTTTAATTTTTTTTCTTATTTATAAAAGTTTCTGATATATTGTTATCCTTATTGAGCATCCGAGATCACCCCTTTCAATGTTTTATTTTTCCCAGGATGTGAAGAAGTATATTTTGGATGACCTGAAGGGATAGTCTATGAGAGATCAGTGTTTTCTATGGAAACAATTTTGTTGTAGTTTTCCATTTTATGATGTAATGTAAACCTTATGAATGTATCTACTACTTCCAAGGCTACTAAACTGATCGTTCTTTTCGGACATAATTTCATTGTATCATGACAATGTTATGTAATAATGCACTGACTCTGGGTAACTGGGGTCGGGGCATTACAGTTGGTATCAGAGGAAGTTTTGTACATACCTTGGAAACTAGATTTAGATAAACTCTGATTAGATCACATAGCCCTAAGATAGACTTTGAGGATCAGTATAGAAGAACTTTCTAGAATTTTGGTATTGTAAAGATTTTATGAGTTTTCCAAGAAATATATCCCTGTCTGGATACAAGCAGGTAGAGGTGGCTCTGGAATAGATGTACCTAGGGGTAAAACCCAAAAACACCGCTTTGAGCTAGACTTGAACGGGAACTAGTGCACAACAACGGGCCTTGCTGCACTTTTGGTTATGACACTCCTAAGGGATATGCTTAGGATAATTATCATTTTATTTACAAATCATTATGAAGGATTTATGAGTATATACCTCCTCAAAGAAAATATTTTTATGATTATAGATTATATCCATAAACTTTTCAATTTACGTTAGGTATTTTACAAGTTTATAATTATTCATTGCAATTCATAAACTGACCTAGTGTATGCCATTGTATAGAAATGGCACCCAGTAGAAGGAATGTGAACTCCAACAATACGTATGATCCAAAGAGTAAGAAGGATCATATATTTCAAGGTATTAAGACAACATTTAGAAGGGAAATAGTATCCCATGTATTCTCAACATATGAAGAAATAGTATCATGTGTTAATAAGATAATTAAATAATTCTCTGCATCCTATGGATTTGAAGGGAAGAAAGAGAAGAAAAGGATGGAAGAGAGAAAGATGGATAAAGGGAAGAGGGAAAAGAATGATTTTCCTATATGTGATAAATGTGGAAAGAATCACCTTGGTAAATTCTGGAAGGGAATGCGAGTTTGTTATAAGTGTGGAGAAAAAGGACACCAAGTACATGATTGCAAGGGTAAGAAAAAAGTTTCAAATGTAAAATGCTTCATCTGCAAGGTGTTGGGACACTACAAAAATCAATGTCCTAGTCATCAGAGTATACCGTAAATGATGCTATTCGACAATAATCAAGTTATGATACTACCTCAGATGAAGAGGAATGACTAGTGTTCTTATGTTGTTATTATAGAATTATTTCATTCGAGTGTTGTATCAACAATATACTAGTTATATGAATTATGAAGATAAATAAGGATTGTAATGTAGTACTATTTTATTGAGGATTTGAGATTATATTATTCTAACGAAAGTGACTTAATAGTAAGCTACACTTTTTTGGAAAATACATGGTTTAAGGAAAGGTAATCCTTAATATGGTCCTCATAATGAGGTAGTAATTTTGGAATAAGAGATGGTTGATTTGGATAAATTATATTGGATATTATTGACTACATTGAAACTAATTAATGATTTGTATATTCCATCATTGTTGGAGTTTACAACATTTTTAGATAGGAGTATATCCAGTATTCTATAAGGAATAAGGGAGCATGAATGTAATCAATAAGGTTTTATGGTAATTTAGGATGTTACAATGTTTTAAAAGAATACATGATAAAGGTGTTCACAAGTTATTACGTTGAAAAAGGATCTTCATTGTGTTTACCTTCCTTATAAATTTTGGAATGTGAGTTTGGATAGGAGTATTTTGGATAATTATAGTTTGAGATTATTTTTGGATTGCCATAAAAGGACAACCCGGAGGTCGGACGACAACCCGTCACGTCCGGAAAGGCCACGAGACTTGAACACACAACCAAAGGGCGACAAGGGTGTATCTTCTACCACTAGCCCACGTGATGTCCTAGATTGAATAATGTAGTTTTTTTAAAGGTCTGGTAGATGAATTATAAATAAATTTTTTTGGAACCTTACATGAATAGGATAAATAGAATATTTTTTTAAGTTCTATTATCTTTTAGAGTGAAAGATGAGTTTGTGGTATAAATTAGTAAAAGGATGGAACTCTACTTATCAAGTATATATTTTTTTATTCTCTTATTCTATGAAGAAATTAATTATTAAACTTTAGGTAAGGGATCTTAAAACTAAAAATGTGTTATACTAATACCTTACGTTTTGTTGAATAAATGATATTGTAAATCATCATAGATTGGTGGCCTTGAGGACCTCAATTCTATAATTGTTTGTGACTGATGACCTCAATAACTCCCTATAAATATTTACATTTTTCCACCAATTATGTTTCTATAATTACCACCAATGTTCTCCTAATCAAGATCATAATTTGGTGGTGACTTTTTCATTCCCCTTTTCCTCTTATTAAGACTAAATTTTATTAACCCAATTTCCAATGTTGGTTTTCCCACAAAGGTATTTTCTATTTTCAACCTTTTATTTTCGTAGAACAATTTCAAATTTCAAGGACACAATTTATTGAAGGAGGGAAGAATGTAACACCTCAAGATTTCATAGTACATTATTTCTTCAAAGTAATGCAATAACTTGCACTACATACAACACTGAGTTCAAGCGCACTACGACTTACCAAACTAGCCGTTCAAAAGTGGTTATGAATACTATTAAATGAATTTTGAACTTTATATAATACTTATAATTTTAGAATCCATATTATGAGTTTCTTAGACATAATGTAAGAAAAAATTCATTTTTTAGACAAAAGAATTATTTTTCAAAAAATGTAATTTTACCGCCTTTTAATAGCGAACCCTTTTAAAATAAAATATTTGAAAATTTTATATATTCAATTTGAAAAAATAAACTTTTTCTTTAGAATTGGGACATAATAATTTAGTTTCAAATTTTTTTTGTTGTTTTTCTGATAACTTTCGTATTTGGGTGAATAATGAAAAATACTATATTTTAACTGAAAACAAATTTTTTAATAAAATAATTTATAATGTTGAATTATACATTTTAATGGGTTTTAAGTATAATTAGATTATATTTTTACCATTTAATCCAATTATGTTCATTGAAAGTAATTTCACATTTAAATTGGACATAAACACGTGACAATCTTTTGATTATTATTATTTCTTAAAAATATGCTTTTTGGTTTTGACAATGTGAATTAATTTTAAATTAATTAATGAAACTTTTATGTTTTTTAAATTGGTAAAATGTAATTAATTTTTGAATTTGGAAGATCAAAATTAGCTTAGGGTGAATTTTTGGGTTTTTTTCGGAAAACTTTCAATTTTTGATGAATGGTGAAAAACACAGAATTATAGTTTAAAACCGAATTTTTATTTAAATAATTATTTATTTTATTTAAATTTATTTTAGGTCAAAATAGATACATAATACCTATATAAGTTCAATGTAATTCATTGGAGTCAGTTTATAATAACTTTAGATATATAAAAATTTTATTGAAAATTTTACCGTCTTTACCCACCTCCTAGGAGCATTTGCAAATTTACATAAAACTTAATTTTAAAACTTCTATGAGTTGAATTTAAAAAATCCGAGAGACATGGTTGATATTAGTAAGTAAAATATGGTTCAATAAGATGAAAATAAATTTTTTAATAGTAACGTTTTACTTTTATTTACCATAGTTAAAAGTAAATAGGGTAATTTAAGGTAAAATGATATTATTATTACCCTAACACATGTCCTAATTCTATTGGATAAGTATAATTCAACCAAAAACAACCTTAGGAATAAAATATGATCCTTTAGGTCCACTTGGATTAGATTAAGATATTTATTAATATTTAATTCAAAGAAGAGTTAAAAGAGTTGAAATCAAATTTTAATAAATAATTTTTTAATATAGGGTTACACATAAGATAAATTCGAATATAAATATTCATTTTAAAGATAAAAATATTTCCTACATAATGTTATTTTATTTATATTTTTTAGACATTAAATAATATAATCTACTTATGACACAATAATGATGCATTAATTACCTAATTAATGAAAGATTAAATAATTGACATTATAAATATCCAAATAAATGTAATTTGAGACTTTTTATGAATTAAAATAATTTTATAGGTTAATATGACATATTAGGGTTTGTTAGATAAATTTTTTTCGAAGTAATAATACTGTTATGAGTTTATAAAAAACAAAATACCAAATAGTGTCAACATTGACATAAAAGTGTTTTTAAAACAAATATTATTTTATTAATTAATATTCTATTCCTAAAAATTTAAGGTTAGGAAAAAAGGCTTATATAATGGTAGTTTTATCATTAATTAACCACTTGGTGTTATCTTGGAAGTATATAGTATGTTTATTAACCTTATAATATAAAATTAAAAAGAGATATAATAAATGTCAATCTATTTATCTAATAGTTAAATCTAAAAGATAAAGTTAATATAGTGACCAAAACCTGTCTAAAACCTATTGGTTGAGTGGTTTTAGACCCATATTCAACTTTTCCTTTAAATAATACATTTTGGAGCCATTAGAAACCGAAAATTTATTTTATTATAAAATAATATTTCCAGCTTTTCCTAAGGTGCCCCTCACCCCTCTTATAAAAGGGCAGTACCCCTTCTCTATAATTCACACATTCAAACCCATTTGTCTCAGGAAAAAACTGCCCAAATACCCTCTCAACTATCCCCCATTCATCCTAGAGTCCTTAATTTTGTCAGAAATCCAACATAATGATCCCTTTTGATCAAATCAAAAGGAAGAACCCGAAGAAGAGGTAAATATTTCATCACCTCTTTCAAGTTCCTTCCTTCTTCCACTACCTCTTTCTTTGTTGTTTCCATTATAAAATAATAACTCCAGTATCTTATATATACTTTTATTTTATTATAAATGTGGTAAAATAATATTCATTTTTCTATCCATCCTTTGAATGACATTTCACCATACGTGCATACGTACGGCTTACCGTCTCCATGTCATGGTGTAATTGTTATTCAATACATTATTATTTGGATGGGTATAATAATGATGTCTAATTGATGTAAATAATAAATATAACAAGATCATGATTCTGTACATATGATATAAAATCCAATTATATATTATTTTAATATCAAAAGAATGATATTGTTTCTCGTGCGTACGTACGGATTACCGTCTCCACAACGCGATGAGATTCATTTCCACATTCACCATTCATCGACGATTATAAAAATATATATTACTAATAAGTTTCTAATATATTAAATAATAATTCTACTGGATATATATATATATATATGTATGAATTTATGTATTTATGTACTTACATATATCTTATTCACCTAGATCTGTTCAATACAATATGAAAACGGAAACAACATTTATGCATACATTCGAACTACCGTCTCCATAAACGGTGTTTTCCATTTCATATATATGTCTATTATACATATTTATATTCCAAATATATATGATATATAAATTATGTTTTATATTGTGGTTGTATTTAAATCATGATGTATGTGATACAATCCAAAGTAACAAGTTAAAACACGTACGATAAAGCGATTATTACCTGAAATGTTAATTTAACATGGAAATTATTATTAAATGGGTAATATAAAGTCATAAATGAATCTTTTATTATATAATAAATATTAATATGGTTCTGTTATAATTTAATAACAAACTATGGTCTTCATACAGGAGGTTAAACGTACCCTTGACTAACGGAAAGTGCAAGGTAAGGGGTTTTCATCTCACTCCTTATTCTCTTGAGATTAATGCTATATTAACACTATTTACTTTTGTGTGGTGTATTTACTACCCATAATTGTATTCTTTTCATAATAAACTTTAATTTATGTGTATTTACATCTTCATTTTATGATACTTATTTCATGGGGTGTATGTTTCATAAGTTACCAAATTGGTAAGGGTTAATTTCACAATCTCTTTATTATCCGAGGCTGTTTTTACGTAAGTATCTACTAGGACATATTTATTATCCATGTTCAAGTTGCATAAAAGTGTTTTCAAAGGGATTATTTTTAAGGTATTATTTTTATAAAACATCATTTTAAATGTTTTAAAGATTTATTCTTTTAAAACATTCTCATTAATGTCCATGTTTTTAAAATGGTTTTATGGATTTATTTATATGGACATGAATGTTTTAAAATGTCAATTCATTTCAGAAGTTTCAAAGTGGTATGGTACACATTGATTCAAAAATGTCTTTAAATATCTTCCTTTATAAATTGTGTGACTTTTAAATGTTTTCATGAAAAAGGGATATTTCTATCAAAGAGTTTTACAAATCATTTTCATCTATGTCTACATCCTTTAATGGATTTTAAACTTGTTTCAAGTTGATTTATTATGATACAAATCTTCCATATTGTATTGATGGTTTTGTGATATGTTTTACTGTGGATCTGTTATTTTTATACCATTCATGGTTTATGGATAAATTATTGACATTTCGTATGCTAGTTTTAATACGAATTTTTATGTTATGTTTGGTCCTTTTCATAGGAGGAATGCATTGGACTTAGTAAGTGATGGGTGGAGCCTTCTATAGCTTCTCGATGATTCGGTAGGTCTCATGAGATAAACAAGTTTCTTGGCACAAATCCTTGATAAAATCTTATTTTTAGTCTTGGCACAAGGCCTTGAATATGTGGTTATTAAAGTTTGGCATTATGCATTCCCTCATTATGAAAGTGGCTATTGATATTGCATGTGATTATTCGACTAGTAGAATATCCTTGTGAATAAGTAAATGGAATTATTTTATTTTATCTTTTCCATATTATGCTTAAGTTAAAGTTTAAAAGTCTTTTGTTTTAGTCTTATAAATTTCCTTAAATGTTTATTCTTATTTATAAAATTTTCCGCTATATTGTTATCCTTACTGAGCATCTGATCTCACCCATTTCTATGTTTTATTTTTCCCGGGATGTGAAGAAGTATATTATGGCTGACCTGCAGGGATAGTCTATGGGATCTCAGTGTCGTCTATGGAAATAATGTTGTTTTAGTTTTCCATTTTACGATGTAATGTAAACCTTATGAATGTATCTAGTACTTCCAAGGATAATAAACTGATCAGTCTTTAGGGACATTATTTCCTTGTATCATGCCAATGTTATATAATAATTCACCAACTCTGGGTAACTAGGGTTGGGGCGTTACAAAGATAATTTTTCTTGATCATGATCTTGTTATGTTCATGATAATCAATGCAGTGAAACATTGATCCATTATCCTAATTATCAAATAGAATTTATGTACCCCATGGTGAATAACTTGGTCATATAAAACCATTTTCCATGTTCTACTGAAGTTTATTTTTCAATTCATATAACTGAATAGAGTTTATTCTATAAGGTGTCTTTGATATACACATAGAACTGGGTATGAGTTATATGGAAAACTAAAACTCAAAATTTGAGGGAAGACTATGAAACTCATCTATAAATAAATTATCAAATTCCTAAATAATAGAAATATAAATGTATTCAATATTGAGTTTTTCTAAAACTATTTGAGATATATATATCCCTCATTACTAGGTAATAATATTCATACAAGGGAAGTAACTTCCATTGGGGTTTCATAGTCATACTTTCATTGATAAAAAATCATCCATGTATTTGGAATATGAAATTAGATTTCCTTATACAATTAATTGAAATGGGATCTATATATAGATATCCAATTCCTTCCCAAAATCACATCATTTTGATTAAAATAAGAATACTAATATTTACAGAAGAAAATTCTCGCAAAATTCAATTAGAGAAGAATTATATACTTTGGATTTAATCATCACACCATTGAGAGTTTTCATCAATAATTCAATATCTAGTGGTTGGCGTGGTAATTTTATGATATTAATTTTTTTCCAAATACTAAGGATTGTGTAAAATAAGAATAAAATAATACATTTTCATATTTTGAGTTCAATATGATTGCAATTTTCATCATTTTATTTTCATGACACAAATCCACAGTTGTAATTTCATAAGATTTCCTTTTCTCCCTTGTCTTATAAGGTTGTTGATGTCTATTTTCATAATTAAACATTTTATTGTTTAACTAATTGGCATAATGTTCATACTCCATACAATTAAAGCATTGGATAGTGGGTGGTTCATTATAATGGACTTTCTTTTAACCTATCTCATTGGTTTTCCTCTTTATATCTCTTTTTAATTAATGTGACTGAAAACCTTATCTTCCACACTTAAAGCATTTAATTTTTCCTTTAAGTTAATTTATTCCATGCTGCTTCCCAAATTTTCAACAGATATGAATATAATTTTTCTTTTCTCTTGGGGTTTTATCATTTTAGGTTCCTCCTCAAAACTATAATTTTCTCTTCTTATCCCCAAAACCATGAAAATAATGGGAGTCTATAATTTCTATTTCCAAATTTAGAGAACATAAAAATATTTCTTCATAGATACCAAAGTCCCTTATAGATAATACATTTTAGAGATTTGGTTTCAATCCACTAATATAATGATAAATTTTTCTTTTAGAGTCATTGATAAAACAAAATGCATACCTTGAAATTATATTATAGTTTTCTTACTAGGTAATAATGTATTTATGATATTTTTTCTTTATCTTAAATTATTATCTCTCCATTTTTATGTGAATAGTTTAGAGAAAATATTTATTGAAAAAATACATTCCTAAACTACCCATTACATAGAGTCTATTTATTCCTCTCGATTTATATTAGTAATGAGAATATAACATTGATAAGATTCACCTTAAAAATAATAAATTATTAAAACAACTTTTACATGCTTTGAGTATTAGATAATGGAAAATATATTTTATATTCTATTGATACATTTTTCAAAAATTAGTGGATTGGAAGACCTGATAAAGGAGGGAGGACATTTCCACATGAATGAATCAATGAAGAGTCATTCCTTCCTTTTAGAATTTATATTTTTTGAATGAATTCTTGTTATTTTTCATATCCTGAGAGATTTGGGTGGGCATAGATAAAATATTTTTCATTATTCCTCCCATTCTATTTATTTTCTCATTAGGATGATCATTACATTACCCATCACAATTTTTGTTAGCTGGATTCATCCTTATTTTATCCATTTACTAAAACCAAAAATCTTAGTTTTAGTATTAAGAAATAATTAGATAAAGGAATATTATGATAACGAAAATCAGTACAAATATGTCTTAAATTATGATACCTTCATTTTAACCTATGAAATTTTATATTCACCCTACAACACTTTTGGTTTAACATAGGTTGTTTGAGGTTCTATCCTCTTATTATTCATAAACTAATCTATAAAAATAACTAAAATTTTCTTTGATACTTACTAAGATGAACCTACCATTCCATATATACATATTAGATAAATTTTCATGAATACTTATTTCATGCCATAATAATCAACCCTAAAACCTATAGGTTTATTGTATTTTGAGATTATATACAAAACCAAATTATTTTATAGAATCTTAAACATATCACACACATATTATTATCACATAATACTCTTAAATACATATTATACATCACACTATTCTACATAGCACGGGGAATAAAAACATAGGAAACTGTGAGCTCAAATACTCAATAAGGGTAAACATAGGAGATATCAATCAATGATAATAAGTGATCATAATATGAGAATATGAATATGAGAACATAATCAAATATCATGAAAATAATATATGATAATCATAACCAATAAAACATATATTATGAATCATGAATCATGGAATAAATATTTGTTATAAAATAAAACATAAATAATAGGGGTGTGGAAAAATTGGTCAATAATCATGATCTATAAAGAATAAAATATTCATGATAATATGGAACATAATTATGAATAAAAAATAATTTCTTATATCAAGTCTTACTTCCAATACTATAATCAAAGAGTGAACAAACTTCTATAATGGATTGGGTTTACTAGTCACTCCCATAAACATAGTGGAAAAGTCCCATAGTGGATTGAGTTTACTCCCCATTACCTTACATATAATATCATGAGATATAAAGCTTTACCCAATATATTAAAGGGATATATAATTATAATCCCAACCATTACATAATAAATAACTATACATATTTAACATGAATACATTCCTAATTACATCATAACTTAGTAAAATAAAGGTAAAGAAATAAGTTTCAGGAAAGATTCAAAAAAAATGATCACGATCCATCTAAAGAAAGAAGGTGGATGGTATCATTATAATATATCCTTAAAAAAGCATGAGAAACATTAAATGATACTGAAATTGATGAAAATCACTTTTATTTATTATAATTATATGGGATTACAAGAAAACAAACAAAACAAACACCTGGGAACTGAAGTAGGTTAAGCCCCATCCCTCTCCATAAGGAATAGAAATCACCCATTGGACCTATTTATTACAAAAATATCCCAAAGGCCCAAAATCATAGTGGTCTTAAGAACATGGGTGGAATAAAGACCCCATGACCTAAAGGCCTAATAAATGGTTTCTCTGAAAAATAATAAGAAATATTCTTTACTTATGATAACATTTGAAAATTATTTTGAAAAATAAAAATAAATGTCCTTTACTTTTTTAACTATTATTTTAAAAGAAAACAATTTATAGAATAAGGGAAACATAAATTACTTTGGAAAAACATGAAAACATGGAGTTTAATATTCTTAAATAAAAAAAATAATATTATGGGAAAATTTGTACATTGGTAAAACATCAAAAAATATTCCTTTCACACTTTTTTAAAGAAATTCAAAGAAAACAAAAAATGAACCATGAGAAAAAAGTTAAAAAGAGAATCCTTTGATTATTTTGTAAATAAATTAAAGAAAAATAGAAACTAATCTTAATAAATCATATAAGTATAGAAAATGATATTTATAAAAAAATAATGAATATGGATATGGATGAGAAAGATTCCCAACTAAAAAAATATAAGGTCGGTTCCACTTATATGAATCCTTTCGATTAGATTATGAACCAAAGGGAAATAAAATGATAATAATAAATTTAAACTCTATAAAATAACTATATGAGAATAAAAATATGTGGTATTTTATAGATAAAGAATTTTTTTATCCTAATGGAAATATAACATAAGCAACCTCGATGTAATTCCCTAGTCTGGAATCCAATAAACTAATACTCTAGGTTGGTGAACCACATGGACTCAAGCACACCTCTCAATATGATAGAGGTTTCTAACTAATGGTGAGGACCTATGAGGGTTCTATGGGGATACTATTCCATAATAACCAGAGTGTTCAACACAAAATGAAATAAAATAGATATCATCTGACTTGGCATAGATAAATAAAGACATAAATTAAAATGATAAATTGATGACCCATACAATAGAAAAAATTCTCAGCATTCCCATTGATGAGTCATACATTTCAGATTCATATATACAAGTCCCAAAATGACCAAAAGTAAAAAAGGTAAAACATTCCAAGATACCCAAGTGGCTCGGGTACTTGAAGAGTCCCCATCTTCAAGCTCTAGCCTAACCCAGATCAAGTGTCAGCCATATAGATATTTCCCTTATACAACCCTACATCCATGATATTTTCTTGGATATCAACTAGTGGCCCAAGTAAGGTGTGATTGCAACTGATTAGGACACCAAAAATGGATTGTAAAAGCCTATCCAGTTTGATCCAATATAGTTCATGCTGATTTATGTCATTAAGTAGGAAGATAAAGTAATAAAATAAAATAAAATAAATAAGCCTCAGTCATCGGGCTCTATAATGAATCCGGGGTTAAACCTAACTGATTTAGATAATGACTGATGTCTTTGAGTATGTCTTGATGATCGTGCCAACCATAGTCACCACATAGAATCCAAGCACTCATATTGTCTTTCCAAACATCATATATCATATAAAACCAAACTACTCATTCTATCATTCTCAATCATATGGTATCATGTGGATTCTATAGTTCTCATCCCGAAATTCCTAAATCATATACTTAAAAAAATATAAGGACCTCATACCAAGATTCCCACTTTTATAACATCATTTATCATCTATAATCCAAGGAGCTCATCTCAGAATTACCATTCATTTAATATCAAGTGTCAATCAGAATCCAAGGACCATATCCTAAAATTCCCATTTATTTAGTATTATATATCACTCAAAATCGAAGGGGATCATCCCGTAATTCCCATTTATTTATCATAATTATCCTCTAATAATCCAAGGAGCTCATATTTCCATTCCCATTTATTTAGTTTGGATAAGACATAACCATTTATTCAATTTAAATACATTTATACCCATGTCCAAAATCAAAACAATTTCCACTATTTTATGTTCCAAACATGCAATTTGATTATCATTTAACAAATGTTACACCCATATCCCATTCTAAAGCCTAATACACCCCATGGACGTCTATTTGAGTTAAAGTAAACAATATACATTCCATCCTCACCCTAAAGGGTTGAAAAAGGTCCCAATCTGAATTTACCATAGATTGGTTCATAGAATCTAATGGAGTCTAGAATCCTTTTCTGTATCGAATTAATTGAATTTAGGTTCTAGGTTAAATTCCCAACAAACCAATATGAAAAAATATATGAAACATAATATTAAAATAGTGAAACCATGAGGGATAACTTGAGGACCACCTACCTTAGGTTAGATGAGCTCCCCTAGCTTGATATTGGCCACTAATTTGAGCTAAAAGGGAAGATATTGGGAAACCGGAAAAAATACCTAAAAATAGGGTATTTATGTTAAAAAAGGTGAGATATATTAATATGGAACACAAAAGTGACATAGGAAGATAACAGAGTGGTATACTTTCCAAGATCCTTACAATGTGATGAATGGAATAAGAATTAGTAGTGGAATGAGGGAGATCTACTCAAGAATCCAAGAGGACGAGGAGAGATTCACATTGCTAAAAATTTCTTAAAAATTTTAAAAAATTGAGTTTAAGGGGGTTAAGAATTATTAGGGTAATTTAGTGAAATTTCAAATTTTTTACTAGGGAGTACAGTTTGTATAAAGAGTTGGCCAAAATGTGTGTCATTCATGTGACACACGCTATCTAAAACACCTCACCCAGCACGGTTAGGTGCATGGGTTTTCAAACCTTGCACAAATCATGTGAGAGGTATCCATAAAAAATTATAGGCCGTTCACATTTTCCTTTGATCCTCCACATTTTTTAATAAACCATGCTCCTCCATTTTCCAAACCTCATGGTTGGGGTGAATGGGTTTAAAAAATCATTCCCTAACTGTGAACCATGTTCTGCTAACCCAAAAACCTAAAATCCTAAGCCCCAAACCCCAAAGCCACTCTTGAGACCTCCCCTAATCCTATGGACACTCCACTGAAGTAAAATTAAGGGGATTTTAGAAAAATTAAACAGGTCCATACCTCAAAAGAAGAGAGATGTCTTAAAATCTACCTACTATATAATTACCAGTCCTTGAGCTACACCATTAAGTGTCACCCATATACTTGATGAACATCTATGGACACTAATCTCACATATTACATTCTTTTTCATATGTTTCCTCTTGAATACGTCTTTATTTCCACAAAACATGGGATAGAGGGATAGATTTTCCCTAAATAATATTTTATCTATGATCCATAATAACAAACAATTGCTCCTTAAAGGACACATCAACCTCAAGTTTGATATCATCATCATCTAGAGATTGAGATGGTTCAATAAGTACCACCATATATGAGATACATGAAACAAATCATGCATGAAATTGAACTCTATAGAAGGTCTAGTCAGTATGCCATTAGGATCACCCTTTCCTTAATCTCAAATGGCCCCACATAATCGGGTTCTAGTTTCCCCTACATCTATAAGCGATTATGTCCCAATGTAGGTAACACACAAAATAATACATAGTCCCTACCTAAAAATTGAGAGGTCATAGAGGATGATCCACATAATACTTCTTCCCTCTCTATGTCATTGACATCTACTTATGAATCAATTGGACATGCTATGTCATCTCCTATACAAGGCTTGGTATAATCATTAACACCTCACCCATATCTATCCAGTAGAGGGGTGATCAACACAGTCTTTTATATAAGGATTTATAAGGTTCCATATGAATAGTCACCTGGTAGATTTTATTATACCAAAATTATACTAAATTCATGTTCCTTATGTGGGTAGTTGTGTATTTATTAACCAAGGTTTCTCATTTATTTCCTATCCGGGAGTCCTTAGAGTATTATCTGAATAAGATTTAAACATACGAGGCTATGCAGATACATGGGGTTCCATATACCATAGTATTGGACATAGATTCATGTTTTATGTCTCTCTTTTGGTAGGGGTTATAGAAAGCACTAGGTGTGCAGGTGCTTCCATGAACTGCCTAAATTTAAGTGCCTCTCCTAAGATCACCCAAAATCAAGGGAACTTTCTTTCATAATATCTTATAGAGTCTATATAGTCTTCTTTGATTGACTTTTAGTCTTGGGGTGGTAAGCAGTTTTCAGAAGCACCTGCGCTCCAAGTGCTTTTTATAACCCCTTCCAAAAGAGAGACATAAAACATGTATCTCTATCCGAGACTATGGTATGATGAACCCCATATATCTGCACAACCTCATAGATAAAAATATTATTTAGATAATACACTAATAAGGACTCCTAGATAGGAAATAAATAAGAAACCTTGGTTAATAAATACACAACTACCTACACAACTTCATTCCCCTTGGGTGTCCTTAGGAACCTAGTCACAAAATCCATAGTAACATCATCTCACTTCCATTCAAGAATGGTCATTTATTGTAGGAGACTAGATTTTCATTCATTCTCAATCTCTACCTGTTGAATGGTGGAGCACCTCATTAAAAAAATTTTGATTTCTTTTTTCATTCTTGGCCACCAGTACTATCATCATTGACCCTAACACATTTTGGTTATCCTAGGGTGAACCTCCCACTTAAAATCATGAGAAACCCTAATTAGATATTCCCATATATCTCTAGGAACAAAGAAATGATTTTGATTATGAAGATATCATCCTCATAAAGAAACTAGTCAAGTGGTGGCTCCCTACCATAAATGTTGTCCCTCATATCCAAGCACTCTGGATTATATAATAGTATCATCTTAATCTGATTTAGAAGTGAAGTCACAATAGATTAGAATGTGAGGGGTACATTCCACTGAGACTACTTCACCACCAAATTTATCTTGGTGAATAAATATATCAACCTTAATTCACCTCTAGACTATTAGAAAACATGATCTCAAGTATTCATGCTTAAGTCATCAATAACCATATTTCCCTTTATAGGGGTATAGGCCAACTGAAAATAAAAATATTAAAACTATCCCATAAACCTTCATTACCGATGTTTCAAATCCCACTATGAGTATATATATTTTAGGATTTTATGATCTATATAAACTATGAAACTCTTACCCAATAGATAATTTCTCCAGAATCTCTGAGCATAAACTACTACTTCTAGATCAAGGTTGTGTGTCAGATATTTTAGTTCATGTGGTCTCAACTACCAAGATCCATAAGCCAAAAATGATCTCCCTATATCATAACTTATCCATATATAATCCCAAATGAATCATAATATTCAATATACTCTCTATAGGTCTTGAATAGGGTTTGGATTAGTTTTGTGGTTAGTATCTTCACCAATTCATGAAATGAACCCTCACATGAGTCAAAACCTAAAAAATTAGTCTCTCTCTTGGATAGGCCATTAAAAGGACCTGAAAGGTGGTAAAATTCCTAAATAACCATCTGGTAGTACCCTCCCAAGACTAGGAATCTATATATGTCAAACATCTTCTTGGGAAACTCCCAAGATACCACAATTCTATCCTTCTCTAGGTAAATAAACACACCATCATTGGAGATAATATGCACTATAAAGTGAGCCTAGTCGATCAAAAAATACTACTTTGAGATATTTACATAAATACAATGATCCCTCTACATTTCTAACACCATATTCAAATGTTGACTGTGTTCCTCACATGACCTTGAGTATATAAGGATATCTTTAAAGAAGATAACTTAAAACAAATCCAAGAATGGGTGGAGGACCTGGTTTATTTGGGAAATAAATAGTTGGCACATTTATTAGGATACACAACATAACCTATTACTCATATAAACCATATCTACTTCTAAAATCTATATAGGGTATGCTCGATGGTCTCAACCTGATATGGTGATAGCCTAACCTCAAATCAACCTTGGAAAACACCCGAGATCCTCTCGATTGTTCAAAAAAGTAATCTATTTTAGGATTTAGGTATTGGTTATTTATCATCATTTAATTCATATTTCTGTAATCAAAACATAAAAATAAGGAACTATAATCATTTTAAAAAAAGGAGATAAAGATCCCCAAGGGTAAGAACATGACCTAATGAATCACCTAACTTCTAATTCCTCTATCTGAATTTTGATTTCCCACAACTCTTCTATAAGTATCATATAAATTGGAATGGAAATAGGTTCCATGTCTGAAATAATCTCGATCATGAACTTGATTCCCCTATTAGGTTGTAGTCCTACATATTCCTCTAAAAATACATCCTAGAACTTGTCCACTAGAGGAGTAAAGAAATCATGCTTAAGAACTCTATTATCTAAGACCATACCAGTGAGATGGGTGGTCAAATCACCCAACTACAAGAAATCTAGTCCTGCACAACCTATATTTATGTCCCATTATTTTATATATACATGCTGATGACCATCAGGAAACATGAACATGAACACCACCTACCTACTATAGATATAAATTCAAGATCAGTATGAAACTAGCTAACCCATACCTATAATCAGGTCAAAACCGGTCATCACTAAGACTAAGAGATCCCATAGAAAAAGATAACCACT
Organism: Viscum album; assembly: GCA_963277665.1. Lineage (NCBI taxonomy): Eukaryota > Viridiplantae > Streptophyta > Magnoliopsida > Santalales > Viscaceae > Viscum > Viscum album. The sequence continues at coordinate 512,767,353 of OY728121.1, forward strand.
AATTTACAAGGAACACTCCCAAAAATGATGGATACCCTTTTACTATTCTCTCAACAGAGTGTTGATGGACATAACTCCATACAGGTAATCCAAAACCAAGGATAAGCCTTCCAAAAACTGAGTTGATATAATGTAGTGAGAATCCCCTATATAAAATATTGAATAGGATAAAGTGGAAGTTACATGATCTTACCTCAGAATTTTGTTGGCCCATAAACCTGATCCACGAGGGTAGGATGTACCACATGGAACATGCCTGAAAAATAACCGAGATCCTTCCTAACTTCTCTTCCCAACACTGCCCTATAAGCACTGCTTCTCCTGACACAATGCTCTATGGACTTCACCTCACCCTGATCAGCCAATCGAACTACAACTACCCGCCTTCCATGACGTAGATGAATCAAACACAATTTTTTTTCAATGATTCAAATCCTGAGTCTCTTGGTTCTTGTTGCACCATCCTGAAAAAACTCTAATGGTGGACCATATTTCCACATGCTCTTCACTCCATGGGTGCCCAGTTATATTGAGGTTTAATGTGTCTCCACTGACTACACTTTTGACACTATGGGGATCTACCTCCCTAGTTCCCTTTCTAATACTAACATGAAAATTATATTTATAAATATTCTTTCAGCTACCAGATGCCCCACTACGAGTCCTTGTATAATCCATCTTCCCTAGGCTCTTTCCCTTGCTCAGGTTTTTCTCAAATATAAGAGCATGGTTCACCACAGTAGAAAATGTGGTAACCCAAAAAACATTCAACTTCACATGGATAACATACCACAACTCATCCTCTAACTACCACACTAGAGGTACCTTATCCTCTACTATCATAGGTTTGAAACACTGTAAGTCTATAAATCCATCAATATACTCCATGACCGACATACTTCCCTATTTTAAGCATAATAACTCCCTCGACTTGTTAAAACTTAGTGTCTCTAGAAAGAAATGGTCAAACAAGTGGGTCTCAATGTCCTCCCAGGAAATGCCTATGTGATGCTCAGCCTGAAGTAAGATGTCCCACCCTCACCTCACCAATACCCACAACATGTAAATTTATAACATTACCCTCCTACCCTGAGGGGTCTCAAGGTGATCAAAGATAATCTAAATGTACTTGATCCAAAACTTATCTACCTGGGGACTACCCTCCCCTATAAACATTGGTGGATGATGGAGTTGAAACTCATTGGTAATCTTTGATAAAGAAGGAACAATGCGATTATCCTCCCTCTCCATCACCTGTATTACTTTCATCAAATTTGATCATAGTTAATCATTTAAAATTAAATCTAATTCCATAAGAGGATTTATCCAATAATCCTCATGGAAATGAATATATGCACCCTTTTGGTTCTCAACTAGTGGATAATATGGAGGAATGCCACTACAATTCCCAAAATACATGTAATATCAACACATTATAACAGTTAAAAATATTTCAACTTAAGGAAGGCAGTAAGAGGTATAACACCCCATTATCCTCCACCTTCGAATATAAACATTTATAACCCAAGATATCTACCCATCCCCACCCACCTTCACCAAGGTCAAGTCAAAAAGGAAAGTTTCATATTAAATTATCCATTTCAACTTTTATCATTTTTAATTACTTTACAATTTTAGAAGTTTCCCAACCAAGGCATAGTAATATGGAGTTTTGACCACAAGTTACAAAGGAAAACACTCTAAGTTTTTATTGATATCCCATTTAACTACCAAAAATAAATTATTTAAAAATTTAATTACTCAAAGTAAATTTTTACCCATTTTATGGATCATATATATAGAATGAAACCATGAATTTATATAAAAACACCATATAAATTGAAGTGGACACTTTAAATAACTAACCATGGTACCATTAAAATACAATTACTATAAAGGAATCATATTAATATCATGAATCCATATGTTCTTGAATCATGCATGAACACATGCCTAATTAAATATTAGGCCAAGTGTGAAGAACCCATAACCCAATAATTTCACACCCAAGTACACCAATCAATAAGGAAATCATTAAATCATAAGATAATAAAGCAAGAACAGAAATCCCATTCCCATGTTACTTGGATTTTTCACTATATGTGGGTTAGATACTCTAAGTTATGACCTAATTACCAAGCCCCAAAACATCCTAATATCATGTATACTATCCATAAATATTATGGTAAGGAAACTTTTGATACCACTTTGTAACACCCCTCCCAAGAAGCCGCTAAACTGGCACTCTGAGCTGGTGAACAACATGAAATCAAGCACACCTCTCTATATGCCAGTGGTCGCAAACTAGTGGAAAGGGCCCATTAGTTTACCATGGGGAGACTATAAACTCATAATTAGAGTGTTAAACACAAAATTTAATAAAGGAGATATCTAAAATCCCTAAATAAATAAATAAATAAATCAAGGCATACATATGTAACTAGTAAATAGACTACCCATGCTATAACCAAATGTTCATCACACCCAGAGGTGAGTTATAAATGTCATAGTCATATATATAATTCCTAAAATCACCAAATGAAAAATTGAAAAAAAATATCATGACATCGAAGTGTTCCAAGTACTACTTAAGTTCCCATATCCAAGCTCTAACCCAACCCAAATCAAACATCTTCCATATATCCATTTCCCATATCCGACCCTATATCCATGAAGTATATTGGGTACCAACCAGAGTCCCATGTTGGGTGTGATTTTGATTCAATAGGCCACCACCAACGATGTCTGGAAGAATATCCAATTTTATCCAATATAGTGTATGATGATGTACGTCATAAAGTAGGAGGATAAAGTAAATAAATAAAGAAAATAAAAGAACCTTGATCCTTGGGCGCTGCAAAGACATCTAGGTCAAACCTACCAACTTCATCTAGGGCCATATTCCTCTGAGCATGTCTCGATGACCATTCCAACCATAGTCACCACATAGGAACTAGGTACTCATCCTATTATTCCAAACATCATATATCATGTAGAATCTAATTACACATTCCATCACTCTCAATCATCTAGTATCATGTGGAATCCATGAATCTCATCCTGACATACCTAACTCATATACCAAATAGAATGACAGGATATCATTGTGAAATTACCATTTATATAGAATATCCTATCATCTAGAATCTGAAGAGATCATCCCAACATTCACATTCATTTAATATAAAGTGTCACTCATAATATAAGGATCTCATCCCACGATTCCCATTTATTTAGTATTATGTGTCACTCAGAATCCAAGGAGATCATCCTGATAGTCCATTTATTTAGTGTCATGTGTAACTAATAATCTAAGTATCTCATCCAAATATTCCTTTTTATTTAGTTATTCCAATAAATAACCTTAAATTCCATTTAAATATATTTTGGACCCTGGAAAAATCAATACAATATCATTTATTTTCCATTACAAAAATGCCATTTGATTTTTAATTAATAGATTTTACACTAATATCCCATTATCAAGTCTAAGATCCCCCTTGGATGTCTCTTTGAGGTATATAAAACAATACACATTCCATGCTCACCCTAAAGGGGTATCCAAGGTCCAAATATAAATTTACCTTGGGATGGTTTATAGCCTATAAGGGTATATAAACTCATTTTTTGTATTGAATTAATTTAATTTACGTTCTAGGTCAAAATCATGATAATACAAAATGAAAAATACACAAAACATGCTATTAAAATGAAAAAACCATGAGGGATAACTCAAATATCATCTACCTTAGGTTAAACAGTCTCCCCTATATGAATATTGACATCAAATTTGAGATAATATATAAGATATTAGGAAACTAGAAGAAATCAATGAAAATATGGTATTTTCATTAAACAAGGTGAGATATATTTATATGGAACATAAAATGGATATAGGAAGCTAATATATTGGTATCATTACTAAGATCCTTCCATCATAATGAACAAAACCATAATAAAAGGTTGGATGAGGGAGAACCACTTAAGAAAACAAGAGGAGGGTGAGAGATTTACACTAAAAAAATAAACTAAAAAGAGGCCAATATCAAATTTTTGGTGGTTAAAGGTCATAAGGGTAATTTTTAAAATTCACGATTTTAGATGGGGTACATGGTTTGGCTTCATGGATGGATAAACCATGCAACTGTATGAACCACACTATCCATAACACCTCACCTCACACAGTTAGGAACACACTTTATAAAACCATGCACAATCCATGTGAGTCAAGATTTAAAATAAATTACATTCCTTGAAATGTTTCTTGGTTACCTTCACATGTTTTAAAAAACATGCTTCTCTTTTTTATAAACTTCATAGTTGGGGTGTATAGTTAGTGAAAACCATGTGCCCTATTCCGCTTCCCCTAAAACATAAAATTCAGATCCCTCGAACCCCTAGGGAACCCCTAAGACTTCTCCTGATAAATTAAAAACTCCACTATAGTAAAATTAATGGGATTTTAGAAAATTTTAAAGGGTCAATGCCTTAGAAAAAGAGTGGCATCTTACACTCAATTTCAAAGTGAGTTTGGAAAATAAACTCCCACCTCAGAATTCCTCTCGAATAAATGTTATCTAACTCCATACATAATTTTTTTTGGTTAATTATTAATATTAATATGAACAATATTAATATTTACATTAATTAATAACATTCATTTAAAATTCCTTTTAATCCATATATTATTTTTTTATAATTAAAAATAATATTCATGTGTTAACATTTCCATTTTTTCACGCATGTTTTGGTTTGGCAGTCCCGTTCCTTTCTCCTTGATCATGGGTTCATCAAATATATAATTATAATGAATATTTATAATGTGTTTTTGATATAGTTTTAGAGTCTTGTGTTCATTTCATGAAACTTATGGCAATGGTTCATATATAAGGCTTAAAAATATCCTTTTTGAATTCTAATTCAATAAATAGAATTGATTTTATTATATACTACCATTTAAGAATTATAAAAACATATTAAATTAATCATTATTATATCTTATTAATATTATTTATGTTTTCTTAGTCATTCATGATGTAAATGTTATAACATCATTCATGTAGGTGGTAAAATGGGCCAAAACAAAACACATTATAATGATTAAATAAGTAATAACATATTATTTTATCACAATAATATAAATTTTATAGAAGATAAATGGTTTTTTTTATTAAAGTGATAAATCATATTAAAAAATAGTTGGATGAAGAATATACATAAGAATAACTAAGGGGAGGATAACACTTATGTTGAAGACTTGAATATTCTCTTAGAGAGCCTCCTGGAAATGAGGTGTTTGGGACTTCTTCTTATGAACAGGGGTTGGGAAACATGATAAAATTTTCAAAGGTTTTTTATGGATTCAATATAAATTATAAGGAATGGCGCAAGTTTAGGTGGGTTTAGGAGGTATCCTTTTATAAGTAAGATTTACTAGAATTTTATAAAATACCAATTACTTAATGTATAAGGATATAATTTTAAAATTTAAATTGGATAAAAGTGAAAAAAATAATAGATAAGAGATGAGAGTATTTTAATAATTCCCTCATCTACTCATTTATAGATAATTTTTTGTGTTATTTTATGACCTTATACCTTAATTTTACACTTCTACCTCATTTTATCCTTTATTGTGGTGACTAAATTTTTACCCAAGAAAATTATTTTTATGCTTAAAAATGAAATTGAACTTATTACATAATTTTTACATTCTAGTTTGAAATTTAAAATCAATTTATATTTATTTAATTTATAAGTTTGATAAAATGTAAATTAAAATTAATGAATTATAATGAATAAAAATATTTATAATAAAAACATATTTTAAGCCCCAAAATAGATTTTATTCTTATTATTTAAAAAATAATAATCATTAGATGAGAGTTATTTTATTTTATTATATATAAAAATAATACATTAAATTAAAAATAATTATTTAATAGTGATTAATTTAATTATTAATATAAAATACCCAAAATAATGAAAACAATTATTTAAAAATTTCCTCTTTTAATGTTAAAAGAATTTAATCAGATCCCATTATTTATCTTTTAACCAATAAAATTTATAAATACATTAGTACTATAATATTTCATTTAATAAACCAAATAATTATTTAAAAATAATATATAATGAATATTCATAACTATTTTTATAATAAAATATTATAATTAATTATTATCTTTTTATTTCTTTCCAGAATTATGAATTATATTATTTTTAATTTGTGACCAATAATTACAAAAATACAATGTACTTATTGCATACAAATATATCCAATTAGCATATATCTAACAATTATATATATATATATATATATCAAATTTATATATTCTTAATGACTATATGTATAACAGTCATATTATATTCCTATATATAGTCATACATGATTCACTAAAATCCATTCATCTTATCTATTTACTTAATTAATATAATTTTTATTGTATATATAATATTTTATCTTCTTTCCATAGTTACTATCCAAGGTATGATCTTCAATTTAAACCACAAGGACAAGGATTTCATGTTTGTGATCTTTTTATTTACTTGTGATTTTATTCATATTGTAGTTTTTAGTGATGTTTAATATTACATTATCATAACGTGTTGATGTTTATCTTTCATTATAATATTTTATCTCAATAAAATATAACATGGTTTTTTTAGTTTAGTGTTACATGTATTATAATTTATCGAACACACCGTATTTATTGAATAAGAAATATATACTAAAATCACAGGGTGTTAAATACCCCATAAAATTATCCACAATATATCTCAAGTGTATGTAGATATAATAATATAAACAAGCATCAATACACCATATACACATAACCAAGTAAATATATCATTATATAACCAAGATACCATGATTCTTGACCCTTCCTTATTTGGATAATGCTATTTAATCATACATTTTACACTCCAAACCAAACCTCAGTGGATCCTAAAATCTATATCGGTTCAAAAAAAAAGTTTAGAATCTAAATCATGAGATACTTATAACATTTCCAATCCCTTGGGGGAAAACCACATTGAGGGGTATCATGGATCACTGTATACCTACTAGTATCCAACAATAATTTAGGAGTTCATATTAATCATGGGCGGTGTGTAATATCACCCACTAACTCAATAAGAGAATTTGAATCAAGTAAGGGGAATACTACAACCTCTTTCCTTATAAATATCATCCAAATCATGGAAGGTTATTATCATGAACCACTTCCTTGAGAAGAGCATCCAAATTATGGGAAATGTTTATCACAATCTACTCCCTCAGGAAGAATAATAACATAGATAAAATATATCCATCACAATGATGATAAAATATAATAGAAGCATCTATATGGAATCAAAAATCCTAATCTTATAAATTGACTAGTAACCAACATATTCCTAGATCTCAGTTAGTATGAAATAGGCCCAATTCTTCCCGCATCCTGACTCCCATAACTTTAAAACTAATCATGCTAAATTTAGACAAAAATACCCATCGTATCCACTCAATAACCACTAAAAATTTAGGCCAAACATATTGTATCACACTCTAACTCACAATTCGTGCTAAACTAAACCCATCATCCATCTAAAATCACACAAAAATTGACTACCTAAACTATACTACAAGCACATAAACCAAAAACTAATCACTCACTGCTAATAGAAAGTTATTACCTCCTTGGTTACTATATATCCCAAGGTTTGGATCACACCTAACTAATATTTAACCACCTAAGGAGAATCCCTCACCTAACATTATCCAATTAATCTACCAAGGAAGGAAACTCTTATCAACTACTAATATGTACATGGATTTTTCTTAATGTGTTCTCATTAATATCTACTACTACTATCCTCATGGAAAACCCAAGGTCTATAGACCTTGGCTTCCTTATTCCATTAATGGTTCCACTAATGTAAGACCATCATCAATGATTTTTACACACACCACATTATATAATACCATTAATAAGTAATTCATAGAACGATAATTTATATCAAAGATGATTATAGACCCAAGTCCTTAGAAATCCTATATAGAGAGATTATGGGGTTCATATGCCTAATTTATTTCCTATTAAAAACTTGTAAGGTGGGTTATTACTAAGACTATCACTGGATACATAACAAACCAACCGAAAAGACTTATGAGGATTTTTATAATAACCCCTTGCCTAAACATCACATCCCCATTCATATACAAAATACCATGTTCATTGAACCATGTTAAACTTATTACCAAGGAATCCAAAAAACTATCCATCACTGAACTGGGGCACTAGATGGCCTACACACTATAGACCTCTCAAACTAGCTCAAAAGAGTCAACACCCAAGAACTCATAATTTATACAACACATAAAGACCCTATGAAGGAAACCTTCACATAATTAGTGTAAAGTTCCCATGGCTATGGAGTCTCTAGACAATCCTAACATCACATAAATCAATTAAAAACATCAAATCCAATACTAATATGCTCTACATATTTTAACACATGATTTTGCACCCTCTTAGTCCCCACACTGGACTCCCTGAACTAAATTCCTATGCATGTACACACTAAACACATACAAAACATAAAATATTGATTAATTTTTGGGGGACCACCTACCTAATAGTTATTGGAGCTATCCCTTATGATATTATGACTTGATTCATAACAAGGGAAAACCCCAAAATTATAAATTTTTAGTAGAGTAGCAACAAATAGAGAGATTAAAAATTAAGGGGTGAAAAAAGTTGGTATTACCTATAGGAGATGACCTCCATAGGTGATACATAGATATAATTAGAATCAGAAACATAGGTGTAAGGAGAATATAGAAGAAGGAGGGGATGAGCCTCTCTGGTTTTTTAAATTGGAGAAAAAGTGGGGGGGGGGGTTACAATTTTTTATAAAATTTTTATTCAATTAAAATAGAAAAAAGTCATAGGAAATTATATACTTAGTGGATGGACATAAGGTACTTGGTGGTTATCCATGGGGTATTCCAACCTTACTATTTATCCAGCCAAGTACCTAGTACGATTCCATCAGGTACCCAATGGTATCTTTATTTTTATAAAAAACCACCACCTATATACTGGGTACCTGATATAGACTCACTAGATACTTGATGGTATCTTATTCTATATAAAACAAATCCCATATCTTTTATCCTTCAAAAAAACTTCTAAACTTTACCCAAAACCTTCAAACTTATATAAAATCATGTTTAATTCCACCTTTCATCATCAAAATCCTAATAGTTTTTTTTGAATTCAAAATTCACTTAGACCCCATTACAGTTGAGTTTAATTCCCTCTAAATCAACCAACCTTTAATAATGCAGTCCATTACAAAATCCTCACTATATGGATTCTTATGATCAATAATCATTATTAAGTAATTATTGGATTCCAAATTTTCCATTGGATTCCAATTTCTCTTCTCATTCCAAACTCACACTAGAGAAAATTATATTTTCTAGGCACTTAATCTCTAAAAACTAACTTTACTATAAAATTTCTTACTCTGATCCATAACACACACTGATAATTTCCAAAATTATACATTTGAAACCAATTCCACCACACCATACTCGATCATGTGTAGGGAGAGTTGATTAATACCTCAGAACACCAACCTTCATATGGAATATCTATGCATTACACATTATGGTGAAAAAATATCATTCTCAACCATGATTTCATAACCCTGTGACATCATGTAATCATTCAAAAACCGATATACACTCCAAAAAACCAATATTTATAATATTAAAAAATACCATTGTCAACTTCAAGCTATACTCAAGAATTTCCTGGCAATTTGATTTTGATTCCTAGCACCTGGTTTGAGAATCGATGAAATGGATAAAAAATTAATTCAATAATCTTAATACAATACCCTATCAGAGAGTGCATAAATTAATCCAATCATGATTCATAATAATTCTATTCATCACGTCCTACTCCAAGACAGTTTTTGCAACATTGGATCCAAGAAAGAATAACAAATAAAATCACCAATTTGGTGTCTCCTCAAGAACCTAATAGAATTTATCTATTTAAATTCCTATATCCAAAGCGATAATTTATTCACCCACCTATCAAGTTCATTACACATATATTCCTTGAATTTTCATCAACACATACTCTAAAACAAGGGTTACACCATTCAATGAATAATAATATTCTCCCTATCATAGGATTATCTATATCATCATCTCACCAGACCAACATCTAATTCACTTCATATCTTAGAGACTCCTTTTCATGAGATTTTATTAACATAATGAAATCACTACAATATAAACAATAATCAGTGATGTATTTTTTGAATTAGCAATGTTTTAAAATGCCACTAATTCATTTATCGACTTTTCTGAAAAGAAATAGTAAATAAACATCGCTCAATTAGAAATGTTTATAAACGTTGCTATTTAGAAACACATCATTTATCAGTTTTTTTAGAAATATCGATAAATATACACCAATAAATTAGTGA